>OV884030.1:8550000-9907500 GCA_930367265.1 Catocala fraxini | reverse complement strand
TTACAGTAAGAAAATAAAATCTTTATTTCCAACTCCAGAAACATCCCTTCAGTAGCGAACCCGTTCGAGAAACGTCTCTGTGTCATTTTACAAGACTGAACGCTGTCTCCCAAAATACAAGCTCTCGCTTAGTTTGGGAATCAGTTTACAGTATCTTATTATGTTTACACTATGTATGTATATCTGTTCTTCTATCAAATAATTATCAACTGTAAAAAAAATTGTGATTTTATTTATTTATTTAATAGTAGTACTTTGAACTGCAATGACAAAAATTGTACACGATTAATTCCACCAATATTTTTTTAACCTATCTAATCTATCTGTGGACCAACAAAACACTCAAATATGATACTCAATCAGTCTTGAATATATTTAGATTGAGAAGTTACTTACTTCAACCAAGACATTATGGTTTAAGAGCAAATGGATTATTATACCGACTTAGAAATACTAGGCCATATACTTTTATTTCATTATATTGCTATTACATTTATTTTTCATACGTAACAATAATGGACTTCATAATGTATCGATGTTATATAAGGGTGAGATGTTCTGTCATCGCGGGCCCGTATGATCGCTGACGACGCGATCCATAGACTACTGTTACGGGTAACCGCTTACCTTATTAGGCGAATACAGCCAACCTGTTTGCTTTAACACTTTGGTCGTAAAAAAGCTTCTATTCAGTAGGATACTTAGTTAAACTCAATAGCTTTAATTTAGTTCTATTAAAGTTACCAAATAGAACCTCATTGCACGTGGAATAATGTTCCTTAGTAGCAATGCTATTTAAAATAAAATAAAACATACAATATCGATTCAGTCCTAAAGAGGGCCAATGTTGATGTTCAAAGTGCCGTTGAGTTTTTTACAAAGTCACACTGTTATATAATGTCATTAAAAGTTGAATAAGCCAATTATTAAATGTAATCATGGAACGGGAATCTAATATTACGTAAATAAATGGTGAGATTGGTCTTGTGTTTCCCTAGAATAATAAAGTAAGTGTTATGTGTGTAAGCTATTAACCTTAAAGTTACCTAATTACATATATTTAGTCATTAAGCCAAGTCACTTGCAGGGGTCATCACTGATTTATATATGGCGATGCATTGGATGATATGAGAAGCATCGATTTGTAACAGATAACAATATATTACGTACCTACATTGCGATACTCTTCTACTTATTCTAATCTATCTCTAGTAATAGAAAAAGTTAAAATGTTGTTTAACAACATACATTGATTAAAAATAATATTATTATATTATATATACGATAAATCGTTATATTTAACGATTTATCGAATGAAAAACATAAGAATATATCAGTGCACTGAATTAATTACGTGTCGAAGTTTCTAATACATCGATTACTGTCTGTAGACAGTAGTAAACGTCAAATATATTAGTTTATGTCAAATGTCTGAATTTGTCTATATTCCATTTGGTTAGGTACTTAACTAAAGATAATCAATCTTCATGCGATTTTTTACACAAACACATATTAAACAAATAAACTACTGCTTAAACTAACGGTTCAATTGATTTAGTAATCGTTATCGTTGTATTGACATTGATCATTAGCAGCATTTTATTTTAAACTGAGTTTTTAGATAAAAAGACACATCAAGATTGTTTACCTTTAGTTAAGTACCTAACCAAATTGAGTATAGGTAAAGTCACTCGTATCAATGAGCCAAATATTATCGGATAGTTTTAAGCACAAACCTGTCTTTCTTTCAATGTTTACTAGTGATGCAATCCGTAGATGTATCCAAACATACTTTCAAATGCTAGTGACATAATCTCTGTAGTAGATAATATATTGTATATTTAAAACCGGTCAAGATCGATACGTAAACTTGTCCGAGAAACTGGCGCGACTAAGTTCACATGTTCCGTTCGTATCTATAAAATAAATTAATATCTATTTACATTTCACATTTTAAGCTTATTATATATGAAAATAAGCTTGCAACTGAGCTTTGATTTTTCTTGTTGTAATAACGAAGACAGGGCCAGTATTCTTCTGTTTGCACCGAAGACGTCTGACCTATATTTTATCATCAGGCAAATTTTTAGACCAATCATCTCGATAATTCGATTATTATCGAGAGTTCTGTATCTTATTTATAGATAGTCGTATGTAATGTTTGCGGACCGACGTTTTACGAGCTAAAAGTTTGTAGGTAATATACAACCACACTGGGGACCTAAGTATTGAAAAATATTAATCATCGAAATCGGTTCACCTAGAAAAGAGATACGAGGTAACACACATAGAAAAAAAACATTCAGTCGAATTAAGAATCTTCTCCTTTTTTGAAGTCGGTTAAAAATGCACTAAATCTTTGTTGCTACCTCCATGAATTTTCTGATAGAAAATCCCAAGAACATTTGTATACCAAGATACGTATTAACGCTATTGGATCAATCAGATAATTGTTTTGTCTTAATGTTCCATTCCCCTAAGAAAAGTGATCGTTGATGGAGCGATATTAGTCGGATTAAATAACATTGAATTCATCAAGACACCAGTTTTATCAATGAGTTTGAACTGAAGCATAAATGAAGTTTAAACTGTTTGCAATATTGTAAAAAAGGTATTATTAAACTCCCTTCGTAGCTTAAACTGCGGTCGATACTATTGGCCTTAATGTCTCAAAGAACACGCCAAACTAAACATTGCTATGTCATAAATCTATGCCAAATAAAATTCAATTACAATAATAATTCTAGAAATATACCATATCAAATGAAGGCAACCTTTAATCTTGTATAGCTGTTAGCATTTTCGGTTATCCAATAAATGTTGCTCCTGTACCACGTTATAGCTATTCGAACACGATTTTGCAATAAGCCATTAGTTTTTAACTAGAAATGAACAAAACAACAATAAACTAAGTCAGGGTTTTGTCGTGGGCTAAAGTTTTGGTAGATCTGCGTTACAGACACCCACATAGATACCGGTAAAGGTACATAAATGGCGCAGATTTTAATAGATTTATGCCAATGATCCTTTAGTTTTACTTTAATTCGAATACTCGAATATTTAATATCAGAATCAGATAACTGATTCTGATATTAACTACTGATTACAGAGCTGCAGAAAATATAATGCAAATATAGGTAACGCTGGTGATATAATTCTATGCAATCTTACTTTCTTTGTCTTCCCAATAATACAGTTAACGTTTTTCTTTTAAATAATAGCATTCTTACATAAATACACGCACTACTTTCCTAACTCGGTGAATTGATCTTGTAAACAGAAAGAACTGTAGTAGTATAAACCTTCAAACTATCACTGACATTGACCAACGCAGTCTAGGAGAAAGAAAAAATATTTGTAATATTGTTGATTTATATTGGAAATAGTACCAGTAGTTCTTGGCTTATTTGCTTTTATTATATCTAAGCGTGACATCAAGAAATTTACAATAGCAACACAATCTTGCCGCTTATATATTTCCTGTTGCGAGCTTACGTTATTTTCCGTATAGCATTGAGGTAAGACGTCCATTTTGATTGTGCTGACATCTAATTTCCAAAGCAACAATGTAAAAAATTATCATCTTCATAGGTATCAAATTACATTATATTTTGCCTATTGTGTGCTAATAGTTTCTATAGTCCGTTATAAAGCACTGTTTACGGCTGCATAAAGGAGAATACAAGGTCTATACTGCCACCCACTATCCAACCAAATCAATGCAATTTTGCCGTTAGAGTGGCTATGACAAACGTGTACTTATATGAATTCTACAGTCGCTCTTGCCTTTGTAATTCTAACTAATATGGTTAATGCGAATGTGACTTTGTTCGTTTGTTTCTTATGCTTTCACGCCTTAAGTACTCGACCGATCACCATAAAATTTCGCATACACGTTGTCAGAAAAAGACATGTGATACCTTTTATCCAGAAAAAGTACTGTTACTAAAATAACCTAAAACCTACATTTACACGAGCGAAGACGCGGGCAAAATCTAGTACAGCATAGTATACTGATAATATTTTAGCCTTTTTCTCATCAAAATAGCAATTATGCCAAACCAAACTTTAATGTTAACGACCTGTGGCGTGTTGGTCCCGTACATAAAATACTACAAGAAATATGTTCTTGCATAATAATAGCTAACTAGTTGTAGCAAAAACTAATCATACATTGCACATCGATAACGGTCTTCACATTCCATTCTAATAGATGATTGACAGATTCGTTTAGCCACAAAAGACTTGTTTTTTACGATCGTGCACTTATTACCTTGAGGCTGAAGATGTTATAAGTTAGAGAAGAATAAGCATAATGTCGTTTAAAAAAAATGTTTAAATAGACATAGACGTAATGATGTTTTGATGAGTTTCCTATAATGCTATTTATTTATCTGGGAAGTCGGGCGCCGCTCCACCATCTGCGTGCATCAGTGCATATTTTTGTGTGCGTACGGCCAACGCGGCAACGGTAACGGAAAATTAAACAAAGTTTTAAAATACATACATACATAGATTCATGCCTACTAGAGACTACAGATTTCCATTTGCTACGATCCTGACACACTTCTCTGGTGTAACTGTTTTGATCTGAAAGTTTTAAAAGCTTCTTGATTATCATATTTTTAAACCATTCGCTGTCCCGTGATAGACACAATATAAAATCTATTGTTATGTATCATATTATTATGTGATTCATCGGACAGGGAACCTATTAAATTATTTTTGTACGTTGAGTATCTCGCAGGTGTTTATTAACTTAAGTAAACTTTTCTTTAACTTCTACTGCTATAATCAATTAAGAAATACATATCATGTACGTTAAAACAATTCAAAGTCACGCAAATGTTGATCTACTTATGTCGCTGATTGTATTCACGTATGTATGTATATTATGTCCTTCACAATGTCCGCCACAGGCCTCTTTGTTTCAATTGAAAACATGTTAAAGCAGGCTGTATAAAAATAAAGTTAAAAGACGATTAATATGACTAGACTTAAGAATGTCTTAAGTTGGTACCCTAGCTGAGCTAGTGCGGCGTTCTCAGTGCGTTGCTTTCCTTCACCTTGGCCTGTATCATGTACTTATATTATATTTTCATATTCCTGACTTTGTTATCTTATTGACTACTGGTATTTTCTTACATAACGATTGTTATATCTAGCCGTGGGCTGTGTTATGTTGACTAAAACGATTTGGACATCATATTTCTTCATTACATTAAGCACGCCTAAGGTTTAAAATATAATGCATTTAAATATAACTCATCGTCAAGCGCATAAAAATAAACGGACATAAATGCTTACTTTAGATTCTCGTAAACAAGCGCTGTTTATTTAAATTTACATTAAATTACAGAGTAGTAGAGCCTCGCTGATTTCAGCATGAATGGGCCCGGCTCGACCGGGGAAGGACTACCCTCTCACAGAATATCGACGTGAAATACCAGTATTCCTACTGTTGTGTTTCGTTCGGTGAGTGAGAGTGCCAGGGGCCCAATTACCCTTTTTTACCCGTCCCGCTCCTTCTCCTTCCCACTTCCTCCTTTCCTAAAGGGTCGGCAACGCGCAAGTGATGCCTCTGGTATTGCAGGCGTCCATAGACTACGGTGACTACCATCAGGTGGGCCGTATGATTGCATGCCACCTTAGTTGAATAAAAAAAACAAAAAAAACATTATATGAATTAAGTCTAAATTGATTCAAATTAATCTAAAAACATCCTTTTAGATCAATTTGAATTAATTTAGAGTTTATTCCACTTTTTTCTTACACAATTTAGACTTTATTCCATCGCAAAGCGATTACATTTCAAAATAGAATATCGAAAACAGATTTTAATTTAAATAATAGAAATTTCTCACTGCGTTTTTTAATATGGTTATTGTCTACTACAAATCTATTTAAGTGAACTCTAACAATCTAAATAGAATTATCAAGAAGAATAACATACATAGTATCTAATCAAATCTAGAAAGCGACTGTCAGTTTATCGTCAATACTTAAAATACACGTAACACTTGAAGTGGTAGCATATTGTTGAAACAGTGTCAATTAACAATATACACCACAGTAATGTGAGCACCCTGGTGAGAGAGCAGCGCTATATCGTTGTTCGAACGCTCCGCTTGCGGTCACCTCGAGGCCATATTATATCGCCTGCGCCACTGAACATCGTTCATTAAACACTAATTGAGACTTATGACTTTTAATATAATTACGCAACAATAAACAGGATCAAAAGGTCTTAGATATGTATATTCGAGTTCTTTATGCAAATTGTTGTCGAGGTCAGAGTGGTAAGTGTCAAGAAAATTATTAAAAAATAGATTTAAAGAAGAAAAAGCATTCGAGGATATCACACATTTCGGCAAATAGGTAGTGCACGGCATTATGATACATAGTTACTCAAAGAAAATATTATTTACTAATAATACTACATAAGAAAATATACCTACTAACAATTGCTATGGTGTATATTCTTTTGATTTTTAGACGTTCTAAATTCCATACTCAAATTATTTATTTAGATCACAAGTTTTGAGTTTGGAAATACGTAACGAAATACATATCGCTTTTCGTTGCTGCTTCTGATAGTTCACACTTGCCAATTTATTCATAGACTATCATACTTGATATTATATTTTAGGAAGATCGTATGTGACCATATTGGACTTATATAAACAATATAAAAATCACAGAAACTTACTCTTTTGGAATAATGGCCAATCTTTTCAATAATCTTCTCTAAGACTACTCGGAATGCTGTCTTTAACATATTTTATCTTCTATTTGATCTTCTATTGCATCAATTACTGCCTCCGCGGCGCGGGGACGTAGTGAATGCGACTGCTGAAGTCTCAGGTTTCAACGCCAGGTCGGACCAACAAAATGTTATTGGATTTTTCAGCTTAAAATGTGAATAGCAGCCAGAAGTTAGAAAAGCGTTGGAAAGCACATAAATCCGTTGATCCTGTGCCTTATCTCGCACCGGTTGTGTCGGATTACCTTCCCGCCGGATTATGAGAATTAGGGAACAGAGAGTGCACTTGTGTTTAGGTGCACTAAGTATAACGTCTCGTGCACAGATAGCCAGTCTTCGCTAAGATTCGCCCGCCGCTGTGACCGAAATTCGGTCTGCAGGACATTATTATTACATTCATAAATAAGTTGTAGTATACAAGATTGATAAAACAACTTAGTATACTACAACAACAACAGCGTATTAACAAGCAATGTGCTAACTAATATCATAAATGCGAATGTGAGTTTATTTGTTACGCTTTTAAGCTTTAAGCACCGATCATCATATAATTTCGCATATACCTACCTTGCCAGAGGTACAGAAAAGGACATAGGGTACCTTTTATCCAGAACAAGTGAGAAACGGCCATAAATTGCCGTAAATCTTAGAGTTCGAAAAAATGGTATTTTGTTGAGGTCAGAGGTCAAAGGTCATAGTCATTTCGGGAGTATAACGACTATGATGAGTCGAATGGCGTTGACCGCGAGTCTCTAGCTCTTAAGGTTCTTGAGTTGAAAAGAGTATAACAGACAGACGGACGAACGGACGGACTGACAAAGCTGTTGTATAAGAGTTTTTTCAAAGTCTAAAAAAGTACTGTTACTAACCTAACCTACATTCACGCCAGCGATGCCGCGGGCAAAATGTAGTCTTCTATATTGCACAACACTTCCTCCATACTTTTATTTCGTCTAACAGATTTTCTCATAAGTCTCACTACATAATATTATTAAAGCTTTTGCCAATATGTAACAATTGCTATTACTTGTATAATTAATGCAAATGTCGTGTAGAAGATATTGTTAATATTGAGTTCTTTGCGTGGTTCGCTGTAATAACAGCAGTAATAAATTACATCAAACATGAATCTGTAATTAGTGGTTGCAGTAAATAATTATTTGCTTTAAATAACTACCTTTAAGCTTATAACTATATTTATTGTAACTGATTATATCATTATGAAAGTTGTAAAATTGTAAGATTTAATTATTTCTGGTAAATTTGTTAGTTATAGATCTAATCGTCATAATTTACCTACGTAACTAACTGTTTTCTTAACATTTCTTTAGTAATTATGGATAAAACATTAGGATTTGTCTTTTCGTATACATAAAATAATTGACTCCCTCGATGCAGCGGTAGTGAATACAACTTCTGTGCATTAGGCCTCGAGTTCGATCACGGGATCGGACAGAGTGTCATTGGGGTTTTTGTCGAGAAATTCTTATAAGCAGCATCGAGTTTCCAACTGTGCCAGTGTTGACAATAGACTTATACAATATTATTTTTTTTAAATAATTCTTACTTATGTCATCTATAAATGTGAAAGTAGCTCTGTCTATCTGTTTCACTTTCACTGATAAACCATTGATGCCATTTTGAAGGAATTTGTCAAGGAGATATATTGTATCCTGGGGAAGGTCTTAGTCTACCTTTTATGCCGGTATTTGATCACGTGGGATTCACGCAGACAAAATTGTGCGCAGAAAATATTGTAACTCACAAAAAAAATTACCTAAAAATAGGCTGACTGTTTGGGTCATTACTTTTCTTAACCGAACACCCCTTTTTGTCGCATATATAGTAATCCTATGCAATAAGCCTCGTGCATTATAATGTTTATTTTTATAATAAACGTTGCGGATTTATTTGCAGCTCTTATAACCCCTTTGCCAGCCGCGGCGCCCGCGTTTTATGCACCCTACCCGGTATAATGTTAGCAATAAACAGAGGGTGGCGAGGTAGCTAGTGTTACTTAACTTTCAAGGTTATTCATAAAACTTTTCTTTTAACCTTCTTAAATACTTATTCCATCAGGGATTCTTAGGCCCACCTGCCAGTTTTTAGCCTACGGTCAATTATGAAACATCTAGATTTTATCCGCGACTAGACTTTGTCAATAAATTTCTATTCCTCGCGAACGACAGTACTTTTGTGTGGATGAAAAGTACCCTATGTACTTCTTTGTACTCCTGACAACGTGTACGCAAAATCATGATCTATCATGATCGGTCGAGCAAAAGCATGGATACGTAACAAACAAACCCACATTCGCATTTATAATATTAGTTAGGATTAGCTTTCGCAACAACTTGTTTTTTAATACAAGTTGTTGTGGTAAGTAACACATCCTTACTCACCATTTAATCATTTTTTAATGTTATTTTATGAAAACTTGTTACTTACATGATTTCGGCTTACTAATATTCATATAGATTCACAGCTTTAGACATACCTACAGGCGATACGCTATGTAATTTAGCCAGCACGATATTGCGGGAAAATGTGCACCGTTAATAACAATAATTAAGTCCATAGTCCGTATTGTGCATATGTAGGAACGCAAATAGAACATACATACAATTCTGAATGCTCATAATTATTGCATACTTTATTAGACTTCACTAGGCTATGGAAAAAACAAATAAGCATCAATTATTCCAATGTAGAATCTAACGCATCAAACATACTGAATATTGTAATTACGCATACAATTATCAGTCCTCGTAAAGAAAAAGGGAAATATATACGGTAAACATGCTTTCTAGCTTAGTGCCAGCATAATGAGTGTAATAATTAGTTTAGCATGTCTGCTCTTATGCGAGCATTCCCCTGGGAGGCGCACTGAGCAGAGAGCACTTAGGACATGCTTCAACTCAGCAATGTTTCTGTGACAAACTGTCTGTAAATAGTGGTAAATCTGAGAAACAATTTCATTTACGGTTTGCTATACTGTGACTGAACGGTAACTGCTTTCATAATTCAAAACGTCTGAACAGGCATACAGTACGGAAACGGCACGGCAACAGCGCATGTTATGTAGCTAAAACTTTGTAGGCTAAAACTCTGCAACATATCGTATGCCAATTAGGAAATAGCCCTTTTTTCGAACGGACGCTTTGTCACGCATGATCAGTGATTTTGTATTACATGGCTCCCTCCATATTGCGTTATGTACCTACTGTATGGACGAATTTGCATATGTTATGTGCCTAAAACTCATACATAAATATTGCACGATTTTATACTGTACACAGCTATAATTGGGAAAATTACAGTTCGTGAAAGCTTACACAATTTAATAAAACTACACGCACATAAGCTACCTCTTATTTACAGCATTCGCATATAAATGTGCAAAAATAATAGAATAATCTTATATATAAAATTCTCGTGTCACAATGTTAGTTACCATACTCCGCCGAAACGGCTTGACTGATTTTTATAAAATTTTATATGCATATTTAGTAGGTCTGAGAATCGGCTACAATCTATTTTTCATACCCCTTAGTGACAAGTAAACATACAAAAAAGAAATATTACTTTTGACAGAACGAAGTCTGTCCCGGCAGCTAGTAATGTATATAAAGCATACATTTAAGAAAGAGTCGGGATTGGTAGAATCCGTGTTTCTACTGCTAGTTATTGTCGTAAATTCGATCATTAGTTAGATCTCACCCTTGCCATGGATCTTGTCTCTTGCAAGATATGGGTACTACAAAATTTAAAGGCAATCAGACAACTAGTGCTGTTACAACAAACACATTCCATGGGCTTACTTGAAGCTTTATGAAGTTGAAAAGTAAAATTTTATAGATAGTGCTCTGAATGTTCGTCAACCTAGATCGAGGCTAGCAACTTCCAGCGTATGTTTCTTCAAATATACATGCATCTCTTCCCTGTGCGCCCAAGAGTGGTATTCGTTGGTTGCAATTGGAATAATACTTTTTTTCTGATCTTGGTTTTCGGCCTAGGCGAATCATGGTTACAGTTTTGTAGATATCATAGAAAAGTTTTCTTTTTATGCAAAACGTCTTCCGTGTAACCGTTAGATGGATCTTAAATAATACTTATACTGCCATAAGTATTATTTACCCATCTAGTGAAGTTTATTGTGCGAAGCCGATGAGAGTACAAATTTCCTTTACGAAATATTCTTGTGCGTATCTATGACAAACGTTGGTATATGAGTAAATATAATTACCGTATGATCTACTCTTAAAATTTGATTTAATATTTTAACTTCTTCTGATGAATCGATAAAAAAAAAGATATTTGCTGTAGGTATTTACTTAAATCAATTATTTTTTGACATTAACTTACAAATTATTAAAATTAATAAGCTTTACATAAATCAAATCATTAAGTTTATTTTATTGTAGGTAAGTAAAGATAAGCTCAATAAAATAATTTAGTTACGAGCCCGTTCGCCCCTCAAGGTTCGCCCCCTAGAAGGTATTTATTAGGTTTCTTCTTAAAATCCATCCAAAAATAGGAGCCCCGCAAAGTGGGGCTCCGTCTTTCTTTGAAAGGGGCATAAGTCAAGGGGCGTACGGGCTCATAGCCAATAATTTACAACCTATACTGATATAAATATATTTTATAAATAAAACAAGGACTATACCTGCTGAACTGACACTGAAACTAGGACATTGTTTACGAGCATTGCCATGTTATCTGCATATAACATACCTAAAAATCGTTGTTATTAACTCTTTCATCCTTTTGCACTTGCAAGTCATTGGTAATAATAAATAAATAAATTTCTTTACCGGTAATTATGAACAGAAACTGACTTGAGCCTTTGACGAACCGTGTTTTCTGCTCACAGGGTTAGATTATAAGGCAAGATAATAACTACATCAGTTGTGTTGACTGGATGTACAATGTCATCTCGAGATTCCTAGACGAAAGAATATCTTGTGATGAGGCAATTACCTACGCTACAAGGGGATAACGGTCCAATAATTGCCTGTCTTTTTGGAATCAACATCTTTTTCTCTCTTTGTAACTAGCTAAATACAAATCACTTAGTAAAATAGATGTTACTTTGTGTAGTTACTCCTGACATAAAAATAAATCTATAAACCATCATGCTAAGCCTGTGAAGCCGTTTTCCAAAGAACTGAATTTAATAGAAGTTTTAATATGAAGTTGTCGCTTTGTATGAAAAATATAGGTAAGGTTGTGCTTTTGATACTAAAATTTTTTGAATGGTCGATTTGTATTCGATCCTTTTTTTCGTGTATCGTCTTTTATTAACTTAAACATCAATCATCATGTATTTATGGCAAATTGAAACAACGTATACGGGCAGACACTGAATTATATAATTTAAATACAAATTGTATAAAAGGTTATTGATATTTATTGTTAATAATATCTACACGTTATTAATAATAATTATAGTCTATTATCGAAATATAAATGAATTTTTGAAATAATCCTTCCATTTTGTACAACCACTAAATTAGACGTAGGATATAAACGGCAATTTCATAATTAATATTCAGGAATAGTCAGCAATTTACAAGTATTTGAACCTTGTGTAAGTTTACTTAAGAGTTTTGTGTGGGAGCCGTAAATCCAGGAGACGGCAATAAGTTTGATATCTATTACAAAAGATTTGCAACGTCTACCTAACATTTCGAAAAGGTATCGCTGATATCAAGACTACCATTTACACCCACATTTTGCTAGGTGAGATGTTGTCTTGCCCATATTATATCTAGTTTTATGTTTATGTGTATGTATGCCTATTCATAATTCTTGTAATACTATATTTTATGATATAGGCACGCAATAAAATTCCAGCGTGATATTGGATCTCTTAATTCTGAGAATCGTTACGCCACAACTAAAAATGTGTTAGCGTGCACTAATCAACGCCGAATTTATTTACGAACTAGAAACAAAAGCTATAAACGCAACAAAAAACTCTAGTTTATTTCGAATAGCAGTTGTTTTGAGCAATTGTACGAATTCAGTGGTGAGTATAACTATGGTAAGGTACCGTGCTTTTAGACAATTGCGTTTCGCTTGGCCGCGAATTTTGCGATTGTCGCCAGCCGAAACCGTGACCGCGACTTTGCAGTGTTTTATTACCTCCTCCTTGTGTCTACATAAGTATACCCTAGCTATCTATGAGTTCATTTTGTAAAGAGTGACGTGAGAAAGGTGACGTCATTGTAGTGGCAAATTAAATTTTATTGCTAACATTGACAGTCTTAAATGAAAGAGAGGTGCAATATTTTTGTTTACAAATAGAATCTAATAATATTGCCAAAATAAACCTTGCCAGGGACATTAAAAACGAAAGGCGATGTAGAAATAAATCAGCTGAGTCGTTGTGATTATTGAACGGACTCACGCATGCGCGGTACGCGACAGCTTACTAGTAGGTGGTATCGGGACCGGCGACCCTACAAAACAAACAAACCAGTCGAGACATTGACACTGACCTATAACATTCGTTAACCAACATACCTCCATCCGATACCTGCTCCGTCCATAATTAAATAAAGTGATAAAGCGGTGAACTGTGTTGTTACGTGCTAAAAATCTGACCTGCTCTAACGGAGTGTACCAGTATAATGACACAAAACAAACATAATCACGTGTAAAAGAAAGTGCTTGCGGTGCCGGTGCGTGATCAGCGAGCGTGACGATCGCTGTGACGGTTCAGACATTAGAATCGCTCGTTTAGTCTTCTCCCTTTCCGACACACCTCGCTGATTCATTTGACATACCCATGGGCCAAACTAGATGTCAGCGGCCTCACGCATCCATCACGCCGCGATGTTTGAATTAATATGGGCAAATTTATAGTCAATACAATAATGGAACTATGTGTGCGTATCACGGTTCGTAAACTTATAGGTTTAGAGCAGTGCGCGGTTACAAATAGAGTGTAACAAAAAGAAAACTGCGTGATGATTATGATCCGTTCGGCTTGAATGGATAGGGTCGACGCCACGAGATCTGATTTTTCCGGGCGAGCTGGTGCGGCGTCAGCGGCGGCGGCGGTGCCGATAGCGCGGGCCGCGCGCGAACTTCAGTTGTCCGCGTGCGTGCGCGCTGTGAAAGTCTCCGCGACATGCGGTCAGTATCGGCCACGTCCGCGGCACCCGGCGCGCCCGGTCCCGTCCAGCACCACGCTATGGGTGCCCGCCGCCAGAAGACAGACCTACACGTCGCGGAACCCGCCGCCGCCCGCTCCTCCAGTCCCGCTCCCAGCCTACGAAGTCAGAGAGCTAAACAATACAGGTGGTCCATCAAAATGTTTATAACATGTGAAAATTGCGTGTATTCAGTGTGCGATATTCTTCGAACTCTGAAGAGAAAGTGACGTTGATATTATGATATCAACGAACGTATTTTGTTTTGTAAGTTTTTATATCTTTTATAATAATAATTTGAACTAAAAATATGCCGATATCCTATCTGTCAGGTGGGATATCGGTGTTATCTCACTATATCAAGTGGTTTATGTCGACCAGAATCGTGTTTACACCATTTTGATGAGCGCAGTAAAATAGATCACGTTTGAAATAAAATATTGTAATGCTGAAGGAAAAGTGAGTTAAATACAAAACAACCTCGTCTACGTATGAGCATAATGTGTACTTTGTGCTGTTTCGTGTGCATTGAAAGGCCAAGTAGCCTCCGTAGGCGAAGAAACGCTGCAAGGCCAATGGAGAGGCAACGGTTTGGATTGACTCTATTTGCTACAGCTGTTCTACAATGAGTTATAAACAAAAGCATTTACAGTTATCCTTATTTGTAGAAACGCTGATAGAAATATAAAACAATTATAAATGTACCTACATATTTTTGTCAAGATTTTTCGTTCATGACTGCTGAAGTCTTTATCGTATTTGTTTCATTTTTGTTTTAACCTGGCTTTCTTATACGCTCTATTGGTTAAGATTTCGTAACCGGATGTTATTGGTTTTGTTTCCCAACAAACCGACATCATTTTGTCGTAGTAGTCGAAGTAGTAACAGCACAGTTTACAAACAAAATCCACTGGCACAGATATTATCATCGTTACAGTTTTACTTCTGTCATCTCTGTCTGGCAATTTATCGAGAAAGTAGACCTTGACCCACTGCAATACAATAATATAGAAATGATCTAATTCCACGAGTACCAAACAATTGTAATAAATGACGACAAGTTTACATCATCAATAGAATTGCATTTCCTCTTAGTCAGCATACCCTACGAATAAACAAACATGTTTATTAGCAGTGACATCATGCTGTAAGCCATCACGTTAATTTAGGTAATACTCGAAAGCATAATAGACATAACAAGTGACTCTTTAATAATTGCATATTTATCCGCTCAATTCAATTAAGCAGCAATTTGTAAATTATAGTAAATACGATATTAAAGAGACTTTTCTTATACTACTTATTTATTTATTTATACTTGACAGTAGACAATAAAATTATACTGCTGTCTGATAGAAAACAGTTATCGTAGCCGACGGAGGCCTGTAAGATCAGAGATATTATTTATTCGTTACCAACACTGTAAATAAGTAATTCTTGAACTGCCACCTCAAGGAACATGGTTTAGAAATTCAAAGCGCACTCGTCTGCAAGCTATTAAGCTATAAAGCTGTACCCATAGTACAAGCTCTGCTTAGTTTGGGCTAGATGGTGTTGTGTGTATGTGGTAGAATATTATTATTATTATTATTATTATTAAAAGAACCTCACTACAAAGAAACATAACACAAGACTATTTAACAATAATCTTCTGGCAGTTGCAGCAATTTCACCAGTTGAGTTGTTACAGGCTTGTTCGGGGATCCCGTTGTCATGCTCTCTTTGCACTATGAGCATAAATCTTCTCCTTTCAAAAACATTTAGCTTAGTTGTAACTGATGTAGTATTTTTACTATTATACTTAAAAAGTATATAGGATATGAGGACAACAGCCAGACTATTACAACAATATAATTTTATAGTTAGACCTAGTTATTAGGTGGTTGACATTCATTAATTACTACAGTATACTTCTCTATATTAACAGGTGGTGAAATGAGTGTACTGTCGCCCTATTTTTCTAATTAATTTGCGTAGGTGGGTCGCGTTCACGCCCGTCCTCATGACCGTCTACAAATGCCATCAGCAAACCATTACAATGCTATTAATTTTAGGGAATATTGCCATTATTTCTATTTATGTAGGGTACATTATCCTATATAAATAGAAATAATGGCTATAAACCGTCAAAGTCAAAGTTTTAGTTTCTATTTTTATTGGTAAAACCAAAACTTATCACTTCGTTCCGCGTCTTTCAATTGGAAGTTGTGGGTACAATTCTCGTGGGTCGATGATAAAGATTTTATCGACAAGGTTGCTCTATTCGTTACTAAGATTGAAATTTGTTAGATGTTGTCAATCATTCAATCAATCAAGACTACTCCCGATATAACGTCCACAGATACTCTACTATGGAAGGTCACCGGCGGCAACTGACTATTTCGAGTTTGTTTTGTTGTCGAAATTGGTATATTTATGCATACATACTTAATAAATCATTATTTAATATAACATTTATATATATTGTAATTTTATTGCCCAGAAAAAGTATACAGTTTAAAAACAGCAAAGTTAACACAATATTTGGTAAAGACAATAATTGTTCGAACACTGGTAGGTACCCAAAGTAAGATTCAACTTGTTTCATGGGTACCAGGCCCCTCTCAATTTATTTAATAACATTATGATCTTTTTTATAGTCGTTGCAATATACAAAATAGAAATAGAAGATGATTAGGGTGTATGTGTTTGATGGTGGGTGTAAGTATGTGTGTGCGTGTGTGTATGTATGTATGCTTTGTGATGTTTGTGTGTGCCTGACAGTTTGATTACAGAGTGGTTATTTGAATTAGATTTTCGGTCTCTTCATAGTTTTTGCTGTGGAAATTATAAACAAAAATTTGGATGACAGTTTTATTTGAAATGTTCGCCCTTGTATTTTTATCCAATTACCTCAAGTGTGGTGTTTATGAAAAACATTCGATGATATTTAAACAATATATTGTCTTAAAATAATACATTTATGTATTATTTTTGTTCCCAGGGCCAGTCTGCCAGTTCGCACAGCGCGTCTTCTTCAGCGTTCGCGGACGCAGACGCCGTCGGATGCCGGAATCAGCGATGGAAGTGCTTCGCCGGCGCCTGCACCCGCCTCGCTGCTGCAAGACGTGGTCGACATTAAGACACTGCTGCTGCAACTCAAGCGGGTCTTACAGGAGGTCGGTTAATCCTAAAATACCGGTAACAATTCCACCTAACGCGTATGTTACTAATTTTTTGAGAATGGAGGTTAGTAATTTCGGATTTAGAAAGTCATCGTATGCACTATCTTTCAGGCCAGGTGTTTGACCGTATTGTAATTTGATTTTATACGGTACCTCTCGGTATTTCTAGAGCTTAGAAATTGTAAATGTGTTGCGGACCGTTGTACTGACGAATTAACTTGTTTATTATAATCATAAACATGACTCAGGTCAGCATGATACAATTTTTATTCAATACATGGCCGAGAGTTTAGTCTAGGATCAACTTAATTCGCTAATCCATAAATCTTCTTAATTTATCTTCATATCGGTGAACGAAAATTGTTCTTGCCTTACACAGTCAGTTTAAAAAATACTTAGGCTCCACTTGCTGGTATGGTATACAAATAATAGCAATTAGTCTAGTCAACAAGAGCCTTTTGGTCAACTTTTTTCAGCAGTCTCGGAAAATTATGAACGAGGTTTCATTCGATTAGGAATGGCATGTAGACGATTTTTGAAGCATTCAAGTTCCGCTTGCAAGAAATCCAAAAGATATATACAATAAACTAAAAAGACCGAGACTGCTGAAAAAGTTGACCACAAAGGCACTTGTTGACTAAACTAAATAGTAACATTGCCACACTTTTGTTCTGGTTTTTATGAAATTTCCCAATTTATATAGTTATATAATATCAGAATAATACCTGTCGGTAATGGTAACCGACGCCATTAATTTCATGTTCGCTATTTAAAGATTGTAGGTGCGTGTACTAGTACCGTGTTTCAAATGAAACTGTGTCTAGTAATTTGCATGATTTGTTCCACCGCACACGCATCTTTATAATTGGAGCTACTGTTTCTGATCAGTATTCGATTTACATTAATTGTGCTCATTCGCAGATACTGATCGTTAAGTTAATCTGATTTTACTTTCATGGCCTGTATCTAATAGATGTTTCCACGATCTTAAAGTAAAAAAGCTGCATTTACACGGGACGTGTTACATGCATGCTTCCAGAAATCTATGATTAAAAGTACTTCTTTAAGTAGCTTTGAGTAGGTATTAGAATAACATAATGTGGTTATTTAATTCATGATTTATGTGTTATTTTATGCCATATTATCTTCTGTTTTATTGTAAAAGCTAGATTTCATCCAAATTGACACATGGTTTGGTTATCCTGAATAGTAAGGTTGGCAATTGTTATACAAAACAATATTTCCTATTTGCTTTCTTGTAAATATAAAATTATATGTTACTGGTTATGTAGCATGTGTGTTTAGAATATAAATAAAATAACGTAGCTATATGTTATAAAACGTAGTCAACGACTTACAATTTTTTATTTTTACGTATGAAATGTAGCATGTTTGTATTAGTTATACCCTCGTGTTAATAACAGACTGAAATTCGATGTTTCCCATCCCACAATTCCAGTTAAAGTGCACGGATTTATATCTTAACTAGATACTTTATGATATAAATCTGACAATGACTCATTCATTGCTATAGAATTTCCTTAGAGTTCGACATCAATATGCCTTTTAGTTAAATTGATGTTGGTCAATATAACGAATGCGGTCCTATCCAAATTATTAATTTAGCAACCCCTTTTTGTGTTAATAGTATTTTTTGTTTTATTTCTGTTATTTAGTACTTTTTGACCACTATCTACTGGTGTGTGCCTTTTTATGTGCTATAGATTTTCGTAACACGTGAATATTTAAATTGTAAAGTAATAATAATAATTCTTATTACACAAGAATTTAAAAAAGAAAGTATTATACGTTTATTTTGCGCACAACAATATTTGAGGTTCAAATAAAAAGCGTGAAGCAATCGAACTTTAAAATAAAAAGCACAATTTGTTTGCAGCAACAGTATTCGTATCTAATTTGTTATACCGAATCATTGGACAGTGGTTGAAAGTGTTATTAATTTGCTTGTATCGGCACATTTTATTTTGGCGTGTTGTAACATGTATGTTTATTTGGTTGCATTGCCTTGTTTGCCGCACGCAGCCCGGGGAGGAGCATCATTCGATGAGTGTAAGTAACCCGCCCACGCAATAATGCCTTGCACAGACACCGCTTACCCACAGTCAATTCAACTTTCAAACAATACAAACTAATATTTATTTAGCAAATCTTAATGCCTCTCGTAAGCACTTATACATTTACGTAGTCCTCACGAGCAAAATTAAAGTGTCTCAAATCAATTTCAAATAGATGGTAATGTTTTTTTGCTTGTTAGTTGAAATTGACGTTGGGTTAGCAAATTTTGTTGCCAAATTACGTGGTTGACCTATCGATGCCATGTTTTTCTACGGTGATAACGACTTTATCGCGTCTTTTGCTACCAAAACGCACCAAATTTTGCACGAGGCTTAAAGCATATACGCACCGCACGTCTAAATAGGCAGTGAACGTGTTTCTGTTTGCTGTTTTAACGCTTCCAATGCATTGCCCCTCAACTTTATTACTAATACGTTAAACTACCGACTTAAAACAATGACTTCCTAATAGAATGACGAGGTCATAAGTAAAACCAAGTATTTATTGAAATTATCTGTTTAAATTTTTTCTTTTCGTCTATCTGAGCTTCTCAATTGGGATTTCTATTTCTGGATTGGCAAGCTTGCAGCCTTTGTTTACCATAAGACCTCATTGCTAACTTTTAAAATTGGATGTTGTTTTTAAGTGGATAAGTCTGTTTGCATAATATCTGACACTAGATGTGCCCGCGATTTCATCCGCGTTTATAGTTACTGCGCCGCTACCGTGAGTCGCCTGTAGTTTCTTAGATTAGCGCGTTCAACCAAACAAACAAACTCTTCAGCTTTATAATATTAGTATAGATTACACGCTTTTTATGCAAAATTAAGAAGGTAGCATGTGAAAACCAATATTATTATGCTTTTATTTCAAATTATTATATAACGAGGAGAAGAATAACTTTATTAGCGTTTTGACGTTAATTAAACATTATAAGCAGTTTATTTTCACTGTATCAAAATACTACAATACAATTTAATGCACGTAGCAAACATTAGACATAGTATGACCTCGTTCTAAAACAATTTGGCTTTAACATCACATTCGTACTACCTTAATTACCGCATGTTGCAGTGCAATGGTACAAGGAAGTATGCAATTATGCGTACTATAATATTATAAATGCGAAAGTTTGTCTGCTTGTTACGTTTCCACAGCTAAATCGTTGAACATTTTGATGAATTTGGTATTGAGATAGAAAGCTGGAGAGGGACAGAATAATGTTCAATACATACAGAGGGTACAAAAAAGTAATCTTATTATTTAGATATCTCTAAGTTCGATTCATACAAACTTCTGCACATGTTAGTTCTGGCTACAGGTATATGGGTCATCTACCTACTAAGGGTCTGCCGAAGGGTCAGTAAACTAATATTAGCTACTGTGAAAGCGAGAACCCTTGATCCGTTAAAGTCAATGAAGAGTAAAACCGCAGTTTACTGAAACATCGGTAGGGAAACTACCGATCAACTAGGAACAAAACTACAGTTATGTCGTCGGTAGTTACACTAACTATTACTGCGAAATGGACTTACGTACGTGAACCTACAATGAGATTTCTAAAGAATAATTCACGACCGAGGTCGTTCCCACAGACGTGGCTTTAAGTGTATCTTGATCTATTATGTGCGCTAAATTTGCAGATTTTGTAGGTACTAAAAGTAAATCCTAGGCTATAATCTAGTTTTAGTACTGTTTCATTTCGTTTGGTCTATCCATCCTTGAACGATTGGAAACTAAGTGCAGACTTCACAAAATAATACAAAAAGTATAATTGTCCCTTCACTCGATTAGTTAACTGAAACATTTCTACAGAAGCATTGTCTTCTCCATTACAAAGTTTATTTCACTATTTCTGCTTAACTAACCATTAAAAAATTACAGTATTTTTTACAACTGTTGAACTCGTGTAGAACTTGTGGTATCTACTCAATTGTATCAATGTCAATGACAGTTTAAAAACCGCTTATATTGATTTGATGCATCAGTAGTGTAAAAGGAGTGTAGAGCGATCGCAAGTCCATACCTTAACTTTATGAAGCTACCGTCGCTTAGTAACATTTCAATAACTATATTTGGTTGGAGATTTCCCTTGGCTTAATAATTTTTTCTGGGATTCTATTTCTTCACCTTTTCCTTTTTCCCTTTCTTCCGCACATAAAACGTCGTGGGACCACACAACTGCTCACAGTCATTACGCCTTTGATGTACTTACTAATACGAGCTTTACGATTCCTTTATTGGCCATTTACGAAACATCAGTCCCGAAAACAATGTTATAAAGTGTCTGTTTCAGATGTTCAAATATTGAACCAAATTTCCATTAGCAGTATTGACATTGGAAGATAGTTTTCGTCGATATTACAGTCTTTTCATGTACACGTTTTCGAATGCATGATAAACCATAGAAGCTTTAATTATTCATTTAAAATTTAGTTAAAATGTAACAACTTTAAAAGGATTTAATCACGGTTTATTTTAAAAACACATCTCTTTTTATTTAAGTTATAAAAATTATCTGAATTTGTGTTTACACTTTCCCTGACCTTTTGGCTGCTTTTCATCAGCTATGGTCACGTGGAGACTAAGGTGGTGGCTGTCTTATTGTCTTGAAATTTAGCTTTCAAAGCGCCTAAACATAATTTCATTAAAAGAAAACCGTATACCTAAAGTAGTTACAATTTCAATGTATGTACCTATAACAGTTGCGTAAATTCTTTTTTCTTTTGGTTATACTGGAATTTTTATGCTTACCTACGTGATTTTGCGAAATTTAGACGTAATAGATACTAACAAAACTATACTTAGCAAAATTTATAAATGATATTTTGTGGTATTACAGCTTACGGCTCGGGTTCCGCAAGGCTTTCAAACATCAGGGGTTTTGTATTGGGTACCTACCAGTTTAACGGTATTCACCCTAAAATGATTAGCGAGTGCTTATTGTGTACATTTGCGTCTGCAGAGCGAAACTCTCGACCCGTTGCTAGCGGCGTGCGCGGAGAGCCCCGCGCGCGGCAACGGGCGCCGCCCCCCCGCCTCGCCGCTGCACCCCGACGCCTGCGCAGAGATGCGCCGACAGATACTCTACCTGCAAGTGAGTACACACTGCACCCTATTTGCATGTTCATACACGAATACCTTGTAACCTGTTAGTTCTTAAACTAATTTACTTTCGTGGGGCTACATGTTCTGCCAATTAATATAGAATCTATCTCTGTACAATTTTCTGGCACAATGCGAAAAAGATAATTGCCTTCTTTATTTATTCTATTACGATAGTAAACAAAAATTTTACACTGCGTATTATCTATCTCATATATCATCTTCTGATAAGCATCTTATTTATAAAAACTTAATTTGCCATGTATCAAGTTGGTACTCTAAGTTGCATATTTAAAAAAACTCCAATACAGTTAGCTAATTATCAGTTGAGCTTGATGATAAGCTGTTCAAGACCAAGAGAATCACTCGTTTCTTGCCGTGCCTGAACAAAACCTACCGTGCATCTTACTATCAAGGCAAGCGACACAATATACTAATCCGTCCATCTTCTCAAGTTATTGTAAGCGGTGCTTCCTCAGTTGGACTGTCCCTTTGAGTAGGTTGTAAACGATTCGATATTAAAGATAAAGGTTGAGTTTGATCCTTGGCACACTTGAAAGTTGCGCGGATAGAAACCTATTTTATACCGTCAGTTGCGGTTTGCATTCACCGGCTGTGTCCGAATCGATAACTTTTCGACAATTTACCGATGATGGTCTATTCTATAATTATTGCAACTAACCTAAGACAATTATTTAATTTTACTTAATGAAATATACCTATACATAATTAATTTAAATCTTTTATGAATATAGCCGCGAGTTCAAGGCTTAATTGGTTTCCTTATTTTTTTAAGTTATTGCATGAATCATTGATACAAAAAAAAACATCAGCACTGAACAATATTCACGATAATGATACACAAGCAAATTCCGTTGTCCGCGACCTTAGATGTCTATTCCTGGTAGGATTAATTATTCATTTGAGAGTAGCACAGCAATTATTATTGAGCCAACTTAAACAGCTTGATAATGTTTCCGATCAAAGCCATTTAAAGAAAAGCCACATACCTTTGGTTTATGGTTTACCCTGACATCTCGGTCGTGACGTTCTAGTTACCTAATAGGAGTAAAATCAGTTTTTGCCAACAGTAATTAATACCTACGTAATCTATTTAAGATACATATGGCAACCATAACTCTATTACCCTTATTCAGCTTAGGAATCTTGTGGAGTAAGTCTCTATATTTCTATACTAGCTGTCGCTGTGGATTTACCCACGGTACTGCTACTCTCCCGTTGCTCGTAGCGTGATGTTATAAATTATAAAACCTATACCTTCGTCAAGAATTGCTTTCTCAAATCCGACAGGTATTTCCAGAGATTAGCGCGTTCAAGCAAGACGCAAACATACTCTGTTTAGGATTCCGTACCTCAAAAGGAAAAAACGGAATCCTTATAGGATCACTTTGTTGTCCGTCCGTCAGTCCGTCCGTCCGTCCATCTGTCTGTCTGTCTGTCTGTCTGTCAAGACCCTTTATCTCGGGAACGCGTGGAGCTATCGAGTTGAAATTAAAACGACTAAGGTCTATAGTCTCTTAAAGCTGTGGAAAAATAAAACTTCTAAGTTAACGTAAAAAAACGGCCGTTTATGCCGCAAAAAACGTATATTTCGACACTCTCAAGAGAATCAAAATGTATAGGGTATTCCGTTGACCTAGAACTACAAAATTTGGCAAAGAACACCGTCTTATACTACAAGTAAAGGAAAAAATCTGAGAACTATACATTTGTTAATAAATCATAAAAATAACAGGGTCTTTATGCAAGGACAATTTTTCTTATAATATTTACATACAATTTTGTACGGAACCCTCGGTGGACGAGTCCGACTCGCACTTGTTCGGTTTTTTATTATGTTTATTTTGCTGTCTGCCAAGTTGGACTCTAAATTAAATGCCACTTTCGTAATCAGCGTTTTAAAAACCTCAATAGCAAGGCATCCATATCGATTTTAGAATCTTTTACACGATTTACTTATGTATTTATTTCCCTCGATGACGTAGTGGTTAGTGTAACTGGCTGCCACACCTGAGGTCGCGGGTTCGATTCCCGCACAAGGCAAACATTTGTGTGCATGAACATGGATATTTGTCTTGGTCTAGGTGTTTCTATGTAGAAGATGTAGATATGTATTTACAAAAAAAAGTACATATGTATGTTTATCCATTGTCTAGTAGCCATAGTACAAGCTCTGTTTAGTTTGGGCTAGATGGTGTTGTGTGTATGTGACAGAATATTAGAATTTCAGAAGATCGCGAGGTAAGTATTTGCTTATTGGTTCTAGCAGTACTATACGAAATTTCGAGTATTGTCTATGTAATATTGTTATTCCATACAAACTTTGAACCCCATGCTACGAGCTGAATTTCGAAATATCTGTTCTTAGTTGAAGTCTCCTATCTATAAACTACTCCGTACTCACATGTCAAATTTTAGCTTCATAGGTCAAGAAGTTTTGGAGATTTCGTGTTTATTCAGTAAGCGAGTTTAGTTGAGTGAGTACCTTTCGCTTTAATTAATAAGTTCTCTAATTGTTACAAGAACTTAGCTTACGTAAATTAAATTTCCTTTTCAATATCTTTATAATTATTCAATTCCGCTGCTCTCTATCCTGTAGACAATTATCAGTAAGCCAATTAAAACTAATTAAGAAAATGATCACTAGCAAGATTTAATACCTGTGTAATAAAGCAATCTTTCACTTTTCATTTAAGAATTTCAGAATAATGGTAAAAACAATATTGCTATGGGATCCCACAAAGGTATAATGTTTTTGCACATAAGTAAAGCCAAATAATTATATTATCAAAAATAAATCTAACTGTGTGTACTTACGAAGGTTATATAGAAGAAAAGGAAGAGGAAGGGTAGTTCATTCAGTTCAGTCATTGCTATAACTGCATTACGTAGTAACACTTGATTATTATTACGTCAAGTGCCTGAAAAAGGGATGGTATTATCCGTGGCGAAGAAGCTCATTCATAAAGTCATCATACAAATCGAATCAAAATATGGATTATATCATGTGTACATTTTGGGAGTTACAATTAGCTGTTGTTGTGACAATTAGCGACAGTAGGCTTTCTACTACAAAAATTGCTTATCGGTTGTGAAAATACTGTTTGTTGTCACCTGGGACAATGTTTCACACGTATATTTAAATTGTAATTGACTTCCTGCTTTAGATGTTTTTTCATGTACATCGTACTAAAGCATACATAGATTCACGACTGTTTCCCAGAGGGGTAGGCAGAGACTACGGATTTCCATTTTCTACGATCCTGACATTTCATCACATTCCTCATATACGCCCGTCGGTTCAAGGTGCTCTTAACCTGGCCTTTGTCCAGAACGCCTCCGATCTGATCAAGAAACGTTCGCCTAGGTCTTCCTCTTGCGACTGTTCCATTCACACTAGCCTTATAAACTTTCTTAGTCAGTCTTTCCTCGTCCATTCTTTCTACATGCCCAAACCAGCTTAACATACCCTTTTCTATTCTTGTCACTATATCCACTTTCATGCCGCATCTCTCTCTAATCACACTATTCCTTATTCTATCTTTCAGAGTCACACCACATATATTTCTCAGCGCTCTCATTTCTACAGCATTTATTCTGCTCTCATGCTTCTTTTGCCATACCCAACTTTCACTGCCATACATAAGTGCGGGCAATAGTCCTCTATGAACAGCCAAACGTACCTTTTCGCAAACATTTCGACTGTACTAAAGCACTAAAGCAATTATAAATAATGATGGTAATCAACTGTGATAACTTTTATAAATCGTGTATCTTGTATTATTTGGTAAACAAATAATGCATAATAAAATCACTGTTATTGGCTTTGGCTATTTATAATAATTAGATATGACAAAAAAATAAAGACATTCATCGGGAAGACAGACGGGTCTTTACGTATTGTCTCTACGGTATATTTGTTTAGTAAATAGGACTAGTGAGAATAATAGACAATACATCTCGTGACAGGGTCTGGCAGCTTTAAACCAAGGCATGGTCTGTGTGAATATTGGCTATGACACGGAATTTGTGATCAATCGTGTCTTCGATCTTAATCTATCGTACCACAACGTACAGTTACATATGTTTAGGTTAGCTGGATAGGTTAATCAAAATACTAGTGATTGGCAATCCAAATAGCTTTTTATCTGTATAAATAAAAATCTGTTGCCACATGTATTACGGAGCATCACTTAAGAACGGCTCGGCAGATTTGCCAGTTTATTTTTTTGTTGTGTTTGTAATTGTCAGGACAAGGTTTGGACCAAAATCCGCAGGAAATTTCGAATATTTCAATTACACTTCTTCTTCCTAGCCTTTATTATTCCCAAGTCACTTGAGGTCGGTTATTCTGGTCTAACCGGATTTGACTGGATATCAGTTTTTACACGGAGCGGCTGTTACCTGACCTCCGCAACCCGAAGGCTAACGATACCCTAAGGCTAGACCAGTGTCAGGATATTATAGGGTACTGACTACCCAATAACGACTGCCATAGATGTTCATGGCAGCCGGGACTGACGGCTTAACGTGCTCTCCGAGGCACGGAGCAGGCGATAATTGTCCATCAATTCGCACATAATTTCGAAAAGTCATATACCTGCCGAAAGCTAGAAGTGCGCGACGTGGGTTCGAACCCGAGACCCTCTGCATTGCAGTCTGTTGGTTTCCACACTGAGCTATCGCTGCCCTTTAGGTATTACATTACATTTATATATAGAAAATTGATTGACGTTTTGATATTGGATTTAATAGATTGACAGAACAACGACTGTCGGGTTAGCTAGTATCTATATAAATAGATAGGTTTCGTGCTCAAAGGCTGTTCGAGTTGAGATTTAACGAGCTTAACTACTAATACAAAATGTATCTATTACGTTGCAGAGTCAGTTAGAGGAGCGCGACCGGCTGGTGCGCGTGCTGCAGCAGCAGATGCTGCGCATGGCCGAGAGCCACGAGCCGCGCCAGGACGACACCTGCAACGTCGCCACGCAGACTGAGCGGGTACGGCGCACACACTCACTAATACCATAGAACAATCACATTTACAAATATTACGATCATAACAAGTGAGAAACGGCAATGAATTGCCGTAAATCTTAGAGTTCGAAAAAATAGTTCAAGTAATATGCAAAGGTCACGTGATAACACGTGACCTTGAGGTCAGAGGTCAAAGGTCATAATCTTTTCAGGGTGTATCGACTATGCTGATTCGATTGGCGTTGACCGCGAGTCTCTAGCTCTTACGGTTCTTGAGTTGAAAGTTGTATAACAGACGGACGGACGAACGACATAGCTGTTGTATAAGAGTTTTTCGAACTCTGAAAAACACACATTTGCATTAATAATATTAGTCAGAATTCTCTACATGTATAGAGTATATAGTATTTCTGTGAGGTTCGATCCCTCGATGGGAAACAATTGTGAGGTTGTACATATAGATAAGTCTAGATATATATATTACAATGATTGATAAATATCTAAAGAATTATAGATATATATGCATAATCAAAATCAAATATTCCAAAATGTGTTAAACGCAATTTGTAATGTTTTCAGTTGCGGCCGCCGATGAGCACGGCGCTAACGAGTTCTGACAATTCCGGATTAGTGAGGTAACGAGTCCTTACTAAACATTCTACATTATGTCCCGCACACACACACTGTGTAACACTGTTGCTTCAAATCTCATACAATTACTTTCTATTTAGTCAGACAGACCTACTTTCTTTAACTACATTTACTTTATTATTTATTGTTTTAGGTTTATCTTCGCTTCGATAAAATCCATTTTATTTTCACTGCACTCCTCCATTATCTTATTGTACATACCACCAGCAATCCCCTCATACATGTCACATTATAAAGATCAATGTCATTCACTCATGCAGAATACCATCTCCAAGAGTCAAACTTTAGTGTCAGATATTAACAGTACCAAATGGATCATAATATTCAAAGAATATATGAATAAAAAAATGACATTTGCACCAACATCCATGTGTAGAATCACTCTAACACTGTCTCCATATTTCACTGGTATCTTCATTTGATTCGCTCATAGTATTAGTCCATTAAGTTTGCTTTATTCGGTGAAGAATTGTCAACTCATCTGTGTATCATTTATAATTTTGACATTCTCATCAGGTCCTTTGAAAATGTTCATTTTGTTCTAATTTCCTCACATGCTGCTTTAAATTCCGATTGGATTTTCTTTGAAAATTCACAAAATATTGGATATTGGACGCGGCAGTTTCCACTTGGGTACGAGGGTTCGTCCGTCGGATCAGGTAGCGTGGATCGACTGCTTGCTCGCTGTTTGCCTCTTGTGTTCCGTCAATGTGTTGTGCTTACTGCATCTCTTGTACCAGAATGAGGCCATGGATAGCGTCTTTCTGGTCTCCGATAGGGACATCGACGAATACTGCTACAGATACATCAAGTGACCACATCACTCGAAACTTTGCATGATCCTTGATGCGGTAAACAAAATAATCTAAAATTGTAAATATGTTATGTGCCTAAGCGTTTCACTAAACGGTTTAAAGTTTAAGCACATTGGCTGATTTTTGGTGCCTTCACGCGTCATTCTGACATTGTGAGCGGTTTGGCAATTAAAAATGAGCTACTATGCTTGACTTTGTGAAATAAACACCGTGCAATAAAGGTCAAATGTTTGTGATAGTGTGAAATTGGTGCTAGTACTGACAGAAGAGCCTAAGCATGGATAGTAAATGAGTTTTTTTGATCACAGCACGGCACTACTGGCACGTATTGGTTTCATAATTTGGCTTGGTTGAGGCAGTTAGACAGTAATTGTACAGTTTTGTGTTGTTTAACAGTAGGTAGTCGTGTGTTCAGAATTAAATATGTAACATCTAATTATAATGTGTAATTTACTTGGATTATGAAATTCGTCTCTGTGTTACACGCTGCCCCTGCAGAACCTAAAGGTGAGGTTTTATATGTATGTAGAGTAAACGAAGCACGTTGCTATATATGTGAAAATGTGTAACGTCTGACTTTCTAAATCTCTTCATGTTTTTCCTTCGCTAGCTACATGCTAAGTATTTGACGCTAAAGTGTCCGATCTACGTAGACTTAGAAATTAGTCACCTTATGATTTCTAGGACATTTTTCAATAATCTGTTTCTTTCAAAGGATTGTTAAATGTAATAGATTCTCATAATGTTCGCAGTTGGAATGAACAAGCTGGCGTGAGGAAGCTGCCGTCTTACAGTGAAGCACAAAAGACTAAGAGACCTGTTACCAACGGGATTGTGAACAAATGCCAGTGCGGTGTTAGAAAAGTGAACGGACAATATAACGTAGACGACAACGGACTGACAGACAAACGAGACACCGTGCACCTCAAGACTAACAGCCGAGTCGGGACCCGGTACTTACAAGCGCTCGCTAGCAACGACACCAACCGAAGGTACATCAAGAGAGACTCGTCCGTGGGCGAGAAGACCGACCGACGAGCTCTATACACCAACAGATCCCGCTCCATCGAGAACTTCCATAACCACTCGTACACGAACACCGAACGAACGATCACCAAGAACATCGTCATAGAGGAGGCTCCACTGATCAAGCACCACACGTCATACGGCGACCTTTACAACGGCAGGATCAGCAGCAAGGAGAGTGTGAACCGCCACAGCCCGAGCCTCGGCCAGTCCACTGACACCGACTACAGCTCGGACGGCGGATACAAGTCCCTGCCATCCTCCATCAACTGCAACACTTCACCCAAAAAGGTCAGCGGTATACCACGGAGGTCCATCGAACAAAAATTCCTTTCCACTAAACACGTCAAAGCGAGCGCTATATGAATGTATGTTTTGTTTCTGAGCCAGTTCCACGAATCGTTCGGCGGGCAGACCTCGGGCACTCGACCTTATATATGGAATATCGCTTCAGTTTATCGACCACCCTCGGCTAGAGTACCGCTTGTGCCCGGGGTGTGCCGGCGGGAGTGTCGGAGTGCGTGAGTGTCACTGAGCGAGTCGCTAGAGCAACGCTTGTTCGCATTTATTTCCACTCATCGTAAAGCTAATATTTAAGCTACATTTAGTTAAACGATGCCAAATTATAATCGATGTTATATTTTCAACTATATTCTCTTTAAAAATCATCTTTAATAAGATATGTTTTGTTTGACGTGAAATGATTATATTTCTTAACCCGATGCTTATTGCATTTTATTTTATAACGGTAATACAAACTGATATTGACCTCCTGTACTCTATACAGTTAGTGGAACACCATAAACGGGAGCTAATTTTGTAGATTTAATTTACAAATTTGTATACAGGCGATAAAATTATCTTAGATTTTCTATGGTAGACAAACTAGTAAATAAAGCTGTAATATGTGATAAGAGTGGCTGTAAGACCTTATATTTAATTTATACATACCTACATGACATGATATCTTCCCTGTTGTTAATCTCTAAGTATTATTACTGGTATATCGTACGTCACATAATCGACAAATAAATACCTTCTGAATGTTTTACGATCATTTGTTTGCTATGTATTGTAATGTTATTTAGACCGAGTAGGTATCAAATAGGTACAAAGATCACTCGCTTTAAGGCATTTTAATATCCCGATGTCATTTTAATGCATTTGTCAATCAATGTTAATGTAATTTAATGTTAAAATTTAGTAAAAATGAATAATCTTGTGCGGCGCCTAGCATTAAGTATCCTATATTGATACCTAGAACAATGATTACCTACCTGTGTACTGTCACTGACGACGTTTAATGAATTGTGTACTTATGGCTACTTGTATCTATCCATTGTATTGCGCTTTCCTACGTTAGTTATGTAAGTTTAAGCCCACTAGCTTTAGTAAAGTTTATTTAATTTAAAATTGAAGTTGTTTCAATAAATAATTTTAATTTTCTATTGTTGTTTTCATTTTTATTTCTGTAAACGTAAGCCTACATTAGAAAGTTTTGAAACTATTATAACAAAGCTAATAACGCATTTGGTATGCATAAAACTTCTGCAGATGAACTTTAAGTTTAGTTTAGGTTGTTGGATAGATCTAGAGATTCATAAGAATTAATTAATTAATTATTTCTAGATTTATTAAGCAATAAGTAGCGAAGTGTAAGCGGTTTTTCGCAAAAAGAAGCTGCGAACATTCACTACGAACATGATACTATAAAAATCCGGCTGATCTAAAGAAAATATAGATATACCGTGCGCCAAACTATTAGTACTTACAAGGGACCGCATATCGAAAAAATTATCGGTTAAAAAATTTTATGGTATGACGTCATACGTTTTTATTTTAATATCGCTGCCGCTGTGGGTAGAGGTACATACCGCGCGGGTTTCGCTCAGGTATTTAGTATCAAGTTCGGCTAGAGCGGAGTAGTTGGTGCCATAGTACCGCATAGGTATTGTTTCGCTTGTTGGGCGGAACAGATTAGACCACTTAGCCTAACACAAGCCACAATTATCGTTGTATATTTCAACAATCATGTTATACTCGTAGTCCCCAGTCTAACAATGATTCTTAGCCGTAGTCTGCTCTGCGATGTATTCAAGATAATGCTCTATCTTCATCCAGTCTTAATCTTGGATATGAAGTGTGGAATTCCCCATGAATTCGGTGTTGTCTGTTGATGTCATGGATCCAAATTCCTTTCTTAACTGGTGAGTCAATTGAGGCTAATAAAAGTAAAACTTCTTCATCGCTATCCATCACTAAAATCAGACGCTCTGCAGAAATTACAACGTGACTGACGTGTATATTCTTTGGCGACACAGATATGACTAACTGGCGAATACTTCTTACCTTCCTGAGCGAAACTCGAATACCGCGCGGTACTCTACCCACAAGGATAGCAAAATCTGCTTTGGTGTGAACAGTAATATTACCGCATACCCATTCGGTTTTCTCTACCTCAGACGGTAGCAAATACCGCTTAGGTTTGAACAGGCCTTTAAGATACTCATATATTTCGCTACCCTAAAATAACCATGTTATTACTTTCGACTACGACAATCGCAATTAGAAATGGGATTGTACCCGGTAAATACCCGGGAATTTACCAACTACATGCGCTATCTCTTTCTCTCTTGCAAGGTATTCATATATTTTACTGCGCTCGGCCAACCTACCGTTATAAGCCGCTGGATAAACACAATAGGGACATTTTGGTTATAATGTTTTCGCTGCTCGTGGAGTGTGGTCGTTAGTTTAGTGCACTAGTGTGTTTTTGGCGTTACTACAGGTTTCGAAAAATATTATTGCTATCTCTGGCTGAATACTGGACATCTATTTTCTACTGTTTGAAATAAGAGCTCATCGTAATAACAGGAGTCACTTACAGAAGGTAAGACTTTTTATAAGAATATTCTTTAGAAATAGTTGTTTAAACCTAAGATATTATTCTTCGCAACTAGCTAGATTTAATATAACCAGCCTCATATTTTTGTCTGTTTTCTAATATAGGGTAGGGAGGGGTTGGTAGAGCAATTTTTCACTTGAGAGGTGAAACTCCTCAACTATTAGTCTTAATGTCTTGTTATGCATACTGATGGGTAAGTAGTTCAACCCTTTCCAAAACTGTCCATAGTAATTTATTTCTAACAATTAATCGCATTTAAGAGCTACAGCTATTTAAGTAAAGAAAGTCAGAGATTCTCAATGTACCCCATAGGTGAGGTAAGTTGAGCAGGGGTATGGGGTTAATTGAGCAGTTAGAAATTCTAACCAAACCGTGGGTTCAATGTTTACTAGACATAATAATAATAACAATATAATGTAATATTCTATCACATACACACAACATCTAGCCCAAACTGAGCAGAACTTGTACTATGGGTACTAGACAATGGATAAACATACATACATAATATATACTTTTTTTTTTGTAAATACATAACATACTTCAATTTTACAATCAACTTTTTATTTATAGTATCTTTGTAATATAATTGTGTCGTAGGTGTATGTGATAGAATATTATATTATTATTATATTATATTATTATATTTTATTACTATTAATAAATCAGCCAAGTCCAAGTATTGTGATAAATTATATAAAATATCCAATGTCAATAAAATTGAACGACACTTACTAGCCTGCTTTAAGTGTCCTATTGTAATAAAGAACCAAATCAATAATTCTGCTGACACGGAGAGTAGCTGTTAAAATATCAGAGGATCTCAAGCCGGCGAAAAACTTACATTTACAATGTGACGGCTGGAGCCATCAACGCGTTGAAGGAATTTTTAACTTTATTACAGCTAAACCGGAACCAATTTTTGTAGAAAGCTTAAATACTCTCTCTCTCTCTAATTGTCATACAAGTGAATATCTAAGTCAAGAAATTCTAGAACGGTCAGGCCATAGTCTACCACGCTGGCCCAGTGCGGGTTTGCACAATTCACATAACATACAGCATGAACAAAAAATCTTACGTAAAATGTACATAAGAAAAATACGATAAAGATAAAAAGGTGCATTTTCACCCTCGAGTCGTCTCGAGGGTGAAAATGCACCTTTTGAATGAATTAATTGTAAAGTTGAGAGTCATCGCAGGAGAACGACTGTTTACTCGTATATCATTAACGTTGAGAATTTATCTAAATTGATCGATTAACAAAAAGAGCTATATCACCTATTACAGATATTATTTACAGCAGTGAAAATCTTACAATTTAAATGCTAACTAGATCGCAATGCAGCAAATGCGAGTTCGTGATGGCTCGCTCAAGGACTTCATGTAAATTCTTGGTAGACATGGATCCGTGAGATTTTAATACTCCTCCATACAATACTCGCCTCGTCTCGTCGGTTTAAACGAATGCTAAGAGGAGCGCGAGCGGTGGTTTATCCAAATAATGAGGTGTAATATAGCATTGTCATTTGGTTTAGGTACACCAAAGGGCAAAAAGGTGTCTTTTCGCACTAACTTTTTGCCCTTCAAGGCCTTTTGATATTTCGCTTGTCGCCGCTGTTTAACACGTAAAATGCAGTTTATGGCTATCTATCAATAAAGAAGAAAGAAGTACAGGCACTAACAAAGTAACTACTTGCATACAACTTAGAATCTCAGAATAAAAATAGTATAGGAACAAATAAGTATCTCAATCTATACTAATATTATAAAGCTGAAGAATTTGTTTGTTTGAACGCGCTAATCTCAGAAACTACTGGTCCGAATTGAAAAATTATTTTAGTGTTGGATAGCTCATTTATCGAGGCATGCTATAGGCTATATAACATCACGCAACAACCCACGGGGGCGGCGCTGTTATCATAAACGCGTGTGAAACCGCGGGCTCATCTAGTTATGGTATATTATGAATCACCGTGCCCCGCACGTTATTGCATAAATTATGACTACCATTTAATATCAATGATAAATAAGTGCCAATATACGAGTGAACTAAAAATAGGATTGCACTTGCAGATCACTTTAACACGGATGTGATTTTAATTAGCACCCATACTTAGGTACATTAATTGATTTTGTTCGATGTGTACCTAAGCATTTTATTAATCAAAAACTTGAACTAAAAAATTTAAGAAATCGACGTTGTAATCTATTCTTTCTTCTCCCTTAGCCTTTATTATTCCCAAGTCACTTGGGGTCGGCTTTTAATCTAATAATCTTGTAATCTATTACTAATATTATTTCATTTCTGCACACTATTTACATACTCTATTAAAATTAAATTGACGAACAATGCGAAACAGAATGACACATTGAGAGTATTTTAACGTAATACCTCAACTATTTGCAGTTGTTAATAGTTTTAATATGGCTGCCAAATCCTTCATCCTTACTTTTCAATCAAAATCAAAAGTATTATCAGAGGATATTGTTGGCGTAATCTGATGCAGATATATTATTTAAGTGCAAAACCTTATTAGATTTAGGTATAGGAGCATATTCGCACTAACTTGGGGCCCGTAGGGTAATTTATATATTATGTTACTTTTTACGTATCATTTTAATATATAAATTATATTTGACTGATCGAAAATGGCTCCAAGAATTTTTTACTAGTTCGCTTTTCTTCCTACGAGTTCAGTAAGTACTAAGTACATAGGTACTTAGTACTTACTGAACTCGTAGGAGTCAGTAGTGATAGCACTATGAAGGTAAAATAAAATAAAAATAATTAATGACTGCCAGTATAATCTGAGGTAGTTATATTCCGGTCGTAGGTCATACGATTACTTTCAGGTTTATCAAATGAAGATAGTTTTCTACTTATAACGTAACAGTCATAGACTGAGGGTATTAAAATGCTGATCCAGTATGATCCAATGCAGTGACCTATGTTTTACGACTATATCAGCAAATAGGTAATTGTACAGTATGTCTGATAGCAAAAGGTTATGGTAGGCTAAAGATGTTTGCACAGGGGTATGATTAGCACGTTGACCATTGTGGAGTAACTACTTAAGGAGTCACTACGCTGCGAATGCAAGTTGCATAGAACTCTGCCAAAACTCAACATGCTCTAAGCTTCTGCCTTAATATATTTTATGCTGTCCAAAGAATCATAATAGGTGGTTATATAGATATTAACCCGAGTCGAGCCACTAAAGATTTATAGATTAAGTTTATCCTATCTCTGTAACTGCGAAGTTGGACTTCAAGATAAATGCCGCACAAAAAATCTCAATAATGACATTTATGCTGATGTTAAAATCGTTTACACCATTACACCCTTTTCAGAAAATCGCGATGTTTTGTCGCGGTGTTTGCTTTATTATTTTCTAGCTCAGTAGGGAGACCAACAGATTGCAATGCAGAGGGTCTCGGGTTCAAACTCACGTAGTGCACCGCTGACTTTCGGAAGTTATATGACTTTTCGAAATTATGTACGTATTGATTGACAATTATCGCCTACTCCGTGCCTCGGAGAGCACGTTAAGCCGTCGATCCCGGCTGCTATGAACATCTATGGCAGTCGTTATTGGGAATTTAGTGCCCTATAATATTCTGACACTGGTCTAGCCTTAGGGTATCCTTAGCCTTCGGGTTGCGGAGGTCAGGTGGCAGCCGCTAGGTGTAAAAACTGATATCTAATCAAATCAGGTTAGACCAGAAAAGCCGACCCCAAGTGACTTGGTAATAATAAAGGCTAGGGAGAAGAAGATTTTCTAGGACTACTATACGAAATTCAGAGACCTAAAGTCTATTTATTAATACCTTTTGTCTGACAAACGTTGAACTCTCATTTTAGAGGTTGCAATTTCGAAAAATCCGCTCTGAGCTCATGTACCTATAATATTATAATCAGCCAAAGTTCGGTTTTTATATATCAAGTAGATTTGTAGATTTCTTGTTTAGTTAGTGAGTAGATAAGTGGATGACCTTTCGTTTTTATATTTATTTACATTTTGTAGTAAGTATTAAAGCTAGTGCCTAAGCGCGTTGAGGGGCTATCGCGATCGCTGTAAATCTCCACTGATGTCAGAGCTCACGGCCCAATCACCTCGTTTCTATAACTATTGAGAGTACTATGAGTAGAGAATAATTGAAACATTGTTAGTGTTTGCATTTGGACCTTGGTCAAGTATTCGATAAGCGCGGGAATCACGTCTTGCTGCGGCGGTCCGAGCAGAGTGCTGTGATGCAAGCGACTAACCGCGACTTCGGACCGGAGTCACTCGCCGCCTCGCGTCTGCGCCGCACCGGTTATACGTTCCCGCCAAACTCGTTTGAATTACGAACAACCAAAACATTGGATCACAGTTTGCTGCAGAATCGCCACTTGATGATTTGACGCTGACGAATATAAAAGGTCGGAACTTTAATTTTACTTCATTTTCTGTTTACACTCAGACCAAAGAAGTTGCTTAGGAGCTTTCCAATTTTTATAATTTAACTTTATTAGACTAAAAAAGATCGCACTCTGAGTGTACATAGGGTTATCAGATTCTTATTGGCCGGAAGGCTTGCTAGTCATCGGGTTAACGTTCCATATTTCCAAATCAGTAAAGACCTTAACATAAATTACTTTATCAGTTTTAATAGAGAATATTTATTAAAACTACTATCTATTAAAACTGTTAACTTATTTAATAATTTAACTTTAAACAGAAATTGATATTTTATTAATTTTAATTTATTTTGAGTTATTTATTATTGTAATATCAATTTCTTCCGTGATGCAAATGTGTACGCAATGAACTAACTCATTACGTTTTACAAAGGATGAGACACTATTTGATAAGTACATTATCGCGTGCAATGAGGTCACAGCAGATAGGGAGGAGTTAAGACGCCTGGACGTCCGCTCTTCAACAATATTTACGTCGATGTGGTGGATTTTAAGAGGAACTATTAATGTGTGAACTGTTTTGAATAGTGAAATAATACGTAATCGTATTATTGTAGTTGTATCCGCGATGAAAGGTCATTAAGAGATACTATTCTACGTAAACCATGTTATTGTGTTAGGGATAGATGTCAAAGGATACTTATTAATTGTCGATCGTATATTATTGAAGTCAAATCAAATCAACGATACAAAAGCGATGACAGAAATGAATAGCTTTACCGAAATGCGCGTAACTTAAATCAATCATAGTTTTACAACAATAAGACTTTAAAGTCGTTTCTGTGTAATATACTTTCTTTTATTACGTATATATACCATGGATGACTATTAAAATAGAACAAAACAAAAATAATATCACTTCTTAACATTGTTGCAGTCAAAACATCATTTAAGTCTTAACGGTCGAGCCCAAACTATCACTATCAAAGATAATAAAGTATTGCCCCTAATCTTGGTCATTGACACTTATTTTAATTACAGACCGATAACATAAATACTCACAAGCATATCTATTAAGGTATTATAAGGTGTATGACAACTATTGTTAACGTCACCGATTTCAAAAATATTAAATATGAAATAAATAATACTTTCGCCTTAAACGAAATAATAAGAAATAATTCTGTCGGTACAGTTGATGATACGTTTGTATCAACGAAAGTAATTCTGGTTTCATATAGTGATCAAGCTAACGCTTTATTATCATCTTATTTTAAGTGTTATGAATGAATATAACCTTTCACCATAATGAGTGGACGGTGAAAGTGAATGCGGAGATACTGGTATCACTTCTCAGTTATCTGCCAACTACAGCGGACACCTGACGTAGGTACTACTTAATCTTATTACTAAGGGTGAAAGTAGGTATTGAATGATATTAAATTCATTAATGATTTCGTTCGTTATATCGATATGGAACTATACTCCATTTGGTTAAGTACTTAACTAAAGGTAAACAATCTTGATGTGTCTTTTTATCTAAAAACTCAGTTTAAAATAAAATGCTTCTAAAGATCAATGTAAATACAACAATAACGATTACTAAATCAGCTGAATCGTTAGTTTAAGCAGTAGTTTATTTGTTTAATAAGTGTTTGTGTAAAAAGTCACACCAAGATTGTTTACCTTTAGTTAAGTACCTAACCAAATGGAGTATATATATATAGCGATAGTCAATATTCAATGTAATTATGCTAAAAGTTTACCCGTCATTTCAGGGAAACGATAAATAGTCTAAATTACTTATCTACTCCAGTGGATTCTCATAATTACAATGTCATTAATAACAATTGTATTGAATCGTGATATTGATCATCGTTTAAAAACGCATTAAGTTAACTATGTGATTATGTAAATTAATCGAAAGATAGGTTTAAACAACATCAGTGGTAGGTATTTCTGCTATGTTACAAACATTCTCGGTACTTTTGTAGTTTTCGTGGTAATGAAGGCAGGTTGATAATGCCAGATTTGTTAGTACTTTGAATAACTTGATCAAAACGGAGATTTTTATAATGAATTTTATTATAATTGAAGGAAGTGCATTCGAGCAATATATGTCTCGTAATCTAATGCCACGGCGCGGCGTTGTGTTAGTCCGACGTAATTATACCAACATTAGATGATTAGATGAACAATAAAAAGTAAAAACTCCATAGAACTACAATAAAATGTTAATAATAAAAAATCTAACTCTAATCCTAAAAAAACAATCTAGTATAAGTTGTCCGTTGCATCCTAGGACTGCCCCAGGAAGTTACAATATGACTCTGTTTAAGTTGAAATAGAGTAAAATAGACATAATTTCCATCAAGGAGGCGGCGGCGGAGCGGGAGAGGGAGCGCTTAAACCCTCTCCCCAACCGCAGAACCGGGCGCCGGAGGGCGCGAGATGACCTCCAGCCACCCTGAGGTTTGACCTGCGGGTGGTGAGCTGCGTGGGCCTGCTCGCCACCCGATCAGCACCAGGTCCGAGAGGTGGCGTGCGTGTTCCCACGTGCGCCTCTGTATCGTGTCTTTATCCCTCCCAGGGGGACGGTGGAGGAAGTATTTCTGTGTAGTGGCCTGCAGTTTTACACGGCGGGCCGAAACCACGGCGGGGTCGCGATTGCATGTGAAAGCGATTCGCGCGGCCTCGTCGTCTATGGTTATGTCGAGGAACACCGTGGTAGGTTTAGTCGGTATTACCGGGGTATCAATTCCCTGGTGAGCCCGACATAACCTCTCTGTCGCCCCGCGGAGAGGTATGCGTCAAAGTTAAGTTAATTCGAATATTTATCATCATCCTTATACGATATTTCATTCCTTAATATATAGAGTACTTATAGAATTAAAATACTTTACAGTACAAAGGTTACCTAGTGTTTTAGTTTTATAGCTGAATAGAAAAAAATACCTAATACAAACTGTATTTTTACTTATGTGTTCGGTGTATGTAACCGGCAGTTTCGTAACTATGAATTCAGGTTAGAGCAATTTCATACGATTTCACACATTGCTTATGTAGAAATGCGCCACGCACATTATAGAACTGTTTGTTTTTATAAGTTATCAGTTAAAATCACGGTCAAAAGCAAAGGTCGGGAAGTATGTATGCACTCGAGACTACTTACGTAACGTTTATTAACAAAATGCAATAATTTGTTGAGTCTACGTAAAACTATAACATTAATAATAACGATAGTATGATAATGTTTCCTAAATATTTATACAAATGCACGATAATAACATTATCTATTAAATAAACATTTTAAAGCAACGAGTTTGTTATCTTTCAGTTTAGAAACGAATCATCGGACAAATCGTACCATAAACCTTCACGAGTTGTGCACAGCTTTAACACGCACGTACTTTAACATAAACATCCTATTAACTACTTATGAAGTAATGTGTATCGAAAACAGATACTTGGAAATGTGATTCATACAAAACTACTTAGCCATCATTTTCATATTCATTTTGCTGATGTAAGTTTTCCTTTTACCGGATATATTCTCTTTGGCCGTCCCAATAAGTAGCACGTGCGTATGTCGGCAGGCCATATGATAAATTGGCAAAATAAATATCTACTAATCAATAGTTACACGACTAGTAGATTGTAATTACCTACTTATTATGTTAGCTGCCTCCGTGACGCAGGGGTAGTGAATGCGACTGCAGTATATGAGGGCTCGGGTTCGAATCCCGGAACGGACCAAAAATAAGTTATTGCGTTTTTCTGCTAAGAAATCTCAATTGCAGCCAGAATATAAAAAGTTGGCGGTGTTACACACCCCGTGCTTCGGCAAGCACGGGCCCAGCGCCCGTTCTCTTCCTGGTTGTGTCAGATTGCTGTCCCAACTGAAAATGAGACGATTATGAGAGTTAGGAAGCAGAGAGTGTATTTGTGTTTGTGCACACACTTGTGCACTCTAATATCTCATGCGCAGTCTGGTCAATCTCCATAAAATTTGGCCGCCGACCGAAATTTGGTCTAGAGGACATTATTATTATTATTATGTTTTAAAGGAGTTAATCTATTAGCACCATAATTCTATGTATTTGAGATATATTATAGCAATTAGAGATATTAGAGATGGCTTGCCCTAATTTATGTTAATGAATAATCGTCTACGTATAAATGAAGAAACATAACAATGTCAGATTCCACTAATAATTTCCTAATGATAGCGAAGGTTAGTTAACTATACCATGGATAAACATGATGATATGGCGATAAACGTGCATTAACTCCAAGTAAAAGAAAGAAATTACTGTTAAGGTTTAGATTAAAGACCAAAAATCATCTTTCCCGTTTCTAAATATTATATCTATATATATTCACTTCTCTATCCGCGAAGGTTTAGATAGAAGTGCACCCAAATTTCGCCAAATACCTTTCGAGTCCTACGTATTAGGGTGCGAGCCTATTTCCGAGCTGTTACTGAGAATTACTTGTCAAAATAAAACCAGTAAGTAACACTTTTCCAGACTTGAGAACTGAACCCTAGCTTTCATAAAAAAATATACATTACGTATTAAAACTGTGACTAGGCTATTTCTACTGTGGAGGAACGTGGTGTGATGTCCCTCCAACACAAAGGGAGGATCCTCTGACTAGGCTGGTTAATCGTGCCTGGCGGGCCGCGGCCCGACGGTTGATGTCGGGAGCTTGTACATTATATACTTAGTCGCTGTGTAAACTCCACTTGTGCGATGCAGAATAGTAATACGTCATTTGAGCGCTTGTTGTATGTAGCGCCATCTGTTAGACGTAGGCGGAACTTCTTCGTCTGTGCGGAGGCGCCACACTACATTGAAGATATATTTGAATAACTATTCGGGCCGATTATTTACTGGAATGAAACCCGTGCGAAAGGGGTTTTTCGATTTCCAACTACCTGTTCGTCTTTTTATTTCGGCATCACGCTAAATCTACAGATCAGCTTTTAATGTCTAACTCAAAATTAAACCCGTTTCATATAATTTCGTAAAGTAGTATCGGACATATAGAACATGATGTGGTGTACAAAAATGAAACTGTGGTTGACCTATGCAGGCGAAGTCATATGCATATAAAAAACAAAAGTTCGTAATAAATAGAGAATGTATTGGAGAAAATAATTTCGGTTATTAAAAATGAAATGCAATAAAATATAGGGCATTGAAAAAAAAAGATGCCGATCTCAATGCACAGTTTTAGACTTTTGTAAAGTTGTAAACCTAACGTTATGTTTTCCAGCTAGAGGGTGCTACATGTGTGCCATGAGCACGGCGCGGAAAGACGTGCGCTCGCGCATCGTCGACGAGATCTACACGTACTGCGCCTTCTGTGTTGCAGTTTCAGCACTACCTGTATTGGCTGTTTCGTATGTTGGTAAGTTTTACATGTATTTATTAGTTCTTTAAGAATTATTATTTTTCTAGGTTTATATAGGTATATACTCTTCATCAATTTTCACATAATAGAACTACGTATTACACCATGGATTATAAAAGAAGTTTTTAAATTTTTAACTAATATAATATTGTTTATTAATATCTGTGTTTACTACGTACACCCAAATAATAACGTGACGTTGTGTTTACAGTGGTACGAGTAAGCAGAAACTTATGGCTGAAGCTACTATCCAGCAGATATCCAGACCAAGAATTTATTCAAACAGACACAGTACGTTCATTACTTGACACACACAGAAATCAAGGAATCATTAATGTATTGCTGTCTGTTAAAGGTACGTAGATTAATATCCAAATCGCCTACCTCTCTATAAAAGATTTAATTCGTGAAATAAAACTCAAGCATAGAAATGAATAGAATTAAATTACTATACTTCTCCGATTAATTGCACTTTTCAGGTACATTCGACGCAGAACTTCTAAAGCATCACTTGACAGAGCATGTGATAAACAAACGAGACAAGAATGGAGACCTTATGTTCCCCAGGATAAGGCAACGGCTTGTTTCTTCTTGGGGCAACTACGCCTGGAATTCCAATGTACAGTTTAGCATTGATAATCACTTTATAGTTGCCAATGCTGTATGTCGAGGGCGGCAAGTAGGAGAGAATAATATTCAAGTAAGTAACAATAGACATATAACACACAAGATATATAACACACATATGTCGATGCTAATGCTGGAAATAGGTCTTTCTCAATTATTTTTTTTGCCTTTCGCATCAAGAATACTATAGCGACTGATACCTACTAATCTGACGTATCTGCTGGAAAAATTATTTTACATAAATATACTGGCTGATGCGTCTTTTTTACTGATTCCGAATACGTAAAATCTCAAATTCGAATAAAATTGTATATACGTCATTGAAAAAATAAAATCCGTATATAGTAGTTTAATTTCAATGAATAACATTCGCGTAAACAACACAACAATATTTTGTATATACGTCTTTATTTCTTTATGACCACAGTAATAATGCATGATGTAAACTAAAAGCTTTCTTCATAAATCAATCAATTGCCACTCATTCGTTCAGAACTCGATTAATTAATGTTGTTTTAGCTGCCGTTACAAGCAAATCAATTCATTTCCAATGACCTAATGAAACTTAGTAATAGTAAAATTTTATATATTTCATCAAATTTTTGCAGGAATATGTCAGTGAAATAATCTCCAAATATTTCCCGAGTGATCAGCCGCCATGGCAGTATGTAGTGATACCTTGTGTCTCAACGGAACCGAAGTACTACGTACTCGTTCGTGTACACCATCTATTGCTGTCAGGGGAAAAGTCGTTGAACATTGGAGACTTCTTACTAATGGAGCAATTGAGTCCCAGTGACGGAATGACAACACAAACAGAATACACACAACAAAGCCCTCTGACAAAATTGTTTCCAACACCGTCAGCCATTCCAGAACTTTGGGAGAAGTTAAATGAGATGTTATCCAACGCGTGGAACGAATTTGTGTCGGAATATGATCCAGTAGAAAGTCCTAGAGCTTTGAAGACATTGCCTGGGGCTTTCCATGTTGCTGGATTAGTGTTGATATCTGCTGTTAGTGCATTGCGGGAGCTAAATAAGAAGTCAAACGGAAGAGGTGTCACTTCGGACGCGTCAGTCACGACGTTTAACTTTTTGAAGAGTATACAGCGGGAATTTACCCGAAGAAATTTGACATTACCAAAGGTTGGTTTATTAAGATAATATTCTAAGAGAATAAATTTTCTAGAAAACATTTATTACTATAATTTGGTCATAAATTTGTGTTTTCAGATAGTTTTCTCGCCACTCGTAACAGCAGATCCACGGAAATGGCCAGGCTTGATGTTTGAAACCGCACTCTCTTCAGTTCGGCTCTTCGTAAAGCTGCCTATTCAGATTAGTAAAGAGCTCGTAGCGTTAAACGACCTGCGGACTTATGGTCACGCTCGACATGCTGACACATTGACGTGGAAGTATGCTGAACTAGGTCAGTTATGTGTGGCAGCGTTAGGGGAAGCGTCAAGGGGAATGATCGAGATATATCGAGCGCCTGCTAGAATGTGGACTGAAACTGTAGGCGCTGATGATGGAAAAAGACATTTGTTGCAGACTGTGTCGTTGTGTGGGCGAAAAGTAATATAGACTTCTTTTTTTACCTTAATTACTAAGAATAGAGTGCCGATATATAGGTATTTTCGTTTCTCATACAGCAAGCTATAACAGAATATTACCTATATATATAATATGTAACGGGTATTAACGCGATCATGCATAATGTTTACCTTTTTTATGCTTGACGTCGACGTAAAAAAGGTAAACATTATGCATGATCGCGTTAATACCCGTTACATATTATATATATATATATATCATGCAACGCGAAAGTTTAAAAGTTATTAGAATATTACCTAATTCTGCAAGGTTTACGAAATGTAATCCAAGTTTTGTTTTTAGGTGACAGCATGGTCACGTCCTGTATCCCGTGCTGGTATAGAGCGAGCTGCCCGCGCACTCGCCGTGTCGTCGACTGACATAGCGCTTTATGCGGCTACTGAAGCTATACGTGCCTTGTTTGAACAATCACACACGGAACCACCAAACTTTGTGCTAGCGACTGCAAGAGCTGCACCTGACGATTTTCTATTTAAGTTTGCAGAAGCAAATGGCAAAATGTATAAGAAATCACTAACTGGAGGTAATTTATATCCATATTCGTTTAGAATTTATATAAAAGCGAAAGGACACTCAGTCACATACCGACTAAACACGAAGTCTTCAAAACCACTTGACATATGAAACTAAAATTAGGCAGGTGGGTAGGAGACTAAGACTGCCTTGGGTAAAATGTAGGTTCAGAATTGGAATATAAAAACTAACACTAATACTTCTAGATACGCATAAATAGAACAAAATATTTGCGATTACCACCCTTTGTGTATTGGTGAACCGGTGTTAATAATCCTAAAATTCTTTATTAGGGTTAATTTTGAGCACTGATTTCTGGAAAAATCCAACGATTAGGTATCAATTTAGATAGGTTTCGTTACGATGTACCTTATACGTTATATAGGTAAATGTATACATGTTCTATATTATCCTAAATATCAAATAAGGTAGTCCACCTAGGGCACTGTCCGAATGGCACCTAGCCTAGTCCACGAAAGGCAACTATCAATATTTTTGGCAGGTGCTCTTTGTGGATACAAAATTATTTTTAATTTTTGTCCACGAAGAGTATCTACGACTCAGCAGTCTAGTGCTGAGATATATTTGTTTTAATTTAATTTGCAGGTATGGTGTGCCTGTCGCTGGTGTTGGGCGCGAGCCCGCGGCGCGTGTGCGCGGTGGTGGAGCGCGCCTGCGCTCGGCAGCGCGTGCTGGCGGGCGGCGCGCGGGCGCAGGCGCGGTGCGGCGCGGTGACGCGCGCGCTGCCGTCCACGCTGCTGCGCCTGGCGCTCAACCTGCTGTCGCGCCGCTACGCGCTGTCGTACGCGGAGCTCGGCGCGCCGCCGGGCGCCGCGCCGCGCCGCACGCTGTGGGGCGACACTGTCGACGCCGTCGTCTACTGGCGCCCCCCACAGGCTAACATTAGTAAGTATTGCCACGCAACGGGTACCTATATCAGGAATGCTTACATACAAGTATTATGATATAGATAGCAGACAATTTGTATACGAGTACATACCTACATGCATGAAGCAGCGATAGTGTAGTGAGAGACCGTTGGACTGCCACGTGGAGGTCTCAAGTTCGATCACAAGGCGCACCTCTCTGATTCTTCGAAGTTATATGTGTATAAAAATAGTTAATTATAGCTCGCTTAAACGGTGACGTAAGACATTGTGAGGAAACCTGCATGTCTGACAGTTCTCCTTATTGTTCTCGAAGATATGTAAAGTCTGCCAATCCGCATTAGGCCAGCGTGGTGGTCTATAGCCTAACCCTTTTCACACTAAGAAGAGGCCCGTGTCCAGCAGTGAAAAGTTTGATACAGGACTGATATTATTACCTATACATACACGTGTTACATAGTACATGTCGCATTCTTAATAAAACAGCGACTTAACTCGAAATTTGAAAGTAAGCCAATTTGAACTCTAATTGTATATGTTAAATTCTAATATTATATTTGTGTTAAATCTTTTCAATAGAGTTCAAATTTGTTTAATCAAAAATACTGAGATAAGTCTCTGTTTTATTAAGGATGCGATGTGTTCCATAGAATGAACACTACTGAACACTTCGTTACCTTGAAACATGTAGAACGAATATGTTGAACCATCGAGAGCATAGTCGAATTATCGGGATTATGTTTCGTTAAGCATCACTACATATTATAAAACAAAGTCCCCCGCCGCGTCTGTACGCAATAAAGTCAAAAACTACTGAACGGATTTTCATGCGGTTTTACCAACTGACTGGGTGATTCATGAGCAAGCTGTGTAGGTGTATAATTTGTTGAGGTTTTGTACTACACGTGAGAAGCCGGAGCGGGTCGCTAGCGTGTAATAAATACATTATACCTAAAATGAAACTGACTTGTCAGTTTAATTTTATAACGCATTTATTTAATTAGATACTAAACGATCCTAAGCATCGATAAGTATCTAACACCTCAATTTTCACTATCATCCAAAGATCACAACAAGCTTGTTTTCTTTCTAGAGCTTATATTAAAAATCTTTTTATTACAGGTATGTCACTAACAGTAATCCAGTACGCAGACACAGTAAGACTCGCCGTCATGGCAGACGCACGTTTAGTACCTTCACACACAGTCCCAGCTTCAAGATGGCCGACTGCAATCGAACAACTAGTCTCAAAGATAGACCAGGAAATCGCTAAGATCACCGCTCAGGCACATTTAGCCGCTGGAACTATACCAGAGATAGTTACGACACAAGCGACGGCAAGTGATCCGGTTGAGCATGAACAAAGTGAAGTAGATAGAGATATGCTTCTACCGCCGCCGACAAGGGTAGTAAGCCCGCCGCCACTGCGTAGACAAGTGACGCATAATTAGTTGCTAAATATATGTAACTGCCCCATTAGTAAGCCAGTGAGGGGCTGATAAGGACAAGACTTTAAAACGGTACATCCTAATTTAGTTGACGAGAAAGAAATAGTGTTGAGCAGAGTAGGGTTGCCAAGTAGAAATTGTAGGCACTATCCTGCTTTTTGTTGTAAGGAGTTAACATGTCTTGATTACTATGACTTCAAATACATATTTTTGATCAAACAGTACCTACTTAACATGAAAAAATACTTTGATACCTGCAAGTGTGTTTAAACTCTGATTAATCTGAATTTATACGTAGTAGTCGTAGGTTGATTTGTGAGCCAACTTGACTAGTCCCTGGCTCGCCCATTCCCCGACGTCATATGAAGTCCTATAATGTTCAAACTTCAGCTCAAATTTACTTTTTTAGGCGATTTTTCGCCCAAGCAAGCAGGTCATTTGATGTACAATGACTGCACCTACTAACCGAACGGCCCGATAGGCGCCATTAACAAAAACATCCTGATCCATCGTAAATCTGAAAATGAAAATTATAATAAGAATTACTGTTCTAACAGTGGGCCGGTTTGCGACCTTTGCGATAGACTACAAGATGTTTAAGCCTAGATTGTAAAGAAGGGTATTTCGTACCTATGTACTTAGTTGACGTACCTAATGTAATAGTTATGTAAGTATGTGTGTTGTTATCGAATGTTACGATAAACTGTGATCATGTTTAATTCAATAAAATTATTTTTATCTATATTAGAATGTTATTACTCATCCTCAATATAATCTATGAAATTGAAATTACCATTAAGAATATCTAAAACAAGAGTTGTATCTCGGTTAAACAAAAGTAAATCTACAGGGTTAAGACTGCCTGTCCATTGAAGCGGAGCGAAGAAACTGAGAAATATTAATCCGTTTCTTCGCTCCACAGCCTCGCTCCGCTTCAATGGGCAGGCATCTTAATTGAAAAATACTATTGACTTATTTATACCTTACTCAATAACTGTTGTTTTACCACTATTCATAATTCATTATTTGATATTTTGCATACAAATAGTGAAATTGGTTGCTCTAATCGCACGACTATCTTACGGCCGTTTTCTATATCCAATCTCAATCGAAATTTTGCTATCCAAGTTAGAATGTTGACAGATCTTCCATAGAAAATATGTCAAAATTCTAACTCAGACAGCAAAATTTCGATTAAGATTGGCAGCGGCGTAACTAGAAAACTTACTGCGCTGGAAACCGTTGTAATTTTTATGTAATGTTTTACTTGTAAAAATATGTTTTGGTAAAATTATTGAGTTATGTAAAAAGTAGTTCAACAAATGTTATAAAATATAATGTAAAGAAGACACGGGTAAGTTATTGGTATTTTCATTTAACTCTGTATTTTAAATTATATATACATAGGAAAGTATTGGAATTTAGCAACCACGCAAGTCCGTAGCATCGTTAACGAAACAAGTCCAAGTATACCTTGCGTCATATTTGTAGTACGCTCTGAAGTTGCTATATAGTTCCACCCCTCGCGCATCTCGCGTTCACTCCGTACGCTTGTTTCTTTGTCATTGTGTCGCTACTCGCAGACACTCGGAGGAGATTTAAAGCCGCTACACACAGACGGCGGAGGCGGAGCGGTACCGGTGGCGTTATTGTTGTAATTTTCGAATTAGTATGGAACATTACACACACAATTGTCCCCGCGAGGCGAGGCGGCGCAATGGCGGCTTAGAGAGTAGCAGCACTACAAATAAATGGCACCGGCGGCGCAGTGCGGTGCCGAAAGTACGTTGTATTCCTTTCTAATATGAAAGTCACATTCATCGCCTTGGACCCACGTCGTAGGCACTATTGCCGCATTTGAGAGCTCGTGTGCTTCCACGTCGCGCGCTCATGTTCAAATATTTTTTCTTTGAAAACACACATTAAAAATTAAAATAGAATACTACAGTATATTTATTTAACAGATCTTCCTAGTGGTGGTGTTGGTTTTTAGATTTAAACATATTTGTTTTATTTATTTTTTTACTTCTTCCTAGATGCCAAGGACTCTCCGCGTGGGTTGTATGACAGGGCTGGTAAACAATAATATTATGCAAACAACTTCAATGTTATTCACAAAATCAACTTAATTTAAGGACATATTTATCAATTATAAACTGAAATTTATGTTCATTTAAATGTAATATCGATGATTTGATTGTTATACGAATAATTTTTATTTATACTTGTTTATTTTATACATCTCTTGATGTCCTATAGTGTTCCTATAGTGAACTGATTAAATATAATTGTTTGCAGAAGAATTATTTTAAAGTGGTACTATTCTTCAAAATATCCAATATTTCCTTCATCTTATTATAAGGTGTATTGCCGTGAAACTTTGACATATCCAATGCTACAATTCTCCCCAAAATGTTCGTTACATTAAAATTGCTTTTCTGGACTCATAGTTAGTTAGTTAGTTGGACATGTGTTATCCGCACTTAGCCCCACAATTGGGCCATTGTGCGTAAGTAGCCGACGCGAAATAATGTTCGGTTACTCATACCACCTCAGCTCCGCCCAGAAAGACAATAGGGGACCGATGTTGCGCAGTACCTCCTTCATCGTTTCTGGACTGTTTAGGAGTTTCGCCCGTTGGTTGCTCACGCTTTTACAATGTCGGAGCACGTGAGCCGATGTCTCCTCGGTCTCCATGCAGCCTCTACATAAGGGACTGTCAGTGATGCCGATGTTGAACAGGTGCTTGTTAAGTGAGTAGTGGCCCGTTATTATACGCACTAGGTGGCGTAGGTTTTTCCTTGTGGAACGTAGCAGTTTGCGCGACAGATGTTTGTCTAAGGATGGAAGGGCTTCCTTCGTCTGTCTACATTCCTTTGTTTCTGTCCACTGTTTTTCGTGTAGTTTCGTGGTTCTATCACATAACCATGTTTTGAGTTGGCAGAAGGGTATCGGGACAATCGGTTCGGGTCCTACCATTTTGGTGTTCGATCCTCTCTTTGCCAGTTGATCTGCAGCATCATTGCCAGAAGAGTTGCTGTGACCGCGTATCCACTGCAACGTTACCCGATTTTTTGTTGCAATACTTTGCAGCTCACGGTGACACTCCAGGATGAGTCCACTGTTGAAGCAGTTGCTCTTAAGAGCTTGTAATACCGCGGCACTATCCCAGATAATGCATATTGACTTATCGCTTATACCTCTTGATGTAACCGCTGTTGCGGCCCGGGTGATCCCAACACATTCTGCCTGGAAGATAGTGTTGAGGTTTCCCAGGGTCGTTGAGTAATTGATGTTTAGGTCGTGGGAGAAGACTCCGACTCCTGTTCCTGATTTCTGGACTCATGTTGCAACCTTCGTATTCCGTCATAGTACTTACCAATTTCTCTTGTTGCGATAGTGGTATTTTTGTGAATATATTTATCAATTTCTATCCGGAATTAACATTTTTCGTTTCGCTAATTAAGTTACTACCACGTTTAGTAATCTTGTACTGACCTGAAAAAAGAATAAGTAAAAAGAAAATTTGTAAATAAAAGGATGTGAATAATGTAAGTTCAGAAATACGTTGGAAAATAAACAATTTTAATTGATCTTTCTAAAAAGGTTGACGATTCATGATCATGATGATAGCGAATATAAAAAAAATTGTTTACTTACCCATATCTTAGTGTATGTACATTCTAACTAGAAAACGGCACTAGGCACAATACTTTCAGGAATCCTATATCTAGAAGAACTATGACCATATTCCTAATAACGAGAGGGTTTTATGTTACGAGTAATTGCTGTATACCACAGACCGACGTCGTGGGCTCACCCCAGCGCATCTGTATTACCGAGGACCCCGCTAGCGGGTTCACTAGTAAAATGTATGGCGTATGAAGCGTGTAAAAGTTATGAGGATGCTAATGTGTAAACGTAGTTAACACAGAGCAGGGCAGCAGAGAGAGCGGTTGCGATGCGGAGGCGTGCTAGTAGCGGTTTTCGAGATGTATTTTTTAGAATAGATTTTAATGAAAAATAAATATTTTTGGTTCAACCGCATTATTGTTTGTATGATTGCCATACTAATGAAAGTATAACGATTAAAATAATGATATAGGGAGACAATTGCATTTGAATCAAACTGTTCACATTGTTCCCTTAAAACATCGCAACGCGTAGGTACACACGGACAGCACCGCTCCGCCTCCGCGCCGCTACCGCCACGCCTGCGTGTGATGGGCTATAAAATCAGTTCACTAGTACGAACTGTCGGGGTGAGGTATAGCTCACAAATAAAACAACATTATATTCCATATTAAAACTTTATTTTACTTCTTCTTTGATTTCTTTTTGCTACTCTTAACTACAGTTTCCTCTTTTCTCTTCTTCGTGTCCTTAGATTCTTCTACTTCCATTTTGTCTTTGTCTATATCTGTTGGCACGTAACTGAAGTCAGGCACATGAGGTTCAACTAGTTGGAAAACAAGCTTCCTGTGTTGTAAGTTAGTGCTGTCAAGGCTCAGTCGAACTGTTAGCTCGTCGAACGTGCGTAGTATCACGTCCCCACAGTATTGGAAGTGTTCCTGTGTAACAAAATGGTAATTGTAACTTGTGAAGCCAGTTTCTAGTGTGTGATGCCCTATCATATTATACACGAACGAAATGAGAGATATTATGCAAATATACACCCCTGAAACACTTTAACACGCAATACCTTGAGAGAAGTAACAAAAGTGACAGTCGATAAAGAATAGAGAGCCTATTGTTCTCAATATAATTAAAAGAATTTAGACGATGATTATTTCTTTTTTTAATATTTAATGTTGATAAATAAAAAACATGTTTCGGTTTATAATAATAAAACATACCTTATCATTATAAGTAAACTTCTCAGACGGCAAGTAAAGCGGCCCCTCCAATCCGTATTTAGGTATAAGTACTTGAAGTGCATTCCGTTTCACCGCCAGCACCACTGCCTTTTCAATTTCTATACGGTTCTTGAACAGTATCTGTAAAAATAAAAACATTACTTTTAAATTTCATTTAATAAAATTATTTTAAGCGGAACACACCGCGCACACTAAGATTGTCTACCCCAACTACTGCAATAGAAAAAGGTTGACAATACCGAACTCCTTTGGTTAGAGCCGGCGTCGTTAGATTCGGGCGTACTCCAACTTGCAGTATTCCGCTTCGAACACAAAATATGCGTCGACAGTGTTTCGTCTCAGCACGAAGCACGCTCGGCCTGCATACTACGCCTGTTGGTATCTGTAGTTGAAACTGTCGCCTACAAGTGTGTAGCGACTCCACACAGACGAAAAAGTTTCGACACATGTCAAGAGATGACGCTGTATATAATACACGCATTGCCATACATTCCTGAATCACGCCAGTGAAGTTTGCACAGCGTCTTACTATAGTTACTCTCTGTGTGTATGTGTATACAACATCAAACGTTGAGCTGCAGCCTGCCAGGCACGATCGCCCAGCCCGTTCGGAGGATCCTACCGTTGTGTTGGAAGGACATCACGATACATTCCTCCACAAGTGCATATCTAGCAGTGCGATACGTACAGAGTCATCAGTGCCACGAACGCTAGCTTGGCGTGCGCTGTTCGCCTGTACGTGTACGTATGTCTACGCTGTGTTAGTGACGGTAGTGGAGGTTGTCGCCTACAAGTGTGTAGCGACTCCACATAGACGAAGAAGTTTCGACGCATATTAAGAGAAAGCGCTATACACAATACACGCATTGCCATACATTCCTGAATCGCGCAAGCAAAGTTTACACAGAGTTAGTATAGTCATTTAATTTATTGCTTAATCCGTCGGACGCCCTTCGATGTATTGCGTCTGTCGGTATCGGTAGTTGAGGTTATCACCTACAAGTATGTAGCAATACTACACAGACGAAGAAGTTGCGACGCATATCAACAGATGGCACTGTACACAATACATGCATCTCCATACATTCCTAAACCGCGCAAGCTAATTTTACACGGCAAGTTACTATAGTAATTCTTTATGTGTATTCAACATCAAACGTCGGGCCGTAGCTCACCAGGCACGATCACCCAGCCTGGTCCAAGGATCCTAGTTCCTACCGTTGTGTTGGAGGAAAATCTAACTATGTTCCTCTACAAGTATATGTATGTCTAGCAGTGCGATACGTACGTGAGTGTTCAGCGCCACGGACGCGCGGCCGGCGTACTGCGCCTGGCGGTGGCGGTAGTTGAGGTTCTCGCACACGGAGTTAGCCACGCGCGTGTCCAGGAGCGTGGGGTGCGTGACGTCACAGCCTATGCACGCCGCCAGAAGTCGGTGCACGATCACGTCTGCGTAACTGGGTAACACGAAATATTATATGAACAGAATGAATAGATGAGAAGAAAAAGGATCTTAAGTGAATAATATTAAATTATCCACTTAAGATCCTTTTTCTTTAAATTAACAACAATGCATAAAAAACTGTATATAGAATAAATTGATTATAATAATAACAACATAAGTTATGTAAAATGGCAAGCAGCGATAGCCTAGTGCAGGAGATCTCAAACTTTAAGCTCCACGAACCCCTGTTAAAGCTTCCAGATGACAGCGAACCCCTTAACTAACTAATTAAATTTCCCCACCCCAAAGAAAATAATAAAATTGACTGTTTAAGAAAATAAGTTTTTATTTCAATAAAAGGTAACAAATACAATGCCAAAAGAAATATCTTTTTAATATTAACGTGATGGGTGGATGTATGTTTCTTGTCGCAAATTGAGTCAATTTTAGGAATAATTTTGGACAATTTTAACCTTAACTCTGACTCGGTATCAAGTCGATTTCTGTATTTTATTTTTATCATAACCAGGTGTGAAAACCCACTCACACATAAGTATGTTGTAGCAAAGGGTAAAAGGAAATTTACTGCTTTGCGTGAGAGTTCGGGATACTCTTCCTGTCTAGCAGCCCAAAAACCTATCAAAGACATCCTTATTAAATCAGCTTGGAGAGTTTCATCTACGGGCATTTCTAATAATGACTCCTGCTGCGTAATACTCAAACTAGAATTTACGCTCGTTCGTGACCACAAATGCGTTACGAATCCAGCCATCTTTAGCATCTGGAAAATACTTTTTCTGTTTGTCGGCGAGCTGAGAAAGATGAAGAACAATTTCATCATCAAATTGGAATTTAAAGTTGGAGTCACTGTCTTTCAAAAATAAATAGATTTCATGACGAAGTTCAACAAATGAGCTAATATTATGCCTTTTGACAACCAGCGTACTTCACAGTGTAGCAGTAATGAAACATGTTGACTACCCATGTCTCGGCATAATAATGCGAAAAGTCTTGAATTTAGCAGACGCGCTTTTATGTAATTTTTTATTTTTCGTACCTCTGAAAGTGCTGTTTTTAATCAGTCATTTTCTTGCTCGCCAATGATTCTCTGTGCAATGCACAATGCATACTTTTGACCCCAGGAGCGAGATTTTTAATCCTGGATATTAGTCCAGATATCCTTCCTGTCTTGGCCTTTGCACCGTCAGTCGATATACCAACGCACTTTGTCCAATCTATGCCATGTTCTTCAATAAAATCATTAATAGTGTTAAAAATATATTCTCCTTTCTTCGTAGACTCCAGTCTTACAAAATAGAAAATCTTTTTCACATATATTTCTATACACATATCTAACAAACCCGAGTAAATTCGGTAATCCATTAATATCTGTTGATTCATACACTTGAATCGCATAATCACTATTTTGTTATCGTTGTGCGAGTTAATTTTTAACATCGTGTGCCATGTCGTGAATGCGACGTGCAATTGTATCATTTAAAAGTGGTATTTTATCCAGCAATTTTGAAAATGTGTCTCCCAATACACAACTGACCATATCTTTAGCAGCTGATAAAATGAATTCTTTAGCAATACAACTTGGCACCTTTAATACTTGTTGTTTCAACAACTTAGAAAAGGTGCTGGTCACCACATACTGTGAGACTGTAATAGTTATAAGGAATTTATGTCTTCTCCCTAGCCTTTTATTATTCCCAAGACACTTGGCGACGGCTTTTCTAGTCTAACCGGATTTGACTGGATATCAGTTTTTACACGGAGCGGCTGCCACCTGACCTCCGCAACCCGAAGGCTAACGATATCCTAAGGCTAGACTAGTGTCAGGATATTAGAGGGTACTGACTTTCTAATTTAATGGATATTATTTTCAATATGGGTTCAATACATTCTATAGACTAAGCTAAATGTGTATCATAGATTGAATATAATTATATGTTTATATCGATCGACAATTTTTGCTGCACCCGCATTCCACCAAATATTCTTTAACAGTCAGCTAAATAACATACATCGGCCTTTTACCAATAAATAGCCATTTAGGTCAGATACCAATCTCTCACATAGATTCACCTTTTTGATAATGCAACACCTAGCTTAAGAGCTGATTTTTTTTGTAACTATTTCTGTGTGTGGGTGAGAAAATGATTTATTATTATTATTTAATACTAGCTGATCCGACAACGCTGACGTTGTCCTGTCAATCTATACAAAAATACATTTCACGTAATTAAATTCAATATCAAAACGTCAATAATCTTTTTCCATATAAAATACTATTTGAAATTTCGCCATTTCCCGCGCACTTTTCACCAATTTTTGTTCATATAAATCTGTCCTAACAATTACATATACAACACACAAAAGAAAAACAGCCAAATCAGTCGAGCCGTTCTTAAATGATTGCTCCGTCATACATGTGGTAATTGATTTTTATTTATATAGAATTGGTAAACTCACCGTCGTATAGGTGACGTGAAATGCGTGTAGATGGGACAGGCGAGTCCGTAGTGGTAGAAGTCCACCTGCGCCTTCGTACCGCTGGAGAAGTACACCGCCTGCTGCATGCAGCGCGTCGCCATTATACGTAGTAACGTGTTGAAGAACGGACGATCTGGTATCACCGCCTTATCAAGCGATTTGGAGAACGATTTGTTGGTTGACACGTCTATCTCGAAACCCTGGAACAATTAATAGTCAATTTTAAATCCAGTAGGTCTACCGTGAAAATGTCTTATTGAAACTTCGAACCAAAGATAAATTTTCTTCGAAATCTTTTCTATAAAAATGACAACTCTTTTATTTATATAATATTGTCTTCTATTTACGCGAATATTATTCATTGAAATTAAACTGCTATATACGGATTTTATCGCGTTGTTTATTTGAAACTTTATTACAAAATTTTGAAAATTGTTACACTACTACTACTATTGAACTTTACTAATTTTTAAGCTAATTGAATTATTATTAAACTATTTAGATTTCATTTATTTTTACACTTGCCCCGACGTTTCGGTTGCTTTTCAGCAGCCATGGTCACGGGGAGACTATGACATATGATAAGACATAGTCCTTTATTTATACTTCATGAAAGGATTTAGGGCACTCAAGAGGCTGCGCACCGAAATTCAGGATATATTTCAGAATGAATGTGTATCACAGTACGAGCAGTCCGTCCGAAACTTCGACATTTACGTTTTATGGTAGGCCTGCTGTTCTCACTTTAAGGTTATGTATTCTGTTACTGATATATAATATTACTCGCTATGCCTCAGAAACAGTACCTTTTCCTGGATGAAAGTTATCTTCTTCGTGATGTTCTTTTCTGTATCCCATGCTAACGTAAATGCAAAATTTCACGATGTTCTGTCAAATGGTTAAAGTGTGAAAGCGTAACAAACAAACAAAGTGCACATTCGCGTTTATAATATTTGTTAGGATTATAGAAATATGTTAATATATTTAATATAAATTACCAGCGACAGCGGTCGACCGTTGGACGGCCGGGCAGAGAGGTCAAGTTTTATCCTAAATAGCGCACCTCAGTCCTTTCGATAAAATACGTAATAAATAGTTAATTATTATCGATCGCTTTAACGATGAAGGAAAACTTGAGAAAACATGCATATCAGAGTTCTTCATAAAACGTTCTCGAAAGTATAAAAAGGGAAGAGGCCTATGCCCAGCAGTGGGATAGTTTAATACAAGGCTGATATTATTACCTGTTGCTTAGCGGCCTTGAGGAAGTTATCGAAGTTAGCGGGCGGCGGCGCGGGGTGCCTACGTAGCATGGCACACTGCGGGAACTCGGCCGCGATCTTCACCGCCACGCTGGTGTTGGCCAGCAACATGAACTCCTCCACCATCGAGTTGGTGTCCATTATCTTCTTTGCTTGCACTTCTATTGGGTCATGCGTTTCAGAGTCCACCTGGTGAACAATTATATTATCAGACTTATAAATCATAAACTAAAACTTTGCTACTTCTTATAAAATAGCTTCAAATCATTAATTAATGATTAATTTGATATCAACAAGTCAGCACTTACTTAACTTTTGACAGTTCAATAATAAAGTAAGCGGCGGCTTGTTGATGAAATTCAAGTTAAGATTATTTAACGTTGAGTGCTAGTACACTTATTATTGAATAATGTTTACTTAAATCTCCTTCTGATGAATAATTAGTATATACCTAGCTACCTTTTAAATATTTGAGATTTATGAGTAAGGTGGTATGGCCTAACCCTTCTCACACTGAGAAGAGGCCCATGCCCAGTAGTGGGATAGTTTAATACAGGGCTGATATTATATTATTATTATAAGTAAGGTTGTATAATCAATTACACACCAAATTTCATTAAAATCGGTACAGCCGTTTAGGAGGCGTTCAGTGGCATACACATATATAAAAGAAATAAATATATAAAAATAATTAAAGTTACCAAACGCTTGTAAGCTTACCTGGAACCGAATCTCAGGCGAGGCAAGTACGAGCGCTCCGTTGTCCATACGTTTCTTCTTGAGTTTCTTGGCGAGCATGTTCAGTATCCGCAGTGACGACACCGTCTCGTCGTGTCGCGAGCTATCGTCGATCGCTATCTGAGCTTCTTCGTACGTCATTGCTGCCTTTGACTGTAAACATATAAAATAAAAATAAAAATAAAAAAAAAAAATAAAAAAAAAATGGGAAATAAAATGGGAGAGGCCTATGTCCAGCAGTGGACTGCGGTGGGCTGATTGATTGATTGATTGATATAAAATAATATAATATAAATAATATCAGCCCTGTATTAAACTATCCCACTGCTGGGCACGGGTCTCTTCTCTCTGTGGGAAGGGTTAGGCCACACTCCAAAGCTTTGTGAAAAATATAAGTCTCTAGTAGTGCCTTGTGGCCTATTCTGAACGGTCGCAAATAAGTGTCATATTTGAAGTTATATGATTGTAGTTAATTTATTCGGGTTTAATTTTATTTTATGAAATATTGTATGTTGTTTAGACAAACGGTAGAAAATAAAAAAATTGTAAGTTGTGGTTGTGTAGAGGGACTGCAGAAAGGAAATATATTGTATCTTGTCTATAAGAACCCATTATCACCAAATAACAGAGGAAGTTAAATTTAAAAAACAAGTATAGTCCGATGACGCTAATAATAACTTACTTTAATAACGCTCTTGTGGAACTTGGTGTGCAGTATGTTGGCGTTTTCATCTATCTTCCACACGCACGAGAATGCCAGTCGCTCCTCGCCGCCGCGCAACGAACACAGGTTGGAACTCAGCAGATCTATCACAAACCAGAATTACGTTAAAACACACGACTAATACTGCCGTGGTAATCGAGAAGGCAGTAAGTCAGAAAAGTCAGTTTTAGAAAACAGTGCGCAAAGATTTTGTTACATTATATATATATATATATATATATATATAATTATAGCGTTTGTGATAAAACTATATACTGGATTTTTATGTTCTATATGTCAAAAGAAAGGGAAAAATATGTTGTTTACAGTAGACAAGCATTCCAAATTTAATTCCAAAATCCAGTAATAAAAAAATGCCCATCTTTGACTTACTGCCCTCTCGATTACCACGGCAGAATAGGAAAGATAAGAACCACGTGATTCGCCTTATTCTTGCTAATATTATAAATGCGAATGTGAGTTTGTTTGTAACTCTATCACGCCTTAACTGCTAAATCGCCCTGCCCCTGACAACATGTATACGATATTCAATGCATGAATCATCATGCATTGCATTTCGCATACACGTTGTCAGAGGAACAGAAAATGACAGAGGAAATTAAGGACATAGGGTAACATTCTTCCACAATAAGTACTGTTACTAACATAACCTACCTTTTAAATACAATTTAAAGCTAGTGAAGTCGCGGACAAAATCTATTAATTATTAAAGCAGAGTAGCCTCCCAACACACTTTGGACTTGAACAATAAACAGCTACTAGAGTATAATGTAAAAAGAAATTTATAGGTAAACTAGCAGACTCGACTGACGTTGTCCACCTTGAATGATGACTTGCAACCCGATTGCAGTGCCATCTACTGGGTCTAATTGTGAATCTAAACCCTTGGATGGGTAACCATCCATTAAAGTTATAAAAACTTTCACCAAATTTGGTCCAGCCGTTTAGTAATTTTGTGACATACACACATCACGCAATTCAAAACCTTGGGTATGTGAATCGACTACATCGCTGACTACTACGTGGTGAGAAAATTCTAACTAATATTATAAAAGCGAATGTGAGTTTATTTGTTACGCTTTCACGCCTTAACTACACGACCGATCATCATTGCATTTTGCATATACGTTGTCAGGGGAATAGAAAAGGACATAGGGTACCTACTTTTTATCCAAAAACAAGTGGGTAACGGCAATGCAATTGCGTAAGTCTTACAGTTCGAAAAACAATATATGCAAACGTCACGTGATAACACGTGACCTTGAGGTCAGAGGTCAAATGTCATAGTCATTACGGGGGTATAACGACTATGCTGAGTCGAATGGCGTTGACCGCGAGTCTCTAGCTCATACGGTTCTTGAGTTGAAAGTTGTATAACAGACAGACGGACGGACAAAGCTGTTATATAAGAGTTTTTTCTAACTCTAAAAGTACTGTTACCTTTTTTTTTACGAGGGGAATGCATTTAAGTATACCCCTCCGCGGGGCGGGCGGACGGGTTATGTCGGACTCACCGGGGTAAAAGAAAGATGTTGAAAAGATAATGGACCTCCCGGAATACCGACTCAACCTACCACGGTGTTCCTCGACAAAACCACTATCGACGGGGCCGCGCGAATCACTTGCACATGCGGTCGCGACCCCGCCGAAGTTTCGGCTGTTACTAACCCAACCTAATCGAACCAACATTTACGCGAGCGAAGCCGCGGACAAAATCTAGTAAACCATAATTAATATTTTTATTCTACAGCTACATACCTGGCACCATATCAATTCTTCTATTGACGAGATAAACAGTAGTGCTTCGATTGGCCGCTTCTTTATCGAGCGCAGTGTTCGGCCTCACGAAGTACGTGACGTCAGCAATATGGACGCCCACTTCGTACATCTTCAGTCCAGTGTCTGTGGTCTCCGGGATGGACTTGGCGTGTAACGCGTCATCAATGTCCGTACAACCGGGAGGGTCGACTGAGCAAATGCATTCCGAACGTAGGTCCACGCGTTTCTTTATTTCCTGGCAACAAAAAATACCTCTTGTCTATACTAATAATATAAAGAGAAAAGATTAGAGTTTTGTTTGTTTATTTGTACGGATTTAAATCAAAAACTACTCAACCGATTTAAAAATTCTTCCACTATTAGTAAGCAATGTTATATTATCCGAGTACCTAACATAGGCTAAATTTTATTTAAAAGAAGCGCTCTTACTAACATAGCCTTGTTTTTTCTTTTTTTTTACGTTGGCGAATGCATTGACACATGCCTCTCCGCGGGGCGACGGAGAGGTTATGTCGGACTCACCGTGGAACTCCGGTGCCGGGTTCTGCGGTTGTGGAGAAAGTTTGAGCGATCCCGCTGCCGCTCTACCGCCTCCTTGATGGAAATAATTTCCTCACAGAAGGAGGCGACGGCGTTCTATGACCTCTCACTCCGGACCATGGACTAAACCACGGCCGGGAGCGAGAGGGCAACCATACCGACTGCCGCGATCAATTCACGGCGCTGAGCCCTTTTTTTTTTTTTGAGGGGTAAATGCTCCTTATGCGTACCGCCCCACTTGGGGTGGTGGGACGGTTATGTCGGGCTCACCGGCCTACAACACGGCCGGCATACCGACTAAAACCCCCCTGTGCACCGTCAATTCGCCTTGACGGGTGGGCCGTTGGAACCTGATACAACATCAGCGGCACGGCGCTGAAGCCTTTTTTTTTTCTTGTTGCCCAGGAAAATTGCTTAATGCACTGCCCGCCGGCTAGGGGATGGCACCGGCGGGGGAGTGTGGGACTCCCAGCAAGAGGTGCTGGTATACCCACTAAAAAACCTGGGGTGTTCCCGCTCTCACCCAATAGGGGGGGCCAGTTGGGAGCTCTTGAAGGATTCATCCATAGCAAGCCCCCCCATGTGGGTGTGGTCAAACGGACCCGGCCACCTCTCGTCCCCAGGGGAGAGCCTGACCGCTCTCCCCTTTCAAAGTTAGAAGGCGCGCGGGAACACCGCGCGCGCCCTCTCGGGGTTCCTAATTTACGGGTGGCAGGGTCCCCTCAGGCCTTGCCACCCGGAACCCTTAAGTGGGGGGCAGGAGAGCGACAAAAGCGCGTCTCCTGCGCCCTCTCCTCCGGCGGCGGACTTCCGAGGCGTAAGGATCATCCTCACGCCCCCGTTCCGCCGCCTCCTTCTGCGAGATGACAGTCTCGCAGAAGGACCTCATTGCGCCCCAGCACCTGTCGTCGCCGACCATCCTGGATACGACGGTCGGCAACGAGAGGTCGGGGCCAATCACAGCGACCAGGGCGCAGCGCTCCACGGCCCACGCCGAACACTCCTCCAGCGTGTGCTGCGCCGTGTCCTGGTCACACTCCTCACAATGGTTGCACCTGGTTGTCGGCTCCCTACCGGCTATCTTGCAGAGGTACTCCCCGAAACAGCCGTGTCCGGAGAGTACCTGAGTGAGCCGGTAGGTGAGGGGGCCTCGCCATGGAGCCGGAGGTCCGCGCGCCAGTAATACACCGACGCCTGGACCTCCGCCTCCAAATCCCAAGGCGGCGATGCCGCCAAAACGCACGCCGCCTCAAAGGAGACGGTGCGGTACGCCCGCGACACCCTAATCGCCATCGCCCTTTGAGGCCTCCTAAGGAGGGCGACGTTTTGGCGATCGAGGGCGTCAGCCCAAATGGGCGCTCCGTAGAGCGCCATCGACCGCACCACCCCCAAATAGAGGCGGCGGCAGACGACACTCGGTCCCCCGATATTCGGCAGCAAAGAGCTGAACGGCGCTGAAGCCTAACCTAACCTACTTTTACGCGATAAATTTTATTTACAAAAAAGCGTGGGTGTTATCAAAATAATACTAATTACTACTTACCTACTTTTAAAGCGTGTTTTTTAGTTTTTAAACAATTTCTTTTAAATTATTATATTGTCATAGGTCCTCGATAAGTGTGCAAAGTTTCAAATCAATCCGTCGCTTTTAAAGGGGTGAAAATCACGTTCAAAGATTCCGTTACATAGATACATACATACCAAGCTAATAAAAGCGTGTTGAAAAGCACTGTACATTTTTTTTTTGACCCAGGAAAATCTTTTATGGGTACCCCCTCCCCCGGGGGCGGGAGGGTGGTTATGTGAGACTCTCCGCCCCTGAAGGGGGTCGGTATACACACTAAAAACCTGGGGTGAGCAGTCCCTGCGCCGACGGAGTGGGGCGGGATGGGGTCGCGTTAGCAATCACCATCCCGCCCCGGTGGTTGACCCGGCTGATGGTGACCGGGCTTCAGCACCTATGGACGGAAGGCCTTGCTCACCAAGGCCATCCCCCAGACGTGTGGGGCCGTGCAAGCCGGTAGAGAGTCCCCCGACTCTGTACCAGTGACCCCATTATACAGGAGCGAAAAGGCGGGCAAATCGCTTCCTTCTCGCTCCCGTCCGTCTGCGCCGGAGAGGGTCAGCAAGGAGGTTATTCTCCCTGACCCTCTCCGCGGTCTCCTTCTGCGCCATGACAGCTTCGCAGAAGAAGACCACTGCCTGCCACGACATCTCGCCGCCGAGCATGGCGTAAAAAAAAAAAAAAAAAATAGCACTGTACCTAACATAACCTATTTTTACGCGAGCGATATCAGCAAATAGTTGTTTTCCAAGTCTGGGTGTACTTTGTGTTCGATGTTTGAATGGTTTGTAAAGTTCCCAACCTGTGGGTTACTACACCGAGTGTTGTTACAGTGGCGAAGCGACCACTTAGACTACAACGCCCCTCGTTCCATTATTTATTGATAAGAGAATAACTTAACTATTGTCCATGTTTATACTGTAATTGTATAACTGGAAATGTATAGCTTTACTTTCTATTTCTCTTAGGCAATTAAACTTAGAAGACGTAGCAAACAAATGATTATCGCTATTGCTGTTCTTAATTCAAATTTTGGAATTCATACCCGGTGTCTCTGTTAACGCCCGACAGTTGTAGCCTAGCGTTATTGCTACATCTGTTTATGTAGGCGTTTCCGCTATGGCGGTACTTAGAAATAATTAATTATGTACTAATGAAAAATTTCTACCTACTTTTTTATATAACTTACTTGCTATCCTACATTCAATACGAACACAATCTTTGTTAACATTATTACCATTATATCAAGAAATAGTACGTATTAAATTCATCTTTTGTCAATAAACATCGTTTTATTGAGCGTCAAAGCTCCAGTGTCTCGAGAATTAGACATATTGGCGACCGTGACAGGACGAAAATCTGAAGGGAGTTTGCAGCACCAAGGTCTATCTGGAGCCGGTCAGCACCGCACCGCATCTACATAGATCCTTGGAACAAGCAGCCTACACGGGTATCGGAAACACCAGCATCGCCGGACATAGACGTTAAATGCAACGTCACACCGCAGCGCAGCAATATCATTGCAGCTAAGTGGCTTCCTTTGCTCCTAAACTTCCTGTTATCCCAACTAACCTATTGCCTACCTATTAATTTGGTTTCATAACTGTGCAAACTGCGTGTAAATCTATTAAATTACGGCATTAACGTGTCAAGGTTACAATATTACATCATACATAATTTTATCGTTATATTCTTACAAGCACGCTATTATATATTGTTTCTTTACAATTCATACGAATATTTCTATTGCATATTTCAAAATATAAACGCAGTTATTACATTTTCAAACGGATTTTACAAAATTTCACCTCTCGTTTACTCATAACGGTTTTTTATTATTATACCTTCTTCGTTATTTCATTCTTCTCATAGCAAAACTTTGCAAGAGGCTGCCGCGCCTTATAATTTGCATTATAGTGATTATTTCCGCCGAACATTCCAGCTAGGCAGCGCATTACCCGTACGTCACTGAGCGTCGTCAGTACCCGCGCAGCACGCGCCGCTCCGCGCTGAGCATAGCTGCTAGTTCGGCCTCCCGTGCGGCAGGCATCACCAACGAGGGGCGTGAGCGTATTTTCATTTATTTTCAATTTTAACATAAGTCCGTTACTTCTTCTTAAACTTTTACATAAATTTAATTTCTTGCTCGTGAGAATTCTCTGTGAGATTAACCTACTAAGTTACTAAGCCGTATAATAAACAAATAATAATGGCTTCAGGCAACGATGCTAAGAACTTGGCGGAATTGTTTGTTAGACGTAGCTCCGTCAAAGGCCAAGTAACGAAGTTTAGAAATTATTTAGAAAAATTATCGCATCTCGATTGTTTTACTGCCACACATCGGGCAGAACTTACACTTAAATTGAGCAAGTTTGAAACTTTATCATCAAGGTTTGATGACTTACAAAGTCAAATTGAAATTTATAATTCCAGTTTGTTAGACAATGAGCTCGAAGAACGAGAAAACATAGAAAAGGAGTTCATTAGTAATATTGTAACTGCACAAAATTTATTACAATTACATAGTAAGAATGAGGACGTCCACGACTCAAGTAGTCCTCATAATACTACTCATTGTGTTCATGAAAATAATGAAATGGGTTTCAAGCTACCTTTGATTCAAATAGCCAAATTTGATGGATCATACTTTCGTTGGATGGAATTTCGTGACACGTTTCGATCTTTAGTTCATGAAAATAGTAGAATTAGTTTAGTTAATAAATTTCACTATTTAATTTCATATCTAGAGGGCGAAGCAGCACGAATCATCTCAAACCTAGAGGTATCTTCTGATAATTATCAAGAAGCTTGGAACCTATTACTAGAACGTTACGATAATAAGCGTTTGTTAATAAGTTATCACCTCAGTGCGTTATTTAATATAAATTCAATCAACAAAGAGTCCGAACGATCATTGCGCTTCTTAGTTGATCACGTGACTAAAAATCTGCGTGCTCTTTCTAATTTAGGACAAGCCACTCAGCATTGGGACGTCATAATAATCCACTTAGTTGCTTCTAAGCTAGACAATCAAACATTAACTAGATGGGAAGAACACCGTAACGCACTGTCAACTGATACACCTACACTTAAAGATTTTCACAAATTTCTTAACGATCGTGCAGCTGTCCTCGAGGCCTTGCACCGTGGTAAATCAGATAACGTACCAAAACCCACTCACAACAAACGTTCAGATAATCACTCAATAAATAAGGAGCGTACGCACCCTAAGCCGCATGCATACACTAGCGGTAGTAACCAGTTACAAACACAATCATCTTCATTATCATACCTCTGTCCCTGCTGCAATGCTGATCATAGAATATACGACTGCCCATCATTTAAGGCCAAAGACATACGCGAACGTATAGCAGAGGCAAGTAAATTAAGATTGTGTCTCAATTGTTTAAGATCTGGTCATCCTACTTTTAAATGTCGCTTAGGTCGTTGCCCCGAATGTAACAAGAGACACAACAGCATGTTGCACATTCCTACTGGTACAGCTGATAACACAAACAGTGTCAACACTTTAGCTGAGACATTGACCAACTGTAACAACCAATGCACCAAACAAGCTCTTCTTTCAACTGCTTTAATTGAGGTAGTCAATCCCAAGACTAAAAAATCTGAAACAAAGGTTATCATTAGAGGACTGTCCTATAGATGCTACTAAGATTATCGGTTTTGGCAACAATGATTCAGGTATTATAACTGAATATTGCATTGCTCAATTAAAATCGAAAAATTCACCATTTACTGTTATTTCTAACTTTTATGCAATGGAACAATTAACAGGTTCCATACCCAGTGCATTTATTGATATTAGATCATTTAATATTCCCAGTAATATCGTTCTAGCAGATCCCAATTTCTATCAACCTGCTTTAATAGATATGCTCATAGGCTCAGACTTATTTTGGGATATAATAGGTTGTGAGCAGCGGTCACTAGGCTTAAATTGTCCTAAGTTACACAGCTCAAAGTTGGGCTGGTTGATTGGAGGCCCCTTGCAACATAAACAACCCAAAATCAATATTAAATGCAATCATGTAATTACTAATATTTATCATAATAAAAATATTGAACAAAGTCTAAATAGATTATGGGAGTTAGAGGAAATTCCCTCCAAATCATACCTAAGCGAAAGCGAGCAGGCATGTGAAACTCATTTTTTACAACACACGTCTCGCTTAGAAAATGGAAGATTTTCTGTTAAGCTACCTCTTATAGATTCCCCTGATTGTCTCGGTGACTCCTTCAATATGGCTAAGAAAAGGTTTCATAATTTAGAAAAACGCTTTAGGAGACAACCCGAAATTAAATCGCAATATATTCAATTCATAAGAGAGTATTCAAAATTAGGTCATTTATCTGAGATTTCATTACATGACTTACAATCTAAAATTTGTTATTTCTTACCTCATCATCCTGTGTTCAAGCAAAACAGTGAGTCGACAAAAATAAGAGTGGTGTTCGATGCATCGGCACGCACATCCTCCGGCCTCTCTGTCAACGATATCCAAATGATTGGGCCTCAAATTCAAGACTCTCTTTTTGCCATATTAATTAGAGCTCGTTTCTACAAGTATATATTAACAGGTGATGTAGAAAAAATGTTTCGTCAAATATTAGTCGATGAATCAGATCGACATCTTCAACTTATCATATGGAGGGAAGACGAGCATAAGCCCCTAAAAATATTACGTTTAAATACTGTGACTTACGGCTTTTCCAGTGCAAGCTATTTAAGCACAAGGTGCCTTTGGCAGTTAGGCGAGGAGTGCGAAGATTCACTCATAAAAACTATAATACACCATGACATGTACGTTGATGACGTCATTACTGGTTGTAATAGTCAAAGCGACTTAAACCGTATTAAAAATTCATTATCGGACGCCTTAAAGAAAGGCTGTTTTAACTTAAGAAAGTTCAAATCCAACTCGCCGAACGTTCTCGAATCTTGCTCGGAAGGCTCTGACGATACTCTCATCATCAGTGAGTCATCAAACACTCTTGGCTTAGGGTGGAATTCCAAAATAGACTGTTTACATTATTCTTTCGAAATTCCACCTGTCACAAAAAATATTACTAAGCGCTATATATTATCTACCTCATTTAAAATTTTTGATCCCCTCGGTTTTGTTAGTCCCTGTATTATTATACCTAAATTAATAATGCAGCAGCTTTGGCTTGACAAGGTCGGTTGGGACGACCCAGTTTCAAAGGATGTCAAAAGGGCTTGGCAAAGGTTTTCTAACGGTCTATCTCAACTAACCTTTATCACACCACCGAGGCAGGTTCTATGTGACTCACCTGTTGTGACCGAGCTGCATACGTTCAGTGACGCCTCCCAAAAGGCTTATGGCGCTTGCATCTATATAAGGTCCATTGATAACACAGGCACTGTACATGTTAAGCTTTTATGTTCTAAGTCAAAGGTGGCGCCAATAAAGGCATGCACTATACCGCGTTTGGAGCTCTCTGCTGCATTACTAGCCGCGCAGCTCTGCAGTGCTGTGGTTGATTCGTTGAGGTTCCCAATTGCACGTAAGGTGTATTGGTGTGACTCTAGTGTCGTCCTTGCATGGCTGCATACCAGCTCTAGAAAGCTAAAAACTTTCGTGGCGAACAGGGTAGCAGAAATACTTGAATTGACGGATATTTCTTGCTGGCGTTATGTACCTACCCTGGACAATCCCGCTGATCTCATCTCGCGTGGCGTTTATCCTGAAGAGCTTAAAGGTTACGATTTATGGTGGTCAGGACCTCAATTTTTAGTCCAAGACGATTCTTCTTGGCCTACTCTACCTAATGAAACCCCGCAGGAGTCTGAAATTCCCGAAATAAAATCTAACGTTGCTGCTAAAATCGATAATCAGTCAATAATTCCATTTGAAAAATATAGTAAACTGCACCATATTAAACGTGTTTATGCATATGTTCTAAGATATTTACACAATTTGTGTAAACCTACAACGCTTAGACATTTTGGCGCGCTTAGTTTAGAAGAATTAAAAGATTCATTGCAGCTTTTATGTCGCATAGCGCAACAGGAATCTTTCCCTGTTGAATACGCTTTGTTGTCCAAAGGCAAACCTCTTAGTTCTAGATCTAACATTTTATCACTAACACCTTTCATGAACACAGACAGATTAATTCGAGTAGGAGGCCGTTTGGATGCATCATCCATCGCATTTGATAGCAAACATCCTATCTTACTAGATTCCTCCCATCATCTCACCAAACTTATCTTTGAACGGGAACATTTACATAAATTACATGCTGGCCCGCAGCTTCTCCTGGCCAGCGTCAGGCAATACATTTGGCCTATCAATGGTCGACACCTGGCTAGGAGGACTGTACACAATTGCGTCAAATGCAGAAAGGTACAAGGCAAGTCTTTATCACCCATTATGGGGAACTTGCCCTCTCAGCGCGTTACGGTAGATTTCCCATTTAGAAGTGTTGGCATAGATTTTGCTGGACCGTTCTTTGTATCAAATAAAAAGGGTCGTGGATCCAGGATTACAAAATGTTATTTGTGCATTTTCGTTTGTATGAGATATAAATGTATTCATTTAGAAGCAGTAGGTGATCTCTCGAAAGACGCTTTCATCCTTACTTTACGCAGATTCATTGCCCGTCGTGGTAAACCTGCCGAGATTTTTTGCGATAACGGCCGCAACTTTGTGGCCGCTGCTAAAGAAATTGGTGACTTTTTAAAATGTAATCACAAGGCCATAACAGAGTTCTCAAACGAAGAAGAAGTTAAATTTTCATTTTCTCCCGCTTACGCTCCAAACTTTGGTGGGATCTGGGAGGCAGGGGTGAAATCCGCTAAGTTTCACATTAGACGAGTAATGGGTAACACGCATTTAACGTTTGAGGAAATATCTACACTGTTTGCACAAGTAGAAGCCTTGTTAAATAGCCGTCCACTTTACCCTATGTCCTCGTCTCCCAATGATCTCCTTTTCCTCACTCCAGGACACTTCCTAATCGGGCGGCCACTAACTGCGCTACCTTCGGTGAACCTAGAAGACAGCAAGTCCACTCAGTTGAAGCGGTATGAACGGCTGGAGCAAATCCGACAACACTTCTGGAGAAGATGGCAGAAGGAATACTTGGCTGAACTCCAACAAAGAATGAAATGGCGCACCAGTGATACTCCATTGCAAGTTGGTGACCTAGTTTTGCTGCAGGAGGAGAACCTGCCACCATTATGCTGGCGCACGGGTCGAATAACGAAACTCTTTCCTGGTCCTGACGGAGTGTGCCGCGTTGCAGACGTTCAAACCACCCATGGAACCTACCGAAGGCCTTTCACACGACTCTGCCCTCTACCAGCGACGGAGCATCTCATACAAGGTTAAAAGATGGATACTTTTAACCGGGGGGATGATGTTAACGCCCGACAGTTGTAGCCTAGCGTTATTGCTACATCTGTTTATGTAGGCGTTTCCGCTATGGCGGTACTTAGAAATAATTAATTATGTACTAATGAAAAATTTCTACCTACTTTTTTATATAACTTACTTGCTATCCTACATTCAATACGAACACAATCTTTGTTAACATTATTACCATTATATCAAGAAATAGTACGTATTAAATTCATCTTTTGTCAATAAACATCGTTTTATTGAGCGTCAAAGCTCCAGTGTCTCGAGAATTAGACAGTCTCAATGAAATTTATATTTAGAATTTAGAAACATATAACTTCAAGCATCAAGCTTTATATCAACGCCAATAGTGCCTAGAATTGAAAGAAATATAATCAAGACATTGACTTTTATTAGCTCAGTGACTTCTTTCACGAACAGTGAAAGAATACGCACGTGTGTTAGACATGCCTTGTATTGTACGGCGGGCCTCCTTCCTATTATTCCTATGTATGTATGTGTAATATAGATAGAGGGCACAGGAGTAATATAGATCGTTAAAAGAACATCGTCTTGTTTTTTGTTTTTTCCTGTCAGGATTCCTTGGAATTCAAAGCGATCGCTACGATAGTCGATTATTCTTAAGCTGTCAGTATACTTGTTTGCCACCTTAGTATTATAAATTAAGTCCAGGTAGATACCCCACATAGGCGAAAGAAGTTACGACACTTAACATGAGATGGCGATGTAATCAATTACAAATTTTGTCATACAAATCTAAAACTCGCAAACGAAGTGTACTGCTCAATATACGAGTTTATATAAATCCCCGTCATCAACCGTCAGGCCGCGGCCCGCCAAGCATAATCACTCAACGTGGTCGGAAAACCCTTCCTTTGTATATTTAATCAAATTAGACGTTACTTGGCGGAAATCCATTGTAATAAAATGATTAGTTGCAGTATTTCATACTGCGAGTTGGGGTATGCCTGGCTTTCACGACGCAGCTATCTCTAACCAATGGAGTTTGGTGTTGTCAACCTTTTTCTATTGCAATAATTGGAGTTGGCAATCCGAGGATGCGTGGCGGGTTTCTCTCTTCGCAATCATTTTATTCCTTCTTGTGTGTTGGAAAGACAGAACACTACTCTTTGCTCCATAGTGCATAGCGTTTCAAAACCAATGAAGAAGTTAAAAAATCATACCTCTTCCGGAATGGTCCAGTCGTTGGGCGGCAGACATGCGAGCACTGCCTCACTGAACCGAGCGTGAGGCACGTCGTGTTCCAGCAATATTACTTCATTCTCCGCATCGTTGTGACCTGTAAATAGTCAAATATTGGAATATATTTCAAATTATTTAAGAGCGTTAACGACATGTCAACTATTCTAGGTAATAACGTCGCAATTAAGTGTCATATTATGAGGTTCTTGTGATTGGTTTATTTGGGTGTGTTATAAAAATGTTTTTAACCTGGCAATTGTTGGAATGCTAGACACAATTGAAAACTTATTGTGTCTAGCCGCCAATAAACGGTAGCGACTGGAAACTATTAAGGTTAATACACTGTAAAGACTAGGGTAAAAGCATAGAAGATGGAATATACGTGTAGTCTTTTTACAGTATGCATAAATAATGGGTCAGACATTTCAGATGCGTAATGTGCATAGATTAGCAGCGATAGCTCAGTGGGGAGACCAACAGACTGCAATGCAGAGGGTCTCGGGTTCAAACCCACGTCGCGCACTTCTGACTTTCGGAAGTTATATGACTTTTCGAAATTATGTGCGTATTGATTGACAATTATCGCCTGATCCGTGCCTCGGAGAGCACGTTAAGACGTTGGTTCCGGCTGCCATGAACATCTATGGCAGTCTTTATTGGGAAAGTCAGTAACCTCTAATATCCTGACACTGGTCTAGCCTTAGGGAATCGTTAGCCTTCAGGTTGCGGAGGTCAGGTGGCAGCCGCTCTGTGTAAAATCCAGTCAAATCCGGTTAGACCAGAAAAGCCCACCCCAAGTGACTTGGGAATAATAACGGCTAAGAGAGAAGAAGAATGTGCATAGAAAAGAAATATAAAAAAAAAAACTTTTTTGCTATACCTTCTGCTATTAGATAGCTTCGTGGACAGGTGCCGCGTCTCACCTGAGTGTACACACAGTACAATACAAATACCGTACCTATAGGCCCCAGCGCCCGCACGAAGTGTCCGAGCGGGTAGCGGCTGTTGCGCGGCCACGAGTCGAGCGCCACGAGGATGCGCTGCGTGTACACACAGTACAATACAAATACCGTACCTATAGGCCCCAGCGCCCGCTCGAAGTGTCCGAGCGGGTAGCGGCTGTTGCGCGGCCACGAGTCGAGCGCCACGAGGATGCGCTGCGTGTACACACAGTACAATACAAATACCGTACCTATAGGCCCCAGCGCCCGCACGAAGTGTCCGAGCGGGTAGCGGCTGTTGCGCGGCCACGAGTCGAGCGCCACGAGGATGCGCTGCGTGTACACACAGTACAATACAAATACCGTACCTATAGGCCCCAGCGCCCGCACGAAGTGTCCGAGCGGGTAGCGGCTGTTGCGCGGCCACGAGTCGAGCGCCACGAGGATGCGCTGCGTGTACACACAGTACAATACAAATACCGTACCTATAGGCCCCAGCGCCCGCACGAAGTGTCCGAGCGGGTAGCGGCTGTTGCGCGGCCACGAGTCGAGCGCCACGAGGATGCGTTGCGTGTACACACAGTACAATACAAATACCGTACCTATAGGCCCCAGCGCCCGCACGAAGTGTCCGAGCGGGTAGCGGCTGTTGCGCGGCCACGAGTCGAGCGCCACGAGGATGCGCTGCGTGTACACACAGTACAATACAAATACCGTACCTATAGGCCCCAGCGCCCGCACGAAGTGTCCGAGCGGGTAGCGGCTGTTGCGCGGCCACGAGTCGAGCGCCACGAGGATGCGCTGCGTGTACACACAGTACAATACAAATACCGTACCTATAGGCCCCAGCGCCCGCACGAAGTGTCCGAGCGGGTAGCGGCTGTTGCGCGGCCACGAGTCGAGCGCCACGAGGATGCGCTGCGTGTACACACAGTACAATACAAATACCGTACCTATAGGCCCCAGCGCCCGCACGAAGTGTCCGAGCGGGTAGCGGCTGTTGCGCGGCCACGAGTCGAGCGCCACGAGGATGCGCTGCGTGTACACACAGTACAATACAAATACCGTACCTATAGGCCCCAGCGCCCGCACGAAGTGTCCGAGCGGGTAGCGGCTGTTGCGCGGCCACGAGTCGAGCGCCACGAGGATGCGCTGCGTGTACACACAGTACAATACAAATACCGTACCTATAGGCCCCAGCGCCCGCACGAAGTGTCCGAGCGGGTAGCGGCTGTTGCGCGGCCACGAGTCGAGCGCCACGAGGATGCGCTGCGTGTACACACAGTACAATACAAATACCGTACCTATAGGCCCCAGCGCCCGCACGAAGTGTCCGAGCGGGTAGCGGCTGTTGCGCGGCCACGAGTCGAGCGCCACGAGGATGCGCTGCGTGTACACACAGTACAATACAAATACCGTACCTATAGGCCCCAGCGCCCGCACGAAGTGTCCGAGCGGGTAGCGGCTGTTGCGCGGCCACGAGTCGAGCGCCACGAGGATGCGCTGCGTGTACACACAGTACAATACAAATACCGTACCTATAGGCCCCAGCGCCCGCACGAAGTGTCCGAGCGGGTAGCGGCTGTTGCGCGGCCACGAGTCGAGCGCCACGAGGATGCGCTGCGTGTACACACAGTACAATACAAATACCGTACCTATAGGCCCCAGCGCCCGCACGAAGTGTCCGAGCGGGTAGCGGCTGTTGCGCGGCCACGAGTCGAGCGCCACGAGGATGCGCTGCGTGTACACACAGTACAATACAAATACCGTACCTATAGGCCCCAGCGCCCGCACGAAGTGTCCGAGCGGGTAGCGGCTGTTGCGCGGCCACGAGTCGAGCGCCACGAGGATGCGCTGCGTGTACACACAGTACAATACAAATACCGTACCTATAGGCCCCAGCGCCCGCACGAAGTGTCCGAGCGGGTAGCGGCTGTTGCGCGGCCACGAGTCGAGCGCCACGAGGATGCGCTGCGTGTACACACAGTACAATACAAATACCGTACCTATAGGCCCCAGCGCCCGCACGAAGTGTCCGAGCGGGTAGCGGCTGTTGCGCGGCCACGAGTCGAGCGCCACGAGGATGCGCTGCGTGTACACACAGTACAATACAAATACCGTACCTATAGGCCCCAGCGCCCGCACGAAGTGTCCGAGCGGGTAGCGGCTGTTGCGCGGCCACGAGTCGAGCGCCACGAGGATGCGCTGCGTGTACACACAGTACAATACAAATACCGTACCTATAGGCCCCAGCGCCCGCACGAAGTGTCCGAGCGGGTAGCGGCTGTTGCGCGGCCACGAGTCGAGCGCCACGAGGATGCGCTGCGTGTACACACAGTACAATACAAATACCGTACCTATAGGCCCCAGCGCCCGCACGAAGTGTCCGAGCGGGTAGCGGCTGTTGCGCGGCCACGAGTCGAGCGCCACGAGGATGCGCTGCGTGTACACACAGTACAATACAAATACCGTACCTATAGGCCCCAGCGCCCGCACGAAGTGTCCGAGCGGGTAGCGGCTGTTGCGCGGCCACGAGTCGAGCGCCACGAGGATGCGCTGCGTGTACACACAGTACAATACAAATACCGTACCTATAGGCCCCAGCGCCCGCACGAAGTGTCCGAGCGGGTAGCGGCTGTTGCGCGGCCACGAGTCGAGCGCCACGAGGATGCGCTGCGTGTACACACAGTACAATACAAATACCGTACCTATAGGCCCCAGCGCCCGCACGAAGTGTCCGAGCGGGTAGCGGCTGTTGCGCGGCCACGAGTCGAGCGCCACGAGGATGCGCTGCGTGTACACACAGTACAATACAAATACCGTACCTATAGGCCCCAGCGCCCGCACGAAGTGTCCGAGCGGGTAGCGGCTGTTGCGCGGCCACGAGTCGAGCGCCACGAGGATGCGCTGCGTGGCGAGTACGTCGCTTTGGCGCGTCTCGATGCGCACGCGCGGGACGCACTTCTCCGCCGGCGTGAACAGGTGCCGCGTCGCGCCTGAGTGTACACACAGAATAGAATAGAATAGAGACAGTAGAATTTCTACTGTAATGATCTCAACCTTTTTGAATGATTGAATTAAGATTTGTCTACATATTATAATCCAGAACACCTTCTGAGGGGTGCTGTGCTATGGTTTCTAATATGCACAGAAATCTTTTGATAGGAATCTTTTATAAAAGAGATAATTACATATATGTTTTAAATATAATAATTGATGCAGAAATGCTGTATAGCATGTCAGATTAATCCGACAGCTGTTAGCTGTCCCCTTCCCTTTACTACTACTACTACTACTTAAGATTTCACATTTCTGTGCAATCTTCCTAAAGTACGTAAAATGAAAGATGACAACTAGCAAACTGTTAAATTAATATATTACTATGCATTTTTCTTTCACAAGTGTCCTATCGAAAGTCAAATTTACAAAATTACTAACAATCTTATGAACTCCTCCAACCAAGGTAATATGGGTATTAGCTGCGATATAAAACCACAGTGAGAACCCATCTAATGACTTATGCATTTATAATTTACAATTGACGGGATTGCCAACATACCTGGCAACTTGCTGGGCATCAAAATACCACAATACTGCCGCCATTTCCTTTTAATAATTCCAACGACTTTTCCAGTGGGGGTGATATTGTCATCCTTCTTGTTAGCTGGTTCAGCCGTGTTAAGCAACAATGCTTCTTCTTCTAATAGGTCACCAGGATCCTCCGCCTTGTCTTCTAGAACTATGTCGCTTGGTTTTCTCCATTCCTCTTCAGGGAATATTTCTATGGCAACAATATCGCCATCCACAGCTCTGTTTATACCAACGTGACCTAGTAGTAAAATCTGTTTGAAAAAATTTTGGGTTCATAATTTGTTTTGCAGATGCGATATATCCTAAAAAGATTGCAATTCAAGAACTTCATATCTCGTTCCTGAAGTGAGTAGGAATGCAGAACACTTTAAGTCGTAATCGAGACACAATAGAAAAGAAATTGTGTCTGGTCTGTGGAGGTCAAGCATTGGATAGCTATTAATGAGACCAACCAGATAAAATTGCTATACTTGTATGTTTGTTATATGTCAATCTATATAGTAATTACATACTATATAGATTTTTACATACATTGTATATATACTGAAAAGAGACCAATGCCCAGTAGAAATAGTTTACAGTGTCCAAATATTAGATAGACTTGGTAGCTTGCATAAAGAATCCTTTCACACGCACATACAATCAGCTATACAGCACACACACACATTGAATACAGTCCACTTGTTTGTCTAGTTTTAACTTTATATATTTTTTAGTACAAATAAAATCATCAAAGAGTCAGGACGTATTACAGAGTTTTTATTTCACCCAACTATAGTAGACCTTATTACATTAAACAAACAGAAATAATACAATTATCATAAATATATTTAAATAATATGAGAATATCATGGTGATTTTGGTAGTATGAAATATTCATATGTTGGTACCAGGGATGTTGCAGATGCAGATTTTTAGACATCCGCGGAAGTGGATACTAATATTTGAAGGCTCACATCCGCGGATGTGGATGTCCAAACCGATGCGGAGGCTACGTAATTGTGGATGCATATGTTGATGAAAGGTGTGCATCTTCACTACATATTATGAAACAGTCTCCCGCCGCGTCTGCCTCTCTGTGTCTGTTCAAGATAAACTCAAAGACCACTGAACGGATTTTCATGCAGTTTTCATGAGGAAGTTTTAGGTGTATAATTTGTTAAGTTTTTGTAGGTATCTGTGTGAACCTGGGGCGGGTCGCTAATATTTAATAAAAAAAAAGTATCTAATATCACCGCCTATGCAGGTTTAAGCCTGTTTTGCAAAAGTTCATAAATTAAACATGCACTACAATGTTCCTGAACCACTGATTACTAGGAACATTGGCTGGTGATGTCAATACAAACCTGCATGTTATTGTTCATATTTATTTCAATTCTTTTCGATGATATATTAATAAATTTTCATTTATATTGATCTTAATTTTGTTTGAGGTAACATTGTAGTTTCTTTTTGAGTATAGCGTTAGCTATACAGTTTTCTAAAGATTCTTGTTTCTCATTATCACTTGAAGTATCATTGCGCTATTCATCGGCCCACCCATTTTCTTTCTTGTCGCAACCTACGCTATATCTGTATCAGCATCAACATCCGTGTTGAATATTACGATCGCGGATCCAAATGTCCAAATCGATGCGGAAGCTACGCAATTGCGGATGCAGATGCGAATATTCGCAACATCCCAAGTTGGTACCAACCAACACAAAAAAATTGTTCAATCAAGATTATACTTACAGGTTTCTCATATCCGTTGACATTAGCAGTGCCTTCTAAGAAATTGTCCCGACTGGCACGGAATGTTCCTTGGTAGATTCGGCCATTTCGGATGCCTGTGTGTATCTGCACTGGTGTTAAGTGAGCTGGGTACAGAGCATCTTTTGAACAACTCTCTGGCATCACATTTTTAGACAACTTGTCTATAAGGCCTACAAAGCCATTCACATTTTCAATGTAGTCTTTGACTGCAATGTAAAAAAATTATATTATTGACAGAAAGAGAATAACAAAACAACTTTACTGAGAAAGTGAGACGGTGCGTATTTGCAGTCTGCATATATAAGGTGATAATGGCCCACCCATTGCAGTTACTAAAGGTGTATATACAGCCAAAATTCACCATTTATATGGCTTTTGCTTAATAATACAGAGAATAAGATCTCACATAATACAGAGTGAGCTTATTATTATCACCTATCAGTTGTAAGCAGTGTTTTCAAACTCTATGCCTCAATTACATTTTATCATACTTGAGATCTTACATACACCTATCCTTAATTATATTCATACAAAAGTCAATCCTGTATATACATGAACCAACTGTCCCCTGCAGTTTCACCCATGTCAATTATTATTGATCCATGGCTTGGTAACATAGCCTATAATCATTTTAATGGGTACCAAATGATAACAGCATTTTCAAATTTAACAGAATTTTCCAAATAGTTATTTTAAAAAAAAGAATAACAATTGTTTTAGCTTTATTATATTGAATGTAGTATAGATTTAAATTGTTAAACTGCTTACCAGAACAACAAACGATTCCCTCTTTTTGTGCTTGTTGTCTATTATTCTCATCATCAGTGAGCAACACAACTTTGGGGAACTCACCCACTACACTGTTGATACTCATGTGAGTCTCATACCATGCCGATGCTGTCCTAATTGCTCGGTCATTGCGATCATTTTGTTTCTCACCAGGATTTCTTTCTATGTAAGTGTCTCTATAAATAATAAAGCAGCTAATTAAATAAAAAGGTCCTTGTGACTGTAATGATACTTTAGTAAGTTCAACTTTCTTGTTATTTTGATAAAACTTTTCTGAAGCAATCCATAGATGGAGCTGCTCAAGATTGTTTCAACTTTATCATGCAGTGAAGGTCAGCAACAAGTTCCACATAAAAGTGAACCATTTACACAATATTATATTCCTGGAGCTCTAGTACTATATTTGTCATTAAATTATCTAATGTTGAAACAATAATGACTTACTTATGATGTTCATTTACAAACGAATAGAACTTCCTCTTCTTATTCCCAATTATCTCTAAAAGTCTTTGAAAAATAGCAGTGTTCCGATGTTTCACTTCTTCCAGAACTGTCTGAAGTATTATCACATTGGTCAGAGCATCCGCCTCCAACACGTCTATTTGATGTAACACAACGTTGGTATCAAGGATCAAATAGTGAGGATAATCGAACAAAGCGCAGATTGATTCAGGTTTTCCCTCCAGCACGAATTCATCGTCCTTATGAGGGCATGTATTACAAGCAGCGGAACCACACAACAAATCATCACGCAAGTAGTGTTCTCTGACAATCTGTGGAAAAATAAGTCTCCGTTAAGCCGAAAATCAAGTTGTTATTATAAAGTATATACGAAATATAACCTTACTTTCAGAATGTTACCGCGTTTTGTTTTGGTCAAGAATGTTTTTGTTGTCCACATTTTTGTAGATAGTTATAGTATATACTTTCTTACATGTGTTCATAAAATATGAATTTTATATTAAGCACAATTCGTCGTTTTCTAGTTTCAAAACATCGTCCGACACTTGTGACTTGACAGTGTTATCATGCCATGCCATGACATTTGACAATAATGACAATATTTTTACCGTTTTAGTCAAAGTTTTAATAACTATAATAGTGCTGCCCAGCAGTAATATTACTAATACTGAAATAAAAAAGTGGCATTAAGTTTGAAATATGATTATTCAAATATAATCTATATATACTGACGGATTCATAAACAGCATCAAAGTTCAGGATTACTCTCGAATTAATATTTTTAATAAATATGCAAACTTTTTAGATTAAACAATGAAAATGTCGAGACTGTCCATTAATCATAAAAAAATACCAAATTTAAAAATAGAACTGCAGTAAGAGATGAAATAATAGCTGGGAAAATAAAATTTATGCATGGTCTCAAATTCGTGTGTTATTAGAGTAAAGTTTGAAATGAATTCCTTTTGTTTTCTTTTTTCATTTACGATTTAAATTATTTTTGCCAATAGTCTTGACTATTAGTCTTTTAAACTCAACAAAATTTTAATTACCATAAATATGGATACTTCATCCGAACAAGCCTCTCAAATTGTGGCATTGCTGCGGGGAAGACTTGGATCAACGAACGATTGCTAGAAATTTAAATTTAAACCAGTCTACGGTTTCTAGAGTATACCGAAGGTTTGTAGAGACAGGTTCTTATAAAAGGAGACCCGTTACCAGCAGAACTCGAGCAACCACCCGTCGTAACGACCGATTTATTGTTTCAACTTCCCTACGAAATCGTTTACTAAATTTTCCTAAAATTTCTCAATAAGACCTCATTACGTACCTACCTTTTTTATTATTTCAAGTTATTCTTCATCGTATTAGCCACCTAATGGCAAAAATTGCATGTTTTTAACTCAATCCCATCATTTCTTATCGACTTTTACCACGATATGTATCTTTTCTATGTGAGAGAAAACAAACTCTTTATTTATTTATTATTTATTTACCGTTAAAGTAAGGCCCAGCGCATGGAGAGGCAGCATGGCGCCCTCACCTTCCGGCTGACACAGGTAATGACTGGCCACGGTTGTTTTGGCCAGTTCCTGTGTCGTATACGCCGGCAAGAGACGCCCGGTTGTCACCACTGCGGCAACTGCCGCGACGTTGTTGAGGACACGGCGCTGCACACTTTGGCGGTTTGCCCCGCCTGGGCATCGCAGCGCCCTGAGTTGATCGCGGCAGTCGGATTGGTTCATTTCCATCAAGGAGGCGGCGGAGCGGGAGAGGGAGCGTTTAAACCCTCTCCCCAACCGCAGAACCGGGCGCCGGAGGGCGCGAGATGACCTCCAGCCATCCTGAGGATTGACCCGGGGGTGGTGGGCTTTGTGGCCCTGCCTCACATCCGTTCAGCACCAGATCCGAGAGGCGGCGTGCGTGTTTCCACGCGCGCCTCTGTTTCGAGTCCGTCTTCCCTCTAGGGGGGGGGGGGGGGGGGGCAGTAGGGTTTAAAGTAAGTCAGTGCCTTTGGGTAGGTCTGTTCGTGTAGTGGCCTGCCATTCATACCCCTTCGATAGTGGTTTTGTCGAGGAACACCGTGGTAGGTTTAGTCGGTATTCCGGGAGGTACATTATTCTTATTCTATCTTTCTTTTACCCCGGCGAGTCCGACATAACCCCTCCGCCCGCCCCCGCGGAGGGGTATGCGTCACGCATTCCCCCACGTAAAAAAAGGCCCAGCGCATGGCTACGGACTAATTGTTTAGCAGGTAGATAACCTTTCTTTTTTAATTTTGGTGTGAATGTGTGTGATTCGGGATGCGGGGATATAGGGCCAGCCGAATGGACCTTGAATTATGACAGGCAGGTAGTCGCTTCGAATTATTCGCCGCTACTACATTTGTTTCGTTACTTTCGTCCGCTGCTATCTAAGTTTTGTAACTTTCGTTCGCTGCTACATGTTGCTGCGTTTAAGTGAATTCTCCCCGGCACACATTGCCGACAATCATTTTTACTATGGAGTAGTACGAGGAAGTGCGAATACTGCGCGCGTAGCTTACATAGCTGCGTATCCTAACAGGCAACTAGTGCCATCTGCTCGCAACTTCCAGGCAGTTCACAGACGATTGTCGATCACTGGACTTCATCAACATCAAGACAAGACGACATCAAGATCGTCACGAGCCACCTCAAGTAGTTATTGATGAGGCCATTGAACAAGCAGTACTGAGTGATTTGTCTGCTGATCCATCCATAAGTATAAGTACTAGACGACTGGCTCTTCGTCACGGAATATCCCAAAAAACAGCGAGGCGCATTTAAAAAAAAGAAGGATTGCATCCTTGTCACTACCAAAAGGGTGCATCATCTACATGAAGACGTAGATTGGCGTCCAAGGTGTGTGATGTCTACTTGGATTCAAAGAAAAACCAAAGCAAATCCAAATTTTCCGAAAACCATATTGTGGATGGACGAAGCGACATTCACTAGAGACGGTATTACTAACTGTCGAAATTTACACAGATGGTGGCGTGCAGGTAAAATTCGAAATTGAAACGTTCATCGACTTTTCAAGTAAGATTTTCAGTAAATATTTGAGCTGGTCTTATCGATGACATGTTGTGGATGTGGACCAGTCCTATTGCCGACAACGTTGACCGGTGAAAGATTTTTAAGTCTGTTGACTAATGAACTACCTGAATTATTGGAGGATGTACCACTGGCTTTGCGTCGAAGGGTGTATCTGCAGATGGACGGATGCCCTACCCATTATGCTAGAAATGTTAGCTCATTTTTAAACGATAATTATCGTGATAAATGGATCGGCCGGCAAGGACCTGTAGGGTGGCCCGCGCGATCACCCGATTTGACGCCCTTTGATTACTTCCTATGGGAGACATGAAACAACGCATCTACAGTAATCAACAGTGAGGCCGATTTGCGTGACCGCATAATAAACTGTGCGAATGATATTTGCAATGATCCCGAAATGATAAGGAGAGCGACACAACAAATTTTAATTCGCGCGAGTTTGAGCTTTTTTTTTTTTACCTGGGGGAATGCTTTGACGCATACCTCTCCGCGGGGCGACGGAGAGGTTATGTCGGGCTCACCGGGGAGAGATACCCCGGTAATACCGACTAAACCTACCACGGTGTTCCTCGACATAACCATAGACGGCGGGGTCGCGCGAATCGCTTTCACATGCAGTCGCGACCCCGCCGATGTTTCGGCCCGCCGTGTGAAACGGCAGGCCACTACTTAAAAGACCCTCTACTGTCCCCTTGTAGGGGGACAATAACACGACTCAGAGGCGCGCGTGGGAACACGCACACCGCCTCTCGGACCTGGTGCTGATCGGGTGGCGGGCAGGCCCACGCAGCCCACCAGCCCCAGGTCAAACCTCAGGGTGGCTGGAGGTCATCTCGCGGCGAGTTTGTGCCTACAACAACAAGGTGGATATTTTAAGAACCTGTTGCATTTAATTTTGTGTATATATAAATGGTTTTAATTGAACACTTTTATATTAATTTATTATCCCAAATAAACCATCCTTAAGAGAACAATAAATGGCGCGTTCGGAGTGCCATCTTTTAAAACTGCGCCGAGCTTAAGACAGATAATGACAGAGCTCGTGAGGCGCATATTCAAATCGGCGTGCGGCCGCGATAGTAAAATTGTATGGAGGATTTGAAGTGCTTTTTTGATAAATATGTATGTTTATTGTCAACCAATAACTTAAATATTTGGGACGGACAAATTGTAACATAACTATTTTGTTTCGTTTAATAGGATAAAATAGGATAGATTTCTACTGTTATAATCTAAAAATCACGTAACATGCAAATTTACGTAATTTTGCAGGCGAAAATATTAATTATTTTGCATTTTTTACACGGAATAATTGTAAACACATTCATTGTTATGGTAAACGTATATTCTATATATGTATTAAACAAAAAGTGTTGATTTTATTCACTTAACTGTGACCGCCTGTTTTGGCACATTTTTCTCGGCGCAGTCTTAACACTTAATAGAAAATGGTATGATTGAGTTATAAACATGCAAATTTTGCCATTAGGTAGCTATTACGATGAAGAATAACTTAAAATAATAAAAAAGATACGTAATGGGGGCGTCTTATTGAGAAATTTTACGATAATTGTAAGTAAGTAGTATTTTGCTAAAACAAAATATTTATTTTCATTTGACGGTAGATTTTTTCATAATTCTCATTTTCTGAGGACGCCTAATTACTTCCAATCATTATGAAATTTGTCTCATCGCGATTGATCATTTAGTTTAAAAGTTATACCGTTTTGTTTACACAGGGGTGGCGAACTTTTAAAAATTCCATATAAAATAAAAAATAAACTTAAATATTTTTCCGTAAATAAAATTAAGCATAAATTCCCTCATTTCGATATGTGCATATTATAAAGACTCACACTGTATTGCGATAAACACATAAAAATAAGAGCAGGCATTATGTACATTTTGTACATAAAATAATGTTTGCCCATGTTGTACGGCAGACGTAGAGGAAAAATGTACATCCAGAATATTTTTACAAACCTTTACTTTATGTTGTTTTGTATGTTAGGTTCACCGAATTCAGCAATAAGATAGTAACCGACAAGTTCGTCCGGCCTACGATAATATAACTTTTATGTTTTTAGAAATGTACATTTTATATCTAATCTTCTCCCTTAGCCTTTATTATTCCCAAGTCACTTGGGGTCGGCTTTTCTAGTCTAACCGGTTTTGACTGGATATCAGTTTTTACACGGAGCGGCTGCCACCTGACCTCCGCAACCCGAAGGCTAACGATACCCTAAGGCTAGACCAGTGTCAGGATATTAGAGGGAACTGACTTTCCCAATAACGACTGCCATAGATGTTCATGGCAGCCGGGACCGACGGCTTAACGTGCTCTCCGAGGCACGGCGCAGGCGATAATTGTCAATCAATACGCACATAATTTCGAAAAGTCATATAACTTCCGAAAGTCAGAGGGTCGCGACGTGGGTTCGAACCCGAGACCCTCTGCATTGCAGTCTGTTGGTCTCCCCACTGAGCTATCGCTTACATTTTATATCTAATAAAACTCTTAATATAATGCTAAGTAACGGGTCTTACTCGAGTAAGATGCGTTACCTAGCATAATATTAAGTACTAGCTGTGCCCGCGACTTCGTCCGCGTGAAAATTTGTATAAAATGTTATATGTTTTAGGACAGAATTTCTGTGTAAACGATGTTGGATGTGGAACCATTGGGGACGTATACATACCGATTTTGGGGATTGCTAACGCGAGACAAAGCGAGATAGAGTTGGCTATGAGTAAAACAGTCCGTACTGAGATCTATACCTGCAACGTGTATTTGACCTTACGCTTTATTTATTGTCATTGTATAATATAAACTTACTAGTAATTGAACGCGCTTAAAACTGAACGGATAATTATTTGGTATGATGGGGATTCTTGGAATAAAAAATATTTCACCAGCGCCACGTCCTGTTAAAATTTCGGCTTCAATTAAGTTACGTTGCAAGATTTTTACTTTAAGTCTAGTTCCATTACAAAGCCTAGGTTGACTTAAATTTCTTAGCAAGATTATGGGAACGCCCACTTTTAAAGAAATTTTATAGGCTGGAAGACCAGGTACGCTTACAGAATTAAGAAACTGTACTGGATAGTTGTCGTCGTCTTCTTCTGTAACATTGTCAATAGACGTAAATTCGACACTTTCACCGTTAATTTGCCTTAGCATCTCAGAATTAATAGCTGTTGCTTGGCTGTTTCGAGGCGCCAAAATTGCTCTTTGGCACAGCCATGCAGCTGTCTGATTTATTGTATCTGTAGGTGATCCATATACTGATTAAATTAAAATTTGCAACGATGGAACCATACAACATAAATTATCTGATAAAATTACCTTATTTTCTGCTCGTGGAAAAGTACCGTCTCCTATTTTCAGCAGTAAATCGGCAAATAAGTTTGCATCAGAGTTACCACCTAATTGTGCACGCATATTTAAAGTTAACTGTAGCTGAACTACATTGCGCCATAAAATTGAACTTTTTAGATATGCTCTAATTTCGTCAGCGCTCGACCCACTTAGTATGACTGGAAGAGTCTGCCTAAAATCTCCACAGAACAGTAACGTAATGCCACCCATTGGCCGGTCATTTTGCCGAATATCCCGCAAAGTTCTATCTACTGCTTCCACTGCTTTGCGGTTCGCCATAGTGCACTCGTCCCAAATTATTAAGGAGCATTCACGAATAAGTCTGGCTTTATCGATATTCCTTGAAATATTACAGACCGGACTTTCTGTATACTCCAAGTCTATCGGGATTTTAAACATCGTATGTGCTGTTTTGCCACCAGGTAGTAATGTGGCTGCAATGTCTAAGGAGGCGACAGCAAGAGCAATTTTATTTTGGGTGCGTAACTGAGCTAGTATAATTTTTGTTAAAAATATCTTGCCAGTTCCACCCGGAGCGTCTAAAAATAAAATCTCATTCAAATCATTATTTGCACTACGGCACACGCGATCAAATACAATTACCTGTTCAGCTGTCAGATTAGAGGTGCCATTTTGTAGTGTTTGAGCTAATTCCAAGGGATCATAATTAATTTCAGATACGTACCTACTCTCTGTTTATAGGGTCGCTATTGGATACTGGTGCGGGTAAACCATACTCTGTGAGAGAGTTACCACCTATACTTTTGACTATATCTTGTATAGCCAACAAACATCTATTAAAACAATGTCCACGTCAGGTCAGTAACTTCACTATCGTTGTTTTGGAGCAAGGATCTTAAATAGAGTTCAGAGAGGTGATTTTGATATTTTCATAATTTTAAAATGTGATATTTACACGTGATATTTACAGTTTTCAATCAAAAAACATCCTAATTTTAATAGAGAAGATGGTTGAAATGTACCACCAGCTTGGGATCCAGTTATACAAATAGTCAAACCCAAGAAGAAGCAAACCACAGCTAGACTTCACGATACTTTGAGCTCATTCTGCGTAAATAGAAACACCAATGATTAAATTATGTTCGGGTACTTTGAAATAACTACACTGGAACATTGAGACAACTACCATCTTAGTCTCCCCGTGACCATGGCTGCTGAAAAGCAACCGAAACGTCGGGGAAAGTGTAAAATTAAATCAAATCTAAATAGTTTTAATAACAATATAATTAGCTTAAAAATTAGTAAAGTTTAATAGTAATAGTAGTGTAACAAATTTTCAAAATTATGTAATATAGTGTCAAATAAACAACGCGATAAATTCCGTATATAGTAGTTTAATTTCAATGAATAATATTCGCGTAAACAGAAGACAATATTATTTACAGTTTTATTATATCTATAGAAGATTATTTATTATAATAACAAAAGTTAAGTCAAAGTCAAATTCAATTTTTTTTATTTCGAATAGGCCTGAGTAACAAGCACTTTTAAAACGTCAAAAGCTAGGTGTCAGTTCCAAAAGTGAATTAAATTAAATTTAAATTAAATGTAATAAATTTCCTACACCAGGGCCAACATCGTGCTCACACCTCTACAAACATTTTATTATTTTAATATGAAGTATATAATCTTAATTATACAACATGAAATTGATATATATAAGAAATTTACGTTCTATCCGTATTACTTACTGGCTTTCTATATACGATCCTAATCTGTAATCACAATCTATGAACTTAAATTTAAGGAAATTGCAACCTTATTTGTTAACTATTAAGCCGGATCTAGTATAGGACGATCACATCGCCTACATTAAACTTTAATTTGACTTCAAATGCTTCATAACTTTTGATAGAGAAGACCGATTTTAATGAAATAAAGACTAAATGTTACTTGAGGATATTCTTTATAGTGTTCTTACTGAGTCTGTCGTATTAACTTTGTACTTCAGGCGTGATGCAAGACAAACAAACAGACAGACAGACTTTTTTTTAAATTATTGTAATGTGTTTAGTTAATTATTCCGAGCCCTAAATCATTTAATACGCAAAATTCTAAAATGTACAGACACGTGATATTTACAGGTTCATTATATGTATAGATGTGTACAAATCGCAAAAGTCTAAAAACGTTTGATAAACCTCTTTTATAATACTTACATAATTATTATAAAACTTAAAACAGCTAGAAATGTCTCAGCAAACATTATTAATTAATAAAAGTACTTATTTATGGCTGGCTTAATCTTCGCCTCGAATTTATTAATCATCTAGTTATAAATAAATAATGCAATAACTTAATTATTTTTCTATTTACCTGCAAAGGCCAAAGCTAACAATAGTAGTTCAAAATTAATTATGATTTTTTGTTACGATAACACATCATTTAACAAACAAATGACATCACTAGCAAAGTAAACATCTTGTTTGGGAATTGGGCTTACAATGAATTTACTTTTAGCATTATCACGTATTTATTTAATTATTATCATAATAAGCAATTTATATCATTGTAATAAGCTAATTACTGAGTTAAATAGGAAACTCATTCTGAGATTCCATATAATATCGCTAAGCCATAATTAGATAACCTAAAGTAATAATGCGCTGTGCGCGTTATTTAAATTTGTCCAGTTATCTACCTACTGAAATTATTGAATATAGCCTGAAATCTGAATGATAAATCCAAAAGAATAGGCAGTTAATTACGGTATGTATCGTATTTGTAATTTAACAGTGTCATAACTCGTAAATTATTTGCTATATAAAGCTGAACTGATAACGTCTCTCGCGTTGAATATTATACGTATGCTATATGTGTACTCTACTTTTGTGACCAATAGTAGTTAGTATATTATCAAGTGAAAAATTGAATAATTGCGCGTGGTCTCGGCGTAGCCGTAGATAAAGATATCAGTTGAGCGCTAAGCGCTGACACCGAGCGGTCGCCGCGTGCCCCGCCGTGTTTAATAATAAGTGACTTTTGCGACTAGTAATACGCGTCTTTGTTTACATTGTGGCTATGTATTTGTGAAATTATCCGAGACAATTCTGACTATGGTTACATATTTGTTATCAATAATCACCAATTTGGTATAGTGAAGGCTTGTGAGAATATTCAAAATCATGTCTGCAAAAAAAGGTTTCAAATCTCCCCAAGATATATGGGAATCAATGTCATCGAAATCTGTACATCTAGTTGAAAATTTTTTTTTCAATCTAGGTGTTGTTGTGGCAAGGCACCCGTGGAAGACAGTTGTTTTTACACTCAGTTTTGTATGTCTGAGTTGTATCGGACTATTAAAATTTCACATAGAGAAGAATCCCATGAAATTATGGGTGCCTCCAGAGTCAGACTTCTTTTATGACACTAACTGGTATATTGATAAATTTGGTACTGGTTTTAGACTTCAGAAAGTTGTTTTAACAGCCGACAATGTACTGGATCCACAAGTACTACTTGCAATATACAACATTACCAGTAAGATTAAGAGTATACAAGTGAAGTATCAAGATGAAGATTATTCAATAAAAGACTTGTGTTTTAAAGTGCCTATTGTTAACTTTTATAGCTCAAATAGAGACAAAAGATCCTTGGATTTTTTAAATAGTGATATAAGTAGTTCTAATAAAAGTGTAAATAGTGACAGTGATTTTTCAGACCCAACCCTTTGGGTCAATGATGAGTTCTACTGTGACTTCTTAGACAGTTTTCAATATGCATGCCTCCAGTACAACATTCTGGATTTATGGAAGAACAATTTAGCAGAAATAAGTCAAGCAAGTAGCCAAGATATCATAGATAAAATTAATAAAGTTAAGTCAAATCCTACTACTGGTCATCCTGTAGACTATACACAACTTGTAGGAGGAGTGAAATATAATGAACATGGACAAGTTGTGTCTGCTAGATCTGTTATGTTGATATGGTATACTCAAGTGAATATGACTGCTGTTGACCTAAATAAAATGGGTAATTTGGTAGGCACTGAAGACTGGGTGTCCATTCCACTGGCATTGTGGGAGAATGAATTTTTAGAATCAATGAGATCTATTTCAAATGACATGACAGAAATTAACCTTTTTTATGAGGCTGGAAGGAGTTTTGCTGATATAAGTGGTAAAGCAATGTTTGATGACTTAGACAAACTGTTTTTAGGTATAATGTTTATGTTTTTGTATATACAATTTGCATTGTCGCGGTTTAACTGGTTGCAAATTAGATTCACATTGGGCAGTGTTGGTCTGCTTTGTGTCGGACTCGCGTATGTTACGGCTGTAGGGTGGTGTTCTATTCTTGGCATATCATTTGGTCCAGTGCATTCTTCTTTACCCTTTTTACTCATGGGTCTCGGAATAGACGATATGTTCGTGATGAATGCATGTTGGGAGAATCTACCCGCTTCAGCATCAGAGAAAAGTATACCAGTGAAAGTAGGTTTAATGCTGAAGCACGCCGGCGTATCTATAGTAATTACATCGTTTACTGACATCGTTGCCTTACTTATTGGTGCTATTACGATATTGCCGTCACTGAAATCCTTTTGTATTTACGCTGCAGTAGGTGTGTTTTTCATATTTTGTTACTCAGTCACATTTTACGTTGCAGTTTTTACATTAGATATTAAAAGAATTCAAAATAACAGAAATGGTCTTTTGTTCTGTTATCAACACAAAAAAGAAATTAAGTTAGTCACAAATAAGACAGTATTTCAAAATTTCTTGGCAAACTTTTATAAACATGTAGTGTTCACTATTCCCGGTAAAACTGTGGTCATTTTATTTACAGTTATCATTACTGGTTTTAGTATTCAGGCTATTTTCCACCTCGAACAGAGGTTTGATCCTAAATGGTTTATCCCCGATGGTACGTATTACAAAGATTTCATAGACACGTACGACTATTATTATCCTGAAGAAGGGAATATGGCAATGGTATTTCTAGGTAAAATGGAATATAATAATGAAATGGTAAAATTATATGACATGATGCAGGAATTAAAGAAAGAGGTGTATGTAAAGGAAGCCAATTCCTGGGTTGAATCCTTACATCAATATGTTTTACAAAATTTTAACCGAGACATGGTGAAAAATTCGTCAACAGTAACAGTTTCAGAGTTTAATAGCTATTTATCTAGATTTTTATATAGCCCGATTGGAGGCAGATACCAAGTTCACATTAAATTCGCGAAAAATTTTTCGTGTGGTGTTCCTGCGACGGAAATATTAGCTTCTACAATGACATTTAAATTCATGAAATTTCAAGGTCCAGACGAGTATATACCGGCAATGAATCGTGTAAAGGATATCGTAAAGTCTGCAAATATAACGAGTGGTGATGGTTATCGGAGTGTCTGGTCAAAGGTCTTCGCTAGTTGGGTCACAGATGAAATTATCGCTGTCGAGGTAGAGAGGAATATAGAGCTGGCGTTGTTGTGTGTAATGGTTTGTACTGTTGTTTTGATAACAAACCTCCAAATGTGTTTGTGGATATTCCTTTGTGTGCTATTGACAATCATTAACGTATTAGGATGCATGCAAAGATGGGGTATGACAGTGGATATTGTGTGTTGTATAGGTCTAGAGTTAGCAACAGGCTTATGCGTGGACTACGCAGCTCATGTTGGTCACACATTTTTAACTCTTAAAGAAGGCACCAGTTCAGAAAGATCTTTTAAAACCGTCACATCCATTGGCTCCGCTGTGTTATTAGGCGGTGGATCAACATTTCTATCATTATCTCTCCTCAGTATGTCTAAAGCTTATACTTTCCAGTCATTTTTCAAAATATTTCTTTTAGTTATCCTTTTCGGGCTATTTAATGGATTAGTGTTTTTACCAGTTGGCCTATCATTGATCGGGCCGGGTGCCTATAAATCAGAGAAACTTAAAAATACTGCAGAAATGGTGGAACTGAACGGAAAACATGATAGTGTAGAGAAACAGTTAGAAAACGGATTAAGTTGATAGGTTCAAAAAAGTATTTAAACAGCATCATTAAATGAGATAACTGATAATAATCAAGGGCAAGAAATAATATTGCATATGAATATAGAAAGAAGATAAATCGCGACGCGTAAGTTTGTATAACAGGTCTTACAATAGCATATTTCACTATTACTGTCAATATATGTGTCCAATCAGATTAGAAATATTGTTGCTTTACTGCCCTTTTAGATTGCCGCGATGTTTAAATTAGGGACGACGTTAAAACAGCAGCATTAGTACCTTAAAGCTAACCTAAGTAAAAGTAAAGAAAAAAACTGTGTTAATTTCATTGGTGAAAATCACGGATTCCTTATTGCAAATGCACAAATTTATTTCCAATAAAGGAAAATAAAATTCAATACAGTTTTTTTCATATAAATAAAGTGATATTATTGTAAATAATAATATACAGTATTGCTAGAGAAATGAATGGAAACAAAACAAAACCGACATAACAATAAATAAGTCAGGGTCACATCGTATCGTGCTGTGCACATACACAGCGTAACATAGTAGAAAATATAAATATAATAAATATATATGTACCTTTATTATAACACACTCCGTTTTAAAACGTAACTGGCAAAGTATCAAGAAAACAATGATGACATATAATCTTATTCAAGACAATAATTATTATGTAAGCGTTTTTAAATGTTGAATAGAAAATGATTTGTCGTCAATTACTAAGGTGCCTTACTTATTTTAAAACAATTCGAATTTAAGATATTTATCATTCTTGTAGAGTATCAGCTCAGGTCTGAAAATAAAATTTAAATTTTAGAGTTTCATTCTGTTGAGTGTACCTACTGCTCATTTTCATGTCGAAAAAGCTTGATAAAATAGTCAATGTAATGCTTTTGCAAGAGATCATCATCCAATAACTTTCTATGAATTCTTTAACAAATAATTATAATTCAGATACACATAAGTACCTCAAGGTCAAGTATCTGATTAGATACCATAATCAAGTATTTGCGGCACTTCATCATCAAGAGAGCAAGTTTTATCATTTGATGCCATCTTAGAGAGCGTATTCAAGTAATCACAGCGATGGATTTATTTATTTCGTTTACAGCTATTGAGGCAATAATATACTGAACATCCTTTATTTATATTAAAATCATGTTGCAAAAGCGTATAGGATATGTACCTAGACAAAGAGTTAAGATTTGCAATACGTCAAGCAACGATAAACTACCTAATATAACGCGAGCCATATAAAACGGACACGTGTAGCATAAGGCAACATACACATAGAAATAAAAATAAATTACTTTTAAACAGTCTAATGCTTTCCTATATCTAATGATCCGTAGTGCGGCATGTCCAATTGGATAAATCCATAATCCTAAATATAATATAAACCAAAAATAATCACTATGATGTCGATATGGAACTCAAATTCCTCGTTCAATGTTGTTACAACTTTGTCTTTTAATTTCGTGATTGTAGTTCTTTGCATATTCAGGTATTGAAATTCAATTTTGCTATGCTCTCATCCTAGAGTTCTACCACAGAACAATCATATTTAATGGCGAATTACGTTGTATGATATTTTTAGAGCAAACATGACAAATAAACATTGTAAATGTTCATTAGATTCTTGTATGATTGTGTTCTCAAATGGGATATTCTCTGGTATATTACTTAGCTCAAAATGATAATAATTGTAAATAACTTAGGTGGCGCACCTTGCTTGTTCTTTGTGCGAGTTAAGTTTGTATTAAGTACCTACTATATGCATAATTATGTAAGTGAAGATGATGAACAAGTGTGATCATAATGACAATGACGAATTTTTGCGTTAGTGTGGATTTATTACGTTTGTATAATACCTCATTTCTCCGTAGAAGTGCACAGAAATAAATTGGGTGTTTAAAACATATACTATTTTTAAGCAAAATTGAAGGATTCGCCAACTGTTTATACAAGAAAACAGTATAAGTGTGTGCATTCATTAATATTACTGTCAATTCAATTATAAAATTTAAAGAAAACAATATTATAAGTGTGTGCATTAATTAATATAATATATGTCAATTATAAAATTTAAAGTAATAATTAATATTGTAAGTGATGGCATTCATATTATATGTCAACTGTAAAATTTAAATACCGATCACGACAAAATCCTTATGAAAACCGATCTAAGTATATGCATTTTTATAAATTATTGAATGTAAATATGTAGATTGTTTTGCCAAATTCCATGCTAAATATTTGAAAACTAAATATCGCGTACTTTATTTATTGTTGTGAAAAATTTGTGTATAAATAAAATTGTATTGAACATATCAAAAAGAGCTTATTTGTGTTCTAGTATTAATGTAGCATGTAATATGTGGATTTAGTTAAAAATCTATTTCATCAGGGCTGGCTTAATCAAATTATATTTAAGTTTTGTTGTAATGGTTCTACATGTATGTCATATTAATTCTTTAACTATGAAATTGCTATTTATGTCCTACGTCTCATTTCGTGGTTTCTTTACAAAATGCAATGGTTATTTTAAATATTAATTTATATTTCGAGAATAGGCTATGTACCTATATTATTAATAACATGTATTATTAATAATAAATATGTATGATGTTTTATACAGTTTGCGTTTAAAGTTATATCGCTTAGTGTCGGTCCGTATTCGGTCTTTCAATTCGCTATAATTACATGATGGTTGATATTGTTGTTAATTTAGGAATCAAAGTGTCAAAAATCATAGTGGCTTAGATACAAGCAATTATACATGAAAAAAAACCATAGAATTCGAATGAGGCGTTCAAAAAATATTGATGATATTGTAATAAAATGAAATGAAAACGTTACCGTTACCGATTTTTGTCATACAAAGCGGCAATTTTATGTTTAACCCCTATAATTTATATAAGAACTACTAGTACTAAGAAGACAAAACATCTAATGTAATAAGGTCCGATAAATTGCCCACTTCTGAATGTTAAAACGCTTGTTTACTAAAACTTGAACAATGTCAATACCAGACAAAGAGAGTTCATAGTTCCTATTACTGTAATAATACTACTACAGCTGTGGTGTTGCTGTATTTTTGTAATGAGTATGACCTAATTGTTATTAAATAGATAACGTTAATACATACGGAATATTCCGTATTTATCAAATGTATGATGAGTAATATTTATTTATGATAATGTTATTATCTTGAGTTCCAACAATGGACACTTAAGCAATCCGCGTAGATTATCAATTGTGTACTAATCGAGAATGATCAATATGCAGATTATTACATGTTTTTAAATAATATCCATTCCTATCATAATTAATCGTTATTTATCACTTTATCAGTCACATGAATTCTGTATAATAATCAAATTTTACTTTCTAATGTCTAGAAAATTATATAATATAGCTTTAAATATGTTTGTTAATTCTAAATGTACTTAGAATACTCGGTATTATGATTGTGGTAAATTAGCTATGGTGTGTCTTTTTAACCTTTGTATGAATAAACGAGATAAACACTGCAAGTTTTGTCTGTTATTATATACCTCCTATACATAAATTTATATATGTCCTTTAAAAAATAGCTAACTTGTGTTTTTTTTTAAATCTACACTAATCGAATATAATAATTTATCTTTACCAAATCAATATTTTAATGTATATTAAGGGCTTCACCCACCACCACCAAATAGCATTTATCTTTAAGATAAAAGTCTAGCCATCTCTCTTCTGGGTGCATCCCATCCACCCCGGTCGTCCCATCCTGTTAACGGGACAGTTGGGAAAAATTGTTTCATCAACCCCGGTAGTGACGACCCCGTCCTTTAACGGGGTGGATGGCACAGATTGAGTAGCATATGTCCCGGTAGTGGTTAAAGGGGGAGAATAGAGTACCTACTTATTTTATATACAGAAAACATTAGGTAACTAAAAATAAAAAGTGTTTGTATATAACAATCAGTTTTTATTATTGGTATAAAAATATATATTAACTGTTAACAATCACATATGTATGTATAAAAATTCAAGAAAACATTTGGTTTGTTATATCTATGTAAGATCACAACCGAATATTGTGGAATTGCTTAACGCACAACATAGCGACGCTTCCTATTACGAAGTCGTATGGCAACAAATTCAAAACTCTAAATCAACCCAGTGTAATCGTATGCAGAAATCTTTACATTGGGACAACTTCATCCTTGAAAAACTAGAATTTATGGATGGCTAAATAACAATAGGTCATTTCCTGGAAAATCTAAGATGATAAGTGGTTTTACTTAATAATTTAACTAAGTATTGTAATATTTTCAGTATCAATAATACAGATATAGTAATTAAAGACTGATCAATGAGCAGTTAATGAAAGTGATGAAAAGAATCTGTGATTATAATAAGTCAAAGTAATTATTTATAGATGTAATATTTGTTGAAACTATATTCTTTCATTTGCATTTTTTAATACATTTATGCATTTTATTGACTTTCGCCCCTTCCATAGAAAGACGGAGCCCCGCTCCGCGGAGCTCCTATTTTTGGGTGGATTTTAAGAAGAAACCCAACAAATACCTACTAGGTGGCGAACCTTGATGACGAACGGGCTCGTAACTGTTAAAACAAAAATGTTGTAACAAAAATGTATAAATAAATAGTAAGATATTTAGTAATTGCAACTTTATTTGTTGCTTTCTTTTGTATTTAAATACGTTATTTTTTGGACAATTCTATAGAAATCTATTCTCCCCGCTTCAAATACTATCAATAATAAAAACTGATTGTTATATACAAACACTTTTTTATTTTAGTTAATGTTTTTGTATATAAAATAAGTAGGTACTCTATACTCCCCCTTTAACCACTACCGGGGCATATGCTACTCAATCTGTGCTATCCGCCCTGTTAAAAAAGACACCGGGGTAGATTATACTTGATCTGTGCTATCCACCCCGTTAGAAGACGGGGTCGGCACTACCGGGATCGATGAAACAATTTTTCCCACCTGACCCGTTAACGGGGCGGGACGACCGGGTGGATAGGATGCACCCTCTCTTCTTTTACCTAACAAGAGTGAGACAGCATGCGATTTATCTTTCGGATAACTTTTACTTGTTAGTTGTGGGACTGGCCGTAAGAGAGATAAAATAATTGTTATGTGTATACTTATATATGTAATATACACATAACAATGATTGTTTAATCTTGACTAGTGTAAACTGTGTCACAGTCGCCAGCGTCTTCCACCCTGGATGGATAGAAATTAAAATATTGTTTCTCAGCTTACAAGATTTTGAAAATATTAAACTTAAAACAAAAAATAGTTAGAAAGTGACAGGTACTATGATAATAATAATGATAACTAACATTTTAAAGAGAAAAGATTTGTCTTTTTGTTTGTAATGCATAAACTCAAAACTTACTGAACCGATTTTGATAACACTTTCACTATTATAAATATACTTTATCCAGAATTAACAGGTTATATAATATCATGAGCAACGGGAGTGGAGCAGTCATCATAAACGTGAGTGAAACCGGTGGGCATCTAGTAACCTAAAGAAGTAAGACTTTATAGTAAGCTCTTACGTTAAAGTTATTTTTATAACTACAGGCGATTCAAATGCGAGCCTTGAATTAAATGACAGAAATAATTTGACTGCTGCGCTGCACACACACTGCGCGCCTTGTATATAGAATTAATGCGTCAGCAGTCTGTCTCTACACAATATGTGTCTCTACAGTTTGTACGGTGCTATATTAAATAATCATAGATGTATGAAGAAAAATATTAAAAGTAACTGAACTGGGCCAGGCAGCGTGGTGGACTATGGCCTAACCCTTCTCACACTAAGATGAGGCACGTGCGCCCAGGGACAGTTTAATACAGGGCTGATATTATTATTATTCTTTTATTGACTAATTTTTCAATAATAATTATATTATTATTAACTGAAATTTAATATTGTATACAGGGAGTCGCCCCGTGCCCCGAAACATTGGTAATAATAGTATTTTAAAATACACCGTGATGCAATCTGTACTGTAATTTAATTTAATATTATAATGTCTTAAAGCTCCAAAAGAATTCATCTGTCATCTCTGGATAAGTCCGCCTGTACCTATCTGGTGATCCTACGCCGTGCTTTTTGACTCGGTGTAAAGTTGAGACTTCAGGACATTCGACGATCCCAACTATCCCAAGCTTACGAGCGGTATTGTATCCCTAAGTCGTAGCTATGATTTTGCGTCCTATTTAAGTGATGTTTATATAATTAAATATGTAATTTCGAAAAGGGCGCATGTCTGAACATGTAAAATATTCAGGAAAGGAAAAACAGTCTAATTAATTTCTAAAGTAGTGTAATATTTATAAAATGTGTTTTTGAGTTACAATTTGGGTTCAATTAGCTATGGCAAATTACAGAAATTTTAGATGTGAAATGTTATTTTATATATAAAATAACATTTCACATCTAAAAAAAGTATGTCCACGTCATTGCGTGTACAGAAATAATTTCGGAAAAGTCACAATTCTAGTACCTATTAACCATCTGAAAATTGCAGACATTGCAAAGGTGAAACAATACATACCGATAGAATTTACAGACTTTAATGACGAAATATTGCAATGGCCAACTACAAACGAAAGAGAGCCTCCAGAATAAGATTTTTAAAGAGAGTCAGTTATTTATGTTTGATTTAAGTATTATATTTAATTTAGATACTAAGAGAAGAAATCCATAAGTACCTATACATTCTGCTAATATTTTATTTTAGGTATCTAAATTAAATATAATACTTAAATCAAACATAAATAACTGACTTTCTTTAAAAATCTTATTCTGGAGGCTCTCTTTCGTTTGTAGTTGGCCATTGCAATATTTCGTCATTAAAGTCTGTAAATTCTATCGGTATGTATTGTTTCACCTTTGCAATGTCTGCAATTTTCAGATGGTTAATAGGTACTAGAATTGTGACTTTTCCAAAATTATTTCTGTACACGCAATGACGTGGACATACGAATTAATCCCAGAATTGTATCTACCTTTTTCGAACATAATAGGTGCAGGGAAGCATTTATATTTACCTATTGCATTTACCTACATGAAAAAACGTATTTGTCAAAATATGCGAAATGTGCCCTTTTCGAAATTGCATATTCAATTTTATAGGGTCGGCAGTCAAGGCCCTTTTATTGCAAGGGTTCATTGAACCGCAAAGTAATCGCTTATCAACAGGCGGCTTGTTTGCCAGCTTGTGATATAAAATAATTGTCAATTACTCAAGTACAATTGTTTGTCAGTGAATTAATTATATTGTAACATATTGTAAACATTTTAACCTAAATACGGATCTCATTTTACGCTCAAGTAAAGATTATTTTGTTTGATTGTTGCAAGGAAACAAACTCGGCAAAATGAATTCAGTAAATAAATCAATCATTTTAAATATTGCCGTGGCACCTAATCTAAAAAGATTTTTTAGATTACTAACAATGTTCCTATCACTAGTAGGTATTCGTGTTAACCCCTTGAGCTCGTTACATTAGCATTGAGCTTACTCAACTCAATGTAACGCGTGGGTGCACGTCAGTAGTTCAATGGGTAGGTACCGAACCGACACTAAGAATTGGGCTAAAACCACTGCCGCTATTATGTTCAATTCATCCCGGAAAAATGAAGGTTTCCTCCAAAAATGTTAGTTCAAAAGCTTGCCTCTGACGATGTGTATCTTCATAGGATGTGTATGGGCGTTTCATCCTTTCACGATAACGTCTATATATATTAACCGTTGTTCCAGGAAGTATGGCAATACATCAATAATATCTATTTACCAACTTTCAATGTTCACAGTTTCTGCTTATGAATATGCTTGCTTTGTTTTATAATTACCCTCAAGATAAAATTCCAAAAAATGTTTAGAGGTATCGATAATTTGGCTTGAATTGCTGGTTCGATTCTGGTGTCGATTGCTTATATCGAGCTAGAAGGTGGGATTCCTGTAATTCCTTGAAACTAACCAACCAATTTCTGTCGATTCATTGTCAATGTCTAGTCACAGATTTTTACAACAATAACGTATTTATTACCTATAGGTACCTTATAACTTATTTATATTAAACAATAGAATTTGGTCGCGTCTTCGCTCGTGTAAATGTTATATTAAGATAAGGTATGTCCATTTTCAATTCCTCGGAAACAGTACCTTTTTCTGGATGAAAGGAACCATATCCTTTTCTGTACCTCTGACAACGTGTATGCGAAATTTCATGATGTTTCGTCGAGTAGTTAAGGCGCGAAAGCGTAACAAACAAACAAACTCACATTCGTATTTATAATACTAGTTAGGATTTGAAGATGTCAAGCGGCATACCTTATTAAATTCCTAGATAATTTACCTATTTGGATTGACACTGCTGATCTCAAGATTGTGTAGTTTATAGAGATAAGTAGAGACTTATAAGTTATAACATACCATATACCTAATTAATTGTATTGTACAATATTTAAATAGTTGAATTTCAGAACTTTGCATGGTAACAGCAACCACGTAAAGTTTTAAAGCATTGTACTATCCACAAAATACGGCGAATAAATAGACCAATGTATAAGATTATATCTGATATCTGTACATATATGTACGTCAAACGGTAACGTCAACGTAACAGGATGTCTATGATGTGTTCCCGATTAACTAATCTCCAGTTTAAGTGCAAAATTGCTCTTTGGTATGCTTGCAAGTGTTTCTGGGTTGGTTGTGTTGGACGTCAAATGATCCAATGCCATTCCGTCAATTAATAAATGCGTTTGAATTTGGGACTCTACATGCACGTTACAAAGAAAATAAGATAAAGTTGTTGAGTCGTAAGCCGGTATAATTAAATATTATAAGACTCAAATTGGCACTACTGTGCGTAGTTTAGTCAATCGGGTAATAGGTACGTTATATTAATATAATATAATAATATCAGCCCTCTATTAAACTGTCCCACTGCTGAGCATGAGCCTCTCCTTAGTGTGATATAAGCAAGTAATAATTCGTTCTGAACTAAACCGTGTTATTCCATAATTACATTGAATTTTATGACATAACTAAGTAAGAATGATCATAATAATGTCGGTTGTGAGACTGAAATAAAATTAATATAATTCATATTCAACTGATCTTATGACTGTTGATCTTTATTGTTATAAACTGTCGTAAGTAATAAATGGTGTCAGTATTTACATAAGAATATATATATTAATAACCTACTCGTGCGTATCACGTGCGTCAATTATAAACATAATTGTCACGTTATATTGACAAAGTATTTACACAATTAATAAGTAAAAAAAAAAGAAAATGAATCTATGAAAGGGTAGCTATACTTATATACAAACAAAAAGAAATGCATGTATAGATATATAGCTGGTTTTCAAATTCTACAATATCGTTGTCAAAAGAAACATACCAAAAAGATGCTGAATGATTGCCATTCAACATCTATTGGGCACGTTTGCCAGTAGATGGGTACGTTTGTTTGCTGATTCTCTAGATAAAACAAGTGAGAAACGGTAATGAATTGCCGTAAATCTTAGAATTCGAAAAATTGTTCAAATGATATGCAAAGGTCACGTGATACCACGTGAACTTGAGGTCAAAGGTCATAGTCATTTCAGAGTTATATCGACTATGCTGAGTCGAATGGCGATGACCGCGAGTCTCTAGCTCTTACGGTTCTTGAGTTGAAAGTTGTATAACAGACAGACGGACAAAGCTGTTGTATAAGAGTTTTATCGAACTCAAAAATATCCAATCTTCTGGTTTCTATCAGTAATTTAGCATCTCATTTTTTTACTTGAGTATTTTACAACAAATTTGGTCATGTTATTAGCGCCGTTGTAGGTTTACTTAGAGTTAATACGAATCAGTTCATCTGTTTGGTGAGAAATTCGCTGTATCAGCATTTTAAGTACGTATTCTTATTTCTAAATTATAATTATTGGTATTAAATACTTTTCTTGCTATTTGGATTGACTTTGATAATCACAAGATTGTGAACTTTATATTTACCTATAGCAAACCTTATATAATTTTATTGCATGCCTAATGCACATTTAAATTGAACAACTTTATCTATACGGATTTTATCGCGTTGTTTATTTTTATAAAACATTATGATTACACAATTTTGAAACTTTAAGCTTCTATTGTTAAACACTTTTATTAGTAACTGTACATATGTACATACATAGATTTACGCCTGTTTCCCAGAGGGGTAGGCTGAGACTACGGATTTCCATTTGCTACGATCCTGACACATTTCTCTGGCTTCATTCACTTTCATCACATTCATCATACACGCCCGTCGGTTCAAGGTGCTCTTAACCTGGCATTTGTCCAGAACGCCTCCGATCTGATCGAGAAACGTTCGCCTAGGTCTGCCTCTTGCGACTGTTCCATTCACTAATTAGTAACTGTTTACTTCTATTAAGCTATTTAAATTATAAAAACTATCTAGATTTAATTTTTACTTTCCCCGATGCGTTTCAGTTGCTTTTCAGCAGCCATGTTCACGGAAAGACTAAGAGCCGTAAACATGACTGCTGAAGTTTCAGAATTATGTAATAATAGTGTTTAAAAAAATAAACAACGCGGTAAAATCCGTATAAAGTTGTTTAATATCAATGTATATCATTTTTATAAAAATGTATATCATTCTTATAAACGTATGACAATATTAAATATTTAAATAGTTGAGCTTCAGTATTTAAATAATATTTTGAAAATTACACACAGTCCAGTAGGCACCCCGTAATTAACAAATAACCCTGGCATATAACCTTAAAATACCACTTGAGTTTTTAGTAAGTTACTTTTTTACACAAACATAACTGCCACACTAGAAATAATTTCGGTGTCGCGATGGACTTTACAAACATCACAAAGAACACCCAGACTTAAAACAACAATTTGTGGATCTTACAATTTTTCGTCCCGTGAGGAGATCGAACCCACAATACTTGGCGCAGTGGCAGTGGCGAGGTGGCCACTTAAACCACTATGCTATCCATGCAGTCAAAGTCAAATCTTCTTGTAGATTTGAAGCAAAAGCAGCTACTAAATACAATGTAGGTACCGAGTGCACTCACTAGCCTCGTCCGCCCTCGTAGTAACTAAACCTTTGTTGCGATTCGACGGTCATGTCAGCTGTTATCGCAGCTGATATGACCGTGATACGTGTACAGGTCAGTGCAAAACTACTACAATTACTTTATTATGCTTGGATAACCTAGTACAATCACTTCTGGGAAGACAATATTTGTTAGCGCTTTTATAAGTTTTATTTATAACTCATAGAAGGTAATGAGAGAGCGACCAAATTTGGTGGGCACCACAATTGTCATTTAGGCACAGGTGTATGACGGGGAATTACTTCTCTGGCTATCTTATCGATTATAAAAGTTTTCCTATTATAATCGATTATAATTTGGCAATATGCAGATCACATAAATAGTTATTTACTTGAATGTAAGATATCTTATTGAATCTTTTAGGCTCGCGTTGATATAATTATAGGATAGGATAACGTTTAGTTAACGAGCCATGATAATTGATTTCTAAATGGATCACGGTTTTGTTCTTATCTACATTATATTTCAATAGTATATTATTTAGATTAAACATACATACATAGCAAACTGATATATCGACACCCTCATGTAATGGCTTGTACATATGCTGCTGCGGATTTTAAAGTCTTATGTAAACCACTATACATATAACCTGCGCAAGTAAGCTAGTCTCCGCTTAGATTGTCCTCATTGGCCTTGACCGGAATTCAGTTTAAAGGACATCATTAACATGGTTTTAGTACTTAAGTACCTAACTATGTTAAGCCCTCTGGTCATCTAATTCAACTTTGCAAAATTGTTGTTATGAGAATGTTTAAGATTATTTGTAATTTGGTTAACAAATAACTTGTATTCTTGTTCCAGCTAAGCTAATACACACTTGGGCTAAGGTATAATGCATGCTCTACTGGCATGAACTCTACTGGCATGAACCCTACTGGCATGAACCCTACTGCCATAAGCCCACGTTCATGCCAGTAAAGCACTTTTCAAAAAGGTCTCATTTGAACATGAGTTACTTTGTTTGACCAAGAAGGCTTTGAATAAACTTAGACCCAGATTAAAAGACCAAAAATTGTGCTGTTGAGTGTCAAATTATATCATGGTCTGCCTGCATTATTCTTGCAGGTTAGAAAAAGTTATGGACTCTAATAATGCAATGTCTGTTACTTAATTAAATAATATAAATTGCGCTTATGGTTTTGCTTATATCTCGAGTTCTTTTTAGAATTTTCTCTGTAAAGTATTCGACAATAGTCTCGCCATCTATTAAGTAGAACTGCTGATTAAATGTGGGTGAATAAACCTCTGAGCTTCTTCTGAAGCTTCTGAGCTTTTGAGCTTCTTACATGCGTAAGGCAACGTTAGGCGGTATTACATTTTTGGTTGACACAATTTAGATTGTCATCGTTACGGTAAGGGAAAATAAATGCAATAATAGGATTAAATTTGATCAAAAACGTGTTACAACTTTGAATGCAAGTGCTTTGATTAAATTATCTTATCGCTCTGGTATTTACACAAACACATATTTGGCAACAGAAATCTATAGACTAACATACGTTAGTAGCCATATCCATTTATATCATTAGTTCCCAAAGTGGTCCAGGTGGACCTCCAGGGGTCCACGGGAGACTCGACGGAGATCTACGTTGGCGTGACAAAAAAATAGGGATCCACGAAAATTTATTTGCTTTCGATAGTAAAAAACTAAAATGGTGGCTTGACTTCACATATCAATGTAGGCAGATAATATTTTAAGAAGCTCAGTGATTGTTACTTGTAAAAACTTGTATATTCCATATTCAGTACCAGTGTCTTACACCTACCTATTTTTAGGCATAGAATTTCTAAAAAAAAGAGATGAACCCGCCTACCGTGGTAGGTTCAAGCCGAGAAATAAAAAAAAGAAATTTGATCAAATTTTAAATACGAATGCCTAGGAATATGGTAGGTATGTTGCTGCAAGGGGTCCACCGGAACCTGCTAAATTTTGAAAGTGGTCTATGAATAAAGTCTGGGATTCTCTGATTTATATTTATCGCCTCCTCATTTTATTTCTTACGTATAATGCAGGTATGATAATATCTACATTTAACAGCTACCAGATTTCGATTTAGTCCTACAGCGATACAACTGCGAAAACCGCATTCAATTACGAAATGTAGTTTCTGCGTGATGCGCATAAAACCATACAATCAGACAGACAGACAAAAATGCTAAAATAATTGGTTTAGCTTCTATAGTCTACGCATTTTCAGCTTATACATATGTCTTACTAGATTATGCCCGCGCCTTCGCCCGTGTAAATGTAGGTTAGATTAGTAACAGATTTTTTTTCTGGATCCTTTTCAGTTACCCTGACAATGTGTATACGCAATTTTATGATAATTAGTCAAATAGTTAGGACGTGAAAGCGTAACAAACAAACTCACATTTGCATTTATAACATTAAGTTAGGATGTACAGACATCAAACAGACACAATTATATAGATGATATTCGATATTTAAAAGATGCTTTTAACTTAAATTATTACGATTTAACATGGTAGGTTCTCGCAAAATTAAAACACGTGGCATATCACGCAAGTAGATAAAGTGTATAAACGTATCTCGATAATAAAAATATCACAGCCGATTTGTGATTACAACTTGCTAAAGAAGTTAATTGCTACATTTATAAAAACTTGATTTCCTGTATTTTATTACTTTTATTACTACTATTATCCTACTGATTTATAACTTATTAGTATAACCTTGCGTTTTTCTGCTCAATTATGAAAAATAATTCAAACCACGAAGCAGCTAGTAAAACTTGAATGGATGGCTTTTTGCTATCACCAACTTATCCCTCGCGGGACTACTATGAAATGCCTTAATGGCGCAACGGTACTTACTTTATGCTACTGCTGTGCCTAAGGTCTCGGGTTCGAAACCCGGGTCGTGCCAACAGAAAGTTATTGGGTTTTACTGATAAGATGATAAGAAATTCGCAGTAACAGCCAGGCTTTAGTTTACAAACGCCTCTGCCTCAGCAAGCACGAACAGCTGTTGCCCTTGCATCTGATCTCTCTCCAATCGTGTCGGATTTACTTCCAATTAGATTTTGAGCGTTAGGGAATAGAGAGAGCACTTGTGTCTACCGTGGCCAAATTCAGTCTGGAAGACCTTATTCGGACTACGGGCACTGGGCCAGCGTGGTAGACTATGGCCTATGAATATAAGTCTACCACTCTGGCTCAGTGCAGGTTGGCAGACTTCACATATCTTCGAGAATATTATGGAGAACTCTTAACATGCAGGTTTTGTCACGATGTTTTTTTTCACCGTTAAAGCAGGTGACAATTATCTAATTAACACAGAGGCACATAATGCTTCTTTTTTTTTATTGCGGTCATCGGTGGCAGACCAGCCAGCGGCCCACCTGATAGTAAGCGAGAACCGTAGCTCATACACATGGCTGTGTTTTCTTAGCATTACAGAAGCAATGTCAAAAAAACACAACCAAGTCGCTGCCTACCGGAAGGAAATGGGCAATGAAGCAGGATGGGGTTTGGGAAGGGAAGGGTGATTGGGCCTCCAGCGCTCTCACTCACCGAACGAAACATAACAGATACTGTTATTTGACGTCGATCTTCTGTGAGAGGGTGGTACTTCCCCGGTCGAGCCGGTCCATTCATGCTGTAACCATGTCATAGATGCGTGCAGTTACAGTTACAGTTACCTGTATTGCAGTACGAGGCACGCGGTGACACAGATACAATTAGTACTGCGTAGTGGTGGCATGACCACACAGAAATTGTCACTATGTCCAAGGCTCATCAATTTTCTGTTTCATCATCCATTTACAATTATAAATGCAATAGAACATCATGGAATGAATAGCGCGGTTGCAACTTTGTATATCGCAATAGACGAAAATTTTAAATTAGTAATAAAAATACTACAATATAGCATAACTATTAAATAATAATAATATTAATAATCATTTATTTCAGGTTGCATAGGCATATAGATAAATAGCTTAATCTAAATTTACATATTATAGAATTAAATGTTAGTGTGCCCAGTAAAGTTTTACTAACATAGTACAGTAAAACTGCATTGGGCACATAAAATTATCTGCATCGTTTGTACAGCGGTAGTAAATACGGCTGAGCATTAGATCTCTACCGGGTTGGGCTAAAAAGATAATGGATTACTCTGATGAGTACTTTTTAATAACAGGTCGGAGTTAGGAAGTTGGCGGCGTTGCATACTCCTGTGCCTCGGCCAGCTTCCAAATCCATTAATCCGGTGCTTTATCCTTCTACGGCCGTGTCTGTTCCGGACTATGGGAGTGAGGGAATAGAATGTACATTATGTATGCACTCACACTTGAGCGCTATCACCTGTATCTCTTGCGAAGACGGCTAGTGTTCGTTAAGAATGACCACTCGGACTGAACTTCGGTCTTGATGACATTATTGTTTGGATTATTACTCGAAAGGAGTTGGCGAAAGAAATAACACTTTATTTTAAGTTCCACTATTTCAACACGCGTAAAATGTTTTCGCGGTTGTGTTGACGAATACATATTTTGCCTGATATGGAGTTAAACCCATGCGGTTTGTGATTTACGGATCATGTTGGTGACTAGCCCGGTGAATGAACTTCCAGCTCTTTAAGGTTTTATTATATGGCTATAAAATAATAGGTATATTACACACTTTATTATCAATTTGAAGCAACCACATTATACAACATAAATAATAAAATATCTATACTTCTATACTAATATTATAAAACTGAAGAGTTTGTTTGTTTGTTTAAACGCGCTAATCTCAGGAACTACTGTTTCGTATTGAAAAATTCTTTCAGTGTTGGATAGCTCATTTATCAAGGTAGGCTATAGGCTATATAACATCACGCTACGACCAATAGGAGCGGAGCAGCAATGAAAAATGTTGCAAAAACGGGGGAAATTCTCTTAAATGAAGCAGACGAAGTTACGCGGGTCAGCTAGTAACATTATAAAGCTAAAGAGATTGTTTGTTTAAACGCGCTAATCTTAGGAACAACTGGAACGATTTGAAAAATTCGTTTAGTGTTGGATAACCTATTTATCGAGAAAGGCTATATGCTATAAAACATCACGCTACGACCCACGGGGCGGCGCAGTAACGATAAACGCGGGTGAAACCGCGGAAACATCTAGTATATAAATATATAGACGAAACGTTAGTATAATATAGAGTATTATCTTATTTGCTACACCAATCTTCTCCCTTAGCCTTTATTATTCTCAAGTCACTTGGGGTCGGTTTTTCTAGTCTAACCGGATTTGACTGGATATCAGTTTTTACACGGAGCGGCTGCCACCTGACCTCCGCAACCCGAAGGCTAACGATACCCTAAGGCTAGACCAGTGTCAGGATATTAGAGGGTACTGACTTTCCCAATAACGACTGCCATAGATGTTCATGGCAGCCGGGACCGACGGCTTAACGTGCTCTCCGAGGCACGGAGCAGGCGATAATTGTCAATCAATACGCTCATAATTTCGAAAAGTCATATAACTTCCAAAAGTCAGAGGTGCGCGACGTGGGCTTGAATCCGAGACCCTCTGCATTGCAGTCTGTTGGTCTCCCCACTGAGCTATCGCTGCTACACCAATAAACTTATTAAATGAAGATTCAGTTACTACACTTAGACTATATTTATTCACTAATAAATTGGGATGACAAAAAGAGTAAAATAATCCATAGAAATGGGTTTCTATATCGCACTCTTAATAAAACAGAGACTTATCTCAGTATTTTGGATTAAACAAATTTGAACTCTATTGCAATGATTTAACACAAACATAATATTAGAATTTAGCATATACAATTAGAGTCCAAATTGCCTTACTTTCAAATTTCGAGTTAAGTCGCTGTTTTATTAAGAGTGCGATATATTGTCTTTAATTACCAGTACGCTATATATGTTAACTAAACAAGGCACGTAAGGAAAATGGACTGTACCTACATACAGTTCTGATACACGTACTACTCGCGAATCAGCAAGCAGTTATTGAATAAACACAATCATTGTGTCAACACGCACTACTGGTTTGGAAGAAACTAGTTTAATTAGCTAATGAATCATATTACCTACGCATATGTGCCTAACCTACATAATGAAATGGTTTGTATATATTAGCTGGTTGATAGCAGGCGCGTGTGGCCTAAATGCTGCAATTCTACATCTACTTACGGGACTAAGGGGACCCGTAAGTAACATAAATACAAAAAACAATTATAGCATATATGTCTTATTTTTGAATATTCATTTTTCTAATTACACTTAAATATAATTTTAATGAGGATTATGTAATTGAACAATCTCGAGTACAAAAAACAATATTTGAAATGTTTTCTAAAATATTGTGTACATAGTGCGACTATTTCAACAGAATATTAAATAAAGACATAGGATAATAAACTTTAGTGTTCTTGTTATATAATATATAAAGAGGGGTCTATATAACCGATCAAACCGTTTGTTTGTGTAACCGTTTGTGTTTTGTACTTGCTGCTATTTACTTAATTTTCTCTTGGTTGTTACCTATTTTCAACATATTCCTATTTTTATTATACGACTGTAATATTCTTATTATACATACGTGCGTCATCTCTTATATATGTATGTATCTTATGTGGGAGCCAGTCAGAGCAGACCGGCGACACTTCGACCCAGTGCACAGTGGGATCTTTTGTGTCGACGAACTCCCAATAACAACTGCCATAGATGTTCATGGCAGCCGGGACCGACGGCTTAACGTGCTCTCCGAGGCACGGAGCAGGCGATAATTGTCAATCAATACGCACATAATTTCGAAAAGTCATATAACTTCCGAAAGTCAGAGATGCGCGAGGTGGGTTCGAACCCGAGACCCTCTGCATTTCAGTCTGTTGGTCTCCCCACTGAGCTATCGCTGCTCTTAATATATATATATATATATATATATATGTATAGTTAATATAATAATTTATTATATAATAAGTCATAATAAAAAATTGGTAATATAAAAGTCAGGTTTGCCTAGTACCTATTTTTTACCGTCTGCTCATGATTTAGTATATCCCAAACTTGTTTAATACATGACTGAAAACTTAATCTAAATTGGTTTCACCTTGTGAATATTAGCGTTAACAAATGCACTGCCAAATTCAAAGTGTTTTACGATTATATTATGCAAATTAATAGGGAAAACTATATACCAAAACATGTTATGGTCTTAAAATAAATTTACCGGCATGTTACACAATATCTATTTTAGGAACAGTTAGATACTGTTAAGCCTAGAGATGAGTCGAACATAAAAAAAGAGCGGTAGCCTTGTGGAAGACTGTTGAACTTTAACGCTTCTTACACAGGGAAGAGGCCCGGGCCCAGCAGTGGGACAGTTTAATGCAGGGCTGATATCATAAAGTCTTAAGACTGCGCCGAGCAAAATGTGCCAAAACAGGTGGTCACAGTTAAGTGAATAAAATCAACACTTTTTGTTTAATACATATATAAAATATATGTACATTTACCATAACAATGAATGTGTTTACAATTACTCCGTGTAAAAAACTTAAAATAATTAGAAGTTACGCCTACAAAATTACGTAAATTTTAGATTATAACAGTAGATATCTATCCTATTTTACAGCTTAAACGAAACATAAATAGTTATATTACAATTTTTCTGTCCCAAATATTTAAGTTATTGGTTGACAATAAAGATACATATTTATCAGAAAACCACTTCAAATTATCCATACAATTTTACTATGGCGGCCGCGCACCGATTTGAATATGCGCAGTACGATCTCTGTCATTATCTGTCTTAAGCTCGGCGCAGTCTTAAGTCTCATATGTAAATTACTGCATTTGTTTACGCAATTTGTGCGGATTAGCGTTTGATGATCGTGTTAAGTTACAATAATTGTTTTCATTCATAATTTAATGTGTGTGTTTGTGTGTATGTATGCGTGTGTGTGCGTATTCGTGTGCGTTTGCGTGTGCGTGTGCGTTTGCGGGTGCGGGTGCATATGCGTGTGTGTAGACAAGACAAGATAGATAACACACGATTTCAGAGTCGCCAGGCCTACGTCATTAGCAAATGTGCTTTTTTATTTGTAGTATATAACGCAGTCTTAATAAAACAGCCACTTAACTCGAAATTTGAAAGTAAGGCAATTTTAACTCTAATTGTATATGTTAAATTCTAATATTATATTTGTGTTAAATCTTTGCAATAGAGTTCAAATTTGTTTAATCCAAAATACTGAGATAAGTCTCTGTTTTATTAAGGGTGCGATAAGTAAACGACGTATGCATACTCGCTGTAATTAATGTTGCAAATACGACTATCAGATCGATTTGTATTACAAATAGGTGTACTACTTATTTATCCATCTAATTAGCACACTCTGTCATTTGTGATAAATACAGTAGGTATTTATTGTAAATCTAGATCAAGTTAAGAATAATGGTGGCATATTATACTAAACATTCTTACATAATTATTCAAAAGTGTAAATTATGACGTTATTCTGATAAGAACATATCCAATAAAGTTATTTTTGCGATAAGTTTATCTAAAATGACATGTTAATAAAAGAAGAAGTGATTTCTTTAATAAAACAGACATCTGCATAGCGTTTTCCTGGTCTCCGAGTTCTCTAACTACTTCCTACTAACTAAATTTGGATGGAAGGATAGACATTAGTCAGTTCTGTATTTACGGAGCCGTTTATCGGCCCCAGTTAGTCATAGACTGCGTATGTTGGCAACTTGGACCCCTTTTACAGATCATTGGCTGATTTGATCTCTTCGTACTTCTTCAAGGGTTTTAATTTTCATAATTAAAATCAGTTCTTGTTTCTGTACACTAAAACCTATTAAGGTACTATATTGTTCCCTAGTGCGAAGTCAACTTGAGTACGCATCCCAAGTGTGGAATCCTAAAATCCTAAAATCCTCAATACGAGATCTATAAATCTCGTATTAAGTCTACACAGAGGAAGTTTTTCCGATAAATAAATCAGTAATTCTCGGTTAACTACGAACATCGCTGTAAGAGACCATTTCTTGCCACTGGAAATGAGACGAAATGTAAACGATATCTGCTTCCTAGCAAATATTGCAAACATTTCCATTGATTGGCCAGATCTGCAAGCAAAATATCTTTACGTACGAATTACGAATATTACGTACATGGTTTAGGCAAACAACCCTTATTAGACACATCCCTTGTTTATACAAACTACAGAAAAAACTCTTTCTATTTATGGAGCGCCAACGCATTTAACAATCTCTCGGCGCACATGTATATAGATCTATGTATTTTGTACCAATGCAATGCATGCACAGTAAATAGACTATTCAATAATTATCTTTTTAATAGTGACCCTTTAATGCCTGGCACAAATTTTTCTAAAGTATAATTTTGTTTATATATATATATATATACGTGGGGGAATGCATTGACGCATAATGCATTCCTGAATTATTATTCATCATTGGTAATGATGATAATAATGGATGGTAATACCGACTAATCCTACCACGGTGTTCCTTGACAAAACCACAATTGGCGGGGCCGCGCGAATCACTTTCTTATGCGATCGCGACCCCGCCGAGGTTTCAGCCCGCCGTAAGTCCCTCTGTCCCTCCCAGAGGAGAGACGGACAGGACACAGAGGCGCGCGTTGGAACACGCACGCCGCCTCTCGGACCTAGTGCTGCTCAGATGGCGGGCAGGCCCACGAAGCCCACCACCCCCAAGGCAAACCTCAGGATGGCTGGAGGTCGTCTCGCGCCTTCCGGCACCCGGCTCTGCGGTTGGGGAAAGGGTTTAACCGGTCCCTCTCCCGCTTCGCCACCTTCTTGATGGAAATGACTTCTTCACAGAAGAAGGCGACGGCGTTCCACGACCTCTTACTACGGACCATAGATTGAACTACGGTCCGGAGCTAGAGGGCAACCAATCCGACTGCTGCGATCAACTCACGCCGTGTCCTTAACAACGTTGCGGCAGTCGCTGCAGTGGTGACAACCGGGCGTCTCTTGCCGGCCTATGCAACACAGGAACTGGCCAAAACAACCATGGCCAGTCATTACCTGTGTCAGCCGGAACGTAAGGTCGCCATGCCGCCTCTCCAGCCATTCTTTAAACACGGAACTTCCCGCCATGATCTATTTTAAAGCTTGTAATTCAATTTACCATTTTATGTTCATAACTCTGTAACAATGTATTATCATATCACGTCATTTGTAAGTACAATGCAAACTTGAATTGTATGTTGTCATATATATGTGAGAGCTTCTTATGAGCAATTGAACTTAATTATTGTATTTATATATAAGACAGTCTGTAAGCTTTCTGTAAAAAAAAAAACTAAGCCTATGTACTTTTCTGATTCCTGACTTGATTTGCGTTGTTGGTTCGGTCTCCACCTTGATGATGGTTTAAGTGGTCACCTCGTCACTGCCAGTGCGATGATATGTTGTGGGCTTTATCCAAACATGTTATAAAAATTGTGTGATACACAAATAATTGTGCCACATCTGGAGGTTTTTGTGTCCGTTATTTGAATGTTTGTAAAGTTCCCTGCGAAACGCAATTATTAATAAAATATACAAATCCTTGTCTAAATTTAGAAACACAATAGTCGATGAGTCACTCAATCTTTAAAATATACCAGACAATGACGATTTCATTACTGTTAGCGTCTAATCGAGTATGAATTTATTACAATACAAATGTGACTGTATACAACACTGGTCATATGAATTTACATAGCCTGTATAATAAAATATTTTTTTAAAGCACACACATGCCTAGCAAGTTATTATTTTTTGTATGTACTTATAAAATCTTCTGTAGTTCGACCTTCTGAAGGCCAGATTTTATGGGGTCATCTATTTATTTATTTATAATAAGGTACACTTACAGCAAGACACAAATGTTACAAATATAAGCACTTACACTATGGATATAACCGTAGGTATACATATTTGCCTATTAAAAGTGTACACATTCACATTATATAGACAACATCAAAAGTAAACTTAAACTAAATGAAAATATGAAATAGAATTCTATGTAAAAGTAAAAATAATAGAAGTAATAAAAGTGAACAATAGTAGTAGTAGTACTTAACAATCGAGCAGTTTCAGCAAATCACTTCGAAATTTATTTTCTGAGGTGTTAAATAATAATAATAATAATAATAATAATAATGCGCTAAAACAATTGTAGGTTCTGCAAATTCTAGCCAGAGGATAATGAAGACCAAGATTAGTTCGAGCAGTGGGTGAGCTGAAGGTTTTTGTGAGGGTCTGTCTAGGGTATCGACGGGGTACATTTAAGTTAATGGAAGATAGGAAGTCAGGGCATATGATCTTGTGATTTAGGATTTTATGGAGAAATAGTAAGTCTTTCAATGTACGAAGATTTTTGAGAGAGGTCATGCCAAAGAAAGAGTAGTAGAACCTCGCTGATTTCAGTATGAATGGGCCGGCTCAACCGGAGAAGGACTACCCTCTCAGAGAATATCGACGTAAAATACCAGTATTCCTACTGTTGTGTTTCGTTCGGTGAGTGAGAGTGTCGCAGGCCCAATCACACCCTTTCCCCCATTCCTGCTCCTTTTCCTTCCCACTTCCTTTTCTAAAAGATCGGCAATGCGCAAGTGACGACTCTGGTGTTGCAGGCGTCCATAGGCTACGGTGACCACTTACCATCAGGAGGGTCGTTTGCCAAATTAGTAGTACAAATAAAAATGAAAATCTAAGTACACAATATATGCACAATGTACTTTCCCTCTTCATAGTTATGGAGCTAACTGCTACATCATGAACTAGGATAATTATCCCATGTTTATGATGTAGCAGTTCTTACTTATAAAAAAGAGGGCTGCTATACTTTCTAGTGTTCGAAAACACCTCAAGGTATATAGATACGTATAAAGAGGTCTTATTCCAAAATCATTCAACGATTTTGGTTCTTGTAGCGAGCTACTTCATTTTCAAGGTACTTTTTATGCAAAGAAGTACCGTAGCAAAAAAAATAGATTACCATCCGCAACTTTAGGAGTTCCCAACGATAGGCTCGCTAAGGCCAACTGAGAAGCTGTCTTCCAAACCTCCGGTATGTTACCGGCACTGTAAGGCGCACTTACTTCCCAACGTATTTATACTCCATACGTCTATCCAAGTTGTCTAAAGACTTTTTTTTTGACGTAGTCGAATGCATCAGCGCTTACCTTTACTCGGCAAAGGGGAGTGGACGGACTATGTCGTGCTCACCCGGGAAATGATGGAACGTTTCGAGTACTACCGACTAAATTTACTACAATGTGCCAACTCGCTGGCTTGAATGGTGGGTAGGTCGCTTGAACTGAAACTACATCAGCGACCCAAGCAGCAATGGCCAACGCAGGCAAGAAATATCTAAAGCCTGGGTTATAGTATGACTACTTGGTGAGCAGGCAAGTACTCGAGATGCAACACGGGTGATTTCACACCACGAATTTGCCAAATTGCCACTAACAAAGATGAAGAATAAATTTAAAAAGAATGCTTATACAACACACTTTTTATAGCATTAACGAATTCTTTGATCTGAATGTTCGAAATCTAAAATTTAAATCCTAACTTTCATTAATTTTAATTTTAAATGTTATGGCATGTGACATAAATTATGTTAGTATAATTTCCGTGTTATAAATAAATAATAGTGCTTTTCCTTTTTAATTTAATGTAATAATATCGAGCATCCTTCTTTCTTTAACTGTATTTATTTCTTAATGTTGATAATATTATAGTGTCAATCGTCAATGTGTATAGAACTCAACAATTACATTGTTAAAACTACTTTTTTTTAATGAAATTTTGAATTCCGATTTTGGTGAAATGTACACACGAATATACATATGTAATAACCATAAATGTACTACATTTTTTTGCAAATAAATGATTCTGTTTCTATTCTTAAAGAATGCTTCGTGCATCAGGCATGGACTAGCACTAGCGCAGAATCTACATGGCTTGGGATGCGTAACCTCCTCCCAAACGGTTTAAGATTCTAGATTTATTTACTTCACATAAAATAGAGTTAAAAAGGTGTTAGGCCCGGTGCCTGCATCAAGAAGCAAGTCGTTTTAGTTACGGACAGTTAAATGTCCTATTTTCTAAAATATGTGTTTAAAATTAATTGTGCGTAGGTAAAACATGTTTGTTTTACCTATTTTACTGATGGACGGCATCAGAAATGTTAGGTTAGGTTTGCAAAAATAGTATGATGATTATTAATAATGATAAAATCATAATAACATACACGAGGAATTACAGTGAATATTTGATGTCAACATAATTACACAATTAGTGAAAGAAGAAATTAATTGAGTAGAATAACTTATCTTAAAATCTTACGGTCTTATTCATAAAAAACGCTAATCGAAGGCTTAAAGCACTCATTCGTTATAGTGTTCGATAAGCATATAAAACGTTCTATAAAATTGTTTATTCATAAACGTTCCATAAACCTTCTATAACTAATATGGCGTTATAACTCGTTTATATAACAAAATGTTGCCATTACAATGAAATCAGCCAACAAATTGGCCAACATAGGTGGCCATAGACATTATTATGGCCTAAAAAGTATTTTATTATCTACGACACGGTGATTCCCGAGCCAGATTACGTCATTGTTATTGTTACAGCGCGTACTTTGAAAGGTTTAATAAATTTAAATAATATTTAGTATTGGTTTAATTGAAAATGGAATTTGAATTGAAGACAAAAAAAGATAGAACAAGGCAAAGAAGTGAAAATTGGTTGGAGAGTCTAATGTTTGTACTGATACATTTAATAATTTTGTGTAAACATTCCTAATATCTCATACTTACGCTTGCTTTTGTTTTAGTTTATTTTGAAAGAATTGGTTAGGGAGAGGGTTTCGATCTTAGAAAATAAAAACACTGATGCAAGAACTAATGCTAAAAAGGTGGTGGCTTGGCATGATTTACGCATTAGGTAATTAATTCAATTTATTTTAACATTCAAATGATATGAAATTAAGTGTAAGTAGTATATACAGATTAATTCATATTTCAGTTTTAACAAGATGGCCAAGACTCCAAGAATATTACAGCAAATAAAAGCTCAATGGGGAATTATAGAAATGTCTGCATTAAAGAAGTTTATTGTGCGAAAAGAGAGGTTCCAAACAGGCGGTGGGCCACCGCCTGCTTCTGAACCACCAAGCGGTGAAGACATCGCAGTTTGGCTCCCATGAGGGAGCCAAACTGCGACTAGCCAGACTACTGGAAGCTCATGAGAGCTTACAGTAGACTCAAATGAATTTGATTCAGATAACCAGGTACATAATAATATAGAAAATTAGACATGCTTGTTCATTATTTGTTATTCTATCCTATATTAAAATGTTATTAATTACTTGTGTTTCAGAATTTTCTAAAGAATTAAATAGAAAAAAGCACAAAAACACTACAAGAACACCTTCCAGACGTTGAAATAGTATTAAAAGAAACACACATTTCCAATGATAATCCAGATTCAGAGATAGTAGAAATGGTATGTGTATTATGTTACAGTTGTTAAATAATCAAGCAGTGGTTGGCTATTATAAAGTACCTATATTTGAACCGAAAGTTTGATGTTTACAGAACTGACAATACACACATCATTTCAATCCGTAACAACGAACGTCAAATATCATTTTCTAACTAATCAGCTGTAGAGAGTCGGCCATCTTGGCGTTATAGTACCGTTATAGTAGGGGTCTGGCCTCTATAACTTTATAGTAAGCTTATGGAGCGTTTTAGTGCTAAAATGCTTTTATGAATAACACTTTTCGTCGATCTTACTATAGCGAGCCTTTAAACGTGTGATAACTTTTTATGAATAAGACCGTTAGTCTACAAAGAGGGAAAATAATTTGTTCACAAATTATTGTTCTGATTGTTTATTTGTAAAGTCCACAAATAACACAAAGAAAGGGAGCTGTCTCAAAAAAGGAACAGCTGTCTGCAGAAAAATGCAAATTAATTATGTTTTTGAATGTGTACATAGCACTGTCTCTTTGTTATGAGTTATGACATGTTTTGATTTGTATTTTGTTTAGATATAAATTAAATCAAGACGATGGACTCTTTTTATTATATATATTCGTTATAAAAAGATGCGAACAGAGGCACAAGTTATGACTAGTATATTACATTAATTATATTTTTAGGTGAAGAGATAGTTAAGTGCTCGTCAGGGTTAGACCACAGTACATACATATACAGTATTGCAACTCGGCCCTGTCCTTGAAATAATTACCTACAACAGCGCGGTTTGTAGACACGCGTTAGGGCTGCCCACGTACAATATTTTAATTTTATCTACCTACTTGAGTTTCTTTCTAGTTTAGTGATTGTAAATATTATATACAGGGTGTCCCAAAAATCAACGTCAAGCCGAAAACGGATGACGGGCCAAGGGATGGTGGTTCTCAAAAAAATATGAAAAAAAAATTTTTTGCTGCACTATAAAAATTATAGCCATTTAAAAAAAAATGAGAAAATTAACACCTTGTTATGATTTTTCAAGTACTATGACTACAAAATGTTTACTTAGCTTAATTATTTTAGTGAGGATTTGTTACTGAATAATGCTAGTATACATTACAATTCAAAATTTGAACACAACTATCTTCATTTCAGAGGAAATATCCCTAATATGCCCAAACATGTACTCAAAATTATTACATTATTCAACTTTAAATGGCCGTGCTGAAAAAAAAATGTACTACGCCATTTCAGCACGTGGCATCAAAAGATGGCGCATTTAATGGGCTTTCTAAAATGCTATAACACTTACTACATTTTATCCTAATTATGGATTTTTTTTCTAAAACAACTTGGATTTATGCTTCTAATGCGATGCATATTTTATTTAAAGCTTACTTAAATTAAAGTAAGACAGTACAAGTTTGGGTGAAACAGATTAGGACGCCACTTCAACGTGTGAGAGTGAAAGAGATAGCAAGCCTGAGCATCATCAACAGCACGAGTTAGAGTGAAACGGAGAGAGACGCCACTTCAACGTGTTAGTGAGAGTGTGAGTGAAAGAGATAGCAAGCCTTAGCATCATCTACGGCATGAGTTAGAATGAGACGGATAGAGACGCCACGAGTGAAAAAGATAGCAAGACCGGATCATCTGCGCACGAACTGCAATACTTCAGTACGTTACGTTATTTCGTTTACTGCGCATCGTTCTGTATTCCTTCGTGTCGTTTTCGTACTTACTAACTTTGGCTTTGCTTATTGGACTTGATTACGTGCTACTTGGATTTGATTTGTGATTTGACCGTTTGTGACTAACTTGGCTTTCTTTTGGACTATCGTCATCGCTGACCGTGTAATTGTGTGTATTCTATGATCGCCACCATGCCGCTTCGATACACAGCACAGGAGTATGCAAACATGCATCTCATTTATGGAGAGTGCAGGTGCAACGCTAATGCTGCAGCTCGACTCTATCGTGAGAGATACCCCAATTCTGAGCGTCATCCGGATCATAGAGTATTTATTAATCTGCACCGATCACTCTCAGAAGGCCGATTTCCTAATCAAATGTTCAGTACAGGAAGATCCAGCATTCCATACGAGGAAGAAGTTTTAGCAGCAGTCGCAGAAGACACGAGTGTCTCAGTACGTGGACTTGAGACAAGCATAGGAGTGCCGAAGAGTACAGCACACCGGATTTTGCAGCAAAACCAGCTCCACCCGTACCATGTGCAACGAGTTCAATCTTTATCACCTCAAGATTATCCTGCAAGGGTTGCGTTTTGTGAAACGATGTTACAAAGACACCGAGAAGACCCCCACTTCCTGGATAAAGTACTCTGGACGGATGAGTCAACTTTTAAGAAAGATGGCTACTTAAATCTACATAATGTGCATGAGTGGCACGTGGAAAACCCACATTTAATGCGAGAAGATCGGTCACAATATCGCTTCAAAGTAAACATGTGGACCGGTATTCTGAACGGTAGAATTATTGGACCTTTCGAACTCCCAGACACCTTAACCAGTGAGGCTTACTTAGACTTTTTACAAAATCATCTACCAGATTTATTGGAAGACGTGCCACTCAACATTTACGTAGGTATGTGGCTCCAACAAGATGGCTGCCCTGCGCACTATGCTCGCTCAGTAAGGGAATTTCTTAACCAAGTATATCCGGATAGGTGGATCGGTCGGTCTGGTACGATCTCGTGGCCGGCCCGATCACCAGACTTAAACCCCATTGATTTCTTTTACTGGGGAGCAGTGAAGGATCAAGTTTACTCTAAGCCTATCGCAAACGTAGAGGAACTGCGCCAAAGAATTGCGGGGGCCGCTGAATACATCAATTCAAGAAGTTTTGCTCGTAAAATAAAGCGTTCGTTTTTAAAGAGATGTAGGGCATGCATTGAAGCTGAAGGCAAACAATTTGAATATTTATTGTAACAAAATAAAATGAACTGTTGATTTGAATGGTTGAATTTTTATTTCAAATTGAACACATAATGATTCACAATGACCAAAGGAATCTAATATGGTTTATCAATAAATTAGGTATTTGCCCTATTCACAGTAGCTTCGCAAAACAGTGTCACTAGTAGTTTTTACCTGACTGCCATAAAAGAGGGTTATGTATAACACTAATTTGTTTCTTAGAGGGAAACTAGATGTCATTACCAACATTTTTGAGTAAAACAAAAAAGGTTAGACCCGAGTTGTTTTAGAAAAAAAATCCATAATTAGGATAAAATGTAGTAAGTGTTATAGCATTTTAGAAAGCCCATTAAATGCGCCATCTTTTGATGCCACGTGCTGAAATGGTGTAGTACATTTTTTTTTCAGCACGGCCATTTAAAGTTGAATAATGTAATAATTTTGAGTACATGTTTGGGCATATTAGGGATATTTCCTCTGAAATGAAGATAGTTGTGTTCAAATTTTGAATTGTAATGTATACTAGCATTATTCAGTAACAAATCCTCACTAAAATAATTAAGCTAAGTAAACATTTTGTAGTCATAGTACTTGAAAAATCATAACAAGGTGTTAATTTTCTCATTTTTTTTTAAATGGCTATAATTTTTAGAGTGCAGCAAAAAATTTTTTTTTCATATTTTTTTGAGAACCACCATCCCTTGGCCCGTCATCCGTTTTCGGCTTGACGTTGATTTTTGGGACACCCTGTATATATATATATTACAAAAAATTAAATTCGTAATGAATGAACTAGAAAGTATTCAATAAAATGAAATCATCACAAATCGTACGCTTAATGCTTACAAAACAATCACACCGTCTGGGTCCGTTTGTCACTGCGGCGCATTCGCGACTGGTTGCGAACCAACTACCAAACGCATACCAACGCCGAGGCGCGTAGGTATGACTCGAGTTCCGACCGTTTGTATGAAGATATAATACTGTATATGTATGTACTGTGACTATAATTATGATATCAAGTTTAAGTGATTCGATATAATTACGTCTGAATATTTAAGAGCTGAATTATTCCACGTCTATGATGTTTGTCATGTTTATTGTAATTATTTACAGCGTTAACACTGAGATAATTGCTACATATTTCATTCAAATAATTACCGATGACTATTTTTAGCATAAAGCTTTTCAAATTTTATATATAATTTTATAATTTACTTGACAAATACAGTGCAGCGTAACCCCTTCCTCATGTCTGGAGAAAAATTAAATTATGAGACACTTTTTAAATCTAATTTAATAGATGTAATACTAAGATATCTAATCAAATAAATACTTTTATCAAATTGTCATTAACTAACAAAATAACACATTTACGCCTAAAGATAGCTAGAGTTGTTTGTGTAGTTACTGTATTTCTCTCACATCTACCCGATACACGGCACTGCAATATTAAGACGTACCCTGTCCGATGTATCACATTAATCACATATGAACAAAACATAGATTTTCTATTGTGTTTAGCATGGTACAGAGAAACGGTTAAACATCATTGGTAATGTGCAGTCCTTTATCAGTTTAACTAATGACAATGATAGAGTCCGCCTCGCCACTGCCGCCGCGCTGTGAGTTCAATCCCCACATTGGATAAAAATTTGTGTGATCCACAAATGGTTGTTCTGAGTCTGGGCGTTCTTTGCGTCTGTTGTTTGAATGTTTGTTAAGTCCACCACGAAACAGTAGTTACTACAAGAGTGGCAGTTATCTTTCTAAAAAACCAAAAAATAAAAGAAGAGTAAAAAAAAAGAGTTATACATTTAGCGTTATACAAAAAGATTATGCAATGGAAGATTACACCTAAGTTTAGCGAGCTCGTTAGTTTTAGATTTGGTGCTATGTGGTAGAGTCTCTAGTTTTGGCGCCCGATTTACTGTTTTTTTTACTAAATCTGGGATAAATCACGATGCCTTCTACTTTTAATAAATAAGCGTAAACAAAATTTAATGCGACTAAACCAACAAGTCACACAATAAGATAAGGGCAATTGAGTATCGTTCGAGGCAGCGAGTCTCCTCGCCGGATCGATGCCCTGAGACCTGGAAGCGGCACTTCTGGCGTCGCTCTACCGTTGGCGTCAGGAAGCGCTAGCTCGGGGCGAAGGACCGGGTCTTCCCGCTTTAGAGGCGGCACGGTCCGAACTCCGCCAGGTCCTGGTGGAAGAATGGAGAAATCGACTTGTGCACCCCAGTGCCGGGCACGCCACAATCGTAGCGGTAAGTCCCGTTTTAGAGGAGTGGCTGGAGAGGCGGCATGGCGCCCTCACCTTCCGGCTGACACAGGTACTGACTGGCCACGGTTGTTTTGGCCAGTTCTTGTGTCGTATAGGCCGGCAGGCGACGCCCGGATGTCATCACTGCGGTGACTGCCGCGATGTTGTTGTGGACACGGCGCTGCACACTTTGGCGGATTGCCCCGCCTGGGCATCGCAGCGCCGTGAGTTGATCGCGGCAGTCGGACTGGTTGCCCTCTCACTCCCGGCCGTGGTTCAGTTTATGGTCCGGAGTGAGAGATCGTGGAACGCCGTCGCCTCCTTTAGTGAGGAAGTAATTTCCATCAAGGAGGCGGCGGAGCGGGAGAGGGAGCGCTTAAAACCTCTCCCCAACCGCAAAACCGGGCGCCGGAGGGCGCGAGATGACCTCCAGCCACCCTGAGGTTTGACCTGGGGGGGCTGAGCTGCGTGGGCCTGCTCGCCACCCGATCAGCAACAGGTCCGAGAAGGGGCGTGCGTGTTCCCACGTGCGCCTCTGTATGTATCGTGTCTTTGTCCCTCCCAGGGGGACGGTGGAGGAAGTATTTCTGTGTAGTGGCCTGCCGTTTTACACCGCGGGCCGAAACCACGGCGGGGTCGCGATTGCATGTGAAAGCGATTCGCGCGACCTCGCCGTCTATGGTTATGTCGAGGAACACCGTGGTAGGTTTAGTCGGTATTACCGGGGTATCAATTCCCTGGTGAGCCCGACATAACCTCTCCGTCGCCCCGCGGAGAGGTATGCGTCAAAGCATTCCCCGACATAAAAAAAAAAAAATAAGGGCAATTGAGTAAACTGTTCTGTTAAATTAATTATTCTCTACCATGTAAATTATTTTTGACGTAACGAGCTTTTGCTGGGAAATATGAATAACTTTTGAATTATGGAGAAGGTTTCCTTTACATCAAAAGTGCCACAGGGAAGATTGTAATGAGCAAATATCTAAATTGAATACGTAAATTAACTCGAAATCTGAGTTTATCAGGGTCTCTTCATTGCTTGTATGTAGGTATTTGATAAAATGTTATTTTTATAATAGTGATACGCACTTCCAGTTTTACGATACGAACTGTAGGTACATGTTCAATGGCCAATTGTGATTTTTTAACGGGTTATACAGTTCTGTCAATAATTCTATTTTTACGTATGTTAACACATCTTTGTTAATTGTCTTTCTAGTCTGACGGGTTTACTCGTCAACAAACAAAAATATGGCATGTTGATGATGCTGATAGCTCTATCTACAGATGCTGTATAAAGACCATATTACGTCAACGTCAAAGTCAAAGTCAAAAAATATTTATTCCTTTAGGTCACAAAATAACACTTATAAACATCAAAATATATAGGTTAGGTATCAGTATCTTAATATTACTGATACCTTTTGTTGCACGTGATGAACTAACTGAGCAGACCAATCTGGACTTAGGCCTTGAACATTGCAGAGAGACCACCAGATATTTATGAATAAAAAAATATAGAACATCTGGTTTTGTCAGGCAATGAATCCGGATGTGTTTATGTCTAATGAATGTGAATGCGTGAATCCACAATAGCAGGTTTTAAGTACAGCGCGGATAAAACAGTGGGTACTTATTGTTTTCATAAAGATATATTTATTAGCAACAACGCGTGTAGTTATTATGATACATATTATTGATATAAAATAATACTTGGGTCAACATATTTGATCGTAATTGGTATATAAATACGTATGAAATCGATTGATTTCTTAAATTGTTCAACATGCAACTGCCACATGGGATGGTATGGACATGTAAAGAGAAGACCAACCGATTACGTTGGCAATCAGAACCGTCTGTCCCCAGAATAAGAGTTAGAAGAACATTCAAGACTATGTGGATAGATGAGTTGCAGATACATGATGGCATGCAATACCTCTGAAGAAGATATTAAGGATGGGGCGAAGATAAAGAAGAAAACATGTACGGCTGACCCCACCACCGTGTGTGATAAATAGCCAGGCAGAGAAAAATATAGAGAGGCAGTCAATGTGGGATAAGTAGCCAGGAGGACACAGGTCACAGGTCGTGATCTCAGGCCTTAAAACACACGCGTGACAAATATGATCTTTGAATGGATTGTTGCGAACAGACAGATATGTCTGTTCACAGCAACTCATTTGATGCTCTCTTGGAACACACACACGGTATCTTGTCTGTGTGTTTAAAACATAAGTGTGAACGGTACATTAGTTTAATCACGGCTTTATGTCAGAAGATAGATCGATCGATGCAATTACAGTTACACGGCGCCCCAGCCGACGCGACTAGTGCAGTGCTTATTACAAGCAGAAATATTTAAATGTAACATCAAAACGTCAAAGCTCGTACATATAATGTAAAATAAAACACGCCAATTTGTGTGTAGCATTGTGTGCACAGGCCATAATATTAATTTGTCCACTTACTTGATTTCATTCTCAATAAAAATAGGATTCTCCAACGGCATTATCGTCGAATAGTACTTCTTAAAGACTTTGCAGGCCCAAGCAAATAATTATAATCAATCAAACATTAAGTCGATCGTGATGTCTTTGCGCCGTCCTCTCCAATAAGAACAATGTCCTTAGATAGTTTGATATCCAAGTGCAATCTGATATTGACTACATTGTATGCGGATTACATACAATGTAAGAGTATACATAATACATAGATAAGCTATAATTTCAACGATGATTCATTAACCCTTATTTAACATTGATTGTTATCTACTAATTGTGGCACTTAGGTACACAGGTAAAGTGATATGTAAGTATTACAAGGCTTATAGCATAATCGGTTTGATAGATAGCGTAGTTAGGTAGCCATCAATGGTACTTATTTTAGAGAAGCTCTAGTGTAATACCTTGTGTTAGAGTGGAGATAGTAGAAGAATAATGACGATATTTAATCTGCATACATTTATTTCTATACAGGGTTAATTGAAAATACTAATAAACTTTGACTCGTGACTTATGTATATCTTACTTAATAACGTTTGTTCTGATACTTTTCATAATTCATTATTTGGATTCTATCATACATGAATACAAATGTTGAAATTGGTTGCCCTAATCGCACGACTAAGAATTGAAATTATACGCGGTCGCAAGAGAAATGGTTGCAGCGACGTACCCAAACATCAAGGCAGGCATAGATAGAGCTGCAGGGATAGAGGCGTTGTGTGGTAGACAGGGCGCATGCAATTTGAAACTTGTTAAAATATCTTTTATTGAAAAAGTATTGAGTTTTATAAAAAGTGGTTATTAACAAGGACATTCATTGATACGTAGGCAGTATGGTCAATAATATCACAAAATATACCACTTTTATAAAATTATTTATTTACAATGATTTTACCCGCATTTTATTTTTATAAATTATAGGTAAACTGGCATACATATATGTATATAAAGTGTAAAAGAGAGCCTCATAAAATAACTGATGACTACGTGTCAATGAATGTCTTTGTTTATTTATTTATTTATTTATTTAATTATGGCACTCCAGCGACTTATTCACTAATACACTCTGACATAATTTAATGTTAAACATAATTATACAGAGCGAATTTGCCACTTACAGGTGTGCACAGCACTTACAAATTCAAGGTCGTATATACAAGATTAAAATAAACCAAATTAATTAAAATAAGATTAAACTAGATAAAATTCAATCACAATGAATTAAATTAAAAAATTTGTTAAATTTTGTAAAATTACACATTAATTAAACCTAAAATTAAATCATATTAACTAATAACCATCTATAATGAAAATAATAATTAAACTAGATACAACATTAATAATTATTAATTACACAATAATAAATCAATTCCAGGTCAAGAATAATAAAATAAAAATATCAAATAAAAATACCAAATTAAAATTATCGAACATATTAAATAACAAAATAAAATAAAATAAAATAAAAGGCCAATTTAATTAGTTCCTGATGAACAGTACTTTTCGAAATTGTGACAGAGAGTTAGCGTAGATGTCAATACTATTGAAGCGTGTTTGGTACTCATTGTACGTCCTCATCAACCGGTTCATAGGCGCTGAGCGGCCGAGATTAGATCTGGATGTGCTTGGGGCGAACACATTTAGCTCGCGGGAATTCCTGGATAGGCAGTGACGTGGTACAGAAATGTTTACTGTTTTGAGAAGCATTGGGATTTGTATAGTTCCGTTGACAGTTTTGAAAAGTAACGTCAAATCGTGTAGTTGTCTACGGTTTTCTAAAGATATCATATTGTAATGAGCGAGCCTTCCTGAGTAATCAGCATCGAGAGAGCAACCCTTACATTTGTATCGTAGATAGCGTGTAAAACTTCTTTGGATACGTTCTATACGATTCACGTGTGTTTTGTATATGGGATTCCACACAGGCGATGCGTATTCCGAGGTACTACGAATAAGTGCATTATAGAGCACTGTTAAGGCTTGAATGGTTTTAAAATCAAAGCAGGTCCTTTTTAAAAATCCTAGTGTTTTAGCAGCCTTGGCAACAATTGTGTTAATATGTGGTATAAAGGTAAGCTTACTATCAAGCACAACCCCTAAGTCACGGATTGAGTCAACTTTCTGTAGTGAGCTTCCATTAAGCGAGTATGACGAATTAAGCGCAATATGTTTTTTTGTAAATGTTACCTGATAACATTTAGCAGCATTAAGGGACATATGATTTTCAATACACCATTGATGTACTAAGTTTAGATCATCTTGGAGTAGGACAATATCTGCGGTCGAGTCAATCGCCTTATATAATTTCAGATCATCTGCAAAAATGCTACATGTACTATGTTTGATGCTACTTACGATGTCATTTACAAATACAATAAAAAGTATGGGACCTAAATGAGAGCCTTGTGGGACCCCTGATGTTGAGCAGTAAAGTGAAGACTGGTGACCCTTAATGACAACTCTTTGTTCTCTTTTGATCAAGTAGGATTTAAACCACAGTAAAAGTTCGCCAAATATGCCAAAGTTAGAAAGTTTATGCAACAATATTTTATGATCTACTTTGTCGAACGCGCTGCTGAAGTCGGTATAGATAGAGTCAACTTGCTTGCGTGAGTCCACCAATTTGGCAAGGTCGTTCACATAAAGAACTAAGTTGGTTGTAGTAGATTTGTTAGCGCTAAAACCATGCTGTTCCGGAACTATCTCTGTTTTAAGGTAAGATGTTAAAATAGGACATAGAAGTGACTCAAAGGCTTTTGAGAATACCGACAAGATAGATATAGGTCGATAGTTCATTACATTGTCTCTCTCTCCTTTCTTGAAGACAGGCACAACATGAGCTAGCTTCCACTCATTAGGAAATTTTGAAGTTTTAATTGAGTGGTTGTAGATTATTTTGAGAGGGAGGGACAGACTGGCTGCATAATTTTTCACAAATAATGGTGGGAGACCATCTGGTCCTGCACCTTTACAAGCTTCAAGTCCTTTCAGCACTCGAAAAACATCTCTTTCTGAAAAAGTAACTCTGCCTAAGTTGTTAATTATACAAAGTCGTTGACATCGATGACTTTGTGTAAATATCGATAGTTACATCGTATGCTTAGATACTGTGTGTTTCTTTGTAAATACCAATAGGTTTTGTATGGTCAAATTTACCTGCACGGATGACGTAATAATGTCGGTCATCTTATCTTTATACACCGAGAGCTGTATGTTCGGATCCCGCACGGAACAAGAATTGCGTATGTCCAAAACTTACACAGTTCAAACATAAAGTACCGTTCAGAATAATTCCATTTTAAGCACTTTCTTAATCTTCATCTCAATCTTTCTTTTTTAAATATTTATTTATTAAGGGGATTTTATTCGGTCAATAGTTAGCTGTCCGTAGCAAAAGCCACTCGTTCCTTGATATAGGCACCGAGCCTTACTTGTATGGAATCATTCTTTAAAATAAAATTGTTTGTTTTAATACAATATTAAATTTATTTGAACTTATGTTTTTGGCACTTTTATACTAGCGGAGGATTGGATTTTTATACAAGCGGTGACATTGACTTTTGTATAATACGATTTTTTGGATCAAGAATATTTAAGGCTCTTCTTCTTCTTTTCGTGTGATTAGTGGCCAACCTGTTGTCAAGAGTTGTTCAAGCAGCCCATAGGCCTCTGACATGGCGTAACTACTGCTGTCAATTTGACAACAACCGGGACCGACTTTTTACGTGCCCTCTGAAGCACGGAGACGCTCAGATGAAATACCACCAAGTGGTCACCCATCTACAGACTGACCGCACCCAACGTTGCTTAAACTCGCTAATCGTTTACCGGTTAGTGATTGCAACTGGTTATGAGCGCCTAAGAGTGTAGCTGTTAAAAGCTGTGAGGTATCCAGATGGTTTTTTACAACGTTGCTACGCGTCGATTGCTACATCCGTTGCATCCGAATACATCAAGTTATTTCCTGTGATGAAGCTTAAAAGAAAAACAAGTATAAAAAATATCTACGATTGCAATATGATATTGTTTACTGCAGGGCAATGGTCGTCGCGTCGGTTCGTCCCTTTTTTGTAAATGTAAGAATTTCTTAGGTATCTTAGACAATTCGATCTGTCTAACGAATTAAATGTATCTTGTGGAGGTCGAACGAACTATCTCAAAACATATACTCATTCCATGCCTTCTTGAAATGCGGATAACTTAAAGGAAATCTATCACGTTATTCAATTTGTTTTAAAAGATCTACGAAGACTGAAAATAAAACTTTAATAGAGTTTGTATTTTGAGAGCTAGTCACATCGTAAATTGCAGACAGGCCCTTGTTTAATAATAAATCCTTTCTAATTAATTTTAACATAATATGTATTTCGCTATCAGAAACTTACACGCATTTAATTAAATATCTGAAATTCTCTAGATGCTACCTAATCTATACTCTTTAGATAAGTTGTGAATGTAGGTATTAAAATTTCAGATTATTATTATAATCTATCGCTGGTCATGAGATAATCTAGGATAAGATAAAATCAAAAAATAACATTCACAGCTATTCATACTAATTAATACAACGTTCCTGCTTATTTTTCGTCAAGATCTTACCTATTAACCTACATTCCTTATTAGAACAAAAATATGTCACTTAGCGAATTACAAAATATCTATTTATTAGATTTCATCCGCGGTTTCGCTTTCGTAAATGTACGTTAGGTTAGTAATAGTACCTTTTTCTGGATGAATTTTCTGGTATCCCATGTCCTATTTTGTACACCCGACAACGTGTATGCGAAATTGCATGATGATCGATCGAGTAGTTAAGGCGTGAAAACGTAACAAACAAACACACTTTCGCATTTATAACATTAGTTAGGATAAGTAATTAAATACACTTTACAAAAAAATATTCTTATTAGACTTTATGAGTGACGAGTTTGACTAACTCTTGATGAATATGCAGGCATGACACGGCATAAATATTTATAAGATAATTTTTAGTATACCATAAACCAGTATCAACTTATTTCTAATATGTGTATCTATTAATAACTTGATCGTTTTTTATTGTGTGATTATTGTGATTTTTATTGAAGCGAATTTCTGTTTGGTTCACACCAGACGATCTTACATTAGGGGCCATCTCTAAAGTGCGTCACACGAATTTCATGATTTTGTGTCCTCTCTCCCGTCCTTGTCACAGCTGATCACATTTGTGAGACTACCCCCTCCCTAGTGTGACGTCAAATATTTTGCAACTTTATATGTAGAAATTATAAAATTAAAACAGCTGTTTCGATATGAGTTTTTTTCCATTTAGTAATTTCCATTTTTCTACCCATTTTGATAAAAGAATTTGAAATTTCCTCAGAGTAGAGACTAGGCTTTTTGGAGATTGGGTATTATGTTGTTCTGTATATTACTCTACCTAGATATATTTGATTTTGAAATGTAACGTCACGAAATTTAGATCCCCTCCTATTCCTTGTTACCCAAATTCACTCTTTGTCGACCCCCTGCCTCCTCCTTTACCTGTCATGTAATTTATGGATGGCCCCTTAAGAGTTTAAGAGTTTCGTTATATAAAACGTAAACATAGATAATGATTAGATGAAATACATCGTTAAATAGATAATAAATTAAGGCTAAGATAACTGCAAAACGTTTTTACATGCTCAATTACATACTAATTAACTTGATAGCTACTTATTATGGAGGACAGAATCTTGTTTAGAACAATAGATAGACATGATAATATTAAGTTAACCTCTCAACCAACGCTAGGACGCCGGCATCCGAGCTTAACCAGACTATTTAAAACGTAAAGGGTAATGCTCATTTTTGGCTAACAGTGTAATTTTTTGCCGCCCAAGATGATACAGAAATAATTATAGGGCCCTATTATAATTTCGTAGGTACTATTCATTAACCGAAAGAAGATAACAAAAACTATATAATAAAAAAGTATCGTAACGGAAATAAGTCTTGTTATAACCACCAGTGTTGCTACGTTATAATTTCAACGTAAAAAGAGATTATAGTATTATTGAATAAAAATATTAGAAGTGATAAAGAAATAGAGTAGTGGTATTATTATATGTTAAACAATTATGGTCTTTGTGCAATTAAAAAGTATCGATGCAATTGCATTGTTGGTCGTCGCACTGTAGGATGCTGTGCTCATTTGATGACTGTTATATGGTATGTCGGGTGGGCACGGCATCAGAGCAATATTTCTCCTCCTGCTCAGGTTTTAGACACTCTTTTAATTGTGTATGATGATAATGATAATGTGTGATGACTTGATGAGAGTGTGTGAAAAATATTTTTATAAAAATCTTGTCATCGGTAAAAATAAAAAATATTTTATCTCAATGATTATTAAATTGATTAATCATTTAATGACATTGCATACTATCATGACTGGCTATTTCATATTTCAGTTTTTGATTGTACATCTACGGCATTGCGATAGTTGTGATGGAAGCATTCAAGATGGGGTCGCCATTGAATTAATATGTACTTACATTGTACGTAAATGCTTATTAAAGGACGTCACCTTGGTATATACCAAGGACGTCACCTTGGTATATACCAAGGTGACGTCTTGGTCTACGCGAAGGTTGGCGTTGGTTGTGTAACCAACGCCAAAGTCAATGATTATTTAGAACTGTCTGTGTGTATAAATAAACTAAACTAACATAATATTAAATAATCATTTACTTTACGCTTCATAATTTCAAATGTGAAAAATAAATCAAATAAAACTAGCATAAAATGTAATATACGCTTCCTGTTTACGCGTCATGTTAAGGAGTTAAATTGCTATCTTCTCTTCTCTCTTAGCCTTTATTATTCCCAAGTCACTTGGGGTCGGCTTTTCTGGTCTAACCGGATTTGACTGGATATCAGTTTTTACACAGAGCGGCTGCCACCTGACCTCCGCAACCCGAAGGCTAACGATACCCTAACGCCGTCTATGGTTATGTCGAGGAACACCGTGGTAGGTTTAGTCGGTATTACCGGGGTATCTTTTCCCCGGTGAGCCCGACATAACCTCTCCGTCGCCCGCGGAGAGGTATGCGTCAAAGCATTGCCCCACGTAAAAAAAAAAAAAAAAAAGTTCTTTAGAATGACTGAAAATTATAGTCTTTTAATTTGAAATACTTAAATAAGAGGGTGGCAAAAAAATGTGCCGCCCCGGGCGGCTGACACCCACGCTACGCCACTGATTTCGCCAACACTACAGTCTAATTCTGCTTATATACATATATGTATATATAATACCTAGGACTGAATCTTATAATAGCAAACACAACATAGCATCCTAAGTAGTAGGTATCCTTAGTTTTTTTGTTACGTTTAACTACGCAAACACGTTGTCAGGGGACCAAAAAAGTACATAGAGCACCTTTCACCCAGAAAAAAGTACTGTTCCCGAGAGAGACAAGCTGCAGGCTAAATCTACTTAGCCATAAGTTCCAAGTCGAGAGTTGGCTCGTACAATGACGTCATATTTAGTTTTGTATATAGACAAGCATAGATACGTACATAAGTAAATACTTATGCCGCATCGTTATCTCTCCGTAAATAATACATAAGTATTACGAGCACTTGTTAATGGATACTCTACACGATATGGTTACTGCGTAGGCATACCAAGAACGTATAGATAGACTGACTGGTTGTGGTGGAGTTTGCTGACTAATATGATTTATCTTACTTCCAAAGTGTTTTAAAGACAGTAAAATAATAATGTCCTCCAGACCGAATTTCGGCCAAGGCGGCCAATCTTAACGGAGACTGGCCATGTGCGCAGGAGATAATATAGTGAGTGTGTGCGTAAACACAAGTGCACTCTCTGTTCCCTAACTCTCATGATCCGATGGGACGGTAATTCGACACGACCGGAGAGAATTCAGGCGCAGACCCAACGGCTTTGCGTGCTCTCCGAGGCACGGGGTGTCTAACACCGCCAACTGTCTAACTCGGGGCTGCTATTGAGATTTTTTAACAGTAAAAAACAATAACTTTTTGTTAGCCCGACCCGGGATTTAAACCCGAGACCTCATGAACAGCAGTCGCTTTCACTATCGCTGCGCCACGGAGTTTACACAGTACTACTATTACTACAGGAAATAACTTTGTTTGTGTATATACAAAAGTAAAGCTGTTTCCTGTACATTGCCTGACCTGTTTATTGACTTAGGCATATGCCTAACACTGATTAAGTCAATGAACAGCGATAATAAATACCTATCTTCCGCGTCGGGCGGACTGCTAGCGCATCTGACACTAGAAGCAATAAAAAAAGATATCTAAAGCAGATGTTTCATAACAAGTCATCATCTAACAGTCAGTGAATTATTAAATTCAAATGCAATCGATCTATTATAGCAATAATGTATTCACAAATTAGTAAAAGATAACATCATCCGCTAAAAAATACCAAAATTGTAAAAAGTCAGTCCAAATATGGTTTTAGTTGAATTTTGTGATGACTTAACATTAGAATGTGGCACTATTAGATAACTGTTAATTTAAATAATGGTATAAGTTATCTTCTTTATTAAGGAAATTTTTAACTTATTATAACTAATTATTATCTACCATGTAATTAGTAATGCTTATAATTAAATGTTAGGTAATATCATTCGCACTACATATAGCTATTTTAAATTGAATTAAATTTTATGCAGGTTAATTTTAAACCGAATTTAATTATAGGTTATTTTAAACAGATTTAAATTAACAGTCATTTTACTACATAGTTACTAGCGTATGAATGGCTTTTGTAACTAGAATCGACTAAAAAGAAATAACAACCATTTTAGTAAGGACATACCAGAAATAATAAATAAAAAACGACTAGTAACAATTTACTACGCGTTTTTATAATAAATAATGATAATTTATTTCCCAATGATAACTGATTTGGATTGATAAAGTGAGAACTGATCTATTACATACTGATGTAATGGATCATCAGTATGTATGTTATTCATTAGTTATCATTTTATCACTGACACAATTAACAAAGAAGTAAAAAAATAGCAATCAACATTATATTTACGATTGTCCAAGATACAAATAGTTTTTTAGTAGTAGTTAAAATGCAGGGAAAATACCTAATTGCACCACTCTCCTTCGGTGCCACTTTATGTAGAATCGCTAAATATTAGTCTTTATTGAAGGATTCCAGTTCATACTGACACCTGCATCTAAATATTTCCAATAAAAACAGTTCGAGATTATATCAAATTAAAAATACAACCAAAATAATAATATTTAATAGGAAGGAGTTGGTCGGCTTTGTGTTATTTTTAGATCGGTGCCACTTAAATAACTTTTAAACTGATTAAAAATGTTTTGTGTTGTCCGACCTTCATTTTGTTGTACCAAGTTGTAAAAATATGAAGTTGTTAACATTTTGTAATGTAATTAACGCCATAAACGATTTGTGACTACGTCATTTCTGGATTTCAAATGGTAAAGGGCATTCAAAAATATTCACGTGTATTGGATAAATATAAGATGTACCAGGTCTTATTTTGAGTCGTATAGGTGATAAATATTCTAGTGAGCGTGAGAGTCAAAATATATTGTTTGGATGTTTAACCAATATTTTTTATAAATGCTTCTACTGCATACACACGCTATTTATTATGTTTGCATGACAATATCAGTATCAGGATTTTATTTTTACTCAGTCATTTCGCAAACCAATTTGAAAATGCCAACAGAAGCCAGTCTTTACGTAATATACAATTCCGATTGGCTGTCTGATGAGAAATTCACTGAATCGGCGATTATCAGAAACATTGTTATTCAAATTTTGTTTTGTTTAAATACAGTGAAAAGAAAAGAAATGTAGGTAATTTTTATGGTATTTTTATAATGCCAATCCCATGTTTTTACAGTTAAATGAATTATTTTGTTAATCAATCGATTTCTATTCTAAACTTATTGAAGATTTTTCTTTCCAGTTTGGTTTTTTGTTTTGTTTTTGTGTTTCTACTTTTTTTTTTACTATTATTTATTTTTATTGTTAGTTGATATCCTGGTGATCCTGGCCAGAATACTAGGATAAACTTATGAAATTATTGTATTGTTATCGTTCCTTGAAAGTTAGTATGCTTTTATACAAAGTTTTAATTTACTCCGACGATTTTAAGTGGGTGAAAATCGTGTTCAAAGATGGTATTAGGTAGATACAGGTCAAGCTAATAAAAGCGTGTTAAAAAGAAACATTAGGCACATTGTTCACTTTATGCTTTTAAAATGTAACCAGACTTTACGTTACGTGCTGTATAAACTTTATGACGCTCCTATGTTGACCTGATCATTTTGTCAATCAAATGGATTATAGTTTTGTCTTCTACGTTACATTGAATTAAACATAATATATATATATGTTTAATTGAATTAAACTTGCTTTTCTGCACTAATAACAAGGCACTAACAACCTATTAAGTGATATCTACCATAATAGGCAAATGGGTATTCATTTGGAAAAGGAACTATGTATTTAATTTAAAATGAATAACAACGATAACTTTGTAAAAAGATTTCATAAGCCTTGAACACATCTGCCTACACAATTTATACTCTTTGTTACCAAGTTTGAATTCGGGAGCGACAAATTAGGGTACTAAAACTAAAAAAAAAGTTATTTAAATTCGAATGGAAACAAGATCAAAGACTCTTTCTTTGTAGATTGACATTGCCGGTGGGCTCATTGGTCGTTTAGGACGAATTATGTGACGACACTTCTTAAAAATGATATTTTTTTGAAGTCGATTCGCATACCATCATGCTTAGATTGGTTCGTTTTGCACTGAAATTATATGGATGTGTGCGAAAAGAGTATAATGGATCTGCAGTGACTTGTTGTAGCATACTGTTATAGGGACTATAGCTACCGTCATAGTTCCGAGTTTGTATGTTATCTACCTAAATACAACGTAAACAGATTAAATACTAATCTATAACCCTCATGTGTACGGCACGCACCATTAGAATTTTCATAGATTATAAATTAGGCTGTTAGGTATTATGATTCTTAATATATTCTAATGTCGGTCATGGGTTACGATCACACACTTATATTAACGATAATGTGACACCAATGCACTATATCTTTATCATTATCATAGACGTTAATAGAGTAGAGATAGATTTTGCTCCATACTTTATATAATATAGTCATAATAATAACATTATTTTATCAGAATATTGTCAGATTGGTTGCAGTTACATAATATATAGCACATAATATTCTACTGAATTAACAGTGTACAAATCGCATTCTTAATAAAACAGCGACTTAACTCGAAATTTGAAAGTAAGCCAATTTGAACTCTAATTGTATATGTTAAATTCTAATATTATATTTGTGTTAAATCTTTTCAATAGAGTTCAAATTTGTTTAATCAAAAATACTGAGATAAGTCTCTGTTTTAAGGATGCGAAATATTCGTAACATAAAATAAATTTGAATTCTTATCCATTCTTCTTTTTGTGTGGTTAGTGGCCAACCTGTTGTCAAGAGTTGTTCAATCCGCCCGTAGGCCTCTGACATGGCTTAACGACTGCTGTCAATTTGACAACAACCGGGACCGAGTTTTCACTTGCCCTCCGAAGCACGGAGACGCTCAGATGAAATACCACTACGCGGTCACCCATCTATAGACTGACCGCACCCAACGTTACTTAACCTCGCTAATCGTTTACCGACCAGTGAGTGCAGTAAACATATCCATAACATAAAATAAATTTAAATCAAACGGACAGGAATATAATTGCTAGAAGTCTTTATAATTACACTATGATTGAAAAAAATTAAATACGATTATTATAAATATGCATGTTATAATTTATAAATTTTATTATTTAATGTCAGAGATTAAATCATGAATAACATCTACCATTTACTGAATTAGTAAAAACAATTATTATTTTTGTAGTTATATATTATATAACATACATTACTTACATATAGTCATCCCTGAATAACTTTAAAGCGGTAGGCTGCGGTGTACTTCTTCCAATATCTCTATATTACAGTACAAAACACTCTATTTCGTCATTTTCAAAGACCGATAGCATGGTAAAGAAGCTGCTGAATTGTGGAAGAAGAAGCCATCTGCCTCTGCAGATGGCTACTTTCCGTTAAGTTTGGCTCCATGATTTAAATTCGCTCTAGAGGACATATACCTTCTAATTTATTACATGGCTAGTTTAAGCCAATAGATGAAACATACCCTATGTCCTTTTCTGTGTCCCTAATAACGTGTATGCGAAATTTCATGATGATCGGTCGAGCAGGTAAGGCGTGAAAGCCTAACAAACGAACAAACATTTGCATTTATAATATTAGTTAGGATATTATCTGTCTTACGCATTATAAATTATGTACTAAAACTTATTTCTTAGTTTGTCCTTATCGTGCTCGTAATCGCGTATAATCCTAGATAAGCTATATCTATTTCTAATTTTCCATACTTATAATTTGCTGTAGGTAGGTAGAATGTATAAGGATTCCGACAAACATGTACCTAACCATCATAATTTGTAAAGCTACATTCTATGCAAATAAATATTTATATTTCTATTTCTGTAGTCTTATCGATAGTAATGAAAACGTTGGCCTAAATTTGTCTATATTAATATATACCTAATTAATTTTGTATACTTGAGATAAGTTAGTAACTACCTAAGTCTATTGTTAGTATAGATCGCGCATTGTATGATGGCCGGTCTGAACATTGCGCGAATGGCGTCGCAGTTGTAAATTTTTAGGTCTCTTTGGTGACAGGGGGCGGGGGCGGGATGCAATCCGTACTGACTGACAGACTGTACATGCGCAGACGCTATGTTCAGTCCGGCCATCATAGATTGCGCGATCTGTACAATTCAACAGCAGAATATGATATAATTTATAGTACTTTCTTGTATTTTTAAAATTGGTAAACAAGAATCTTATAGAGTAAACAATATTCTTAGAGATACATATTATGTATGTATGTCGCTATTATCGCTGGCTACCAGTACCTACGCCATATTTGTTAACACTTTACATGTTATTTTTGCATCAGCATTTATTTAAATAAATTGATGATGTAGTGTAAGTGGTCACCTCGCAATTGCCGCCGCTGCGAGTGTTGTGGGTTCGATCCCCACACGGGACAAACATTTCTGTATGTATGTATGTATCTTATGTGGGAGCCAGTCAGTGCAGACCGGCACTTCGACCCAGTGGGATCTTTTGTGTCGAGACTCTCCCAATAACGACTGCTATAGATGTTCACGGAAGCTGGGACCGACGGCTTAACGTGCTCTCCGAGGCACAGAGCGGGCGATAATTGTCAATCAATACGCACATCATTTCGAAAAGCCATATTCGAAAGTCAGAGGTTCGCGACGTGGGTTCGAACCCGAGACATTTCTGTAACTCACAAGTACTTATTCGTAGTCTGGGAGTTCTTCGTATCAGTAGTTTGAAAGTCTGTTAAGACATACTATTGGTGTCGAAGATGTAGTTAATATATAAAAAATGAAACTACTTGACCGAACATCATGAAATTTCGCTTACACGCATTAAAAAAAAGTACTGTTTCAACCCTAACCTAACCTAATATTTACGCAAGTGAAGCCGCGGGCAAAATCTTGTATGGAATATATATATAAAATAAAATATTATATTTAATTCTCTTAAATATTAATGAAACATCTTTCTGGGCCGCCGTTGTCAACTATTTGTACCTCAAAAAGTATCACCATCTTACAGAAATCCGGCGTGCAAATAATTAAAGTGTTATTGCGATTCGTCCGCCAAGTTAGAGTGCCGAGTCACTTCTCTTAATTCTCTCATTACCTTCGTTTGTCCCCAACGTCAATTTCTTTTGGATCGGCATTACGTGAATCATATCAAATATCATTCACATGTTTGAACCGATTACAAGTTACGGTAATCAATCAGTGATCGGAGTAGGTAGATTGATTTTTGGTACTTGTATCATAAATGCACACAGAAAGAATAACATGGATTAGCCATTTTCCCGGAAAGTAATTCCGGTATTTTCGGATTCAATTAAATATTGTTAATGTTGGTAGTGATATTATTCCTACTCAATTCAAAATTTAAAGGAAGGTATCAAAACTAAATTAATTCATTATTTATCTGTTGAATAATAAAAACAATCGAATTCCGATCGAAGCTTTAATTTTAATTTTTTATTTTTAGCCTTTTATGGCTAGAACTTTTATAGATAGACATAAATTGTTGCACTTAAATTTAAATATTTTCATAGGGGGTCATGGTAATTTGCATTAAGGGTAGAATACATGACGGGGCCACATAGAGGGCCAATGCCTGCTGGGGTCGTGAGACTGTTCTAAGGATGCACCACGACTCTGAAACGTAAAGGGCATACGAAGGAACAGGTTGATTTTAGTCAGATTTTAGGACCAAAAAAAAGGGGTAGAATAAAGAAAAAAGATAAACATCAACATTGTTTATTGTTAAATATGTACATTTTACATTTATTCACATTTTTAATCTTCATCGATTACAATGTCAGCATCCTGGTAATCCTGATCTTTACAATTAAAATATATAACTATGAGTTTCTCTATATTTTCTATTTTCAACCTATTTCTTTTAACATCTAAAGTCCATTTATAAATGGAAAAAGACCGTTCTACATCTGACGATGTCAAAGGAGCAAATTTTAAAAAAGGTATTAAATTATGTGCTTCATTTTTTTCAATGGCCTCACTATATTCTCTGAGTGTGTCTAAATCTGGGTTTCGTTCCATAACACGTTCTATTTTATTTTTTATATTTTCTGAATTGCACTGATTTATAGCATCTCTGACGTTGTCAAATGCTAAAAGTGAATCTGTCAACGATAAATTATGCTTTTGCAATTCTTTTAAAGACAAATGAATTATAAAATAATTGTCTTTAATGTAATTTAAATCTTCTTTTAAATTTTCTTTTTCTATAATATTTTTTGCCTCTCGAATAGATACCGCATCAGAGCTGCTTAAACAAGACTTCTTTTATTTTTTCAAAGTTTTTAGCGTAATAAAATGCTGCCTCTAACCAAGTGCCCCATCTTGTAACAACTGGTTGGGGAGGTAGCGGCAAATCTGGATATTTTTCTTTTAAAATTTTGACTCTACTTGGGGCTTTCAAAAATACCTTTTTAACATTTGCTATTAAAATGTTAACATCGTGATATTCTAACCTAATTTGCTCAGATACGCGATGAAGAGAGTGCGCCAAACATGTTACGTGCTTCATTTCAGGTAAGTATTGTTTTAAATTTCGTCCTGCAGACAGCATATATGCAACGCTATCAGTGCAGAGGACAAGAATGTTACCTACCTTCGATTCAAAAGAATCTTCCCAAAAGTTTTCCAAACATTTTAACACAAATTGCGTGATTGTTTGACCATTAACTACAGTTAGCATTTTACATGCTACCAAATAAGGTCTAGTCAAATTGCTAGGATGTAATGGTTTTATTAAAAAATGGACTATATAGCGACCTAAAAAGTCTGTCGTTTCATCTAATGATATCCATAGTTTCTCATTTTTATAATTTTGCCGAATCGAATTGATTTTATTCTTAAAAAACTTGTCCAAGTAAACTTTCCGTAACTGTGATTCATCTGGCAGAGTACGATTAGTACACGTACAACAACAGGTACTATACATATATTTTTTAAAGAAATCTTGAAAAGTAGTATTTTTCATCTGAGACCACGGAATATTGCACAAAATGAGAAATTTTATAAGATCGAAATAAAATTCCTCTTCGGGCCGCTTAAACTTTCCCTGGTGTACTGCTCCTTCGATATGTCTTTTAACGTTTCCTTTATTTATGGTTTTCAAATGGCTTTCACATTTTGAACAGTATATTGTACCACTAGCGTGATCGTAAAGTAGTTCGGGATGACTGGATATCCATTTTTCTACAGTTTCAGCCTTGACGTTTGCCATATCTGAACTTTGTTTTAGAGATGGAACCTCGTATATATCACCTAAAACAAAGACATGAAAAAACTACATTTTATTTAGTTTATTTAGCTTACTCCGTTTGTTTTATTTTTCGTGGATCAAATTTAGTCATTGAAATTTCACCCTCTTCCTGTCAACCGATTGATCTAAAATTTGGTATTCGCCTTTGATTCTGGTGACAATACAATTATGTATATTCAATATTATTGTCAATCCAAAATGGCTGCCGCTACAAGATGGCGGACAACTTATTTTTTTTTTCAATCCCATCAATATGGGTATCAAATGAAAGGGCTTGTTACGTAGAATATTTTGTAGAGAAGTAGATAAGGCCTATAGTAATTTATTTTACCAATACATTGCAAGAGGACACAGGGCATTCAAATTATATACGGATTCCAGTAAAATGTCGGTTAATAGTGGAGTTAGCTGAATTATAATATTCTATTCTACCACATACACACAACACCATCTAGCCCAAACTAAGCAGAGCTTGTACTATGGGTACTAGACAATGGATAAACATACATATATACTTTTTTTTTGTAAATACATACATATTATACATAGAAACACCCAGACCAAGACAAACATCCATGTTCATGCACACAAATGTTTGACTTGTGCGGGAATCGAACCCGCGACCTCAGGCGTGGCAGTCGGTTACACTAACCACTACACCATCGAGGCCGACAAAATTGCGACTACATTACTAGAATATCATAATTTTGTTTCAAACTAAGCTCACTGGTTCATACTCTATTAAAGATTTAACAATATTAAGGCTCATGGTATGTTCAGCAGGTTAAGCGAACAAACACAATACTAAAAATATTCTTATAGTACATCCAAACATGCTTTATACTCCTTGTAACTAGTAAAATATTACTTACCAAAGCTTGGTTTAAATATGTAGATCCAATTCAATAGTGAAAAATCTGAGTCCGTATATTCGAGCCAAATCGTGGTTGAGAGCAGATTCCAGAAGTCAGTATGTACACAAGCCAGGGTCAAGTAACGTTTTCACAACACAGTAACAAACAAAGAAAAAACTCTACGAACCGAAGTAAACGAGTGAGCTACCTGGCATGTCGTCGGCGGGCGTACGCATTGTTCTGATAACCGGTTATTGTACCACCCATGATCCTTTGTTATGATTGGTCGTTGGGTTTTGTCAAATCGTGACTGTGTGCCGTTAAAAAAAATATGAAGAATAATAAAGAATAATATTGCTCATTTTATTACAATTCCTACCTTTTTTTGAGGATGGCAAATCATCAAATGACTTCTTCCACTCTGGCAGAATAAAATTCCTATATAAGTTCCGGTTTTTTTTAAATAAGCCACCAATTCCGGAGGAATGTCCATATTAATATATACGTTTCGGATCAATGACCCCATTTCAATCTACCTACTCCGATCACTGGACTAATCATATCGGTAAAGCCGGCCGAATGTTTTTAGTGCCTATGCTGTAGAAAAACAACATTAGGTATACAGATAGATTATTTTGATCTATTCATTTAGATAACAATAGCCGATCAATCATAAATGCTATCGTGTTTGTATCACTTTGTTGTTTGGTGTTTTGCATAATCTATTAGATTGTAATAAAAATTATTGTGGTTGTACAGCGCGCAGCGGCGCGGCGGCGCGGTGGGTTTTCTTACTTCGTACTAAGTGATTTTAGTGCGACATATTTTTATAATTATTGGAAAATGATACTAATGGACACCAATATTTAAGCAAAATGTTTTTAGTTCTTAAGTCTTTTTAGGAATGTCTTTTTATTTCATATAGTATGAAGTCTTTTTACGTGTTATATATGTATAATATATTTAGGTATATTACTCATATTATAAACGCGTAATTAACTAAACATTTAAGGTAAGGTAAGGTAAGGTATTAAGGTAGCTTGAACGTCGGGAAAGGACATAAGCGTTTCATTTCTTATTAATTAGTTTATACCAATATTATAATAATAAATATTTGTATTTTTGTTTGTAATGGATAACTTAAAATCTACGGGACTGATTTTAAAATTATTTCACCATTAGGAAGCTACTTCATCCAGAAATAACATAGGCTATGTAACATCACGTTGCAAGCCACAGGATCGGAAAAGTAATCATACGTGGGTGACCGTGGACGGCTAATGAGAACTAAAATTAAAATCGTTTACGATAATAAATACAAGCAACTGTTATACACACATGGTCTACATACGTACATTGGCCGTATTTGTATGGATTACGCTAATACGTTCATCAGCGCTCTATTGTGGGCCCCTATGGACGAATACAGCAATATAGCTGAGTGCGTACCGATTTGTCACCGATTGAATGTGTAAGTTTGTTCCTTTTTTTGTATTTATCTATTTTATTTTAGTCTTATCGTCCGGCAGAACTTCAAAACGGCTTGGAAACAATTATTGACTTTCCCTTATAGGATTTTGCATATTGAAAAAGACCAGGCATCCAAAAATTGACTCACTACACAAATTAAGCGCAATTGTTCTGTTTCGGCCAAACCATTTGATACAAAAGGGGAATGCCTATTCTTCATAGTGTCTCAGGCCACAGATGGACATCAAAAATTACTGTAAAATTGAGTGTCTTAAGATCTTAACAGTATTACATATCTAAAAAATATATTCAAATTGACGCCACTATTTTAGAAATACATACCTATAAAAAACAAATGTATTGAGATTATTTTTCTTTGCGAAAATGTGTCTGGCTGTGAGATAATACAAAAACATCTCTTTTCTCAATACTCGATTATGTAATTATGATAGGAGATTTGTAATATATTTTTATCCAGTTATACTTAATAAATAAAAAAAACACATTTGTTATTTTATACGTCTATATTCTCTTCATTGTCATATACTATTAACAAATCATCTAGAAAAGGCGCATATATTGGACTCATATCTTGCCCAACCTATATACCAAATCACAGTCATAATATGTGCACAACAACCTACCGTGCGTTTTCCTATTATACCATTACAATAATATTATTGTAATTGTATAATAATTGCATTTTATTAAAATACATTTTTGAAGCTGGGCTTTGCAACAACTTCTCGTTTTTCAATTGACTTATTTTATCGTTTTTTTAATAGACTTACTCTTTTTAACTATTTTTTGTAAATTGCAGTGGCGTCAATTTGAATCAAAGTAAATACATATTGTTTTACGACAAAATCAACTGGAAAGTATTTTTTCTCTAGCTTCTTGTCCACTCGTAGCCTCAGATGGGCGTCCCTTTACATCCAATAGAAATAAATCCATATATCAATATGTAGAATCGAAATTAAGGGAAGGCGATATCAGGGGCGCGTCTAGGCTTTTATTTAGTAGTGATGTGGTGGCGCCTTGCTCTTCGGACACACTTGCAGGTCTGAAGAGCAAGCATCCAGCGCCGGTTGATGGTCTCTCCTTTCCTGATGCTCCTGACAGGGAGTCGGAATACCTGATCACTACAGCCGAGGACATGTTCGCAGCGGTATGCTCTTTTCGGAGTGGCCCAGCAGGCGGGCTCGACGCTCTGACACCACAGCATCTTAAGGATCTTGTGTGTCCGAGCGCTGGGACTGGGGCTGTCAACTTGTGCGCTCTTAATAAGAAGGATGGTGGTATTCGTCCCATTGCTGTGGGGTGTGCATATCGGTGTATAGCAGCCAAGATATGTTGTAAATATTATAACAAGGAGCTATCTAAAAAATTTCAATCCCTTTAATTAGGTTTTGGTTCCAAAGGCGGTTGTGAGGCTGTCATACATGCCCTTTCCACGTACCTAAGTTGTGCTGATGGAGAGGTCGTTCTCTAGGTTGACTTGAAAAATGCTTTCAATTCAGTAAACAGGGACACCTTGTTGGCACAGGTAAAATTAGAACAATCCAAAATTTTTAAATTTCTTTGGCAATGCTACTGATACCCTACAAAATTACTATATACGTATAATCTTTTAGAATCTGTAGTTGGATGTCAACAAGGTGACCCTTTTAGAACGGTAATTTTCAGTTTGGCAATACACCCTATTATTCGGCAGATAAATTTAAATTTAATGTCTGGTATTTAGACGATGGAACTCACGGAGGCGATGCAGGTACAATATTACAGGATTTGGCCCTGCTTAAAGATAAATTTGCATCTATTGGCTTGGAATTAAATACCGGTAAATGAGAACTTTTTTTTACACAATATTGAAAACAATTTCAAACATTTGGTCCTTTCAAAATTTAATTGTTTGGCTCCAAACATCAAAATTATGGATAAAAGTTCGCTTCGCATCCTTGGTTCACCAGTCTTTGAAGAATCTTTTAATTCCTTCATAGATGAGAAGATACAAAATTTTTGTGAATTTTCAGATCGCTTCCTCAAAATTAATATGCATTCGGCTTTTACAATTATTCGATATTGCCTATTTGTTTCCAAATTTACGTCTGCGCGAAGACCATCACAGTTTTGGAAAAATTTAGTACCTTTAGAAAAATATAATTGATTATATATACTTGATATAATTTTTTCAAAACACTCAAAAACTATTTTTATTTTGGATTTGAACGACCGAGCTTGGCTACAGGCTTCTCAGTCTGTTCGTCATGGTGGGCATGGCGTTCGCAAAATTTCCGATGTTAGTTTACCGGCGTTCCTGTCCTCGATTTACAGCACGTAAGAATTAACCAGGCAAATTTTAGCACCCACACTGGTTAATTCAGAAGTGCTGTGCAAAACTGACGCTGTGAATACCTGGAATATGGCTAGTCCGAATTCTGTTTTGCCAACCAACCTATTCTCCCAGCGGCGCGGCAGTGGGACGGGCCGCTTAGCAATTCTGTAACAGAAAAGCTTTTTCTACATCTTCCAATATTGCTGAGCATGCTCGATTGCTGGCTGTAGGAGAATGGGAATCTGGTCTTTGGCTTCAAGTGCTTGCATCGTCCAATATAGGTATCATGTTGAAAGATACCACTCGCCGCCTTGCCACTTGCCTCCGTTTAGGTGTTTCGTGTTTTCGCCGCATTGCTGTCACTGTGGAGAAGCTGTTGATAGCCTCAGACACCATTGACTCTCTTGTAGCAGAAGCGCTGGTTGAATTTCTCGCCACGCTAATCTTAAAGACATAATACGTCGTGCTCTTGTCACTGCTGGCGTTCCAGCTGTACTTCAACCCAATGGCTTGGTAAGCGACGATGGGAAGAGAGATGGGAAGAGATTGTTGCCTTGGAAGATGGGCAAGCCTTTGGTGTGGGACGCAACGTGCGTTGATACCCTTGCGCCATCACATCTTCCAAGCACTGCGGGATGTGCCGGCGCTGCTGCTGCAACCGCGGAAACCCTTAAACGGGGCAAATATAGTAATTTAGTCGGAAATTAAATTTTTGAGCTGTTTGGGGTGGAAACCTTATGTTCATGGGGTCCTAACGCTCGTATTTTGTACAGGGAGATCGCAAAACGCCTAGTCGACGTTTCGCGTGATCAAAAGGCTGGTCTTTTCTTGCCCAAAAAATCAGTATTGCCATTCAACGTGGCAATGCTGCCAGTCTTCTGAGCACGTTACAAGTTAACAGCGATGCTGAAGAATTATACGATGCCTAAAGCATTTTTGTAAATATTAAGTATTATAATTATTTGTGTTTTTGTAATTATGTTATCTTTTTAATACGTTTGTAAATATTTTTAATTAATTCGTTTTAAAATTAATATTGTAAATATATTGTCTTATGTACTCAACTTTTATTCTGTTTTATTTATTTTCTACTTTTGTACTGTGTGTATCTGTGACAAATAAATGATATTTCTTTCTTTCTTTCTTTCTAAACGAGCGATGGGCTGCAAGCTAATCCTTAAAATTAAATCCAAATTATTGAGGCGTTAACACGTTAGTCAATCCGTGATCGTTATTGTTAAATATAGTTTTGAACGCAGGCTAAAACGTACGGAACTGCATAATCAAAGATGCCAATGTCTTTCACTTGCCAATTATAATTATTTACTGTCTATTATCACGCCATAATTAAAGAACATAGTTTCATGTGGAAGATAAACTGGCTTGAAATTTACTGGCAAATCGACTGAATGTATCGTACTTAGTTTACATGTAGTTGGGTGTGTATTAAGGTTAGATTTTGTGATAATTAAGCTTGAGCCCGCGGCGTCCCTTGGGAACACTATCTACTTTTTTGGATGAAAGGTATCCTGTCTTTTTTTTGTGCCCCGATAATGTGTATGCGAAATTACATGATGATCGGTTTAGCAGTAAAATTTTGTTATGATTTTATTTATTGCCTGGGTTTTTATAATCCTAACTCAATATTATAAATGCGAATGTAAATAAGAATAAAATACTTATCTTATCAAGGAAGCTGTTTTAATAAAGAAGCATTCTAAATGTAAATATTTGAAAGTGGCTCTTCAGGTACTCACTTTTTGTATATTTTCGTACGGAGACTGTCTATTACATAACGCATCCTTAATAAAACAGAGACTTATCTCAGTATTTTTGATTAAACAAATTTGAACTCTATTGAAAAGATTTAACACAAACATAATATTAGAATTTAACATATACAATTAGAGTTCAAATTGGCTTACTTTCAAATTTCTAGTTAAGTCGCTGTTTTATTAAGAATGCGATAAGTAGATAGAAGAATAGTAGAACGTGTCTCGCTGATAATTGTTTGTTAATCCTAATACTGAAGTATGTAATGCGATTAAACAATCGCAATCATGAATTGAGAATCTGCAAACAACAAAATGTAATTTCATTTAAATATTTCGTAAAAAAATTTACATTGTGTTGAAAGTATATGAATTAGAACAATGTTAATTATAGTACATTGTCATTTAGCAGTTTAGTTATCAAAAATTTATTAGAATTCTATGCGTGGATGTATGATCATATAATACAAATTTATACAAAATTTCTACTTTAAATATGTCATGCAAATAATAATACAATATTTCAATAAAAATAATAATATGTTAGTGAATAATTAGATAAAAATTTGAAATTAGAATAATATGTCATACAAAATGATAACTTCAAATAAAATGTTTAATTAGTACATAGATTTAAAAATATAAGAACGATGTAATATCACAAATATAAATTCATCCATCTAATTATAAAGGCACACTGTTAGTAGTTGCTTAAAGAAAATAAGTTATATTCAATGAACATTATTACTAAATGAACTTGTAGTCACTATAGGAGGCGAATATTGTTACAAATCTTACCGAAATTGTTGTTTTTAATAGTTTTATATAACCAGCATTTTTTTAAATCACGTTTCCTGGAATTAATGTTTACTATTATATATATTATTACTATTATATATATGTATGAAATTAATATGTACGTTTTACCTAAGTATTATTTCCATGGTCAAGAGTTTTTCAGTGGTGCGTATAGGTTAGTAGTAGGTACTGCTGACAATTGCGACTTGAATGCACGGAGAGCACATACCTTACGTAATGAATAGAATAGAATTTTCGAGCGCAATATATTTTTTTAAAGATTATTTGTTATTTGGTATTACTATATTCCATTTAGTTAGGTACTTAACTAAAGGTAAACAATCTTGATGTGACTTTTTACACAAACACATATTAAACAAATAAACTACTGCTTAAACTAACGGTTCAATTGATTTAGTAATCGTTATTGTGGTATTTACATTGATCTTTAGCAGCATTTTACTTTTAAACTGAGTTTTTAGATAAAAAGTCACATCAAGATTGTTTACCATTAGTTAAGGAGTATGGAAACAAATGGAGTATAGTTATTCTTGTAAGCCAATTGCCAGCTATGCTAGAACGCTTGTGTTAGGAGTAGGTTGACGTCGGTAGTGAAACGGGTGATTTTTTTTGTCACCCGCCTTCACAGTTTGTTGCGCACATTTCAGGGAAAGAGATCGTGGGGGTCAGAGATCCTTAAATTTATGATGTACATTGATTAATATTCAACATTCGTCTTTCTTACATCTATTTATTTATTTAGATGGTTAGTTTTGGTCGCTATTCGCAATTTATGTGCAGTATTTTATAAATAGCAGTCTGATCGTTTTAGCTGTGATTAGGCGTGAATTTATTTACGTGGACTTTTGTTTGAAGGGTTTGCTCTGTGCTATAAAATGGGTGAGATTCGAACACCCAACATCTCGGTCGCAAGTCCACCTCATTACCATTGGCAGTCAAGACGAGCTACGGGTATGTAAATGTATACTGTTGGTAATTTTTCTTCATGTTCATTGTTATTTTTATCATATCTCTAAAATTATAAAGCTTCTAATCTAGAATTGTAGGGCTTTAGTAACTGGTGTGATATTTGCTGTTCGCTTGTAGCTATAGCGACTTCTTTATCGAAGGGACAACATCAACGCGCTATCATTCTCCTAGTGTTGCACACAATCACAGGCACCGGTTTCTTTATCACAAAAGCATTATTTTATATAGGAGTAGATCTTGCCCGCGGCTTTGCTTGCGCAAATATAAGTTATGTTAATTTTCAGTCTCTCGCGAATAGTACATGTTTTCTGTATGAAAGGAACTCTAATCCTATTCCTTATCGGTATGCGAAATTTCATGATGATCGAGTAGTTAAGGTGTGAAAGTGTAATAAACAAACAAACTCTCATTCGCATTTATAATATTACTAGATTTTGCTTGCAGCTTCACTATCGTAAATGTAGGGTTAGCTTAGTAACTATACTTTTTCCTGAAAGAAAGGAACCCTATGACCTTTTCTATAGCCTTGATAACGTATGTATACTTATACGAAACTTCATGACGATCAGTCTAGTAGTTAAGGCGTGCAAGTGTAACAAACCAATAAACTCAATGTGACTATATACAATATTAGTTAAGAAGTAAGAATTATCTTTTTTTAATTATGATAAACGTTTAGCCTAATTAGTTTTGTTATTACATTAAAATGTATTGCACCATTTTTCAAATCACACCGATCAAATCTGTAAATTGATCCGATATAGCTTTCGAATCTATACCTACTATTTTTATAAAGCTAAAGAGTTTGTTTGTTTGTTTATTTGTTTGGTTGAACGCGCTAGTCTCAGGAACTACTGGTTCGAACTGAAAAAAATATTTTAGTGTTTTATACAAAGTGGTGCAGAACTTATCACATTAAATAATATACTGCCTTAAGCTGGTTGATATAATACGGTTAACATAAACAAAATTAAGAGATGAATTTTTTGAACAAAATAAATAAAATAAAATTAGACACAAATTGGAACACCATTGTAATAAGTACCTACACAAAATTATATACTTTTATACATACATACATACTTTTATAATTTTATACATACATACATACTTTTATACTTTTATACATTGCTTTTCATAAGTTATTTTTTATTTCAGTTCGAGGTTTTGTAAGAGCGGCAACGTTTGTTTTAATATAGCTGCTTTGACACCTAAGCACTTTATTTCTGCATTACTCAATATGATGTTACACAAAAAATGTGTCCTGTTGTGGATAAACTACTGAATACATTTGATTCATAATTTGTAAATCGTCAAAGAATACCATGTAGTATACCTGTGGTATTAATTAATTAATTAATGTGATAACTTAATGAGGTAAAGCGAAACTAAGCCTTGGCTAAATATATATTCTTATTGTTCAGGGGTAAATTGAGAATTCCTAGGGTTTGGAATTGTTAAAGTTGCTTGTACCAAATATAAGACTGCGGCAGGCGCCAAGGACTAAGGTGTTTGAGGTACCTACATCCCGCATTAATTTGCAGAAATTTGCTCCCACGGTCAGGGCTTTAAATATTCTAAATGAGGTTTCTCGTAGCACTCGTGGCATTGGATTATATTAGCTATCTTTAGTACAATAATATAATAATAATAATAATAATAATATTCTATCACATACACACTACACCATCTAGCCCAAACTAAGCAGAGCTTGTACTATGGGTACTAGACAATGGATAAACATAAATATATTTTTTTTTTTGTAAATACATACATATTATACATAGAAACACCCAGACCAAGCAGACCAGATATAATAGCTTTGTTGCTGCATTGCTGCATTGGGTCTGTAACCTGTAATAACAATGTGTGCTGGATAAATAAATAAATAAATAAAACATTTGCACCACTTTGTATAACATTTCATAGTCGGCGTCGATGGCGTACTGGTTAGTGTAACCAACTGCCACGCCTGAGGTCGCGAGTTCGATTCCCGCACAAGTCAAACATTTGTGTGCATGAACATGGATGTTTGTCTTGGTCTGGGTGTTTCCATGTATAATATGTATGTATTTACAAAAAAAAGATATATAAGTATGTTTATCCATTGTCTAGTACCCATAGTACAAGCTCTGCTTAGTTTGGGCTAGACGGTGTTGTATGTATGTGGTAGAATATTATTATATATATATTATATATATTTGTATACCAATAGTAGCGGAGCATCAATAAAAATGTTGCAAAAACGGGGCAAATTCTCTTATGTGAAGCAGACGAAGTTGTCCTGGTCAGCTAGTATTGTCATATGCCAACGATGTATTGTTATGCAAAAGATCTTGATAACACTGGTTTAGCTAGTTAGTGTTATCAATAAATATATTTTTAAATAGGTTAATGGCGGCTCATGATTTCGCACCCTTAATAAAACAGAGACTTATCTCAGTATTTTGGATTAAACAAATTAGAACTCTATTGCAAAGATTTAACACAAATATAATATTAAAATTTAACATATACAATTAGAGTTCAAATTGCCTTACTTTCAAATTTCGAGTTAAGTCGCTGTTTTATTAAGAGTGCGATTTGTTCTCTTATCGTGTTGGGCTTTATAAATGTTAAAAGGACAAACCAGAGAACACCTTTTATAATACTCTAACAACTATTTTTGGATAACACAAATAGTCTTGTTCTGTATTTTTTCCGTGTGAGATTCGAACTATCGCTCGGCTTGATATGGCGATTACGCCATCTGTGTAGTGTAAATATTTTGTTATAGCCCAATAATGGGGCAGAAATCTTTTATTTTAAGACTGCGCCAAGCGAAATATGCCAAAACAGGCGGTCACAGTTAAGTGAATAAAATCAACAGCTTTTGTTTAATACAAATATAAAATATGCATTTACCATAGCAATAAATGTGTTTACAATTACTTCGTGTAAAAAACTTAAAATAATTAATATTTTCGCCTACGAAATTACGTAAACTTGCACGAAAGATGTAAAAACGTAGGCTCGTGTTACGTGATTTTTAGATTATAACAGTAGAAATCTATCCTATTTTAGAGCTTAAACGAAACTTGTCCGTCCCTAATATTTAAGTTATTGGTTGATAATTAAGATACATATTTATCAAAAAAGCACTTCGAATCAATACAATTTTACTATGGCGGCCGCGCGCCGATTTGAATATGCGCCGTACGAGCTCTGTCATTATCTGTCTTACGGTCGGCGCAGTCTTAAGTGCGAAACCTACATGTAATAATTCCGGTATCGAGGAGAGCTTTACAAACGTTTAAACAACGGGTACAAAAACATCCACACTCGGAACAACCATTTGTGGATCACATACATTTTTGTCCCGGGTGGGATTCGAACCCACAACACTCGGCGCAGTGGCAGTGGCGAGGCGACCACTTAAACCACTACGCCATTCGTGCAGACACAACAATCTGAAGCAAAATTATAAAAATACTGTCGTCTTTTCTAATTTCGCTTATCACTCGTCGGTAAAGTAGACATCGCCGCGGCATTTTTTTATACAGCAGCGCTGAAACATGTACTGCTCAGCGCTGTTACTTTCTTTAATAGTTACGTAAGCCTTTTTAATAATTACAAAGATATTACAGCTATATTCGGCTTAAAGCAAATATAAAAATAACAATGATAGCATCACAGTGGATTATCCACCGTGACCGCGCCATTTGGTTTTTATGTTTACGTAATAGCAAAAAATGTAACATTCAACCGTGTATATTACATTTAAGTTAAAGTTTATGTTTACTCAAATGTTTTTTAAGGTTTCACTGATACAGTCAAGTGATAAATTGCTACAGTAAACAGTGCAAAATTAACAATAGATAAAAAGAACATATATTATCATATAATAATGGCATATAAACTGCGATGAAAGTAAACAAAGCAAAAGAAGTTGACAATGATTCATAGACATACTACGTTCGTTCAAGATGTCAAAGGACTGGTAAACAGAGTCTACGAATGACTAATACGATTAATACAATAGTACTTGTATATACATACATATGTATATAAAATATATTTAAAAATAAATAATCACCGTCTTAATAGACGGTAATTATTTATAGCCAAATCGCGGCATTTATCACACATGTATGTCAACACATTTGTGCGTGTACGATACGATAAAGAATTTATACGTTTCTTTAAAGATGTCAAAATTCGTTGTCCCTTTCTATAATGCTTCGTCTTCCAGGACTTGTAAACAGAGTCTACGAATTACTAATACGTTTATGTATATAAAATATATTTAAATTAATAATCACCGTCTATTACTTGGCCACTATGAACAAGCAATGGTTTTTGGATATTTCGTTTTTCTGTTTGGTCCAAGATCACGGAACTTATCACAGAACGGAATTGATTCGATTTTCTCAGTCACAGTAGATAAGATATTCAAATTAAGATCTAACTGTGGTCCACGTGTTTTTGATAAGTCACGAGGTGTAACCTCGGCCCTTAACATACAAAAATGCGCGGCATTTATCACGCATGTATGTCAAGGCCTCATGCACATTTGTGCGTGTACGATACGATAATGAATTTATACATTCGTTAAAGATGTCAAAACTCGTTGTCCCTTTCTACAATGCATCGGCTTCCAGGACTTGTAAACAGAGTCTACGAATTACTAATATGTTATGTATATAAAATATATTCAAATTAATAATCACCGTCTATTACTTGGCCGCTATGGACGAGCAATGGTTTTTGGATATTTCGTTTTTCTCTTTGATCCAAGATCACGGAACTTATCACAGAACGGAATTGATTTGATTTTCTCAGTCATAGTAGATAAGATATTCAAATTAAGATCTAACTGTGGTCCACATGTTTTTTATAAATTACGAGGTGTAACCTCGGCCCTTAACGTACAAAAATAAGCGGCATTTATCACACATGTATGTCAAGGCCTCACGCACATTCGTGCGTGTACTATACGATAAAGAATTTATTTCTTGTAGTACAAGAAATATTGTGGTCTGTCATAGAGGTATACCATGACATGAGCAAGCATTTGTTAAAAAATTGTTTCTAGTAAAATTGTTCTGTTGTTGAAATGTTTAATTTGCCTTAAGTGGCGTTTTGTAGAAGGAATTTTAAGGCAAAATATTTCATGTCGCGAAACAGTACACATATGCAATATAGAATAAAATCTATACTAATATTATAAAGCTGAAGAGTTTGTTTTTTTGTTTGTTTGAACGCGCTAATCTCAAGACTAACTGGTCTGCATTGAAAAATTTCAAAAATTATTTTTGTGTTGTATAGCCTATTTATCGAGGAAGGCTATAGGTTATAATATAATCACGCTACCATCTACGGGGGCGGCGGAGTAACCATAAACCCGGGTGAAACCGCAGGCACATCTAGTTATTGATAAGTCTAGCATGCCGCAGAAAAACACAGCTCGTGACTGTGTGTCAAGCTGATATGTGCGTGACGGTATCTAAGTGGATCAGCCATAAGTCACGTTTTCGCTGTTACCATTCAGTATATAAATAAAGAAATTGTTTTTACCATACAATATCTTTGATTTAAATGTGGTCATATCGATAGCAATTCTCTCTGTACTCAAATCAAATCTGTTTTAACCTATTTGAAGTCAGTACAAACAGCCTTAAATAGTTAAAGAAAATAGTTTGTTTATAGAAATACCAGCTTTTGCCCGCAGGTTCACTCGCTCGAAAACAGTACGTAACTCGGATTTTCATGACGATGGATATCGACATTATCGGTATTGGAACAATTGTAATAGGTAATAAACAAAACACATTCATAAATAGATATACCTTTAAATTATTAAAAAAAAAAAAAAATTAAACCAGAACCAAACAAAAAAAAAAATGCGCTTGGAGCATTACATAACATAATGTTATTAAAACACCATTTAAATTAAATATGTATTATAGTATCAGTAATTTATTTTATTTCAGTTTTGTATATAAAATGAAATCTTCATATACGCTATGTACGCAAGACCACTTATGTATTCTTTTAAATCTACGTTATTCTTCTTTAATAACTGTTCTCTGATTTTTAGGATATGGCATGATTTTTTGTATTTACGTTTCTTTATATTAGTATTAATTCTTTCAATCTCCAAAATTGTATTTTTTTGTTCTTTTTGCAATTCTTTCATCGATTTATAGATATTGAATTTTTTCCTGTTCAGCAAGTTATTCCAACGATTATGCCTATTTTCAATATTGTTTTGGGTAGTTGGGATATCAGCGTTCACACAATCTAATACGGACCATATCTGAGACGGAAATCTTGGGGCCGACTTCTTCAGCTGTAATTTCAACGTTGACACCTTCTTCCGATTAGTTACATTATAAACTCCATGAACATAATATTCAGAAAACCAGTCAGTCACTTTTTTTGCTTCTTCGGGTATAATTTGCTCGCGAATAATTTCAAATGCGGATGGTATCTCAGTCGGATCTAAAAAAGCAAGGGCCGCTAGATGGCGCATTTGATGCGCAAAATTACTGTTGCTAACATACTTTTTTGACAATCCTTCCTTTTGGATATGCTTCCAAATATTTTGGGACAAATGAAAATAACAATATTTGTGTTTTGCATTTGGGAAAACACTTTCACTAGCTCTTATCGCTGCTAACTTAAAATCTGTGATAATGAATACCGGGTCGAGATTAATATTTAATTGATTGAATGTACATCGCAGTACAATTTGTAAAAATATGCCATACATTCTTTCAGATTTACTCGACAAAAAACCATAAACAAGTGGTAGTACCTGATTCGTATCGTCGTTCTGGCCCACTTGCCCATGTATCGAATACAATTGGTAAAACAGACTTGGACAACACTGGAACGTGCCATCCATAATCCAAAATTGAGATTTATCCAAAAGGCGAAGATTTGTTTTTGTACTAAACACAAGAATTGTATCGGTCTCATCAACGTAATGGCCAATTACAAATTGTTCACCTTCAAATTTGGTATACTCGTTGGGTATGACAATATCATTCAATGTTTTCGGTAGTTTTGGTTCATTTCTCTTCCTTTCTCTATGAATGATCAAACGCATAGCTTCTTTTGACGGCATAAAAGGAGATGACGTATTAGGCACGCCCTGTATACTTTTTGGAATAATTTGCCCAGGCCTATCAAAACTGTCGGCAGCTTTTCTTTTTAATGAGTGCCTGACGGTATTTGCTTCAGCAGTATTCGAATCTGGTTCATGAAGATGAAATATATTGTTAAATTTGTGTATATAATGATCATCACCATTCTTTCTTGTAGTTACCAGGGCGCCACAACTCGACGACTTTTTCTCAAGCAATTCCAGTAGAACACATTATCACACTTTTTATTAATCATATATAGAAACCCATCAAGAAACAAAAGATTATTATTTTAATGCGACATAACAAACTCACATTCTCCATTTTTACGAATGAGTTAAAATGATGAAGCGATATCACTGTTGTAAGACAACAAATTAATTATTGACACTTGGAAAAATACTATCTACCCTCACAATTTCTATAATTTCGCAATAAATATAGTACCTGGTAAACTTAATGTTTTTAAAATGCATTGTCTATTTGTAATGTAAAATAGTAAACACATAGTTTTATTTATCATTGTTGCGTTAAACTTCCGTTTAAATATATTTATCATAATAATAGGTACAAACAATTACTAATATCCGTGTCTGTCCCTATATAAAAAATAAAGTAAATTTATTTTTACACAAATTTGCTAATTATAATGTTGTAGGAGTAGGTACCAGTAACAGTACGGAGGCATTTCATACTTCGTAACAGGGTAATTTCGAACTGGCGTACATCGCACTCGTATGCTTTCTAACTAACGATACGTCGGCCTTGCATACTTCGCTCCAGTGAAATTTCGAACTGGCGTACATCGAGATCCTGTACTTTAGAACTAACATACGTCGACATTTCAAACTTCGACATTCAGTAGCGGAGTCTATATAATAATATCCTCCAGACCGAATTTCGGCCACGGCGGCCAGTCTTAACGGGGAACTTATTATAGTGCACAAATGTGTGCGCAAACACAAGCGCACACTCTGTTCCCTAACTCTCATGTTCCGATGGGACGGTAATCCGACACGACCGGAGAGGGATCTGGCGCAGGACCAACGGCTTTACGTGCTTTTCGAGGCACGGGGGTGTCTTACACCACCAACTTTTAACTCCGGGCTGCTATTGAGATTTCTTAACTGAAAAACCCAATAACTATTTGTTGGGCCGACCCGGGATTCTAACCCGAGACCTCATGCACAGCAGTCGCATTCATTACCGCTGCGCTACGGATATATAAGCTATATAGTATTTAGTACATATACTTACTTCTAATTTTAATAAACTAGGATTGATGTCAAAAATTGATGGAAAATTTATTGCTCGAATGCCGATACTTGTGAAGAAAGTCATACAATATAAAGAAGGATTCTGCGTAAATAGAAACACCAATGATTAAATTATGTTCGGGTACTTTGAAATAACTACACTGGAACATTGAGACAACTGCCATCTTAGTCTCCCCGTGACCATGGCTGCTGAAAAGCAACCGAAACGTCGGGGAAAGTGTAAAATTAAATTAAATCTAAATAGTTTCAATAGTTTTAATAATAATTCAATTAGCTTAAAAATTTGTAAAGTTTAATAATAGTAGTAGTGTAACAGTTTTCAAAATTATGTAATAAAGTGTCAAATAAATAACGCGATAAAATCCGTATATAGTAGTTTAATTTCAATGAAGAAAGATTTTTTGATGAAAAGTCAGTTTAGCCAACTACAGCCCTTTTAGTATGGATTATTGATATTTCTTCACGGATTTAAAGTATATTGTCTATTAATCACTTTTTTATAAGATGACTAAATAGGTTACCTGCTTAAAACACTTAATTTTTGAGTTTTATTTCATTTTACTACTTTAATTAAGCTGGTCTTAAACTTTTGTACTGCAGTGTATGTATAATATGTATGTATGTACAAAAAAAAAGTATATATATATGTTTATTCATTGTCTAGTACCCATAGTACAAGCTCTGCTTAGTTTGGGCTAGATGGTGTTGTGTGTATGTGATAGAATATTATTTACTTAATTATAACATCCAGTCCTATACAACTGTTGTAGTGGTTGTTTCTTCTTTAGAATAAGGTACGATGGAATTGACATTGTCATTATTTTATACAAAAATCCCTTATCTATCTACTACTACTACTACTATAATATTATAAAGAGGAAACATTTGTGTTTTTGTATGTATGTTTGTAATGTTTTCACACAAAAACTATTGGACCGATTTCAAAAATAAATTTTTTACCGTTGGAAAGCTGCCTCTTCACTGAGAGACATAGGCTACACTACATTTTCAAAAAAAATAGGGAGTAGTTTTATGTATTAAAATAAGATAACAAATAAAAAGTAGGTATTGGGTAATAAATTAAAGTCCACGCAGACGAAGTCGCGGGCAACAGCTAGTAATAAATAAAGATAAAAAAAATAATGTCCAGTATGGGAATAATTAATATAAGTAATTATAAGTAGTTTTTATTAGCTACACGTATATATGTATATAATAATTACTATACATACCGTAGGTACACACGTACTTAGGTAGTAAATAAATAAATGTAATTAAAATTAGCATAGACATGTTTACGAATATAGTAATGTATGCTGCTTAAGTTACAAAACAGAAAAGAAAAACATATCGAATAATAAATTTATTTATTTTCAAATTGTATCCGTTTGTTTCCCAAAAAAAATAAAAATAAAAATGAAATTGACAAGATGAAAAATAAAATGTTGGCTTCAGTAAATACTGCTTGGGCTGCCTCCGTGGCGCAGTGATTTTGAATGTAACTGCTGTGCGATTCTATTACAAATTATTATGTAGTTTTTCTGTCAAGAAATTCTTAATAGGAAGTCTGCAATTGTGCCTATTATACGACAATAGGCTTATCCCACATTACCTACCTACGCGGGACCTAAAATCATAACTGGTTGTAAATACATCTCTAATTACCCCTCCGGCAATAGGCGTGATGCTGTATGTATATAATTCGCAAAATGTATTAAAGCGAACATGCATAAATCATAATGGTTTTTGTTTCTTTTTCTGGTACAACTCTCGCACTAGGAATAAATCCTGTGTCACGAAGGGCTTTACAAACATTCAAACAACGGACACAAAGAACTCCCAGACACGGAACAACCATTTGTGGATCACACAATTTTTTTTCCCATGTGGGATTCGAACCCATAACAGTCGGCGCAGTAGCAGTGGCGAGGCGACCACTTAAACCACTATGCTATACTTGCAGTCTAATGTGATGTTTAACTTCAGGTGCTTGATGTTTGAACGACCAGGTTATACAGGCCGTGGTCACAAGCTGACTGGTTCGGCGATGTATGCTATAAGTTCATAGAAATTTATATCTTACCAGCTGTAAAAAAAAAACAAATCTAAACCATCCTCGAATCCACATGAACACACAATTTTTTTCATCAAAATCGGCCCAGCCGTTTAGGAGGAGTTCAGTGACATACACACGTGCAGTAGAATTATATATATAAAGATAAGATTTATAACAAAATAACATAATATATGCATTTATATTTTAGTTATAGAAATCCTTATCTAACTAATATTATAAATACGGATGTGTGTTTGTTTGTTACACTTCGCGTAGTTTATTTTAAAACACTTTAATTAGGTAAGTAATTTTTAAACTACTAAGCTGTTAAATTTATTAATGATAAATTCTTAATTTTTGAAGTAGATATCCAAATCTAAATAGTTTTTAAGTTTAAATAGTTAAAACAGCAGTAATCTTTAAAAGTAGTAATTTAATAGTTTTAAATTTATGTAAAAATAGTGCTTTTAAAATAAACAATGCGAAAAATCCATTTGAAGTAGTTTCATTTGAGTAAATGTAAGACAATAATAAATATTGCATGACATTTCAATGTTCTCATAATAAAAAATCGGTGTTTTTATTAAGTAATTCAATTTATTTGTATATATACACATCAATTGCATAATATGGGACTAATTTAATTTATTTATCCATTCGTTGCGTGCTTGTATTTACAATAGTGTCAACGTAATAGTTATTAACTATAATTATTATCCTGCCATTACGCAATATTATTAAAAAGTATGTAATTGTATACATCTAGAATATATTTAAATAGACTAGAAAGATACATAAGTAATGTTACATCTTTTTATATAAAGTTTATAACTATACATACTTACTTTACTTTTGTCAGTTTAATATATAATATTTGTCTGGAAGAGAACCAATTCAAAATTAATGGACATCGACAATATTTTTTTTTAGACTGACAATTAATATATTTACGTAACTTTTGTATACGGTATAATCAATATCTATATATATAAAAATCAATTGCTGTTCGTTTGTCTCGCTAAAACTCGAGAACGGCTGGGCCGATTTAGCTGATTTTGGTTTTGAAATGTTTGTCGTAGTCCAGGGAAGGTTTAAACGGTGAGAAATTTTTTAAAAACGTCGTTAGGATAGGTGATACGAAGTACACCGGGTCATCTAGTAATAAATAATAATATCAATTACATTTAAATAACATTCGAGAATTGTAGTATTGTAGTCTTTAAAGCTAAAGACAACAACTATACACATATCATTATATAATATGGCTGTACATACGGGAAACGGTCAATTATAAAACGTTTAAATTACAAGAGGACAAAGGACATTAGGCATTCTGGTCTAACACCTTAAATTACTATTATGGATTTAACTCTGTAACTACGTTTTCTGACTAGTAAAAAATAAGAAGAAAATGAAGGGATTATGAACCCATTACCAGTACGACCCCGTTCCTAGTACGACACCATTCTCATCATGACCCCATTTCCAGTACGACGTCATTCCCAGTACGACCCTATTCCCAACACGACCCCATTCCCTGTACGACCCCATTCCCAGTACGACCCCATAGTTTTGGTTCTCGTATTAGTTTTTTTTTAAACGCATTAAGACATTTATAAATCATATTTTTATTCTAAACTGAATAACTATTCAGAAAATGCAGTTACAGGGTAAGTTCATATATTTTTTTGTAGGTCTTTAATATGAACTAGCTATTGGATATCATCCTAGGTCTGGCAGCGCAATTTTTTTTAGACCATCTTTGTATGGAGATTGCCTGATGTCCTTTGACTATTCAACTAGAACATTATTACAAATTGACAAGAAAAAATCATTTAGTGTCCGTTATTTAAGCCTATCGTATACATAATATGTACTATTAAGTTTTAATATCACAATATATTATCATTTTATATATATATTATATTTTTTTTTATATATTATATTTTATTTATAGTCACAAAAATATTGACATCATTTCATGACCTTTTAAAGTTGGGAGTTTATTTAAATCATGTTCTGGGCGTAACTCTGACCCAGAACTCGGGTATTGTAGTAATAATGCCCTGGATACGTTTAGAAGGTTTCAGTAAAGGTTTTCCATCAGCTGTAGACACTTTGAACGCTTGCATAAATGCGGCGAAGACTTGGAACATGGTTTGACGAGCATATGTTTCACCTGCACATAATCTTCTTCCTGCGGACAAAAATATTAGTATAAAGTTGGATAATAGTTTTTATATCGGGTAGAAAACAAACACAGTGTGCTTAATGGCAGCTGTTGCTGATGGATGTGTCAGGACAATACGCAAGCGATAAGCTCGCGTATTGTCGAGTTTTACAACCTCTGCAAACCATATTCACTGCTAGAATTCGATACAATTACTACAGTATTCCATATAGAGTAGTGGTAGGATAAAGTAGGAAAAGAAAAAGACCTAAGATATTAATGTTAAAATATATGTGTAGGAAATACATATTTATTTTACCATTAATATCTTAGGTCTTACGTAACACGCAAAGATTTTGCCTCGTATGGGGCCGCGGGCCACATTTATGGACTTTCTGTGCTGTGCTGTCCAAGAACCAATTCCCGTAAATACATCCAAGATCTTTTAATCGAACGTAGAAATAAATGCAAGCTTGTGCCATAGGACCAATAAGGTAGTATAAATCGTGGTATTTTGCGAAAGTGGCCCAGTTAAGTATCACTATTGATCTGTTTTCTGTTTAAAGTTGGCTTTTACTCGTCAACAGTCGTGACTGCGATTACAATCACCATTATTATACTGTCTATTCTCTTTTAACTTATTGCACATTTACAAATAGATAGCCTTGTTGATTTAGTGCGCTTATATTTAATGTTTACCGGCTTGTCTTTAGGGATTTACAGCATTTAAGAAAGATATTCTTAGTCAATTATGTAGTTACAGCACGGAGCTGTGATAAAACAAAAAAAAAATCGTGTCCTATCTATGTAAAAATCCTAATTAATATTATTAATAAATGCGAATGTGTTTGTTTTTTACGCTTGCATGCTTTAACTACTTCACCGATCATCTTGAAATTTCGCATACACGTTGTCAGGGGTACAGAGAAAGACCTAGAGCTGGGTACCTTTCATCAAGAAAAAGTACTATTCCCGGATGATAGAAAATCGACCTAATCTACATTTATGCGAGTGAAACCGCTGGCTGAATTTATAGTAATATTATGAATGTTAAATTTAGTTAAACATTCATAATATTACTTATAAAAAATAGCTCTTATGACAATATTTATGAAAATTATAGTGTACCTAATATTTAAAAGTATTTACTTCTTGTTTGGAACGATGAATTTATTTTAAATTAATTCTAGTTCCATAAGGCTATCCCATCATTGTTTTATGAATTTTATCATCAATCAAGCTATAATTACTACAGTCAAAAATAATTTTGCTAATAGTTAGATCACTATGATTAAAATGTGACTAATTGCTCCCTCTGCCGTAAGGAGGCGTCCATATTCCATGACCTGAGCTCATGACACTAGTTGAGTTTGTCATTTAATGACCGTAAATGTTGGTCAAGTGTGGCGTAAAAAGTGTCTAGGTATTCTATTTTGTAATTAAGTATTCATTATTAAAGCTATTCGCTTTACTGGGTTCAAATGAAAGAGTTAGGTATATTTTAGGTATTCACGTTATATCATTACGGCTCTACGCATATTGCTACAAACAAAAGGAAAATAGAGGCACGATTGAATCTATCCACGTCGCAATAAAATACGACTAAACGAAAATATGTATCGAAGCAAACGTGGGCAGTGTCCTGCATTTGCTATATAGTGATAGTGATCCCCCGGTTTCTGTATTGAGCATTACACTTCTTTTTTTTTTTTTTTAACGCCTGGACTGTGCACATCACATTCCCCATTGCCGGTTTTGGGGCGGGCCATGGGGATATGTCGGTTCAGCCCAAATCTATCTTATGGGCTAGAGCCCATAAGATAGATTTGGGCTGAACCGACTAAAACCACCGTGGTGCTCCTCACACCTTTATGGCGGGGTTGCGCGGATCGCTCTCGCTTTCAAATCGCGACCCCGTCAAAGGTTTGACCCGCCGATGGACGTGGCGGGTCCCACACAACCATCATACAAACATATAAATTGGGGGACCTGGTCACCGACAACAAAGCGTGCGTGGAACACGAACGCCTCCTACTCGGACCTGCGCTGATCGGGCGATGGACGGCCCCAATGGGTCCACCGCCCGCAGGCTTCTATTCAGGGTGGCTGGAGGTCATCTCGCGCCCTCCTGCGCCCGGCTCTGCGGTTAGGGAGAGGGATTGAACGTTCCCTCTCCCTCTCCGCCGCCTTCTTCACTAATATCACCTTCTCACAGAAGGAGGCGACGGCATTCCAAGACCTCTCGCTTGAAACCATGGACAGAATCATAGCCTCGAGCGAGAAGACGACCCTACCGACTGCCGCGTGCATGACACGGCGTTGCGTGGCCCAAGCAGGGCAATTTACCAATGTGTGCAACGCCGTGTCTTCCACAACGACGCGGCAGTCGCCGCAGTGATGACAACCGGGCGTCTCCTGTTTGCCTATTCGACACAGGTAACGACCGAAACAACCATGGTCGGTCAGCACCTGCGTCAGACGAAACGTGAGGGCGCCATGACGCCTCTCTAAATATGGGTCTTACCGCCACGATTGTGACGTGCCCGATTGAGCATTACATGTTGAAAACGATCCAAACTCTACTTAAGTATAAGCATTACTTAAACATTTAAATTGCTTAATGTTCAAGTTTTCTTATTAAAAGGAATTAAAAAAAAAAGAAAGGAGAATTAAATGCTAAGTTGACAACGGTTTGATGTAATTTTATTCTATAAAAATATTTTATATACTCATTTGAGGTTTGTTACTCAATTCAGAAAGTAAGAACTATATCTGGATCACACATAGTTTTGTGGCGTGTGAACACTCGGTGAAATGGCAGTGGCGAGGCGACCGCTTAAACCATTACACCATCAGAGCGACTATTGTGCCTAAGAGCCTGGGTCCGATTAATGGTCTAAACAAAGTTATTGGATTTCTGTCAAGAATTTCTCTGTATCAGCACGGATTTGAAAGTTTGGTAAACAGCAATAACTTTACGCCCTGTTATGTGAAATCTAACAAGTGAGAAACGGCAATGAATTGCCCTAAATCTTAGAGTTCGAAAAAATGGTTCAAGTAATATGCAAAGGCACGTGATACCACGTAACATTGAGGTCAGAGGTCAAATGTCATAGTGATTTCGGGGGTATATCGACTATGCTGAGTCGAATGGCGTTGACCATGAGTCTCTAGCTCTTACGGTTCTCGAGTTGAAAGTTGTATAACAGACAGACGGACGGACAAAGCTGTTGTATAAGAGTTTATTCGAACTCTAAAAACCACAGCTGGCGCAATGAAGCCAATGGAGGTCTAATACAGGTATATTAGACTTCTATTGCGCCAGTTATGTTTTTAGATAACACAATATCCGTAGGCCAGGACATTTATATATTTAGGATACAATAATATCACACCGAAACCCTAAGGCTAGTGTAAATGGAACAGTCGCAAGAGGCAGACCTAGGCGAACGTTTCTCGATCAGATCGGAGACGTTCTGGACAAAGGCTAGGTTAAAAGCACCTTAAACTGGCCAGTGTGTATGTGGAATGTGATGAAAGTGAATCAAGCCAGAGAAGTGTGTCAGGAGCGTAGCAAATGGAAGTCCGTAGTCTGCCTGCCACTCAGCCTCTGGCAAACAGACGTGAATCTATGTATGTATGTATGTTTGTATGTAATATCACACCTACATATGTATATATATGTAGGGGAAGGCAGATCTCTGCCTACCACTCCTGGGATTAAGTTGTCATACTAATGTAAAATCTCATAGTAAGCGTTGCTCGTTAAACCAAGCAGATTACAAACATCCTTACAGCATGTCACTAATCATTTTGTACTTATAATAACTATGTAATTACTCCAGTACTGTATTATAAACCGACTAAGCAGTTTTTGTACAACACTTACCTAGATATGAGTTAGAAAATTACATGTTACGGTATTCAAAAGGAATGACAGGGGTTGGTACTAGGTGGTACGGAGCCACTGTAAAGTAAGTTTGGTAAGTCGTAGTAGACAGATATTAGTACCTAAATTAGATAGTAAGACAGGCTTGAGACTGTATCACTATTTCTTAAAGCAATTTTATTGCGTGTGCGAGAATTAGACAAAGCTATAACTCTTTACATCGCGCTATCTCTTTCTCACAAGGTCCTTAGATATTATATAACTGCTATAATATGTACTTTGTTTGGAATTTAGTGAACAGGTATGTATTAAACAAGGCCAAACTTGTTTTGTTTTAAGTTTTCTTAAACTTGAACCGATTTAATTAATGGTTCAGATGTTTACTGACTGGAGTTTAAACTGGTTCCAAATAGTTATAAAATCAATGTCAATCGGTTAAATGACTGATCATTAATATTTCCTGACATCATATTCCTTGAAAATACATTAGGTATGAATTAATTACGTTTAAGGTATATTTATTTTAAATTGAATGTCTATTTTTGTTTTGTAGTTTAATCATTCACTGCAAACTTTCTCTGTTGATTTAAATGACGACGGCTGTTATGTGTAATGATTGTCATGTCAATCATATTAGCACGAAGGCAAGGAGATAAAGGATAATATGATAATCTCATAATTGCGTCATAATAAGTTGGTAAGTAATTCAATTCATATTTGATTACGATAATCGAACATTTTGGATATTTGATAGCAGATTAAATTTCTTGTTACTAAAAACGAATGAATTTCTTCTATACTTACCATAATAATAATAAAAGCCACCCACGTCGCGCATCTCTGACTTTCGGAAGCTATATGGCTTTTCGAAATTATGTAATTATGCCTATTGATTGACAATTATCGCCTGCTCCGTGCCTCGGAGAGTACGTTAAGCCGTCGGTCCCGGCTGCCATGAACGTCTATGGCAGTCGTTATTGGGAGAGAGTCGACACAAAAGATCCCACTGGGTCGAAGTGTCGCCGAAATGCACTGACTGGCACCCACATAAGATACATACCATAATAATAATAAAAGCGTTCAATCGTGGATCCGATTCGCACACCGAGGGTGTGTATACTGTATTACACAAGGGCGTAGAGCCCAAATCACACTTAGACTATGTTTGAATCAGGGTGGTCGCTGATGTTGTTTCAGTTCTAGCGACCCACCCACCATTCAACGCAGCGAGTTGGCACACCGTGGTAGGTTTAGTCGGTAGTACCCGGGACATTCCATCATTTCCCGGGTGAGCCCGACATAACCTCTCCGCTTCCCTTTTCCGCGGTGAGGTAAGAGTCAATGCATTCTCCCAAGTTAAAAAAAAGGTTTGAATCAGAGAAAGAAACCTCTATTGCAAATATTTGTTGTTTGACCTAAGAGCACAATAATCACATTATACTCCAGTATACTCAAGTTAAGTATCGATGCTTACATGTCTTGACATTTCATTTTTAATCTAATAACTTTTAAACACCAAATGATTTTATTCCATTATTTTGATTTTAATTTATTTCTTTGTTTTGTTACTATATCGCACCCTTAATAAAACAGACTTATCTCAGTATTTTGGATTAAACAAATTTGAACTCTATTGCAAAGATTTAACACAAATATAATATTAGAATTTAACATATACATTTAGAGTTCAAATTGCCTTACTTTCAAATTTCGAGTTAAGTCGCTGTTTTATTAAGAGTGCGTTATTTCCTATTGTTTGTTAATTGTTGTTGGTAATTTAATTTGTTTTATATTAATCTGTTGCATCATCTTTTAAATGTCTACATTAAAAGGCTATACAACCAAAAAGAATATCAAACTATTTATGTAACAACCATGCGGACCACCTGATGGTAAGTGGTTACCGTAGCCTATGGACGCCTGCAACACCAGAGGCATCACTTGCGCGTTGCCGGCTGCCGACACAGCAAAAACATTTTAACACCCGTTTTGAAGAACCCCATATTTGTGCGTATTGGTATTCGATTCCACTTTAACTCCTGTCAAGAAATTCGCAGTAACTGTTCTGAAATAGGAATTTGGCCGTGTCTCATTCCATGCATCCAGTTTTCAAAATTATGTAATAAAGTGTCAAATAAACAACGCGATAAAATCCGTATATAGTAGTTTAATTTCAAGGATTAATTATTATTAAGGTACTTTTACAGATAAGTAACATTGACTGCTAGGTATTTATAATGAATATAATTGTTTAATTATTATTGTAATTAGTTATAACTAATAATATCCGTTAGAAAATGAAACAAAATGCTTTCAAAGGGCTTTTAATTAATTACAACGTCATCGCTGTAGTTCGATTTTCATTGCCTTTATTGGTTTCGAGTAGAATTGTTTTTTAAAAGATAATTCCCGCACTGGGATTAGGCGCTATTGTAAATAATTCTTATTTAATTTTTGACTAATTATGTAAAACAATGATATAGCCGTAATAATCTTATCGGAGTTTACAACTTGCGAAAGTATAGATATGTTTTGATACGAACGACGTTTTCCAAGCATTTTAATTGAATTACCACATGTATCACCACTGTTAAGATTACGGGATAAGCCATCAGTCACTACACTATGTACCTACATATCTACTAACGTCATCAGACAATATCGTATATCAATCTATCACAGGGAAATACATGACTCTACTCCTAATTTAGATTATGAAGACTATGTGCAGTATATTATCGCAATTAAGGTTTACATTTTTTTTTAATGACCCTGTCTTTTGTAATTTAGATATATTTATTAGATAACGATATTTTTTTGCAATTTATATATTTAATCCGGAAATTGTATTAAATTAGAATAATGTAATTTAATGCAATTGCCAGGTTTTCTCTAGATCGGTGTTGATTATTAGTTTCTTCAAAAGTTACACAATTCAGTTACAAGTTCCATTATAGTTTTTATGATCGAGTAAATACAAAATCTTGAAGTTTCACTCGTGCTTTTTTCATTATTTGCTAGGCAGTCATAATCACACATTCTGTCAAAATATATAGGTATCAATTATGGTTTAAATCTCTTTCGAACAGACTGACAGACGATGGAAGCTTACTGATGATTAGACGGATCCTCCGTTGGGTACCCTTGGGTACAGAACCATAAGTTACTACATGTTACTCGTAAAACGTCTAAAATACTTGATTGTTTAGGTTGACATAGTAATAAAAGCAAAGTAAAGTAAGATAAACACTAAAACAATAATTATTATTTTAATAATCGTAAGTATATTATCGTTATTTTACCGAAATCTGTTTAGTATTCCAAGATATACCTTGACCCTGTACCTGATGAGGTTTCGTACAAAAAGTTTAATAATGTTGGTCACGTGGTAATATATCATTTTTTGCCATCTACCGGCGAGTAGGCTTGGCAGAACAAAGCTTGCCAAGCTGGTTAGTAATCAAATAAAATTATGATTTTAATTTCTCCAGATTATAACGCCTGCAGTTATTTACCAATGATTATTCTGTTAAACAAGTTGTTTGCGTTAATTATATTGCATATTATTTTCTGTTCAACTTCCTTTCCTAAAGGGTCGGCAACGCGCAAGTAATGCCTCTGGTGTTGCAGGCGTCTATAGGCTACGGTGACCACTTACCACCAGGTGGGCCCGTATGCTTTTGAGTTGCAGCGACACACTGATAGCCAGACGCAATAGATTTACTTATGTATTCTGAAACTTAATAGATCCTGTACTCTTTCTATTCATTACTTACTTAAGGCGCACAATAAGACGAGAAACTTATAGTAACATAAGAAACAGTAAAGGTTATAAGTAGAGTACACACCTGCGCCGAACGGTAATGATTTGTCGCTGGCAGGGTCAATTACTCCATTCTTGATGAATCGCTCTGGTCGGAAGTTCTGGGGGTCACCCCATATTTTTCCATCCATATGCAGCATTGTAAGATTGGGGCTTAACATCGTATCCTGAAATATAAAATTAATATAATATCAGCCCTGTATATCTGTCCCACTGTTGGGCCCGGTCCAAGAAAAATAATACATTCCTCATTTTTTTAACGCTTAATATTCTTAGAAAATGTCAGGTGGATCAAAATGCCCTATGACATTAAAGGTTTTGGCATTGTATTTTTATAAACCTCACCGCTGTCATTTCTATCCTTTATCGGGATTAATTTGACCTCAATTGTTTGGCGATTTAACCTAAAAATTGGCGGGACAAATAATTTGCACGATCAAATTCCAAACAAATGCCTTTAAGTTATTGGATATAATGTTATTCTTTCAAAGGCTAAACTTAAACGGCAGTAGTTCAATGAAAACCGATATTCCTTATATTAGATACCAGCTGCATAGCTGGCAAGACAATAACGAAATTAAACAGAATAAGGCACCTTTTGCTAAGATTTCTTCATATTTTAAACAATTATATAATAATAATAATATTCTACCACATACACACAACACCATCTAGCCCAAACTAAGCAGAGCTTGTACTATGGGTACTAGACAATGGATAAACATACATATATACTTTTTTTTTGTAAATACATACATATTATACATAGAAACACCCAGACCAAGACAAACATCCATGTTCATGCACACAAATGTTTGACTTGTGCGGGGATCGAACCCGCGACCTCAGACATGGCAGTCGGTTACACTAACGCCATCGAGGCCGACATATGGAAGAGTTTAGAAATTACCTCCGGTATGTTATATCCTCCTAAGGTACTATCAACCATAGCGCGGTGAGGAACTCCGAGCGGCACAGTGGTGTCATACCGCATGGTTTCTCGGATGCACGCTTCCACATATGGCATGCTATCGAAACAAATCAAGTATGTAAGTATTCTACAAATAAAGTTATTTATCTTCTATTATAGTTTTTTTCCGTATTTAGCCTATTTGTATGTTCCACTGGGCAAAAGCGTCTTCCTTAGATTTCCAAATGGATTTCTTCTTTAAGTCTGTGAAAGGCATCTAAGTCATGTTTTGCATTATATAAGGCAATTATTTATTGCTTTTCGTGTTCGTCTGCGTCACAAAAGAGAATGTGCCCCGTTTTTGCAAAATATCTCATTGATGTTCCGCTCCTAGTGGTCGTAATGTGATTTTATATAAACTATAGCGTTCCTTGATAAATGGGCTATACAAAAATATTTTTTCAATTCGGACCAGTAGTTCCTGAGATAAGCGCGTTCAACCAAACAAACAAACTCGGGCTTATAATATTACTATAAATAATTAAAATTGTTAAAATAGAAGAATTTAGATATTTTTTATTGAAACGAGGCCGAGCCTAGCTGTGTAGATACGTGGTGTGATAGGTTTTTACTAGTTTGATGTGTGATGTGATTACAGAAAAGGGCATACCTCTAATCCAGAAAAAATATCTAGTCTTTGTTCGTTTGTTTGTTTGTAAGGGTTTGAGTCAAAAACGAATCAACCGATTTTAAGAATTCTTTCACCATTAGAAAGATATGTTACAGTAAGTGTGATTAATTGAAAACTATTCATAATGATAAACAATTATTTGTTTATCATTATTAATAATTACCGAGGTAAAAGTAAGAAATTAATCGTATTTATCAGTGATTATTAATAATTTAACCTCAGTACCGATAAATGAAAACAATTTTCGAAAATAACGCCATCTAAGCGTCTTTCTGTTCGATCGTGCATCAGAGGATACCAAATATTATTTTAGTATCCTAAAATCACCTTTAAATAAATATCAATAATGCAACTTTTAAATATTTAAAAATACTTCAATACATACTTAAGTAACTGGGTGGTTATAAAAAAAACCACGAATGCCTTTTAAACTAACCTATCCGAGTCGGATTGCTCTGATTTGGGTGTTAACTATAATGATGGTAGCTATATAAGGTATTTAAAAATTTTTAAAATTTTGCCTTGGAGATATTTATTTGAAGGTGATTATAGGATACCAAAATAATAATTTTATCGGGGTCGCCTATGACCGCCCGGGTGATTATATTCGCAGGTGATCAAAGAACACTAAAGAGTCGCCTATGATAACCCAGGTGATCATAGTGGATTAGACTAATTCTACACAGTCTATGTTTGTATAATTTTTATTTTATCTGTTTTTGTTTGACTTAAGCAAAACAAAAAAAAATGATTTGCATGTAACTATGGTATTAATTAAATACCTACTGGACAACTAAATTCGAGTCTTATTTTATGACTTTTACCGACGCGGACGAGAGGAGTGAATTATTTATAATAACAACTGGTAAAAGTGATGAATTTCAGTATTCGATATATTCACATTTACCAAATCATGAGGTAATTATTAATAATGACAAATAACTATTAATAATTTTCAATTAATCACACTTACCGTAACAGATATATTATCGGCGAGTAACTTAAGCTATATTTTATTAGAAAACGTACCTACTGTTACTAACATAACCTGACATACGTTTCGAGCAAAAGCTGGTAAGTAATAATAATAATAATAATAATGTCCTCCAGACCGAATTTCGGCCACGGCGGCCAGTCTTAACAGAGACTGGCCATCTGCGCAGGAGATATTATAGTGCACAAGTGTGTGCGCAAACACAAGTGCACTCTCTGTTCCCTAACTCTCATGATCCGATGGGACGGTAATCCGACACGATCGGAGAAAGATCAGGCGCAGGACCAACGGCTTTACGTGCTTTCCGAGGCACGGGGATGTCTAACACCGCCAACTTCCTAACTCCGGGCTGCTATTGAGATTTCTTTACAGAAACACCCAATAACTTTTTTGGCCCGACCCGGGATTCGAACCCGAGACCTCATGCACAGCAGTCGCATTCACTACCGCTGCGCCACGGAGGCAGTTTAAGTATATGTATATGGTAAGTAATAAGTACATACTGAACGTAAATCGACCCTATAAACCAACATAAACAGGCAACGGCGTGTTTATATGCTTGATTGACGTTTAGTATGTACAAGTTGTAGTGACATAAAAATAAATAAAATATCCATAAATACCATAACGTACTATATAATATGAAAAAGGTGGGCGTGCGATTCACGATCTAGAAACTGGCGGGAAAAAGAGCGAATCGTCAACAAGCTGACAACAACCCACCAGCTGGCAGTTTCTCTTGCAGAGTATGTGGTAGAATCTGCCGCTCTAGAATTGGCTTCCATAGTCACAAAACTAAGTGCATGTCTACGGGACAGTGGCTAAATCGTTTGGAACAGACGTAAAGCCAATGATATATAGTGTAGTGGTTTAGGTCGTCGCCTCGCCACAGCCATTGCGCCGAGTGTAGTGGGTCTGAATCCCACACGGAACAACATTATGTGTGATTCACAAATATTTGTTACGAGTCTGGGTGTTCTTTGTGTCCGTTGTTTGAATGTTTGTAAAGTCCCCTGCGACACAGGAATTATTCCTAGGGCCGGAGATGTTCTTTCAAAAAAATAATAAAATAGATACAATACAGAAAATGCCGAAGCAACAATGTTCATGTAACTTTTATATAAAAAGTACGTACATAAATCGCTTAGTATACACATTGCAGGTGCCTACAATTACGCTATGTGTGCCAAACATTGCAATACTAAACCGCCTATTTAGTAGGCTAAACGTCAATTCGAAATAACTAGTTGATTTAAGAACCCAACCAGATTCCTACACAAATTATAAAGTCTATGAATTCTAGTACTTATAAAGTTTAGTTTAATTTTTGGCAATGCTGCCAGTCGAAAGTAATGCGGAGGAATTCCATGACGTCATTTTAATTAGAGGGTCTTAGTTTTAGTTTTCTGTTTTATAGTATTTCAGGTAGTTTCAAAATAATTTTGGAAATTGATAATATTTATAAATAAAATTTATAATTATTTATTTCCTTGTATCCCGCACAAGGGATAGGGGAAAATTTTGTCGTTATAAGTTTCATTTTATAATACATGTTTTTAGTCTTTATGAGAATAGATCAACCGGTACAACCTGAGAGATTTATGAATTACTTAATGGACTTCTTAGTTTAGATATAATGTAGAAAATATTGCTTAATGAATCATGAAACTATGGTAGCATACGAACTATTTCGACCACATTCTGGTCACACAAAGTCTCAGTTAATATTTTCTCCGATGCAAGCAGCAGTTTCTTGCTATCCAAGTGCTATCGCCTCTTAGAATTATGATTAGCACGAAACATGCCTTGATTATAGCGTAATATGTAATAATTACTAATATTGATACTTAATGGAAAAATAAAATAGTTTACTAAACAATTAACTTATATAAGATACTATTATAATTATTGTGTCATACAGAATAAAAACTTACGCTGTTAATTAATTTATTTCGCTAGCGATAGCCTAGGGGATCGTTAGCCTGCTACGCAGATGTCTCAAGTACACAGTGACGCATCAACCTAGACTGTTTGGACTTTGAACTATTAGAAGTTGAACGCTGCGAATCGTGCGAGAGAGTGCATTATATTTTTTATACGCTCTATCCTTACCATTACATCGACATAACTATGCACTGTCCCTTTCCGACAATTCTCTATTTTGTATGTAGCGTAGTTATGCGTACCTATATAGGGTGTCTAACTTGATGTGAGCCGTGTGTACGATCCCAAGGCACGCACCTCTGTCTTTGCGAAGTTATGTGCATATTAAATTATCGCTCATTTTAACGGCGAAGGAAAACACCGTGAGGTAAGTTTACCTCACGGTAAATGACTTTATGAAGATATGTGAAGTTTGCCAAACCGTGTTCACTCTAAGAAAAAGGCACGTTCTTAGCAGCGGAACCGTTTATATAAAGGTCTGATATTACATTATCAACTTATGTAGCTGCCTGTATGAGACCATATATAATATACTTGACGTTTAAATGGTGCAACCATAAAAGGAGCCGCGTAATAACCGGAGGCGGCACACTTTTTATTGAAAATATTAAGAAATACTTATAAATAGTATGAACACGTATGTAACATAATCATTGCTTACAAGATAAACGTAGGTACAGTAGATCACCGGTTTTACGACATTTGTATTTGTTCAAGTAAGTAAATAATCTTATATTCTTGTGAATACGATTACTGGTTTTGTTACTTAGGTAATTGTACATACATAGATTCACGCTTGTTTCCTAGAGGGGTGGACAGGGACTACGGATTTCCATTTGCTACGATCATGACACTTCTCTGGCTTCATTCACTTTCATAACTGTCCTCATACACGCTCGCCGGTTTAAGGTGCTCTTAACCTGGCCTTTATCTAGAACGTCTCCGATCTGATCAAGAAATGTTCGTCTAGGACTTACCCTTGCGACTGTTCCATTGACACTAACCTTATAAACTTTCTTAGTCAGTCTTAGGTAATTGTATTTTTTATATTTTACGCTCTATAAGTGCTGTATCGTGATCTGTAATTTCTACACAATTATATACAAACGACTATCTATTGGTATAGAATGTTGACCAAACGAGTATGAACTTCTTCTGGGTCACACTCTCAATCTAAAGTCTGGTTTATTAGTTGTCTAGATTTTGCCCGCAGCTTCGTTCGCGTAAATGTAGGTTAGGTTATGTTAGTAACAGTACTTTTTTCTGGATGAAAGGTACCCTATGGCCTTTCTGTATCTCTGACAACGAGAATGTAAAATCTCATGATGATCTCTTGAGTGGTTAAGGCGTAAAAGCGTACATTAAATTTTGTGGTTTCATTAGGTTGCGTGCAGGGGCATTCAGCCATTTTTTTAGATAAAGTCTTACAAAAACTGACTCATCTATATCCATGGAGCATAGCTCTACGTTAGTTTGAAAGTATATAATACATACAAATAATGTGAAGTTCTAACTTCGCTCAATACGATATTAAGAGCTCGGGTCTGATGATGTAATAGCAATTTCCTTTATTCATTGTAGTTAAAGTTGTCCACGTTGAACGGCACAATTACGGACTTCTTAAATGGCCAAAGTACCTAATGATGCAAATAGGTATGTTGTATGTACATTCAGCATGCAAAGTGGAAGAATTTTCAACTAATTGATATTTGCGTACTTAATCCGATTTCTATGTCCCCAAAGTGTTAGGAACATATGAATTTCACCAACATTTCCACAGTTAAATGGTTTTAAGTCAGTCAGATAATCAACAGAATATTTTATACATTTTTTTACATGTTTTATGATTCATACAAGGTGGCGCAAAGTAATGTCATAATGTGAATTGGCTACCATATTGTTAGAAATGAAAAAAAAAATCTGTTTTCATGAAAAGTTTAAAGATGTAAAGTTGATGACATTAAGGTGATAAAATGATATCGCTTAAATTACCACCTTCCAGGTTCATGAACAATTATGCTTGTTTTACGGCATTTATAATTGTTTCTTGCAAAATAACTGGCTGCAAATTGGCGGTTTGTTCTTCAATGTTAGCTTTCAAGACTTGTAAGGTTTGGAGTTTGTTATGGTAAACTCAAGATTTCTGCAAAATGTCTGGCACCGTAAGATCTAATGGTCTGGACGGCTGGTTCAATTCTCCAAAGCGGGAGATTACTTGGCTAGGAAATTCGTGGCTCAAAAATTCCATCGTTGCCCGAGCTGTGTGAACAGTTGCTCCGTCCTGCTGGAACCAACACTGCTTAAGACCCAATTCAGCAAATTGCAGCAAAAAATACCCTTTTAACATCATACTGTAACGCTCACCAGTTACGGCTACGATGGTGCCATCGACCTCCTCAAAAATAAGGACCAATTATTTTTCACTGCAAATACCACACCAAACAGTCACGTTGAATGGATGCAATGGCTCTTGATGCATTTCATGTGGGTTCTTTGTGCCTCAATCGTTCGCGCACACGGAACACGACGACGAGGATAACCACGACGAAATTCATGCTACGTTAAAGCAACTGACCGAATATTGGTCAAATATGCAGTAACAATAATTCCACGTTCTTCAGGTGTGTATCGCTCCATGGATTGTTGTCTACTAATTATTTATCCATCTACAACATAGATGTCAAAGCACAATGAAATTGAACGCTGTTTGCAAAAATTAAGGCACATTCACATCATGACATTACTTTTGCGTCACCTTGTATTATTAACTGCCCGCGGCTTTGCACGCACTTTTTTAACCGAACAGCATACCAGGATTAAAACCTCTATGCTAATCCAGGATATGACCTATCTGTGCGCTAATTTCATCTCATTGAAATCCGGTAACAAATATCAAAACATCTTTAAAAAAACTTTCATATTTATAACATTAGTAGGATTTTGTTGTCATGAAAGCTGATAATTATCAAATCTAAAGTGGCTACAACACCCACATTCAAAAATCTGTTTTACAATCATAGACGTAGAAACGCCCAACTAGAAATTGTCCTCTCTCAAATCAGTCATCATCAGCCGAAACTCCGGTACTCCACGATACGACGTAGTCATCATGTTATTCTGTCTATCTTAGAATACATCATTAAAAATCTATTGTGTCTGGCCACCGGTATGCCGATGCGGTTTAAAAGGCTAACGTAGATTGCGCTACGTAAAAATAAAAAGTATGCATTCTTACGTAATAAAATCAGATTGATTGGTTTTAATAACGATTATACTTAATGTAACATTACAAAAATATTGTATTCATTCATGTATACTTACGCTCCTGCCTAAGCATCCCAATAAAGGGTGTTCCGTATTCATCCTATGACATCTCATCCTATTTCTTTACTTATTCTAAAGTAGATTGCCTAACTGGTCCGATTACATTATTTTAATAAAGTTTCTTTATTCAATTTTTATATTTTTCTGATAGCTATTATAACTTAACCTGTTACCTGATTCCGGCTTGACGTCGACTTCTGGGACACACTGTATGTATGTGAAAGTTTGTGAGGATGGATTGATGGATGTTTGTCACTCTTTCACGCAAATACTACTGAACGGATGTTGATGAAACTTTACAGTATTAACATATTTAAAAACTATCTGAACATAAATGTATATTATCGCGAGCGAAGCCGCGAACAAAATCTAGTTGGCAATAAGACAAGGAAAAGTCACCAGTCACTAAGAGATAACATGTGACGTTCCACGGGTAAAGGTACCTTATGGATCATAAGGTCCCTTGGAACGTCACATAGGGTACGAATGAACGGTAAATTTACTATTTGCATTACCATTTTTTTTACCATTTTTATTTATTTACAATCTTAACGGTAGGTTAATAGACGTAAGCGATGACATTCCAATTGGTCTGGTAGGTTGTATCACGCACTTCTTTGTAGTCATTATTGTTTTATTTTCTGTTGCAACAAAAAAATCTCTTAAGGTTACAAGAATCGGTTTGCTAGTACGATTTAGCTGCATTCCGTTTAGAAATATAATGTTATCGGCTATGTGGCAGGTCTTTTGCTGAGTAGCTTGCATGTTTGCACAATTAATAAAATATACATACACAGTGTTGTGAGTTTGAATCCTATATAAGGCCGACCGCTGCGTTAAGCACGTGCACGGAGCAGGCGCCCGCCGCAAGGACCCGCGCCGTGCTCCGTCACGGACAAATTAACCTATCGCGGGTGCCCGCGATGGACTCTCGCCTCTCGCCGACAGTAACGAAACGCGTGGCGCTCACTGATTTATTAGTTACATCTCCGCTCGCGTGCTCCGTCGCGCGGACACGTTGCCCGCGGGGCGGGCTCCGTCGTCCGCTCCGCGTGCAACAGAAGACCCACCTCACGCAGCGCTGCTCTAAGGATGATAATAGAAAACAGCACGCCTCGGACGCTTAACGCAGCGGACGGCCTAAGGCTTCTTTTAAGGCTGGATGTACTTTGCGTCCCTTAAATAATGTTTTGTTATACTTCTGCGATACCTACAGAGTTTGATCTTAACCTTGGGTTATAGTTAAATATTTAATAAAATATAAATTATATCTCCTAGTACTTCTTCCACGGAAAAAAAATTGATTTATATTTTATTAAATATTTAACACTTTTTTTTTACGTGGCGGAATGCTTTGACCCATACCCCTCCGCTGGGGTGGGCGGAGGGGATATGTCGGACTCACCGAGGTAAAAGAGAAAAATGGTAATGAAGATAATGATGTATTCCGGGAGGAATACCGACTAAACCTACCACGGTGTTCCTCGACAAAACCGCAATCGACGGGGCCGCGCGAATCACTTTCACATGCGGTCACGACCCCGCCGAGGTTTCGGCCCGCCGTATGCAACGGCAGGCCACTACACAACGAGACTAGCCTTTAGTCATCTCTATATTAAACTACCTACTGTCCCTCGTTGTGGGGGGAACGGACACACACATCACAGAGGCGCGCGTGGGAACACGCACGCCGCCTCTCGGACCTGGTGCTGATCGGGTGGCGGGCAGGTCCACAAAGCCCACCACCCCCAGGTCAAACCTCAGGGTGGCTAGAGGTCATCTCGCGCCCTCCGGCGCCCGGTTCTGCATTTGGGGAGAGGGTTTAACAGCTCCCTCTCCCGCCCCGCCGCCTCCTTGATGGACGTGACTTCCTCACAGAAGGAGGCGACGGCGTTCCACGACCTCTCGCTCCGGACCGTAGATTGAACCACAGCCGGGAGCGAGAGGGCAACCATACCGACTGCCGCGATCAACTCGCGGCGCTGCGATGCCCAGGCGGGGCAATCCGTCAATGTGTGCAGCGCCGTGTCCTCAACAACGTCGCGGCAGTCGCCACAGTGGTGACAATCGGGCGTCTCTTGCCGACCTATGCGACACAGGAACTGGCCAAAACAACCATGACCAGTCATTACCTGTGTCAGCTGGAAGGTGAGGGCGCCATGCCGCCTCTCCAGCCACTCCTCAAAAACGGGTCTTACCGCCACGATTGTGGCGTGCCCGGCACTGGGGTGCACAAGTCGATTTTTCCATTCTTCCACCAGGACCTGGCGGAGCTCGGACCGTGCCGCCTCTAGAGTGGGAGAAGCTGGTCCTTCGCCCCGAGCCAGCGTCTCCTGGCGCCAACGGTAGAGCGACACCAGAAGCGCCGCTTCCAAGTCCCAGGGGATCGATCCGGCGAGGAGGCTCGCTGCCTCGAGCGAGATCGTACGGTAGCCTCTAATTAACCTGACGGCCATGGCGCGCTGTGGCGCACGAAGTGCTGAGATATTACGGGCCGTCGGGTTGTGTCCCTAAACTGGACCCCATAAAGGGCCATAGACCACACGACCCCTTCGTAGAGCCTCCAGCAGGAAGTGCCTGGCCCCCTTAGGTTGGGCAGGAGACGCGCGAGCGCACCTGCCGCGCCCAGAAGACGGGGGGCCAGTCGACGAAAGTGGGCTACAAAGTCCCATCGGCCGTCGAGCAAGAGACCCAGATACTTAAGGGTTGGCTCGACAGCGACACAGACCTCTCCTACCATGATGTGCGACCCTGGAGGTGGCCGGTTCCGAGGGCCATGGAAACATACGGTCTCGGATTTAGACAGGGCCACCTCGAGGCCCAACCACCGGATACGATTGAAGACTTGTGCGACCCCAGCGGTCGCCAGTATGGCCGCCGTCGGGTGCGATAAATCATATCTTAGTTCAAGGAATATTTATGTTAAAATTATGTTCTATATGAATAGCTAATTGTCTTGTGATAAAATAATATATTGCATTATTATGAATAAATTTTAATTAAAATGTAGAGTGCTCTCATAATTATTATCAATGCAAATGTAGTTAGCTCTACATAAATATGGAAATGGTATTTTATGAATGAACGGTTCTATTATAACGGTTCTATATTATTCTCGGTAAATAACGTGTAATTTATTTATAAATCGCTATATTATGCTTATCGAATATTTTTCATCGTAGATTTAACGCGCATTTTGAGCAAGCTTTTAGCGCTCATAACACAATCAACAGATTAAGGAATTCTTAAAATATATAAATATCTATTATTATTTTGCCTGACGAGATTTATTGGTTGGAATCGATACTTTGGATTTCTATTCCACTCGATACCGCTATATTGATCTAGGTGTACCCTGGCAAGTCTTTTCATCTACTATCACAAACATGCTAGCCTTCTACTAATATTATAAATGTAAAAGTTTATAAAGGTGTTTAAATGTTAAACTGATTAGGGTGCAACTTGGAACACACTTGATAGTGGCCTGGATCCTGTTATGGAAAAGTCAGCAATAATTTATTATTGGACACTTGTATTTCGGTATGCGTTCCCTTAAATCTACACGGATAAAGCCAGCAGAGCAGAAGCCTAAAAGGATATATAAGTCTAAATAATATATATTATTATACTGTTATTATCAAGAGGAAAGATTTGATATTTTGTTTGTTTGTCAGGATTTAACTCAAAAATTACTCAACCGATTTGAAAAATTATTGTACCGTTGGAAAGCTACATTATCATTGAATAAAATATATTTTTCTTAACCTAATTTTACGCGCGCGGGCAAAAGCTGGTACTAAATAAAAGGGTTTGAGGTGTGTTGTGGGAACCTTCGCATCCAACATATACCTACCGTAAGTGCAATGCGTATTAGCTACGTTCACTTTTAATGACCTTGTTCGTAATTGGTTGCCAGCTACGTTTGGCAAGATTATATTCTATGTAACGGTTAATCATTTTCTCAATAATCATTCAAATATCGAATATTATTTTTTATATAATCATCTAATTTTTATTATATTAATCCGTGATATTAATCAATCGTCTATTGAACAAGAATATCATATAGTGCGTATTTTTATAGGTATGTGGTATATTCTTTTTCTGCATCAATGACGGTTACTGAATAGATTTTAATTATGGCTTTACTAGATTTTGCCCGCGGTAAATGTAGGTTATATTAGTAACATTACTTTTTTCTGGATGAAAGGTACCCTATGTCCTATTCTCTACTCCTGACAACGTGTATGCGAAATTTCACAATAATAGGTCGAGTAATTGCAATAGCATTTATAATTTTAAGTTAGAATGTGCCTGCTGTCTCTCCAACTTATTCCTCTCAGCCTTTTTAACAAATCAATAGTTGAAAACTACCTTCCACTGTTATAAATATTAGGCTAAAGACCTAATAAAGTATTTACGCAAATAGTCTTTATAAAATTTAGTCAACTATATAATACGATGCCTAATACCGCTATGAAATCCATTTATGCATACAGTATTATTAGAATCACCACTTGCTCGGAATTCAAGCCACAGAACCCGATCGTTTCTGAATATTATAATTATATCTACTATATTTTAAGTCAAACAAAATAAAAAACAAAATACTGTTGGAAGTGCGTCTATACAATAACTCACTAACGGTTATTAAATTTATTGCCAGTCTTTAGAAGGTGCAAGTTGTAATAATGAAGATACAGTAAAAAACTATCAACAAATATAGATAAATATAAAATACAGATATCTCAATATGTGTCTTCGACTAAAATATTTTCTCCAAACTCACGGCTTGTACCGCAGAGACAACGAACCAGGAGCGTTTAACAAATTTTGAATTTTAAATACTGTTCTTACGAACAGCCAGCGCTAAAATTATGTACATTCAAACCTACATGATAAAAATGAGGTTACAATATATAAACACGTAGGTAGCCTACAATACTAACGGGGCATCAAATGTTTGCATACCAATTTTCCAGTAGCACAGATTTAGATATAACCTTTAGAAATTAGTATATTAATGTCAACTTTAAGTAATATCTAAATTATGCCATATACTATACCTACTCATAATATTATCTATAAAATAAACATTTAATTTTTGCGTTCCCTAGTTTAGGTTGATGTTTTTCTCTTAAAAACGCCGTAACGGTTTATGTTAATTATATAAAGTTATATTTTATTTAGTTATAATATATGTATAATAAATGTTATTTTGTAACCTAAATAAATAAACTATTTTTGATCGTCTTTGACATAGAAGTTAGGACTAGTTCATAATCTATGTATATGGACTTCTCTTGTGAGTGAAGTCATGGTCTGTAACTGCATTTCTCTCATTTGTAGACTTACTTTGATATATATTGTTTAAGACAACTACCTCACTAGGAATAGTGCCTGTGTCGCGGGGGACTTTACAAACATTCAACCAACGGACACAAAGAACACCTAGATTCGGAACAACTGTATGTTTAAATCTAAATAGCCCTTCTACTCTAAAATCTATCTAGGCTTGCCTCTATTTCTTGTACCTACTATATTTTCCCAAACTTCGTTTAATTTGAAAGAAATATGTCGTATTAAGATATCAAGATTTTGTTGTTCTGCCATTTTCTATGACTTGATTATATGTTGCAGAATTACAAATTGTGTTATCTTTAATGAGATTTATTGTAACTGTTACACAGTTGAATCTTCCACGTAAAACGTACTAATATTTTATTAAACAGCGTTTCTCCAAAATACATACATATGTACATTCCTAATAATCTTTAAGGCTTATTATTAACATATGTTTATTAGTAGGTATGATAATAAAATTGTCGTTGTCCTCGTACTTCTCAAGGTACATTTACCTTGAGAAGTACGAGGACAACGACAATTTAAGGCATTCCTTAACCTTGTTTTTCAAAAGTTAATGACCTGACTTAATCAAGTTTATATACTTAATTATATTTGTTGTATACATGCGTAATGATGTAGGTAGGAGGTATAATATTCATTTAGAAGATGTTAAATTTATGGTATAGGCATATTTAGATTTACGTATTATATTTTTGTCGTGAAAGCGTTATTATATGTGTTTCGTTTTGTATTTGATTTCAGATTTTAAGCCATGTATTTAGCGGCGGTTGCCGTTAACCATTCCCTTTGATTAATTTGCCAACAACAGCAATAAAAGAGAATACAACGACATAGTCTTCAATATCAGAACAGTCTAACCAACCGTCCGATGTGGTCTCACCAGAACGGTCATTCTCAGCTTGCTTTGATAGTTCCCTTGTTTTGAAAGTATTTCATTAATAGGTAGTACAATGTAGAATCTTCAGTTGTATCATTACATCAGGACTAAAAAAGTACCTCAACCTAATAGAATATGAGCCAAATGATCTTTTGTGCTCCTGTGGTAAATAGTGCTCCTAAAGATATGCTACGAAGTAAGATGATTGGAATTGATTGTTTTTGCATTGGACTTTTTTTTTAAATCTGTAAAATTATTGTGATGCGTTTGTTTGACAAGCATCTAGAAGCCACATATCACTGCCTCACTGGTATAAAACAGAGTGCTGTTAATATTAATGTCCACAGCGACCACCCTAATCTCAAAATTTTCTGATAAATGTGACTTAGGCAATACGCAGTAGTAGCTAATACAACTGATTAATTAATATAAATAAAAAGGTTGAAACATACTTCCGTCGATCATCAAGCGTGGGCAGGCGATCTTTGCCAACGACGCGGTCAATCTCCCCGTGTATCTTCTCCTGAATCTCGGGCTGCAGCAGCAGTCGTTCCACGAGGATTGCCAGCACAAAGTTCACCGCCGAAGCCGCGGGGAACATGTAGTCGGTGCACGTCAATAACAACTGATCCACTGAAAAACGGTAACATAACTATTTAGGTAATTCTAACTTATATTATCAAGGCGAATATGAGTTTGTTTCTTATGTTTTTACGTCTTAACTACTAAACCGAATGTCATGAAATTTCGCATACACGCTGTCAGGGGTTCAGAAAAGGATATAGGTACTTTCATTCAGAAAAAAGTACTGTTCTCGTTCGAGGCTGCGGGGAAAAGCTGGTATTCTTAAGGGCCTCCTATGCGCCAATGACCTTGAGCGTTTAACGTTTGCGACTCACTTCTAAACATTTTACGATAATTTACTGCCACGTAGTGAGATGTAGCTGTACTATGATCATTTACAGGCAATCCAAAATACAGAAATTGTCCTATACTACTATTAGACTAATTCTAAACTATTTATTATCTTAGGTTAATCACATACACTCAAAGATTGATAAAATTACGTAAATATACGAGAGCGTTTTGGGGGAAAAATTGCATAAATCCATCTGTCACAAAGACTGGCGCCGTATGCCGCCCTTCGCCTGAGCAGAGACCCGCTAGAATGATTCGACCGAAAAATCGAGAAAAACAAATATTTAAATGAAAAACCATCGTAAATAAAAAAAAAATTGCACACGATTTACAATAAATGTATTCTCTACATATAAATGTGAGTTTTATATTCATACTTCTACAGATGAGGAAGTTTATACATAAACTTTGTGAAATCAATCATTTTTATTATTGCTTGTATATCTCATAAAAAATAAAATATAAATAATATAAATGTATGGAATTAAAGTTTATAAATCGAAGTGTTGTTTAAATGTTGTTTGAGAATTTTGGGACATCATTTAAGGTACTAGATACGTGTTGAAAGTCGTGTATTTTTCACGTTTTGTGGTAGGAGGCCCTTAAATGATTTTATCAAAAAAATACTTTCCATACTACTAGTATAGTGTCAACTATTATCTCAGCAGTTTTTATGACACCTCCTGCACTAGTAATATTTTCTGTGTCGCGATGGACTTAACAACCATTCAGATAAGAGACAAAAAAAAAATGTGTGATTCACATTTGTGAATCACACATTTTTTTTTGGGTATGGCGATGAAATTCACAACTTTCGAAACCACTACACTCAGTGCAGTAGCAGAGGCGAGGCAACCACTTAAACCTCTACACCATTCGGGTAGTCTAGCAGTAAGACTGAATTAACAAATATAAAGAAAATAACATTTAATAATTAGATATGTTATTATGTATATTCACAGACGTATTTAAGGGCACAAGAAAGGGCTTTGAAATTACTGGTTACCATTAACGTGAGATTATCATTTTACATAATGGCAAATTTTATCACCTACTTTCCGCATTACAATAGTTATTTATATAGCTAACTACGTCGCAGATAGAATTATTATTATTATTACTTACTTACTTATTAAAACTATTATTAATTCAAATAGTTTTATTAAGTAGGTATTAGAAGTTAAAATATACCTGCCTCTTAATGTAACTTAATATATTCCATTGTTGGAGTAATACTAATGTATTAGCCGAATTTCCCAATAATATAATTATTATTGGGAAATTCGGCTACGGGCACGTATGTCCCTTGACTTTAGCCCCTTTCGTAGAAAGACGGAGCCCGCTCCGCGGGGTTCCTAAGCAGGCAGAGGATTCATACTAAAGTAAACGTAAATTTAGTAAATTCATTAGCTTATACACTTTGCCTATCATAAGTGTTATTTTGTGAACTGATTGAATAAATAATTATTTTCAATCTTTTCTTGACTTGTGTTTATGTTGTGGATCTTCTTATTACTGTACCTTAAATATTCTATTTGACAGTTATTAATCTGTAGATTTTTGGAATGCCAGTCAATTGAAGACTTGTTATATCTTGCCGCCGGTGTGGCGCAGCTACTCAAAAGGCTAATCAATCAAAGTTCAAGGTTTATCTTTGAATTTCTAATAGTACACGTGACAAGGTTTTATTGAATAATTAACCTTGAGAGGACAATTTTTAAGGTTTTTCCTTATGGCAGTCGTTTAGGTAAAAACAAGTTATCATCAAGATTCAAGATAGTGAAACTATCGTTGTTGTATCATTGAGTCTGTCTTGCAAATTTGTAGATAACACAGTTGCCATCTTATAAATCTATACAAATGTTATAAAGAAAAAGATTTGATTTTTGTTGGTTTGTAAGGATTTAATTTTAATTTCTCACGGCGAAAGAAATTTTTAAAAATTCTTTCGCCATGAAAATGCTATATTATCACCAACTAACATAGGCTATACTTTATTTAAAAAAAGGTACTGTTGCCTACATAACCTAACCTAGTTGTACGCGAGCGAAGCTGCGGGCAAAAGCTAGTCTATTTATACATTCTGTATGTGGACACTCTGTATATAGGCATAGACAAAAATATTATGTACAAATTGCGCCATCATTTGTTAAACGATTTTCTGATTTTTTGTTTAGTAGCTGTGGATGAGCTTAAGAAAAACCAAATAAAAGAAATATTTTGGTAAAACAACCTTTTATTTATTTAATTATAATAGTACTAGCAACCCTCCCCTGTTTCGCACGAGCAGTATAAAAACTTAACAAATATACACCTAAAGCTTCCTTATGAATCACTCTGTCTATTGGTGAAAACCTCATGAAAATCTGTTTAGTAGTTTTTGAGTTTATCGCGAACAGACAGACAGAAGCGGCAGGGGAATTTGTTTTATAATATGTAGTGACTAAACTCTTTTTGTATTGTACGTACATATAAAAGTGTATATTCTGAGTTACCTATTATATACCCTTTTATATAGATACCTATATAAAAGGGTAGAAACTAAAATGCTGTAAAATGTGTATTAATGTGTATTTTAAATATTAAGTCTTCTGTTTACGCGAATGTTATTCATTGAAATTAAACTACTATATACGGATTTTATCGCGTTGTTTATTTAACACTTTATTACATAATTTTGAAAACTGTTACACAACTACTGCTATTGAACTATAAAAAAAAATGTATGGTGTAGGAGGCAAACGAGCAGACGGATCGCCTGATCGTAAGCGATTACCGCCGCCCATGGTCCTATTACTCTTACAGAGTTTAGATTATACATAATACCTACATCACAACAGACAAGAGAGTTATGAGCCCGAATAGGCTTATGATCAAAATATGTTTTTGGTAATATCTAAGAAATCTAAAGTTAGTGGCATATGTAAGTTTTACAGTTAATATTAGAGCATACTAAATTTAAAATAAAGCAAAATTCGTAAATGTACATACATTGTCGGCCTCGATGGTGTAGTGGTTAGTGTAACCGACTGTCACGCCTGAGGTCGCGGGTTCGATTCCCGCACAAGTCAAACATTTGTGTGCAAGAACATGAACGTTTGTCTTGGTCTGAGTGTTTCTACATATAATATGTACGTATTAACAAAAAAAAGTATATATGTATGTTTATCCATTGTTTAGTACCATAGTACAAGCTCTGCTTAGTTTGGGCTAGATGGTGTTGTGTGTATGTGGTAGAATATTATTATTATTGTTAATACATTTTTAGATGCTAGGCAGAGTGCCCTAAGAAAATAGGCCATTTCCTTTGCTCCGGGGGGTTTGGCCTCCGGTATCCTTACTCACTCGATGAAACACAACGTAAGCGCTATTTCACGCCGGTTTTTTGTGAGACCGTGGCCATATCACTCCGGTCGAGCCGGCCCATTCGTGCCGAAGAGTGGCTCTCCCACGGTAAAGATTGCCTAAAATTTTCAATCATGATTATGTTCGAATTTCGACTACTGGGCTATATGGGTGTACTATAGTCTATTCTAATCCAATAAAAGAAAAAAACCATAGACGTTTTAGTGATGTCCAATTGTAGCGCCAATTATAAAACAATTAATTATCTAATCGAATCATTCGATTTAATGCAGCGAAAGAGTTAGAAATGACATAGAAACTGCTACAATTATATATTATCGCACTATAATTGTACCCATCATTCAATGTACGCAAAGAAGTAAACAGGATATACGATAAAAACATTTGCAAGGAATATAATTCTTTATTGTTGTTCTTTTTATCTCTGCATCACTCTAAGGTCGACTGGTAGGTAATGCCCTTGGCATTAAGTCCACCATTAAACTATTTCGTGCATAAAGGTATTAAATAAAAAATAAAAAAAAACCTAAGAAATAATTAGTAATTATAAGTGAAATTGTGAAAGTCAAAAATTATGTACTCATGTAGGCCACGAAATAGCACTTATGAACGTCAAAGGCTAATTAAATTATTTATTATTATTATTGTAGCCAATTATTATTGTTATTTGTCCAATTATTGTAACAAAATGTTGTCGGTTTATGGGGAAGCACAATCTTTATTTAATTATTTATTTATTCATAACAATTTTTACATTGTGTTGAATACTTATATTGAAAACAAGTATGTAACATTCTATAATATTATTAATATTATTGCCACTTAGTTAAAAAATCCAATAATAATATGTCATTTAAATCACGAAAATATAGAAATATATCTTAATCAATATTCTGTAAGTAAGTTAAGTCGTTAGCAAAACCACACAAAAGTAACAGAATACTCAAACACATAAAAGAATCAGTGACGAATAGTCAATAATATGGCAGATTTCTTAACGGTCAGGATAAATTATTTAAGAATAGTGAAAATATATTTAAATTTATTTTTTAATTTTGTTTACGGTTTCTTAACCTTGAGTTGCAGTGGCCAGCCTCATACTTTTTCCTTTTTTTAACTACCGCATTAGTTTTCAATATTGTGTCGCAGAAGATTTTACGAACATTCAAACGACGGAAATAAACAATACCCAGACTCGGAAAAACGATTTTTGGATCACACAAATGTTTGTCCCGTGTAGGATTGCAACCCATAGTAGAATCACAATTTTTCAAAATGAGAAAATAAGCTTTAGAACCTTTCGGCAAACGGTATCAGCAACAGCGATTCTGTTGCACGTAAATACCTATTAGCTGCTTGGTCTATGGCTTGCTTATTGGCAGTAATTGACAGATTAATTTTAAATCCTCCTAAATACAAATGTGTATTTCATTGCAAATTAATTTTGACTATGTTTTTGTTTATATAATTTTGTTTAACTAATCGATTAGTAAAAATCTTAAGACTTGAACGAATTATTGTTTGTCGTGCAATCATAAATTATATATATATTTTTTTTTATCTGTCAAATAACCTAATTTTTCGACTAAGATTTTACAAATTAGTTTATTAATTATATATTAATCAAACGGCAATTGCTTTAAAATGCCTTGAGGTATCACGTGAAACCCTTGAAGATGCGGTTAAATGGTTATTAAGAAAGTAATTATGCAAAGTATACCCTTTAACAAACTTTTGGTTTGCTTTCATTTTTATCAGAATGTATTGGAATAGACTATAGTTATAAGTATGCTTGGCATTAGTCGTTACTCGATACCAGATTTCAAATAAACCAGGAATTCGTTACTATACAGCGTACTGTTATAACTCAATACTGAACCCAAACTTGATGACAAGGCCCTCAGTCATCAACATTTCTGCTAAGTCAGCAATTTGTTAATTGAATGGATAGCTAATCTGCTTCATGGTAGTCTATTTTAAACTCTTGCGAACATCGGTTGCCTAAGGGTCCACTCCTCTCTTTGCGCGTTTAACATTAGATAGTTTAGTTTATCATAGTTTTATTTTTAAATGACCTCGGAGCTGGCCTCCGTGATAGTACTTTGACTTTGGAGAACCTTAATTACACTACAACAACAAATAGTAGAAATATATCACACTCTTAATAAAACAGCGACTTAACTCGAAATTTGAAAGTAAGGCAATTTGGACTCTAATTGTATATGCTAAATTCTAATATTATGTTTGTGTTAAATCATTGCAATAGAGTTCAAATTTTTTTAATCCAAAATATTAACTGATAGATAAATAAATATATAAATAGATAAGTCTCTGTTTTATTAAGAGTGCGATTATTATATTTAAAACATGTTAAGCTTACGTAGATTAGCTGGTTATTGCTTTTTTATTTTAGTAGGCGCTCAAATAAAGCCAACTGCGATAGTCGATAATAACAAATAAAAAATAAATTGATTGTCCGTGTCAAATGTGCATCAGTGGGATAGCGACAACTAAGTCAAAAAGCTGTACCTATAAAAGGAATTTGCTTGGGTTGATTCTATCCTTAACTATAAGTAACAGCGGGATATATTATTAAAAGGCGTATCGGGCTACTTTTTATATAATAAAACATTATGGCGAAATAAAACATTTCATTTTGAGATTTCTGCGAAATTATATTTTTAGTCGAGTGCCATTACATCATCATATATCACACAGCAATGTTTTATGGCACTATCCGATAGTATCACTAATAAGCCCATTTTTTATTATGTTGTCTAAATTTTCTATTATTAACTTTGTAGAATGCTGCGGTATTCTACAAATGGAGGAGTACGCTATAGAAAACTTATATTTATGTGTTTGTGCAATTTTGTGAATAATCTTAGATGAATATCCTAAATATATAAAAAAAATGAGGATCAAATTCTAGCAAGTAATTATAAAATGGCGGCAATCTACTTAAATATTGAGGTTTACCTCTAACTTTAAATAGATTGTCGCCAAACAAAGTGGCGTTTTATTTATTTGTCGAGTAAGGTTTCAGATTTCTAAAAAGGGGCAGTACCTACTGCTAGCACTGCTGCCTGGTCAGTTCAATTTAACATCAACGACATGCATTTAAGATTTATTGCTCATTCGACGTATTCAGGTCAAGCGATATCTCAATAGATAACATGTGACCTGTGAATGTGTTTACTTTGTTAATTTTCTATTCAGTACAAGTACAAAATGAACAATCAAAACACATATATTGTAATTATTGACAGTTAGTAGGCAAGAAAACGAGCAATGAACTTTGTGCGTTAGATAGTTCAAACAAATAAGGTGTTTTTGCATTGAACTTCCTGTAGAGCTATTGTGTATCTTGATTGACAGTTCAAAGTTATTACCATCGATATTAATTAGTAATGAATGTCTGTCAAACTACTATACTAAAGTTACGTCATAGGTATTTTAGTTTAAACCGTGTCACAGACAATAACCTTTTGACCGAGTCCATATTGGTGTTATGTAAATTCAGTTAACTTTAAATTAATTACCTAACATCTAAGATTACATTTATAGGTAGCACAGAAATTGTCAAGCGTTTTCTTAGAGACTAATAGGTAGTGTTTTATATATGTTTAGTGATCGTCACTATTAACCAGCTGAATTATACAGTAAAACAATCTAAAATCTGTAAATTAAATTGAACATCTGTTTTTATTCTTCTTCTATTGGTATACTTATGAGTTATGACACATGTCATTTATTCCAAAGAAAATCACGTAATACAAATAATTATCATAGTGATCATCACTATGATAATGATTTATTAGTCGACTTTCTCATCGAAAACTTGAAAATTGAGTTCTTACAAATCGATTATGCAGATGATGTATTTTTATCATTAGTGAGTTTCGATATTACGTTATACGATTTATATTGGTCAGGAATTATCTCTGTTGAAGTACACTGCACCGCAAAGAAGAAGGGTCGGTTAGAAAATCTTCAATATCTTCAAAAGTACCTGACCTAGCATTATGAAATAAAGACTAAATTAAAGAATATTTAATGCAACATGAAATAATATATAAAACCTTTTTATTTATTTATGATAATTGTATAAAAAACTGAAAATGTAAAATAATGGTAGTTTTTTAATTTAGTACAAAAAATTCAAATCTATTGTTTCGCGTTTGTTTTAGTTTTGCAATAAAAAGTTATAAATATGATGTCTCTGCCTTTTAAATTTTATTATTCTGAAGTTATCATGTCATTAACCCCTGAAGAATGTACCAGGATCCTGACAATGCTTGGAGATGGGCACAGTCAGCGAAATACGGCGAGAATTGTTGGTGTGTCCCTTTCTACAGTTCAGCGAGTACTCTAGCGTTTCCATGAAACTGGATCTAATCTTTGAAGTCCAGGAACAGGCCGAACAAGCTGCACGACGGCGCGGGAGGATCGTTATACGGTCTCAATAATTTTGAGAAATAGCTTTCTCACGGCTCTTGAAGTAAATAATCATCATTTACGAGCTGGAGGAAACAATCTGAGTACGGATACAGTAAAGCGGCGTCTGGCTGAAGCAAATTTAAAACCATTAAGACCTGCAAATGGCCCAAAACTAGAAAGACACCACAGAAACTCAAGGTTGAGTTATGGTAGAGAACACGAGAATTGGACTTTGAATGAGGTCAAGAGTTATGTTTTCAGACGAGTCTAGATTCTGTTTATATAAGCACGACGGGAGGAAAAGAGTGTACAGAAGATCGGGAGAGCGCTATAACTAAGCCTGTATAGAAGAAAAAGTACCATACGGCGAAGGCTCTGTTCACGTGTAGGCTGGGATTTCTTCCGAAAGCCGCACTGGCCTAGTGGTGATAGAAAATGGAACTTTAACTGCAGAAAGATATGTCACTGAAATTCTCAATGACTACATTGGTCCATTTTTAGTGGACATGGGCGAGAATGCCGTTTTTATGCAAGACAATGCCCGCCCGCAAACAGCTCAGATAGCGTTTGCCTATTTTGAAGAAGTCGGTATCACACACATGGAGTGGCCAGCACACAGCGCCGACTTAAACCTCGTTGAGCATGCATGGGACGAACTGGGACGACGTGTACGTCAGCGGAATCCGCCGCCAATCACGCTACGTGAAATGAAAGAAGCTCTAATAGATGAATGGCAGAATAATCCGCAGCATCGCCTCAAAAAGCTAGTAGAAAGTATGCCAAATCGCATAATAGCGAGCTCGCGGAGGCAACACAAAGTAAAACTACGCATTTTTATATATTTTACATTTATTAAAAATAAAAAGGCTGAATTAATTTTTTTTATTATTTTCTTTTAAGCACATTAATGTATTCTTTTATTTCACAAAGCTAGGTCAGGTACTTTTGAAGATATTGAAGATTTTCTAACCACCCCTTTTTCTTTGCGGTCCAGTGTATATGGATTATATTGCGTGATATGATAAAAATACTATTAGCAGATAAATTTCTATATAATAAATATATTAATTGTACTAGATTTATTATATAGGAATTGGGATATATTGAAATCCCAGCTAAATTTCGAGTGATTGAATTAATAGCGAATGTTAATTTTCCTGCGTAATGAAATATTGCACCCTGAATCTGACGCATGGACGTACAAGATAAACTATACAATCGCGTCGTTCAATGTTCACGGATATTTCCCTTTACACATTTATTATTGCTTTATTCTCAATGCCATGTTGTCTCACATTTGTTTGTACATGCTTGTAAATATTGATTTGTAATAATAGTATGCAATATCCGTAAAAAAGAACAAGATATACTATATATACTATATATACTAATAGATATTGCTATTAGACTCTGCCATTTAGCACTCTGCAATCAACATCTTGGCGATATGATTTTAAGCAATAATTCAAACTTAAGCTCATTAAGTATAGACATAAAAAAAAATACTTTAATTTAACCATTCTTAGCATCATTGTAAAAATTTAATATTTTAAAGATAGAATAATGACTGATCGCGAATGAATAGTGGTAATATTTATCAACCATTTATAATTTTTTATCAATTTTTGATAATAGATTATACCAATTTGTTCGTGGTAAAGTATTAGGTAATGGCTTTTAGAAATCAAAACAATCTTAATATCTTTTACTAAAATTAGTCGTTCATCAGTGTTTATTTACTTACTAGAATATGTGCTGCGTTCCTTTTCAGTGAGTTCTTGCTGCATTTTGGTGAGATACATGTCGAGGAAATGGCGATCATACGTTGGATCGTGCGTTTCTTGTGCATCTTTTACTAGTTTCTGTAATTAAATTGGAGTTATTAACAAATTGAAGTTAAGAAAATTAAATTAGATAGATAAAATATTATTTAGATTCGAAAGTGAAATTATGATTATAAAAATGTAATTGCAATCAAGTTCTGTGTGTGATTAGTGTGCTTACTGACCTTTGCAATTTATTTTAGTTTTCTGTCTTATATGAAAACTATTAATATTATAAATATATATATATATTTTACTACCACTTTTAATCTTGTTTTAATATATCACATTAGTTAAACTTCGTTTTCTGTATCCCTTAGATGCTCGAAGCATGTGCTAAAGCTAATAATATATTTTCTTCTTAATAAGCTTATCCAAGATTTAGTAAACATTCTAGGGGTAACACAATTAATATTAATTTATTTTATCAAAATTGACACTACCCATTATTATTTTGAAATATATCTTTTAATGACATGTGGCTAGCATATTTGTGATAAAAGTAGTACTAACAGAATTTGTCATAATATTATTATATTAGGTGGACCCTAGTGTTCTGAAAAGTAGGTGCCATTGGTTTGCGTGATTTATTTATCTAAAATGGTCCAGCCTTATACTTACTACCAACTGCAGCAGAGAGCAGCGATAGCTCAGTGGAGAGACCAACAGACTGCAATGCAGAGGGTCTCGGGTTCGAACCCACGTCGCGCACCTCTGACTTTCGGAAGTTATATGACTTTTCGAAATTATGTGCGTATTGATTGACAATTATCGCCTGCTCCGTGCCTCGGAGAGCACGTTAAGCCCTCGGTCCCGGCTGCCATGAACATCTATGGCAGTCGTTATTGGGAGAATGTCGGCACAAAAGATCCCACTGGGTCGAAGTGTCGCCGGTCTGCACTGACTGGCCCCCACATAAGATACATACTACCAACTGCTATCTACTTATACTCTCTAAGAGAGAGTATAAGTAGATAGCAGTTGTAATAAGTTTCTTTTGTTAATTATTGAAGCGTATTTAAATGTTTAATATTTACCGCAAAGAAATCCAACAGGTATTGGTTGCCCTTGACTAATCCGTTGTACCCACTGTAATTAGGCAGGATGTCTTTAATCCACGGCGTCAACGATAGTGCACCACCCATATCATTGGAGCTCCTTTGGAATATAATACTCCCACGGCTAAGAGACCAGAGTTCTTTGTAGTCAGCTCTTGGCAGAGTAGATCTTGAAAGTACGTGGACCATGCCGTTTGTGAACGGCACAGTGAAGAACAATGGCAAAAATACCAGGTCCCCGTTAACGATCTCCTAAAACAAAATATACATATGTATAAGAAATGTAAGTTACGCATTTAATGTTCACGTATCACGTCAAAGTACTTGGTTGTTTCATCATCATCATCATCATAATCCGAAAGATGTCCAATGATGGACAGAGGCCTCCCCCAGGGTATTCCATACAGACTGATCTTGAGCTGCCCGCATCCAACCACTTGGCTTTTAGTATGATGTATGAATAATAAAAGCGAAAACAATTAACCAACCAGTACACAATGTACTGGTTCGTTAATTCTTTTCGCGTATTAACATGCAAAGTTTCATGCGAAATGCGACGTTGTGACGTTGACATACATATATACCAATTTATGTAAAGTAAAGGGGCTTCTGGGCGTTATTATTACTGCGATATATACTTGCTATACAAGGTTGATTAAACAGTAAGGCTTACCAATAGTATGTACCACATACAAGCTCTACACCAAATATCAGTTCAATAGGAGCAGCTTAGCCACAGGATAGATTTTTAGTTTTTGCTAAACTGCAACGGGTTTTATCTACCCTAAGAGCTGTCCGTCTAAGCATTGGTATCTAAGGTCATGCACCTTTAAGCGACAAAAATGTGGGAGATGTTGCCGCTCTGATACTTAGTATACATTATTACAGTAGCCAACAATTTTTTATAAATTATGGTGTTTGCGTATTAAATTGATTTAATTGGTTTGGAAAAAGAGATTTTCTATTTTTATCTTTATCCACTTTTTAATTGTTGCCAATTAATACTGAGCCCATATGGAATACTCTGTCCATTTTAATGCCCATGGATCATAGCAACCTTGTATAATGGTTGGCATAATAAATATGGTTATCCAAATAACCATGTTTAGAATGGCCGAAGTATTCAAGAAGTTTCTGAGTTAACCGGGTTATAGTTGAAAAAATTGCAGCCCCATGTTACAGTAATATATTGCGAGCTTAGAAATGCATTATGGGAAAAGGTGACGAATAATAACAGCTATCAAAAGTGGCCCTGTGGTCGATTTACGTCTGTTGTGCATGTGCAATATGTAAACCAACACTATCAGAAAGTCCAGAATGACGTTTTACTAGGCTTATAGTAATAAATATAATTTACTTATTATACTTGTGGTCACTATTGCGAGTAGCTCGAGACAGTCGTTTGCCCTATGCATTACTACAAACCACGGCAGTATCATAACTTGCGTATGTTACTTGCATCATTTGCAACTTACAAGATCTATTAGAATAATCGAAATGTTGCGGCTGATTTCAAACACATTTAAGTTTGACACACATATAACACCAAGTCAGTAACAAGTGTCATATATATTGTGGATCACGCATTCTTTTGTTTCGTGTGGGGTTTAAACCTCCTTCGGCAATGCGACGAGATACATAGACCAAAGCTCCATTTAAATAGTAATTGGTGATTGCTTTTGTACGAATAAAAGGCGTTTGTCTATGAACATAATTATAATTACGTATATTAAGTTATTCAGCTTTGTGATTGCTATAAAATGTTGTAGAATTCATTAGATATTAAAATGGAAAGAGTATAAAATTAAATTTAATATAGGATTATAGTTAGCCTTACTATGTCTTATATCGTCCCCAATGTAGCGTTCCCACATGTAAACTTAATCTAACAATTTATATTATTAACTTAGTTATTAGTTATATGCTTCGTAGCTCATTAAATCAGGCTTGTATGGCCTATAGGCCACACCATACTTTAAGTGCGAGGACTACTGGGAAAGTTGATCTTCTTACACAATGATAACAAATACTATGTACATATGTAATATTATGTTCAGGTATACTACCTTTTCGGCTGGGTATCTGGGTCCACTGATCCTCATATCCAACATTTCTTTGATTTCATCGCTGATCACTGATTCTAAAGTGCTATCGCGTCTGCCGAAGCCATAGTCTCTGAGGTATCGTAAGCTGAATCTTCTCTGAATATGCCAGAAATATCCATCCGTAAAGAAGATTCCTGTAACAATACATTTACACATGTAGCTGATCATAATACAATTTATATAATAATTACCAATATATAAATTATATCAAATAAAATGTATCAGAAAACTATTTACTTATAACGAAATTAACTTAAAGAGAGTAAAAACCAAAACTACAGTAAATAGCGTGATATTATTCCTCTGCATTATTGTCGATTGCCACCGTGCCGGCAGCAATGCTGGCAGCTTACCACGTTAAATAGCAATTGGATAAAATCTTCGAAGCTATTCTTATATACATATATATATATACTTCTGTACATGTGTTATACCGTTCTTCTGTTAGTTTATATTTTTTTATACTACACATTTTTAGCCACATGCCATAGCCTATGCTTATAGTTTTCACCTGATGGTAAGTTGACATTGTAGTCTATGGATGGTCTCAATATTAGCATAACTATCGCGCGGGCCATCATAAAAGAACATCCTGGCATTATTGTAGCACATGGCAAAGGATCAAAGAAGTTCTTACACCACACAGACTTATTTGTCCACACAGACTTATTTGTCTGAGGTTTTCAGGGGTGGCTGCACTTTTTTAGTCTGGATCCTAGTTTAGAAAAAATAGGAATAAAATATATAAGCTAAATGGCATGAGCAATTATCATTATCATCATCATCATCATCTCAACCGAAACACGTCGACGTTAGCGGAGGCCTACGCCTCCGCTAAGGTTTCCCACACAAACGGTTGCGGGGGCTCAAGACTGGTCTTGAGCCGCTTCCCGCTTCCCGCGACCAAGCAGTTATAACTAAAGAAAAGTCGAAAAAATGTATCGTGACTTTACAAAGCATGACAATTTGAATGCTTACGTGTTTATAGTCGTGACGTATGTTTAACTAAAAATATGGCTGATTGAAGGGCGTAAAGAAATTTATTTTAATTACATAACTGTTACAAAGCTACTAGCTTGTACGTGTCAAACTAAGTCACGCTATCGTGACTTGGTTTGACACGTACGTCGACACATGGACGAATTGTTTTTACAAATTAGCATAGACTAACTACAAGTTAGCTTATGTTAACTTGTAAAAACAATTCGTCTATGTGTCAGATTTGTAATATAACATTATTCGTTTTTCCAATGTTCATAAGATAGTAAAATAAATAGAAACTGAAATGGACTGCACGGATGTAGTGTTGTGAAAGTAGTGTTTTAAGTGGTCACTGCCACTGCGCCAAATGATTATAATTTTGGTTAATTCGTCACTCGGTAGAAAAATGTATGAGTGGATATTATCAATAAATATACTTAAATATTCGCTTTTAGAGTTCGAAAAAACTCTTATAATAATTATAATAATAATATAATAATAATTTTATTTATTTCTCTCTCACACAGAATGATTACAAAATCAGGTCTTAAACTAGGTTTAACATGATCGAGTAAGTGTAACTACGTTGATTGGTATTCATAACATTTAAAAAGGTGAGATCTGTGTGAGAGACTGGTATTCGTACTAGGCGGGAAATCTGTATGACAGATGACCAGCCTTTCCTACCTCTAAACATGAAGTTGTTAGTGTAGTTATACAACAGCTTATACAGCAGCTTTTTCCGTCCGTCAGTCCGTCTGTCTGTTATACAACTTTCAACTCAAGAACCGTAAGAGCTAGAGAATCGCGGTCAACGCCATTCGTCTCAGCATAGTCAATATACCCCCGAAATGACTATGACATTTGACCTCTGACCTCAAGGTCACCTGATACCATCTTTCAACCCAAGAACTGTAAGAGCTAGAGACTCGCGGTCAACGCTATTCGACTCAGCATAGTCGATATATCCCCGAAATGACTATGACCTTTGACCTCTGACCTCAAGGTCACGTAATACCATTTCTTCGAACTCATGGCAATTCATGGCCGTTTCTCACTTATTTAAATTGTAACAGTATTTATGGCAAGTCTAGATATATTCAAAGGTAAATCCTAAGTACCAATTACTGAGTTACAATTTTGATTGCACGGATGGCTTAGTTGTGTAAGGGGCCAAATCCATAACGTACGTAACGAGCTCACCCAAAGGTGTATTCCCTTTTGGGTAAACTCCGTGGGTGAACACATTTAATTGTCTCACTGTAATATACGTGTAAACTATATTATTTACATTGCCGATGTATACAGTATTTATGACATATACTTATCTCGTTCTGGACAAGTGTCAAGGCACATGGCAAGCGCAATAATATTTTTAATGCAGTTTATTTACGAGATTCTGTAGGTATTATTGAATAAAATATGATAACGCCTTTCTTTTTATCGGTCACATATGTATATATCAGGTATAACTATAATATATATTTTCTAAGCAAACAAGTTGAGCAGCAACTACTACAATATTTATCCTGTGTAGTGTAATTACGATGTGATTGTGATTCTATTAAAAGAGTACAAAGTACAAGCCAGATTATTCGCCCCTTGTAACATATAAAACGCAAAACTATAAACGACACAATACTTTGATTCCAACAGAGAGAGATCCCAGAGCTTAAATAAGTAATACTTTTCCATCAGCTATAAGTTTTCAAATGTGAATAAAAATTCTGTAGATGGCTGTTGTATCATATGATAATTTGTTTTTAAAGAGTCTGCATTTACATTGATTTATAAAACTACTACCGTGGTTATACTAGGCATGAGATACTTTGCATCTGTTTTCACAAATACAGCACTGAATTATTGTAAAACTTACCAAGCTTTTTCCAAAATGATCTCAATCTGAAGAGTATTATATCCATGCGTCCGTCGAATTCATCTCGGTTAAGCATCTCCTTTATAAGGTCAGGATCGTTTACTATGACACTCTGTACGGGCCCCATGAACAGACCTACAAGCTTCGTTTGGTATCTCTCTCCTAGCTTACGGAAAGCAGTTGCTAGGTCATTGAATGAATGAGCGAGGACGATCCAGAATGCTCCGTACACTGGCAGACTCGGTGGACCTGATAACAAAAACCTTGGTAATAGTTGTCATAATTGTCGTTCATAAAATAGCAGGCAGTTACAAGAGTCGGCTACTTTTGTAGGTGTATGTAGTAAGAAGTTCATAAGACATTAAAATGTTGGTTAAACTCTTTTAAGAATGAAAAACTTTTGGTCGAGAATTGGATAATATAAAAGGAATTACCGGTAACTCTTGCGTTTCTTCCAAAGCTTAACCAAGAAGTAAAGAGTAATCCAATTTTGTAAAGAGACGAAAATAACAATTTTCTTAGTTACAAAATATGTCCGTTATTATATTTTAGCGTAGACAAGATCATCCTTTGCTTTAAACTATTATTTAATATGTAATATAGCATAGATTTAAGTTGGATACCAAGCTACCATACAGTAAAACTCCTTAAAAAACATCACATCCTCTACTTTGGTGCTATTCGTTGCTACATAGGTACTACTTTTCGAGATGATGTGTGTTTTATGTGCGATTAAAAATACAGAATAACGTACCCAAAAAACTGCCCCGATCAAATGAGTTTATATGAAATAGTCAAGCAATTTAACTCAATTTTTTTAAATACAGATCGAGGTCATTGTGAATTAATTAGCTATCCAGCCATCCTGTTCAATAAACAAGAAGGGTAGCGTGCCATATTTAAAGAATATCTTCGCTTTATCATGGAAAATTACTAACAACCTTAAAAACGATCAATAAAATAAATGTGAAATCTATTAAGAAATATTCTCATTACAGTAAATGTATACTACTTAAGGTAAAAAATAAAAATATAGGTATATACTGATAACCAATCGAACACAATTTAGAAAAAAATAAGAATAGCGATTTCGCCCTAATATATTAACGTTTGTTTCATTAGTAAATATGTATATTTTACGCCATTTTAATTAAAATTTAGTAATGTTAATTTGATTTGTATTAAACATAAATATAGTTTGTTTGCTATTTATTTTATTCATCGAAATGAATCTTCTTCATCTATTTTTTGAAAAAAAGAAAATAGATGATGAATAATCGATATGAATATATCATATTTTTTTGTGTAATAGTCTACAATACTAATATCCAGAAATCGTTTGCAAAAAGAATCGTAATTTTTAAGTCATGATTTAAGAATTTGAATTGAATTAAATTGTTTGTTAATAAAAAGTATATTTCCAAATGGCATAATGTATGCTAACGACTACTGCATTCAAAATCAGTTACTTATTCATAAGAAATACAGTACTTATTCATAAGAAATCTCTGTGTTCCTAAATATTTTGAATTACTAGAGCTTATAAGTCTTATTGAGAAAATTGACTATTTTTATTATTTTTATACCACTCCAATTCGTTATGCATGCTTTTAATTTCTGTCTAAGGACATGAGTTAGAAACGTTAATAAAATATCCAAATAATAACGTTAAAATTCTACTCACCTGGTGGAAAATTATTTGGTCTTGTATACGCATTTTTATATAAATAAACCAATAAAGCAGGTATTAATATAGCAGTGACTAGTGCAGCAATCATTGTGGCGACGAACTGAACACTCAATCAATATAATGTTATTTTAATTATTAATAGATATCACTTATTGAGTCTTGCTCAAGCGGCGAGAACGCGATGCGAACATGTAATAAAGAACCTAAGAGTCATCAAGAGACTAATGACCTAATTATAAACTAATATTCTAATAGGTAATTGATCTGCTTCGTCCAATATTAATTTCGATTTCATAAATTTGGTGTTATTACTAAAATTGATTAACTGTGAAATTCTTGGTTGCTTATTTCTTACGTGATTCACAAACAACTGATTCAATAAAAATTTGTATATATATATATAGATTTATATATATACAATTTTTTGTGTTCAGTGAAGTCAGCAGTTTTATTTTAAAAGCAATTAATCATATTCAATGAAAACAAGTTACATTCATAATAAGTCAAGATCAAAGTAATCAAAAGTCATTGGCTCTTAAGACGTTTTTAAAAAAGACAAAAAAATATATGTTTTTATGACAGCAATAAATTATTGTAACTTAAGGGGATAAACTTAAAAATATAGTCTTGTACTGAATAGTATTATTATATACTAAATGGTAATCTTAAAACATTACTCATATTATACTGAGCTGAAAAATCCGAGTCGTACTGCGCAGTAAGAATCCCGTACTACCTTCCAAAGGTTGGTTTATATTAAAATTTTGTTTTAATTTTATTTATTGTTGATTTACTTCCAAGTTTAGAGCTGGGATGTTTTTACAAAAAAATTAAAGGCAAAGCTTAAAAAATAATGTTTCTAACATATTTTCCAATAATTTGGAAGTAATTCCGCAATAATAATAAGAAAACATCAGAAAGCATAATGTCACATTCGGATGTGTTATTTTAACAAGCTATGATTACTTTATTATTATTACTACCAGTTGCCTAGTGATCAAAATTCGACCAATATTCCTAAGCTTGCTAGTTTGTTTCTGTTTTTCTATATTACATAGTTTTATAAATAAGGTATAGGTAACCATAGTTACAAAGAATTGTACGACGTCAGACGAACAATGCCGAAATACTACGAACGCGATTCGAGTTCGACTGCGTGTGTCAAATGCGTGGTTGTGTGTGTGTAGTGTTTTTTCATTAATTTAATGTAGTTCTAATGCATATTTTATAAAAATATTAGGATTTACCCCTCCTCCTCCATATAAACTTTAACTGTGCCAAATATTCTCATCTATCCGCGCAACTTTCGTATACAGGGGTACAAAGTTTTTGCTTCGCGTATTAATATATAGATGTTTCTCTTACATCATACACGGAGACATAAGTCCAACGCGAAGAGGCCCTTCGAGAGTTTTAATTTATGGTGGGATGGAATACTTACGGCGGCACCAGCCACAACAGGAAAGTATTTTTGTCTGAAATTTATGATTTATTATTATTATAGGATTGTACGACAAAAATAACCCATTCAAGTTAAACATTTGAGTCATCCACAAACCATTTTTCCGAGTCTGGGTGTTGTTTATGTCCGTTGCTTAAATGTTTGTAAATTCTCCTGGGGCACAAGATTTAAACCTAGTGCAGCAGTTAGTTAAAAAAGAGAAGATTGCGGCTTGCCCTTTAAACTCAAGGTATTAAGCAGACGTAAAACTCATTTAAAAGAAATTTAAATATATTTGGACATACATTTTTATAAACGCCTATGTTTATATAATGTCTGTCAAAATCCGAAGACTCAAAATCAGAATCTGATACAGAAAATAATTAATCAACAAAACCTACATTTGGTGTGAGAATTTTATTTGTATATAAAAATGGTTATTTTTTAAATTTAATAAGTGGTATATATTCAGTAAATTTAATTAGCTCACTATGAACTACATTATGAACCTTTGACGTTCATTAGTGTTATTTTGTAGCCTTAATGAGTAAGTACATAATTATAGACTTTCACAACTTTAAATGTAAGTTATAAATAACTTTGATTATGTACTAATTATTTCTTAGGTTAATTTTATTAACAATTAAGAATTATATACATACATACCTTGCAAATGATTTTTTACTGTATACTATATTCTGTTTGCTCAACTGCGGACAATGACTTATGGGCACAATTATAGCGCGGTAAAATATAATTGTTCCATATTTTATGTAATTTCCAACTTTTTCGCTGCATTAAATCTAATGATTCGAATAGGTTGGTAATTCATTGATTTACAATTAACGCTACAACGGGAGCTACCGTATTTGTGCTCACCAGATGTCGCCAGTAGCGAGTGAGGGCCAGTCAATCCTGTCACAGCTGCTGTCAAAAACCGTATTTAGCGGTAATAATAGGGACGGTGAAAATTTTTCGGAATTGCTTTTATTTTAAAGATGAACACTTGTTTATCATTAAACTAAATATTTTAATTCAAAATATAAGTATCTTAGATGAGAAAATATACTAAAATAGAGGAATATTAATTTTCCCGCTAAAACACTTTCACAGCTATCACGTGACTACATACGTCACTAACCGCTAGACATTGTCCGCGATTCATGAGAATTTGTCGAATCTATGTGTTTTCTTCATATAAAAGTGAATACAAACAATCAAAATGACCACAAAGTTTTACAAATGCTATGCAGAGTCCATGTGTAATAGTACAACAATTACTACACCGAAAAAAATGTTTATTCATGTACCAAAAGATAAGAAAATCAGAAAAAAGTGGTTAAGACTTGCTAGAAGAGATACACCAGCATTAACAACAACAAGTGCCGCCTGTTTTTGTAAGGATCACTTCGATGTAAGTTTTGATTACCTATATACAAAATATCAGAGTATCTATATAAATTGGGTACTCTAGGAATACATATTATTATCTTTTTATTTAACCTATACTAAAATAATTCTTATTTCAGCTGAAAAATGACATGGAAAATTATTAAAACACAGTGATTTAAACGAAGTTCTAAACACTATAAAATAGATATAAAAGGTATAGTCTATAAATCTCTCTATCTCTCTATCTAAAGGTATAGGATAATCATCTATTACTTGACTATTATTTAAGTATTAGTTGATAGTTAAATAATATCATACCTAAAACTGTACTTACAAAGATGTTTTCACGTTACTGTATTCTGAAGGACAATAGTCGTTGTTTCTTGCAAAAAAGTTGGTCACCAACAAAGAATCTATCTTTGGTAAGTTGGAACTATTTCCGTTGATGAATCCAGTTTCCATCGTAGTATTAATATTAAGTAATTCACAGTTATTTCGTCGGTATGAACACAAACCAAGAAAAAACAGAGAAGTAATCAGGTTTTACGGCTTTTTTAGCGGTTAATGACGTAATGTGCTCTTATTGGCATTTTCAGTCACGCGACAATAGGTGACAAATGTAACTTTTAAAATTAATTTTAATAAATTCAATATGATACATTAAATTTTAAAAATGTGATTTTCGATATTCTAATAATACAAACAATAATAAAATTAACACGAAACATGAATTTGTGATTAGTGTCAATGGCTATAGTGTATGACGACTAGAGAACTTACTATCCACTCTATCAGTGAATTCAAACGCGTTAGCTTTTATAAGATATCACAAAAATGTCTTTGGTCATGTCAGTTAGCAGTTTGTTTATCATTTTATTTATTGGATTAGAATGGACTAGAATTAACAATTTGTTTGAATTTATTCACTTTATTCGCGTAAGGGTGATGCCCCATAAGTGCGCTGCGTTGCGTTACGTTGTCTCAGCATAGACGCTGCGTCGTTTTCAATATATTTTTTAAAAACGGATCGACGGACGAGAGACTTAGTGGGGGGAGTGTGATGCGCTGCGTTGTCGCAGGTCCGATGCGACGACGGATTGTGTTCCACTGCTAAAAACTGACCATCATTATTTCTTAATGCAATCAAGGGAGATATCCACAATATTTTATTGTTTCTACGTTTCTTTCGGCGGTGACGCAATAAAAGCAACAATAGAACACGTTTGTTCCGATCCATTGTGGAGACTGACTGAGGTAATCTACGGACTGTGGACGTGCGTCGTCTTCTTGCGTTGCGACTTCGTGCGTCGTCGCAACTCAGGTGTGGCATTAAATGCGTTGATCCGCTGCGACGACGCAACGCAACGCACTAATAGGGCATCACCGTAACATGGGTTTTATTGTAAACAAGCTGACACGTCAGACGTTGTCCTGTCTTAGATATGAATATTCAATTCAAATTGGGGTAAATCATAAAATAAATATATTTCAAAAACATATTGTTTATTGTAGCTATGTTTTTTGCTACGCAACATTGTTGTCTTTTCAAATGTGTGTAGAGTTTTTTAGAAATTGACAGATTTCTGCTACATTGGCACTCATCGCGTTTCGCGCAAATGTTGTATAACACGGTCGATCTCCTCGTGTACCTTTTTCTGAATTTCGGGCTGCAACAGCGGTCGTTCTACGAGGTACGTCAGAGCGAAATGGATGGAGGTCGACGCAGGGAACATGTAGTCGGTGCATGTCACTAACAACTGATCGACTGAAAGATATTCAACGGAATTAGTTGAAATAATTATGTTCTTAAGTGGCTGTTTGCTTTTCAGTTTAAAAGACGCTAGTAACATTTCTCGTAATATATAATATATTTTACCCTCGGGCGACCAGACAAACAGATCAGCGGCACAGGTACATGGTGGATATACCATATTTACGCACGAAGCGCTTTGCTTCCACTTTTATAAAGCGCACCGCAAAGGAGTGCAACCCACTTCCTAAGTCTGTGTTTCCGATGAGTACAGTCTGGGTGTCTTCAAATGGCGAGTGAATAGGTATTTTCTAGGCAAGCGTCCCTCATCGTCGACTGCATCTCCACTTAACATCAGGTGAGCTCGCGATCAAACGCAAGCCCATAATAATAAAAAAAAAATACTATTCATGTATTGTGCCAGTAGGGACTAATGACTTACCTTGAGTAATTTAGTTTGTATTTACAGCTGTATTTATTTATATGTACCTACCTATATTTAAGAAAAGTCATTATATATGAATATTATCAATTTACACAATTCTTAAAAACTAACTTATACCTAAAATATTATATAACAGAAATAAAAAAGAAAAGCTAAAGTTAAATCCTCTAATAGGCGTCAAAGAATTCCTTTGCGTCACAGTCGACTGGTAGTGTGCCCAGAGTCAAAGTTAAAGTGTCCGTTCCTCGTCGTAGAAAAATAAATATACATTGTACATATCCTACTGCTTAATTGTATGGTTTTGCTTATCTTTATCCTAATTTATAATTCATTATCGTGATCGCGTGTGTGGCATACCTAATCAAACTTAGAATTGGTACCCTATTGTATTATATTAGTAATAAATTGTGCTTAAAAACCTCAAATTTTTAATATTATATTTACTAAAAATACAAATGCGTTTGATAAGACACTCACATTTAGTAATACCAATTTAGCTAAAGTAAATGAAATTAAAGACCTGGGTATAACTCTGGACTCGAAGCTGCACTTAGATTTACAAGTTGAAAAAATCGTAAATACAGCTTATTAACGGTATTTCCTTTCTTCTCCTAAAATTGTTTGTCCGAAAATCATTATCTATAACACGTTTGCTATAAACTTCAGTAACCATATGGTTCAAAACTTCGAAATTTTGTTTTACATAATTATTTTTACTTCTAAAACTATTCTGTCATAATATTAGGTAATAATTGAATCTGCTAATTTTGGATGAAATGAAGCCATATGTCCTAAGTATTGTATTATATAATGTGTATTATTCCAAATGTTCATTTATAATCAAATTGTTAGTCCTAAAACATTTGCTAAAAAGTAGGTTGTAGTGACAGAAACGAATCGCTGAGAATCCGACTCCACGCAGTCTTGTCTGCCCTACCTGCACGTATATTACTAATAATTATACCATAACGGCTACTTTGTTAACTATTGTCAACAAGGCTGTTGCTGCGTACAAGATCTGGGGATCGATCCCCGGGTCAGACTAACATCAAGTTTTCCTGCAAATAAATTCTCAATAGCAGCCTGTAGTTAGAAAGTTGGCAGTATCGTACACCTCCGTGCATTGGAAAGCACTTAAAGCTGTTAGTCCAGCACTTGACTTCTCTCCTGCCGTGTCAGATTGCCTTCTCATCAGAATATGAGAGTGAGGGAATTGAGAGTAGACTTGTGCTTGCGTTACAGACTTGTGCACTATAATATCACATGCGCAGATGGCTAGTTTCTGATAAAGATTGGCTGCCCTGACCAAAAGAGTTTAACGAGGGTTCAAATCGATTATGATTTTTTTTATGGTATAGGTACGTGGCAAACGAGAAATTATATTCCAAATGCTGATTTACTATATTCAAAAATAGTAAAAACTTCTAACCGCCTGCTAATTTAGGAATGGCAACATTTACAACTACAATAACTTGTCTTATGTGACTTCTTTTTATATTTTTTTATACATGAGGTATCTACATAAATTCTATTTTGTGTATAACTGATTTAAGACTTTAATTGGAATTGTCGACATTAATTACCATATTATTGAGTCTCGGCTCGCGTAGATTAGCGTTCAATATGATGTGGGTAAATTAATTTGTTAGTAGTTTGTATTTAATATATGGAATGATAATGACTATAGTATACATAATGTAGAAGTTTAACATAATAATATAATAAACTCTCACACTAGTGGCGAGTATCGGCAATTCCACATTATGTACAATGTAAAACTATTTTCTTAAACTTATTACTCTGACTGTTTTAATTTATCTACTGTATAAAGCAATTTCTTAATCATTCTATGGTAAAAAATAATTATATTATTGTTATCAGATATATTGCAATAACAGGCGAGAGGCATTGAGTCATCATATTTCATATTCAAAGGTAATAAAGAAATATATTTGAATACACCTATCATTTTATTTTTTTCTTCTAATCTGCAATCAGTATTCTACTATAAGCAGATAGTTTGGGCAGCATTTTCAGGTCAAGTGCATCCTCCAGCGATGATAGCTACTCATTGCATTTGTATGATGAGATTTCACTACAGTAGGTCTTTTCGCTTGAGACGTTTTTGATAACTGCGCGTGGTTAGACTCGCCGTAAGTACATTCGGATGCTTTTCCAGCCACTTCTGATACCTATTTTTCGAGGCCTGAATTTCCGCTCTAACAGTGGTCATATTTAGGTGTGCGTGGATTTCGGTATTATTAATAAACCACGAAACATGCGCAACAATTCATTGCATTCTGCATTCTTTGCAATACTGCGATGTTTTAATTACTTGCACTGCCCCAGAGCTGAATGCTATATGTCCAAGTTGGTTTTAATATAGACTTGTATATTAAGAGTTTGTTATCTAACGATAACTTGCTATTTCGACCCAGCATCCAGTAAAGGTTTCTGTGCCGTATATTGAGTTCTTCTCTCGGCGATCCAGGTGAACGCCTAGATATCTTACAATGTCTTTGTATGGTAATGTGGTATTTTCTAGCCGTACAGAAGGGCAGTTTTCTCTCCGGAGTGTAAAGGTGACCTGAACTGACTTTGTTGCGCTAGCTCTAATCCTCCATTTTTGAAGCTACTCTGTAATAGCGTCGAGGCCATGTTGGAGTTGCTCTGTGGACAGCTCAGGCTGCTTATTACTCGTTATTATGGCTATGTCGTCGACATATGTAACAGTCATGACTCCGTCCACCTGTGGTAGGTCTTAGGTGTATAAGGTATACAAAATCGGTCCAAACACTGAACCTTGAGGCACGCCTGCTCTAATATTGAAGAATTTGGAGGTTGATTCGGTTTCCTCCACTTGAAAGATTCTCCCCGTGAGATAAGATTTTAGCAGGATGTAGTTACTATGCGGAAAACTTGTTTTTATCTTACTTAGAAATCATTTGTTATCACAAGGGTGCCAAACCCTATCAAATGCCTGCTGGATGTCCAAGAATGCTAATGAACAGTACTCTTTTTCCTCTAGGGATTTTTTATTTTCTCAACTACTCTATGTAGTTGTTCGGTAGTAGAATGTTGCTGCCTAAATCTAAATTGGTGGTTTGGTATGGTGTGTTCTAATAAAGGCATAATTCGATGAAGGATCACTTTCCAGACTTTTGACAAGATAGGCAAAAGGCTGATAGGCCTATATGAGGTGGTTTCCTTTGCTGGTTTCCCAGCCTTGTGTATTATAAGAATTTGTGACACCAGTGATCTGGAAAGTGTTGAACCCTTAGTATTCCATTGTACAGAATGATTAGGAAAACTACCGCCTTTCTTGAAAGTTTTCTTAAAGTTTCCTTTGTAATGAGGTCATACCCTGGGGCCTTTTTGTCTTTCAGTTCAATAATAGTCCTCCAAACTTCTTGTACTGAAACCGGTGCAGGTGAGAGCTACAATTGCATAGGCTGGGTAAAAATAGATTCGACCTCTATCTCGAAATCTGTAACGCTAGCGTGATTTGGGCTGAACATATTTGATAAATGTTCTGCGAATAAGTTTGCTTTTCACTGCTTTTGTTTTCGACTGCTATTGTAATAGCAGTCGAAAACAAAAGCAGGTTTTATATTCAGCCATTAATGTGGTGTTTCAGTGATTTCCAAACGATAATCGCAGTACCTGCGTATCCGGTCCCATCCGGGTCTGGGGTGATGTAACACTCATAATTTTTAAACTTGAGATTTTAGACAGAGGAAAAGTGAGCTTCAGATATCAATAACAAGTACAAAGTTTGTTGAGCCATTAGTGTTTCCGTATCATTTTTGTTTGGGGTCAGTCCATTTATGTTCAATGTTGTCATACGAATTGCAGTCATTTTGATAATTTGTCTACGAGTTGTGTTATGAGCATCATAAGGGTACTCATCTGTTAAAGGATTAATCCAAATTTCTCTATCTGATTCATTAATATTTTGTCCAAGTTCAATAGAGGTTGTGTGTGAGTTATTTCTTGAGCTGGTTCTTTTTTGTTTCGTGTGATGTCAGAGTACATTTTTGTTGAGATTTCAGGATTTTAAGCAGTCTTTACAGCTACGTTTGGCACCGGCTAATCCTTTGTTTTTTCAATTGAAGAGATTTGTGTTTGATATGTTAGCTTCGAGCGTCTTAAAACGATTTCCCTGTATACTTCACATCCTTTGTAGATCGCCGGATGTGGACCATTACATAGTGCACAATGGACGGGTGTTGTGCGGTCACGTTTTTGGCATTTCGATGTTTTATGTGACTGTCCACATTTTACGCAACGATACAGGCGCATACAGTAATTTTTCGAGTGTCCATAGTGTTGGCATCTTTGGCATTGTACTATCGATTTTTGCTTCTTGGGGTCCTCTATGACAACAAACTGATGGTATATGTATTTTAGTTCTTTCACAGCCCCATTATTTGGTCCAGGTGCAAGATTCACAAAGAATGTGGGTCTTTTGTCAGGCCCGAACTTTGCATTGATGATTTCTCCAGTGATTTTGTTCCCTGTAGCTTCAATGTCTTCTTTGATTGCGGACATCGGTGTTGTAGGATGCAGGTTTCGTATGACCACTCTGAAGCACCTCTGGTCTTTCCGATTAAAGGTGTGATCGATCAATCCATTTTCTCGAACTACTTTTATAATTTATTTATAGCTTTCGATATCCAAGCTATTTATTCTCAACTGGCTTCGGTTGACAGTTTTAAAAGTAAACTGGTTCTTGACCACAACTGTGTCAAGTAGTTCAGTGAGCTTATTGACATCTCATACCTATTATTTGTGTCTAATATTTATATTAAATTACATGGACAATATTACATTAAGATTAAAGTATGTTTAAAATATATAAAAGGCAGTTGAAAATATAATCAGCAGAAACATGTTTGCCTAAATAAAACATTTCCCAACAATTTGTTTGAATTTTTTTATTTTATTTGCGTAATATGAGTTTTATTACAATTTTTTGTGTGCTTATGTGTGTATATAGCTATAATCGTCATAATAATATAATTATTGTTTCAGAGAACTATAAAAATACGAAAGTATTTATGGATGTTATAAATATGAAGTATAATAATTTTATTTTTATATATCGCATTTTATATGTTTATTATACAAATCCTACTATTATTATATATAACAATTTCAAATCTTAGTATTTTTGTTACGTAGAAAAACGCACATAAATATGACGTCACGACTTATTGTATTACGTAAGATAGTATTACGTGACGTCACAAAAAGTAGTTAATAAAACTCTCATATGCTTGCTGTATAAGTAGATTCAGATATTATTCTATGTATTACTTTTATACAATATAAATAAAACTTATTCTAAAAAAACAATTTTATAAATCAAATTCACTGATAATATAGGGCAATAGTTTAAACAAATATAAAAGTAGCTAAAGTATTTAAATTAAATATCACAACCGATTAGTCACAAAAACATGAACATCGTAATTTCGTAGAACTTTCGTTCTAAGTTCAGTTTAATTCAATCATGTTCTGGGAGTAATTCGGACCCAGAACTCGGGTATCGTCGTGATGATGCCTTGAATTCGTTTAGATAGCTTCAGTAGAGGTTTGCCGTCAGCTGTGGATACATTGAACGCTTGCATGAACGCAGAGAACACTTGGAACATAGATTGACGAGCGTATGTTTCACCTGGACACAATCTTCTTCCTGCGAAAAAATAAAAAGTATGTTTAAGTACTTAATTCTTAAAATCCTAAATACAAAACATATTCATTGTGTGTGTAGCTATTTCATCTATTTCAGACGTCGAGAACATTTACTTTTAAAGTAAAGAGTAGGTTGATTGTGTTTTCTTGAATTGCATCTGCAATGCAGTTCAAGAAAACACAATCACCCAGACTCGGAACAATCATTGGAGAATCACACAGTTTTTTGTCCCGTGTGGGATTCGAACCCACAACACTCAGCCGTGGCCAGGCGACCACTTAAACCACTACGCAATCCGAAAAGCTGCATCTTGATCTTCTTTTTTTACTCGTCAAAATGACCACACTCCGCCTGATGGTAAGCAGTCGTGTGGTCTAAGAGCAGTGGCCACACCATCCTCGTAGCAGCCGAGGCGACGTTGAGGTCTCTACTTTGACGGCCTGAGAAGGTGCTTATTCACGCCCCGCTTAACGGACCCAGGATTGAAGGCAGAAGGAAACACGTGCCTTGGCAGAGAATTCCATGCCTTGATCGTTCGGCAGAGGTATGACCACCCAAACTTGGTACGTTATACTTTACATATATATACATACTTTATTATCCACAAAACATAATTATAAGAGTAGTTTGTTATAGATATTCAGCTGGATTTGGTTATATAAAACAATTTTTCAGAAACGTGAAGTCATGCCCAGACAACAAGTTGAAAGTGTAGATGAAAATCTGTCAAGTCTTAGAATACTAGACATAATTAAAAATCTAGTGTGTCTGGCCACCAGTGTGCCGCTGCTAATCAATAGGTTAACCTTAATAAGTAGAATGTGTACGTACCTGCACCGAACGGCAGTGACTTGTCGCTGGCGGGGTCTAATAGCCCGTTCTTAATGAATCTCTCCGGTCTGAAGTTTTCCGGGTCACCCCATAATGTTTTGTCCATGTGCAACATTGTCAAGTTTGGGCTTACCATCGTGTTCTGTAAAATATAAGTATGTTCTTTAAAATACTAATACATTTGGTAATAGTGAAGGATAAGCATCAATGATGCGATAAAATTGAATTTTATTTGTGACTAGATTTACAACGAACAAAAAAAAATGTAAGAACTTGCATGCATTATTTATTACTGTATGTATACACGTGTTAGAGCAAATAAATAAATAAATATATAAATAAATAAATAAACAAACAAATAAACAAAAAAAACAATCAATCAATCAATCAATCAATCAATTGTGCCGGCGGCTTCGCTCGCCTGAAAATAGTTTAGGTTAGTAACAGCACTTTTTTCTGGATGAAAGGTACAATTAGTCCTTTTCTGTTCCTCACATAATTTGTCTGTCACATAATTTCGAAAAGTCATATAATTTCCGAAAATCAGAGGTGCGACGTGGGTTTGAACCTGAGACTCTCTGCATTGCAGTCTGTCGGTCTCCCCACTGAGCTATCGCTGGAAAGTCAAATATGGTAATTTAAACAAAAACATATCTCAGGTAGTAGTCAGGATATATTTTTTTTCATATTTTACCGGACAACCTGTATATGTATATCTATCTAATTTTCTGAATATTGTCTACCAAGGAACGTAGAAGAAAGCAATATCTCAGTTTGAATCTGTGATTTTACCGACAGATAAAAAAGTAGAGGCACTATGTTGTCAGCAGGCAGGATACCATTTTGTATCTCCCGCGTATAGTGTAGCGACTGCAGTTTTACATAGTCAACTTTTATAAAAAAATGGATCTGCTTAATATGCGCGGAACACTCGTAAGTTGGCAATGAAATACAGCTTGACACAAAGAGAGTAAGTATATACTCTGAGCCTTTTTAAATACCTACTCGTACCATAAATCCTAATCCTAACTTAATATTATGTGAATTGTGAGATTGTTTGTTCACGCCTTAATGACTCAACCGATTATCATGATATTTTGACATACGCGTTGTCAAGGGCACAAAAAAGGACAGAGGGTACGTTTCATCCAGAAAAATATACTGTCCCAGTGATAAAAATTTATTGAAAATCTACACTAACGCGAGCGAAGCCGCGGGCAAAATCTAGTGTCTATAAGGATCTGAAGGCTAGGCAAACTTATTACGTGCAATTTGTGAGTTCAAACATTTGCTTAATAGGAAGCAGATATTTGATATAACTGGTTTTGGGATCATGAGCAGCTGATTGTAAGTATTTAGAACTTACCTCTGGTATGTCATATCCTCCTAACGTGGTATCGATCATAGCACGGTGAGGAACTGATAGTGGAACGACGGTGTCATATCGCATAGTCTCTCGGATACACGCTTCGATATACGGCATGCTATCAGAAAGATCAAATTATAGTTGGTATTAAAATTTCCCTTAGAAGCCACTATTATAAACAACTATTTTAATTGAAATTAAACTACTATAAACGGATTTTATTGCGTTGTTTATTTGACACTTTATTACATAATTTTGAAAACTGTAACACTACTACTACTATTAAACTTTACTAATTTTTGAGCTAATAAGTGGCAGTTAGGAAGACCAAAAGACTATACGAAATACCGTAAATCCTTACAAATAAAAAATTAAATGGTTCAAGTAATATGCAAAGGTCACGTACAAGGACCTTGAGGTCAGAGGTCAAAGGTCATAGTCATTTCGGGGGTATATCGACTATGCTGTGTCGCATGGCGTTGACCGCGAGTCTCTAGCTCTTACGGTTCTTGAGTTGAAAGTTGTATAACAGACAGACGGAGGGATGGACAAAGCTGTTGTATAAAAGTTTCTTCGAACTCTAATAAATGACACATCATACTTTCGGCGATCATCAAGGGTGGGCAGGCGATCTCTGCCAACCACACGGTCGATCTCCTCGTGTATCTTCTCCTGAATCTCGGGCTGCAGCAGCATCCGTTCCACAAGGAATGACAGTACGAATTGCACAGCCGACGCCGCAGGGAACATGTAGTCGGTGCATGTCAATACCAACTGATCCACTGGAAAGATTAGACAGAATTACCTTAAATAAAAAGGTTCTTACAAAATTGCAACGCTGGCAGACCAATGTTTACTTGTTTATAGAATCGCAAATGTGATAAATATCTATAAGCATGTGATCATAATAAATAATTGAATTGTCTCGATAGCCTAGCGGTAGTCAGGGCGTCTGCTGTTTATAAGGGTGCTGCTTTTGCTCTTTATAATTTCTTTGGGCCAACCCGGTGTTCAAACCTCTGGGATTTAAGCGACGGATTGGCCCAAAAATAAATTAGGGTTTTATGTCTTCCTAGACAGAGTAGAAGTACGAAGTCTGAAACTAATAGGTAGACAGCAATAAGCTTAAATCATAAGTCATGTATGATTGCTCTTGTAAATATTTTTACTACTCAGCGAACATTTCAAACGATTTATCATTATTCGACTTTTTTAAAGAGCTTGGAAAATGACGCTGTCGAACTCCCCCGTGCCTCGGCAAGCACATAAAGCTATCGGACTAACGCCTGATCTCACTCCGCTCGTATTGGATTGCCTTTTCATTGGACTATGAGAGTGAGGGAAAAGAGATTGCACTTATGTGACTAATCGAATCTCAGGCGCAGATAATCAATCTGCATTGATATTGGCCGCCATGAACGAAACTCGGCTTGGAAAACGTTATAGTACTGCTTACTTGGTTTGTGTCCATAGCTATGGTAGTTAGCGTAGCTATTAATGCACAAGCAGTTGCTCACTTGGCGCTAATTAGTTACTACAGCCACGTGCAAAAGTATTAGGCACCCTATAATAATGCCAGTTTTAGGGTGATTCAGCATAGGGAATGTAAAGAAAACAACACATATGATTAATAAGATTTATTTTTATAAAATAATTAATATTTTGTCGGTCCACCTTTGGATTTAATGACAGCAGCCACTCTTTTTGCCATTGACTCTACCAACTTAAAACATTCCTCTTGGGATATCTTTTGCCACTCGTGCTTTAACGCGGCGAGCAGTGTTTCCTTGTTGCTTATCGAGTGTCTACGGATATTTTTTTTCAAAATAGACCAAATGTGTTCAATAGGATTGAGGTCCGGTGATTGTGGCGGCCAGTCCAAAAGATCTATGCCGTTTTGAGCCATCCATGCCATAGTGTGTGCTGACTTGTGGCAAGTGGCGTTGTCCTGCTGGAATTTTACGCCGTCGGTGTTTGTATCGCCAAAAATCTGTGTAACAGACGGTGCTAGAGCTGTTTCCAGAACTTCTGTGTATTTGGTGCTATTCATTCGCCCCTCACACAACACCATTTCGCCCACTCCATCGGCAGCCATGCAACCCCAGATCATTATTGAGCCTCCACCGTGTTTAACAGTGGGCACTACACAATCTGGGTTGTACTCTTCGCCCACCCTTCGCCTGACGTAAGTAACACCGGGTGTTCCAAACACCTATGGAACAAGCAAAAAAATAACTTAATTCAAGATTGCATATTTCCCTCGCAGGACGTGATTTCAAAGACGGCTATGTGTTTTGGTGTAATACATAAATTAAATAACAATACCTCAAAGTTAGATTCGTCTGACCACAGTACGTTGGACCAATCCTCCACTGTCCAATCTCTATGTCTGAGGGCCCACTGCAACCGATTTTTCTTGTTGTGCTCCGATAGCCACGGCTTCTTTCTTGCCTTGCAACCTTTTAATCCAGCTGCAATAAGCCTTCTTCTCACAGTACACGCGCTCACTGATCTGCTTTTTGCTTCAGATAAAGCTGCAGCGAGCTCTAAAGCAGTTTTTTTACGGTCCTGTAGAGACTGCCTAATTAACAATCGGTCTTCACGATCTGTAGTTATTTTTCTTCTGCCTGTTCTTGGCCTATTCTCATGAGTACCGGTCTCTTTGAAGCGATTTAGTGCATATTGCACTGCACAACGCGAGCACTTCACTTCTCGGGCTATTTTCACTTGAGACATGCCTCGTTCATGTAAAATTTTAATTTTTAGGCGCTGTTCTGCACTAAGTTCTGCTTTTTTAGGCATTATTAACTCGATGAATATTAGTCTTCAGGAATATGGTAACAACAATTGCGTACGATATGTGTCTGTTCACTGCAAGCACTGATAACCCCCTAAAGAGTAAACTTTAAAATTGCAAATTTGTAAAAACATCGTTTTAAACTGCACCTGGGTGTCATAAATATTTGTTATTGTTTTATTTTTGTTTCAAAATGCCGCCGATGCAATAGTAAGACCATAAAACCCTTATCCGAGCGCTCATTGTTGAGATAGAGACAAACAATAGGGGTGCCTAATACTTTTGCACGTGGCTGTATAAACAACAACCGTATGCTTGTTTAGAAATAGATTAAATTAAATAATACGTTTTGTAGAAAATACTACAGAAAGCGATGTTTCATATAAACACACTAGTAGTTTTCCCGCGGTTTCACCCGCATAAGTCCCGTTCCCGTGTGAATATCGGGGTTCACCCCTTTCGCCCCCTTCGGGTTGGAATTTCCAAAAATCCTCTCTTAGTGCCCTACACTCTCCAAGGAACATACATGCCAAATTTCAGCTTCTTGCGTTCAGTAGTTTCGGCTGTGCGTTGTCGGTCAGTCACTCAGTAACGGAAGAGTTCTATATATATAGATGAATGCAGTGCAAATACATACATAGCACATAGATTTTCTCTATATTACAGACCGTTCGTTGTGATCGCCTAAGCTATGTTATAATATAATTATTATAACACGAATACTATATTACATAAATGAAAAGTTAGCTATTATCATATTGTATAAACCAAAAGATAACCAAAAAATTTTTTCGTGACTTTGCTCGCATTAATCAAGAATGTCCTTTTCTGCAGCCCAAGCAACGTGCATGCGAAATTTCATGATGATTGGTCGAGTAGTTAAGGCGTGATAGCGTAACAAACAAACAAGTTTACATTCGCATATTATATAATATTAGTTAGGAATATCATATTTTTAAACTTTGTTTACACATAGTAAATTACAATACATCTACTACAATCTCAGCATAAACTGTCTACAACGTGTCAATGATCGATTAGTGTAATTAGTATAATAGATTGATATATTTGATGATGAATTACCCTCGCAACAATATTAAGGCTAATTACTGTCCATTATTATGATAGTGACTTGACATCTAAACAGCTAGCAATGTTATGCCCCTTACAAAAATAGCATTATGGCAAGAATAGTATCTGGAGTGGCGATAACGCTAGGATAGGTACCTATCGTAGCGTTATCCTTGCGTTATTATGTGCTTTAAGAAAATTAATCTTTGCACCTGTAAAGATTAATTTTCTTAAAACAATATAATGTCAACTTCTTCGCGCCTATTTTAACAATGCTCAGTTACAAACTTTTTGAATGATACATTATAATAAATATTGTTGTTTAGAAATAGATTAAATTAAATAATACGTTTTGTAGAAAATACTACAGAAAGCGATGTTTCATATAAACACACTAGTAGTTTTCCCGCGGTTTCACCCGCATAAGTCCCGTTCCCGTGTGAATATCGGGGTTCACCCCTTTCGCCCCCTTCGGGTTGGAATTTCCAAAAATCCTCTCTTAGTGCCCTACACTCTCCAAGGAACATACAATTTGCCACTGTTTGTAAAAGTATCTTTATTAGGATAACTTTAGTATTTATTTTCTGCATTTTTACTTTGTGTATATCTACCATTGAAATGAAATAAAAAAAAGAAACCATCATAATTTGTAAACCTACTTTGTATGCAAATACAAATAAATAAATATTTAAAATAAATAAATAAATTTTTTTTTTTTTTTTTTTAATATTTCTAATTCTATTTTTGATTTCTAATGGCTGACTAAATGAAAGTAAATACTACACATTGCACGAAGTCTAACTAATATTGTTAATGTGAATGTGATTTTGGTTGTTTGTTACGTTTTCACGCATGATTTTCATTCTAGTCGGTCGAGAGATCGATGATTATCAAATTTCGGATACACGTTGACATTTCCACCAGAAAAAAAAACATCTGTTTCCAAGGGATAGCTGGTAACAACGGTTGGTATTTTTAACGCAGGATTTGTAATAATTATTGTGTCGCGGGGGACTTTAAAAACATTTATACAACGGACACAAATAATACCTAGATTCGGAACATCCATTTCTGGATCACACAAAATTTGTCCCGTGTGGGATTCAAACCCACAACACTCGGCATAGTGGCATCGGCGAAAGATTGTTGTAGACTTATTAATTCAAAATATATCGTACAAATTTCCTTCTATTCTGGATTGCAAGATATTGTCGTAGTTTTAGACAAAATTATCAATTATGTACAATGTGAACTTCAATGTCACTAAAACGAACATTTTACATTTCTTATTTACTTACTTGAAAATGTACTGCGCTCCTTTTCAGCAAATTCTTGCTGCATTTTAGTGAGGTACATGTCGAGGAAATGACGATCATATGATGGGTCGTGCGTGTCACGTGCTTCTTTAACTATTTTCTGAAAATGCAATTAAGTAAAAGTTTTTAAAAGGATCAGAGAAAGAAGAAGAGAAAGATGTATAAAAGTTTTGAAAAAAAGGAATTAAAATAATGAATAAGATAGAGGCGTTTAATATAAGGAAAGATCTTAACATAGTTTGTTATATTACCGTAGTTTAAGGTAGTTTTATATTTTTTTCATAGCTAATCGCTACATATTAGAAAACAAAGTCCACTGTCGCGTCTGTCTGTCTGTTCGCGATAAACTCAAAAACTACTGAACAGATTTTCATGCGGTTTTTACATTGCTAAAAACCGCATTTATTGATGTAGAGTGATATAATGTGTAATTCATTTGTAAAGGTTTGTACTACCCGTGCAAAGCATAAATAGCTTTTGACTGATTTTTATTCATTCTTCCATATCAATAACTTTACACCTATGTCTATTGCGACGACAGAAAATCTTACTTTATTTGTTAATCTTAAGAAAAAGTAGCATGGTTTCATATTTACCAAAAAGAAATCCAACAGGCACTGGTTGCCTTTGACCAAATTGTTGTAACCACTGTAATTAGGCATTAAATCTTTAAGCCAAGGCGTCAACGAAAGCGCCCCACCCATATCGGTGGAGTTCCTTTGGAATAATATAGTACCACGAGCTATAGACCAGAGATCTTTGTATTCAGATCTCGGCAGAGTATTTCTTGTTAGAACGTGCATCACGCCGTTCGTAAATGGCACCGTAAAGAAGAATGGAAGAAACACAAGATCTCCATTAACAATTTCCTAAAACAAAAAGTCATGCTGTAAATTTTATACCTATACTATATAATTTATATAATTAAATTATATAAAAAGCTACGATTAGATTTTTTGTTTGATTACTTATTTGTAACGATTGAAAGCAAAAACTACGCAACCGATTTTAAAAATTCTTTCACCGTTAGAAAGCTATATAATTCGGCGATACTCGGTAGTAACGTAGGGTATATGGTATTTAAAAATTGTACTGTTGCCAAAATAATCTAACCTAACCTACTTTTACGCGACCGAGTAAAAGATAGTAATATTATAAAGAGGCAAGATTTAAATTTTTGTTTGTTTGTAAGGATTTAACTCACAAACAACTTAACCGATTTTAAAATTCTTTCACCAATAGAATGTTATATTATCAAGGAGTAACTGGCCAAACTTCTTTTAAAAAAAGTACAGCAGCAAACATATCGTCATACAGATAAAATTAAAATTTGCGTAACTGCAGCGATTGATTTTAATATAACAATATAGTGATGACTAGGTAGCCTGAGCAGAAGCTAGTTATCTATAAAATTTATTACAAGGTAGGTATACTCATATCGAAATTGTAAAATGCCGTGTTTAACCTTTTGAGTTTCATTCACATACCATAGGTTTTCAATTAATAATCCAAAAGGACTTCTCTGCACTTAATATTATTGGTCATTTATGACACCAATGTTGCAACATGGACTCAAATTTAAATTATGAACAACGCAAATTTTTATATTATGTTGGGATGGAACTTGTACGGTCGGTCGGTCCATTGCCATGCAATATACTTTGAAAGTTTTATATGCTTAAAACGAGTTGAAAACATTGTAAATAAATTTTAGAATTTATTTACAATGTTTTCAAAGAAAAGAAGATTCCAGAAAATTCTAGAAATGAACGAAAACCATAATTTACCAATTGTATATGTATGTAGATATACAATTGATGAATTATGGTCTTCATTCATTAGTTTTATATGTATATCTAGACTTCAGTTTGTAGGGTAGGCAAAGCTGTAATGATATAAACAAATCAACAGCTATGAAGTAAGTTTCAGGTAATAGAAGATTATAAGAAATGGAATTCAAGGCTCCTACTTCTTAGCAGTATCCTAACATAAATATAACTTAATGGTACACACGGCTACACATCAAGTTAGACACCCTATATACGCATAACTACGCTACATACAAAATAGAGAATTGTCAGAAAGGTGGACTAGCGCGTGCGGCGGCGACGCCCGCGGCCCGTTCAGCATGAATGAGATAAAATAACAAAAATATAACGCACTCTCAGTCCAAACAGTCTAGGTTGATGTGTCGCTGTGTGTACAAACGATGTATTAGAATAAATACAATACTTAAACTATATATTAACTACATAGATGGTGTAGAGATATAAGTAGTCGCCTCGACCATCATCGCCACTGCCACTGCATCGAGTCTATGGATTATACCTCCACACGAGACAAAAAATTGTGTGATCCACAAATAGATCTGTAAATGTTTGTAAACTCTCCCGCGACACAAGAATATACAAAGTGCGTGTTGTAAAATATTGTTATACTTTTTCAGCTGGATATTTAGGTCCATTCAGCCTCATATCTATCATTTCCTTGAATTCCTCGTTGATCACTGATTCCAAACTGCTGTCGCGTTTGCCGAAGCCATAGTCTCTGAGGTATCTAAAGGTAAATCTTCTTTGGACGTGCCAGAAATAGCCGTCCGTAAAGAATATTCCTGTTAGAAAGAAATAAATATATGTATATAAGTAATAAGGATAATAATAATATTAATATTCATAAAGATACAAGAAAAATGTTAACTTGCTTAATATCGATGTCGTAGGTAACACATAAAATATAATCATATTCTATCACATACAGTCAACACCATCTAGCCCAGACTAAGCAGAGCTTGTACTATGGGTACTAGACAATAGTATATACATACTTCTTGTTTTGTAAATACATTCATATTATACACAGAAACACCCAGACCAAGACAAACATCTATGTTCATGCACACAAATGTTTGACTTATGCGGGAATCGAACCCGCGACCTCAGGTGTGGCAGTCGGTTACACTAACCACTATGCCATCGAGGCAGGCCGAGAATGAGGTTTTTTACGAAATGTTTATTAGACCTGATGAAGTATTGTAACTATTGAATGTATTAACCTTCGGTAAGGGTAGGGTTTTATGTATTATAACACAAGGCTTTATTAAATGCATTTATCCCATATACGTGCATTAACAAATCAATGAGTAAATTAATAAAACAGAATAGATCTCGGTGCTGTAAGAGCTAACCAGCCTATATCATTCAGTAACATTACGTCAAACTTATAGGGGCATCAGCAGCTGGATGATGTACAAATAAGGATTCACGTCTACTAGTTCCGTTGTTATGGAGTCATCACCAACTATTTCACCCAATAATATGACGAGTGCCGGCTACCAGAACAAGCTGGATTTTCAGCAGATCACATCTACCATTTTTCTATCAAATAAGTGAGTGAGCTAACTTTTAAAATCTGAAGTTGCTCCTCAACTTATATGGTTATCCATAAATTGTATAGAATACGGAAGAGCATGATTGTTCTCTGCAAACATACCAAGTTTTTTCCAAAATGATCTCAATCTGAAGAGTATTATATCCAGGCGTCCATCGAATTCTTGTCTATTAAGCATCTCTTTTATAAGGTCAGGGTCATTTACTACGACAGTCGGCACTGGTCCCATGAACAGTCCTAAGATCTTTGTTTGGTACTTATCTCCTAGCTTGCGAAAAGAAACTGCTAGGTCGCTTAATGAATTGGCGAGGACGATCCAATAAGATCCATACACAGGTAGACGCGGAGGACCTGATGGAAAATAAAAATATTTTAAAGATGTTGTATTTGTTGCTATCCATAAAATAGTAGAACCAGGGACCATTAGATTGCACACAAAGGTTGCAGACTCAATAGTATGACCTTTGACTATTTAGTTATGGCTGCGTGCTACATAGTTAATAATCATCTATGTTAACGAAGAAAGAAAAATCTTAAATAAAAACTGTTGTCTGAGAGTTCTCGAAGATGTGTAACGTCTGCTAACTATTGCTTGGTAGAGATGTACTCAACAGTGGTACAGTTTAAAATCAAAAGTATTTAGATAATTATTCATTCATCCTTGATATACATACATATAACCAGAGGAGCGGGGGTACGCAGAGGACTCTCACGCCGACATTTCGCAAGCTATGCTTGAAGGTCCTACGCAATAGGAGAGGCTCATATCCAAACATTCGTGCTATTATTAAGAGTCGTTTGCCAGAAAACCGAATAACACATTTTCGATCCTAACTAAACCTGTATATTAGATAAAAGTAAAACACAATGTATGACAGAGTTTTATGAGCATGACTGTAATATTTGAACAAAGTTTAAATTTGCACTGTGTCATTTGATACCCTTGTATGTATGTATCTTATGTGGGGGCCAGTCAGTGCAGACCGGCGACACTTCGACCCAGTGGGATCTTTTGTGCCGACACTTTCCCAATAACGACTGCCATAGATGTTCATGGCAGCCGGGACCGACGGCTTAACGTGCTCTCCGAGGCACGGAGCAGGCGATAATTGTCAATCAAGACGCACATAATTTCGAAAAGTCATATAACTTCCGAAAGTCAGAGGTGCGCGACGTGGGTTCGAACCCGAGACCCTCTGCATTGCAGTCTGTTAGTCTCCCCACTGAGCTATCGCTGCTGATACCCTTAAGCGAACAAAGTTCAAATGATTAAGCACATCGTGTTTTGTTTTTATATTCATGGATAATCTGTCTCCACCTGAGTGATAAATACTTAATAATAATGTTTATTTTCTCTACACAATATTTACAATGTAGACAAAAGATACAAATTGCTTAATATTAAAATAAAGCACAAGGTACGTTGTGGAAGACTGGAGCCTAAGCTAGGCCGGAGCCTGTGTTCTGTGACTTATTAACAATATATTGATACTGCGTTTTGTAGTCTCATCTTAATAACGTCATCAGTCACGTAGGAACAGAGTGAATAAGAACATGTAACAATTTATGTTGATAATATACTATAGCGAGCCATAAATATTTCTATGTATTTATGTCTCGATATAGTATATTATTAATAATGAATAAAAATTGACATTTATGTATGCTTGATTTTTGGTAAAGTGTCATTACGATAGTAATATTAAGTTCATGTTGTATTTCTATATTTATAGACATAAATGTATTTTTGTTTATGAAATAAAGAACTGAAACTGAAATAGATATTGTTTGATTATTTGATTACGTATTAGCCATAGCGTATTAGAATTAGCGTATGCAAAAACAAATGCATACATACTGCCAGGTTGTTCAAGCGGTACGAGAGTATATCATCAACATGATTGACCAGAATTTATCAATCGTGGCGCTATCAGATCAAATTTCAAATATTTGATTGCAATTTGAGTTATAATCAGTGAAAATGTATTGATATACAGATTCGAGATCTTAGAATATCCCTAACGAAGTTTAATGAACTTCTTTAAATATCTTTTTCTATATTTAAAGATACCTTATACTTTAAATATTTAAAGTTGAATGTTCTTGGTTAAGGTCAATATTGTTTGGTTATCTACAAAAACGTGCTACTTATCTATATATATTATATAAATATTACAAAAAGGTAAGATGTGATTTTTTTATAATATTGTCTTCTATTTACGCGAATATTATTCATTGAAATTAAACTGCTATATACGGATTTTATCGCGTTGTTTATTGGACACTTTATTACAACACACACTTTATTATTAATAAAGTGTCAAATAAACAACGCGATAAAATCCGCATGTAGCAGTTTAATTTCAATGTGATTTTTTGTTTGTAAGGATTTAACTCAAAAACTACTAGACCGATTTTGGAAATTCTTTCACCATTAGAAAGCTCTATTATCACCGAGTAAAATAAGCTATATTCTATAAAAAAGTGCTGTTACTAACATAATCAAACCTAGCCTACTTTCACGCGAGCGAAGCCGCGGGCATAATTAAAATTAAATAATAATAATTTCATGTAGGTAATATTTATTTTTACAGCACGTCATTTGATTGATAATGTAAGAGATAATATGCGATGAATAACACGTGGTAAATAAGCTTGGTTTGAAGGTCAAAAGAAACGATATCGCACGTGTCCACCCACACGGACCGCCCTGGGGCCGACGTTGCCTTTTGCAAGTTGCGGTTGAGGGCTTTGGATTACTTCAACAGACTGTGTATCTTTCGTTGGCCAATCTGTAACTATATACACAACCTCCATTACGAAATTATTTCAAACTAGATATTGCCTGTGGCTTCGCTTGCGTAAATGTAGGTTAGCTTAGGCTTTTTAACAGTTCCTTTTTTTGGATGAAAGTTACCATAATATGTCCTATTTTAATTTTGTATGCATAAATGTTGTATGCAGAATTTCATGTTAATCTGTCGAGTAACATTTGCATTTATAATATTAGTAAGGATGTCTATAGATGACTTGATAATGAAGGCGGAGGAAGAGTATGATATTCATGAATTGGCTACTAGTTATAAAATTGAATTTAGACTCATCAGATTTGTTTAATACAATCCTCTAAATGGCAAAACGAAAGACTTAGTTTTATTTTAAGATTTTAATATATTAATAAACTCATTTTTATTGTACGTATCTAATATATATATTATTTAAATAATTACTGTATATATATAAAATTGAATGACTGCATTTTACAGTTACATTATATACAGCCATAATATTATGCAATACGCAAATAATATGCGTCACCATGTTATAAAAATATACTTATCTCAAAATTATATTATGATCTAAATTTATTTACTTATCTTAAAATTATGTTATGATCTAAATTTATTTACTTATCTCAAAATTATATTATGATCTAAATTTATTTACTTATCTCAAAATTATAAAGTGATCGAAATCTACATCACGTTGAGCGCGAATAATTTTTAATCAACACATGGAATTACAATGATTAGAAAGTGGCCAGCTACATGTCGTACTACGCACGGCTAAAGATTTCATAATCGAAATGATGTCGTAATCAATAAAAGTACATAGTTAATTAATGTGTCCAAATAAAGAATACCAGACATTATTCAAAATCTATTGTGGTTACCGATGAACCGCTGCGACTGAATGGGTTAAAAAGCACACAGTTTATTTTACTGGTACGCTAGTAGCTATGACGACACCTTTTTAGTATTTCATTTTATTATTCTTTTTTAGAACTATCATTGCCCTATAATTTTGTTTTTCGATTACACGTAAGGCATGTCACTTCTAATTTTATTATTTTGGTATCTATGCATATATAATTGTAAAGCAATACATATCTACTCTTAAATTTTATTGCCATCGATATAGGGTTAATAACCTCTGAGTCAATAATTGAATGTGAGCTACGAACGGATTCACGAATTGAAATTTCAGGAGTTTTGCTTTTGTCCTATTGTCACGATACATTACAAAATAATTATATACCTAGACCATTCATACTGAAGTTATTGTTGTAAAAGAAATCACAAACAAAAAATATAGCAACTAAGAAATACTTAGTCTCCCCGTGACCATGGCTGCTGAAAAGCAACCGAAACGTCGGGGAAAGTGTAAAATTAAAATTAAATTAAATCTAAATAGTTTTAATAGTTTTAATAATAATTCAATTAGCTTAAAAAATAGTAAAGTTTAATAGTAGTAGTAGTGTGACAGTTTTCAAAATTATGTAATAAAGGGTCAAATAAATAACGCGATAAAATCCGTATATAGTAGTTTAATTTCAATGAATAATATTCGCGTAAACAGAAGACAATATTAACTAAGAAATAATTAATAGCGTGGAACGAATTTTTTCTAAAGTGATGTTCAATATTTGTGATCCGTTTTCTTGAAATAAAAAAAATAATAAATAAATATTTTTTTACCATAAATGGAGCTGTAGTACAATACATTAAGTAACTTGTGTGTGTTTGATACATGTGTATGTTTGTTTTATTATAGTGAAGAACGTATAAATGATGCCGTTTCATAATAGGTTGTATTTTGAAGAAACTCTTGAACAACTTTATTAGATTTATAATATGATAGGTTATAGATAATTAATGCCTTAGATATTTTTTAGAAGTAAATGTTTGGCAGAGCGCGTCGATGCCATTTACAAATGAACTATTCTGCTCGAGAAAAGAGTACCAAAACTCTATAGAGGAAGTTGGCGAAACGATAGTAACGAGTGTATGTATGTGCTTTTCATCTGATAATAAAAGTAAGGTATTGAGATTTTGACAGCTTAAATACACTCTCACATCCTTTTCCTCTTATCTCAAATTTATTTTGCCCGAGGGAGGCAATGCGCTAGTGGTGCATCTAAAATTGCATGTGTCCATAAGCAAATGTCTGCCATCAGCCAAGTCATTGCTCATTATTACCTTTGTAGTAAGTACATAAGATATACAATATAATATCCTCCAAACAGAATTTCGGCCACGGCATCTGCATGGGAGATATTACAGTGCACAAGTGTGTGCGCAAACACAAGTGCACTCTCTGTTCCCTAACTCTCATGATCCGATGGGACGGTAATCCTACACGACCGGAGAGGGATCAGGCGCAGGACCAACTGCTTTACGTGCTGTTCGAGGCACGGGGGTGTCGAACACCGCCAACTTCCTAACTCCGGACTGCCATTGAGATTTCTTAACAGAAAAGCCCAATAACTTTCTTTTTGTTGGCCCGACCCGGGATTCGAACCCGAGACCTAATGCACAGCAGTCGCAATATATATACAATATATACAATATACATACAATGTAAGTAAATAAAAACAATTAAGAGGCATTGTTGATTATTTTACTTGTATTTATAATGCATTTTATTATTTGAAGTAAGTAAATACCTACTGATGAAGTCAAAGTGAAGATAAATATTTAAATAAGTTTGGCTAATGCGACGTTTTTTATACATGTCACGTTTGTTTTGTCTATTTGATGTGAAGAACGGTCAATATCAGTTCAATAATAATTTTAGGTATGTCCCGTCTAGATTTAAAATTATAACATACAATTTTCCTGTTATTTGCATACAGTAATGTATCATAATAATATTTAAACTTGAGTAATTAGAGGTGTATATAGTAGTAAGTAATTCCACTCTATAGAAAATTGTACTCAAATAAACGTGTATGGAACAGTCGCAAGAGGAAGGCATAGGCGAACGTTTCTTGATCAGATCGGAGGCGTTCTGGACAAAGGCCAGGTTAAGAGCACCTTGAACCGACAGCCGTGTATGAGGAATGTGATGAAAGTGAATGAAGCCAGAGAAGTGTGTCAGGATCGTAGCAAATGGAAATCCTCTGCCTACCCCTCTGGGCAACAGGCGTGAATCTATGTATGTATAAACGTGTATATATTGTTATGCCTACATAAAGTTTCAAAACTTCATTAAGAAGTAGCCTGGTAGCAGCAGCTGAACAATATGATCTTGGCCCTTTGTGTGGGCAGCTCAGTGTTCGTTTACTGAGAAATTTTCAAGGCGCAGGCATGCCTAATGCCTGTGAAACCTGTAAGACTTTTATTAGGTATCTTTAATAGTCTTGCAAGCATCCACAGGCTAAGGTTTACTAGATGGTAAGCAATTCTCGTACATAATCCCTTTCTAGATGGTAAGCAATTCTCGTAAAATTGCTTATTGCTATAGCTGATGATAGGTCATGTACTTGTTTACTGGGATAGCCTTCTTGACAGTTTAGTAGCATATATTATTTCATATTACTAGATAGATTTTATCCTGACGATAATTTTAAGCAACCTAATTTAATTTTATTGTCAGTCGATATTTGGTTTAAAAATTGACTACCTAAAAGCACACTTTCGTCTTTTTAAAATTAGTAAGGAAAACTCAAAATAAAAAGGTGAATATGTGTTTTATTAAGCGAACAAATTTGTAAAAGCAATATTCTATTATTTTGCAAAAGTAACATTACCCAAAATATAAAAAACTAGCTGACCCACGCATCTTCGTCTACTTCACATAAGATTATTTCCTCAGCTTTTGCAACATTTTTCATTGATGCTCCGGTCCTATAGGTAGTAGCGTGTGTTATATAGCTTATAGCCTTCCCCGATAAACGGGCTATCCAACACTAAAAGAATTTTTGAATTCGTACCAGTAGTTCCGCAGTTTAGCGCGTTCAACCAAACAAATAAACAAACAAACTCTTTAGCTTTATATTATTAGTAAAGATAAGAATTATTTCACTTCATTCAAAATAAATAAGATAACTTTAGAAATTTTGTAAAGTTTATTTATGTATTTGTTTAATGGAAAAACAAAATTCAACAGTACAGTGTGACAATAATGCTGGTTTATCGAAAAGGATAATTTAGAATACTATTTAATTTTGATGTTGCGTATTTGCGTAAAAACAGTCAAAACCAAACAAAGGCAATAATAATAACAAGAGGTATAAATACCATAAAATATTAAGTAATATTTTCAATATCATAAATCAAGTACGATGTTTGGTTTGCTATTCATCATTTTGGAGGCACATTGAGCAGATAGATAAATTTGAACCTCATGAAAAGATTTCAACGGATTTATACCTTCAATTAAGTCCATTCCAAAATTCAATATAATCAACTAGTATATCTAAGAGCAAATATATTGAGCTGCATTAATATTTAGTTCGAGAAAGGATGCTGTGCACCTGAAGTGGTCAGTTTTCATGAACTGTTATAGAACCCAGAAGTGCCAGGATCCTACTGTTAGGAAGAAAAAGTGAAAATTCAATGCCTTTTTCAAAGAACAGCAAGAGAGCTATTGCTAAGGCCAAGGCGAAACGCATTGCTAGAATTGCGAGCGTCTAGAAAGACACCTCCCAGGCTTTTAGGTATAAAGCTGCAGGAAAATTTCCCACTTCTGCGTGAGCACGATGATAGTTTGGTCCATGGTGCGTTCCAACTTATTTGAATTAGAATTTCAATAATTAAATCTAATTTAGAAAATTTGTGGTCAGGTGTAAGCTCAAGATCCTGAATGTCAGTACGACAAACGAGACTTGTTGGTGCTTTCTGGTTTTAATGCGTGTATACTGGCTTTTCTACAAAAACATCAGGGTACCATATTTATGGCAGGTTCCGTAAGTTTACTTGATACCTAAAAAGGCGAACGATCAGACCAGTTAAATTATGCCATCAATTGCAGCAATTCCTTAAAAATCGCCACTTGTTCAGTGACCGGCAGTACGGTTTATAAGTCACGGTCGTTTAGTTGGTTATATTCTAATGTACCTTACGTACCATAGGACAGAAGCCTTGGAAAGCAAAGGCGAGGCTCTTGCTATTAGCCTTAATATAGCCGAGGCATTTGGCAGATTGCAGCACAGAATTTTTCTTTCGAAATTATCATCTCTCGCAAAATGGATCGTTAGCTTACTGAATGGTTCAACAATCATAGTCGTTGTGAAAGCAAAACCATTGATACAAGGTTCGGCATGCTCGCCAACGCTGTTCTTTTTACATATCAGTGACTTGTTGTCTATTGAAATATAGCTCGGAACATAATATTGGAAACACGGGTACAGCTTGTGACTGAAGTCGAGCACTCTGTAGGGTGAGTTTCAGAATGGGTTGAAAAGAACTTCGTTCTGTTCATCTCCTCGAGGAGACACGTGTGCGTGCATTCACTGCGAAGAATTTCGTTACAGTCTTCAGCTACAAGGAGTAATTATTGCCAAGAATATTGGGATTTTTGGCATCAAAACCTTAAGCAAATGCCAGTTTGGTAAACATTTGGAAGACAAAGGTCAACATTCTGATCAGAGTTAAACGCATGCATTGTCTTGTACTTTATAAAGCACTGATCAGGCTACACGTGGCAACCCGATACATTTAATTCCCCTACCCTGGACTCATGCTGTTCCAATTGTCAAGGATCCTGATTTTACGGACGGATTAGAGACGTTGGAGCAACGAAGACTTCTGGTCAGGCAAGAACATATTTAAGAAACAAATTTAGTTAAAATGTTTGAGAAATTGTTGGTGTACTGTCAGAGAATTGATATAAATATTATTTAAATTTTATATAAATATTACACCAATTCACTTTTTTAAATTGAGTTATGTGCGACAATATTTAACTTACTGTAAGAATATTATCAATAAACACAATTCTTTAAAACTAACTTATGCCTAAAATATTATAAAATAGAAATAAAAGAGAAGAAGAAAACATAAAACCCTCTAATATAGGCGTCATAGAATTCCTCCGCATAACAGTCGACTGGTATTGAAGACTGGCAGCATTGCCACATTGAATGGGAATGACAATGTTTGACTAAGTATTATATTTATATATAATATAAATTAATTAATTTTTAATTAAAACCTATATTTTTGATTCGGTCGGTTGTAACGTGCAGTCCGTATTTAGTGTCATTCTACTTTATAATTTCATAAATTGGTTCAAAGTTGATTCTCGTAGTGAAAAATTAGCTTAAACTGAAGATAATTTGTGTATTAATCGTATAGGGTGCTTACCGGCAAGTGTTATAAACATCTACACAGAAAAATTAACATATTACTTAGTTTATGACAATTTCTACGTGTGTTATTACGAGTGTTCGAAGAGAACGCGTAAGCGCCCCGATTTACACGGCGCTTGCGCCCTTTTGGACGTGATCGGGCGCAGTGGACTGTTTACTGGCGCTTTGTTGTGTATGGTTTTGTTTTGGATTTACCTACTTTTGATAAGTATATGCGTTGTGACTTAGCGATGGCACCTACAGCTAATAATTGTGCGGGTTGTCGCAATGCTATTACAAAGAAGAATGAATATCTAATCTGCTCCGTATGCAAATCAAAATTTGACCTCGAGTGCGCTGGTGTTAGTCTTCAACGCTTCGCAACAATGGGTGCGCAGCACAAAAATTCCTGGAAGTGTCCTGAATGTCGCTGCAAACAACCAAAAGTGGATAATACAAATACTCCAGTACGAGCGGGGCCCAGTATACAAGAGGGTGTTGAACTAAGCCCTGACCATTCTAATATAACTCAACGGTCTAAAAAGCCAACGTCTTTTACCTCGCCGGAAGGGCATTGTTGTGTGTCTGAAGAGAAGCTTCAGAGCATTATTGCGCAGGAGGTGTCATCTATATTAAAAATCACTCTAAAAGAACAAGTAACAAATGAGTTAAAAAATATTAGAGAGCAAATAAGTAGTTTTCAAGAATCAATGACATTTTTTAACAAGCAATTTGAAGAAATGCGTACAGCTTTATCTGAGAAAGATAGCTTAATTACTGAATTAAAAGCTGAAAACGAGAGACTTAAATCTACTACATCCGATCTTACTCAACGTTTAAACATAGTCGAACTGCACTTGAGGGAGAGCAATATAGAGATTAACGGCATCCCTGAGCACAGATCTGAGAACTTGGTAGATACCATCGTACAACTCAGCAAGGTTGTGGACAATCCCTTGGCCAGGCAAGATATACTGAAAGTAACGAGAGTTGCTAAACTCTCCAACGACAATAACAGACCGAGAGCTGTCATAGCTAAATTAAGTGGCCCGAATGTGCGAGATGCTGTATTGGCATCTGTAACAAAATTTAACAAAGCAAATGCTCAAGATAGTTGTCTTCTAGTCATCTTGGTATTGGAGGACCTAAGGTACCAATTTTTGTGGCGGAACATTTGACACCCGGAAACAAGATATTGCATGCTGCCACTCGTAAAAAGGCCAAGGAGTTCTCATATAAGTTTGTGTGGATTCGTAATGGTCGAATTTATGCTCGTAAAGACGAAAATAACCAGGCTTTACTAATAAAATCGATGTCAAGTCTTAAACTTATTAGTAATTAGGTTATATTAGTGTTACAAGGTTAATTTTATGTGTTTTTTTGTTGTAATGATTGAGGTATATTATCAAAATGTTCAAGGTCTTAGAACAAAAACTAATGAAGTTTATAAAAATATATGTAATTCTGATTATAAAGTAATAGCTTTCACTGAAACTTGGCTAAACTCAAACATCTCAAGTAATGAACTATTTGACAGTGATAAATACAATGTGTATCGTAGGGATCGACTCTGTTCAAAAATGTCAAAACAAGATGGAGGGGGGGTTTTACTAGCAATTTCGAGCGATATACCATCTGTCCGATTATTAAATTGGGAATCTGATATTGAATGTATTTGGGTGAATTTACAAGTAGAAGTGAATAATAGATCAAAGAACCTCTTAGTTTGTGTTGTGTACTTACCCCCTCCGGTAAAAGCTAATACTCTATCACACTTTTTAAATATTTTAGAAAATGCCATGAGTCAAGCTGATGATGTGTTGGTCCTTGGAGATTTCAATCTTGGATGTATAGAGTGGACTACAATTGAAGGTCATAGTTTCATGAAACCAGCCAAATGCTCAACGCTGGGCTACATGTTTGTTGATTTCATATTTGCTAATAATTTATACCAAATTAATAACATTGCAAATGATCTTGAGCGGTTCTTAGATTTGATATTATGTAGCTTACAGAGTGCATATATTACTAAACCACTTGAACTATTAACCAAATGTTCTTCTCATCACCCAAACCTGCTGGTAACTATTCCTTATACTAATATACATACTTTAAAGCCTAAAAGTAATTTAGTTTACAAATTTTATAAAGCTGATTACTGTAAAATCAATTGTAAGTTAAAACATGTAGATTGGCAAGATAAATTTTCTGCTTGTGGCAACGTTAATGAAATGGTGTCTGAATTTTATGAGATACTAACTTCGTTAAGAAATGAATTTGTACCAAAGCGTCATGCGGTTGGGTCGAGACGTCCTATGTGGTTTTCTAAAGATCTGATTAAATTGTTATCCGAAAAAGAAAAGAGCCGAGTCAAATTTCGTAAATATAAAAACCCAAGAGATGAACTGGAATTCAAGTTACTTAGAAGTAGATGTCACAAACTATTCGATAAATGTTACAAAGATTTTAAACATAAAATAGAAAATAATATAACTCATAATCCAAAAGCATTCTGGTCATTTATCAAAAGCAAGCGTAATACCAAATCATCTATACCTGGGAAAATGAGCTTAGATAACACGGTTGTAGAAACTGGTCCAGAAATAGCTAACCTATTCGCACGACAATTTTCCTCGGTTTATACTACTAACACAGATACCCAGATGGACTTTGTGGCTGATGTTGCAAACTGTGGAAAACATGTCGTATCTAAATTAATATACACAGAACGAGAAGTTTTAAATATAATAAAAAGACTTGATGTATCTAAAGGGGCGGGACCCGATTCTTTTCCTCCACTTTTTGTCAAACGATGTATGCATGGTCTTGCCTTACCATTAATGTTGATATATAACCGTTCTCTCACAGATGGCATATTCCCGGAAATATGGAAAAAGGGCCGCATAGTGCCCATATTCAGGAAAGGAGATTTGGCTTCTGTGAACAACTATAGGCCAGTATCAATCCTTTCTTGCTTTGCCAAGCTGTTTGAGTCCTTAATATATCCAGTAGTTTCAAGCGTCATTCACGAGTGTGTATCTGATCATCAGCATGGATTTATGCCAGGTCGCTCTGTCCAAACTAACCTGATTGCGTTTGTGTCAGATATATCTCAACAAGTCGATAAAAGACTACAGGTTGACGCAATCTATACTGATTTCAGTAGCGCCTTTGATAAGGTAAATCACTCTTTATTGCTCAAAAAACTTAGCACTTACGGCATCAAAAATCCACTTCTGCAGTGGATTCAATCTTATCTGCGAGGAAGACCTCAGGAAGTAGTCATTAATGGTTATACATCTACATGCTACTATGCCACATCCGGGGTACCACAAGGATCCCACTTGGGACCGGTACTTTTTTTGGCCTTCATCAACGATATATCCTCTCACATAAAAAATTGCAAGTTCTCAATGTTCGCGGATGATTTAAAGATATATAGGTCTATTAAATCTGTCAATGACAGCAAGTTGCTGCAAAATGATCTAGACAACATCTATGATTGGTGTCGTTCAAATCGCATGACTCTCAATGTCAATAAGTGCTACCATATTAAATATAGTAGATTAAAAAAACCACTTGTTACTAAGTACGAGATTGGTGGCGCCACCTTAGTTGAGGTGGATGAAGTACGAGATCTAGGAGTTATTATTGACAAGGCTCTTTCATTTAAATCACATTTTAATTCAATGGTGTCCAAAGCTGCAAAAGTCTTAGGTTTTTTAAAACGAAACTCTAAAGGCTTTCATAATGTTACAACAAAAATCGTATTGTACAACACCTTAGTGCGCAGCCATCTCGAGTTTGCCTCTACTGCCTGGAATCCATATTATTCGGTACATTCGCAGAGGGTGGAGAGTATTCAACGATCATTTACAAGGCATCTTGCTTTTAGTATTCACGGGTTTTCTCATAGACAACCATACAACCAGAGACTATCTTATTTCAAAATGATCAGTCTTCATAATAGGAGAATGATGTTAAACATGGTTTTCTTGTATAAATTAATTAATGGGAATCTGAATTGTAGTGACCTTATATCAAGTGTATCGCTGTCTGTGCCTAACAAATACCCAAGAGGTCGCATAAATAAACTATTCTTTGTTCCAACGGCCAAGACTAATCTCGGGTTACAATCTCCTATGGCGCGAATTTATTCTGAATACAACTTTTTGTCTCAAAAAATTCCCGACCTTGATATCTTTAATGATGGTGTTTCGAAGTTCAGCAATAAAATAAATGTATACTTTGCCAATATAATGTAAGAATGTAAGATTGTGTTTTTGTTTTACTATTTGGTTTGATTAACTTTTGTATTTTGCTTAATTTATGTTAACACACTATAAATTAATGTAATGTAAACTGCAGTTATAAAGTTAGTGCAAATGCTATGTACGCCGTTATTGTGATGCATATCAGAACATGTACTATAGATATAATTTACTTGTTGTATTTTTTAATATGTGTCATGTGGCAGTACTTAATAAATAAATAAATAAATAAATATTTATTTAAATATTTTCCAAACAGTAAAAGTCAAGTTATGAAGATTAAGCATACAAATGTTCAATGTTGAAAGAAACTGTCATGTCAATCATTTATTAAAAGCAATTAACAACAATATATTTTAGTGCAATAATTTAGCTTATATTATCCTCTTCATTATTCTAACACCTAATAAAAATACGCAATAACTGTCAGTATTAAATAAATCTGTATTATTTTAAACATGTAATTTGGCATTTTACAGTTTTTGTTAATAAACCCAGCCTATTTACCTCGGTGTCAGCAAAATTTAAAAATAATTTGGATCGCGCACATTTGTTAATTTTAATAAATAATTTTCTCACCTGGTGGGAAATTCTTTGGTCGAACGTAAGCATCTTTATAAATATACACTAACAGAAAAGGTATCAACAAAACAGCAACCAGAGCAACAATCATGGTAGAGACGAACTGTACTTTCAAAAAAATAATTTATTATTTAATTAATCGGTACCACATAACGCCTCTTGCTCAGGCGACGACAACGCGGTGTGAACAAGTAATAAAAAGCGAAAGAGACAACAACATACTTATATGATATGGTAATACTTGTTATAGCTATGTATAGATCTAAACGTTCATATCTTACAAATTTCAGATCGCTGTCATTATATCAGTGACTGGCCGATATTATATCACAGGAACTGATATAAAAGAAAATAAATTGTTTTAAGTTCAGTAAGCTTAGATTGCTTTTAGGGACAAATAGACCTTAAGTTTATCACGCCTGTATATATTCAAATGGAGTAGGCTAAAGTGTAAGCTTTCACAATATATTGGAATACCTTTACTTTTGCCCAATATACTGGAATACCTTGTAAAATTATTTTCATAAAATCAACTTACGTTAAATGACTTAATCATCTCATAACATGGATTACAAAAGTAAATAGCAATTGGCCGCTTCAAAATCAATTATTTAAGCCTGTACTTGCCAAATACCATGCCAGTCTAATTTTAATTCCATTCTCAAGTGTATATGACACTGACGACACATGAAGTGCCCTTTTGATTCTATTTTACACAGTATACACCTAATAATTCCATTTTCACTCACCGCCAGTATGCTGCTGCTCGCTGTAAACAAAATCAGAGACTTTGCACACGGCACTATTAAATAATTTACCTATTAAAAATGAGCAGAACTTATATACAATTTAACTTTTATGAAATTGTAAATTTGAAAAACATATTTTTAGATTACTAAGTTCATAAAAAACTATACGATCCATCTGATGGTAAGCAGTATCTCCAGATATGCTTATGTGACATGCTTGCAATAAAAAGAGTATTGCAAGGACATAATTAGCGTGTTACTTAACCTACCAAAATGGAATGGGTGAACCTTAAAAATTTCGCCTCAGTATCGGTTATATGCATCCGATTCTTTCCTTACAATGCATGGCCCAGACTTTTACACCGAGGTTGAAAAGTCTAATGAGCTTTCCAAGATTTGGAAAGGGCTTAGAAAGAAATGTCAAGACGCTTTTTTTCTTTACAGGCTTATCCATAACCAGATATATTATCCATAGCTACCAGCAAAACTAATTTTTAAGTACCATACAGTTATCCTCGAAAACCTATCACTTCTGATTATCCATCAAGTCTAGTCCGGTCTTGATTTAAATAGCAACCTCATTCGAGTTCTGAAATCATGATGCATCACTACTAAAGAGCCAGCTTATGTGAAGGTAGCTTTTATGAATACTGAATGGTTTAGCATCGAAAAAAGTATTAGTTATATACATATGTTTAGGTTGGGTAGCGTCACGTGGCTTCTTAATATATTCATAAACAGTTATTTATAAGATTTGAAAGATAATTATTTTGGAGTAGGAATGAATAAGTCACTAGTTAAATGCGTTTTTAATTTTTCTTAATAAACAGTCATTGCTTAATTATGAAAGGCACTCATGTCCAGGCGCTCTCATAATCCGTTTAGGGGCTGTAAAGCGCTCCGTCCTTTTATGCGTAAAGCATGCATCAGTTTGCCGCGTATTTACATCGCTCAAGATGAAAACTGTCTAACGCTGCGATTGACGACGCTGCGCTCGAAGCAAAAACCAAAGTGTACTTGCTTTATATGTAATACAATAGATAGCAATCGCAATATGTTCCACGCACAGTTTAAAACATAAATGGAAGCAGCACTTGAGACTGGTGGCCGGAGCGGTTGTAGATTTTGTAACATATTATTTATAGCTGTGAAAAAGGTTTTCTTGTTTCATTTTAGTAATAATTACAAGACGAAAGGTTTGGTATATTTTTCGCTGCACAAATATCAAGTTTTATAACATTAAAGATATATTAAAAAGAAAAAGAATATTCGATTCTAAATCATTTAAAATCTCCTTGATGTAGACATTTTTTTAAACAAATGCATAAATAAATACAGCGTACATTCTGGTGTGGTCATATAAAAGTTCGTATAATAGAAGCTGAGTACAGAATCCTGGTTAAAATTCTATAAATTCGGAGATTTCTTATAATTTTTTTTTAAATTAAATTTATAATATACATACATTGCAGAAGTATAAGTTACATGAATTATCTATAACAATAATACTAAGTAATGCAATCCTTTGCTATGAAGTCTAGGATATGTAGCCCATTCTTGGTTGTTAGAAGTGAATTTTATAATCTTTAGAGTACCTAATTTAGACCCCACAAAAATGACATTTACTTACTAACTACGTATTTATATTTTTTTCAATTCGAAACGGTTATCCATAGTTGTACATTTTCACATAATTATACCGTGTGACTATTCCTTAACTAATACTTAATATGCAATTTAAGGATTAATATGCAATATATGCATAAGTACGTAATAACAAAAAGTCAGGTTTTGGTACAGAATTTGGCTTAAACTTGAGTTTTTTTGTATAAAACTGATAAATTTAACCAAAACTACGCCAGGTCAACTTATATTTCTCTTAGATCAAATCTTTTTAGGTAATCAAGTTGGCAAACATTAAACGACACACTATAATAATGGTTACCGCAACCTATGCTTGATATCACGATTACTCAGGCGTTGGGATATCTATCGACCCTCAGACAAAGGGATCAAAAATGACATGATAGGCAAAAAAGTAAGTATGACCACTGTTACGTCAAGATGCGATGGACGATCAATCCTTGTTACCCTATTGCAACTACTCTATTTCCTGTCAGCAGGAAGCAACCAAACCCGGGCCCTTCAAGGGCTGCTGTTGCACCACGAAAACGCACCGGTACACTCGGCGTTCTTTTAAGAGGCTTTCTGAGCAGTCAATCTGCCTTTATTAGCGACTTTTTGATGAACTATAATAAAAACAGTTTAAAATTTGTATCACCGGCAAATCCACTGACTGGGTTCTTTAAAAAGATACCTAATTATAGTTTATATATTTTACCTGCAATATTCATTATGACTAGTTTTTTTTAGTGCCACAGGGAACTCAGAAAGTTTAGCGTTTTAATCTACAGGTACATACACAGTGTATAAATATTATTGGTTGCGGAATGCGACGTAAAACAAGTAACGTCTCGAATCGTCCGATCGAGGGGGTTATAAAAGCGTGCTCGGCGCGCAACGACTCTTGCGCAGCGACTTTGACATCGAGGGGCGGATGGAAGACTTGGTGTGTGAACGCTGTTGGGTGATAAAAAATATAATTGAATATGAATAAACAAAGGGTTATTTTGCCTTAGAAGAAGGCAAGTTACTTAATCAATAACAAAATGCACAAAGTAAATATAGTAATTTACTGGACATATTATAGTAAAAGTATACAAATAAATCTTAAAATGCAAGAAGGCGTGTGTTTTTGTAGTGTGTGGAAGATAAGTGATTGTGTGATGTATGGGAGTAGATGTGTGTATACGTGTGAGGATGTGTATGGTTGTATGTGAGTTTCTTTCCTTTCTTTTTAGATGTTAAAGTTTGTGTTAGTTAGCCCTACGACAGTGTCTTGGGGTCCGAAAAGCCGAGGTGCAGCTTTTTCCACTAACTATGTATATATATGGTAAGTCATCGAATTGTAGATATCATAGATTCTATTCCGTCGTAATCTTTAGTCTTGAGCCATTCAAGTACGACTTTTTTACAGTCACAGAGCCTCAGAGAGTATATTTATGTAGTTCTTTATTGACCAGGTTGTACAGGTGAGACGATTGTCCCGCGTACTGCCTTTTAGCAAAAGCAGATTTGACCGCGACAGTTGGAGCGACTGCGTGATTCCTTCTACGATTTAGCGTTGTGGGATCATATGGAAGGGATGAGTGTCTCTACAAAATAAGCTGCAGGAGGTAAAGTTACTTACAGAAAAGACTATTTGGTAAAGATTTTGGGTTGGGAATCTATAAGGTTTAAAAAGCATGACTTTAATAAGCGATCTCTGTGACCTCTCAAGTTCTAAAAATTTCATTTTTGCTTTTGTGGTGATATCAATTATCTCTTACTTTATTTGTTAATACATTTCTTGAATAATTCAATGATTATTTAAAGGTGAAAGTCCATCTGTTATTTTTTAAGCTGTTTCACCTCTGATTCCTAGCAATATAAATATAAGTGTTTTTGGTTAAAACACGACCTTATACAAATTTAGTATAAAAAAGTTACGAAACTTATAATGATAAACGGTTCAGTATTTTTTTGATTTGTATTGCCTTTTATAAATGTATCATATTTTATCCAGAACGTATCATCTGTTTACGTTTTGAGCAGACTTAAATATTTTATAGATTTTGCCTTATGCCATTTGTGCCATGTAATGTATTTTAGCATATCATCAAGCTCACCCTGATTTAAGCTTTATGATAATTGACCACTGCCATCATTATCGTAACAACTCTACTTTGCAGTCTATTACAGAAAAATTTTCAATTACATATTCCATAGTTTAATTACCTTAAGAAGGTAATCTTCTACGATTGAACAATAATTTCTGTCGGTACTTAATGGACGTACTTAATTATCTTGTACTGAGCTTTATCAGCGCATAAGTTCCATCAGCCAATCATGTAATTCTTGGTTATTATGTAAGTATCTAAATGACACAAAAGATCATGAACGGTAGTGTTATTGTAACGCGCATAAGCTTGCGATATGAATTTTGACGTAAACGCAGTTAAAGAATTTCTTCAAAAACAGAGATTTGATTTTCATAGACCGGATGTCGATCTTCATAATTTCCATCCACAATTACGCATTTTTCTCGCCATTAATGGAATATTCTTTAACAAAAGGAAATCTCTCATCAGGTCTATTTATTTGTTATTACTGTTTATTAAATTTTATGTTGTAATAGTTTATTAAGTGAAATTTATCTCGTGTTACTGAGTAGCCTATCACCTGTGACACCTCAACATAAATAACATTTAGTAGTAACATTTGATAACGTATTAGCGACTACCTGGATCCAATGTATGTCTGTTGTCATTATATAAAATTCTAACAATTGCTTACAATGAGAGTAGTTTGTTATGCTTACTAAGTGTTACAAGTTTGTAGATTAGATATAACTAATATTATACGGGATAATATTTGTAATGTTTTTTATACTTTACGACTGTTATCGCCACTGTTTATAAACAGCTTCGCTGAGAGACACTTTGAGATAGACTGGGAAGATAAGTTTGCATTCATTAATCTTAAAAACATAATGGAATATTTCATCTTCTCAGTGTGCCGATATCAAAATTAAATTTAAGTTGTCATGGACTTTAATTTGGTACTCTTTGAAGTGGGAATTCACTATAACCGTGCAGATGCATGCTAAAGCAACATTATTATAATCTTTAAATTGTTTATTTCTTGGTAGGATTTCAACACTCTTACACACACAATGTTAGAAATCCTAGACACACTATTGTGCTTATCACAAGGGGACTCTGTGTTCTTTGTCCGTTGCGATGGCAAAACAATGAGCTAGTATAAGGTTACAGGATTGGAAACACGCTTATAATTATTGTTATACGTAAATTGATATGATACCCGAATCAATTGTATGAGTTTAAACTAGGTATAAAGAAGGTACCTCGTTTAATTCTTATTACACCTGTCCAAATTAATGCATTAAAAAGTTACAATGATGTCTGTTCAAATTAATTAAATTACAAGTTTAACCCCGTTGTTCCTGAATTGAGAAAAGTATCAAAATTCAACTGATTATTCTCAAATATTTTAATAAAATCGAATTTCATTAATCCTCAAATACCTACATCGTATTACAGTTTACGAAAACTTGATACAGATACAAAAAATAACGTTTAAGTAGAATTTGAGTCGTTCTCAACATATAATTCTCAATTCAGAAATCGGGGAATAAGTCGCGTCCAAGATGGCTGACTAAACTTAATTTTGTCTGCAGGTTCGTGTGGCCGTTTATTGGGATTAGCTTCTCCATAGTAGCTATAGTATTGGAAATCATATTCATATCGCACTATCTGTCTATAAAGGATTACTCATACGCCACGGAATGTTTCTGTTACGCCGTGATCCTCGGATGCATTCCTATGGTGTACATTAGTATATTTACGAATACAGATAACATTTTTGATATAGTTGAGAAAATGAACGATGATTACACCTTTGTTCATAATATGGGAGCTAGATACAGGTAATAATCACATTTTGCTGTTTAGTTACTTTATTGCAGCTGCATTGAATAGCCGTATTTAGAAAGCGCCTGGTATGACCGTCACTATCAGAAATATAGCTCTATCCGATGATATGTACAAGTTTAACTATTATGATGACCAGGTGTAGACCAATTCCCAAAAAAATAACAAAATGTTATTGTTCGTGGTCATGTATAACCGGCATTGCGTTCAATGTGTTAAGTATTAAGAAGCTACCAAAATAAGCAATAATTTCTAGTAATCTTACAACATAGGAGCATAACATGAGTCAAAAAGAAATCTATGATTATAAGTGTGGTCCACCGAGTAATAGTCCAACCAAATCCAGTCTTTAATAAATGTGCTATTATAATACACATACACACAATAACACATAATAGAACAGACAGTTGGGATGTGATGACATTTTATAGAGAGTAAAGTGTCGAAGTTGAATCCTAGTAATAATGTTATTAAGCAAATATAATACATGCCTAAACTGGTTTAAACTTTTTTCTGGTTTTAGACAACCTTTCCTGGAGGGACAACTACGAATATGGCAGTTGTGTTGGGCATGGTTTGTGTTCGTCTCATTTGTGAGCGGCCTCTATGTACTGATGCCGATTGCAAGCTTGTGCTACCAAACTCTATTCGTGACCCAAAACGAGCACACCATCAGACCGCTGCAATTCCCCATGTGGTTACCACACGACGACCCCTATAGAACACCTAATTACGAAATATTTGTGGGCATGCAATCATTTTTGATTATCCTCTTCGTGCAAACATTTTGTGGTTTGTGGTTTTAAAGATTAACTTGATTATAAAAAAAGCTTTTTGAATGTGTCGCAAAGTATCTGTAAACTACTAAATCTATTAATAAAACAGTAATATATCAAAAACATGCACGGCAGTTGATTTGGCAAGGGTATATTAATCATATATTACCAAATGTTTTCATAACTCAGCCAACGTCAAATCTAAGACCTCTTCATCTGACAAAGATCTTCAATACCTTTGGGCCTTGCCTAAAACTACGATTTCCTATGCTATTCTAGGTAAACACAAAATCAACAGAGTTTATGTTCTTACGCACAGCAGTAGATATATAGCTTTTATATTTTACTGGGAGTAGTAGTACAGTCAATAATTAAAACCTAAGGAGCATCCAAAGAGAGTCTTGTTTAGCGTACAATATACAGGTCAATTTTGAGCAAGCATGAACAGTTTCAAGTTTTTATAACTAAAATCTAATAAGCAATTATTCCATACTACAGTGATTCTCCATTCGCATAAATTTAGTGTAATAGACACAAAATTAAAAAAAGGTTAAATTATAAAAACTGCTCTTTACAGTCTACATCTACACGCTTTTCCACATCTTACTGCATTACTATGTCATAATGGATATGATCATATTGGACTTTGAAGTATTATTTGAGGGTTTGGATGAATCTGTGGCATTACTTTCTCGTTACAATGAACGCAGAATGGAAGCTCAGCACATACTCAACAGGAGAATGGGGAACATCGTGAATATGCACCTCTCAGTATTTGCGTAAGAACTTTGCATTCTTCTTTATGAATTAATTACTACTGGGTACTAGTATATGGTATTATTTGACATACTTAGTAACTGCTCTTTCTTTCTACCAATTCTCTCTAAAAGCAATTCTATTAACACAAACTCTGAGTGGTTTAAAGAATAAAACCTTACAGATAATTTTATCACCGTCTTTATATATCTCTCTTATGTTATAACAAGAATCACATCGCAGCGAGAACCGTGTATACCGCAGAGAGCCTTACGCACACATTTATTTATATTGGTAATACCCTAACTAGTTATGTGTTTTGCAGGGCTGTGAAAACTGTATCCTCAGTGTACGGACCGCCGTTAGTCTACCAGGTGATGTTCAGTGCCATCGCTATCTGTCTGATAGCATACCAAATCGCAGAGGTGTGTTACTAGTTAGTACGACTGCAGGGTTGCTCTACAGTCGTTTAGTTGTTTCTTGCAAACAATTATAATAAAAGTACTTAGTCTAGCCATAAATACTGCTACAATTTAAAAAAACAATATTTCATTTAAATTTGGAATCCGTCATTCTTATATGAATATTCATTGTGTTTTATCATTTTCGCGCCAATGGGTGTTAAATATTTTTGTGATATTAAAATGGAATAGGGTGATAAAGAAAACCGAATTATTGTGATATACACAAAGTAGGTATGAAGCCAAATACAATTTTAAACTCTCCATCTGCTTGGTATTAGGCTAATGTTTGTGTACCAGGCTATTGATAGATACTATAAAGCCTCCTCTATTTGTGACAGAAAACGATCTAGCCGTCTACTAAGTATTTGTACGAAAAAGGCGATCAAAGCAGTGAGTGAAAGAATTCGTAGAAATCCTGTCCGAATGCAAAAGAAAATTTTATCTCGGGAAATGTTGGCACCTAGAACCATGTCGCGTATTTTAAAAGATGACATAGGACTTGGAGCCTAAAGTAGACGTACTGGTTATTATGTAACTGATAATTTAATAATGAATAGGGTGTTAAAATCATAACAACTTCTCAAGCGCTACGAAAAGAGAGTTCACAGAAAAAAAAATACGAGAAAGTTTTTACTATTGAGCAATGTTTTAACAAGTAGAATTACCTAGTTTATGCTCAAAGCTGTATAAAAGCTTCCCAACTAGTCAGTAGAGTACAACGTAGACATTAGCCGACTTCAGTGATGGTTTGGTGGAGAACGGTTTTCTTTGTAACAAGGAGTGACTGAGCTATATTTTTGTGAAAAAGGTGTCAAAGCATCGGCACAAGTTTATCAAGATACGAATCTTGAGAAGGTGGTTAAGTCTCTTAACAACACCATGTTCCATAACCAAGAATGAACCTTTCCGCAAGACTCAGCACCAGGTAAGCTCGATCCACCCAAGCGTGGTTGGAAACGAACGTTTCGGACTTCATCAGCGCTGAAGACTGGCCGTCATCTAGTCCCGATCTTAATCCGCTTGATTATGATTTATGTTCAGTTTTAGAGAATATGGCATGTTGTAAGCATAACGATTTGGAGTCTCTAAAACAAACCATAAGATTGCCTGTGAAGAATTTTCCCATGGAGAGAGTGCGTGTTTCTATTGATAAATGGCCTCAACGTTTAAAGTACTGTATGGACTGAATGAGCTTCATATATTTTTAATGTTATTATATTAATGTATAAACTAACAAACATTACAATAACAAATGTTTTATGCAATAGAAAAAGATTTTTCCTTGTAAAAAATTTTATGGCAATACTAGATATAATATAAATATATCAGCTCTGTATATAAACTGTCTTACTGCTGCACGGATCTCTTCTCAGTGTGAGAAGGGTAAGGCCCATTGCCAGCATGGTGGCCATCCACCACGCTGGCCCAGTGCGGGTTTCCAGACGTCACATATCTTCCAGATTATAATGAAGAATTCTTACACATGCAGGTTTCCTCACGATGTTTTCCTTCACCATTAAAGCAGGTGATAATCAACTATTTGATACGCACATAACTTCGATAAGTCAGAGGTGCGTGTCTCGATATCGAACTCAAAAGTTCAAAATCTCTCCGTAGCAGTCCAACAGTTTCTTACAAAGCTATGGCTGCTTCAAGAACATAACTTATATCATATATAATTTGGTTTATTTCCTCATAATCATATTATGATTTCTTTGTTTTAGAAACTAGACAATGGGCATCTCGACATATTGTTTTGTTTATTAGGCATTGCCGCTTGCTTGCAACTGTGGATTCCGTGTTATCTTGGAACTAAGATAAAAAACAAGGTACGTCGGTAGCTCGCTTACTTATCAGTAATTTAGATGTAAGGTATTGATGTGCATTGAAGCATATCAGCAAATAAAGTGACTAAAGTCGGTGTAAATTCAGACACCAGTCAGATATCTAGGTGCATTACTTAAAAATCTCCAGCTTTAATGACTTTTATCTTAATCTTATTTGATTGACGTTATTATAGATTGACACTATTTGTAATTGAGAATGTCATTATTACAAAAATATAAACACGTTAATGTAGGTTATGTCAATAAATTTCTATCCCTCGGGCACAGTACTTGTTTTGGATGAAATGTACCTTTTATTATTTTCTGTACCCCTGACAACGTGTATGCGAAATTGCATGATGATCGGTCGAGTAGTTGGGGTGTGAAGCGTAAACTCGCCGATGCTGAACAAGACATTCAGATGCTAAAAACTTGGGGTATCAAGTTAGCGTCTGGTGATGACTGACAAGACGGGTACCAACAGTCGAGTCAGTTTAACTCGACTGTTAGTAGAGCATATCGCCGTAACGAATCACTAGACATCCGAATGGGATTTGCGAAATGTCGCTGCAGTTTCTTAGCGTACCTAGTCTTTATCTTATATTTTCGGTTAGTCTTATGCTTCTCGCCTTATTGGGCGAGAAGCATAAGACTAGGTTATCGTAGCCTATGGCCGCTTGCTGTACCAGGAAAATCATTTGCGCATTGCCGACCCGAACGAAATTAAAGACTAAAAGAAAGGAATGGTATAATATAAAAAGTAGGTAGCAGTGGTAGTAAGAAAGAGATACGTTGCTTACGGTATGAGTATTTAGTAATGATTTATTTATTTATTATCGTTCATTAAAATGATTTACATTAATTAACGTAGAAACACTAACACAACAAGAAAAATAATGTTTTTTTTAAAGTAGATTCTTTATTATACATATGCTCACAAAATAACAGATATTCTCGAGGGATCTTCTTCCAAACGTCCGTAAATAAATCACTGTTAGGCTAGCCCTAACAGTGACTCATACCGAAGAGCGTTGAGCACCTCTAAGGTGCGGCACACTGGTGAAAATGATGATGATGATGATAAAAGAACAGAAAAAGATCATAATATTTTTATTTTGATTGATCGTTACTTACGTAGGTACTTAATGACATAATGGCTCATTATAAAAAATGCAAAACGTGTGCAAACGCACGTGTCACGTGTTACTTTAAAGTGATTATGAATACGTGATTAGTAATCTCACGTATACACAGACACCTAATAATAATACACACTGGGAAGCAATTGGTCAGACAATTTTGTCTTTAACTTGATCTCTGATGTGGCGGTCAAAAAGCTAAATCATAGCTTGGCGCCGAGAGCACGCTTTTGGTTCTGACCAAAAGCGTGCTCTCGGCGCCAAGCTATGATTTCATCCTTTAATACCTACATCGTTTCTACGATATTATGCTAATAAATAGTAAGCAGCATAGTATATATAATATAAATTTGGATGAGTCTAGCTACATAATTAACAATACAAATAAGAAAAAAAATGAAATAAGATATCTTCTCTTATTCTCTATAAGATTTATTAGAGTTTAAAAGACTGTCATGTAGTTGTGAACGTGGCGTACTGGACACATTTTGCTTTGTCATGTATACATGACTGTGGCGGTCAAGAACGTAATAACCATGGAATTCATAAATACTTACTTATGACTAAGTACTTAATAATTTATTTAGCTTTAATATAACTATCTAGATACCACCATGTTGTGGCTGATTCCGCATATTTGACGTTTATATTCTATTTAGTAATAATTATTGGTTGTAAGATAGAGTAACTGCAGTTTTACATACCTAATGACTGCCACCGCGGCAGTCATTAGGTATGTAACATTTAACTGCCTCTGTGGCGCAGCGGAAGTGAATGCGACTGCTGTGCATGAGGTCTCGGATTCGAATCCCGGGTCGGGCCAACAAAAAGTTATTGGATTTTCTGTTAAGAAATCTCAATAACAGCCCGCAGTTATGAAGTTAGCGGTGTTGGACAGCCCTATGCCTCGGAAAGCACGTAAGGCCGTTGGTTCTGCGCCTGAACTCTCTCCGGTCGTGTCGGATTACCGTCCCATCGGATCATGAGAGTTAGGGAACAGAGAGTGCACTTGTGTTTGCGCACACGCTTGTGCACTATAATATCTCCTGCGCAGATGGCCAGTCTCCGTAAAGATTGGCCGCCGTGTCCGAAATCGATCTAGAGAACATTTTAACACTGCATGGAAAGAATGACACTAAGAGTTCGAAACTCGGTTCGGGCCAAAAACAAGTAATTGTGCTTTTCTAACTAGAAATTCTAAGTAGCAAGTCGGAGTTAGGCACTTAGATGTGTTACTAACCCTCGTGCCAGAACGTAAAAACGTTGGTTCTACACCTGATCTCTCACTAGTCATGTCTGATTGTCGTCCCATCGGATTATGAGAGTTAGAGAATAAAGAGTGTACAATTCTGCACCATAATATCTCCTGCGCAGGTTGCCAGGCTCCGTTAAGATAGGCCGCCGTGACCGACATGCCGACTGAAAGACTTTACTTACATACATAATACATGTGTTATAATAGTAATAATAATAATATATATAATAATAATAATATAATAGTTCGGTTATTCAATAGATTATTATTCTTTTCTTATGTTGTGCTATGTAGTCATTCATTAGCATATATCAAGCATTATCAATATCAACATCATGACGTACTTACCTTTTGTTTTATTTTTCCCAAAGGCATTTGCATTAGGGGACGCATGTTGGGATTGTGGATGGCACCTCACATCTTTAGGCCTATTGGTACGTCAGGACATTATCATATTCATCCTGAGGTCTCAGAAACCTGTCACTATTAAGTACACGGGACTACCAAACGTTGAACTTGAGACGTTTTCTTCAGTAAGTATTTCGTGTAGTAAATTTAAAAACTTTAATCATTGTTGCACTTATTCCATCCATCCAACATTTTTGTGCTATGCACTAGTCGGTGTAGCAATTTCCATCTGCCTTGATACATTGTTAAATCCTTTAACTCTTTATAATATGTAAGTACATATGTCGCAACATTTACTCTTTCATAGCAGCGGTAGCTCAATGGGGAGACCAACAGACTGCAATGCAGAGGGTCTTGGGTTCGAACCCACGTCGCGCATCTCTGACTTTCGGAAGTTATATGACTTTTCGAAATGATGTGCGTATTGATTGACAATTATCGCCTGCTCCGTGCCTCGGAGAGCACGTTAAGCCGTCGGTCCCGGCTGCCATGAACATCTATGGCAGTCGTTATTGTGAGAGTGTCGACACAAAAGATCCCACTGGGTCGAAGTGTCGCCGGTCTGCACTGACTGGCCCCCACATAAGATACATACATACTCTTTCATTCTCTGATCTATATACTTTCTTATTGATCTGCCTCTCTGTATCTTTTTCCTCCATAATATTAGTAATAAACTTTTTATGTCTGAGTAAGTGACCAATCATATTTATTTTTCTTTTATTTATTAGTTCTAGTATAAATATTAGTAATATTGTTCTCTGTCCTATGATACAAATCAAACTTATGCTTTTAATTCAATTATAATATTTCATCTAAAATTGTGGCTTTTTTATAATGATCGTGAGTGATTTTAAATAAGTATGCAATCAATTATAGGTACAATCAATTTTATTATTATATATTTTATTTTTTTGTTTTTATTTTTTTTATTTTTATTTTATTTGGGAAACAAACAGATACAATTCGAAAATAATTAATGTTCAAATTAACTACACTTAATCCAAAGCAGTTTCCACATATAAATATACAGTAGCGCCAAAAAATATTTGAAGTTATAAGCTAAAATAAAAAATACACAAGTAATTAGCGTAACAATAGAACAACAAAAAAAAAAAGTATTTTAAAGAAGTACAGTGCGAGGAACAGAGTTACAAAGTTATATTATTTAAGTTTGTATGTTTGAATGTGTATACCTATGTGTCTAAATTTGTATGTCTGAAATGGTGAAAAGGCAGATTCGATACGTAATGTAGTATCTATATCAGCACCATCCTCTTTTCTCTTGCCAATGAAATTATTTCAGTCTTCTTCTTTGTCAGTGTATAATTAAATAACATAAATTAATCTTGATTTTTGTTTCTTACAGCTAATGAGTAAGTCTTACTCTTATTTCAACATGCTGCGGCAGTACAGCTAAGTATTTATTTTATCTGTTGGAGCCGTCAATTGTGTATTCCTGTTTACATTATAATGCCACTTGCTTACATAAGAAACTGACTTCACTGTTCAATTTTCATTACATTATGAGAATTTTTAACCAACCAAGATGTAAGCGGATACTTCTTAGTTACGTTGATGATTAGTAATGGCTTTCAATATCCAATCGTTTTACTTTCGGGCAGTTAATATTTGACACATATTCTATAAAATATGTCAAAATTATACTGTCCGTAACTAAAACGACGTGTTTTTATGTATTGAAACACATCCAAAGATGGTCACTAAGCGCAAAATCAATTAAAGTGAATAGTATTGGCAGTAATATATAAATGTATCATATACAGCTTACCAAAATCTTAAAAATTATGCTACCGTTGTAATAAGGTCGTCCAATACGAGAGTGCCGAAGAACCAGCCGCATGACTCGTCCTTAAATATAAAATATGTTTACTTAAATCAAGTCGCCGTCAATTTATAATTGTATCGCAAATATTTTAAGACTCAATAATGTTGTTATTATTAATTGTGGTAGATTGTGTGCTGCACTTAAATTATGTACCTATGTGAATAGAAATTAAAGCAAATAATTTGAAAATAAATGCACCGGAGTATATAATCAAAATTCTTTATTTATTTACCACTAAGTGAATGTTTGTAAACTTTTGAATGTAAGAGCCTGCTGGTTATTGCAAGGCGATATAATAATAATAACCTTTTATTTCAGGCTGCAAGGCCCATAGATAAATACCTTAACTTAAATTTACCTACATATTATAAAACTTAATTATAGTAACTAAATTTTAATATTATGTTAGTAAAACTTCCCACGGCACACTAAATATTTGTGCGCCAAGGTAAGATATGAACAAGCCGGTTAGCCTGAAGTAGTACTATATTCTTGTAAGAGTACCTATGGTACTATTTCAGTGTCATAAATAGCAAAATTGTTTTGTTATTATATTTATCCACTCACAACAGCCACTCTTAGAAATAACACTCAAAAAGATCGACGAGGCATCCCAGTCGCGATGAATTAAAGTAATTTAATTCTTATTGCGTTTAAACTAAATCTTGTAAGTATATTTCATAATAAAACAGTAAAGAAAAGAAAATGTTCTTAATCCGTGTTAATTTTCTTTTTCCCTTTCGCACGCACAAATTATTTTTTGTTCATTATTTGGGCATGCATACGTTGAAAGACGCACTTTTAAACACAATATTAAGCGGTTGTATTTATCGCTATCATATTTCATACTTACAGATTTTACTTTTCATAGGTAGCCTAACCCAGTGGTCGCCAACTTGCGGCTTGCGAGCCGCATGCGGCTCTTTGACTCTTCGGCTGCGGCTCTGCCGCGAAATGTTTAGTGCAGGCATGGAATATGACTTATTATCTTGTAAGTATGATACCAAATTTTATTTTATTTGCTGTTAGTTAAACTAACACTTATTTGAAAAAACAAGCTTGAGAGTGTTCTGTTAATCCTTATATTTTTCTTCTGCAATAGCAAAGCTGATGTTAAAAAAAAGGCTCCGAAAAGATTTCAATTGGGTATTATCTATACTTGGCTCTTCTGGTCGGCAAGGTTGCCGACCAGCCTAACCTAATTTCGTTGATAATCTTCTCTTTTAAACTCCTCTATGACATCTAACTATAAAGTTAACAAAAGCAACATAACATCATACAACAAATTAAAAGGTATTTTGGGTGGAATTGATTAATAAGGTAACTAGGGCCTAGTTAACAAAGTAGTACAAATAAGTCTAGAAATATGGTAAGTCAGCATAATATTAAATTGCCAGTAACCTATAAATAATCTGCCGCCAATCAGCAAACCTTTAAATATATCAAAAGCCTGAAAAACAAACGGGACGCTATTTATGCTTCCTTAAGCTTTTTTTGTTTGCTTATTTACGTTTAATTTGTGATTAAATGAATATGTATGAGAACCAGAATTAAAATGGCTAAAATGTTTTTATTTATGCAAAAGTGTCGAAATCATAGAAGTTTAAAAATATAATCATGAAAACTTAAAGATTATCTCGCCAAATTGTCAACTGGTCAGTTATACCAGTTTTCAACATAGTGGCTATAATTATTATATAACATTAAATATTACTGCAGTAGTTTGAATCACTTAATCATATATAATACTAGGTTATTATCGATGAACGAATAATTTTAATGATAATCATGCGAAATCTTAGTATAGACATACTGTTATCAAAAAACCTATAAATAAATACTAAAAAACTTATAAACATGTATGCCGCATGCTAGGTTTTACATAGCATTGATATATTTTAACAAACTCACAAGGAATTTGATCTGTAAAATAAAATCGCATTCATTTAATGGCATATCCATATTATTATAATACTTATTCAAATGAATTGACCTCAATTGCTATACTTATTTCAATTATTAGTTATTTCCTACTACACAACTAAAGAGTTCGAACTAGTATATTTAATGGTATGAATAGAAAAAAAATTCAAGATGCCTTGTTTTCAAGCAGTTAAAAATATGCTTAACAAAACTACATTTAATTTCAATAGAACGGATGTTGACCTTTATAATTTCCATCCACAATTACAAATCATTCTCGCCATGAATGGATTGTTCTTTAAAGAAAAAAACTCTATACTCAGGTAAATTTATATTCTATTACAAAACACGACATGGCAGCTTATCGTTAAGTTATTAGTGTAGATGACTTATTACATACGTTCTTACCATTTTAATACCTATTATAAATTAATTAGCTTTCGGTCGTGGGTTCAAAAGTTCATTGTAATGGCGATGTAAATTCACTCCTAAAATAAGCATTCTAGCTTAGCTGAAGGGTTAACCAAAACACACGTTTATTGGTCACTTTGGCACTAATGACTTCCTGTGCAGATTGAGTTTGACAAACAATTTGATCTGCAGAGCCTGTGGTGAGCGGGACGAGTCGATATTACACCTACTGTGTGAATGTGACGCGTTAGCTGGACTAAGGATGGGTCTGATGGGGTTGTCATATCCGAGCCCTGAGGACTTCAGGCTTCTCCCTCTGAAGTGTACGCTGCGATTGATGCAGTACATTCATAGGGAGATAGCTAAGGTATAGATCTCGGGGCCGACACAAAAGATCCCACTGGGTCGAGGTGTCGCCGGTCTGCACTGACTGGCCCCCGTAACAAGATAAGATAAGATAAGATAACCAAAATACATATTAGGAATTTGTAACCGAAATTAAATACAGTATTTTTAAAAACGTTTTTGAGTGCAAATTATGACCTGCTCTGTCTCTGATTTTTCTACAGGTTTGTATGGCCAGGTCTCATCATGTGCAACTCTATAATATGGCTGGTATTTGAAATAATATTCATCATACATTTCCTACATATAAAAGACTACTCTCATGCCACCGAGTGCTTCTGTTACTTTGTGATCCTTGGATGCGTCCCAGTTGTACTCGTTAGTCTTTTCCTAAATAAAGAGAAGCTATATGCGATCGTTGAAAAAATGAACGATGATTTCCTTGTGGTTCGAAATTTGGGACCGAGATACAGGTAATGATCACGTAAATACATACATAATTTTGCTAAACTGATTTAAAACAAAACGAATTTCAAAACGGGTGAATATGCTTGTAATACCCTGTATTCATAAAAGCGTTGGTATATTTACAGAATCCGTGCTCCTTGCATAGGTTTGTTAAATTAACGCATTAGAACTATAAATATGATTCTGTCCTTTAAATTAAAGTATTTTGCCCCTTAATTTACCTGGCGATACTTAACATGCTGCAGACAGCGTGAGGGATGTTTTGTTTTGCTAAAATAGTCTAACCTGGATATAACTGCAATAACCTGTTAATGATTCCAGGGAGCCATTTTTGGAAGGTCAGCTGCAAATATGGAAACTATGCTGGGGGTGGTATACGTTCGAAACTTGTGTGGCTGGCTTATATGCGTTGGCCCAAATTGTAACATTATGTTACTATAGCCTTTTCGCGACCCACGATGAGACCACATACCGTCCTCTGCAGTTCCTCATGTGGCTGCCACAAGACGATCCATACAGAACGCCAAATTTTGAAATATTTCTGGGCATGGAGTTCTTCGTCATGGTTTGCGTAGCGAATACATTTGCAGGTTCGTATTCTAAAGATTTACTCTATACTAACAAAGGAACAGCTTTATTTTAAAATGTTCATACGCTGTATAAGAAATATCCATATTCTATGTTGGAGTATATAGTGTGGTTCAACAACGCAATGTAATTATGACAAAATTCCATACTAAAGTTTTCAAAATGTTGAGTTACCTATTATGGTAACTCAAAATATTGATATCAAACCAACGGAAATGTTAAAAGTATTATATACTAGCTGTCCGCCGCGGTTTTACCCATATTTATAATTACTATTTTGTTTCCCAGGCTCGTAGCATGATGTTATTATATATGCCTGTGCTACATATGAATAAAGTAGCTTACTAATGCTGAAAGATTTTAAAAAATCTGTTTATTACAAGTAATTTATTTAGCATTTGGTAAGATTATAATATAATAAGGTTGCTATTTTTCTTTTACTATTTATAACCCACACTAAGGATAAATTTTGTGTCGCGAGGGACTATCCAAACATTAAAGTATATATATGTATGTTTATCCATTGTCTAGTACCCATAGTACAAGCTCTGCTTAGTTTGGGCTAGATGGTGTTGTGTGTATGTGGTAGAATATATAATATAGAATATATAAAAAAATATTTTTTTTAAACAAACGGTCACAAAGAACATCCAGATGCAGAACAACCATTTGTGGATCACACGATTTTTTGTCCCTGAAGGGGAACGGACTACAACAAGAAATGTCGAGGCCACCACCTATACGATTACCACACTAACCATCCCTTCAGTAAAATTTTATTACAATTCTATTTTACAGTTTACGTCTACAGCCTTTTCCATATCTTACTACATTATTACATCATAATGGACATGATCATATTGGACTTTCAAGTTTTGTTTGAGGGTTTTGAGGAATCTGTGGCATTACTTTCTCGTTACGACGAACGTAGAATGGAAGCCCAACACATACTCAACAAGAGAGTAGGGAACATCGTGAACATGCATCTCTCAGTGTTCGCGTAAGAACTTTTCAGTAATTTTATAAGTATGTGATACTAGCTTTTACCTGCAGCTTTGGTTGCGAACAGTACTTTTTTCTGGATAAAAATTACCCTATGTCCTTTTCTGTACCTCTGACAAGGTGTGTGCGAAATTTTATGATGATTGGTGGAGAGATTAAGGCGTGAAATCGTAATAAACAAACAAATTCGCATTCACATTTATAATATCAGTTAGGTTGTAAGCATATTGTTGCAAGCGCCCGTAGGCTACGATCAATTATGTAGGATTAGTAAAACAATTTAAGAACCGCGTTTAATTGAGACATTATAATTAAAAGTGTTCGAGTTTTGTACTTTTAATTTGGTCCCGTTAAGACATCAACCTTATACAATAATCGACCCTTTCTAGTAGAAACCCTGAAGTAAACACCGACTCTCATTCGCTCAAAGTGATTATGAATATAACACTAGGATTTTTGTTGTTCTGTTACATTGGGGTTTTTATCTCTTGACTGCTTTACGCAAAATGACTATATAGGTACCTACATCGTCTTTGTGATTGAACCACTCATGTACCTATATGAAGGTACCTACTACAATAACGTTTGAATGAGTAAATTTTCTGCTCATATTCTGCTTGATAAGGCCATAAATAAGACTTGTATATAGGTACCTATTTTTATTTGGTCGAAACTCTACTACAATTTTTTTATTTATACATATCCTTACACAATTTTACTTCCACACAATGATCTGGTACGATAAGACTAACGCACTCAACCTCACCTTGCAATAATATTAGATATAGGTATGGTTTCATTAGATACGAATCGAGAAAACTGTTTTTTAGGAACATACAACATCGATGCATTATAGTCTGTTTCAAATATGAAGTCCCTTTTGACACTTTATTGTACGTAAGACTGCACGATGCGTATAAATTACTAATAAACAATTATTACTTATGGTACTAATGACTATTTTAAAATAATTAGAATCTATACAAAACCTGATATAATTGTTTCACAAACATAATCCAATAATAATAATTTCTATTGATAATTATTAGTCTAAATAATTTAAACACTAAAATAAAATAACATTTTACTACAATACCATGGTTACGCACTAGGGTAATTTTTTTAGTTTCTGTCTTAGTGACGCGACTGTAAAAAATCGAACTAATTCGATGTAAAAACATTTCCGAGAAATACTTTTGTAAATTTGTATTTGGTATTAATTATTATTAGATTGCAACGTACCTTGAACGCTATTCTGAAAACTCTTTATATATTTTCATGATAAAAAAGTGGATTTGAAGATGCGATATTGGACGTATAGTTTATATATCCCAGTCTTTAAAGAGTGTCGTCTTACCAATCAAAATCGGTTATACCACATTTATTTCACCCTTATACTAAGAATGGTATAAGTATGTCATACTAGGCATTAATCAAGGATAAACCCAGATTTTTTTAAAAACACTTCATATGTAAGTTAGATGTAACTGTTCTTTCGATATGTCAAACTTGGTTTGACTACATTTTTGTTTTTCTGTTTCTATAATTTCTGTTTTGATTCTAAGGCCACGATTCTAGTTTGTTTGGAAAGTTAATCGTTAATCAATTTCGTGATGTGTCGATTGAAATAATCTCTTTACTATTGCTGTTCAATGATCATCTGTAAAATGGGACTTCGTATTTGAAATGGACTTATAACTCGTACTATATCTGTTATAATATGTTTTGCAGGGCTGTGAAAACGGTGTCTTCAGTGTATGGTCCGCCATTATGTTACCAAGTGATGTTCACCTCAATTGCTATCTGTTTGATAGCATACCAAATGGCAGAGGTGAGTTGCTTTTAATCCATGACTATAAGTCCCAAACACATGTGCAGTGTGAGTTGGTAAAACTGCAAAATGCTTTAACCCTTAATTACAAAAGGTTTAAACAATATCTGCACTGCAGATCGTGGAGAAATTAAAGTCTTAAATGATTAACTTTATCACATTCGGATCACATAATATTATCTTATGTTTACGCGAATGCTATACATTGAAATTAAATTATACGGATTTTATCACGTTGTTTATTTTTTTATAAAACACTATTATTAAATAATTTTGAAACTTTAAACTATTATTGTTAAATACTTTTACTAGTTACTGTTTACTTAAATTTAAGCTATTTACCTGCCCTTCTTCCCACGAGGGACATGTATCCCATAATACTCGTTACACTGGAAGCCGCGAGGCTCTTGCTTAAACCTCTACGCCATCTGTGCAGCCGCTATCGTGAATTGAAGAACTCTTCAGTTTCGCCCTTTAATTTTGTATAACGATTTACGTTTAGTATTTTTATAAGCTTTCTTTAAGTCAGCTGCTGCGAATAAATTTAAAAAAAACCTACTAGCACTGCATTAAAGCACGAACTAAATATGTTTCATTTGTTATAGAAACTTGGATACGGGACTTTCGACGTTCTGTTTTGTTCTTTGGGCGCGGCTGCTTGTTTGCAACTGTGGATACCTTGTTACCTTGGCACTAGGATAAGAGACAAGGTACGTGTACAAACCCTTTTTTTTTTAAGATAAGCCAACTTGAAAACGTCTACACAAAGTTAGATTCGGATTTAAAAACCCGATTAACGAATAACTTATTAATTAGTTACTTTTTCATGTATTTTATAAGTATACATCCTCCTCTCTACATACCATCAAAGGCATCTTAGCTCGTACAGTATTATTCATAACAGTAATGTAATATAGACTACATGACTGATTGATTGATACGCCAAGAACGAGAATATCAATCAAGGTATTTAAACAGATGTAAATCTTTAACTTGATAGAATTGGTATTTCTGATAAATATTTTTTACACAAATTTTTGTTTGTGTGTTGACCTTACTTGTTTCACAATGTTGATCCATGTAAGACTATATAAAAATTATGTAAAATAAATATTGTTTTTTCAAATTAAAGAACAGAAAGAAGCTAATATATAGGGTTAACCACGATTTAATAGACAAAAATTGTATACGGTACCTACTTAGTTTACTGAATTATTAAAGTAATATTGTATCAATTGTTGTTTGGATAAAAGCAACACTCGCATTATGTCATTTAGAAATAAGGGGGCCTGGAGATTTGTAAAACAGGCCACGAGCCTAGGACAGAGTTACAGACTCCAGTTCTCATTAAGGCACAGAACAATTGTTACGTTTTTATCATTATATAACATTGTTAAATTTACTCCTCTGTATTTTGTGAGACTTTGTAATAAAAACAACTGTATGTACCTTGTGAGAGAAATAAATTAAATAAATTAAATTAAATTAAAATTAAAATTAAATTAAATAGGGTAAAGTCTGCAGTTTTATAAGTACGGCATATGCTGCTATTAACAAATAAGAGACTAATTACTACACCTCCAATAATTTATAAAAATATTATTTAAAGAGCACAAATACGTAATTCAAAGGGCAGCACGCAATAAATAAAATGAATTATCAACAATTGTGGCATTATTGATAATTAATGCACTGCACGTATTGGTGCAATTGCATTCAGTTTGTCATAGAGATAAAATTATACCTAAGTAATTTGCGTGATTGTAGTTTAATCGGTAAGCAATGAATTTGATATAATAAATAGCCTTAAGAGGTCTAAAATGAAATACCATAGTTCTTCACGTGAGTAGACACGTTTCATTAGCCTTTGACCCACTGACACCTGCGTAGAGGCGGCTAAATCTATCCCTGAAAGCGCCATAACCCTATTCACGTAGTAGTATTTTAAAATGCTTATGTAGCCTTATTTATAAACTGCACCACTGCTAGGCACGGGCATTTTTTCAGTGTGATAAGGGTTAGGTCATAATCCACCACGTTGGCCTAGTGCGGGTTAACAAAATTCACTTATTTTTGGAAACATTATTTAGAACTGAACTTTCAGACATACAGGTTTGCTTACGACGTTTTCCTGCAACGTTAAAACAAGCGATACCTAATTAACTAATTAATACGCACATAACTTCAAAAAGTCGTTGGGAACGTGGCAGTCTAACAGTTTCTAACTAGGCTATCACTGCTTAATAAGGTGATATTAATGCCCTAGGGTATTTTATTTATTAATTACCTACCTATAATTTTATATTCAAATGTATATAAAATTATAGTCTAAACAGATCTTGTTTTTTTAAAGTTTGTGCACAAATTTCGAATCTTGAAGCGATAATTACATTGATACTGCTTAAATATCTCCACTATTCGAAATTAAAATGCTATTTGTATGTTCACGCTTGTATACATATGTGATTGTTCGCATTTAAGGCATTCTCAGTAGGAGACGCCGGTTGGGAATGCGGATGGAACCTCACTACTCTAGGCTTGTTGGTGCGTAATGATATTCTCATCATCGTTTCAAGAGCTCAACAGCCTGTTACCATCAAGTTTATTGGATTACCTGAGATTACCTTAGAGACATTTTCTTCAGTAAGTATTTGTCATATTCAGAATTCAGTCTTTATCCGTAGTTGAAGCAAATAAGCGATATCTCAATGTCAATTAGGTACATTGAGAACATAACCTCACAGTAGAAAATCGTCGAATTCGAATCGGAGATACGATCTAAATCTAGAAAAATATTCTTTATTTAGTGATTACACCTGCTTATTTATTATTTATCGGAGCAAAAAACCTGCGGTGCACCTGCTGATCTAAGATAATTGTAATGACGAAGCATTATAATTATAATGCAAGTGCATCAATATTGTCTGTCGTCTGCATAATAATATGTATTGATGGCATGTCTGAATGTGTCCAGAAATATACAAGTAATAAGTTTAAGAAACTCACTTACTGAGCGCCAATTCTCGCACCAAATATTTTTCTTAGGATAGTACTCTGATCTAATTCTAATAATTGAAATTAAACTAGTATATACGGATTTTATCGCGTTGTTTATTTGACACTTTATTACAAATTTTTGAAAATTGTTCCACTACTACTACTATTAAACTTTACAAGCAGTTAATTTCAATGAATAATATTCGCGTAAATAGAAGACAATATTATGTAATTGAATTAAATGAGAAATGTGAACTCAAGTGCAATTCATATTCACATTTGAAGTTTGTTAAATAAAACGCGTAGGTACCTATGATTATCTATATTCCAGGGGAGTCCTACAATTTTCAGTTGACGCCATACATAATTAGGCACTAGACAAATCTGGGGTAGGACCATTCATAATATTTATCACACTGAGGCTACATCAAAACTCTATTTTGAACAGAGTTTATTATAGATTTTTTTCCTTTGATTTATAAATGCAAATATTATAGGTAATATGAGTTTAGAATTGTGATCTTTATGAAAAAGGGACATTTGGAAGAAAATATGAACTGATAAAAAAAACAAAACACGATGCTAATTTATTACGCACCTACCTTATCATATACTTTTACAGGGTAACCCCGTATAAGCTAGATAGATTGCCCCTCAAGAACGTTGGTTTGATTTTATCATTGTGTAGGTACGTACTATATTTTAATTATTTATTATTATAGAGAGTTTTTGTCAACGTAGATAATAATAGTTGCCACTCTACTATGCCTCACAGTTATAACGGTTCGTAGTATATTATTATATAAATTTTAACACTGTAATGTTTTTGTTGCAGCTTATGAGCAAGTCTTACTCCTATTTCAACATGGTGCGGCAATACAGTTAATAAAATTTTTGTACCGTCTATTTTACGCCATCGATACTGCACACGTACTTTCAATAACTATACCATAGCACAACATGTAAAATAAGTGTGTTTAAAGATCGTTCGACGAATCGCAACATTAAAAGAATTTGTACCTAGTCAACATGAATAAGAAGAAATAAAAAATTGTTAAGAGAGGTTGGCACCAGTTGCGCATTTACTCTATCTTGTTACCTATACATTACACGTAAAGGTAATATGCACAACTAAATCAGTGGCAGTATCTTACTTTACCCAAGTAAGCTCAAAAACCCGCCCTGTCACAAAATTATAGAACCAGTATATTCAGTCTAACAGTTGAACGCGACTTCAGAGTGCTTTAGTGAGCTCATAATATCAGGCCTTGGATCGCATGCCTGCTCATGTCATCTTATGTAGTATAGCTCGGATAACCAGTATTAACTCATATCTAGCTACTTACTAACTGCACAATTCAATCATCTTTGAACTAATTTTACTGCTGTTGAGATGCCCAGAACAACCTGACACATGTATTTTCACACCCTTAAAGTTATTTAGCAAAGCCCGAAAAATTGCCTTTATTTAGTATTTAATATTATTATCTTGGTAATTTGGTAGTTATTTATGATCAATTATATATTTATTTTAAGGTAGGTACCTAAGACATTGTAAATGATATATATCTGCATAGAATAACATCAGTAACAATTTGATTTGACCGATGCTATCAATACCTAGGTACCAATGTTATAAAGTTTGAGACAGCTTTTTTAAATGTTAGTGATAGCATACCTAGTACACATGATAATATACACATATGCACTTTTAGAGTTTGGAAAAACTCTTATACAACAGCTTTGTCCGTCCGTCCGTCTGTTATACAACTTTCAACTCAAGAACCGTAAGAGCTAGAGACTCGCGGTTAACGCAATTCGACTCAGCATAGTCGATATACTCCGAAATGACCATGGCCTTTGACCTTTGCATATTACTTGAACCATTTTTTCGAACTCTAAGATTTACGGCAATTCATTGCCGATTCTCACTTGTTATTATTCAAGTATGTAAGAATAGACTATCTATGCTTCACCTGAAACTAAATAAAGTTACTCAATATCATATACTCTGTTTTATTTTAAAACTAGCTATGTCTAGGGAACAGTAGGTACTTTTTCTGGATGACAGGTAACCTATGTCCTTTTCTGTACCCCTGACAACGTGTATGCTTGACGATGATCGATCGAGTACCTAGTTAAGGCGTAAGAGCGTAACTAGTATAGTATTATATTATCTGTGGCGTGACAAACAAACTACGAAACAGGCTCGTATTTGCATTTATAACATTCGATGTTTTAATTTAAATACATACATACTTTTTCAAATAATTGTATTCATTCAAATTCTAGTTAAGTAAATGAACGAGGGTCGTCGAGAATGTTAACTCTTAAAAAAAAAGTAAGAAGGTATGTATATTGCTTATATTTACATACTAACATAACAAAATGTGTTTTGAAATATACATTTTTATGAGGACAAAGCATGTCTTCAAAAAATATTTCCAGATATATAAAAAGAGATCTCCCGCACTAGGAATAATTCCTGTGTTGCGGGGGACTTTACAAGCCTTCCAACAACGGACACAAAGAACATCCAGACTCGGAACAACCATTTGAGGATCACACAAAGTTTTGTCCCGTGTGGAATTCGAACCCTCGGCGCAAGTGCAGTGGCGAGGCGACCACTTAAACCACAACGTCATCCGTGCAGTCAAATTTAATCGAATAGAAAAATACAGGCTACATGTGTGCAAGCTTTTGCAATAAGAGTATTACTAGGTACACACGGTTACACATCAAGTTAGATACCCTATATACGCATAACTACGCTACATACAAAATAGAGAATTGTCGGAAAGGGACAGTGCATAGTAGTGTAGACCCATCACGGTGCACTAGCGCGTAAGACAAAATAACAAAAATATAACGCGCTGTCTCGCACGATTCGCAGCGTTCCACTTCTAATAGTTCAAAGTCCAAACAGACTAGGTTGATGAGTCGCTGTGTGTACCTACTCGCATCCCGGTTTCCTGTAAGATAATGGTAATTCTCCAGGCTAGTAGACTTATTTCTACCATCATCAAAGTCAAAAGTGCCTTATGACTTTATCTTTACAATCTTTTTGAGAAAGTGTGGTACTTTTATGCAAGTGTACCATGATACACCATCATTACAAGAGCCAACTGACGTATCAATGTTAAAAAAGGTAGGTTGTTCATTCTAGAAATCAGTAAAACATTTATTATTAGTGTAAGTAGCTACTGCAATAGTAAAGAATTTTGAATAATGAAATAACTAGCTGCGCCCCGCGGTTTCACTCGCGTAAGTCCCGATGCAGTGGGACAAAAAGCAGCCTATATGTTCATCCATCCATCGGTCCTCACAAACTTTCACATTTATAATATGAGCAGGATGATCTTAAAATAAAGTTCAAGATGAAGAGTATCACAGCGTATTTATTTTTAATATAATATGACTATTGAAATTAAACTAATATGACTAGCTTGCACTTGAAATGTGGCAGATCCACCCTTCAGCACGAATGCGTCGGTTCGACCGGAGTGATACCACGGCCTCACAGAAAACCGGCGTGAAATAGCGTTTGCGTTGTATTTCGTCGAGTGAGTGAGGTTACTGGAGGCCTAACTGCCTCCCCCACTTCCTCCTTCTGGTGGGCAAATTTAAATGGAACGCAACGCACTTGTGACTTCTCTGGTGTTGCGGGTGTCCATGGGCGGCGGTAATCGCTTACCATTAGGCGATCGTTTGCGTCCTATACCATAAAAAAAGTTCTATTGGTTCTTGAATCTTAATTTATTCAGTTCATACAGGTTGTCTCCAAAGTTGCTTATGTCGTTTCAGTTCCAGCGTCCTACTCACCATTAAAGGCAGTGAGTTGGCACACCGTGGTAGGTTTACTTGGTAGTACCTACCCGGGACATTCCATCTTTGCCCAGGTAAGCCCGACTTAACCTCTCCGCTCCCATTTTCCGCGAAGAGGTATGCCTAAAAAAAAGAAGACGCTGTTTCCAAAAGCAGAATACAAAACCCGAAATGTTTTGGGAAAGGAGAATAATACACAGTGTGTTTATTGCCATTTTAAAACAGCAAATGGGATCTAATTTTTGGTAAATAAGTTTTGAGTATGGTGAACCTCGAGCCTGGGTAACTAATCAAAATTCTTTCACGCATGTTTTTAAAAACGCGTTTACAGAGCGACTACAAAATCTTGGTGTCACAGTGCTGTGCTCGGATTCGTTTTGTAAAAGACTAGCTTTTGGCTGCGGCTTCGCTCACGTAAAAGTAGGTTAGATTATGTTAGTAATAGTACTGCTTTTAAATAAAATATAGTCTATGTATCTCGGTGATAATATAGCTTTGTAATGGTGAAATAATTTAAAATCAGTCGAGTAAGGTAGTTTTTGAGTTAAATGTTGACAAACAAACAAAAAATCTAATATTTCCTCTTATAATATTAGTATTGCATATTCCCATAAGAAAAAGTCACACTGGGTTAAGTCTGTTTCGGGATATAATAATAATTATTTCTACCACATACACACAACACCATCTAGCTCAAACTAAGCAGAGCTTGTATTATGGATACTAGACTATGGATAAACATACATCAGACCAAGACAAACATCCATGTTCATGCACACAAATGTTATATGTTGTATATAGGTGCTTTTGTTGCGGAAATAATTGCTGCACTGCATTTATGGACACATTAGTAGGTAAATTGTAGTATCTTATCTTATGTGGGGGCCAATCAGTGCAGACCGGCGACACTTCGACCCAGTGGGATTTTTGAGTCGTCACTCTCCCAATAACGACTGCCGTAGATGTTCATGGCAGCCGGGACCGACGGCTTAAAGTGCTCTCCGAGGCACGGAGCAGGCGATAGTTGTCAATCAATACGCACATAATTTCGAAGTCATATAACTTCCAAAAGTCAGAGGTGCGCGACGTGGGTTCGAACCCGAGACCCTCTGCGTTGCAGTCTGTTGGTCTCCCCACTGAGCCATCGCTGCTCTTTGTAGTAAATATTATTATTATTGTATAGCACAAAATCTGCTCGAACAACGTGTTTCGGATAAAAGTATAAACTAGCCTAACAAAGGCTTTCACACATCATTACAGCATAGGTATCACCCGAATCCAGGCTTACAATTTGTCCACATTGGTTTTTAATGAAACAGGCCCTTATTATCAAGTATATCAGACAGCGACATTGCTCAGGCAACTGGAACTTTAGGTTTGTGTTAAGGCTTTTGATGCTTTTATCTTAAGTGCCTGATACCCATTAACGGCAATTTTGCTTATTCACATTTCATCTACTATACATTCAATATCTTTATACAATAATTCTTCTGTATGTGTCCGTCATTGAAATTCTCCTAAACGCTAAAAATATACATTATTTTCACTGTATGAAATGACTTTTATATGAAAGTTGGCAAGCATATTAGTGACGACGCGGCTGTATTATACGGCGTTCCTCAGGGGAACGAGTTAGTTCCTACGCTGTTTTTAATATACATAAACGACCTCTGTATTCCTACGCTGTTTTTAATATACATAAACGACCTCTGTAATATGAAAATAGCTAATGCTTAAGTTTTTTCTTACGCCGATGATACAGCCATTGCCTTCTATGGGCGCTCATGGCACGACGTCAAGCACTGTGCTGAAGCAGGTATGACACATGTTACTGAAAGGCTAAAAATCAACCTCTTAACTTTAAATACCACCAAAATTAATTATGTATGTTTCAGTATCTCCAAGCGTAATGAACCAACTGATGATTTTAGTATTGTTATACGTACATGTAGGGGTGATAATATAACTAAAAATTTCACTAGGAAGTTAATGAAATAATATCAGTAGCTATGTAGTTACGTTTTTAGGGATTTCCTATTTTCTTCTCTGTGAGTATATGTGTAAAGAAAATATTATTGTAATGGCTTGTCGCATTTGCTAACTTTGATTTTTTTATCTTCTTTCTATCTACTTTGATATCTATCATAATCAATAGCTGGTAAAAATACAACAATTTGATTTCTTGATCATAGTATATATTATTTTAAAATTGTTTTCTTCCCAATAGGTACAATAAATTATCATAGTTTAGTAAGTAGTTGAAAACTGATAATTCTTAAATTTAATTTCTTCTCCATAACAGCCAGAGAGCCTTACATATTTGTGTTTCTATAATACCATGTATAATGATCTTGTATAATACTTAGTAAGATGATCCTTTATGTTCTGGTAACAAAAAGTATATTGTGACGGGTCCTTTGGATGTGTGCACAATCTCTTCATGTCTGATTAATTGAGTTGCTGCAAGGCCATATAACAAACATGGTATACCTGTAAGTACAAAACAGAAGCAGTTACGTAATTGTATACTGATCATATTATTTGAAAACCTGTTAATCTGTCATGTCTTAGAATACCAGACATACCGACCATATTATTATTATTAAAAATTCAAAATCTATTAAGTCTGCCACTGTGATTTAAACTTTTGAGCGCCATGGTCTTGTATAGAAGACAAACGTTTCCGTGCCCTCCACGCCACGTCTTTATTAGAAGACAATGTCTAATTGTAACGTTTATTTAAAATAACAGTTTTTTTTATTTTGTGCTTCATTTAAGTATTGCCTAAAACTCTATTTTACATTTTTATTTCAATAGGGGACTTTGTTTATTTTAAAACCAGCAAAATTAAAGTAGCCTACATTTTTCAACTGTTATAGATTTATAGCTTAGTGCTGGCGGACACAACGCGTTCGGCATAGGTTGGCTCAAAAGGTCAATAGATTAAGCCGCAGCAACACACTAGTGGCCAGACATTGGTTTGCAATTATGTCTGGCTTTCAAGACTCAACAGATTTAATTTATTCCTCTCACAATAGATTACATACAAAGGTATGTGGAAAACCTTAGTTTGTCAAATATGTGACCTGCTTTGTGAGAGAGGTGCTTGTAGGCTTCATAAGGCCATACAGGTCATAATTTAACTAGCTGTCCCCTGTGGTTTTACCCATATTTATGATTACTGGTCAGCTCCCATGGCTCATTAGTTTAGCTTAGTATAGATATAATAATAGACAAGTAATTAGTATATATTAATATTTAAAAATGTTCAGTAGTAGATAAATTATGTGTCTTTCCAGCTACTTAGAGAAATGATTTGTAAAATAAATAATAGTAAGTATGGTAATTCAAAAAAGTGTCAGTTGTTATTTACTTCCATACTTTGCTTTGCTTAATGTAGCAATAGGTAAAAGGAAAATCACAATATAATTTAGCTAGCATATCTTTGACATATTATCTTCTCCCTTAGCCTTTATTATTCCCAAGCCACTTGGGGTCGGCTTTTTCTAGTCTAACCGGATTTGACTAGATATCAGTTTTTACACGGAGCGGCTGCCACCTGACCTCCGCAACCCGAAGGCTAACAATACCCTAAGGCTAGACCAGTGTCAGGATATTATAGGATACTGACTTTCCCAATAACGACTGCCATAGATGTTAATGGCAGCCGGGACCAACGGCTTAACGTGCGCTCCGAGGCACGGAGCAGGCGATAATTGTCAAACAATACGCACATAATTTCGAAAAGTCATATAACTTCCGAAAGTCGGAGGTGCGCGACGTGGGTTCGAACTCGAAACCCTCTGCATTGCAGTCTGTTGGTCTCCCCACTGAGCTATCGCTGCTCATCTTTGACATATTATAAGTATTATTAAATAAGATTACTGATATATTATGTTCCTCTGGCTTTCAAAACACAACAAGAGTTGACACCACCTTGAGACACCTGCCTAAAGGTTAGAAACAATCATAATTGTTTGGATATTAGTACCTAATATTGGAATAGAAAAGTTAATCTAGACAAATACCAGGTTATGGAATAGAACAAATAATAAAAAAGCCTGATTAAAAGCGCCTTCAGCTCTGTGTCTTCTACTGTGTGCATGAAAAATATAATGTGAATGAATAAACAACAATGATATTAGTTTTATAGCAAATTTAATTCTGTAGGGAGACTGCAGAATTATGTATATTATACCATTGCGAAAGCATACTAGAAACGAAAAAGTATTAATTCTGTAGTCTCTGCTCACACCTTTTAGAAACCATAAAGTATGTACTAATTATTATGGTATATACATGTTCAGTTCATCCAAGCATAGCACAGAACAGCAGTAAAGCCATCAAAAAGTATGTTTTCAACAATCTTACCTAAGTTAACTATCTTTATAACTCTCATAAACTTGTCAGATGTATCCAAATCTTCCTCTTTTCTCCGGGAACAATGATATTTGATGTAGGGAAAGCAGCCAGTCCTCAATATCTGATAATTTGATTTTCCAACCTTCCAGTTGAAGTTTGACATGCCAAACTGATCATTTTTAACACTACTGTACTAGAAAAAAGGACAGAAACTATAGTTATCCTGATTTCAGCACATTTTGCACATAATGTTCAGATTTGGTTACTGAAATAAAAGTAAAGGCTTTTATCATGTTAGAAAAAGAACAACATATATCTTATTAAACATTTTATTTTAATTTACTGTTTGTGTGGATTTATAACTAGCAATATTACATGACATTCTTTACATTGACATTTATTTTCATTAAAATTTTAATCAAAATTTACTCCTTGATACTGATCAGTAAGTAATTTATGATAACAATTTTATTAAACAATTTAAATATTTGTAGTGTTTTTTGCATCAATCTTAGATGTTAAAATGAGGTTATTGCCCTTATTGTCTTATTCACTGAAGAACAGAACACAGACTTAAATTTTCACAGAACTGCAACTATTGTAGGTAAGTAATATTTACTCAGAACTGTATGTAACAAGTTTATGCAATACACTGTTATTGTAAGTTTTAAATTATGGCAACTGTTGTAGCTTGCAGATAATAATACATAGGTATCATATCTGCTAGCACGTAAATATTAGAGACAACAATTTGAGTTGCATAACTGTTTTGAAAAATAATGTCTTTGTTTAATTTGGCCTAACTAACCGCACTTATAAAAAATTTAATCTTATATAATATATGAAATTTTGTTATTATATAGACAATAATTTACCTTAACAAAATACGATGTCCAGGGCGGCTCATTACATTGAGTTATATATGCTGTTAATACTTCAGAAGCTGCAGGTTTTGACGAAAAGTAGGCTATGCCATACATTTTTGTGTTAATTTTACCCAGTAATATCCTATTTAGCGTCATTATATATATTTTATAACGTAATTAAAATTATATCCCATTACAACCAGCTGATGCGGCTTGAGCTTATTGTCAAATTGACATTGACAAAAAGTTACATTCGTTCACAGATATTATAAGAACTACATTCCGATTCACAATTAATTTTCACCGGTGGAAATAGAATATAATGTAAATATCAAAATAAAATATGAAATTATTATGGTATTTATGACGCAAGTATACCAAATAACTACTTAAACTTAAATAACATATGTATTTATTATACTTATGTGTATCAGTAAGTACTTGGATGTTGGATGACCTATTATTATTAATTAAATAGTTCTATGTCATCTTATAAACATATAAGAAGTACCTTATGTAACACTTATATTCGAAATGACTGTTTTTGAATTACAGTTTTTTTGTTCTATATGGGATAAGAACCCAGAAAACTTTGTGAATTGACTTATATTTATTATACTAATACGACATCGATGTAATTAAAATTGTGGCAGTATCAATAGGTAGCAATCAACGATAGGAAGAGCGAGCGGACACAAAAAAGATTTATATATCAATGTTTACAGATCGGAAACTGTGAAACACAAGCATATTGACCGTGTAACGTAACGTAACGTGAACGTATACCAACGAATAATTAAATTGGCTAGCCAGCCACTAAAAGTTAAACACAGTACGACATGAAACATTTACTTCCAATATAACGTTACGTGGACAACGTTATGTATTCCTGTAGTTTATTACAGTCACCGTTACTGATTTTATTTGCGCGTATTGTACCTGCTTGCTTTATTTTTACTGGGGGTCATTTTATTATCTTTCTAACAGCCTATTTATTGGTATAACGTTACCACGCGCTGTATTCGAAACTCGGGATATAGGTACTGCCATATTTGCTCGTCCGAGGTCGAGTTATGAATATTCATAACTCGCAATAAAAACAAAACCACCCCTAAAATGATATCATTTAAAGGGTGGTTTTGTTTTTATTGCGGTGAGCTATTTGGATAAAAGTATTTTGAGATAAAAACAGCATTTATATTGGTATGATATCATCACTAAACCTAATAAACTTCACGATTCTTTATCTAGGATCACAATTTCTGTGAAGCTATGTCTAGCCAACAAATTGTTGCTGTTAAACCATAGTAAATATTTAAAACAACATTACCCATAATATTAAGCGTAGTAGTTTCAGTGGTCGCTTCGCCACTGCTACTGCGCTGTGATGTGGGTTCGATCACCACATGGGACAAAAATTCTGTGAACCAGGAATTGTTGTTTTGTGTCTGTGTGTTCATTGTGACTGTTGTTTAAATGTTTGTTAAGTCCCCCGCGACACCGAAATAGTTTTAAGTGCGGAAGAAGCCTTCAAATAGAGTTGGTTGTATATCGTCACGGAGAACTACACATACTATAGTTATGTTAGTCGCAAAGGCGATCCCTATTAATAAACAATCTCACTATGTTGTATGCACAGCTCTATTTCGTAGCAGCGGTAGCGATCGAGTGTCCTGGGTTACGTCACTTACCTATTGCTTCTCACCCAACCCATTTCAAACACAAGCATTCCACTTCGATTCAGGAGTTAATAAGAATACAAGTAATTTGAAAACCCCATCTAGCAATTCGGCGAGCAAATTAAATTAGAAACGATTATGTAGGTACCCAAGTTCTTAATCGATTTAATTAATTTGCGTTTATATTGGCATCTGATCGCGAGTTTAGGTCGGAAATTGTGTGAATATATATTTAAATTAAAGTTCGCGGTTTTACGGCAATGCTAGGCCCTTATTTCGTACGACACTAAACTTAGTTTATGAAATTTGGGTGCTATAGACTTGTGCCTAGCCGTTTACGGATATAAAGATGTGCGTATACATATATATTAGAAGTAGTTATATATTATTATATGTATTAGAAGTAGACATTTAACTCAATTTTCATTGGTATTTTTTATTTCAATTGCAGAATTCTAATGTGGTCAATATTAATATTTATATCAATAATTCATAATATCGTAGATAAATGTAAACAAGATTATAACTTCAACGCACACACGCGCACACACGCGCACACACGCGCACACATGCGTACACACGCGCACACACGCACACACACGCACACACGAACACATACACGCATACAGCTTCCGAAGAGGATGTTCTACCCTTGATGCCATTGATGTCGTTAATACTGCCAGGGAAGCTATCTCAGGGTCAAGGTGGACAAGAGATTCGAAGAATTACTGTCTAGTGGCAGCGTTAGACATAAAAAATGCATTTAATCTGCCAGATGGGATATTATTTATGGAGCTCTAGTCAGAATAAACACTCCAAATTATCTATTGAAGATGGTATCTAGCTACTTTAGGAACATAATATGGTACTATGACACAGATAAGGGACCAAAACAATACAAAGTCATAGGAGATGTGCCACAAGGGTCGGTATTGGGCCCTTTTCTCTGTAACATAATGTATGATGGACTTTTAAAGATATAACTGCCCTCAGAAACAAAAATTGTTGCATTTACAGATGACGTAGCGATTGTAATTGTAGCTAAGCACATAGAGGAAATAAACGGTGCCTTGATCGATCTTTCGATGCTATTAGACAATGGATGGAAGAAGCTGGCCTCCAACTCGCGGCTCATAAAACTGAAGCTGTATTAATATCTAGCTGGAAATCCCCACAGACAATGACAATAAAAGTCGGTAATTGTGGAATAAAATTACAACCGTACATCCGCTATCTTGGAATGATGTTAGATGCACGGCTTAGCTTCAAGAAACATGTAGAATACGCTGTAGCCAAGGCAGGCACTGTGAGGACTACATTAGTAAAACTTATGTCGAACGAAGGCGGACCGAAACAAATAAGAAGGGCTTTACTATCGACAGTGGTGACGTCGGTTTTAACTTACGCCATTCCAATCTGGATAAATGCACTACACACCCAGGCATTAAGGCTAAGCGCACGTGTTACTAGTGCATTCCGTACTGTTTCTGAGGACGCTGCATTTGTAATAGCAAGTATGCTGCCACTAGATATATTAACAGAAGAACAAAAGTCACTCTATTACAAGAAAAGTATAACCAGACTTACCATATCTGAACTGAGAATGGACGAACAGCGCGACAGTATTGAGCGTTGGTAGCGTCACTGGAATAGTTCACTAAAAGGAAGATGGATCCACTGCCTTATACCAGACGTGCGCGAGTGGACTTGTAGAAACATGGGAAAGTTAACTACTAGCTAACGCAAATACTGTCGGAACACTCGGAACATGGCTGCTTTCGTGCGTACCTCTACAAATTTAAACATGAGGATTCCCCAGATTGCCTAGCATGTAACACAGATTAAGATGCGGAGCACATATTTTTTACCTGCTCGCGATACAGTGCAGAACGTCATGCATGGGAACGTGCTGTCGTAGACAGTGTCCACCCAGAGAGTGTAGTGAGAGTCATGCTGTCGTCAAAGATGGCCTGAGACGCTAAGATCTCATGTGCTACCAAAGTGTTAAAAAAGCTACGTCTTGAGGAGCGAGAGAGAAAGAAAGCACTACAAAGTAGATACACAGTTTAGACTAATTCATTCCCTTAGCGATGTAATGTCTAACGGTAATACCGCGGGGAACAAAAGGTGTAGGATTAGAGATGGGTGTTTTTAGTCGGTATTATTTACTGAGTCCGACATACGGGGAGCGTAGTTCAGTTCCTTATAATATATAAAAGTATTTTTGCCAGCTCAAACTCAACTAAGCATGCTAAGCATGCATGCCTAGTCTAAGGTAGATTGTATAAGGATCTGAAATTATGTTAACATCTGTATTTTATTTTGTACTTACAATCTAAGCAAATAAATGATTCATTATTATTATTATTATTATTATTAACTAGTAGTATTCCCGCGGTTTCACCCGCGTAAGTCCCGTTCCCGTGTGAATATCGGGTTTTACCCCTTTCACCCCTTCAGGGTGGTATTTCCAAAAATCCTCCTTTAGTGCTCCCCTACACTCTCCAAGGAACATACATGCCAAATTTTGCTTCTTGCGTTCAGTAGTTTCGGCTGTGCGTTGTCTGTCAGTCGCTCAGTAACGGAAGAGTTTTATATATATATACATAGATATGTATTTGTATTTTTTATTTCTACCTTCTTTCAGTCATATAGTTATAAAGTCTTATCTCATAAACTAGAATCAATTTAACAAATCTGATATGTTGTTCGTATTGAGCATACTGAACTTACACAAAATTTACTTCAACGTACCATGGCGCAAAATGACTGTTCCCCAGTGTTACTGTTCATTAATAAATATTAAATTATTGTTAATTTAAGTAATTAAAGTACTTATTATTTAAAGTAAAATATTAGTTTAAATAAGCTAAATTGAGCTTAAGCATATTGTTACGGTGCCCTCTCGCTCCCGGCCGTAGTTCAGTCTATGGTCCGGAGTGAGAGGTCGTGGAACGCCGTCGCCTCCTTTTGCGAGAAAGTCATTTCCATCAAGGAAGCGGCGGAGCGCGACAGGGAGCGTTTAAACCCTCTCCCCAACCGCATAGCCGGGCGCCGGAGGGCGCGAGACGACCTCCAGCCACCCTAAGGTTTGACCTGGGGTGGCGGGCTTTGTGGGCCTGCCCGCCATCCGTTCAGCACTAGGTCCGAAAAGGCTTGCGTGTTCCCACGCGCGCCTCTGTGTCGAGTCCCTACCCCCTCTAGCGGGGACAGTAGGGATAATTGTGAGAAGTGCCTCTAGGGTAGGTCTTATCGGGTAGTGGCCTGCCGTTTCATACGGCGGGCCGAAACCTCGGCGGGGTCGCGACCGCATGTGCAAATGATTCGCGCGGCCCCGTCGATAATGGTTTTGTCGAGGAACACCGTGGTAGGTTTAGTCGGTATTCCGGGAGGTCCTTTATCAACATCTTTGTTTTACCCCGGCGAGTCCGACATAACCCCTCCGCCCGCCCCCGCGGAGGGGTAGGAGTCATGCATTCCTCCACGTTAAAAAAAAATTGTTGCGGTATCAAATTTGTACGTTTCAATGCAAGACGTAGATGTACATATTCATTCATTGTAACATTGTTTTGTATGCCTTGTCTCCCTATATCTAATAATAAGTAATAAGCAGGATAAAGAACCATCTAATATAAATATGTATTTAACTATCTCTATCGCTTAGTTCTAAATATATCATTACTTTATTAGCTTTTCACATAAACCATTAAGTTGTTTATTTACTTTATTTATTTACATATCATTTCCTAACTAGCCTTTAAACATTAATTAATGTAACGATGTGTAACTATCCCACAACCTTTCATTATACCTATAAACTGAGTACATAATAAATAGATATACATTCTCTTACAAAAAAATCTTTTATATCATTCTATTCCTTAAGTTTAGTGTTAATTAAAATAAACGTTTTTCAAAAAGTTCAGTTTTTTTGCTTACTACGTAATAACATTTTATATGTCGGCCTCGGTGGCGTAGTGGTTAGTGTAACTGACTGCCAAGCCTGAGGTCACGGGTTCGATTCCCGCACAAGTCAAACTTTTGTGTGCATGAACATGGATGTTTGTCTTGGTCTGGGTGTTTCTATGTATAATATGTATGTATTTACAAAAAAAAAGTATCTATGTATGTTTATCCATTGTCTAGAACCCATAGTACAAGCTGTGCTTAGTTTGGGCTAGATGGTGTTGTGTGTATGTGGTAGAATATTATATTATATATTACCTATGTTTACATACAAATATTTCTGATTGTTTCGTTCTTGTGCAAGAGGTTGTAATAAGGCTGCTTATTATACTCTACTGTGCACTCATATCAAATGGAGTACTTTATTTACATTTTTTAAGCACCCATTTAAAGATGATGTACTCTCTTAAAAAGATAATCACGGTTATAAGATAGCAAATCTTATGACCTTGATTGAATTTTTTAATTTGATTGAGTTCCTATTTAATTGAATTTTGTATCTATATACCCTTAACTGATTTGATAAAACATAAGTATGTTTGTAATCATAATACTTACAAATCAATATCTATAGATATGATAAAATTGCAATTGCCTGATGTCGATCTAATAGGGATATTAAAAAAAAAGAATGTAAATATGTATCTTTGTAAATGCTATAGAAGATAAAATATTTCTTTTAGTTTTTTGTCTGTCTGTATGTTCGTACGCGCTTCACGCAAAAACGAATGCACAACATTGAATGCGGTGATCACAGTTGCTAGAGGTCTATTCTAAAATCTGGTGTAGGTTTTATATTGAAACGCCGCCTAGACGTCAAGTATTAGGTGGAAAAATATAGATAGGAAAATACTTCCAAATTCGGCGCGTTCAAATTCGCGGACAGAGCAATAAACAAATACTTTAAGAATATCAATATAACGATAGATATAACAACATAATGTTTATTTATTTATTGCTACGCAGGAATAGAATAGATGGAATAAGTACATAATGAAGCAATTTATTTATGAGAGGTATACATTTTATTTATGTCTGCAAGTCTGAAAGTTGTCCATAATGTTCTCGAGTATATGTGAAGTCTGACAATCCGCACTAGGTCAGCGTGGTAAATTTTGGCTTTACCCTTCCCACACTAAAAATAGAGCCATGCCCAGCAGTGGAACAGTTGCATACAGGGCTGGCAATATTAAATAAATTTATAAGCATGTTTTGAGATATTCTTTAAGATATATTTGATCAAAAATGAGTAGCAAAGACTAAAGTTGTCACCTATTTGGTGACAATTTGAATGAGCCAGCTTGCCTGAAGAAATAGTTTCCGAGAACCGGCGATAGCCTGAGAGAGTAAGCATTCCGAAGCGGAGATGAAGGCTATCCCATTCCTTTCTTACTATTTTGAATTCTTTTTAATTACATATACTTTACCTATGCCAAATTTCACACTACTCCACACGCACAATATGCTTGAACAGGCAAAAAGTTATCTCTTCACATATTAATTTAAAGATGTTATTTTTACTTTGTCCATACCATTTTATTGAAATTAAACTACTTGTCGCGTTCTTTATTTTAAAAGACTTGTATGACATAATTTTGATCTATGACACTGCTATTAGTTCAATATTATGTAACAAAAGTGTTTTAAATAAACAACGCGACAGAATTCGTATAAAAAGTAGTTTAATTATCAATGGTATGGCGTAAACGTAAGACAACTTAGCATTGTTTTTTGTTGCATAGAGTACAAATCATGTTCGCTTATCGGCATGTAGAGACGTGCAGCGTAAATTGTCTATGATTCTTTTAGACCGTTACACCACGCTCAATCCACAAAGAATAAATTTACCAGTGACCGGATAAACCCACTTGAAGGGATACATTGAAAAATAAGACGACGAAGTGCATCTTATCATTCAATAACAGCTGTTATTAGTAACTATAATATATTATGACCAACATTAGCTGAGTGACATAGCGGTCAACTCGTTACTGCTAATATGCCGCGTTATCGCGGGTTCGATCTCCCTCGGTACAAACAATTGTTCTAAGTATAGCAGCCTTGTTTTCTTATATTACAATATTTGTAAAATATACAGGGAATATACTTAGCGCGATAACAGTATCACATCTGTACATATTTGAAGAATTAGGTAGAGATGGGTGTAGGTACGATCACATTCGTCATGAGGACTACGAGCCTATTGTTGTCAACTGGAAATGTTTCCAGACTTTGTCTTGCCAAAAATCCAACCCGAAAAGGTTACATAAAGTTACACAACATACCAATTTATTAGTGAAAAAGACTTAGAAGTAGCTGTGCTAGGCATGCTGTAGTCGGGGTCACAGGTACAGAGTCGGGGGACTCTCTACCGGCTTGCACGGCCCCACACGTCTGGGGGATGGCCTTGGTGAGCAAGGCCTTCCCTCCACAGGTGCTGAGGCCCGGTCACTATCAGCCGGGCCAACCGCCGGGGCGGGATGGTGATTGCTAACGCGACCCCATCCCTCCCCACTCCGTCGGCGGAGGGACTGCTCACCCCAGGTTTTTAGTGTGTATACCGACCCCCTCCAGGGGCGGAGAGTCTCACCTAACCACCCTTCCCCCCCCGGGGGAGGGGATATACATAAAGGATTTCCCTGGGTCAAAAAAACAAAAAAAAATGCATGCTGTAGTCACTGTTAAGACAAATGTAATTCATAAAAGGCTATACTGCTTTTTTTACTACTCCCACACTAGGAATAAATCGCGGGTATCTTTACAAATATTCAAGCAACGGACACAAAAAACACCCAGATTCGATACAATTATTTGTGAATCACACAATTTTTGTCTCGTGTGGCAATCGAAACCATAACAAATAGCGCAGTGGCAATTACGAGGCTACCTCTTAAATCACTATGCAATCCATGCAGTCAGTATTTAGCTCACAAAATAAGTAACCGTACTAACGACAAAGTCTAGTAGTAGATGATTTTATTGAACTTCTTGGTAGTGGAATGGTAATATATAGTGTAGGTAGTAGAATACGATTTTAATCTACAGAGCATAGTGTTTTTGGATATTCTGTCACGTAATTCTCATTAGCCGCATGGAGTTTGGAACTGCTCGGTAAACAGCAATTATAATATCAGCACAGTATTAAACTGTCCCACTGCTGGGCACAAGCCTCTTCTCAATGTGAGAAGGGTTAGACCATAGTCCACCACGCTGGCCCAGTGCGGGTTGGCAAACTTCACATATCTTAGAGAAAATTATGTCGAACTCTTAAACATGCAGGTTTCCTCACGATGTTTACCTTCACTGTTAAAGCGAGCGATAATTAATACGCACCTAACTTTGACAAAGACAGAGATGATACACGCACCCCGGGATCGAATTCGAGACCTCTGCGTAGCAGTCCAACGGTCTCTCACTAGGCTATCGCAGCTTAAACAGCAATAAAAGGCTCATATTGGATACAAAAGCATGTTTAGTATGTTCATACCTATTACATACATAATTTGGTCAGTCAATAGATAGTAGATGTTGTTAGCCACATTGAATCGTTGTTATCGTTCAATAAATACAATTTTTTATCTTCAAGTGCACAACAAATAAATACCAACGTATCACAGTCGTGATTTGAGATGTCTAACATTGTAGCCGGGTTACTAAGTAATTTATAATCTAACATTTCGTATTTTAAATACTTACTTTGTTAAAGCGCTAAATAAGCGGCACGCTCTTTAGCGTTTTAATTCATACGCTAAAATTATTCAAATCATGTAATTTTTGTATATAATCTGAATCGTATGAACGAAGTCCTTTTTGCTTTTTGGTATTTGAGGTAGTCAGGATTTCATAAAGAGACTCTAACTGTTAAAATGCGACCAAAACGACGTCGCACAGACCAACCTATAATCTCTCAAGTAATCTATCGCTATGGTCGGCTGGCTATTGAAAATTAAAGGACTGGCAGGCGACGGCAAAGAAAAGAGTGATTTGTAAATTTGAGGGCAGATTTGAGTGTAACATTCGTCTAAATGTAATACAACTAGGTAATGTCCTACGTTCAATTTCTTATTCTATGACTTCTTCCTTTTTACACGGACATTCGGTATATCGAACTAAAGTAGGATAAAAGAAGAATATTAAGTAAATTGCCAATGGTTAATGCATGTCAGTAGATCTTTAGGTACCATTTGAGATCTCCAGAGCTAGGACGAGGTCGTTGTAAATGTGGATTTAGTGCCCATCCATATTTATCGAGACTGTTTCTGCGAGCGACAAAGTACTACATACATATGTATAAGTATGTCGAGTACTTAATACTCATTATGCCATACACTTATCATATTATGCAGATAAATTATATGCAGACAAACACTTGACGGTATACATAGGTATATGCACTTTTGACGCATTGGTTAGCATTACAGTAAAGTGAGAAGTTACATTGAGTTACATATGAGAAGCGTTATCTATGTGTTAATATATAATACTAGCTGTCCCGAAAGACGTTGTCCTATGCAAACGTACCCTCGAATCCACATGAACACACACAAAACATTTTATCAAAATTGGTCCAGCCGTTTAGGAGGAGTTCAGTGACATACACACGTACAGTAGAATTATATATATAAAGATAATAATATAATATTCTATCACATACACACAACACCGTCTAGCCCAAACTAAGCAGAGCTTGTACTATGGTTACTAGACAATGGATAAACATACATATATACTTTTTTTTTGTAGATACTTATATATTATACATAGAAATAAACATTATATATGTTGATTTAAGCTAACATTTTTCTAGTTTAGGTAGTACTTTTTATATTGAACTTACATCGGCAGTAATAATATAATAGTATCAGGCCTAGAGCAGCGAGCAGCTTAGTGGGGAAACCAACAGACTGCAATGCAGAGGGTCTCGGGTTCGCACCCACGTCGCGCACCTCTGACTTTCGGATCTTATATGACTTTTCGAAATTATGTGCGTATTGATTGACAATTATCGCCTGCTCCATGCCTCGGAGAGCACGTTAAGCCGTCGGTCCCGGCTGCCATGAACGTCTATGGCAGTCGTTACTGGGAGAGTGTCGACACAAAAGATCCCACTGGGTCGAAGTGTCGCCGGTCTGCACTGACTGACCCCACATAAGATACATACATACATCAGGCCTATATATAAACTGTCTCATTCGGGTCTCTCCTTAATGTGAAAAGGTTTAGGCCATAGTCCACCACGCTGGCCCAGTGTTCATTGACAGGCTTCACATATCTTCGAGAACTTTATGGAGAGCTCGCAGACACGCAGGTTGCCTCACGATGTGTTTCTTCACCGAATATAACTAATTAATACGCACATGACTTCGAAAAGTCAGAGGTGCCTTCTAATTGAACTCGAGACCTCTGCGTGGTAGTCCAACAGGTCCATCTAGTCAAGGCTTGCTAGAAGATTAGCATAGGTATTCAATCGTGAAGCGTTCCACAGTTTGAGTTGAAACGACGCCTTTTGTCATGCCGGGGTGTCGCCCAGAAGACGTCGACTACAGGCGACAAGTCAACATCGGGCACTGCCTCCAGCGATCTACCTATCATTCAAGGCAGCAAGTTGCCACACCGTGGTAGGTTTAGTCAGTAGGACACGAGACTCTTCATCTTTCGTCGGGTGACTCCAACATACACCCTCCGCTCCGCTTTTTTACTCAGAGAGGGAAGAGTAAATGACCTTCCCCTAGATAAAAATTGTACCTACTTATCTTATATTTCTTGGAGTGGATTTAAATGAAGGATCTCTATCACTTGAATTATTTCTATATCTTCAAATAAGATTCCGTGTAGAACGTCCAGCTAAAATTGAATTGGTTATCAGGTATGGACTTTAGAACAGCGATAACGAAAATTGTCCCATTGTTTACAATCATAATAGTTAGATACGTTTGTAAATAATGTATGGAATGCCAGTTAAGATATAGGTACACATATTCATCTTTTGATATGATACCTCATATTTTCTATTCGACGGCCATATTGGCATAATAGATAGATAATTATGAACGCTAAAGTAAATCTATCTGTTTGTTTTATTCACAGATAAATATTATATACACTTTAACTAATTTTGTAAACTAGCGACCCGCCCCAGCTTTGCAAGAGTAGTATAAAACCTTAACAAATTATTCACCCAAACCTTCCTCACAAATCACTCTGTCTATTGGTAAAAATCGTAGTAGTACTTTTTGAGTTTATCGCGAACAGACAGACAGACGGTGGGGGACTTTTATAATATGAAGTGATGCGAATGGGAGTGTGTTTGTTAGGTTTTGGTTCACTTTTACGCCTTAACTACTCGACCTATCACCATGAAATTTTGCATACAGTTTCTCAAGTATACTGGGCATAGGCACGAATTAAGTAACCAACAACGAAAGAGTTAAAAAAATAACTTTATTCGACCAGAGTTACAGCTAATACAGTAATTGTTTTATATAATAAAATACTCATCTTATATACTAACTTATTGCTAACGTAGTACATGGTACAGCGTGATCGGCTGTGACGCAAGTCCTAGATTATTATAAGTGCTGAATGGGCTATGGAATATTCTAGAAATAATCATTTAACAGTAAACTAAGTACTTATTTACAATGTGGTCGGATGTGACGCTCGTCCTAGATTATTATAAGTGCTGAATCGGCTATGGAATATTCTAGAAATAATCATTTAACAATAAACTAAATACTTATTTGCTGACAAAGCTAATATGTGTAGATTGGGGTTCCTTAACTCCTCCCTCCCCAGGAGAGAAATTATCCGAAGATGTCGCAGATGGTTTCGGAGAATTTCGACAAAAATGTACTAACTGAAATTTGTATGTTATAAAAATGACTATTAATGTTATAATGATGAAATACTCGAAAATGGTCCATATACTAATTTCTATTGTCACTATTTGAGTTGTATCGTCTATTTCACTAAACTTTGCACTTTGCAATACTTCTTTCACATCACTAAAGTCCACATCTCGTAGATTCACTTTCTTTAACCTTCTCTGGATGTGCTGTTGCAGCTCAGGCATCTGGATCTTCGGCAGTTGTAGGCTGGAAACTGTAGCATTTGTGGTAGCGGTAACGATGACATCACCTATTTGTGTTTCACATTGTTGACCCGGTGTCACGATGTAAGTTCCAAGAACAGTGTACTTCAGAATATCTGCATTACAATTCTCCGTGATGATGAGATTCTCCTCTGAGTAAACCAACCATTGATTATTGGTTACTTTTTGAATATTGGTTTTTTCTATTTCGATATGGTTCTGTATGCAGCTTTTGTAATTGTTCTTCAGCAACATTATTTGTTCAATGCAGGTCTCGGTTGGATACTGGGCAACATTGGTATCAGCGCAAAGAAATTTGTCATTTTCAATCTCAACACATGGGCTTACTACGGGCATGTATTTCAATCTATTCACCATCATATAAGGGTATTTGGGTATAAAAGTATAGGTATTTGGAGAATGGAATATAGGAATGGGTATGACCTTGTAATAATTATATGTTTCGTTATCTATTAGGGGAACTTCTAAAACAAAAACTAACTTGTTGTTATTTATGTATGACTTAAGTATAATATTACGTTCTAATTTTATTAAATTACCTTTATTTACTGGATATATTGTTCTAGCATGTTTAGCAATTACCTCTAACGTATTATATAATTCTGTACTATTTATAATGGATTGGTGTAATGTATTTAATTTGCTAAAGGCTATGGCCGTCTCAATCTCTTTTATGTTTTCATAACAAGTTCGAAAGTTACCTAGAATCTGGTACATAGCATTAAACACATGAAATAGACTATTAAATTGAGATTCTTTTACTTCTAGATCTTATATTTTACTAGTTTGTAAACCCAGATTTTTGACATTAAAATTTATTACTTCCGAGTCATTTACTAATTTATCAAATGCTTTTTGTATTGAAGATACTTTACGTTCGACTACATGTTCTCTATCCTGTATAAGTAGAATTTCTTTATCATACTTAATAGCATCATTTTCGTCTAAATTACCTGAAATAGCTTTCACAACTGATCCTAATGGACTAAATATATCTCGTTTGTTTCTATAATGAAAAGATAAAATATGAAAAAACCTATCTTTAGTCAGCTTAGCTAAATATTTTATTTGATTTTCTATACCTACGGTTTCCTTACTTAATCTATTTTCTATAATTTTCATTTTTAAATTACTAAAATCCCGAATATTATCATCTATTTGTAGACCTACTGATTCCAAATCTACAGTTTTGTATATAGTCCAGTAGCTATTCTTATTCTTCACTGTTACTCCCATCTTTAGTGATGCTATCCCTGGATTCTGACCGAGGTTTTGAAGGTCCAGCATGTATGCCGCGACCACTAGTACCAGAAGTACCAGGCACGACCTGTGGAGGACGTTTTACATTTTTTATCGCTACTCTAGTTGTTCTTTTCTTTAATTCTACGGGCACTATATTATGTTCAACTTCACCTATTACTTTCGCTTTTTCATATCACGGTTTTTCTTTAGCTTTCCTCACTCTAGTATCTTTCATATAAATACTATCGCCTGTCTTAAGAGCTGGTGTTGCTTCACCACCTTTTTTGTTTATTACTTTTATTTTATCTGATTCTAATTTTTCTGTCACTAATTCATAAAGTATTTTAAGACGTTTCCTATGATCTAACAATAGTTTCTGGGTTAAATTCTTTTCTATATCTATGTTAAATACATTATCTGAATAAGTGTGACCAAATACTAATTCAAAAGGCGTAAAATCTGTTGCTGAGTGTATGGTATTGTTATAAGCCATAATAGCATATGTCATAACGGATGCTGCATCTAAATCGCTTTTATCATATTTAGCTAAACGATAAATCTTGATAATAGTTGAATGAAACCTCTCTACTATTGCCATTGAACTAGGATTATTTGGAATCCCTATATGAAGTTCAATCTTATATAAGCTCATCATTTCTTTAATCAATGCGTTATTGAATTCTGTACCGGAATCGCAACTAATTTTCCTAGGCAATCCATACATACTAAAATACTTAATTAACGCTCTAACTATCTCCGGTGTACTTCTATTTGGTACCTCTATTGCTTGTGCTAGCTTACTAAATGCATCCACTATGGTTAAATAATATTTCCCTTCTATATACAATAAATCCATAAAAACTTTCTGAAAAGGACTATCCTGCATTTGTGTTAACTGAATATGGGGCTTAATTGGTTTCCTGTCATATTTCATTCGTTTACATGTTTTTTTCTTTTAAGTTTAGCTAAGGTTTCTTTAATACCTCTATGACACGTTTTCCCATCGTGGTATTTTAAGATAACTTCCTTTTGATCTTCTTCAGATTCTGTCAAATTTACTACTCTTTCTGTACACTCTGTTAACTTAACTGAATCCTTTTTAAATAACTTAATTACCGTCTTTGAAAAAGATTTCCTAAAAGCTGGATGTTCAAAATATATAAAATATTTATGTTTTGGATCTATATATACTTTTAGAAAGTCTTTAACTAGATTATCATTATTCATTGGTAAGTGAACTTCTAAAATTCTTTGTTTGTTATTAGAAATATCTTTTACAAGTAGTTTATTTTTTAGCCATGGATGTACTAAAATCTGTTTTGGTTTAGTATCGATGGCTTCGTTTAAAATAGGAATACCTTCGTGTTCTCTATTTGAAACCGTATTGGCTGTTATTCCATCATCAGAATCCGAAAGTTCTATCGTTTCTATTGGAGTTTCATCCTCATCCAATTCGCTTTCTATCATGTTTTGTATTCGTGCCTGCCTATCTCCTACGTTTACAAATATTGAATCTAACTCATCGTCAATTGCATTAATTTTAATCCTAGATAAAGCATCTGCATTAGTGTTTTGAATCCCTTTCTTATATTTAACATCATAATCGTACTCTTCTAACCTAAGACGCCAACGCGTGAGCTTACTATTGGGGTCTTTTAATGAATACAGCCATGCTAATGGTCTATGGTCTGTAAATATAGTAAATTTGTTACCATATAAATACGGTCTGAAGTGTTTAACTGCCCATATTATGGCTAACAACTCTTTTTCGATAGTGCTATATTTAACTTCTGTGTCGCTCAAAGTCCTACTAGCATATGCTACAGGCTTATCTGAGCCTACTGCTCCTTGTGACAATACAGCGCCGATTGCAAAATTGGATGCATCAGTAGTTAAAATAAAAGTTTTACTAAAGTCAGGGAATTGTAACAAAGGTGCATTTGTTAAAAGCTTTTTACATGTCTCAAAACATTCTTTATATTCCTCATTAATAATAATTTTACGACCTTTCTTTAAACAAGCTGTTAATGGTCTAGTTACTTTAGCGAAATCTTTGATGAATTTCCTGTAATATCCGATAAGTCCTAAAAAGCTTTTAATTTGTGTAACCGTTTCTGGAATGGGATACCTAAGAACTGCATCTATCTTATCATTATTTGGTTTCAGACCCTCACTCGTAATGGTATGACCTAAGTACAGTACTTCCTTTCTAAGGAAATGTGACTTATCTAATTGTACCTTTAAGTTTGTTTGACGAAAACGGTCAAAAACTGCTCGAAGCTTCTCTATATGTTCCTGTAAGCTTTTTGAGAAAATAATGACGTCATCAAGATAGACTAGGCAATGTAAACCTTGAAGACCTCGTAAGACATTGTCCATTGCTCGCTGAAAAGTTGCAGGTGCTGTCTTTAAACCAAATGGCATTCTGTTAAATTCGTAATGCCCTGAAGGTGTACTAATCGTGGTTTTCGTTCTATCCTGCTCTTGTACCTCTAATTGATGGTACCCGCTAGCTAAATCGAGGGTTGTGAAGTAGGTACTCTTACCTAACATGTCAAATAAGTCGTTAATGTTGGGTAAGGGGTATTTGTCATCAACAGTAATTTCATTAAGCCGTCTATAGTCAACTACCATTCTCCATTTTTGTTGGCCGGATGCGTCTATCTTTTTTGGCACCAAATGTACGGGAGCACTCCAGGGAGAATGCGATTCCTGGATAATATTATCCCTTAACATTTTTTCGACCTGACTCCTAATTTCCTTTGTTTGAGTAGGAGGTAACCTATGTGCTTTAATGTTTATTGGGTCTTCGTTCTTAGTTCTAATACAATGCTTAACCTGATTTGTGAAGGTTAACGGAATATCTTCACAATAAAAGATGTCTTTATATTACTTACAAAGTCCCTCAATTAACCTACGTTCTTCTACATTCATGTGGTCTAACTGTAATTTTTTTAAGTTATTTGTAAGTAGATTTTCTATATCTATTTTATTTTCTGTATAATTAACGCTAATAGATATAAGGTTCGACTTTAAAAGGCCCTGTCACCACTAAATTTCTGTTTTGATCACTGTAATTCTGAATAACGGTTGTTGCATAACCTTTAACACACGTAACTAATGCAGCAGGCATTCGAATCCCTTCTGTAAACTGCTTAAAATCGAACACAGCTTCCCCGTCCAATAAGTTGACCGGAAGTCTTACCCTAAGTTCACTACGAGGGGGTAAATTGTATACCTCTCTCATAGGCGGTGAATATATGATAGGAATATCAGTATTTTTTAAATGTAATACCTGATTTTCCATATTAATCTTTGCCTGTAATTGTTTAAGCAAATTGCTCCCTATTAACCCATCATACCTATCGTCAACACTATAGACGTAAAACTTATGGAATTCCTGACTACGAAAAGTAACCGGTAATGGAATGAACGCTGTTTCACTATGAACGCTCGATCGTGAGTGCTAACAACTTTGAACGGTTCATACTGTAAATAATTTTTAAAATATTTATTCGCTATATACGGGCTTATAAAAGACCTTACACTCCCCGTATCTATCATAAAAGCTGCCTTTAATTCTGGTATAACTGTGTGTGGTAGATTTAAACGTTTATTACAATTTATTTTTATTCTTTCCCTAGTGTAGAGGCCGTTATGCAAAAATTTTCCGTCCCGGCATCTTCAGGGAAAAATTCCTGGCACTCATTGTTCACATTACTTGTATTCTGTTCGTTATTACTATAATTGTCAATATAATTAACACGTCGCGAACTCGCAGTACGCATGGTGACATCAGTATTCGAACTCGACGTCGATGCTTGCGTTGTAAAAGGTGACATGCGCGGTGCATGTGTCGCGAACTGTTGACTCGATTGAGCAGTCGGAAACGGTGACCTAGTTAACTGCGGTGACGAGTTATTGTTATATCTACGATTAAAATTAAATTGATTATTATTATGTTGTTTAAAATTCCTAAACTGATGCGAATTGTTTGGCGTAAACGTGCTATTCGTGGCATTATTCGGTACATGTGTACTCGATATACTATGTGAATCGTTCTTATGGCTATTAAAATTAGACACGTTTTGATTATTAAAACTGGAAAAACTTTGACTATTAAAATTAGACAAATTAGGCCTGTTAGTTCTACTAAAATTACGTCAATCGTTTGTTTTAGAATCATAGACACTTTGAAAGTTCTGTTCTTCTAAAACTATTTTTAATGCATCTTCTAAAGTTGTAATGTCGCGCAAACGAACTAATCTTACAAGAAATGGCGGTAAATTAAACAAGAAAACATTCATTGCCCTGTTACTATAAATTATTTGCTTTGCCTTACGTAAAGAATCATCAATGATAGTCTCCGATATTTTAGCAAATAGAACACTTCTCATATGTTGTAATCTATGGCAAAAATCTAAATAACTTTCGCCCTTATTAATTCTACAAGATTCTAACTCCATTGCTAAGCAATCTTCTGTGCGTGGGTCACCGAAGTGTTGGTTTAACAGCTTCTTCAGCTCATCCCACGTATCTATTGAGTCTCTTTCGCCTACCAAACTGGCTGCTTCGCCTGATAGCCTACTCGTTACTACATGAAATAAATATTCATTTTGAGCTACGCTCCCTTGGAATGTAGTCAAAATGTATTCACATTTTTTGATATATAAAGGTAATGTTCTAGCGTCGCCACTAAATACAGGTATTATTTTAACCATTTCCTGTGGGACACGGTTTATGCTTTCCATTATGTAAAAGTTATTAAAATGACACTGGAAAATATAGAGGAAAAAAAAAAAATCACATAAATAAGCTACTAAAATGCTACTACACTAACTAAAATCTATGCAAATATTATTATGGCGTTGTCCAATCCCTAATAATACACACACATAGACTTATTACAAGGTTAGGATGCAAGGAAGAACTGATAGGAAGGTGAAAAGATTTACTCACAGTTCCGCAGCTATCTTCATGATCCCTGAATTACTGCTTGGCTGTGGCTGGTCCTCTCTCGTACTTGCAAGGGCTTCTTAATAAATTTCTTTGTTCGGCGATCTCTGCTAAACCGTAGAAACGGACGTCGGCTGCTTCTCGTAAAATTGTATACGCGACAGACTGACTACAGAGATCCTACCGGCTGCGCCAATTAAGTAACCAACAACGAAAGAGTTAAGAAAATAACTTTATTCGACCAGAGTTACAGCTAATACAGTAATTGTTTTATATAATAAAATACTCATCTTATATACTAACTTATTGCTAACGTAGTACATGGTACAGCGTGATCGGCTGTGACGCAAGTCCTAGATTATTATAAGTGCTGAATGGGCTATGGAATATTCTAGAAATAATCATTTAACAGTAAACTAAGTACTTATTTACAATGTGGTCGGATGTGACGCTCGTCCTAGATTATTGTAAGTGCTGAATCGGCTATGGAATATTCTTGAAATAATCATTTAACAATAAACTAAATACTTATTTGCTGACAAAGCTAATATGTGTAGATTGGGGTTCCTTAACTCACGCACTTTTTTCCTAATTGTTATACATATATATATATACATTTCATCGGTACCTTACTCGTCTTGAAGAGTCGAGTAAAGTGGGTTTGCATCTATACTAAGCAAGCAGCCAATCCAGTGAAGCTAAACAGCAGAAAGCTAGCTAGGCAGTGCAACTATTAAAGCATAAATACAAACCCTCCCTATGTCTACAAGCGATCGTATGGTCTCGGATTTGATTCCGGATTGAGCAAAGTGTTACTGTATTTTTCTGTTAAAGTAAATTGGCTTGGTAGACGGCAATAGGATCGAAATTCGGCTGTGGACTACACTTTTGGGGATGCAGGCTTGGGTCACTTTCACCATTATTGCTTTGAAAACGTGTTTTTTTTAAATATTTATTTATTGTATACGGATTTTCAATGTATTTTATAACAATTACGTTTTATAAATATGTGAATATTTATATAACAACGACTTATTTTCTTTTCAGTTGTTCATCGACAACGAGTGGGTGGATTCAAAATGCGGCAAAACTTTTGAAGCTCGCTGTCCTCATGATGGATCTGTCATCGCTAAAGTTTCTGAAGGAGATTAGGTTTGTAACTTTGATTTATCGATACAAAACAGGCCACAGCAATAAGTATATAAACACAAATGATCAGGGTCTTACCACAATCTCCTTAAGCTATAATACCTGTAACACGCTATCTCATTCTCATACCTACAAAAAAGCATGCTTAAGTGAATTTGTATGTCACTGAAAATAGTGGACGAAATAAAATACACACCTATGCAAAATTCTTTCAAACAAAATAGGCATCCTACAAGTTAGACCGTATTTTGGTGCCTTTTTAAGACCTAAACTAGTTATCGCTTATATTATATATCAGTACTGATTATAAACTGCAAAACTGCAGAATACGGGCCTCTTCTCAGTTTTAAAAAGGGTTAGTCCATAGTTGTCCACGCTAGCCAAGCGTGGATAACACACATCACACATCTTCGAGAAAATTATGAAGAACTTTCCGTCATGCAGATTTCTTCACGATGTTTTTCTTTACTAAGCTATCGCTGCTACGTTGCTTATTCCAAAGCATAAGGCCGGGACTGCACCAAAGCGGAGACGAGACGAGCGGAGAGGAGATGTTTTTTAAACAACCAATAGAATTGTGTTATTGACACATCTCCTCTCCGCTCAGCTTCAGTGGAGATCGCGGTGCGGAGATGTGTAATATTTGTATGGCGCGATGGAAGCGGCGATGTGAGCTGTGCGCGGACGACTGAACACTCAACGCCTCGCACCCGAGCTGAAAAACATCTTTTTTCGCAGAGCACACATCACACCGCACACATCTCCGCTTTGGTGGAGTCCCCCGAGCTGAAAAACATCCCTTCTCGCATAGCACACAGCACACCGCACACATCTCTGCTTTGGTGGAGTCCCGGCCTTATAAATGCAAAATTACTAATCAAAACTAAAATATATTTTTATTGTTTAAAGGCGGCCATAGACTTAGCAGTTGCCGCAGCCAAACGGGCATTCCATCGCAATTCAAAATGGCGTCAGCTGGACGCATCTCAACGAGAGGAACTCCTAAACAAGTTCGGTGACTTGGTCAACAGAAACAAACTTTAGCTTTTAGAACTAGAGTCCTACAATAATGGCATGATTCGTACCTCTTTGGATCGCTTTATGGAAGCTATGATCAAGAACATTCGGTATTTAGCCAGCTGCGCAGACAAGATTCATGGTGATACTATTCCAGTAGGTAAAGTAGCTATTTATAAGACAGTAATGCGTATACGTGACTTGTTGATGTGAAATCTAATAGAATTTATTATTTATAGATGGTGACTTATTTACGTATAATTTGAAGCAGCCAGTGGGCGTCGCTGGTCCATTGTTTATTTTCATCAACAAAGTTTGCACTGCTTTGGCGGCTGGTAAATTGATTACTTTTTGATATAAAAGTCTTTTAAAAATAATCGGCTAAGAATTGCTGCAATAATAAAGGCTCCACATTCATGTTGACCCTGGTGTGGATGAATTTAATAAAATGGAAGTAAGATCGTTTAAATTTGCTATACCTAGTGGCCACCATAAAATTTATAAATTCTCAGTTTAAATATAGGCCTTATTAAATATAAGGCCTATAATCAAACTCAAGATTATATTGCATTCTTAAAATTTATGTAGATAATTTTTAAAGATAATATCTAATTAGTTTTTATGGTAAGATATGAAACAGTGATACAAACCTGGATTATTTAAAATAGTATTAGCCGTAAATACCCCAACATGTTTTGTTTACATGAGAAACCTTACTTAACAATTTGTGGACCTAAAATCGGCAACAAATTCCTTTATATTCTATTAATTAATTATTGTGATTTATAATTAAAAATGTCACAGTCACAGACCAGTTCTCTGGCAGACCTTGCATCTGCCGCTGCATTAGAGAATAGTAAAACGAAAGTTAACTATGATACTATAAGTTGTCGGCCTCGATGGCGTAGTGGTTAGTGTAACTGACTGCCACGCCTGAGGTCGCGGGTTCGATTCCCGCGCAAGTCAAACATTTATGTGCATGAACATGGATGTTTGTCTTGGTCTGGGTGTTTCTATGTATAATATGTATGTATTTACAAAAAAAAAGTATCTATGTATGTTTATCCATTGTCTAGAACCCATAGTACAAGCTCTGCTTAGTTTGGGCTAGATGGTGTTGTGTGTATGTGGTAGAATATTATTATTATTATTATTATTATTATCTATTAAATAAACTTATCGCAAATTTTGATGGGAAAACAAAGTCCTTGAACTTTTATATTAGAAGCGTAGAAAGTGTGTTAACGACCCATGGAATTACGACTAATGATCACATTGCAATGTGCATGATAAGAAATAAGATTACAGGAAAAGCGTTGGAAGCTATTTCGTAAGAGGTAGATATAGAAGATTGGAATTCGACTAGACTAGCATTAATCAATAGATTTAGTGAACATCGTACGGAATTCAAACTTTTACAGGAGTTAATGCGTTGCACTAAAGACGCTACCGAATCATGCGAACAATTCGGAAAACGTATAGAGATTTATTAGATTTATTATGTGGCGTAGGGCAATCTGCGAATAGATCCAGCGGTTACAACCAATCAATTGCCATAGATACATACGTAGATAATCTGGACTACAATATAGGCTTAGGCGTGGGTATTAATAAACCCGCGACTCTAGTCAAAGCAATCGCGTTAGCTAGGCAGGAAGAAACTAGTGTCAAAAGAAGGGAAAGGAAAGCGATTCCACCACAGCAGCAAGCAAAGCAAAATCACAACCCCAATCGCAACCAATAATTTCCGCGGCAATACTCCAAGGCAGGCTTCAGCAACCAGTACAAAAACCGTAACACTCCGGCTATAAAACAAGATCCCGATAGTAAGGCGTTAGTGCCTACGAATAGGTTACATCACATAAATAGTGAAGATCGTAGCGAAATAGAGTGCTACGACGGCTACGCCGTAGACACGAAGCCCGCACTAGACGAGATAATTATATTACGATAAGTACACATTTTGGGAAGGAGTAACAGCCTTTAAAAAAATCAATGAACTTTTAGACAAGATGTGCTCCCCCATACGTGGACAAACTCATTGTGACGTAATCGTATCGCAATTACAACACGGATTCTCGGAACTCGAGTATTATAACCAAGTCAGCAAGGTCGCGCGCAGACACGGCGTCGCCGTGGCCTTATAAACGGTGTCGGGTACCTAGCAAACAGCTTTTTCGGCGTTTTTGATGAAAGGTTCGCTGAACAATATCAACAAGATATTACTCGCATAAAATTAGACCAACAATTTATGACTTCGTTATGGAAAAGTCAAACATCCCTAATTGAAGCAGAGTACAAGAAAACGACTAAACTATGTAATAGAACTTAGAAGCAAGTACATTAACGTGAAAATGTTGCCTTTACACAAAATATGGTGACAGGTTTAATCGAATTAATCGAAATAGTAATTTACCATTGCTATATAATAATTATTTTAATCGTTCATTTCATTTTTTATACAATATAATACAAAAGCTAATAAAAGTAATACAAAAGCTAATAATAATTATTATTTTTATCTTTGCAAGATTGCTTTGATTAATTTAAAGTAATATCTATTATCGATGTATCGAGGTTTTGTGTTTATTATGGCAAGATATAGTGTATCTCTAACTTGCATGACGCCGGAAAACGTAAATGTCAATATCATTGCTTGTTTTGCAACGCCATTGTGACGGTTAGTGTTTATTTATTGCGGTTAATATCGACGAGTTTTACCTATAAGCTATAAAACTGCAACGTATTCTGTTTTAATTTCATTCCTAATAGATTGTACTCATAAATAAATTAAATAATGTGTAAAATGATATATCACATATTTAATATTAATTTTATTGATAAGATAAAAGAAGATTTGATAACTTTAAAATGCCAAGTTTTTTGTAAATCACTTCTTATGCTAATTAATTATTGGCATTGCTTACTATTATTATCATTAGCCTTTATAGGTGTGCACTGTGGGCCCGAATGACTATGGCGTCTTGGCATGCCCTTCAGACGATAATGACGCCCAAAGATTTGAAAGCCAAATAGAAAAGCTTAGGGAAAACACTTACATGAGATAACCAGAAGTCTAATATTGGTCTAATGAAATAATTGAGACTATCTAATGAAACAAATGAAAGAGTTGAGGCGCTCATAGCCAGTTGAACTCACTGATCGGTAAACGATTAGCGAGGGTAAGCAACGTTGGGTGCGGTCAGTCTATAGATGGGTGGCTTACTGGTATTTCATCTGAGCGTCTCTGTGCTTCGGAGGGCACGTAAAAAATCGGTCCCGTTTGTTGTCAAGTTGACAGCAGTCGTTAAGCCATGTCAGAGGCCTACGGGCGGCTTGAACTCTTGACAACAGGTTGGCCACTAACCACACGAAAAGAAAAGAAAAGACCGAATTAATTAAAATTGGAAAAGAATTTGAATTACCAATAGAGGCTAGGAGGGAATATTTACATATATTAGAAAACTGCATAGCTATAAACGTATATAGCACAACCAGTTCACTTACCGTTATATTAAATATTCCGATCATCAGCCGTTTTACCTATGATCTATTACACCTTTATTCAATTCCCAATAATAAAAACCTAACCCGCATACCTAAATCCCCTTACCTTACCGTGAGTAATGATAAGTTTGCTTACCTTCATGAGCCCTGTCTGCATATCACCGAGAGACTTAAGATCTGCAATCATCTGAAACTACAAGACCTACAAAGTATTACAAAGTATATAATATGCATGTATTTACAAAAAAAAAAAGTATATATGTATGTTTATCCATTGTCTAGTACAAGCTCTGCTTAGTTTGGGCTAGATGGTGTTGTGTGTATGTGATAGAATATTATTATTATTATTATTCCTGACTGCGTCGTACAAATCATTCGACATACAACAGCTACAAACTACGAGCTCGCCGAAGAATCAATAGCCACCACCAAGATAGAACACATCTATGAAAATACCTGGCTAGTCATCATCCCGAAGGAAGACATCCTGAAAACCACATGCGGAAACAATAACAACTACCAACGTGTACGAGGCACATATCTACTGACTACTACGGAAAAATGTACATTAACAATTGATGGATGCACACTACAAACACACCATAGTTATAATAATAATAATAATAATAAATATTTATTGCAGACCAGGGTCCATAAAGTGCTAGTAACAGACAAAATCCTTAACCTAGTGTTAGTAGCATATCAATTTCACACGTAATATTATAAGACAGGCCCGGTTTCTGAACACTGTCTACGTCGTGTGTAGTCGTATCCAGCGTCCCAAAATCGGACTGTCCCACCGATCACACTCTAAATTTGCTGTACACCTAATATTTAATATTTAGTGTTATATAATATATTATTAGATTGCATATTAATTATATAGTTCTTATTTATATATTGCCTTAATAATTATTTACATACATATTGTTTCTTAATTAATTTTCAAAATTTTGCTTTATTAACTTTACAAAACTTGTGCATGCTGTGTTTGCCTGTAAAAGGCTACTATATTATTATGTTATTGTAAATTATGTAAAAGAAAAGTGTATTAGTGTAAGTAGTTGTTGGTAAGCCTAAATAAATAAATCAAAAATAAATCACACAATGTGCTTAACAAGCTGTGTGAGCTACCACGCATTCTGCGTAGCAGGGAAGCACACCGTTTGCGGATAATGGCATGAAAACCGTCTACCCTTGCCTCCGCAAACATACTCTTTATACTCTGCCACGAATGGAAATAAAGGAAACAAATATATCTTTTCAACATATTAAATTGGCAAACCTAAATCTGGATAAGCTGCACTCTATCATAGAACAGACCAAAAGCAGTGACGTCGTACCCGAGGACAACTACGTCATCACTTATCGACCTAGTTGGGCATCGATCTTGGTACTCAGCGCTATAACACTAAGCGCTATGTACTACACATACAAGAAGCTAAGAAATAGTCAGTGCAGTCAGTGTAGTCAGTGCAGTGTAGTCAAAGCAGCAGCCGCAACCATCCATCGACGACATCGAGATGGGCGTTACGCCGGGTACGTTGGATATGTCCGCAGCCCATCTACAGCATCAGGCTCAGCACGAGCGTTCCTGGTCCTGCAAATAAGTCCCGACCGTACGCAGCTCTCTAGGAAGGGAGTAGTTATGAAGGCTGAGTCCCTAGTTTTAGTAACTTTTGTTACCTATAAGTAATTATGATAATAGTTAGTATTAAGATACGTTTAAGAGAATGAAACCACATGTAAAATAGTTGCAAATAAACGCTCTTGCAATAAGGTTGTGTTTTTTTTAGCTTCTTGGTCCACCTCACACGTAATTCCCAGTAAAATTTAAAAACACTTAATATAAATTGAGGGCATTCCATGACCATTGTTTATCACGGTTTATAATAGTATAAAAATGTCATAATCTAAAACTAATTTGAAGTGTTATCTAATGATGGCTCTAATTGCCGTTGCTATTATATTATAATTGATTTGTAAACTGTTAATGTTAATAACGATAGACCGTAAACCACAGAGTACAATGGTACAGTCAGCAAAAGAAGAAGCTGAATTTTATCAAATAAAACAATCCCTTATTTTATTTATCACAGTAAAATATGATTAATTACTATTATTGTGTATGATAGAGCACTTCGAAATCTCGGGTATATTAATTATCGACTTATTTTGCTGACTATACAAGAAAGCGAGTGACATAGCGCGTCTTCGCTCGCTTTTAAATAATACTTTTTTATATAACATAAATCTCACGCAGTAGGAATAATCCTGTGTCGTGGGGGACTTTACAAACATTCAAAAAACGGATACAAAGAACCTCCAGACTAGGAACAACCATTTGCGGATCACACAATTTCTTGTCCCATGTGGGATTCGAACCCACAACACTTGGCGCAGTGGCAGTGGTGAGGCGACCACGTATACCAATACGCAATCCGTGCAGTCATAGTCTTGTTTAAACCCGGCTATCTACTATGGGTAGTGTAATTATACTAATGCTTACGTTACTTAATGACATAAATAAATAAAACATGTTTTTATGTTTAATATGCCTTCTACATATTAGCTTAGTTCCTGCTGTTTATTTTCCTTCTTAATATTGTGTTTGCGTTAGGAATGAATAAAAACTCTCAGGACGTCGCGTTTCCAACTTGTGTGCTGGTGTTTACTTCGGTATAAGGCAGTAGTGTTTTAGTGATAATAATATGGCTCCTAAAATTAAATATACAAAGGTAATTTGTTGTTTAATAATATTAATTATGACGACTGGATTTTATATATTATTATTGGTAGGATAGTTGTTTGTTAAGCGATGTGTTTATATTATGTGGGCCCTCTTCAACAATATTGTCGTCCGTAACTCACTTGACAAGATGTTTTGAATATTTTGAGGTGTTATTTAGAAGGTACTTGTAGAGATTTCTGGTCTATTACTATTTCACTTACCTGATTTTTTAGGTACTTTAACTAGTGATACTTGAATATATTTATAAAAAGAAATTCATTAGAAAGAAATTGAGAGTAGCAGCGTGTAAAATATTGGTTTCAATTAATCAACAAAATGAGCATGAATTATTTCATAAGCATTTCTGATAACGTATATTACTATTTCAGATTTAAATTTATGGTCATTTAGTCTTAATTATTAATTACTTACCTATATAAATTAAATTCAAGTTAGAAAAGAAAAGAATATAAAAATTCGAATGCTCTATGTAGTTTTGTCTCTCTCTAAGATTTAGTATATAAATAAAAATACCTAATATGTTATTAAACCGGTCAAGTGTAAATCAGCATCTTGCGTCTCTAAATAGTTATTTTTTGTGTCTTTATTATTTGCTACACAATATGTGTAATACTTAAAATTCTGTGATAATTCTCTCAACTGCCTATGGCGGCTCAAAAGATAGAGTCCTAGAAATATACGGCAGATAGGTGTACAGTCAGGTGCAAAAGTCGAGTAACAATTTTACAAAGCAATAGGATCAAGACAAGTTGTACTTACGACCTTTTTCAATAAAATCATTGCACACGTACACATAAACCCGCCTCACTTATTCTATCGCCTGTTCTAATAATTATGATTGTAACTCTGACTGCTCGGATGGTGTAGTGGTTTAAGTTGGCGCCTCGCTATTGCCTTTGCACCGATTGATATAGCTTCAATCCCCACACGGGACAAAACTTCTGGGATTTACAAATAGTTGTACTGAGTCTGGGTATTCTTATATAGGCCGCTGTTTAAATGTTTATAAAGATTCCCACGACATGGTATTAAATATTACTTACTTTAATTGACATACGATTAATATTATTTTTTCCAGTTGTTCATTGACAATGAGTGGGTAGATGCACAGAGCGGCAAAACTTTTGAAACTCGATGCCCTCACGATGGAGCCGTTATCGCGAATGTTGCCGAAGGAGATAAGGTTTGTAAATTCGCTTCATTAAAACAAAACCAGTATATTTACATAGCTATACAGACAAAAGCTTGATGAGTATAATTTGATGTTACTGACGGCTTAAGTTGGTAAAATATCGTACAAAAACGAATATAAGAAAATTACAAACGTGTTTTTAGTACAATATAATTCACGAATTAGATATAGTATGATGTCGTTTTTAAGATATAAACTAGATATCCTCAGCTATATTAGTCCAGTGCAGTTCACTTTCAACTTCTAAAACCAGATTTATGAAAGGAATTTTATATTTTAATTTATTACAAAACAAATTTTATCCTATACATACCGCATTAATAAGGCATAATCGTGCTAATATTATAAATGTGAAAGATTGTGAGGATGAATGGATAAATAACTACTGATTGACGCAAAAACTACTGAACGGATTTTGATGAAACTTTACAGTATTATTGTTTATATATCAGAATAATATATAGGCTACTAAAAAGCTTACAAAGGCTTTACGAAGGCAGTTTGAATATAGCGTTACAATATTTCATATTTTGCCTCACCGTAAGTGATTTGCTACAAATTATATAAGAATAATTATGTAGTATGCAAATTTAGGACTCAAATTTTTTTTTGGTTTGCCCTCCCTATATAAATATATAATACACTAAACTGTGGAATAATACATATACATGACACAAAATGAGTTTCTAATAGGTGCATTTACTAATGATAAGCTAACCAGCAATTATATATACTAATATGAGATGACACTGTTTAATTATTAATATTTAATAGGAATTATTAACAGTAGATATAAAAGAAAATAAACAAAATATAAAATGAATAATAATTTTTACTACTAATACTAATTAGATCTATTTAGCTAGTTGTCTCATGAGGTTTACCGTATACCATTCACACTCTTCAGTTTCATGGATTTCGAGACGGTATACAATAAATGGCAATAAAAATAAACTTCATTTGAGCTATTTTTACTGTACCCAGGCGGACATAGACTTGGCAGTTGCTGCAGCAAAACGAGCATTCCATCGGAATTCAGAATGGCGTCAGCTGGATGCGTCTCAACGAGGGGAACTTCTAAACAAGTTTGGTGACTTAGTGAACAGAGACAGACAATATCTTGCTGAACTAGAGTCCTACAATAATGGCATGATTCGTACCTTCTTGGATCGTTTTATCGATCCAAGAATGATCAAGAATGTGCGGTATTTAGCCAGCTGCGCAGACAAGATACATGGTGATACTATTCCTGCAGGTAAAGTGGCTACCAGTATGAGAATGACACAAATATTGGTTAATCTAAAATCTAATACGGTCAATTATTCACAGATGGCGACTTATTTACGTATACATTGAAGCAGCCAGTGGGCGTAGCCGGATTGATTTTGCCATGGAATGGGCCCATGTTTATTTTCATCAATAAAGTTTGCACTGCTTTGGCCGCTGGTAAATTTAATAAATCTAAAATTTTTATACCAGTCTGACCAGGTCTACTATTAAGCCTGAACAGAGTAAAATCGAAGGATACAAAATATTGGGTTTTATAGGAATATTTTGGTCTTACGACAGCAAATCTTGTTTTAGGCTGCACTGTAGTAATAAAGCCAGCAGAACAGACTCCATTGACAGCATTAGCGTTAGCAGCATTGCTGCAAGAGGCTGGTATTCCTAAAGGCGTCGTGAACGTTGTTAACGGATATGGTGAGACCGCTGGTGCGGCTCTCACACATCATCCTGATGTCGCCAAGATATCATTTACTGGATCACTCGAAGTAAGTGTGATCTAGATTATTTGAATTGTGGAGTAACCTATTTAAGTTAAGATTACTAAACATTCAGAAAACTATTGTAAATTATGACATAATAGGAAATATTCAATAAATACTTATATGATACTTAACTTGTCAATTGCTGAAATGACAGACATTATTAAAGACCTATTAGGTGTGGCCGCATTTGTACCGCTGCGATTCAATAGGTTAAATAACTAAATAATATCAATATGAAATACAATGGTAAAAAATCATTTACTTTCAGGTCGGTAAAATAATACAGCAGGCAGCCGGAGAGAACAATTTGAAACGGGTTTGTCTGGAGCTTGGCGGCAAGAGTCCTCTTGTTATTATGAACGATGCTGACTGTAAGTGCAACGTAACATAATTTGTTTTGGGCTAGATTTTTCAAGTGCTATTGTGCCAATAGCACTCGGAAGGTGCCATTACCACAGCTGTTGCATGCGCCTTTACAGTTAAATAGTTTTATTCGTATTCTTCTCCATTCTTGCACAATATATTAGTTTATATTATGTAAGTGTGTACTTGCACTAAAGTATATAAATTGTTTATTTTTTTTACTTTTAGTTAACATTGCGGTCCCGTTCGCTGCTCAAGCTGTATTCGCACATCAAGGACAAGTGTGCGTAGCAGCTTCTCGTTTGTTTGTCCAATCTGGCGTTTATGATAAATTTGTAGAAGCAGCCGTCAAATATGCTAAATCTCTCAAAATTGGTAATCCGGCTGATCCTACAACACAACATGGACCGCAGGTAAATCATGTCTAGAATCTGATCGTATCTCAACTTAGTTTTCATGTATCATATTATTAATACAAATAGGTAGGTATCAATCTAAGGATCTCTGTAACCATAATACCTACAATAACGACAAACTTGAATTTATGACTTTAAGATAGTACAAGAATAAATAAGATAGAAGTGTTAACAATGCATACATTGGGTCCATAACAACGAACCACGTGATAAAGAAGGCGGGTTATATCTACAACAACACGTCATATCTACAATGGATATGAATTAATCTAATAGATGAGTAATTCAAGGTTCATGTTATAACAATAAATATCATTGTGTGACAGAATATTGTTTTTCTCGATATAGACCGAGATCGATAAGAATGTCTATAGAGATATTCCAACATTTAAAAAACAGGATTTTTATTTATTTATTTAAAGTTACACCATCAACACCTAATTATACAATTATAATTTAAAACACACCTTTACACCTGTAAAGGTGTGTTTAGATTTATCTAATTTTTCTTTTTTTATATACCTATATAGAACAGTTACGATTCAAAATTAGATAAATAAAGGACAAAAAGAAATTAAAATAAATAAAAAATGTTCTTAACAATACTAGTAATAATCTTTATGGATGTTACGTGGGTACACTTTATCATGTTCTCTGTCAATATTAACTCAGAAAGATGAATTAATCTTTGCAGGTTGATGACGTAATGTTCAACAAGGTGTTGGGATACATCGAGAAGGGTAAACAAGAAGGGGCTAAGTGTTTGGCGGGCGGCAAGCGAGTCGGCACTACGGGATACTATATAGAACCTACAGTATTTGCAGATGTTAAAGATGACATGACTATTGCTAAGGAAGAGGTAATTTAAAAACGTTTATAGGTTCTACTCATATGTAATACGAAAATAGTATATTTTTTGGATGTAAGTTACTCTACGTCGTTTTATGTTACCATGATAACGCGTATGCGAAATTTGATGATGATGGATCAAGTAGTTAAAGCGTCAAAGCGTAAGAAATAAACAAAAGCCTAAATATTAGGTACTAGACTTTGCCAGCGGCTTCGCTTGCGTAAATATAGATTAGGATAGGTTAGGTTATTAACAGTACTGTTTTTCTGGATAAATGATTGTTCTTTTCTGTACTCCTGACAACGTGTATGTGAAATTTCCTGATAATCGGACGAGTGATTAAGGCGTGAAAGCGTAACGAACAAACAAACAAACTCACATTTGTATTTATAATATCAGTTAGGATTAAGATAGACTCAATTACAATTGGAATGTCAATAATACAGTTGACAGATCTGTGTTGCTATATGTGATAATAGAATGTTACTAGTGGTGATATCTATATGCGAGTTTGTTAGCAATCATTTTTTACTGCATTCACTACTTGCTTACTCTCGTCTCGTCACAGTTCAGTGACGAGCACGCTTCGCGCAATATTCATATGAACAAATATAGCTCTCATTGTGTTAAAGATCTTGTTTTCTGTAGCAATTTTCTTATTAATTGTAAAGAGCATGTAGCGATTAACAATAATAATCTTTTCAATAACAAAATTTGACTGGGTTGTGAGCGGTTGGCAAAATGCAAAACATTTTGGATAATTCTGTGAACATGGGATCAGAGGTTATTCCACCAAAAGTTGTATTAAAGCACCTCGAATTGTAGTTAAATAATTGTCATGAAAGTGTTTTAATGAATAATTATTTCAATACTACTCGGGTTACAAAAGAGCGTTGAATAGCAGATTAATGATATGATGTGTAGCTCTTTTGTGTATATAATAACAGCATTGACTATTTTGTAGTACCTACTTAATTATTTGAGGTACATTTTACCGAATATATTTCTCGTTTTTTTATTCGTTATTGTAATCGCATTGTCTTGAAATGGGTAATAATAGTAGAAGACAACTTTGTTTTCATGTTTAGTGATCTCATGGAAAACTATCATGAGTAATAAATAATCAAAGATGTCGATGCAATCCTGATAACCTATGTATTTGTTTACAGATCTTCGGTCCAGTACAAAGTATTTTGAAGTTTGAAACTTTAGAGGAAGTGATTGATCGCGCCAACAATACCAATTACGGCTTAGCAGCCGGCATTTTTACAAAAAATCTCACGAATGCCTTGCAGTTTAGCAAACACGTTGAAGCAGGCAACATTTGGTGAGGAATCCTTTTCTGTTTTACTTGTGTCTTAGACGCTTTCAGCGCCAGCAAATCCTGGGCCGAAATATGGAGGAATCCTCTATGTCTTTATTTGTGCAACCCAAGCTAGTTTGTTTGCTTTATCCTAACCTTCTTAATCCCAATTCTAGTAGAGTCCTATTTCTAGTCTAATCATGTCTATCCTAGAAATTTGATCCAATTATTTGGCTGTAAATCGGATTTCTTGAAAGAATATGCCTTTGAAAGTCGACATGTTACTCTCTACTTACTGTACCAAGTACCAACCAAGTAATCATTTAATGCGACTCACGAATTAAATTAAAGTTCCTGAGTGAGAATAGCGGGTTGGTTTCAGATTTCTAAGTGATTGTTATTATAAATAGTACATTTCAATGTTTACAGGGTCAACACATACCTCAATAAGGGTGCACAGTTGCCTTTTGGAGGATTCAAGGAGTCGGGTATTGGTCGTGAAGGGTAAGTTTCTTTTTACTGTAAGGACCATCTGGACCGAATTTTGGTCGCATCTGTGCAAGACAGATGCGCAAATACAAGTGCAAAGACACGAGCGGAGAGAAATAAAGTGTAAGACTATCAGCTTTACAGGCTTGCCGATGCGCAGGGGTGTGCAACACTGTCAACTTCCTAACTCCAGGTAGCTATTGAGGCTTGACAGAAAAACCCAATAACAATTGGTTGCCCAATCCTGAATTGGAACTCGAGATCGCACGCACAACCGCTGCTTGACCGGTTATTTGTACTACTTAGGCCTGCCTATAGATACATAGATGCAACATAAAGTGCATTACTAGTGCATTTCATGCTAAGCGAGTAAGAAAAATTGCACATCAGTCCTCTACTGAACATAAAGTGCCTCTTTAAGGAGCCTGGAGCACTGCTCTACACAGAAACAAATCACAGAGTTGATAATTGTTCTAAGTATAGTTTTTTTTTTTATATAGAACTAACCGACACAAAGATCTCATATTAAGTCGTAGATCGAAGTACAGTTGATGTCCCTAGACAGGACATATGCTGATGTAAGTATTTTATTTTCAGTGGTATCAACTCTCTTCTGGAATACATGGATGTCAAGACGGTCGCTATGGCATTGCCGAAGAAATTGTGAATGTAGTTATAGAATAAATCATATTTTGTCATAAGTTACAATATTATGTTCTGTTCATGAGATTGTATTTAAATACGAATAATCTTATATACATTGAAACAAATTAATAAAAATGTTGTTGTTATTAAATAATCTTGTTTTTTATATTTATGTAAATTGATGAAGTAAATTTAATGTAACTATTAATTGTAAATGACTGCACGAATGGTGGTATAAGTGCTCGTTTCGCCACTGCCACCGTATCGAGTTTTGTGGGTTTAATCCCTGTACAGAAGAAAAATACTGTGGTCCAAAAGTACCTGGTTGTGCCGAGTCTGAGTGTTCTTTTCGTCAGTCGTTTGCATGTTTTAAAGTCTACCGCGAGACAGGAATTAATCCTAGTGCGGGAGCTTTATTTGTATAGCAACAAAGTGTAAACATTAGCATACATATGACGGCGCCGTCGTACGTACCTAGCGAGAATTTTGCTAAAAAACACGTGCGCCGATCACGCCACCGAGCGCGTCATTAGATTCCCTCACTCTCTCCACTACGAGACTTGTTTCGATACCTCTATAAAAATGGCGGAACGACCGTTGCTATGTTAGCCTTGGCTTGGCTCTGGCGTGGCTCGGTGCACTTGTTGTATCTTGCTACTGGCTTACCCTTTTAACGCGTTGGATAATTAATTTGTGAAAACGTTTTAATTATTATCCTCGGCTTTACATAGTCACTATCCAAATTATATTTGATTATTTGAGGCTAATCTATTGTTAAATTATCAATTAATTTATAAGTTACAGTTCTTGATTAATAAAGGATAAATATATCTGCAACTTGCTCTCACTCGTAATTAATTAATTATTAGATTAATATAGATAAGGTACAAAAGTCATACCCTCGTTTTATTCGCTATCTCTGACCTACTTCCTACATCAAAAGTGGGATCGGGTCCATCCCCACTTCACAATCAAACTAGTTCGACTGACTGCATGGAACAGCAAATGTCTCTTTGCTCTTCCGGCTTGGAAGCGATATTTCAGAAAATAGCTAATAATTTAAATCCTCTTCCTGTCAATCCATCTACTCCCATCCCATAAAGTTGGTGTCATATGATCCAAATGAAATAGATTCTGACATAACTAACTGGTGTACCTTAAGCAAAATGATCATTGAAAAAGACTTGGAGGGTGTTGACCTGATCATTACACTCACTCACTCTCTTAAAGGTCGTGCCGCGACGTGCCTTACCAAAGTACAGTCAGATAAACTGTCTTGGCATGCTGTCAAGGAAATATTAATATCAAATTTTTCAAAACCAATGATGTTGCAAGACTATTTTGATCAGGTTATTAAGTTTTGCCTTGGTAACAAGGAAAACCCAGCTGAAGCAGGCATACGTTTATGGCAGCTAATAGGAAAAATCCCAAACGCAAATTTTCTCGGAAATGTTACAACAGGTTTCGCAATTTCGGTATTATCCCAATGTGACGATAAAATACGTCGCGAGTTAAACTCTGTAGTTATTAATACCAAATTTCAACTCTTTCGAACTTTAAGAAGCCTTAAACTTAAGCGACGTAATTCGACGACTCTTCCACCTCGGAAAAAGAACACAAAAGGTTTTGCCCTTTTACAACCTACAGAGGTACCTGCTACATCTGTGGAAAAATAGGTCATCGGGGCGGCGAATGTCGAGATAAAAAGCGCTTCACTAATAAAAACTCTTCTATGCCAGTTAAATCAGGCTTTACGAAAACGAAGACCTAATGCTACGTCTGCCGAGATACCAGCCACATAGCCAGTTCCTGCCCCAAACGGTACATGAAGAAAGAAGACGATACTTCGAGCAGCATTCAAGTCAAATTGTACTACAGAGCTGCTCGCGGGACTTTAGAGACTAGTGGTATGAAACTATCATTTATTTTTGATTCAGGATCAGAATGTAGTCTTATAAAACAAAGTAAGAGTAACTTATTGATTGGTGAAAGATTTCGGTAACAATTAGAAGGGCATAGGCGGTAATAACATTATTTCTTCTTTACAAATAAAATGTCTAGTTTACGTTCAAAATTTTGTCTCATTTTGTTTTTAGTCTTTCATGTATTACCAAACGAGTGTTCAACGGTTTTATTAGGTCGTGATGTATTGTAAATTGGAGTTTCTGTAGAAATAAGCAACGACAGACAATTTTTTTTAATCCATACTCAGTAACCTTTATTTTAAACATGGCTATAACTCGCAGTCTATAGATACCGACTTAACAGGTCATGAAAAAGAAATTTTGATAGACATTTTAAATAAGTACTCTGGCCACTTTGTTGATAAATTACCGATTACACACGCTAACACTAGTGTTTTAAAAATAGATTTAGTTGACCCTAATAAGATAGTTCATAGGCGTCCCTATAGATTATCTCCTGCCGAACTAGATATTGTCAATGTCAAACAAAATCAAGGAATTAATAGGTGCCAAAATTATCCGAGAGAGCGCATCACCGTTCGCGAGTCCCATTTTGCTAGTAAAAAAGAGAGACGTCAGTGATCTCCGTATCTGTGTCGTTTACAGGGAATTAAATAGAAACACACGACCCGATAGCCACCCCCCTTCCACTCATTAGTGACTAAATAAATAAGTTACATGGAGCAAATTTTTCTCCACTATAGACATGGCCTCTGGATTTCACCAGATTAAGGTTCACGATGACTCTGTAGAAAAAACCGGATTTGTTAATTGTCAATTTGAATATCTGACAATGTCATTTGGACTTCGAAATAGTCTTCCAAAGAGCTATAAATAATTCTCTTACTGAGCTCAACGACATACTTTCTGCATCGGAAACTATTGAAGAAGGCTTAGCCAGACTTGATAACTGCCGCAGGGAAAGGCAAAATCATATGGAAATCTGAACATGAGAAACATCTTAAAGTTATTATTGATTGCTTAACGACCGAACCCGTCCTAAAGATCTTTGATCCTACTTTACCAATAGAGCTCCATACGGACGCAAGTAGTGATGGTTACGGAGCAGTGCTAATACAAAAAGTTAACAACTTACTCCACGTAGTAGCTTATTTTAGTCATCGAACAAAATAATGATGCAGAAAGTCGTTATCACTCGTATGAGCTTGAAACTCTAGCAGTGGTTAGGGCTGTGTAAAATTTTAGGCATTACCTTTATGGTCGTAGGTTTACAGTTTTTACTGACTGCAATTCTTTGAAAGCTTACCATTCAAAAAGGGACTTAACACCAAGAGTGGGCCGATGGTGGGCTATTCTTCAGTCCTACGATTTCGATGTAGTCTATAAGGAAGGAAAAAATATGGCTCATGCCGATTTCCTATCTCGTAACTTTGCACTAGACAATCAATCTCCGAAACCCAAACAAACACCCAAAACAGTTAACTTTTCAGAATTTGAAAAGAGATGGCTATTGGTATAACAGCAACGGGATTCCAAAATCAAGAATATAATTTGGAAATTAAGAACCAATGATTTTCCAATAGAAATTTCACATACATACGATATACGACAAGGCATTCTTTACTGTAAAATTTAACGTGGTAAGTTTTCAAAATAGCTGCCCATGATTCCTAGATCCCTTGCATGGACTCTTATCGGTCATGTTCACACTGAAATAAAACACCTCGGATATGCAAAAACTCTCGATAAACTGTATGACCTTTACTGGTTCCCCAACATGGCAAAATTTGTAAAAATATATGTAGACTCCTGTGTAGTTTGCAAGGCCTCTAAGGATCCTTCTGGTGCTCAATAAGACCGATTATATCCAATTTCAACACCAGCTATCCTTTGGCACACTATTCATTTGGATCTGACAGGCTAGCTAAGCGGAAAAAGCGAACGAAAAGAATATTGCTCTGTGGCAATAGATGCCTTTACAAAATTCGTAATCCTAGAACATGTTATTACTTTAAATTCATCTCATGTTGTATAAGCAGTCAATAATATTGTTAATCTGTTTGCTGTACCAAAACGTATAATTGTCGATTGCGGTCGTTTATATGATAACTCTGACTTTAAGACATTTTGCAAAGATCACAACATCCAATTACACTTCATTTCCACGGGAACCAGTAGAGCAAACGGTCAGGTCGTGAGACCTTAAAAAATCTGTTAACTATAATTAAATGGAATTCCGAGGGTACATGGCAGGATCAGTTGGGAGAAATTCAATTGGCCCTTAATAGTACACGTTCTAGAGTTACTAAGTTTACACCCCTTGAACTGATGTTTGGTAGACAAGGAAATTCCTTAGGACTATCTAAAATAACTTCTAATCCGTTTGACGACATAACAACCAGACTAAACTTGGATGATAGTAAGTCAACATGCCTCTCCAGCAATATCATTAAATCATCACAGGAAGCCTCTCTTCGATTTAATCGAGGCAAAGCTAGAGTGTGACATTTTTCATTAGGTGATTTTGTGTTTGTAAAATCTGAAGAAAGACCCTACAAAATTAGATAGAAAATTTAAAGGTCCATTTAAAATAACTGCTATATTAGATAACGATCGCTACAAATTGAAAAATATTGATGGTTCAAACCAAGTTTATAAATTTTCCCACGAAAATCTACGAGAGCTACCCCGAGGTTCATCTAAATTTCTTGAGATTGCCGAGTATTATAGTTGTAATGAGGTGACGGCGAATCGATTAGATAGCATTATTCACGAAATCGGTTACCAATCAGTTTATACAGAAACCAATATTCAAACTAATAATATTGGAAATAATAATCAATCCGAAAATAGTTCAGAGCTTATTTCGGTTAGTACTGACCGTACCATAACTGCACAGTCTGATACCCTATCCGCACAATCTGATGCTATGTCCGCCAACTCTGATACTATGTATATCTGTTAACTCAGATACCATGACAGCTAACTCCGATACAAAATCTGTGCATTCTGAACCTTTAAATATAGTAATACAAGCAGATGTTCATAGAACTAACGATAAATAAAAAAACAATAAAAGTAGAAAGAGAAACGAAAAATATTTAAAAGAAAAAATAAGGGAAGAAAATATGAGAGGACAAAAAAAAGAAATTACGATAGAAAAAAGAAATGAGAGAAGAAAAGATATAAAACGAAAAAAAAAGCATTAAAGGGCTTGAGCCGGTCTAATAATATGCCTAGAAGGAATGAATTATAATGCCGGTCTAGCACAAAGACTACAGGGAATAATGATTCCGGTCTAGCAAAAGCTACAGGGAATAATATTTCCGGTCTAGCGAAAGTTTGTAAGGCTTAATGCCGGACCAATACTGACTACCACAAACCTGAAGGATCAAATTTGGACTGAACCGGACAATGTTCTTTCAGGATAATCGAATATATTGATATTTTCTTTTCTACAGATATCTGAGGTTGCAATGGGGCGCGTGCGAGGACGCACGTATGTCAGCATGGCCGTGACGGCGAATAAGAAACACTACTAAGCATACACCTTTTGTTTTTTTTTTGTTTTAGTTTCTCTGCATTACCTATCTTTTTTACTGAAGGGTTACCTAAATATCTATAAATTAAGGAAGAGCACTAAGGTCTGAAATACATGTAATTTGTTTTATCTAGTTCGGACACAGTTGTCTCACTCAATCTAGATTAAGCCAAATAATGTAACCAAAATGTAATTATTGTATGCACATGTTTCTTGTAAATAAACAATTATTATTATTAATAATAAATTTAGGGATACACTAGGTATTGTATTACTACATTTATTTGCCTAGAAGTGTTTTTTATGTATGTACATAACACGCACTGTAGTGAGTCACAGTTCAAATTATAGTAAAAGTATATTTCACCAAGCTAAGATTGCTGATTAAAAGATAAAATTACATGTTTGTATATTCCTAAGAGTCGATACATGCGTATTAGGTTGAACCCGTTGCTTAAACTTAACTTAAATGTGACTACAGTAGACGTTAAAACATCCCTAATCACTCAAGTGCGAGGTTGATGTTATGTTTGTACCTTGTGATCTTAAATGATAAATGAGATTTTATTTGTTTAGACTTTTGTGTGTTAAGGTGAACAATAATCGGGTTTTAGTCGGCTGTGCAGCCGTAATGTCCCATATACAGGCTGCTTTATTGCTATTTCTTACTACAAGACAAGTAGAGTAAATAATATTATAATTGAAATTAAACTATATACGAATTTTATCGCGTTGTTTATTTGACACTTTATTACATAATTTTGAAAACTGTTACACTACTACTACTATTAAACTTTACTATTTTTTAAGCTAATTAAATTATTATTAAAACTATTTAGATTTAATTTAATTTTACACTTTCCCCGACGTTTCGGTTGCTTTTCAGCAGCCATGGTCACGGGGAGACTAATATGGTAATTGTCTCAATGTTCCAGTGCAGTTATTCCAAAGTACCCGAACATAATTTAATCATTAGTGTTTCTATTTACGCAGAATGAGCTCAGAGTATCATGAAGTCTAGCTGTGGTTTGATTCTTCTTAGGTTTTACTATTTGAATTACTGGATTCCAAGCTGGTGGTACATCCCAACCATCTTCTCTATTAAAATTAGGTTTTTTTTTATTTCAATAGCCTCGCGAGGCATCCTTGGTAGGAATCGGTGTTCGTCACACGTTCGTCGGAGAATCTGTTGTTTGTTAAATCTCGGGTAGTGGTGGGTTGCACATGTTCACACACAGTATATAGTAGTTTAATTTTCGTTCAATTCGCTTAAACAGAAGACAATATAATATTATAATGTTATAACTATACGTGGTTGTCAATGCGGTCGGCATATTCTAAGAGTCTTTTACTATATTCAAAATTGGTATCTCAGATATTATCTACCAGTTGACCTTTAAGTAATAAAGAGAGATGAACGCGGCAGGCGAGAAATAACATTATAGCTACTCCATACAGACCAAGAAGTTACAAAAAATGTCAAGAGATCGTGCTATTCACAATAACACATATCGCCATACAATCTTGTATCATGCATCGAAGTTTACACAGCGAGTTACTATATACACAAGTTCTTGACATCAAACATCAGGTTGCAGCCCGTTAGGAACGATCGCCCAGCCTGGTCGGAGGATCATCCCTTTGTATTGAAGGCCCGCCACACTACATTCCTCCACGAAAAAATTTGTCCCTGAAATACACAATACTAAGCAGATAAAAAAGACAATTCATGAGTTATGGTTTTTAGATATTTTAACTTAAGTATCATAGGGTAGTTATTGCCGTCTACCGGGGGCAGTTCTAGACTTCGAGCTGCTACCGATCATTGCTTGAAAGGTAATCCTGATAACACTTTTTTGACTCGGGAATGGAACCCGAGTTGTCCAATGTATAATATATTCATTGTACCATAATATTAATAATCTTACTAATAAACACCTTTAATAAAGACCCAATAAGTCAACCAGCCTTTTACATCCATTTGTTGGCCAGAGGCCTCTTCCAATTTCGGCCTCAATAGTCGATGCTTCACTTTCCATTCAGCAATATTACTGAATGGAAATAAAGCAGAACAAACGCCGGAGTGCGTGCGCCTCTTTGTCGACGGGTAGAAGCATACAATACTTATTTTATTCAGCTGGACATATTTTCTCTCACTCATCAACAATTCAGAAGAAAAGCTATTGAACTGTTTAAATCACTTTAGGTTAAGTACAAGGTTTCATTTTAGATTTTCTTTGTCAAAAATTGTTAAATTCATTCAATTGTGTTTACCATCACTTGCAATTTCCATTGTTAATCCTTGGACAATGGTGACGATTATATGTTAGATAATTTAATGTAAAACACTATCGTGTAATACTTTAATATGTAATTAATTTTTGTCCCTAATAAATAAAATAAAATAAATTAAAGCACTACTCAGAAGTTTCTGCTAATGGTTTGTTGCTACAAATAGTAATTTATTTACGTTTAATCAGCAGCCTAGCAGTATTAGTTTTGTCGTTGAACCCTCTCCCCAACCGCGGAGCCGGGCGCCGGAGGGCGCGAGACGACCTCCAGCCACCCTGAGGTTTGGCCCGGGGGGTGGCGGGCTTTGTGGGCCTGCCCGCCATCCGTTCAGCACCAGGTCCGAGAGGCGGCGTGCGTGTTCCCACGCGCGGCTCTGTTGTTTCGAGTCCGTCTCCCCTCTAGGGGGGACAGTAGGGATAATATGTGAGGAGTGCCTTTGGGTAGGTCTTTCGTGTAGTGGTCTGCCGTTTCATACGGCGGGCCGAAACCTCGGCGGGGTCGCGACCGCATGCGAAAGTGATTCGCGCGGCCCCGTCGATAGCGGTTTTGTCGAGGAACACCGTGGTAGGTTTAGTCGGTATTCCGGGAGGTACTCTATCATCTTTAACATCTTTCTTTTACCCCGGCGAGCCCGACATAACCCCTCCGCCCGCCCCCGCGGAGGGGTATGCGTCATGCATTCCCCCACGTAAAAAAAAAAAAAAGTATTAGTTTTGTCGTAACATATTCCCATTATTATTTCCTTAAATTTGTTAATAAAATGTTCTATAATACTGTTATAATCTATACTAATATTATAAAGCTGATGAGTTTGGTTGGTTGAACGCGCTAATATCAGGAAGTACTGGTTCGAATTGAAAAAATATTTTAGTGTTGGATAGCCTATTTATCGAGGAAAGCTTATAGGCTATATAACATCACGCTACGACCCACGGGGGCAGCGCAGTAACGATAAACGCGGGTGAAACCGCGGGCACATACAGTACATATGCAGTTTATATTTCTTAGCTAAATCTGTTAAGTCTTACAATACCAGACTTAGTTGTAAATTTAATTTGTCTGGCCACTGGTGTGCCGCTGGGAACCAATAGGTAAATACTTGTTTATGATGATTAAGCCAATCTTAAACAAAACGTTTAACAGTATAATGTAAGTTTGGATTTCTAATGCTGGGGCTACATTAGCGGGCGAAGATTCGTGTCGCGTTGGCGCGCTAAAATCATCGTGTACGGGCATAGGCGATGTTCTTGTCTACATTAAGCAGGCGAAGATTCGTTTCGCGTTGACGCGATACATCGTGCCGTGTTGTGTTGTTCGACCTATTGTGCGGCCAAAACGTAGGCGGTAATTCAAAATGGAGGAAGTTAGTTTTACGTCAGTAAATTATTATTTACTACAGCTGTACGAGTATCAAAATAAAATGAAAAAGAGAAGAAAGAGGAGATGATGGATGATTACTATTCATAGAAACCAAACGTACGAACGTAGGTGTAGCCACCCAAGCGAATATGGCGCGCCATATTCCTTTGATGCGCGCCAGTTTACCGACAGGGCCCCGATAATAGATCGTCTTCGTCCGAATACAACGCGTTTCAACGATCTGGTCGGCCACACTCATCGTGTTAACACGAATATTCGTCGTAGCCCGCTAATGTAGCCCCAGCATAAAACAAAGATACTTAAGAACTCTGTCCCAATTATTAGAAGCTCAAATTAAAACTATCACGGGATATTTTCCAATTACATAATAGTACCTAAAACAGAAATTTTCTGTGCACCGCACGATCCTGCTCGGATTAAGTAGTCACCTTGCCACTGCCACTGCGCCGGGTGTAGTGGGTTCGATAGCCACACGGTACAAAAAAAAAATCCTGATTTGGGTATTCATTGTGTCCGTCGTTTGTATGTTTGTTTTCCCGGCGACACAGGAATTATTGCCTGTGCATAGGAGATATCTCTGTTAAAATAAAATATGTGTTTGTTAAAATATACTAGGTATATTAAAATTCTGTCTTTATATTTTTTTTTAAATAACTACTTCAAATATTTCGGAATTCGCCAAGCTTATAAAATTCGATTTCACCATTAAGGAGTTGTATCAGAAAGTATAGCAGTGATTTTGTAGCTTTAAAAAACTTTGAAGACTTAAAAAAAGAAAATTTCGCTATGACTTATAATTTTTAAAGAAATGGAATTAGGTACATCAATATTTCAAGATTTCGTAGGAATATTTCGGTTTATAGGTGAAAGCGAATTTTCATCATCTCATATATGATGAAATATATAAGATGATAAATATAAATATAAATAAATATATAATATAGGCCTCCCCTAAGGTTTTCTACACAGACCGGTCTGGGGCCACCCGCATTCAACCGCTTCCCGCGACCCTTACCAGGTCGTCAGCTCACCTTGTGGAGGGCCTGCAGCGATTGACGGAGTCTTTAATTTTAAGCTGTCTTATAATTCTTATTAACTGGATGACTTAGTGGTTTATGCGGTCAACTTGCCGCTGAGATCTTTACAAAAATTCAAACAACAGACACAAAGTACCCCCAAATTAATATGAGGTCTATACAATGTGTTTGGTGAGTGGTGTCGGAGATTTTAATGGCATAATATATGGTCATTTATATCTACAATTCATGCTTCAGTATTATTTTTTATGTTACTTGGGCGAAATGGCGGCCATTTTGTTTATTTTGTTATCTAATCACGGACACACGTGGTAATTTAGCGATATCGTCACTTGTAATAATCCAAAAAAAAACAAAAAAGGTCTTGTTTTACAGCTCATAGTATAGCTAACATGTTTACGATAAAAAAATTTTAGAATCTATCTCAGTTCAATTTAAAAAAAAATATGACAACAGAAAATTAAGAAAATTTTTGCTGTTATTTTTTTGTTATTTCACTTTTTCACAAAAACCAAGCTGTCAAGGTATTATTTTTTTAATGTTTTTAGATACTACATAATATCAGCTAAACATGAGTACTAAAATCATTGCCGTAAGTAAGATACTTTTAAAATGACGCTCTTTAGAACTTGACCCCTTAATAGCGTATTCAGGTATTAAACAATTACAAAGCCGCTTTATCACAATTCAAGGAACTACTAAACCCGTTTTAACAAATGATTCGAGCAGGTAAAAACCTCCTTCGTCATAAGTGTGAGCGAGACAAAATAACATTTGTTTCCAGAGATTTAGGAACGCAATACAAAGCTTATCAGTCGTCCCTCGCTCTGCGTTGTGATCACATTCTCTTTTTGTTAACCAATTTGCTGTGCGCTGTTAAAAGTTTTGTTACATTTTCGTTATTTTTACTGTTGAACTGTTTTGTTAATCTTTTTAAAATGGAAGACAACTATTACTCCAGCCAACATGTTGCTGACATCCATTTTGTCTACGGACTGTGCAACGGGAACGCCAATGCTGCTAGTAGAGAGTACGCCAGAAGATTCCCCAACAGAGTTACACCCAATCCTCGCACGTTCGTCAGAATCCATTTGAGGCTTGCCGAAAATGGAATTAGAAGACCTGCTGAAGAACGTTCTCGTTTGGTGTCACCACAAGACGAAGAAGAAATATTGGAATTAATTACCCAAGATCCCAGATTGAGCATACGACTGATTGCTAATAGATTAAACCTTACCATATGGTCAGTGTGGAAAGTGTTAAAGAGAGAAGGATTGCATCCGTACCATTTTAAAAGGGTACAAGAATTACTGGAGCCTGATCATGCTAGGCGATCAGTATTTTGCTCGTGGATCCAGCGGCAAGTACGATCTGTACCAAATTTCTTAAAAAAGATTTTGTGGACAGACGAAGCCACCTTCACAAGATCGGGATACATAAATCACCGCAATGAGCATCTGTGGTGTCACGAAAATCCACACGCTACTAGGACAAGTACTGTACAGTATCAGTTTGCCGTGAACGTTTGGGCAGGAATCATAGACGACGTTCTTGTTGGCCCCATCATTTTACCAGAGACGATGAATGGTCAACGATTTTTGGAATTCCTGCAGACGGATTTTTATGACGCCCTCATCGAAATACCACTCGTTAACCGGAGAGGAATGATTCTGCAGCTCGATGGTGCACCCGCACACTTTGCAGTGGCAGTGAGGACATATTTAAATCAAAATTACACGCAGTGGATCGGTCGCGGAGGGACAGTTGCTTGGCCACCGCGTTCTCCGGATTTAACACCCCTGGATTTTTTTTTATGGAGTACTATAAAACAAAAAGTTTACGTGGAAGTGCCAAACACCCGAGAGGAATTGATTCAAAAAATAATTAGCATCGGAAATGAATTAAAGGAAAACAAGGAGATGATCCGACGCTCTACGCAACACCTGGCTGTACGGGCGACAGCATGTTTGCAGCAAAATGGTGACCACTTTGAACAATTTTTATAAAATTTGTGACCAAATTATTATTAATATTAAAGCTAAGTGAAAAAATATTGTGTTTTATTTCTGTATTTCCTAAATATCAGGATGATCCTTAAATTGAGATGGGTTTGTAATTGTTTACTACCTGAATACGCTATTAAGGGGTCAAGTTCTAAAGAGCGTCATTTTAAAAGTATCTTACTTACGGCAATGATTTTAGTACTCATGTTTAGCTGATATTATGTAGTATCTAAAAACATTAAAAAAATAATACCTTGACAGCTTGGTTTTTGTGAAAAAGTGAAATAACAAAAAAATAACAGCAAAAATTTTCTTAATTTTCTGTTGTCATATTTTTTTTTATTTGAACTGAGATAGATTCTAAAAATTTTTTATCGTAAACATGTTAGCTATACTATGAGCTGTAAAATAAGACCTTTTTTGTTTTTTTTTGGATTATTACAAGCGACGATATCGCTAAATTACCACGTGTGTCCGTGATTAGATAACAAAATAAACAAAATGGCCGCCATTTCGCCCAAGTAACATAAAAAATAATACTGAAGCATGGATTGTAGATATAAATGACCATATATTATGCCATTAAAATCTCCGACACCACTCACCAAACACATTGTATATGCTGTGTGCGAAGTGCGTGGTGGGGACAGTCAAAGCGATTGCAGCGCACGCCGTGGCAGAAATGTGTTCTTATTATGTATATTGTCCAGTCCATTTATTGAAAGCTTCATATACAACAAAGTAGCCAAATCATGTGACATTAAGCAGTGCTCGGTAAATAAATCATAACAAAAAATCATAAGCTGGTTGTTTCACTATCTTATGATGCCACAGAAAATCTTTTACTTCACCTAAACTGATCACCTGTCATTGTAACAAGGATGGCAACAGAAAACACACACACACCCACACACACACACGCAGACACAAACATACACACACACACACACACACTCACACACACACATATACATACACACACATATGGTATTTATTTATTCACTTAAAATATATATTTGTTATTTATTCAATATCTATGTATATTATAGCCTTATACTTAGATATTAATAATAGTTGATATTTGGAAACTACTAATAAATAGGAAAAATAAGCTCTAAGGGTGTATAATTATTGTAATATTATATATATAGATAGGTATACATAAATGTTATAATACATACATACATACATACATAGATTCACGCCTGTTTCCCAGAAGGGTAGGCAGAGACTACGGACTTCCATTTGCTACGATCCTGACACACTTCTCTGGCTTCATTCACTTTCATCACATTCCTCATACACGCCTGTCGGTTCAAGGTGCTCTTAACCTGGCCTTTGTCCAGAACGCCTCCGATCTGATCGAGAAACATTCGCCTAGGTCTTCCTCTTGCGACTGTTCCATTCACACTAGCCTTATAAACATTATGTTATAATATGTATTATATACTTAGAAAATAAGATTTGTTAAGCTAGTTTGATCCGATCCGAGCATATATAATTATGATTAAAGCAAAAAATGGAAAATCGTAGCAGGCACCCACAGGACAAGCTTGCCTAGTGTGGGGCCGCCAGATATCAAAATATATTGTAATGGTTTAACTCTAAATAAAAATATATATTTTATAATAAAATTGCGTTGGAGTTTCAAACAATATGTTTACTATTTTAAATGAGTAATCGTTGTTATTGTGTAGTGAACTGCAAAAAACAACGGATGGAATATACGGCGTTAATTCTACAGTTTACTTGAAGCGTCCTAAAAATTGGAACAAATATGAAATAGATAGGAAAAGAAATAAGGAACCAACATAACCTGAATTACGATATTCATTAATTCTATCGACTTAATTTAATTTTAACGATAATTGATATGATATATAATTTTTTATTATATTAGTTTTAATGGGTCTCCATGGTCTGCAAAACCTTACGACGTGATTTGTAGTGAACATTTTACTAAAGGCAAAATCAGACGCGCAAGCAAGTTCAAAGTCAAAGTCAAAATCATTTATTCATTTAGGTCACAAAGTAACACTTATGAACGTCAAAATATATAGGTTAGTGAGTTCACTAAGTTACTGAAACTACATTTAGGTTAGTTGCTAGGTTCAGGCAAAGGGTTGAGCCTATGAGAAGAAACCTGCAAGAAAATCATGGCCACTCTTTTAAATCGCCAATTAAAAATAATCTCAGTATTTTACAACTCATATCAAGAAGGTGCCATTATGCTATATATTACTGACTATATATATCTAAAACTTATATCTAATAATAATTTAAAATAAATAATTACTGAATAATGTAAAGGAGATAAAATATTAAGGATTTACTAGAATTATTCAATATTAATTAGTAATAGACAGTAGGATGGCATGAGGGCGTATACACTTACACTTTGTGACAATGCAAAGGGAGTCCGGACTAAATGCGATTTAACAATGCAATGATAGAATACCAGTAATTTGAAACAAAAATTGCTTGTGATATCCTAAAAAAAGTTGATTTAATTGAAATTAAACTGCTATATACGGATTTTATCGCGTTGTTTATTTGACACTTTATTACAAAATTTTGAAAATTGTTACACTACTACTATTAAACTTTACTAATTTTTAAGCTAATTATATTATTATTAAACTATTTAGATTTAATTTATTTTTACACTTTCCCCGACGTTTCGGTTGCTTTTCAGCAGCCATGGTCACGGGAAGACTAAGATGGCAGTTGTCTCAATGTTCCAATGTAGTTTCTATTTACGCAGAATAAGCTCAAAGTATCATGAAGTCTAGCTGTGGTTTGCTTCTTCTTGGGTTTGACTATTTTATACATATATAGGCCTCGATGGTGTAGTGGTTAGTATAACCGACTGCCACGCCTGAGGTCGCGGGTTCGATTCCCGCACAAGTCAAACATTTGTGTGCATGAATATGGATGTTTGTCTTGGTCTGGGTGTTTCTATGTATAATTTGTATGTATTTACAAAAAAAAGAAGTATATATGTATGTTTATCCATTGTCTAGTACCCATAGTACAAGCTCTGCTTAGTTTGGGCTAGATGGTGTTGTGTGTATGTGGTAGAATATATGGTAGAATATATATATATTTTTATTACTGGATCCCAAGCTGGTGGTACATTCCAACCATCTTCTCTATTAAAATTAGGATGTTTTTTGATTTCAATAGCCTCGCGAAGCATCCTTGGTAGGAATCGGTGTTCTTTATTTCTCTCTCTTACTTCTACTTCTCTCTATAGCAGTAGTAGTGTAACAATTTCCAAAATTTTGTAATAAAGTGTCAAATAAACAACGCGATAAAATCCGTATATAGCAGTTTAATTTCAATGAATAATATTCGCGTAAATAGAAGACAATATTAAGTTGATTTAAGTTCACTTTTGTATGTACTCCTTTTCCAGCCGAATAAATATTATTGAATATTCTTTATTTATACCTATGTCTATAGCGCAAATGCTACAATTTACATGCATATTACTTGCGTCGTATAAGTATAACGTGTAAGCGTAATCATTTAAGGCGTTCTTGTATTCATTTATTGGTTAAAATAACAGTTCTATGTAAAAAGTCTTGATAAACGTTAGAATAGCATCAGCCACAGAATATCGTGCGGAAAGGTTACGCTATCGCGTGTCGCAATGGTATCTTATGAATGTGAATATCACTAACTGAACTCACGCTATCGGACTACTTACATACAATTATTGCATCTATCTGTACCTACATAGAATTTAATATTGAATCCCACAGCACGTGGCGGTCTGATAGAAGCAAGGTGGCTGCTTAAAATACTGCAGTAAAGTTTTAAGTTAAAGGACGCAAGCAGCCGATGCGGCTGCATGCGTTAAATAACCGCGCGTTAAATAATAAAGTCTTATGTGCAAGTTAATCATGCAAGTTACTTGTTTGCATGTGCATCAATCATTGACACAATGTTACCTTTGCAAGAGCTGCACATCAATGCATTGGTAGTAATTATATCAGTGCGATACCCACTTAAATAGCTATGCCATCCGTGAAACAGAATATTGTAGACCGTTTTTTAGCGCCCTGTAATTTATTGCAATTATGTGTAATCATGAGTCGGTGAAAAAATTACAAACAAGACAATTGACAATCGCAGCTGCGCTTCGACACTAGAATATGCAAGTCAGAAAGCGCAAAACACGTGTAATCTATATTTATGAGGAAAGATTCGATTTTTGTTTGTTTGTAGGAATAAGACAGACAGACAGACAGACGCGGCGAGGAACTTTGTACCGTAATATGTAGTAATATTGTACATAGGTATATAAAGTACGTACATCGATATTTTATACATTTCACATAATTGAAAGCTAGCACGAGAACAGCAACAGCATCTATGCCCGGTAAATGTTAGTATTTTCGCCTCTTTTATGAGGGAGTTAAAACTGTAATGGCGATATCTAGGCGTTAGGCAGTGTGTGTATAATTTATAGATATCGATTTGTGTACACTATCTCCTGCGCAATTCAAGAGATGCGTGGTTGAGAAACTTAAAGAAATAATGAAGACGGTTGATACCGAATTTTGTTTGTCATAAATTAATTATTATTGTCTTGGCATGCCAAAACTAATACTTGCAAAGTTACTACCCTCTTCTGTAATAATATAAATTTTACTGACAACGATGTTGGTTGTGCATATATTTAAGTACTTTAGTAATAAGCCGTTTAATTTATCATTGTGAACATTTGTTTATCGTCCTGAATAAATAAAATAATATAGCTATTTTGCTACATACGTACTTTTTACAGATTTTTCTTGGCTATCCCAAAGTGAAAAAGGCGTATACGACGGGTGTTAACGAGAAAAATCTCTATGGAAAATAGGCGTGCTAACAAAAGGTATATTTATTATAAATGTATAATATTTAGATTATTATTTCGATGTTAGAAATAAAACCGGCTTACTCAAATAAGTAATGAACGTTATTTTATAAGTTAGAACAAGAAGGAATGGATTTTAAAGTGAAAAATAATTATATCCTCTAAATATTTACCGGTTTTCATATTGCGTAGATATTGGTTCTGAAGTAGTTCTTTGACAAGTTAGTCTCTAGCTAACTAGGAGAATTTATATTCCAATGACTAACGCTCCTGACGGATTTAACTTAGTAATCAGACAAGTAATTTTTGGAAAACATTTTCGGTCACTATCCTAACTAATATTTCATTTCTTTGTAACGTTTTCACACCTTATCTACCGGACCGATCATCATAAAACTTCGTATACGCATTGTCAGGGGAACAAAAAAGGACATACCTTTCTTCCAGAAAAAGTACTGTTACTAATTCTAAATCTACATTTACGCGAACGATGCAGCTGGCAAAATCTAATAATATTCTATCATAATATAATAATAATAATATTCTATCACATACACACAACACCATCTAGCCCAAACTAAGCAGAGCTTGTACTATGGGTACTAGACAATGGATAAACATACTTATATACTTTTTTTTTGTAAATACATACATATTATACATAGAAACACCCAGACCAAGACTAACATCCATGTTCATGCACACAAATGTTTGACTTGTGCGGGAATCGAACCCGCGACCTCAGGCGTGGCAGTCGGTTACGCTAACAACTACGCCATCGAAGTCGTCAGTCTGGTATATAAATTATGTTAAAAGATTACTACTAATTTGGGTCACAAATGACTAGCGTTCTTTTTATCCTCCAGCTAAGCTAGAATGCTTGTATAAAAAGTGGGTTCATGTCGGTCGACCTCTTGATCGCAAGTCCAGTGCCTTCTCCATTAGGCTAATCCTTTAAACATAATCGATTCTCTATCACCTAATTACGTCAGTTAGTTTTTTGCTATTGTTATATTTTATATCGCATCATGATTGTATATTATATCACCTAATTATTATTTATCAAACACATATGGATGTACTTACGGGTATTTGAAGTAGATCGGGGCGTATCAATAAAAATACGTTTGGATTCAACTCAAAGTCATATATATATATGTACATATAGCCTGTGAGCGGCCATTGGACTGCTACGTAGAGTTCTCGAGTGTGATCCCAAAGCGCGATCTATAAATTTTTGAAGTTATGTGCGTATTCAATATTTAATTATTGCTCGCTTTAATGGTGAAGGTAAACATCGTGAAGAAACCTGAGAGTTATCCACAATGTTCTCGAAGATATGTGAAATCTCCCAACCCGCACTGGGCTTAGGGTAGTAAACAAAATATATAGACTAACCCTTTGCGACAGTTTAATAAAGAGCTCTTCTTCTTTTTCTAGAAGAAGAAGAGAAGAAGAAGCCCTTTGATGATTATTAAATACAAAATTTACGCGAGCGAAGCGACGGGTACATCTAGTAGAAAATCTAAACTAATATTATAAAGAGGAAACATTTGTGTTTTTGTATGTATGTATGTTTGTAATGTTTTCACACAAAAACTACTGGACCGATTTCAAAAATTCTTTCACCATGCAAAAAGCTGCATCTTCACTGAGTGACATAGGCTATATTACATTTTCAAAAAAAATAGGGATTCTTAATAAAAATGCAATAATATAACCCAAGGTGTGAAAAATTAGTCATAAAAAATCTGTCATCGCGTGCGCTGCGGAAACTATTGATGATAGAACAAAAAAATGTTTTACAGTATTATAGAACGTATCAATATCTACAAAAAAGTCCGCGATGCCATATGGTTTTTTTTTAATATATAGCTAACTACACCTATATAAGTGTAGTTAGACTTATTAATTTCTTTAGTTGTAGTTTTTGTATATTAAAATTAGATAACAAATTAAAAGTAGGTATTGGGTAATAAATTAAAGTCCACGCGGACGAAGTCGTGGGCAACAGCTAGTATTTAATAAACTTAATGCCTTAAACAAGTTTATAACCAAAATAATAATCACAATTATGACAAGAAAGGATATTTTAACATTTTCAAATTATTATAAGTTACTTGTTATATGTATATCATGAAAACAGCCAACGCCAGCCAATCGCGTATGAACTCATATGATTAACTAGCGCATGTAGCTAACGTGAGTGTCTTGCGCATGTAACTCTATCTACTATGAACGCAAGTTAACACCTGTATGTCATTTATCATCGGACGGCCTCGATGGCGTAGTGGTTAGTGTAACCTACTGCCACGCCTGAGGTCGCGGGTTCGATTCCCGCGCAAGTCAAACATTTGTGTGCATAAACATAGATGTTTGTCTTGGTCTGGGTGTTTATATGTTTAATATGTATGTTAAAATGTTATAATTAAAACATTTTATTACTTAAATTGAATGAACAAATCGCACTCTTAATAAAACAGCGACTTAACTCGAAATTTGAAAGTAAGGCAATTTGAACTCTAATTGTATATGTTAAATACTAATATTATATTTGTATTAAATCTTTGCAATAGAGTTCAAATTTGTTTAATCCAAAATACTGAGTTAAGTCTCTGTTTTATTAAGGGTGCGAAATGTACCAAATTTGTTCCAGTCCGGTATTGTCAAATAGCACAATGACGATGATAGATTATAAACATTGTATTATAACGGAATGCGCAGTGTACTATTCATATATTGAATACTAGATTTTACCCGTGGCTTCGCTCGCGTAAATGTTGGTTATGTTAATTTTCTTTTCTATCCTTCGGGAACAGGCACTTGTCTGTGCCCCAGACAACATGTGTGCGAAATTTCATGATAATCGGTTGTGTAGTTAAGGTGTGAAACCGTAACAAGCAAACAAAGTCACAGTCGCATTTAAAATATTAGTTAGAATTAAACTGACTGCACAGATAACAGCTAATAATGTAAATCATTATTAGCTGTTATCTGTACAGTCAGTACACGAAAGAAAACATTGTTCCAATTTTGGCTGTTCTTGGTGTCCGTTATTTTAACGTTTGTAAAGTCTTCTGATGCATTATATGGGAACCGGTGTACCCACGGTGGTCCTTAAATAATGCAGCAGAAGACTTTAGAACTGTTCACCAACAGTCTTTAAAAACATATGTTTAAATAATAATAATAACAATAATATTCTATCACATACACACAACACCATCTAGCCCAAACTAAGCAGAGCTTGTACTATGGGTACTAGACAATGGATAAAGATATTTAAGATAGATAAGATTTTTTTAAAGTCTAATAAAAATACCTTTATATATATATATATATATATATATATATATATATATAATATTAGCCTTGTTCATAAACCGTCTCACAGCTAGGCACGGCCTATACTCAGTATGAGAAGATTAAGGACTGGCTCAGTGCGAGTTGGCATACTTCACATATCTTCGAGAACATTGTGTGTCAACAACAAGAGAACTCTCAGACATAAAGGTTTCCTCACGATGTTTTCCTTGACCGTTAAAGCGAGCGATAACATCCTATTATAACTTCGAAAATTTAGAGTTGCGTGCCTTGGGATCAAACAGGATATCAGAAAAAAGTATAAATATTTTATTACCGTCGTATACCAAAGCGATAAAAATTAAATAAAACTTTACACACAACAGATTTACGTAAAATATTGCGCGATTCGCATAATATTACATTAAGAATAAATTCATTGAAACCAAAATCTACTAATACGAACAAAGCAAAAGCAGGACTTGTTATTTCTCTGTTAGAGTATAATAGTTTGGTACCTATTAAAGTCGTTTATACCTATGCTTGTATATTGAATAGATGTTGTCATGATCATATCGTGGCAGATAAACGCTGCACTCATACATATCATGCTGGTGTGACGGTGTGTGTGTAGGCGTGGCGTTTGCGTTAGGAATGAATAAAAACTCTCAGTCGCGTTTCCAACTCGTTTGCTGGTGTTTACTTCGGTATAAGGCAGTAGTGTTTTAGTGATAATAATATGGCTCCTAAAATAAAATATACAAAGGTAATTTGTTGTTTAATAATATTAATTATGACGACTGGATTTTATATATTATTATTGGTAGGATAGTTGTTTGTTAAGCGATGTGTTTATATCATGTGTGCCCTCTTCAACAATATTGTCGTCCGTAACTCACTTGACAAGATGTTTTGAATATTTTGAGGTGTTATTTAGAAGGTACTTGTAGAGATTTCTGGTCTATTACTATTTCACTTACCTGATTTGTTAGGTACTTTAACTAGTGATACTTGAATATATTTATAAAAAGAAATTCATTAGAAAGAAATTGAGAGTAGCAGCGTGTAAAATATTGGTTTCAATTAATCAACAAAATGAGCATGAATTATTTCATAAGCATTTATAATAACGTATATTACTATTTCAGATTTAAATTTATGGTCCTTTAGTCTTAAATATTAAATACATATATAAATGCAATTCAAGTTAGAAAAGAAAATAATATAAAAATTCGAATGATCTATGTTGTTTTGTCATTTTGTTGAGTTTAAGATTTAGTATATAAATAAATATACCTAATATGTTATTAAACCGGTCAAGTATAAATCGGCATTTTGTGTCTCTAAATCATTATTTTTTGTTTCTTTATTATATGTTACACAATTTGTGTAATACTTAAAAATAATTTTATTCAACTACCTATGGCGAATCAAAAGATAGAACTCTAGAAATATACAACTAGCATTGGCACTCTATGGGTATGGAATTCCAAAAGGAACATAGGAACTCTTATGTTAATGTTTCAATGCTCAACAACACTGACTGCACGGATGGCGTAGTGGTTTAAGTGGGCGCCTCGCTATTGCCTTTGCGCCGAGTGATATAGCTTCAATCCTCACAGGGGACAAAACTTCTGAGATTTACAAATAGTTGTACTGAGTCTGGGTATTCTTATATAGGCCGCTATTTAAATGTTTATAAAGATTCCCACGACATGAGACTAAATATTACTTACTTTACTTGACATACGATTAATATTATTTTTTTCAGTTGTTCATTGACAATGAGTGGGTAGATGCACAGAGCGGCAAAACTTTTGAAACTCGATGCCCTCACGATGGAGCCGTTATCGCGAATGTTGCCGAAGGAGATAAGGTTTGTAACTCCACTTCATTAATTCAAAACGAGTATATTTACATGTCCATACAGACAAAAAGCTTGATGAGTATAATTCGATGTTACTGACGGCTTCAGTTGGTAAATTACCGTACAAAAAACGAATATAATAAAATTATAAACGTGTTCTTTGTATAATATAATCCACGAATTAGAGGGCATATAGTATGATGTCGTGTTTAAGATATAAACTAGATGTCCTCGGCTATATTAGTCCAGTGCACTTCACTTTCAACTTCTAAAATCCGATATAGGCAAGGAATTTTATATTTTAATTTATTACAAACGAAATGTTATCCTATACATACCGCATTAATAAGGCATAATCGTGCTAATATTATAAATGTGAAAGATTGTGAGGATGGATGGATGGATGGATAAATTACTACTGATTGACGCAAAAACGACTGAACGGATTTTGATGAAACTTAATAGTATTATTGTTTATACATCAAAATAACATATCGGCTACTAAAACATCTATCTTAACATAAATATTTTTCCCACGGGTTTATTCGCGTTAATTTAGATTAACGTGAGTGAAGCCGCGTTTTTTTGAATTCGTTATATTGCATTTTTTTACATACATACATAGTTCTCATGATGACTTGTAAACAGGAAACTTTATAGGCACAAGAAATAATAGGTAAATTACGAGGTTTATTGTGCGGTAAATACCAATGAATGTACAGGCAATTATGACTCGGCAGACTTGTATCAACTCGACACGAGACAGATTGCCCACATGGGCTTTACGAAGGCTCTCTGAATTTAGCGTTAAAATATATTATATTTTGCCTCACCGTAAGTGATTTGCTACAAATTATATAAGAATAATTATGTAGTATGCAAATTTAGAACTTCGTTTTTTTTTGGTTTGCCAACAATAAGTATATAGTACACTGGACTCTGGAGTAATATTACATGACACAAAAAGCGTTTCTAAAACATTTACCAATGATAAGCTAACCAGCAATTCTATATACTTATATGAGATGACACTATTTAATTATTAATATCTAATAGGAATTAATAACAGTAGATATAAAAGAAAACTAAACAAAATATAAAATTAATAATATTTTTTACTACTAATTCTAATTAGATCTATTTAGCAATTTGTCTCATGAGATTTAACGTATACCATTCACCCTGTTCAGTTTCATGGATTTCGAGACGTTGAACAATAAATGTCGAGACAGGCCATATCTGCCAACAGCACTCAATAAAAATATACTTAATTTGAGCTGTTCTTACTATTCCTAGGCGGATATAGACTTGGCAGTTGCTGCAGCAAAACGAGCATTCCATCGCAATTCAGAATGGCGTCAGTTGGATGCGTCTCAACGAGGGGAACTCCTAAACAAGTTCGGTGACTTAGTGAACAGAGACAGACAATATCTTGCTGAACTAGAGTCCTACAATAATGGCATGATTCGTACCTTCTTGGATCGTTTTATCGATGCTATGATCAAGAATGTGCGGTATTTAGCCAGCTGCGCAGACAAGATACATGGTGATACTATTCCTGCAGGTAAAGTGGCTACCAGTATAAGAGTAACACAAATACTGGTTGATCTAAAATCTAATACGGTCAATTATTCACAGATGGCGACTTATTTACGTATACATTGAAGCAGCCAGTGGGCGTAGCCGGATTGATTTTGCCGTGGAATGGGCCCATGTTTATTTTCATCAACAAAGTTTGCACTGCTTTGGCCGCTGGTAAATTTATTTTATTTAATATTTTTTGAATTATGCTATGTTCATTATACGTCCAGACTTAGTAGGCTTCAACAGAATCAAATTCGAAGGATTGAAAACATTTCCATGTTTTACAATTGTTTTATGGCAACGAATCTTGTTGTTTCAGGCTGCACTGTAGTAATAAAGCCAGCAGAACAGACTCCATTGACAGCATTAGCGTTAGCAGCATTGCTGCAAGAGGCTGGTATTCCTAAAGGAGTTGTGAACGTTGTCAACGGATATGGTGAGACCGCTGGCGCGGCACTCACACATCACCCTGATGTCGCCAAGATATCATTTACTGGATCACTCGAAGTAAGTGTGATCTGGATTATTTGAATTGTGGAGTAACGTATTTAAGTTAAGATTGCCAAACATTAAGAAAACTATTGTAACTTAAAACATAATAGGGAATATTAAATAAATACGATACTTAACCTGTCAATTGCTTAAATGACAGACATTATTAGAAACCTATTAGGTGTGGCCGCTATGAAAATCTTTTACTTTCAGGTCGGCAAAATAATACAGCAGGCAGCCGGAGCGAACAATTTGAAACGGGTTTGTCTGGAGCTTGGCGGCAAGAGTCCTCTTGTTATTATGAATGATGCTGATTGTAAGTGCACCGTAATTTGTTTCAAGCTTCATTTGTCAAGTGCCATTGCACCATTAGCGGTCGGAAGGTGCTATTACCATAACAGCTCTATTTATCTACATGTTGCTTACTCGTTTACAGTTAAATTGATTTTTTAACAAATCTTGCACAGAATCTTAATTTATAGGATTACCTTATGTTCATTCTTTTTTACTTTTAGTAAACATTGCGGTCCCGTACGCTGCTCAGGCAGTATTCGCACATCAAGGACAAGTGTGCGTAGCAGCTTCTCGTTTGTTTGTACAGTCCAGCATTTATGACAAATTTGTAGAAGCAGCCGTCAAATATGCAAAATCTCTCAAAATTGGTAATCCGGCTGATCCTACAACACAACATGGACCGCAGGTAAATCATGTCTAGAATCTAATCGTATCCCAACTTAGTTTTCATATATCATAATATTAATATAAATAGGTAGGTAGGTATCTAAGGATCTCTATAACCATACTATATACAATAACGACACACTTGACTTAGAGGAAGATAGTACAAGAATAAATAAGATAGAAGTGTTAACAATTCATGCATTGAGTCCATAACAACGAGCAACATGATAAAGAAGGCTATACGTCATATCTACATTGAATATGAATTACTCTAAAAGACGAGTAGTTCAAGGTTCATGTTATAACAGTAAATATCATTGTATAACAGAATATTGTTCTTTTCGATATAGTTCGGGTGTCTATAGAGGTATTCTTACATGTATAAAACAGGTTTTTAATTTATTTAAAGTTGCACCATCGACACGTCACTATACAATTCTGGTATGGATGATATGAACGGTACAAAGTGAAATGCCTTTACAGGTGTATACAATACTTACGATTAAAATAAACATACATGAAAAAGCAAAAAAAAGGAAATAGTTGTAAACCGTACTAGTAATAATCTTTATGGGTGTTATTTAGGTACACTTTATCATATGTCCTTTGTTAATATTAACTCAGGAAGATGAATTAATCTTTGCAGGTAGATGACGTAATGTTCAACAAGGTGTTGGGATACATCGAGAAGGGTAAACAAGAAGGGGCTAAGTGTTTGGCGGGCGGCAAGCGAGTCGGCACTACGGGATACTATATAGAACCTACAGTATTTGCAGATGTTAAAGATGACATGACTATTGCAAAGGAAGAGGTAATTTAAAAACCTTTATAGTTTCTACTCATATTTAATACGAGAATAGTATATTTTTGGATAAAAGTTACCCTACGTTGTTTTTTCCCCTGATAACGTGTATGCGAAATTTTATGATGATCGATCAAGTAGTTAAAGCGTCAAATCGTAACAAATAAACAAAAATCTCATATTTGCATTTATAATATTAGGTACTAGACTTTGCCCGAGGTTTTGCTCGTGTAATTGAAGATTAGGGTAGGTTAGGTTATTACCAGTACTTATTTCTGGATAAAAGATACCCTTTGTTCTTTTCTGTACTCCTGATAACGTGTTTGGGCAATTTCCTGATGATCGGTCGAATGATTAAGGCCTGAAAGCGTAACGAACAACCAAACAAACAAACTCACATTTTCATTTATAATATCAATTAGGATTATGATAGACTTAATTACAATTGGAATGTTAATAATACGGTTGACAGATCTGTGTTGCTATATGTGAAAATAGAATGTTACTTGCGGTCATATCCATATGCGTGTTTGTTAGCAATGATTTTTTACTGCATTCGCTACTTGCTTACTCTCATCTCGTCACAGTTCAGTGATGAGCACGTTTCGCGCACACAAATACTATATAACTCACTTTGTATTAAAGATTTTGTGAATTGTAACATATTTTTAAATAATTGTAAAGAACATGTGGCGGCGAACAATGATCTCTCCAATAGCAAAACTTGACTGTGTTGTGAGCGGTTGGCAAAATGCAAAACATTTTGGATAATTCTGTGAATATCTGATTAGAGGTTATTCCACCAAAAGTTGTCTTAAAGCACTCGAATTGTAGTAAAATAATTATCATGAAAGTGTTTTAATGAATAATTATTTCAATACTACTCGGGTTACAAAAGAGCGCTGAATAACAGATTAATGATATGATGTATAGCTGTTTTTTGTATATAACAACAGCTTTGACTATTTCATAGTACTTAATTGTTTGAGGTACATTTCACCGAATATATTTCTTGTTTTAATATGTATATGTAATAATGATAGAAGACAACTTTGTTTTTATGTTTAGTGATCTCATGAAAAAACTATTATGAGTAATAATCGAAGATGTCGATGCAATCCTGATAACCTATGTATTTGTTTACAGATTTTCGGTCCAGTACAAAGTATTTTGAAGTTTGAAACTTTAGAGGAAGTGATTGATCGCGCCAACAATACCAACTACGGCTTAGCAGCTGGCATTTTTACAACAAATCTCACGAATGCCTTGCAGTTCAGCAAACACGTTGAAGCCGGCAACATTTGGTAAGGAATACTTTTCAGTTTTACTTGTGTCTTAGATGCTTTCAGCGCCAGAAAATCCCGACCGAAATATGTAGTCCTCTATGACTTTATTTGTGCAACCTAAGCTGGTTTTTTTGTTTTATCCATGCCTTCTTCATCCCAATTCTACTGGAGTCCTATTTCTAGTCTAATCATGTCTATCCTAGAAAGTCGATCTCATTATTTGGCTGTCAATCTAATTTCTTCAAAGAATTTACCTTTGAAAGTGGACATATTACTCTCTACTTACTGTAAAACAATGTGGTCATTTAATGCGACTCACGAATTGAATTTGGCGACCTCACAATCCTGAGTGAGACTAATTCGTTGGTTTCAGATTTCTAAGTGATTGTTATTATAAATAGTGCATTTCAATGTTTACAGGGTCAACACATACCTTAATGTTGGTGCACAGTTGCCTTTTGGAGGATTCAAGGAGTCAGGCATTGGTCGGGAAGGGTAAGTTTCTTTTCTCTATACTCTAGACCGAATTTTGGTTACATCTGCGCAAGATAGATGCGCAAATACAAGTGCATGACCGGAGAGAGATAAAGTGTAAGACTTTCGGCTTTACATGCTTGCCGATGCACGAGGACGTGCAAGACTGTCAACTTTTTAACTCCAGGTAGCTATTGAGGCTTGATAGAAAACCCCATAACAATTGGTTGCCCAAACCTGAATTAGAACTCGCGACCGCACGCACAACTGCGTCACCACTTATTTGTACTACTTAGGCCTGCCTATAGATACATAGATGCAACATAAAGTGCATTACTCGTGCTTTTCATGCTAAGTGAGTAAGAAAAACAACACATCGGTCCTCTAGTAAAAATACAATGCCTCTATAAGGAGTCTGGAAGCTCTACTCCGCACAGAAACATATCACAAAGCTAATAATAGAAAATCCAACAACACTTCGCACCCGGTAATTCAGTTACTGGGTGCAAAGTTGTTGTTGGGTTATTCTAGACCCCACATTAGCAGTAGATCCAAGTGCAGTTGAAGCCACTAGGCGGGCAGGTTAATCATATTTTTATTATTATTCTAATATAAGTATTCTGTTTTCAGCGGTATCGACTCTCTACTGGAATACATGGAAGTCAAGACGGTTGCCATGGCATTGCCGAAAAAATTGTGAATGTAGTTATACAATAAATCATATTTTCTCATAAGTTATATTATGTTTTGTTCATGAGACTATATTTAAATACGAATGTTCTTATATATTTATAAACTAATCAATAAAATATATTAATGGCGTTGTTTTTTATATTTATGTAAATTGATAAATTATAGAAGTAAATTTCAATGTAACTATAACTTGTAAATTACTGCACGAATGGTGGTATGAGTGCTCGTCTCGCCACTGCCATCGCATAGTTTTGTGGATTTATTCACTGCAGAGAAGGGGAAAATCTGTGGTCCACAAATATCTGGTTGTGCCGAGCCTTAGTGTTCTTTTTGTCCGTCGTTTGAATGTTTTAAAGTCCCCCGCGAGACAGGAATTAATCCAATTGCCGGTGCTGTATTTTTATAGCAATTAAGTATAAACATTAGCATACATTAATCTTAGCGCCTTACAAAATATTTATAGCAACGCTTATATATTTTGGTGACTAATCCCAACCGCACTTTCTATATAGCCAGTTTTATCATAGGCGATAGTGCAAATTATCGAGATTTAACATTGGTAAATTTGTACGTAGAACGGTTAGTGTTTTATCAATTTATTAGTTACATGAGCGCACATCTGTTTCCCGATGAGATAACAGTCTCTGCTCGTATACAGACTCAATTATCGCTGTAATAGCAAATGGAAATGGGATTTCCAAATTCGGCATTTAAGTAAACGTTTAACTTGTTTAATCTGTATCAGGCATAATTTAAAAATACTATTGTGTCTGGCCACCGGTGTGTGTGTAAAAAAAAGAGATCATTAGATATTTTAAAGTTATAAATAAAAAAAGTATTTTTAGACAAACATGCTTTTTGCACTTATAGTAAAAGTATATTTCACAAAGCTTTGCACAGACAGCTGTGCATAAAGTGTTGGCCTATATTGAAAACAAGGAAGCTATTACCATTGCAAAACATGGGCAAGAGTAGTCAAAGTCAAAAAACAGCGCAAAAATGTAAATATTTTATCTTATCTAAAAATTCTTTACACTCGCTTCACTAGATGGTTTGTTAGGTGAAGATAAGCGTTGAGCTTAAGTATCTTTATGTTACAATATGTATGTAAATTATTTAGTACAATATATAAATTACATTGCAAAATGTTATGAGAAGGGTGCGTCATCGTATCCAGGCGATTTGTGTACATCATGGGAATAACATCTGCTAAGATAAACTTACATACCTTTCGCATCAAAATCTAAAATTTCGCGTTGAAATCTGGGTGCTTGGTATACAGTGTTCTTTGGTTGTAGGGGCGTGAAGTAACTATTACCATCTACTGTACTAAATAATTATCTATAGATTGGGCTGGGCTGTTGATTAGGCACACTTAAATTACTTATCTATTTTACTATGCCTCCTTAAATAAGTATTTAGATATAATGTTAATGAATGGTGTCATTAAAAATTTACTGCACGGATGGCATAGTTGGTTAGTAGTCGCCTCGCCTCTGCTGTCGCGCCGAGTATTGTAGGTTGTCCTCACACGGGACAAAAAATTCTGTGTTACGGCAATGGTTGTTCCAAGTCTGGGTATTCTTTGTCTCCGTTGTTTGAAAGTGTAAAGTCCTTCGCTACATAAGAAAGATTCCTAGTGCGGGAGATGTCGACATGCAATAAAAAGAAAGTTAAAGAATTTTGAATAACTGTGCTCAATTTCAATATATTTTTATATTCATCAACACTGCCTTCGGAAGTTGTGTTTTGTAAATTGCATAAAGACATTTCGGGTTGATGCTAGTAAGGGAAATGTAGGTTGTATCACTTGAGGATAACAATTTCTAACACAAAATTCTGTATGGATTTTGTTTGTTTGGGAGTCATGAAGTTAATTATGTGATCTTGAATTTACGAAGGTTTCAATAATCGTGATGTTTAGCTTGATGTATGCGTATCAAGCTGAACGCGTTTTTTTTAACCTTTCTAAATGTAACCCGAGTAGATTTAAAAAATTTGCTTATCACTAATGCGCGATGTTGATATGTTGTTACCTTGTGATCTTAAATGATAAATGAGTTTTTATTTCATTAGACTTTTTGTGTGCGTGTGTACGGTAAACAATATTCGGGTTTTAGTCAGCTGTGCCAGTCGCAGTGTCCCGTATACCTGCTGCTCTAATGCTATTTCGTACTGCAAGTAGACTAAATAATAATATTTATCAATGCAAGTGGTTATGAATACGGAAGCGATTTTATAAGAGTCTATTACTATATTTAAAATTGATGCTTAAGACATTTTCTTAAACTTAAGTTGACATTTAAGTAATAAAGAGAGATGAACGCGGCAGCCGTGAAATAAAATTGTGGCTACTCCATACAGGCAAAGAAGTAAGGCAAAATGTCAAGAGATGGCGCTGTTCACAATTACATACTTCGCCATACAATCCAGAATAACGCCAGTGAAGTTTACACAGCGAATTATTATATATATATAAGTTCCTTACATCAACCATTCCTCCACGAATTTTGTTATAAAACTTCTCGTTTTTAAGAAAAATCCATATAACCGAAAATTTTAATCTTTGACCTTTAATAACTTCTTTAGCACATTAGGTTCGATTGGGACTTTTGGCACCTTATTTCTAATGATGTACCCAAAGTTTCTTCCAAAATGCAGCTCTGTTGATGTTTTTGTTATTTGAAATGTCTATTTTGACTGGACTATAAGTACTCTGTCCCAATCATTAGAAGCTCAAATTAAAACTATCACGGGATACTTTCACGGTTACATAATATTACCTAAATCAGAAATGTTCTATGTACCGCACGATACTGCTCGGATTATATATTCGTGTAGTGGGTTCAATCGCCACACGGCACAAAAAATTGTGATGTGATGACAAAAATTGCTGTTATGAGTCTGGGTATTAATTGTTTCCGTTGTTTAAATATTTGTTTTCCCGGCGACACAGGCATTATTGCCTGTGCATAGGAGATATCTCCATTAAAACTAAAATATCTGTTTGTTTTTTTAGAACGTTCTACTTCAAATAGTTCGGAAATCGCCAAGCTTATAAAATTCGATTCCACAATTAACGAGTTGTACCAGAAAATATAGCAGTGTTTTTGTAGCTGTAAAAAACTTTGAAGACTTATAAAATGAAAACTTCGCTATGAGTTATAATTTTTAAAGAAATGGAATTATATCAATATCTCCAGATTTCGTAGGCATATTTCGGTTTATAAGTTATTCGGTTTATAAGCGAATTTCCATCATCTCATACATAGGCCTCCCCTAAGGTTTTCTACACAGACCGGTCTGGGGTCACCCGCATCCAACCGTTTCCCGCGATCCTTACCACCTGGTAAGCCGTCCGCTCACCTTGTGGAGGGCCCACTCCTGCAGCGTTTGCTGGAGTCTTTAATTTTAAGCTGTCTTATAATTCTTATTAATTGGACGGCTTCGTAGTTTAAGCGGTCAACTTGCCACTGCGATCTTTACAAAAATTCAAACAACAGATACAAAGTACACCCAGATTCGGAACAACTCTTTGTGGATGTCACAATTTTTTATCCCTTGTGGGGATCGAGCCCACAACCCTCGGCGCAGGGGCAATGGTGAGACAACTACTTAAATCACTATGCTCTTCGTGAAAACTACTAATACAAATTAAAGATATTAATATGAGTTCTAAATATGCTATGTGCGAAGTGTGTGGTGGGAACAGTCAAAGCGATTAATTGCAGCGCACGCCGCGCCGTGGCAGAAATGTGTTCTTATTCTGTGTATTGTCTTATAAGTGCGTTGTTTCAAACAATATGTTTACTATTTTAAATGAATAATCGTTGTTAATGTGTAGTGAACTGCAAAAACAACGGATAGAATATACCGTGTAAATTCTACTTTTTACCTGAAGTGTCCTGAAAATTGGAACAAAATGAAATAGATAGCTGCTGTAAAAAAATAAGTAACCAACACAACCTAAATGTCGATATTATTTAACAACTTAATTTAACTATATAATTTATATGATATAATCATTGTTTTAATATGTCAGTGTAAATGGGTCACGTTGGTCTCCAAAACCTTACGACGTAATTTCTAGAGAACATTTTACTGCAGGCAAAATCAGACACGCAAGCTATTTCAAGTTACGTTACTATGATTTATATGATGGACATTTTCAATACTTTTTACTACTTAAGCTTTAGCCAATCACTTTCAAAGGCATCCAAGCCATTCCACTATCTCCGTTTCGGTCTGCTCTGTCGCCGTCGACTGTCTTGTGGCACACTATTGGTCACGGTTGGTGTCCAACTCACCGGGTGCATGCGGCGGTCATGTTCGGTCCAGTCCCACTTCAGCCTGGCGGGTGTATGGATATTTGGTGAAATTATATTTGCAGAGCTTTATGCAAACTAATATTATAAATGCGAATTTGAGTTTGTTTGTTTGTTACGCTTTCGTGCCTGAATTACTTACTCTAATACACGTTGTCAGTGGTACAACAAAAGACATAGGGTGAAAGGTATTTCCACCTAGGAAAAAAGTATATGCTGTTCTCGAAGGGAAAAAGGAGATGGCCTATTTTCTTAGGGCACTCTGCCTAGCATCTAAAAATGTATGTACAATGTATGTACATTTACGAATTTTCCTTTATTTTACATTTAGTATGCTCTAATATTAACTGTAAAAGTTACATAATCCACTAACTTCAGATTTCTTAGATATTAACAAAAACATATTTTGGTCATGAACCTACTCGGGCTCATAAATCTCTTGTCTGTTGTGATGTATTATGTATAATCTGAACCCTGTAAGAGTGACAGTAATGGAATGATTAAAAAGTTCCTATGACGTATAATTGGATAGACTCTATTATATTATATTATATAAATCTATTATAGCACGAATGAAGTTGCGAGAAAACCTAGTATCAATTATTTTTTATTATAAATTAAAATTGAAGGAGAGAGTTTAAAAGTGGTTACTACTAGGTCAAATCATGTATCACGGCAAGGGGTTAATTAGAGCCCTATTAAAATATGTGTTTAACGATGCTCAGTTTTAGACTTACTATTAAGTAAAAAATATACAATTCCTACGAAGCTTACGTAAATATAATTTAAAATAATGAAATTGACAAGAAGCTTTTGTAAAGTTTACAGGGCAATTCAAACTTTTTTGCTTTTAATGTCAAGAAAATGTCGTTCTTGTTACAAATAAAAAGCTTTTCGACTTTTTACATCATCGTCATAATTTTAAATGTTTGTAGAAGTAGCACTCAAACTCAATCAGACTATCGAAAACAAAGGTACCTAAACCAGTTAATCCTACCATATACAACTAATACAATATATGATTACAAAGCTTTTACCCTCAGGGGAAATTACAGGAATGTATTAATTGGTTTGAGAGGCTCTATCCTATGTTTACTATAACAGTCATGTAAAGTAATAGTCTAAATAAAATACAACTAAAGAATAGAAATTACAGCTACACGATGTACGATGTATATGATTTACGATAAAAAGTATCTATACAATACAATTATACAATAAAATAAAATTGAAGTGTCTGTTTGTAGGTAATATCAAAATAACACCTTTTTACTTACTGCATATGAAAGTTTATGTGGGACTTACAGCAAAACACCAATTTTTAAATTGTTTGTCTCTCTGTCTGTTTGTTCCGGTTAATCTCTGAGACGGTTGAACCGATTTTGACAGGACTTTCACTGGCAGACAGCTTATGTTATAAGGAGTAACTAAGGCTAGATACTTTTATTTTAGGGCAAAAAATTGTATTTCGCGGAATAAAATCAAAGCCAATAAAATAGTAAACAATATTCGATTCATCTATACAAATAAATGAAATTGAATTAAATTTTTTGTCTGTCTACTGGCAGCTGCTGATATAAGGCGTAACTTCGGCTTCTTTTATTTTAGAAAAAAATGGAATTCACGCTAAAATAAATTAAAACCAATGAAATAGTGAACAATATCCGATCTAAATAGGGAAGTGTATATAAAATAATAATAATAATAATATTTATACATCCCATATATACCCTAATATAATAAATAAAACCGACTCACAAAGTAGAATTACATTAATTTAAACATGAGTTTTTCTATACGAGATATACAGAAATATTAAGTTTTCGTAAACACTGTGAACTGAACAAACACTTCTTAGTTGAAATCCACGTGGACGAAGTCGCGGGTGACAGCTAGTTTACAATAAACGACTGCACGGATGGCGTAGTGCTATGGGTTTGATCCTCACACGGAAAATTTCCCGAAGCTGTATGTTCATTGTTTCCGTAATTTGAATAATAATAATATAATATTCTACCACATACACAAAACACCATCTAGCTCAAACTAAGCAGAGCTTGTACTATAAGTACTAGACAATGGATAAACATACATATATACCTTTTATTTTTTGTAAATACGTCCATATTATACATAGAAACACCAGACCAAGACAAACATCCATGTTCATGCACACAAATGTTCGACTTGTGCGAGAATCGAACCCGCGACCTCAGGCCTGGCAGTCGGTTACACTAACCACTACGCCGTCAAGGCTGAAGTTACACCAACCTGAATGTTTGTTAAGCACTCCGCGACAAATTCAGATTAAAAAAATAACTTTCCTACTGATATTTTTAATTTCTTGTCGGATTTTATCAGATATCAGAGTATGACTCCCTGTATAATTATACCAATAAAAGGAAGGCAGGTATGTGTATTTAAATCCTAACTGTGTGATTTTGTTTGTTTGTTACGCTTTCATGCCTTAACTACTCGACCGATCATCATGCAATTTCGCGTTCACGCGGGCGGAATCTAGTATCGTTATAATTAGGAAGCGATTGTTTGTGCATATTCAATTGTTTTTTAACTGCAGAACTACAAATTGTACCACAAAATCTCAAATATATGTAGTCTGTATTACTCATGATAAGTACTTAGACCACAGTTACAATTTACAATTACAGGTTTCAATTTACGTTGCTTGAATGTTTGGCATTATCATTTATTCATCCATTAGAGCACTAATAACAGTGCAGTATTGCTAAAATATATTCTGTTAGCATTTATACACATATTGCCTTGATTGTCACATACATTTTAGAATTTATGGACATTTTTAGAATTTATACCATACCTTTATTTAATTAAGTAACATATGCACTGTATTAAATTATAATTATATAAAGTAGAATTTATAATTTATTTATTAATTGATTCGATGTATTCAATATATTTTACAGTAATTTATATTTTGTTTACACATAAATTATTGCTAGATTAATTTAGTTTCAATTTATTATTGCTTTAATAAGTCACTGATTTGACTAATGCCCCGCCATTATGATATCGTTTTGTTTCATTCGTCATGGCGGCGTGATATAGAGGTAGCTAGTCTGTAGAAATTGAGTGCATTCGGTGTCGAACAGCAGTGAGAATAACAAGTGTAAAGTCCAAATAAAAACCAGTGTGAATTACAAAAACGTTACGAGTTTTATTTCCACCTGACCTAAAAATTCTATAATATCAACGGCTTCTATGAAAATGTATGCAACATAATGTAAATTCTTTGACAGCATTAAATTTCAATTCAATTCATGCCACGAAAAAATTTGTTTGAGGATTAATTTGGCAATTTTCGTTTGCTTTTTGCTGTTTTATAAATGCTATAGACGACCTTTGTGTTCACTCATAATATTGTAATTTTTATGAAATTTATGTGATAAATATGTAATGTATTAACTCCTTGGTTTGCCTGCAAAAGATTTCTTGAGTTCTAGGCTACTTATGACGGTGATGTGACTGTGTACTTTTTGTTCCCTGCATGTGCCCTTTCCTGACGGGTGGGCGAAGTGGGCAAATGCATTTCATGTTCTCAATCGTCCATGGCTTACCTATTAAATGGTAGTTCTTTGTTATCTTAATAATATAAAAAAGTATTATCTCATAATGTCATCTTATCATATTAGGTATTTAACTTTGAAATTGCCGTTTATGTTCTACAGCTCATTTCGTAGTTCCTGTACAAATGCAATAGCTAATTAATTTATTAATAACATATTTTATTATGACTTACTTACTGTCTGCCGTATGCGTTATTTCAATTTGCCATTTCGTCATTCAAATTACATGATGGTTTATTAATTTAGGACAAACCATATTTTTTCATGTAGTTCATATATATATGTATACAATATGTCTGGGTTCGGACTGTACAAATTAGGGGGTGATAGTTTGCTCTATTTTATCACTAAAATCATTCTACAGGTGGGGTCTAAACCCAACGGCCCCTGAATGGCAGCCATTTTTGTATTTTGGTTGACTTTTTCGTAGCGTGCATACTAATAGTTATGTAACTTTGGAATTTAATGTCCGATTATCGTAAAACAAAAACTTCCCATAACGGAAAAGTATTAACAATGAGATAAATAACTCAAATAATTTTAATAATTGCTATATCATATTAAAATTCCGTATTATTAATTCCGTAAAGCCTTTGACAAGGTCGATCATGAATTACTTCTAGGCAAAATAGCTTTTAATGGTATTCGTGGGGATCTGTTCCGTTGGTTCTCTTCCTATATTACAAATAGAACGTAAAAAGTCGTATTAAATGGCTTCCATTCCAAATCCATCACTGTTTCATCAGGGGTACCTCAAGGCTCGATATTAGGCCCTTTGTTGTTTATAATGTTTATCAATGATATTGACATGTGCTTTCATAATTCAAAATTCTTACTTTACGCAGATGATCTGAAAGTCTTTAGACCCATCAAAACTATTCTTGACTGTCAGCTGCTTCAACAGGACCTCAATCGCCTGGCAGACTATTGCACTAGGAACAAACTCCAACTGAGTATTTCCAAGTGTTATAGTATTAGCTTCACTAAAAATAAAAATATATTTAAATATTCCTATACAATACACAGTGAAACTCTGACAAGAGAGAGTATGATCCGCGACCTAGGAATATTACTAGATGATAAACTGCACTTAGAAGCACATGTTAATGTAAATGCTTATCGCATGTACGGCTTTGTGATGAGATCATCCACGGAGTTTAAACACCCTAGTACATATTTATATCTCTATCGATCACTAGTTAGGTCTCAATTAGAATATGCAGTTCCTGTGTGGAACCCCTTCTACAATAAATATATTGAGTGTATAGAAAGCATACAACGTAAATTTCTGAAGTCTATGCATTATCGTTGTTTAAAAAGTTGTTATCTCTCTTATAGTGAATCACTAAAAAAATACAACCTGCTTTCCTTGAGTTCAAGGCGTACTTTTCTTGAAGCTACATTTTTGTATGACTTATGTAATAACTCGTATGATTGTTTGACTATTTGTAACAAGTTGTGTTATATAGTTCCCAGAACATGCCAGGGACGCGAGGTGCGCACGCGACCTGTATTTGCCACTACTTCCAGTCGTACAAATGCCGGCTTGCGTGCGCCTCTTCGTCGCATTACTAGCAATTTTAATAGGAATTTCTGTAGTTTGGATCTGTTTGCTTTACCACATAGAAAGTTTCGACAAAGTTTACTTAACATTTTGAAAAATTAATGTAACATTGTATTTACACTTATTATGTGGCGCTGCGGCAGTTTGATGCTTTGTTTATATGAGTATTTGTTTTATTTTTATGTTGTGTTCCTTTTTCTTTTTTATTAGTGTTTATATCGCTAGTGTTAAAATTTACCAAATTGTCTCATTGAGTATCTGTGGAAAACGTGGTTGATTTCACATTTGTATTATTTCTGTATCTTATTTTTCTATGTAATTCTTAATGTGTAATTGTTTGTTTTCCCAAATAAATAAATAAAAAATAAAAAAAATAAAAATAAATGCTAAAAGATCAACATTACGTCAAAATTAACATTGTTTTAGTTTTTCAAGGTTATTACAAAAACCCCTGAGAACTACCTCTTTTTATGCACATGTCTCACAGATGGTAAGCTTACCTAAAATAATGATACCAAAAACTCGATCATCTCGCGCCCTCTGGCGCCCAGTTCTGCGGTTGGGGAGAGGGTTTAAACGCTCCCTCTACCGCTCCGCCGCCTCCTTGATGGAAATGATTTCCTCACAAAAGGTGGCGATGGCGTTCCACGACCTCTCACTCCGGACCATAGACTGAACTACGGCCGGGAGCGAGAGGGCAACCAATCCGACAGCCGCGATCAACTCACGGCGCTGCGATGCCCAGGCGGGGCAAACCGCCAAAGTGTGCAGCGCCGTTTCCTCAACAAAGTTCAAGCCGCCCGTAGGCCTCCGACATGGCTTAACGACTGCTGTCAATTTTACAACAACCAGGACCGACGTTTTACGTGCCCTCCAAAGCACGGAGACGCTCAGATGAAATACCACTAAGCGGTCACCCATCTATTTTTTTTTTTTTTTTTTTTTTTTTACGTGGGGGAATGCTTGATGCATACCCCTCCGCGGGGGCGGGCGGAGGGGTTATGTCGGACTCGCCGGGGTAAAAGAAAGATGTTAAGAAGAAAATGTACCTCCCGGAATACCGACTAAACCTACCACGGTGTTCCTCGACAAAACCACTATCGACGGGGCCGCGCGAATCACTTTCGCATGCGGTCGCGACCCCGCCGAGGTTTCGGCCCGCCGTATGAAACGGCAGGCCACTACGCAAAAGACCTACCCAAAGGCACTTCTCACAATAATATCCCTACTGTCTCCCCTAGAGGGGAGACGGACTCGAAACAACAGAGGCGCGCGTGGGAACACGCACGCCGCCTCTCGGACCTGGTGCTGAATGGATGGCGGGCAGGCCCACAAAGCCCGCCACCCCCAGGTCAAACCTCAGGGTGGCTGGAGGTCGTCCCGCGCCCTCCGGCGCCCGGCTCTGCGGTTGGGGAGAGGGTTCAAACGCCCCCTTTCCCGCTCCGCCGCCTCCTTGATGGAAATGACTTCCTCACAGAAGGAGGCGACGGCGTTCCACGACCTCTCACTCCGGACCATAGACTGAACTACGGCCGGGAGCGAGAGGGCAACCAATCCGACTGCCGCGATCAATTCACGGCGCTGCGATGTCCAGGCGGGGCAAACCGCCAAAGTGTGCAGCGCCGTGTCCTCAACAACGTCGCGGCAGTCGCCGCAGTGGTGACAACCGGGCGTCTCTTGCCGGCGTATGCGACACAGGAACTGGCCAAAACAACCGTGGCCAGTCATTACCTGTATCAGCCGGAAGGTGAGGGCGCCATGGCGCCTCTCCAGCCACTCCTCAAACACGGGACTTACCGCCACGATCGACCCATCTATAGACTGACCGCACCCAACTTTGCTTAACCACGCTAATCGTTTACCGACCAGTGAGTGCAACTAGCTATGAGCGCCTCTATAATCTATGAAATAGTTAGTATGATAACTACTATGTTACCGATTTTCTTCATACAAAGCGGCAACTTCATATTTAAGTTATTACTTAGACAGATAATACATGACTCATGAAATGTTTACTGAAATAATCTTAACGTTTAGATACGCGTATAATAAATAAGCATTTGATTCTGGACATGTCGTCAACTTTTTATTGGTTTGCTATATAAACACAATCGGTAGTAACCACATGTAATAATGATATCTCTATAGATATTTTATAAGATAATATCTAACTATAGGTATTACGTACCCTGTGCATTAATTTATCTTATCTTCCACGATTTTTATTATAACAATACTTACTTATCTACGGTCGACTTATAATAATAATAATAGTTACTATAATGTAAATTTATTCTTGAACTGAAAATAGTATGTAAATTGTAAGTACTTTCTCGGTCGAAACACAGGTACATACATATAACCTAGTTTGGGCAAATATCTATAAGTATACTTTATTTTACAATTGTCAATGTGTAATTGTAGAACTAAGGCTTTTTACTAAATAATTAAATTATTATAATAATTGTAAACAATAAATTGAGAGATGCTAATATAACTTACTAAAATAATATAACCGTAGTGTTGGCATACGTTTATATTACGAATGTTACACATTGAAATGAAACTACTCTTTGCTTGTTTTCAGCAGCCACGTTTTCGAAGAGATCTCGTCTACGAAACCATGGAAAAGTGTTAATATATAATAATATCAGCCCTGTATTAAGAGAAAACACAAGGGCCGTTTTTCCTTACAAACGTAGTCCCCTGTTTTCTCCGTGGATAATGACAGTAATGAAATTTTCTTTGTCTAATAATGTCTGGCCTCTATTGGCATGTCCCTATGTTTACCTTTTTTCATAAATTCATTATTAAAAGAGACATAAGCCTTCAAAATCCTCAAAAATTGGCCAGATATTCTGCTGTCTTCAAACATCCAGAAAACGAATTTGATTAGATTATATAAAAAAAGGAAAACATAGAAGCACGGCCAAAGCCTTTCTTTAATTTTTGATGAAAAAAGTAGTTTAATCGGTTAAGTTTTGGAGAAGGTATCAGAGGACTACGAAACGTTGATTTTGTGTACTTTAATAGGTATTTTCGGTCCAAATTGCAGTTGTCTCTATCGCGCTCTGCGGGCACTGCGCGACAGCAAAAGATTTTACAAATACCTATTTTTCAATTCTTTCGCCCTTAGTGTTTCCTCCTAAACTGTCCCACTGCAAGGCACGGGCCTCTTCTCAGTGTTCTCCATTATGTTCTAGAACATATTATGTGAAGTCTGCCAACCCGCACTGGGCCAGCGTGGTGGACTATGACCTAACCCTTCTCACACTGAGTGTTAATATAAATATTTTAAATTCAATTTGATGAACTATTTCAATTGCAATAAATTTCTTTTAAGGTAGCAAAATTTTAATGAGTCGGCCAAATTATGATAACTTTTACTCGTAGCTTCACTCTCTTGATATATCTATTCTGTTCAAACCGTTTATTTTCTGTGATACTCTTTTTATTAATTATTACATCGGGTTTTAAGCCGAGATAGATGCCCTAATGGGTTAGTGGCCTCGTTTTCAAAAAGCCTGATTTTTCAAAATCATAACGAAGATCCTAGTAGTTTAAATAAGAAGCGCGTTACCACACACCTCAATCCTCCGCAGACTATCGCCCAGAACAGAACTATTGCAGAACAGACTCGCCTCGTTTGTGTATGTGATTATCTTCGCAGCAAACGCAATGAACGCAACAAAGTTTCAGATGTAAGTTTACTGCTACGTAATTTTATAAGTAGTAATAAATACCATTCTACCTTCAATAATATCAATACACTAGCTTATTACGTACATATTATAGGTGGCAATAATTACATTCTTATATTTAACTAGTTGACCCGCGCAACTTCGTCTGCTTCAAATAAGAGAATTATTCCCGATTTACAAAATTTTTCATTGATCCTCTTATTAGTCGTAGCGTGATGGTTTATAGCTTAGAGCCTTCCTCGATAAATAGGCTGTCCAACACTAAAAGAAGTTTCTAATTCGAACCAGTAGTTCCTCAGATTAGTGCGTTCAACCAAACAAACAAACTCTTCTGCATTATTAGCATAGATTTAGTTACAAAATAAAAGGGCATACATCCATTTAAAAAAGGATAGTCTCCCTGATTTTCGCGGTGTCCTTAGGGTATCAATCATGTACATGTTTTTTTATGTCTTGTTACTAAGCTGTTTTTTATTGTTTTCAATCAATTCCTATCCATAGGTTTTAATGTTCTTCGAAACTCTATCTACCCCGATACTGTTTTGAAAAATTTTCATCAATTATTGGATATATTTTATATATTATATCAACATGTCTTATGTGTGTTTTTAGTCATGCCTACTCATTGTAAGTTAACCATGCAACGAGAGAACAAAATAAAGTAAGGAGGACGTGCTCAAGTATGCTCGCAGACTACAGAAGAAATATAATATAATAACTTTCGATAAAATTGACAAAATTAAACATGGCGATCAACAAAATATTCCGAAAATTTAGGATTCCATCGGAAACATTACGAAGGCGTTGGGCTGTTTACGTACTTTTTGTTTTTGGCTTAGATAACAAAATAAAGTTAACAAGAGACATTTGGAGCATGAAGACTCGGGATTTTACTCAGATATATTAGCCATATCTATGTTAGCCTATCAATTTACTGAAAAGCTAAAACATACTTTAGGCCATGAAATCCAAATGATTCGCAATTTATGGAAAAGTTTTATGAAGTTAAAACTTGTGTCTATAAGGCAAGCTAAAGACTTATCTGTGGCTAGAGCTAAAGGTCAAAGAGGAAGTAAATAACTTCTATGAGCGTTTGGTCAAACTTATCACCGATACAAGCCTGAAAGGATATTCAATATAAACGAAACTGGTCACATCAATTCAGTCACATCAGTGGAGAAAGGGGAAACAATAATATAGTTGGCTGTTGCAATGCTCATTTCCAATAGGCTATGACTACTGCTGATAAGTAGTAGTTATACAAAAGGTATAAATAAAAAGAAAATCTTGTAAAATTGTGTATTTTACATATAGCCTTTATTTTACATGATGGAATGCTTTGACGCATACCTCTCCGCAGGGTGACGAAGAGGTTATGTCGGGCTCACCAGGGATAAGATACCCCCGTAATACCAACTAAACCTACCAAGGTGTTTCTCGACATAAATACCATAGACGGCGAGGCCGCGCGAATCGCTTTCACATGCAATCGCGACCACCCCACCGTCGTTTCGGCCCCGCGCCGTGCGCCGTGTGAAACGGCTGGCCACTACACAAAAATACTTCCAACCGGCGCCCAGTTCTGCAGTTGGGGAGAGGGTTTAAGCGCTCCCACTCCCGCTTCGCCACCTCTTTGATAGAAATTACTTCCTCACAGAAAGAGGCGACGGCGTTCCACGATCTCTCACTCCGGACCATAGACTGAACCACGACCGGGAGTGAGAGGGTAATCAGTCCGAATGCCGCGACCAACTCACGGCTCTGCGATGCCCAGGTGGCATTTCCGCCAAACTGTGCAGCGCCGTGACCACAACAACATCGCGGCAGTCGCCGCAGTGATGACATCCGGGCGTCTTCTGCCGGCCTATGCGACACAGGAACTGGCCAGAACTACCGTGGCCAGTCATTACTTGTGTTAGTTGGAAGTTGAAGGAGCCATGCCGCCTCTCCAGCCACTCCTCAAAAACGGGACTTACCGCCACGATCGTGGCGTGCCCGATTTTACTTATATCCTAATCCATCCAATGCTAAGAAGGGTTGATACCTCACTAAAGGCAACTATCCTTCTTAGCATTTTGAGGGTGAGGCATCTATTTATTTAGAAGGTATCCTCAAAAAATTTGCTTAGCAACAACTCAATTTTTGTAAAATTAGGTCAACAAAAACAAGTGATTATGTATTATAAAGATTTAATTAGTTATATTCAAAGGAATCATTCATGATAAATAATAAGCTACAGAATTAGGCGGCCCTTTAAAAAAGTAGGTCTTCTATCCCGGTTTTACCCTAGTATGATTCGCATAAATGACCTTGCTTAGATACGGTACTTTAGGGCACCCGGACAAGGACACTGGCATAGAGCACTCCATAATATCAGTATTTCTTTTATTTTTTGGTTTATTTTTTTATTTATTTATTTTCAGTAATGTCATAGATCATATTTAAAGCATGAACGCTAAAAGGCATAGTAATTTGTTAATATTAATTTTTGAGAAATTATCCTTTCGTGATTGATTTCTTTTATGAGTAGCACTACCAAAAACTTATCAAGGCTCATCATCAGATAATAATAAGCTTTAATCATTACCAAACATTAGAAAAGCATCACCTCATCTTATAGCCGCTTCTTTGAAGCAAAGCAGTGATACCACTTAGCTAATACTGCCAATATGTAAGCACAGTTCAAACTCGTGGACAGTATACATACGGCTATGACAATAGACGCAGCGAAAACTTTATGTAAACGTTATTTCACGAAGTCTGACTACTGTCTATATGTCAGTAACCAGTAATAGGCTTGATTCCTAATATGTGCTTTTAAAAATTACTGAATTTTGTCTGCGGCGTGTGTTAATGTAGATTTTGTCAATTAAGTTCTATCCTTTGGTAACAGTATCTTGTTTTTGGATAAAGCACTGTGTTATCTTTTGTACCCCTGCCAATGTGTATGCGAAATCATGATCATCGATCTAGCAGTAAGGGCATAAAAGCGTAACAAACAAACTCACTTTCGCATTTATAATATTAGTTAGGATTTTAGCGCAATATATGTTTTACTTCTTAATTTGAATTGGATTAGATTCTGCCAATATCTTCAAGGCAATAAAGGCGTAAGTATATTGTTATGATAATGTGTAGATACTTCATTTACCTTTATAATACCGTAGATATTATATCTTTTTAAAGATACAGCATAAATGCCTACGCAATCAGCCAGTAACCGTGTATAAATCGGGTCCATCAATCAATCAACGCGCGTGCTTATTCTCAGCTAAACTCAAGATTTTTCCGCAGCTACACGGTAACGGCAGCAAGATTTTCCCTTAAATACCAGCCTATAAGATGAATTGATTTATCCTTCCGTCGGTAGGTAATGCAATTATGTTCTATTCAGCTGAGAAAATTCTTTGTTATTAGATGGAATTTATGGATGGATCGTTGTCTACAAGATTTTGACAGGACTTAGGCTCAATTTACACCGCCATGGAATGGAATGGAAGGGTCAATTTCGCCTCATGACGCTAGAAGGCACGCGAATTCACGGGAATGCTCGAGAATTCCCGCGTATTCCAGCGAATTCACGCAACCATTTCTCTGAATATTTCTGAGGGAATAACTCTGGCTACTTAATACAAAATCAATAAACCGCCTGATGCTACATAATATCTATTTTTATATCAATGTAGATGTGATTAGATAGATTGATTACCTTATTATCCAATTTTATCTATTTTCTAGATATTATATTTACCTAGACTTGTAATATTAGTAGTGCTATAATTCCAAACCATCTCATTATTGAAATTACTTTTAAGGCCGTCATCCACGTTATTTATCTATGTATCGTAAGCTATCTGATATTCTGTAATTATGAGATATCTACACAGGTGTTATTCAATATAATATGACATAACTGGAGTTCTCCAATAGCTCATCTCACTACGAAACTCTCCTAAAATTTTGTTTGTCTAAAGTTATTACACTATTATTTTATGGACATATAGTTACTAGCAAAGTAAGTTCTACGATCGAAAGGCAAACTATTCACTGAAGTATTAAGATACTAACTAATATTATATATGCGTATCTATGTCTATCAGCTGTCTATCAGCTGATCATCATGAAATTTCGCATTCACGTTGTCAAGAGTACAGGAAAGAAAATAAGGCACCTTTCATCCGGTAAAAAGCGACCTGAGAGATATAAATTTACTGACAAAATGTAGATTAACGCGGGCGAAGCCGTGGGCAGAATATAGTCAACGAATAAAATGTGAAAAGAAACCTTGTTTTTAGGGTTCCGTACAAATACTCAAAAGGAAAAAACGGAAACTTTATAGGATCACATTGTTGTCAGTCCGTCCGTTCGTATGTCTGTCTGTCAAAACCCTTTATCTTGAGAACGCGTGTAGGTATCGAGTTGAAATTAAAACGATATACTCAAGTCTACAATCTCTTGAAGCTGTGAAAAATCAAACTTTTAAGTTAACGTAAAAGAAAAGATACGGCCGTTTATGCGAAAAACGTATATTTTGACACTCTCAAGGGAATGATAATTTATAGAGTATTTTTCGTTGACCTAGAAGTATGAAAGGACATAATTCATTTTGAACCAAAAACTGAAAGTCAAGATAAAAATGTGTAATATTCGGATAGAACACACAAGTCCTATAATTCTTTACTACCTATGACACCAAATCTGTTACGGTGTTACATACTTTTAAAATACAATAAAAATGTTATTATGATGTTATTATTTTCATACATTTGATTATGTTTATTTAATTATTAATTCTGTGTATGTCCTTTTGATGTGCAATAAAATGAATTCTATTCTCTATTAAGAAAGTATTTACATCATTGATACTCTACGCGCCGCACAGACAGAGTGTCACAATTCACAACAAGTCCAAACCTGTTTTAAGGGACCTGGAAAATCACAGGTTTGTCCCTTCCCGCCGCTGCTACTGTACCCCGCGACTCCCGTTCTTTTATTTTGTTCAGCTATCCATAAGACTCTTGTTACATCGGACGGCTAAATCGCGACTTGCACTCCTCAGTTAATATTGTTATTCTTGTTTGTTGTTATTTGTTTGTAGTTATTTTATGTTATTGTTATTATTTTAACTGACGTTATGAGTGCACAATTGTATTTCGTTTCGTTCGCGGTACGCCTGTCGGTGATTGTCGAAGTTATACTTGGACTTCCCGAGAATCACAGCATACGGAGGTTGCACAGTTTGTTATTGAAGATCTATTAGTTCGACAGGTATTATTATTTTATTTCATTCTATGTACAGACCTTTACCTACCTAGAGTTTTATATGATTCTGTCTATTTATTTTATATTTTCCTTGCCTGTATCCCAGTTTATCTGAAATCGGCGCAGTATGTTTTCTTTTTCCAAATAATTCGGTCACTTGCCAGCAACTCATTCATTTTGACCATTTATTTATTAAGCATTATTTATTTCACACATTTTTGTTTCTATATAAGTACACCTTTGTACTTAACTAATCATTGTATCACCTTGTAGTATACACCGTGAAATCGAACCCTTTTTGCTTAGGAAACAAAACGATTAGAGTATCACGGCTCATGTACATGTGCAATGAATAATACATGTTTCTTGTTTTACAGGAAGATCCTATAGAGGTTATTTGTCGACCCTGTTGGCAACGGGCTGAGCGTCGGTATCTCCGACACCAATGTGAAGTGTATAATGACGTTGCAGACAAAGAAGTCAACGCTGACCCTCATGCTTCATCAACCGTTTTACGCGGGTTCAGCCGTAACGGTAATTCGGCGAATACGAGTGTATTTCAACACTGTCAAAATGCAACGAGGCGCAGAATACCCGAAGATATCATACTACGAATGTTATGCCGCTACAACCTATTCATAACCGAAAATAGCCATGTATGCAGTGAACACCTTGAACAAGGTGAATGGTATTTACTTGTTTTTCAAGACAATTTAATCGGAGGATTCAGTGCAACTCAGATTGTTTGTGCTCGAAGATTATTAATGAGCCATATCAGCACAGAAGTTTTAGATTTTGAACATTATGAACTAATAAATGATAAAGAAATTTATGACTGGACTGGCCTGACTATTGAACAGTTTACTGATTTATTAGCCAACACACCTAGCCTAAATCAAAGAAGAAATAAAAGAACTATTCTAGCAGCTTTGTTAGCGAAACTCCGAACCTGCGAATCAAATGCACGGTGAGCATCGATTTTTAAAACCAGCGAAGCCACTTAGTCGCGAATGCTCCATACTGGCAGAGAAGCACTACTGCAGGACTTTTTTCCTATTCACTGAGGCTTTGACCATATGACCCGGGAAGATGTAGCACGGAGGAACTTATGATTCCTGAAATATTTTTTGGAAACCCGGAGAGTCCTGCTGACGAAATAAAAGCCATAACAATTGTAGATGGCACTTACACATATATTCAAAGGAGATCAAAATTCCTGTTTCAAAGGAAATCCTATAGCAGCCACAAGTTCAGAAACTTATTAAAGCGGTTTCTGTTTGTCTGGTGTGACGGGCACAGTCATCATAGAAGTTTGTGGTCTATACGCTACTACTTCTTTAGATGCGCAAATAATGCTTTATATTATACAAAATGAAAATGATCATGGTGACGTATTGTTTCAATGGTTTCACCAAAATGGGGTCGTATTTATTTTGGACTGTGGCTTCAGAGATGCAATTTTCACCCTTGAAGGATATGGATACACCGCTAAGATGCCCGAGACTAAGCTCCCTGGGGAAACGCAACTAACAACAGAACAAGCAAATAAACGGTTTTTCTTTCTTTCTTTCTTCTTTCTTCTTTCATAAGTCGCGACTTGTTACTATTTGCCGATGGGACGTGGAAGTCGTAAATGGCCGATTTAGAAGAGATTTCCGGCTGCTGAGACACGTCAACGTCAATATAACACTGCAGTGTTAACGTGCCAAACAAGCAATTCTAAAATAATTCATCATATTGTGCATAATATGATGGATTATTTTAGAATTGCTACCGCATTAATGAATGCTTATCACGTTTTGATAGTGGATAGCGTTCATGCTGCTGATATCCTTCAAATAATAGGTGAAAGAATAAACATGCCCAATACAGTGGGAGATCTTGTGAATAGACATAATTTAAACCGAAGGCGAGTACAGTTCCAACCCTTAGCTGCAGATATGGCAGATTTTAATGATTTTTCAACATTGTCAGAAGAAGATTTAATATTATTTAGACTTGGTGTATATCAGCTCAAACAAGCAAAAAGCTATTACGGAGAGCACCTTCAATCTGACGGAGCTATTATCATTGAGCTCGGTGGTGGGATCCCTCTGGAAATAGTCACGGAACTTAAAGGGGAAGACTTGTGTATCATAAGAGGACGAATACAATCCCGCCACATCCAAGTCAAAAAATACTATGTGTACATTGCACTAGATCGGGCAGCAAATGGTTGTCGAGCATTAGCTCATTATTATTGTACATGCAATATCGGCAAGAGGACCATTGGATGCTGCTCTCATACCATGACCACAGTCTGGTACATGGGTTATGCTAGACATAACCCATACCGCACCCCACCTGCAATAGGATTAGATGATGTATATGTTAGATTAGGAAAAATATAAATGAATTAATACAATTGAATATTGTTTCATTTTGCTCTTTTTTACCTAAATGAAAGGTACTGAATTTAAATGAGGCGCTGTTGGTATTGTTGCTTGCTTTTTTTTATATTTAATATATTTAACCAAATGTATTAAAATAACACATCTTAATAACATTTTATTTCACATTATATTTTAAAAGCATGTAACAATATAACCATAGGGCGCACAGGTTTGGTGTCATAGTAAAAAATAATAGGAATTTTGTGATCTATCGGAATATTACTTTTTTTTTTCTGGCCGTCACTTTCAGCTTTGGCCCAAAAATGTATGGAACGTGAATGATGTCCTTTGGCAAGTTATACCGTCTTGTACTACAAGTATAGGGAAAAACCTGAAAATTATACATTTCGCACTCTTAATAATACATAGACTTATCTCAGTATTTTGGATTAAACCAATTTGAACTCTATTGCAATGATTTAACACAAACATAATATTAGAATTTAGCATATACAATTAGAGTCCAAATTGCCTTACTTTCAAATTTCGAGTTAAGTCGCTGTTTTATTAAAAGTGCGATTTGTAAAAAAGCAAGGTCTTTATGCAAGGAACGGTGCGGCGGTCCAAATTTTGAATTGAGTTAACCGTGTCATATTTGTACGGAACCCTCGGTGGGCGAGTCCGACTCGCACTTGTACGGTTTTTTTGCAATCTCTCTTTATCTTGATATCATATTTTGGTGATATATTAACCTACCTATATTCGTTAAAATATTAGATTTACTTATTAATTTAAATTAAATTTAATAATTCGAATTTCAACGTACAAATTATGTAGCATCCAAATAATTAGAAAGAAAATTAATATTGACACTATGTACGGGTCCTCATTAAGTAAATTAATTGAGTTTCATTAATGAGACAGCTCGGACACTTTTGAGATGGGTACAGTGATTGACAGATTCAATATATGAGCGAAGTTTTAGCTGTTGAAATTAATGTTTTAAGGTATTTGTCACGATGTTGTCTTACGTTTATGCAAATATTAAACATTGAAATTAAACTACTTTATACGGATTTTATTAGAGTACCCTATAATAATAATACATTTTATAATACCTACTAAATATGTCTTTTGAAATGCCCACAAAAACCAAAGTTCAAAACTATTAAGTAATAAATTAACATAGGTATATCGGCGTAAACATTTGCAGACTGATTAATATCAGTAGGCATAATATTTTTGCGATATTCGCAAAGTTAAAGTCATAAAATAGCAATAAAAAGCAACCCACGCTTCTGAAGTTAAGTCAAGTTATACTGAGATATTGCTTTAAGTTTGTAGGGGTTTTCTGATATGTTCTTGTAGGTGAACAAATAAAATGTTCCGTGATGGACGTGGATATATGTATACATATATGTTTACTGGTTGTACCAATAAAAAGAATAAAAATGTTTATTTGACACAAAATAATACATTCACCGTTGGTACATGGTTATTAGGTACTAACTATACAGTATGTATTTCACTAAAAGGTACTGAGACTGTTTACTAAACTAGGCAAAAGCCTGTATTTTGGCTGACAGTGTTCAGTCGTGGTAATTGTCACTAGAGTACGTATTTAAATTTAGACGTGAATGTTGCTGAACAGCGGATTACATTTGTTTATAAGTAAATTTACATTGAAATTAAACTGCTATATACGGATTTTATCGCGTTGTTTATTTGACACTTGACTACAAAATTTTGAAAATCGTTACACTACTACTACTAGGAATCGGTGTTCTTTAGCGAGAATTAACCTACCAAGGATGCTTCGCAAGGCTATTGAAATCAAAAAACATCCTAATTTTAATAGAGAAGATGGTTGGAATGTACCACCAGCTTGGGATCCAGTTATAAAAATAGTCAAACCCAAGAAGAAGCAAACCACAGCTAGACTTCATGATACTTTGAGCTCATTCTGCGTAAATAGAAACACCAATGATTAAATTATGTTCGGGTACTTTGAAATAAATACACTGGAACATTGAGACAACTGCACTCTTAGTCTCCCCGTGACCATGGCTGCTGAAAAGCAACCGAAACGTCGGGGAAAGTGTAAAAATAAATTAAATCTAAATAGTTTTAATAATAATTTAATTAGCTTAAAAATTAGTAAAGTTTAATAGTAGTAGTAGTGTAACAATTTTGTAATCAAGTGTCAAATAAACAACGCGATAAAATCCGTATATAGCAGTTTAATTTCAATGAATAATATTCGCGTAAATAGAAGACAATATTAAGTAAATTTACATTTCCAAATTTAAAATATTTTTTTGTCGTCTATTCTTATTTATTTATTGATTTTAAGGGAATAGTAGACATCCATTGGGGGGTTTATATTGTGAGTGAGTGTGGTGTGTGACTGTGGGTGTAGCCGTATGTGTGATAGGTGTATGTGTGACAGGTGTATGTTGTGGGTGCGTGTGAATGTCCGTGTGTGCGGGTGTATAAGTGTGATTGTGTAGACATAATTACATATAATATAAATACATAATTGAGCTACGAACTAACTGAGTGGTTGCGGGGACACGAATGCCGGGCGGTGCTAATACATACTAAAGCAAAAAAAAATGTAGGTCTTAATACGTATTTAAGATACATTGTAGTCTGGAGGTGAAAGAAGATTAGATTGATAGGTGCTCTGATATATAAATAGGTAACTGTATGTCATGAATGAAAACAAACATATAGGTGAACCTAATGAAAACTAAAGTAACCTGAAGTGAATTACTCATCTGAGCTAATAGATAATAATAATAATAAATAATATAATATAATCTAATATAATATTCTTTCACATACACGCAACATCATCCAGCCCAAACTAAGCAGAGCTTGTACTATGGATACTAGACAATGGATAAACATACATATATACTTTTTTTTTGTAAATACATACATATTATACATAGAAACACCCAGACCAAGACAAACATCCATGTTCATGCACACAAATGTTTGACTTCTGCGGGAATCGAACCCGCGACCTCAGGCGTGGCAGTCAGTTACACTAACTACTACGCCATTGAGTCGTCTATGCCATGGGCCAAAAGATTTGCTGACGCAATTGGATTAAGTATACAGTTTTGAATACCCCATCTTATTTACATATTGATTCTCTTAGCGGCCCTGCCTAATGTGTGTGTGTTTTTACTATAAGAATTAGCCGATAATATCGCACCGAAAACATCAATTGTAACAGTCAATGAAGAGATATCTACTTTCTCGTATGTGATATTTGCTATTCCTCGCTGTTGTGCTTTGCTCCCTCACAGCGTAATATTATCTAATAAATACTAAAATTACGTAAGTAGTTTACTAATCGCAAAATATATTTTTAAATCGGTCATGTAGTATTTTAATTTTTTTATTACACACCTACGAAAAAGTTTGCAATTTTGTCTCTTTAGATATTAGTACACATATAGTTTAGTATGTACATGAAGTCATATTTTTATCTAATACGGTGCTATTCATATGTCATTAATGTTTGTACCATAGAGTAGTAAATAAATACAGTCACAGGACTCGTAGTATCATTTGGTCCGAGCTCTGCGGTTCACACAAATACATATAATCAGTTAGGTTATAAAAGACAACTCCCGCAATAGGAATAATTCCTGTGTAGCGGACGTTGCAAATGTTCGAACAATGGACACAAGGAACACCCGGAACAACCATTTGTGGATCACACAAAGTTTTGTTCCGTGTGGGCTTCGAACCCACAAAACTCGGTGCAGTAATAATGGCGAAACAACCACTTAAACACTACATACGTCATCCGTGCAGTCAGTCAGTTACTTTATCAAGTAGGTGGTACATCATTTTGTACAAACTTGATAGACAATAATAATAATGACATATATAGAAGCGTCTAGTCACCTCTGTTGCCTAAATTTACATAATTAAAAAAACATTACATACTCAATGTTAATGATATTTTAATTCTGTATCTGATCCGGACTATGAACTGTGATTACTGGGTATTATATAATTTTATGGCATTTTAAGTATAGATGAATGGCATTGTTGCTATGTTGATATCAAAAGCAATAAGAATTATGCCATAGAGATATACTGTTTTTGCAATGTTAAACATTTGAATCAACAATCCTTGACTGACTAGTACTACCCGTGGATTATTGTATCTCAGTTATGTTGGCCAAACAAATTGGATTGGATAACCTATATATAATAAGTTGATATACCAACATTTTATAATGCATATTATGGAAAAAGTACATCGACTTAGCAAACATTAAATATCATAATATCAAGCTTATATATCGTCAAATAATTCTAAACAAAATACATCCAATGCTATGGATAAAAATACATAATATATCGCAAGATTTAAGACGGAACATTAAAATACAATGTCGAATCAGAGGTACGACACTGTAATTCAAATAGATTACTAGACAATACTTTCTATATTTACTTGTACCTATCAAAAAACCATCACTACTAACTTTTACGAATTAGAAATCAAAGGAATTCTTGTAATAAAAACTATTCAAAATTAATTTCGATCCAATCTCAATGTCATAAATATTACGAACTTAATTATAGTAATCATGAAATGTTAACAGAAATTGGATTACTATTTCGAACATATTAGTTAGGAGGATTGGCCTTTAGACGAAACACACAACACGAGGGACTTAATGTTTCAAACAATTACATATGTAGGAAATCATTGAAGGTGGCTCGTGCGTAACTGATAAGATTACCGAAGTTTAAAACATTTATTATCTCTAAGGCAAAAATACTATTCACAGTGGAGCGAAAGGAAACTATAACCCTAAACAATACAGTTTAAATTATTGAACTTAAACTAAAATAATAATATAATTAAAGAAAATATATTGTTTAGAGAATGAAACTGTACTGTCGCGTTGACAACGTGCCCGATAAAACAGTTTAGCTCGCGGCGAATGATGACCATTTATGATGATGTATTATGATTAAGTGGTCACTATCGGTTCGAATTTAATGTCATTCCTGGAATGATAGCTGGCCAAATGCATTGGCAGGAACTACTAAATAAATTATTATTTGCCACATTAATATGGTGACCAGTTTTGCCAAAATAATATGCTATTAATATCTGAAAAGATGTTATTTTCGATGCCGTTAGTTTTCAATAAAGTTCATGTCGAACTGGAACATGAACTCTATTGTGTACACAATGTGTATGCAGTGCACACCGTACCTTAGTTCGCTTAGTAGACGTGAGGAAAAGAAAAATCGCCGCTACTACTGCGCCGAGGGATGTGGGTTAAATTCCACACAAGACAAAAAATTATGTGACTCACAAATGGTTGTTCCGAGTCTGGGTATTCTTTGTTTGATTGTTTGTAAAGTTGGCCTTTAAAAGAAAAACAAAAAATATTCTTACTATTAATTTCTTATATTTCAAAATATCTCATATATTAATTTAGATTTTTATCTACGTAGTTATAGTGTATTTAGTATGTAACGCAGGTCTAATAACAGTAAAATCATGTATTTGTTTTCCAACAACAAAGTTTTGTTAACCATTAAAATGTACAATGTAAATGGGGTGTTAAGCATTTTATTTAAACTCGAATGAGTGCGTGTCCTAAATTCAGATTACAAACGCTCTGTACAGATTACAATAGAGTAAAGTAGACCGAATTAAAGATGAAGGGAGCTTAACAAAATTTCCTTTGTATACTGACTAAGATAAGTGGTGTGTAACGAAATGCTTACCCGCCTGATATTATGAAAGCTTAGATTGTTTACATACATCAAGTAGCCACTTTAAAATCTTGTAGATTTGTTACGAACTATTGTATTAGATATTCTATTGTTAAGTGCGGCTCTTAGTTTAGGGAGGTCTTTTAAGTAGGTAATCAATTTACTTGAAGCTTACTATGTGCTGTTCTTTCTTCTGCGCAGTTATTATTCTTAAGGGGTGGTAGAGTCTGCCTTCTTAGTCTTTTAATTTATAATAGCTATCGCAAGGTAACTTTCCGAATAGATTAAAGAAATCCATCGTCAAACCGCTTTACAAAAAAGGTGACAAATCGCTAGGCTATCGCTAACAAGCAATTACAGGTCCATCACCCTTATACCAGTAATAGCAAAAATATTTGAAAACATAATGGTAAATAAATCAGAGAAATTCAGAACAACAAATAAATAAAAAAAAATAGAACAGTACGGATTCCGTAAATAAAGCAGTACCTCCCTTGCAGGCTTTTCTTTAATTAAACATATAACCCAGAGCTTAAATGCAAAAATCTAGGATAGCATGTGTATTCCTAGATATGTCGAAAGCATTCGACTTTGTCTGCCATAAAACACTACTGTCAAAGTTATATAACTATGGTATACGTGGAACAGCCAAAAACTGGATAAAAAGTTACCTATGTGAAAAAGTACAGTATGTAGTCCTACAACACTGGGCGCAGTGGAAATGGCAAATGATTGTCCTGGGAGACGAGTTGCTTTATCGACCTCATTATTTGGACGAAGCTTTTGACTTTTCAATATTTCAAAACAAAGTAGCATTCTTATGCATCAGAACAATACTTTTTAGAATTTTCCGTAAACGACATTATAACCGTCTTGTAAGATTTATGAATATGGACGTTAGATTTCAAGCATTTAAAATATATATGTTACGGCTAATAGCCGAAGTGCGGCTACACCTAGTTTTAGCCGGCTACAACTAGGCGCAGCCGGCCACATGCGGTTAGGTTATGTTAGGTTACTTTTGAGTTGTAGCCGGCTAAAACTAGGTGTAGCCGCACTTCGGGTATTAGCCGTAACATATATACTAATATTATAAAGCTGAAGAATTTGTTTCTTTGATGGGTTGAAGGCGCTACCTAATTTCTGGAACTACTGGTTCGAATTGAAAATTATTTAGTGTTGGATAGCCCATTTATCGAGGAAGGCCGGAAGAGAAGACTATATAACATCACGGTACGACCAACAGGAGCAGAGCAGACAAAACCTACACTAAAAGCGAAAGCCGCGGGTAAGATCTAGTAAGTATAGATATATTTAGTAAGTATGAATAATATGAAATATGAAAGAGCAGCGATAGCTTAGTGGGGAGACCAATAGACTGCAATGCAGAGGCTCTCGGGTTCGAACCCACGTCGCGCACCTCTGACTTTCGGAAGTTATATGACTTTTCGAAATTATGTGCGTATTGATTGACAATTATCGCCTGCTCCGTGCCTCGGAGAGCACGTTAAGCCGTTGGTCCCGGCTGCCATAAACATCTATGGCAGTCGTTATTGGGAAAGTCAGTACCGTCTAATATCCTGACACTGGTCTAGCTTTAGGGTATCGTTAGCCTTCGGGTTGCGGAGGTCAGGTGGCAGCCGCATCGTGTAAAAACTGATATCCAGTCAAATCCGGTTAGACCAGAAAAGCCGACCCCAAGTGACTTGGGAATAATAAATGCTAAGAGAGAAAAAGAGTAAGTATGAATAATATTCGCGTAAATAGAAGACAATATTAAGTATAGATACTATCTAAACGTTATATATCGTACATTTGTTTGATAACGTGAATCGGAAGTAAATACAAAAATGACTTCATGTAATTATCAGTCTCATCGTTGTTATCAGATCAAATAATTCGATAAACATATTATGTATATATATGATATGCGATAGTTATTTATCAACTGGTTCTGTGATACTTGTGGACTTGCAGTTATAATGGCCCAAATCAAATATTTAGTATATTTATATATATAGTAAAAATATAATAATATGAAACAGATATTATATGTTGTGGTTTAATAGTATTCATAATAGAAATAGTTGCCAGTCCAACATAAAACTAAAAATAAAGAAATTGGGATATAAAGAAATATAAACGTATTTATTCACAGTAAAACACATCAAATAAATAACAATTCATACTTCTGCCAAACTGAAAAGCAGTTTGTTGGCAGATTTTGCTTTCTAATCATCCTAACTAATGTTATAAATGCGAATGTGCTTATGTTTGTTACGATTTAATTACTCTACCGAACATCATAAAATTTTACATAAACGTTGTCAGTGGAATAGAAAAGTGTCTCTTCCCATTCCACTAACAACGTTTTTCTGAAATTAGGGTACATTTCATCCGGAAGAAAGTACTGTCACTAACTTAACCTATATTTAAGCAAGCGATACCGAGGGCAAAATCTAGTTATTTTAAGGTTTACAATATTGTTAGAAACGGCAGTGGATTAAAGATAAAAAAAAAAGAAACTTTATATCGAAAATTATAATTTTAACTAATTACAAATTGACAATAAAAATAACGACCGAAACTTAACAAATCGATATGAACAATTCAACAATAATTTACACAAAGTAATTTCACAAGAAAAATGGCTCACGTATCTTAATCACGAAACGCAATTGAACTAGCTGTTGCCACGACGAACGCCAACGAGCAAGTGAACTCTCTTCCCGTGAGTGCTTGTTTATATAGACGCGTTGACATTTATTACTCGTCGTCGCCTAATACCGTCAACACGGCCTCTCCTGACAAAGGGTCGTCCACGACCCGGGAGCTTGAGGTGGTGCCACTCGGACCTGCAGCAGCTTCCAATGATGCTTCAAAGTCATTTAGGTCCAGGGACGGCATGGAACGTGCTTTATCTGCTGGTCCCTGTGCTGCGGGAAGCGATGGGTCATCACTGATCTCATCAGGTTCATCATCTGTAAAGTCAAGAAAATTTTAAAGATCATTCTATGTCATTAACACCAGTCACATAGCGTGGCATCCTCGTCATATACATTCTCATTTCTCTCTAATACGTTCACTTAATTCATTCGTCACATAACACACCATGTACATTTCATAATCAGTCTCACAAACTTCACCTCAAAGACGTCTCATAGTAATGAAAATAGGGCCCTTTTTACTTAAAGTAGCACGTAGCACGGTGATTGACGGTGCCTTCGACGTAGGCAGCTCCACTTAGGCGCTCTGGCGGTCGCTCTACTCGGCTGCTCCTCTCGGCCGCCTGTTGCACACGCGCTCACCCAGCAGAGCTCCTCCACGCCACCAGGCGTGCCGTCCAACTGAGTGCTTAGCACTACTGCCTCTGGACCAGTCGATCAGGACTCCAGGCCGACGCATACTTTATGCGCCGTCCTGCAGACGATCTCATCGTCTACCCATACAGTGTCACACACTGAAATGGGTCTGCCAGCCGCCAAAGCGAGCCCCAGGCTGAGAGCCTGCCGTGAATCATGTAGTACTTAGCACTACTGACTCCGGAGTTCCGGACCAGTCCATCAGGACCCCAGGCCGACGCATACCTCATGCGTCGTCCTGCAGACGATCTCATCGTCTACCCATAGAGTGTCACACACAAAAATGGGTCTGCCAGCCGCCGAAGCGAGCCCCAGGTTTTAAAACCTGCCGTAAATCATCCTGATTTACGCAATACTCACTATCGAAAAACGCAGCACACGTTTCCGGACACCACTCGCCTCGCCATGGCACCATGTATTGTGCCGCGGCCTGTGTGGTCTTGCTATAGCTGCCGGTCAACCGCGTCAGCTTGTAGCGACCGCTCGGTAGTACGTCGACCACCTTGTAGGGACCACGCATTCCCGGATCCAACTTCCCTGTGCACTGAGAAAATTTTATGACGAACACTAAATCGTTAATAGCAAACTCACGAGGCGGGCGTTTAGACCGATTTACATACTCATCCTGGTGGGTCTGGTTTGATCTGAGAAGATCTCTGGTTCTGCTTCTGGTGATTTCACGGAGGGCTTCTCGATTTGGTCTGGCTTTGTCTATAGCAATATCACGAACTAACGCACGAATAACTGGTGTTGTGGCTTCAGTGCCGATTAATAGATTTAAGGGAGAAGTTTGCGTTGATTTTTGTTTGGTGATATTTAACACTAATTGTAGTTTCCATAGAACTTCTGACCAAGACGAGCCTTTATGGTTAGTTTCGATGCGAATCATGTTAAGAACGGTCCTCACATATCTCTCTACCTGACCGTTGGCCTGGTGCATTTCAGGAGTTATATAATGAAGGTCGCACCCCATGTCATTAATCCATTTGGAAAATTCCTTGGACTCAAACATCCTACCCTTATCAGTTACCATTAATCTAGGTACCCCGAACAGTGAGATTGCCTGAGTTACCGTGCGCTTTAATTCAGTCGCGTCTTGACGACGCATAGGGTAAAGCAGACAGTACTTAGTAAACGCGTCGACCACAATTAGTATGAATTTAAAATCGTTGGATAAGGGCAGAGGGCCCAATGCATCCACGTGTACCGTGTCAAACGGAATATCTGGTTTTTGCCATGAAGTTATGCATTGGTGAGGAGCTCTTGGTACACGTTTTTTTGAGATGCATATCAAATAATGACCCACGTATTTAGTCACAAATTGTCGAAGGCCTGGGAACCAAAAATGTTTTAAAATAAGGTCTACAGTTTTGTCTACCCCTACGTGTTCGTGTTCATCGTGAAACACTCTTAAGAGGCTCAACCGATGGCCCTTTGGTATGAAACACAAAGACCTAGGCTCCTCACCCACCGGAGTGTATCGGTAGTATAGAAGGTCATTACGTTCTATGTACCTACTCGAATCTAGGCTACCATCCCGAAGTTTTTCTAAAAGCTTACATGTCTCGTCGTCCGCTGCTTGGGCTATCTGAGCCCAGTTGCGAGGGTTTGCAATTTGATTAACCAGGGCTGGCACGGGTGGATTACGGCTTAGATAGTCGGCATGTGGCATCATTATCCCCTTTCGGTACTCGATGGTAAACTCAAAATCTTGGAGATAAATCCACCAACGCGCGACTCGAGGAATCAAGTCCTTCTTGCGCTCAGTGGACTTTAAAGCATTACAATCCGTGACGACAACAAATTTCACTCCCACGAGATAATGACGAAAATGTTGAAGTGCTTTGACGACTGCTAATGTCTCAAGCTCGTAGGAATGATATCTGTTCTCGGCTCCCTGTGTCACTTTGCTGAAATAACTGACAACTCGTTTCTTACTGTCTGGGTGGGTTTGAAAAAGTACTGCTCCATAGCCAATACTGCTGGCGTCGGTGTGAACCTCTGTTGGCAGTTTGTGATCAAAGATAGCTAATATCGGTTCGCTAGTTAGGTATCCTATTAGATCTTGGCGTACCTTTTCTTGTTCATCTCCCCAATGGAAAATGACATTCTTCCTTGTCAGATAAGCAATACACGCAGTCTTACTTGCATAATCCTTGATGTAACGGCGAAAGTAACCAGCAAGGCCGAGGAGCTGTCTTACTTGCTTGACGTTTTGTGGTGGTGAGGTGTTTGCTAATGCTTCCACCTTCCTTGGGCTCGGCTTCACCTGACCCTGACTCACTACCCTACCAAGGTATTCGACTTCGGTGGTAAGAAAGGTGCATTTTCGCAGGTTGATAGAGAACCCTGCTTCAGTGAGTGTGGTAAGCACACGGCGTAGTAGGCTAATCCCTTCAGGAATAGAGTCACTTAGTAGCAAGACGTCATCGATATATGCCAGAACGCTACCTTCCTCAATGAGGGTTCGCAAGGTATCATTTATAATACGTTGGTACGTAATAGGCGAGTTTGCAAGACCATATGGCATTTTGAGGTATTCAAAATGATCTTCAGGAGTAACGAACCCTGTCAGATGGATACACTCTTCCTTAATCGGGATCTGGTGAAAACCAGTAGCCATATCAAGGCTGGAGAAGTATTTTGAACCTGCTAAACGATCAACATGGTCGTCGATCAGAGGGAGAGGGTATCGATCCTTAATAGTAATCCTATTCAGAGCACGAAAGTCTACGCAGAGTCTATCTGATCCGTCGCGCTTCTTAACCAGGATTATTGGACTCGCATATTCCGACTGCGACCTCCTGATAATGCCTTTGTCCAATAAGTCTGATGTTATATCACGTACCTTTAGTTTCTCCTGGTATGAGAGCTTGTACGGCCTGTAAACTACCGGCGTATTACTGGTGAGCTTAATCGATTTCGCCAGTTTTGACAGTCGTTGCGGCAGTTCCAGCTATCAGAAACTCTGAAAATTCGTGTATAACGACCCTTAGAGTTTCAAGTTCCTTACCTTGTAGTGGCGTATTAACCTCAATGCTACCGGACACCACTGCATTAGCGCATGCCGACGTGGGTAAGTTTACCTCTGAATGGGTCAGGTACTGTTTGTTCTTTGTCCGAACATATGTGACTCCATCTCGATTGAGAACATCGGTACCAATGATGATTGGAATATTCATGCAGGATGCCGGCACAACCACTAAATCTACTTCAATAGAAATATAGTCAAACTCCATAGTCACCGTAACATAGGACTTTGACACTATCTCTTTATCACTAATTCCTTTGAGTACGCTATGTCTTGGCTTAGGGCGACATGGTAAATACCTCAATACGTCAGACGAAATTAGCGAAATATCCAACGCACCGCTATCGATGAGTACGTCAATAGGTATGCCTTCAACAACAGCAGCAACGACGCCCGTACGACCTCGCGGATATTTGGATAAATCAGAACAAAGATTAACTTTAGATTGATTGCGAGATTCTGATCGCTCCTTGCTAAAGCATTTATCCTCCGTATGGCCTCTTCTTTTACAGAAAGTGCAGATAACGTTAGAATTAAACTTCGAAACTACTGCAATTTCTGAAGGCGCTTGTGCGGACGGTTTTGACTTCTTAGGGCAATTGATTCGAAGATGACCTTTCTGTCCGCAACCAAAACAAGACTTCTCACTATTACTAGGGGTCCTATTATAATTAGGACGCTTTTGTGAGATAGGTTGAGGACGCTTATCATTGAGAGGCTTACTAGGTTTCGTGTATATTGACAAAAACTGTACTAACTTATCAGACGTTAAATCCGCATTAGCGGCGGCCGCCCGTACTTGAGCGTTATCGATACCTCGTATTACAATAAGAGTCCTCAACTCCTCGCTTAAGCCAGTCACTACTCTTAGACGTAACAAGGTACGTCGTGCGTATTCAGCATACGTAGCGTACCTATCCGACGTAGTCTTCATGGCTTCAAACAAAATATTGGCAAAATCTAACTTACTAGGACAAAGTGGAGTAAACTCGCGCCTAAAATTAGACCATGTACGGTCGTTTGTTACCCACTCAGCCAACCAAACCTTAGCATCTCCTTTGAGGCACGAAGCTACTCGCGATAAACATTCATGGTCACTCCAATTGTTCGCGTCTCTAGCACGTTCGACCTCCTCACACCACGTATCTATGTTGTGAAGCGACGGATCAAAATTAGAGACAAAGTAATTGTGAGACTTATAATTCGGACGAATTGTGCTTATAGCCTCCATCAGAGCTTGGGCTAAAGTAGACGCTTCAGAGCGTTGATCCGATTCGATAGATCGACCACGGACCCCTTGGTCCGTAAGACGGGTTCGTGGCGGCGTAGTATGAGACTTCACACATGAATGCCGTCGCATTTCACCCGAGACCAAATTTTTTTTAACCTGGCCCCGTCCAGACGGCATTGAAGCCGGAGAACGGTCACAGTCATGGTTACATTGCACATAGCGTTGCGACGCTGGTGAACGGCGCTGTTCCAAATCCCTAATCCGGCCACCACGCAATCCAGGGGAGCGCGAATGATTACGATTGCGACGCGCACTCGGCGAACACGATCGAGAATTGTCACGCGAACGCGTCCTGTCCCTATCATTGCGTCGTGGCGTTCGACTCCTAGCGGAAACCCGTGGACGAGATCGCAATTTCTTATACTGTGAGTTACGACGCGAATCATCGTGCGAGTTCTTACAAGATCCACTACGCGAACGATAACGCGAGCTCCTGACACGAGAGCCACTTTTCGAGCGACGCTCTGATCGTCCACGTGACGCAGATTGCGGCATTTCACAAACACAAAATGATTCAATAAATGCTATAAGAACCCTCTTATAGCATTTATTGAATCATTTTGTGAAATCACACACACTTACGTGAAATCACACTTGCCTATTCAACACAGAATTATCAAGGAACTTTTGTTTAAATGTAGGTAGGCTTTGTATAGTTTCGGTGTATTTCGCAAAGGCTGTATTACGAGCTCTTTATCCCACTTCTGATGTTAGAAACGGCAGTGGATTAAAGATAAAAAAAAAAGAAACTTTATATCGAAAATTATAATTTTAACTAATTACAAATTGACAATAAAAATAACGACCGAAACTTAACAAATCGATATGAACAATTCAACAATAATTTACACAAAGTAATTTCACAAGAAAAATGGCTCACGTATCTTAATCACGAAACGCAATTGAACTAGCTGTTGCCACGACGAACGCCAACGAGCAAGTGAGCTCTCTTCCCGTGAGTGCTTGTTTATATAGACGCGTTGACATTTATTACTCGTCGTCGCCTAATACCGTCAACAATATTATTATTACTTGTGTATTGTTGTGTTTATCTATGATACTTAGTGACTGCGTATAATATGATCGTTATGTTGGTAATTATATCATTATTGAACGCCCACAAATGTTATGTCTTAGTTTGAGATAAAATTAGAATTTGACGCCGTTTAAAACAACTTTGCATTTATTGAGACTACATGGCGTGTTTTCTTTTTCAATACACGTCTGCCTAGATTTTGGATAGTGATGGTATGATATCATTATGATGCAATTAGATAATAGAAAAGATACGTGATAACAAACATAATATATGTTTTGTATACTAAATGTGATATAAAAGGTCTTCATATCCCTGCAATGAATCTATGTAATGCTTCGTTGTCGCACTCGTTTGACTTCGCTAGAAAAACATTTAAATCAAGACGGACGTGACGTCACATCGTGCGATAATTGTTATAAAACGAAACGATAACGGCCGGCACGCACTTTTGCTCCTGACTTCGTCGAGACAACACGGTTAAACACTTGGTGTTGAAGTGTCTTTCCAATTTGATTGTGCAGTGTTATTTAATATAAAAAATAATAAAGGGTTATAATAATCATATTGTAAGAGTGGAGCATCTATGATGTATAACGGTGTTTGCAATATTAATTCAGGAATTTAATTTGATTAATGTATTTACAACTGATTCATACAAATATAAGGCTTGTATCTAATATTGTGTTTATTTTAGTTTATTGTTAAATAGTTTCTGCCTGCAAATGTAATAACGCATAAAACTTACGGAATTTAGGTAGGTACAGTATCCAGAATATATTGTATTTGTGTGCTTAAATACTTTAAATGTTTTATAGAGTAACGAATCTTCAAATACTTTTACAGTCTTGCAGTTAGGATTAAACTTGAAAATAAATGTCTCGGTAAACTTTCATTATAAGTACAAGATGAGGGCAATAGGGTTGCTCCGTATTACTTGGTATTTAAAAATCTGACGAATATAACTAGTTTAGCATCTAAAATAATATAAACTCCATTTTGTAAAGAAAAGCAATCTGCCAAATAACTGCGAATAAGATCGATGTCCCAAACTAATATTTATAATGTCCTCAAAAGCGCATTTCATTCTCGGCGGTCAACCTTAAAGAACACTAGTCGTCTGCGCAGGATACATTATAGTGCGCAGAATGGTGCGCAGACACAAATGCAGTCTTTATTAATTTATTCTTATAGACACAACCGGAGAGCGATCAGGCATAGGACGAGATTTTGCTGCACGAATGGGCGCCTCGCTACTGCAACTACGTCGAGTGTTGTGGGTTCGAATCCCACGCGGGAAAAAAAGTGTAATCCACAAGACTGGTTGTTCTAAGTCTGGACGTTCTTTGTATCCGTTGTTTGGATGTTTGTATAGTCCCCCACTATACAGTAATTATACCTAGCGCAGGCGTTGTATTTTCAAAACAAAAATGTATAAATATTAGCAAACATAAATGTTAGCGCCTGACAATATAACAAAGCAAAGTATAAAACTATGAAGTTGTTATTATAATACTAGATCCTGCCCTCAGCTTTGCTCGCGTAAATGTAGGCTAGGTTAAGTCCCTTTCTCTGGATGAAAGGTACCCTATGTCCTATTCTGCGCCCCTGATAACGTGTTTTCGAAATTTTCATGATGAGCGATCGAGTACTTAAGGGTTGAAAGCGTAACAAAAAAACAAAAAAACTCACTGTAGCATTTGTTTTATTAGTTAGGATTAGGATAATATATATGTAGGTATTTCTAAAACTTGAAATCGTTATACCTATACGTGATAGTTCTAAAAGGACGTATATAATTCTAAAAATCTAACAAGAACTACAATCTTTATTACCTACGGAAGTAGGTAGTAGTTATTCTTCGGAAACCGTACATTTTTCTGGATGAAAGTTACCCTATATCCTTTTTTATACCACTGAGAACGTGTATGCGAATAAATTTGACTGCGCCGAGCGAAATGTGCCAAAACAGGCGGTCACAGTTAAGTGAATAAAATCAACACTTTATGTTTAATACAAATATAAATTATACATTTACTATAACAATTAATGTGTTTACAATTACTACGTGTAAAAAAAATTAAATAATTACCTTACAATTACGTAAATGAAACATAAATAGTTATATTACAATTTGTCCGTCCCAAATATTTAAGTTATTGGTTGACAATAAAGATACATATTTATCAAAAAAGCACTTCAAATCCTCCATACAATTTTACTATGGCGGCCGCACGCCGATTTTAATATGCGCCGCACGCCGATTTTAATATGCGCCGCACGAGCTCTGTCGTTATCTGTCTTACGCTCGGCGCAGTCTTAAGGTGTAACAGTGTAACAAAAAAACAAACTAACATTCGCATTTATATTATTACTAAACATATTATAATAAATCCCAAAAAAAAACTTTTTGTTATATTTTAAAACTCTAAGTACCTACAATTGAGTTTTTATGCACTATCATGTTCGCAAAGGCATGTGTTTTATACATAAATTAAAATTAATAAATAGTTACTTAATATGGTATTCAAAAAGCATGGTCATGTATATTTTGCACTTAAGAGTTCTTCTTAACTATACATAGATTCATATTGGTTAATATACACAAAATTCACAGTCATATATGTAGTTACAAGTATTTTTTTTTTACCTGGGTTTATTGTTTTGTACTCGACGTACCATCTTCGTAGGAAAAGGGGAGAGGAGAGGGAATGTCAGACTCAACCGGGGAAAGACTGACAGTCCCGGGTCCTACCGGCTAAACCTACCAAGGTGTGCCTAATCCTGCCTTGAATGGTGGGTGGGTCGCTGGAACTTACAAATGGTTACAAGTTTATTCTGATTTTCAACCTTTTCGGTTGTAATTCGGAGAAATTGGGTAAACAATACATATTGATACATTATTGCCGCACATCCTGTCCCTTCAGCGGTAATCCTACCCCATTTGAAATGTTTGCTATTACCCGACATGGCTCTAAGCTTATGGCTAATCATAGGGTTTGAATATGAAGTTTCCGTTTTTTTTTAAATCACCCATTTGAATTCTATGTGGTTACTTGTATACAAAAACATAAACCATCATGTAATTATGGCGAATTGAAACAACGAATACAAGCAGGCATTGAGTGATATAACTTTAAATATAAATTGTATAAAAGGTTATTGATATTTATTATTAATGATCCATGTTTTAATAACATACATATATAGTTTATTCTTGAAATATGAATGACATGAATTTTAAAATAACCATTTCATTTTGTATAGAGTCCACGAAATTAAATGTAGAACATAGACGGCAATTTCATAGTTAAAGACCTAATATTGTAACTTGAATAATTATTTTTGAACCACGCAAATTATTGTCATAAGTCTGAATGATAAATGAGTTTGAACATACAATTATTAGACTTGGAATAATAATTCATGGATCAAACAACCACTTTGCCATCCGTGCCAATTATTAGTAGGCGGTCAGAGGCTTGCCTTGTGTAATATTATTGTATGGGGTATCGCTTTTAGGATATAATACTCTTGTGTTTCTCCGCATCAGTGTCATTGTAGTGAGGCCGTCGATGGCCTTGGCCACCATGGCCCATCATGTAGCAGGAATGCCGGTCGTTTTTTGCGGCACGCCACCCTTAATGACATTATCCGTCATGCTCTTATCACCGCCGGGGTGCCAGCTTATCTTATATCAAATGGTTTGGCACGTGACGATGGGAAGAGACCGGACTGCATATCATTGGTGCTTTGGAAGATGGGTAGTCCTTTGGTGTAGGATGCAACGTATGTCGACGCCCTTGCGCCATCACATCTTCCCAGCACAGCGGGTTGTGCTGGTGCTGCCGCTGAAGCCACAAATTAAAAAAAACTGGTAGGAGATAATGTTTTTGAGCAATTTGGAGTCGAAGAGCGAGGGTCATGGGGCACATGGAGCATGAGTACTAGAAATTGCTCGTGCTCTATAAAGAGAAATAGCAAAAAGGTTGATCGCGTTTACCGTGGCCAGAGAGGTGGTCGGTATTTCAAGAAAAGAATAAGATTTGCCATTCAACGTGGCAATGCTGCCAGTCTTCTGGGCACACCACCTGTGATGCGGAGGAATTCTATGACGCCTATTAGAGGTTTTTTCTATTTAAGTTTTAGGTTTTTGTTTTCTTTTTTATTTCAGTTATTATTATTTTAGGTATAAGTTAGTTTTAAGGGATTGTGTAAATTGATAATATTCATTCTAACTAATATTATAAATGCGAATGTGAATTTGTTTCTTTGTTTGTTTGTTACGCTTTCATGCGTTAACTACTCGACAGATCATCATAATAATTATTGTACATTCATGTTGTCAGGAGAACAGAAAAGGTCATAGGGTTCTTTTCATCCACCAAAAATACTGTTACTAACATAATCTAACCTACATTTACACGAGCCGCGGGCAAAATCGAGTATAATATGTATTACTTGCTATTATAATTATGAACATCCTCAACCATACTCTTCTAAACATTGAATCTAAAACGAGATAGGAGTGATCTATACTAATATTATAAAACTGAAGAGTTTGTTTGTTTGATTGAACGCGCTAATCTCATGTTCAAATTGAAAAATTATTTTATTGTTGGATAGCCCATTTATTGAGGAAGGCTATAGAAAGCTATAATATAACATCAAGCGGAACATCAATGGAAAATGTTAAATGCATTCACCACATTTAAAATAAATGGATCATATTAATATGTTTTCTAAATAGGTTAGTATTTGCTAATAGAATTGTATGTGTTTTACGGCGAACTCATTTAGTTATATTTACGATGTCATTAGATTAAATTAACACTAAAATTACCTTATATAATATCATATACAATAATTAAAGTAAATATATTTTAATGGATGAATAAATAAAAATAATATCACATACATACATATATACACACAGAGAGCGCTGAGAAATATATGTGGTGTGACTCTGAAAGATAGAATAAGGAATAGTGTGATTAGAGAGAGATGCGGCATGAAAGTTGATATAGTGACAAGAATAGAAAAGGGTATGTTAAGCTGGTTTGGGCATGTAGAAAGAATGGACGAGGAAAGACTGACTAAGAAAGTTTATAAGGCTAGTGTGAATGGAACAGTCGCAAGAGGAAGACCTAGACCTAGGCGAACGTTTCTTGATCAGATCGGAGGCGTTCTGGACAAAGGCCAGGTTAAGAGCACCTTGAACCGACGTGCGTGTATGAGGAATGTGATGAAAGTGAATGAAGCCCTCTGCCTGCCACGTCTCTAAGTGTGTCAGGATCGTAGCAAATGGAAATCCGTAGTCTCTGCCTACCCCTCTGGGAAACAGGCGTGAATCTATGTATGTATGTATGTAATATCACATAATTTACTTATATGTGTAAAAAATATGAATGATTAACAATCAACAGTCTGCAAAAGATTACGTCAAGTTCACCCTTATTTCTCATTTTGCAGGTTGATAAAACCATGATGGACAAAGTGCTGGGATATATCAAAAAGGGTAAAAAAGAAGGTACACGATTAGTCGCGGGAGGCAACCGCATCGGTATTGAGGGATATTACATAGAGCCTACGATATTTACCGATGTGAAGGATGATATGACTATCGCTAAAGAAGAACTTAGTATTTTCATTTCATGATATACGGCACTATAAATACCAATAATACGATCATATTATTTTAGTTAGTAAGTCATCGAAGTCTTTGTAAAGAAAGGTCTATGTATCTTAAACTTTAATAAAATAAAAATAATCTATATACATATATAAATCTCTTCCGTTACTGAGTGACTGACAGACAACGCACAGCCGAAACTACTGAACGCAAGAAGCTGAAATTTGGCATGTATGTTCCTTGGAGAGTGTAGGGGAGCACTAAGAGAGAATTTTTGGAAATTCCACCCTTAAGGGAGTGAAAGAGGTGAAACCCGATAATGACACGGGAACGGGACTTACGCGGGTGAAACCGCGGGAAAACGACTAGTACTATATATTGGTAGCGACTTTGCTTGCTGGCAACAATGATTTTCTGGATTTAAGTTACCCTGTGTCCTGTTCTGTACTCCAGACATCGTGTATGCAAAACGCCATGTTAGTCGGTCGAGTAGTAAAGGCATGAAAGCGTAACAAACAAACTCACATTCACATTTATAATATTAGCAAGGATTAGGATTTAGATATATTTAAAGTCGGTGTATTTTTTCTTTATACGTATAATTATGATGTTATAGAGAATTTTTCAATGACATTAGACAATAGTAACTGCTTCAAGTAGCTGAGGTATAATTCTTCAAGCAAATATGCTGCTTGAAAAATGATTGCATACTCGCGAGGTTGCAATGTGACAATTATGTAAGTTTGACATGTCTGAACGATAAAGTTCTTAGCACAGAGTTCTACGTGGTAACGCTGTTAACAATCTGAGTCATTCTACTAAGTCTAGATCACTCATGAAAACATTTAAGTCATAATTATTTATCTATTTCTATTATTTCTTTAGATTTTCGGGCCAAAGCATTCTAAAGTTGGACACCTTAGAGGAGGTGATTGATCGCGCTAATGCGACTAACTACGGTCTAGCAGCGGGCATATTTACTTCCAACATCACCAACGCATTGCAGTTCACCAAGCATGTCGAAGCCAGAGTTGTTTGGTACGTAATGCTTGGGATAGTGCTTCTATTAGGTTTGTAATATCAATCCCACGAAGACAGTTTAAATAGCCTGCATGATAAGATGTTTTTTGTGATTTTAGTTGTGAATGGTATTACTAGCCTAATCTATTCTTATTTAATTTTTTATTTATCTGAAATTCGTATATGGATTTTTAATCTAGTATTATACTAGGTAATAAAAATACAATATTTTGCTGCGCCCTAACTGTTTAATGTTGATAATACCTTTAATTTTGTAACAACTATGTACACATGAATACAATAAATATATGAATTTGAATTTCTACGCCACGTCAACAGAAAGATCACATGTTTATTCATATAACATCTCGTCTCCGTCAAAGACTTGTTTTAATAATCAGTAATATTAAATTAAATTTTGTATTGATAACTTGATTCGACTTTGCATCTGTATTAATTTGAAGCTAATCTTACAGCTTCATATTAAGATCTTAATTTTTAAGTATATGTAAATGTTTTCTTTGTTATAGGGTAAACATTTACCTAGAAGCGAGTCCACAAACTCCGTTCGGAGGTTTCAAGGGATCTGGTTTGGGTCGTGAGAAGTGAGTATTTATATCATCTATCTTTATTTTCTTAGTATTATCAAATAAGATATTAGTTATCATCAGTGATCGAAATTACGTGAGCTATTTCGGGTCAACGAACTCTAATATTGATATTAGTATAGATATGCCCGGAAAAGCCCATTTTTAATTATGATTGCCTTTCTAATATTATATGTACATGTATTCGTATCAAAACAAAGATTTGGACTTGAGATTATAGAATTTTATCAATGTTTAAGCTATATTAGAACAGTCCAAATGTTACAAAATAATGTCTTGATTGACAAAAGCGGTAAAATTTCTAACTAAAGGCTAGCGCTATATTAGTAACTATGTGTATGATGCCCTATCCGTCGGGAGAGTGTAACTTAGAATGAAAGAAAGAATGCTATGAAACAATTTTTTTTTTCTGTGGTTTCTACTGTGTGAACGCCTACTTAGAAGTGAAGACTGTGACTATGGTTCTACCAAACCAATTTTAATACTAATAAATTAAATACTATATGATAAATGTCAATACTAACAAATTATCTTTAATTTATTAGTATTGACTTCAGCTGGTGCTGATAAAACAAACGAGTTGCAATTCGCGGTGTGTTCGTGTCTCATTCATTAGTAGCCTATGTTCTCAATAGCTGAGGGTAGCTGGGAAAGGTTACCTTTATATCAAATTCTAAAACGAAATTCGTTAATTGGGCCATTCACGTCAACGTATGTATAATACTTTATACATACGTTGACGTGGGTTTACTCATTTATAATATTAATATATAGATTATATTTATATGTTACAATGAACACTGTAGTTTTATTTTGCGCCAGGTAGTACTGACAATAGAAAATATACTATCTTAAGGTCTCAAATTTTGTAAAAGATATTTTCGCAAAATAGATACTCCAGACCACAGAATAATTTCTGTGTCACGGAGTACTTTACAAGCATTCAAACGCACACAAAAACATCTTTTACTTTGCAGTTTCCCTTGAATAATATTTGAGCCCTTTCTGAAGTTATTACTGCAGAACCTAAAAAAAACAATCAGAACCAGAAATCTATAATTGTGAGGTTTTCAAAATATATGCTAAGTATTGAAATGAAAAAGGTAAAAACCTGCAGGTGATTTATTGGTCCATACTTAATAACTGGAAATCGTATGACCGCTCTCATATAGCGGCGATCACACGAGCCAAACAGATAGCATATATATAAAAAAAAATAGCCCACAACAGTAAATATATATATCTAAAATGGTATACCAAAGTAATAATAAATATTACGTAAAAATAAAATACATTAATTTAAAAAAAAAATGATTTAGGTTTTAACAAAGAACTTTTTAAATACAGCATTTAAATATATATATATTAAAAGTTGAAAACAATATAAGTTTAGAGCCGTCGAGTTCTTGGTAATATGTAAAGGAAAAGCGTAAAAATAGGCAGCAGATAAAAGCAAAGCATTATAATATTATAATAATATTATATTATATTATAATGAATGAAATAAAAGATAGCGGTTTTGTCGAGGAACACCGTGGTAGGTTTAGTCGGTATTACCGGGATGTCCTTGAGATTCTTGATCTTCATTATCATCTTTCTTTACCCCGGTGAGTCCGACATTACCCCTCTGCCCACCACCGCGGAGGGGTAACCGTCAATGCATTTCATCACGTAAAAAAAAGGTTGTTTTTGTTGTTTGTTGTTACAAATATTATTTTATCTTATTTCTTTTGTTAGCCTAAGTTTTTGTGAACATTGTATGTCATTTATTGTAGTATTATTAGCATAGATATAAGCAATTTGGTGTATACTGTAAGCTTATATTTTTTATGAATAATTAAATAAAGAAATATGAGTAATAAAAATAAATGTTACATAGTAATGTAATGTACTATTTACTAATATTATAAAGAGGAAATATTTGATTTTTTGTTTGTTTGTAAGGGGTTAACTCAAAAACTCTTCAATCGATTATATAAATTCTTTGACTATTAGAAAGCTATATTATCAGCGAGTAATAAAGCTGTATATTATATTTAAAAAATACTGTTACTAACACAACCTAACGTACTTTTACGCGAGCGAAGCCGCGAACAACAGCTAGTACTTATACAATCAAATTATGGGTATGGTAAAATAAACATACAGTAGCTTGACAAACATAACATAACATATATGTAGTGTCAGACGTGTATATCAATGATGAGGAACGGTTTTTATGTCCTTAGTTTTAATTCTAATACGGCTGTCTGAAATTATTGACGTAAATACAAATATAACTAATTTATATAAAAAACACATGAACGCAAATGTGTGCACGTTTATCAATATGTTGTATTGTTATCAATGCTATCTGACATATTTTTTTGTATTGTCACGCAATTTTGCAGATTTGTCTTTAAATTCTTATCGGCGGGTCACAATATTGATTCCGACTAAAATTGTGTATCGCACCATGACATTCATGTTCTATACTTAATATAATGCTAAAAAACTAGTCTTACTCGCGATAAAGTATTTAAAAGGTAATAAATATGGTTGTCTAGCATTATATTAAGTATGTGTACAAATCGCGATTGTCTAAAAACTTTCATTCATGTTCTAACCCATGAATGTCTTGGATACTTTGAAAAAAAAAGTATGACCAGTGATCGACATCTACCTTAAAATAGGAATTGAGAAGGTACTATCGATACTTTGTAGAGAACATTTTTTTTTTGTGTAGGTTGAATAAAGTTTATTTAAATTATTAACTATGTACATCATCATCATCATCATCATCATCTCAGCCGAAAGACGTCCACTGCTGGACATAGGCCTCCCCCAAGGTTGACGACAACAAAAACTTAATACGCAATACGCATGTAAGATAATAACGAATAATTAATTATTATTTATAGAAAATAGCCTTGCTATTCGGTTAAAAAATTCATCTTCAACGGGATTGTCGTCTCAACAGGAACCATAGTAACCATGAGTTTTCTACAGAAGCTACAAGATTATTAGTAACATAATTGTGATAGCTATATATGTATAGCGATAGCTACTGCAGAAAACTTAAATGATTACAACCGACTTGGTTGACAGTTTGGTAATCAGATTTAGCAGGATTGCGCAGCAGTAATCTCGCGCTAGTGACGACAACTCGTGCATTACTTAGGAGATTTGCAGAGTTAGAATAATTTATAACCTCTTAGGAAAAATACATTAATATCTTTTTATTCTGTCCCTATCCAGAGGAGTTCGGTTTTGTCAACCTTTTTCTATTGCAATAGTTGGGGTGAGTTGTGTGGTTGGGTGTGCTGAGACTCTTGTTGACGTGGTCTGTAAACCCAATCAGTGCTTTAGCTGTTTTGCGACCCTTACTGATGCCATGTCGGATGCTCAGTCCGACAAGATGTTATAACACTAACTACTTATTTACTTGACTATGTTGTAAATATAATAACAAGAAGCTATCTAAAAAATGTCAACCCCTTCAATTAGATTTTGGTCCAAAGGGCGTTGTGAGGCTGCCATACATGCCCTTTCCACGTACCTAGGTTGTGATGATGGAGAGGTTGTTCTCAAGTTTGACTTAACATGATTTTAATTCAGTAAACAGGGACACCTTGTTGACTCAGGCAAAATTAGATACACCCAAAATTTTTAAATTTCTTTGGCAATGTTACAGGTACCCTACAAAATTAATATATAAGGATAATCTTTTAAAATCTGCTGTTGGATGTCAACAAGGCGACCGTCTTGGACCGGTCATTTTCAGTTTGGCAATACAAGCTATTATAATAATATCAGCCCTGTATTAAACTGTCCCACTGCTGGGCACGGGCCTCTTCTCAGTGTGAGATTGGTTAGGCCATAGTCCACCACGCTGGCCCAGTGCGGGTTGGCAGACTTCACATATCTTTGAGAACATTATTGAGAACTCTTAGACATGCAGGTTTCCTCACGATGTTTTCCTTCACCGTTAAAGCAAGCGATAATTAACTATTTAATACGCATATAACTTCGAAAAGTCAGAGATGCGCGCCTTGGGATCGAACTCGAGACCTCTGCGTGGCAGTCCAACGGTTTCCCACTAGGCTATCGCTGCTTTTTTAATAAGTTATTATAATTAATTTAATAATAATCTAATACAAGCTATTATTCGGCAGATAAATTCAAAATGTAATGTCTGGTCTTTAGACGATGAGACTCTCTGAGGCGTTGCAGATAAAATATTATACAGTTTATACAGTTTATTATACATGGTAAAATTATTGATTTGCTACAATTATAGTGGGTGCAGTTCTGATCTCCTAACTAGGTTACAGTATAACCTGTATGAAGGAGTAACAGCTCCGATGCCCCCAATTGATTACAAGCATATTATGTAATGTTACTATTTACGTTCATTTGTATTTTACTGCTACTAAACTATGGTATAATCAAAAAACAAAAATAATAATAATAATAATGTAAAAAAAGAAAACATAAGTGAGCAAATTTTTGAAAGTAGGATATGACTAAGAACTATTTTGTGTATGTGTGTGTGTGGTGTATGTGTGTGTGTTGTATGTGTGTGTGGTGTATGCGTGTGTGGTGTATGTGTGTGTGATGTATGTGTGTGGTGTATGTGTGTGTGGTGCATGTGTGTGTGGTGTATGTGTGTGTGTGTGTGTGTGTGTGTGTGTGTGTGTGTGCGCGCGTGCGTGCGTGCGTGTGTGTGTATGTGTGTAGTGTATATGTGTGTATATATGGTTTTTGTGTTACATATCTTGAGTGCCACGCAGCTGTCGGTAATTATATATAAGCATTTTTTCTGTTTCTTCGTATGAATGGTGTAGAAGAAATGAGTAAATCATTTTCTTACAGTTGTAGTATGTTAAGCCGTATACTGGACAATGTTTATTTATTTTATTGTATAATGAAGGGCCAAGAAAATGAAAGAATCTTTTAATGAATGATGAACGTGCATGTGGGAGAGTACAGATTTTGTCTTTTCTACGTTTATGGATTGTCCTATATGGAGTTCTCTGGTGTTGTAGAAGAACTGTTTGTATGATAAAGTGTTGTCTTACATTTAGAATATTCCATTTACAATACAATTCATTGGTAGGGAATATGATAGGGCGAAAAGTAGCCAGTAGCCAGTATTATAGGATTTGGCCCTTCTTAAATACAAATGTGCATCTACTGGCTTGGAATTAAATACCGGTAAACGTGAACTTTTTTTAAAGAATATCGAAAACAATAACAAACATCTGGTACTTTCAAAATTTAATTGTTTGGCTCCAAACATCAAAATTATGGATAAAAGTTCTCTTCGTCTCCTTGGGTCACCAATCTTTGAAGAAGCTTTTAATTCCTTCATAGATGAGAAAATACAACATTTTTGTAAAGTTCCAGACCGTCTCCTCAAAATTCATATTCATTCGGCTTTTACAATTATTCGATATTCCCTTTTTTTCCCAAATGCCATTCCCATGCGCTAAGATCATCACAGATTTGGAAAAATATAGTACCTTTAGAAAAATTTATAAAATTATTCAAAATACTCAAAAAAATATTTTAAATGTGGATTTGAACGACCGAGCTTGGCTACAGGCTTCTCTGCCTGTTCTTCTTGGTGGGCTCGGCGTTCGCAAAATTTCCGATGTTAGTCTACTGGCGTTCCTGTCCTCGGTTCACAGCACGGAAGAATTAACCAGGAAAATGGTTAATTCAGAAGTGCTGTGCAAAACTGACGCTGTAAACGCCTGGAAAATGGCTTGTCCGAATTCTGTTTTGCCAATCAACCTATTCTCCCAGCAGCAGTGGGACGGGCCGCTTAGCAACTCTGTAAGAAAAAACCTTTTTCTATATCTTCCAATGATGCTGAGCGTGCTCGATTGCTGGCTATGGGAGAATGGGAATCTGTTCTTTGGCTTCAGGCGCTTCCATCGTCCAATATAGGTACCATGTTGGACGATACCACTTTCCGCCTCGCCATTTGCCTCCGTTTAGGTGTTTCGTGTGTTTCTCTGCATTGCTGTCACTGTGGATAAGCTTTCGATAGCCTCGGACACCATGGACTCTCTTGTAGCAGAAGCGCTGGTCAAATTTCTCGCCACGCTAATCTTAATGACATAATACGTCGTGCTCTTGTCACTGCTGGCGTTCCAATTGTACTTGAACTCAATGGCTTGGTACGCGACGATGGGAAGAGTCCGGACGGAATGTCATTGATGCCTTGGAAGATGGGCAGGCCTTTGTTGTGGGACGCAACATGCGTTGACATCCTTGCGCTATCACATCTTCCAAGCACTGCGGGATGTGCCGGCGCTGCTGCTGCAACCGCGCAAACCCTCAAACGGCGCAAATATAGTAATTTAGTTGGAAATTGCATTTTTGAGTCGTATGTAGTGGAAACCCTAGGTTCATGGGGTCCGAGCGCTCGTATTTTGTACAGGGAGATCACAAAACGCCTGATCGACGTTTCGCGTAATCAGAAGGCTGGTCTTTTCTTGGCCCAATAAATCAGCATTGCCATTCAACGTGATAATGCTGCCAGTCCTCTGGGCACGTTACCAGTTGACAGCGATGCTAAAGAATTCTATGATGCCTGAACCATTTTTGTAAATATTTAGTATTATAATTATTTGTGTTTTTGTAATTATGTTATCTTTTGTAATACGTTTGTAAATATATATTAGATTATTTCGTTTTAAAATTAATTATGTTAATATATATTATATTAATTATTTACTTGACCAACAATTAGTTTTCGACGTTTTTATCTATTACTGGAAGTATTGCAATAGATCTATGGTTCACATATTCCATGTCCCGCTTAGAGACTTATAATATACAGAACGGATAATTACATACACATATTTACAAAATATGCTAATATTGGACACAAAGTATTACATAAATATTTTACATGATGCACTCTTATCTTATCGTATGCAAAAATTAAAATCGTTGCGGGTTATACAGTGTGAGTTTTCATAAAGTTCACATATGAAAATGAGTGAAACTACACATCATTTTATCGCTAAACATCATTAAAATAATTAGCGACTGAAAGTAAACAAAGAGAAAGATTTTGTCGTATTTATTATAGACACCCACTCCACCAATTTTCTTAAATCCCCAATGAGTTAACTATTATGTAAATCTAAACAGTGATAAGATATTATTTCATAATTATTCATAATTATTTCGCCCCTCTTATCTACAAGCGGTTCAATGATAAGATATATGTATATATGGCGTGCGATTCTTATTTGTCAACTAGTGTTGTGTGACTTGTGGACGTGTTGTAATAATGGCGCCCCAAATCAAATATATTAAGGTAAAAATGCAATATTGTCGTGTTAAATATTTGTGTATTTCTTGGCTAGGTGCAGTGAGGTCACACCTAGGATTAGCGGGTAAATCTAAGTTCAGCCATCACACATTTGGATAAATCGCACTTTATTTTAATTATTTATTCCTAGATGTTATCGCTATTAGCCGCTCCGAAGTTATAAAAATTTAAGCTCGTTTAAAAAAAGTTATTTATGAAAAGAAAACTCCTGCGCCAGTTAATATATATAAATTCTGTGTCGCGGGGGACTTTACAAACATTCAAACAACGAAACAACCATTTGTGGTTAATCATCACATATTTTTGTCCCGTGTGGTTTTCGAACCCGCATTACATGGCATACTGGCAATGGTGATGCGACCAATTAAACCACTACGCCATCCGTAAAGAAAAACTGACTAAAAAATACAATGATTAGTTATGTTGTTTTGTTTGTGTAAAAATACTTCATAACTATGAATGTTAATATTACTCCTTTGGTCGTTCTTTCAAATTTTTTCTTTTCCCTATATATGCATATCAGGGCAACGCCTATACACATTTTCAAAAAATATATTAGTAAACCATTATTATTATGCAATTATAAGTATAGATAGCATTAATCTCTAAAATAAGAGTATGTTATACATGTGTAGTATTTATTGGTAACTAAAATTTATATTATAATTAATAGACAACTTTTAATTAGACGACTCGATGACATAGTGGTTAGTGTAACCGACTGCCACGCCTGAGGTCGCGGGTTCGATTCCCGCACAAGTCAGACATTTGTGTGCATGAACCTGGATGTTTGTCTTGGTCTGGGTGTTTCTATGTATAATATGTATGTATTTACAAAAAATAAGTATATATGTATGTTTATCCATTGTCTAGTACCCATAGTACAAGCTCTGCTTAGTTTGGGCTAGATGGTGTTGCGTGTATGTGATAGAATAGAATAATTTATTTTAGCATGTTCTTTAGGTATAACTTATCATTCTTATCAATCTTGGTATCAAATAAGATATTGCATTATGATAATACTTTTGTATTATAAGAAATGTCGGCGAGGGAATTCTCGCTGAATTGTGCAATATTGCAATAAAAAGTGGCACATAAAATTACTACAATGACAATCCAACGCTTTTATAAGCACGACGAAGATTTTTCAATTTTTGAACGCCTATTTGTATTACCCACATGCCGACATAATGACATCATTGATAATTTTTTACTCATAAGCAAATCATCAAAAAACACATAAGTCATCCAAGTACGTTTTCGTTATATCGTAAAACGCGGCAATAGGTAGTTCTGACTATAAAGTCTACTAATACTATACTGTTATTCTTCACCCTTAGCCTTAATTATACCCAAGTTATTTTTATTATTTTATTACTTGGGGTCAGCTTTTCTGGTCTAACCGGATTTGACTGGATATCAGTTTTTACATGGAGCGGCTGCCATCTGACCTCCGCAACCCGAAGACTAAAGATACCCTAAGGCTAGACCAGTGTCAGGATATTAGAGGGTACTGACTTTTCCAATAACGACTGCCATAGATGTTCATGGCAGCCGGGACCGACGGCTTAACGTGCTCTCCTAGGCACGGAGCAGGCGATAATTGTCAATCAATACGCACATAATTTCGAAAAGTCATATAACTTCCGAAAGTCAGAGGTGCGCGACGTGGGTTCGAACCTGAGACCCTCTGCATTGCAGTCTGTTGGTCTCCCCACTGAGCTATCGCTGCTTGTACTACTAAGATATAATACTACACTGTTATTATGTACTATTATTTTGTTTGAGTGTTATCTTGCATGTCCTTTTCATTAACTTTATGTATGACTGGTAGTGTAAGTGGTCGCCTCGCCGTTCCTACTGTGTTGAGTACTGCAGGCTCGATTACTACACAGAACAAACATTTCGCACTCTTAATAAAACAGCGACTTAACTCGAAATTTGAAAGTAAGGCAATTTGAACTCTAATTGTATATGTTAAATTAAAATATTATATTTGTGTTAAATCGTTGCAATAGAGTTCAAATTTGTTTAATCCAAAATACTGAGATAAGTCTCTGTTTTATTAAGACTGCGATTTGTGTGATCCACAAATAATTTTCCCGTGCCTGAGTGTTCTTTGAGTTCGATGGTTGATTGTTTGTAATCTCTCCTGTGACATATGACCTTTTCCTGGTGCTTGAGTGGATTTTTAACAAAATAGGTGGGATATAAAATTATGTAGAAAAGTTGATTAAGATTGTTCTATTAAAAATAGGTTACCTAAAAACCCACATTGATTGCCTAACGGCTATAGGTATATACTCAAAAGGATAGATGGCTATTAAGTATGATTTGAAACATAGCCTACAGTCGTCACGACACATATTTCAATATTCCGTGCTGGGTGTTGTTGAAGTTAGTGTAAGAAAATATCATAACTAATAAATTAATAAATAAATACAAAATAAATACATAAATTATAAATTCGGAAGTAAGTTTGTTTGCTTGTTTATTTGTTTGTTACGCTTTCACGACTTAACTGCTCGACCGATCGTCATGAATTTTCGCATAGGTACACGTTGTCAGGGGTACAGAACAGAGCTTAGGGTACCACTTCTCCAGAAACAAGGTATTGTTTCCGATAGATAGAAATTTAGTAACGAAATCTAGGTTAATATGAACGAAGCCGCAGGCATAGTTTGTAATCTATAAAACATTACGCTACTAGCCGACGCGAGCGGAGTAGTAATCATAAACGTGAGTGAAACTACGCGAGACTGCTAGTGTGATATATCTTTATTACTCGTTGATACGACGTTGTTATAATGGATGATAAGAAATGGTTGCAGCACCTTACAGCTAATATAATTTGTAAACGAAAAACTTGGTAAAAAGAGTCGCCATGGGTTTCATGCCCGTTCTTCTCAAGAGCCCTACACCCTTGCTTCGCTGAACGTGGCAATAAATCTAAATTCACAGATTATTTTTTTGTGTAACTTTGACATTCATAAATGTTACCTTGTAACCTAGCTTGAATAAATTTATTTTGAATATAACGTAGAAGCAGATGCATAGACGTTAATATATGAACTTATTGAATCACTCCTTTGACTACGAATGAAAAACCAGGTTATTCATTTCTATAATACTACCCATTGTAGAAATTATAAACCTGGTGAGTCTGCTCCTAACAGAAGCACTAAACTTAGCTTTAAGCGATAACAAGAATCCAGTAGTTTTCTTCTTCTTCGACTTAAATAATAAGATTAGACAATAATTGTACCGTTTCAACCAATTAAATAAAACTTATTCACATAATAACAGCACTACATAATTACAATACTGTAATGTACAACTTATATACATATTTTGTTTTCAGCTGTTCATCGACAACGAATGGGTAGATTCCAAAAGTGGTAAAACGTTTGACACTTACAATCCCCATGATGGCTCGGTGATTGCTAAAGTAACCGAAGGTGACAAGGTAAGTGTTCAATATAGCTAATTTTTTTATTAAATTAGCATAATATTATTTTTTAAAGAAATTCAATTCCTTGGTCCCGTTTGCTTATAATTTTTTCTCCTACTGAAAGTTAGGTATGAACTTTGCATCTAGTTCGCAGCAAGACACTGATTATATCTCCAGTTTCCACTTAATAAAAACGCATATTCCAAAATTATAAGTTTTGTTCATGAAGCCAGCCGTTTCTGTCTTCGATCTCTTTAGATTTTGTTACATGAGCGACATCGAAGTGACACGATTAATGTTTGTCCTTCCAAGTGAGAGGATAAAACTTATCACTAGGCAAGCCTTATACTCGCTTACCAGCTTGTGGCACGTATCAGTTATCTATTTAGAGATTATTAAGGACACTCTTTAAGAAGTCACTCACATACTTTTTGATTGTTATAGCACAAGTGATATGTCTAGTTGGAAGCTTTTATTAACTACTTCTAGGCGGTTCAGATACTTATTTGCATGTGTACCATACTAGTGACGAGCATAAACGATCTACATAAACCAAGCAAACATTTTTTAAAGAAATAAAACTATTATATTTTTGCAAGAAATATCTATTGAAACATTTCAATGTAAGTTGTGCTAATAACCTGCCAGTGTAAATTGAATAAAATCGTTATATTAAATTGTAACGGTAATTAACTGATATAAAAGTAACTACTATTAAATTAAATATTAAATTCTACTTTTATACACTGGACCGCAAAGAAAAAGAGTTGGTTAGAAAATCTTTAATATCTTCAAAAGTACTTGACCTAGCTTTATGAAATAAAGACTAAATTAAAGAATATTTAATGCCACATAAAATAATATATAAAGTTATTAAGTTTATTTATTTTTGATAATTGTATAAAATACTGAAAATGTAAAATAATGGTTATTTTTGAATTTAGTACCAAATAATTCAAATCAATTGTTTCGCGTTTGTTTTAGTTTTGCAATAAATAAGTTATAAATATGGTTGCTCTGCCTTATAAATTTTGTTATTCTGAAGTCATCATGTCGTTAACACCTGAAGAATGTACCAAGATCCTGACAATGCTTGAAGATGGGCACAGTCAGCGAAATACAGCAAGAACTGTTGGTGTGAGTCTTTCTACAGTTCAGTGAATACTTCAGTGTTTCCATGAAACTGGATCCAATCTTCGAAGATCAGGAACAGGCCGAACAAGGTGCTTGACAGCACGGGGATCGCTATATGGTGTCAAGGATTTTGAGAAATCGCTTTCTTACCGCTGTTGAAATAAATAATCATCATTTACGAGCTGGAGGAAACAATCTTAGTACGGATACAGTAAGGCGGCGTCTGGCTAAAGCAAATTTAAAGCCTAGACCTGCAAATGGCCCAAAACTAGAAAGACACCACAGAAACTCAAGGTTGAGTTATGGTAGAGAACACAAAAATTGGACTCTGAAGAGTTATGTTTTCAGACGAGTCTAGATTCTGTTTATAAAAGCACGACAGGAGGAAAACAGTGTACAGAAGACCGGAAGAGCACTATAACCAAGCCTGTATAGAAGAAAAAGTACCATACGGCGGAGGCTCTGTTCACGTGTGGGCTGGGATTTCTTCCGAAAGTCGCACTGAGCTAGTCGTGCTAGAAAATGGAACTTTAACTGCAGAAAGATATGTCACTGAAATTCTGCATTCAGAATGCAGTCATTACTACGTTGGTCCATTTTTAGTGCACATGGGCGAGAATGCCGTTTTAATGCAAGGCAATGCCCGCCCGCATATAGCTCAGATAGTGTTTGCCTAGTTTCACACACATGGAGAGGCCAGCACGCAGCCCCGACTTAAACCCCATTGAGAATGCATGGGACGAACTGGGACGACGTGTACGTCAGCGGAATCCGCCGCCAATCACGCTACGTGAAATGAAAGAAGCTTTAATAGAGGAATGGTAGAATAATCCGCAGTAACGCCTCAAAAACCTAGTAGAAAGTATGCCAAATCGTATAACAGCAGTATTGCGAGCTCGCGGGGGCAACACAAAGTACTAAAATACGTGAAATATGTAACCAATCTACATTTACGTAAATACTGGAAAAATTAAGCATTTTTATTTATTTTACGTTTATTAAAAATAAAACGCTTGAATATTTCTTTTTTAATTTTTATTTAAGCACATTAAAATATTCTTTAATTTAGTCTTTATTTCATGAAGCTAGGTCAGGTAATTTTGAAGATGTTGAAGATTTTCTAACCGATCCTTTTTCTTTGCGGTCCAACGTATTGAAAATGCAATAAATTTTATAAACAGAATTTTATATGTAGTACAAGGTACAGTTTGCATGTTTACAGTTTTAGTAAATACTAATAGTTCTCTTAAATCAGGCAGATGTAGACCTGGCAGTAAGCGCCGCAAAGCGAGCCTTTCACCGCAATTCAGAATGGCGCCTTATGGATGCGTCCCAACGAGTCCAGATACTGACCAAGTTCGCTGACTTGTTGAAAAGGGACAGCGAATACATAGCACAGTTGGAATCCATGAACAATGGCACGGTGTGCAACATGGCTACTAAATTTATAGAAATCTGTGATAGCACTATTCGGTACATCGGCAGCTTAGCTGACAAAATCCAAGGATCTACCATACCTGCCGGTAAGAATAATTCTACGTTATGAAATCTGCATCGATCTCTAGAACAGATGAGTTATGCTAATATTCACTAACAATGCCATAAAAAAAAAATACTTTAACAATTTCAAATATACTACTTAGTGAACATAAAAGTAAATCTAATTAATATCTATCTTTAAATGAATGAAATAAACTTAATGACTAAATCTATTGCTATTATTCTACTTTAAAATGCGATCACATTTAGATTCAGATTTTTATTAGCTTTAATATTTAAATGAATCCTAATAATACAATTGAATGTAAAATATAAATTTTAATTTGATCATAATTATGAATTTCACTAAAATAAACATATGAATATTTTGATGTGCTTTGGATAGATGGCGAAAACTTCTCTTATACGCTGAAGCAACCTGTGGGGGTGTGTGGACTTATTCTGCCTTGGAATGTACCTACTCTAATGTTTGTCAGCAAAGTAACTACAGCGCTAGCTGCAGGTAAGCAACCCAATAAAAACAGTTGGCCATTTAGAAATTTGAAATAATTAAGACAGGAGCTCACCAGATATTTCTTCTTCCAGGCTGTACAGTAGTAGTGAAACCAGCCGAACAGACGCCACTAACTGCGTTATATCTTGCCGCGCTACTGGCCGAGGCTGGTCTACCCAAGGGTGTCATTAATGTAATCAACGGATATGGACATACAGCCGGAGTAGCCCTCACACACCACCCCGACGTTGCTAAGATTTCATTTACTGGATCTGCTGAAGTAAGAACTTAACAATTTCTGACGAAAATGTTGTTCAAAGAGGGTTAATGTTTCTTAAGTTTACTTACAGTAAAATGTTTGCAGGTTGGCAAGTTAATTCAACAGGCAGCAGGAGTGAACAATTTAAAACGGGTTACACTTGAACTCGGTGGCAAAAGCCCTCTCGTTATTATGGATGATGCGGACCGTAAGTTAGTTTGCACAGCCCTTAGGACGGACATGTAAAGACATTTTTAGCAGTTCATTGATAAATAACGAAAACGAGCAAATCAAATGGACACGATATATATACTACTCTAGAAATAACTGCTAATGGCTTGAACAGTTAGCAATTCAATTGCAGTTACTATTATTTTCAAATAGCAAAAATAAAGGATGCGATTAATTTTACTGCATTAACTCACGCATACTATCAAAACGTTGTCCAATTTAAATGTCAAAAAGATATCGGATGACAAGCTAGATAAGCGGAAATCATTTTATCAAAGCCGAGAGCAATCCGTGTTTGTTTTGCAAATGCTAAATTGCACGTCGGAATTGGCCATCTTATGTTAACTCAGAGCGGTCGCAACTACTCAAACGATCTCGTATGAATTGGAAAAAATAAAGACCTCAGTTTGCTATGTAATCAATGCTTAAAGCGCTCAGTCATATACGCTTTATGCTGTTTATGACCACTTTATCGCATTTTCCCGAATTATGTCACGGACTTTTAAATCAAATGTCAAAAATGCTTGAATTGAAGTTGTCGATTTGCTATTCCAAATTCGTACTTCTTTTATTCAAGATTTAAATATAATAATAAATATAAGATTTGAAGCATATAAAAATTATATCGTTTTCATTTGCAGTAAATCTTGCCGTGCCTTATGCTGCAAATGGTATATTTACTCACCAGGGTCAAATATGTTTTTCTGCATCCCGACTGTATGTACATTCTAAAATCTATGACAAGTTTATTGAAGCAGCCATCCAGTATGTAAAAGGGATTAAGATTGGTAACCCTACTGACCCTTCTACTACACACGGACCTCAGGTACTTATAATAATCTGAATGATAATTAAAGAATAGTGCCTAAGAAACAATATTTTCTACGGCTCTTCTATGATGTAATAAATGTGTACTGAAAATAATAAGTGCTTAAGCTACACATTAGGGGCAAACATACTATTTATAACTGCATTTTTTGCATTATACGTAATAAACTGTAGCATACGTGATTACATCAATGTATCTTTGAAATATATATACGTAATTGTATTTTCTGTATGGCGACACCTGCCTCGATTGGAATTAAATTGAATCGGTTTAATACGATTCTTACTATCATTATATAAACTAGTAATATCAATCCAGATATATAAAACTCCTGATTCTAATAGTTATATAGTTACTAAATTCTGCCGACGGATTCGCCCGTGTGAATCTTACGTACGTAATGAATAAGAAAATAATCATTAATATTAATCCTGGGCGTGGTCTACCTCCAAATATCTTCACAAATTTTGCCCTTAGGATGTAGAATAATGTTATTAATATAAAGATTGCATTGACCATAATAACCAAATATAAATGTACATTAATTTAAGTTAAACCTGATTGCTCATTTTGCAGATTGATAAAGATATGATGGAGAAAGTGTTGGGATATATCGAAAAGGGTAAAGAAGAAGGTGCACGATTAGTGGCGGGAGGCAAGCGCATCGGTACTAAGGGATATTACATAGAGCCTACGATATTTGCTGATGTGAAGGATGACATGTCTATCGCTAGAGAAGAAGTTAGTGTGTAATTTTAATTATATGTTTGTTACACTCACGATTCCCCCAAAAGGACTAACAATATTTACAAACATTTCGTCAAACGTCGTAAATGTACAATGGTTAGTGCGAAAAATTTTCGTACACTCCAAGCGATGATTCTTTTATACAGACTATAAACTATTTATCATCACTTTGTGTAACCAACAAAACATTACTTAAATCTTTATAATTTAAGTGCAATCTACCAGTTCCTACTTTTATAAAAGAACGTTGTTTCAATAAACAGTGAAACAATGTTCTTCTTTTTTCAAATATAACTTCATCGATGAAGAAATTGACTGCGATTTACAGTCCAGGACAAGATAGATCATAATCTTTCTTGTCCTGGACTGTAAATCGCAGTCTTGATAAAAATAAAACGACTGTCAGTAAAACGATTGCATGCTATTAAACTTACAATATCACAGATCGACGTTATACATGTCCAAATTATATTGATGTATAAGATCAATATTGTACTTGATAATGCTGATATGAGAACGATTCATAGGAACTCTGAAATACCACTAAGTCTAAACCACTCATGAAAACAATATTTATTTTCTATTTTTGTTTAGATATTTGGACCAGTGCAAAGTATTCTGAAGTTCGATACCTTAGAGGAGGTGATTGATCGCGCCAATGCGACTAACTACGGCTTAGCAGCCGGCATATTTACTGCTAACGTCACCAACGCGCTGCAGTTTAGCAAGCATGTTGAAGCCGGAGTCGTTTGGTACGTAATGCTTATTATATAGCTTCATTCAGAACTGCAATATCAATCCTTGTATAAACTACAAAAATAATTTAGTTCCATATATTATGTTTGTCTTCGTGGTTTCAATTGTAATCAATATTACTCTCCATTGCCTTGTTTTTTTTTGTACTTTGGAGTAATATTGAAAAATATTCGAAACTAATTATGCCCAAGTAAATTCCAATCTTATCAATATCTTGCTCTATGATTAGGCATGTTTAATATTAGTTTTATTTGAGGAAACAGCCACAAGTGCTATACAAATGATATCTTGTATTGATCGATTAGATATTGCACTTGCATTACTTTGTTGCTTATCAATGTACGTGTGGTCTTATTGTTTTAAATTGAGCTTGTAATTTTAGTACATTAGTGATATCGTTTACTATTGTATTGATTATATTTTTTGTTGCAGGGTTAACACATACTTTGCACTGAGTGCACACAATCCCTTTGGAGGTTTCAAGGAATCTGGCTTAGGCCGTGAATAGTGAGCATTTATACCTTTCTTTATTTTTTTTTAATGTAATCAAGGTTGTAAAAAAATATATGGCCTACCTTCTACGCTTGTTTCCGACATTGGATACGGTATAGTTACAAGCGTCGAGTGATATCGGGGATCTAGTTGATATAGTCAGCAACGTCGGTACCTAAACCTAACATTAAACAAATTAGTAATGCAAAGGATTTTATTAACTAAAAATCCTAATAATTACTTGGTATTTTACTGCGTTTAAATTTGCTATATTTATCTTACTGCTGTAAAAAATTAAATTAGTTATAATTATAAAATATAAAGGCAATTGAAATCATACATGTGTGTATATACTTACGTTGCTAACTGTATCTACGTTACTTCGTGAATCTTCTTTTATCAAGTACATCTATTAACTTGTCGACGATAAGTTAATACCTAGTTGTACCAGTAAAAGACTAAATTAGGTTTTAGTTAGTATTAGTTACAAGTTCATATATAATATGAACTAGTCCGGTAAAAGTTTTGATCACAAACTCGCGGTATTGGATTTACTGGTAGAGCAACGTGTTACAGTTCTATTCTAACATATTATTCTGTTGCAATATGAATATACATATCTACAATATCTTACAGACGTAATTCTGTGTTACATTTATAAATATTGATGTTTGTTTCAGTGGTTTCGACTGTGTGAATGCTTTCTTGGAAGTAAAGACCGTGACTATGGCACTACCAAACAAATTATAATTAAATTTAATATTTACTTCAACTGGTATATAATAGACTAACCATAACCTGTGATTTTGTTCTTTATTAGCTTGGAGTCAATTCACCTTTCAAGCTATCTCTATTTCATATACTAACAGATCTTTTAAGTGGGTTATCATGTATGTATCTATCAAATTGATATTTCGTCTATCTACGATATTATAATATGGATTATAAGTATAATTAACAAACATTGCATTCTTATTTAAATTTAAGTTACATTTCCAGCACTTGACAGCTGTCCACAATCAACGTAACATGGATGTGTAAGAAGATGCGCCGATTTTTGCATTGCTTTGTCTCTGTGTTTGGATAAGCCTCAAGCAATATACATATTACAAAAAACAGTGGTTGCATGCCTATGACAACTATATTATTTCTCTAAATTCATATTTTTGTATAGTTGTCGTGGTCTTTACAAGACTTACAAGTACGTCGATACTTTAGCTATAATTTGAGACATACTCTATTGAAAACTATAGAAAACATTGAGGTTCAAAAGGGTCGCGGTTTGTGGTATGTTATGTGGTAGGTATTATATATATATATTATCTTACCCAAATCAATGTATAGGTAGGTATACATTGACTTGGGTAAGGTAATGTCATAGATAATAATAAAGTCCTCCAGGCCAAGTTTCGCTCACGGCAGCAAATCTTAACGGAGACTGACCATCTACGCAAGAGATATTATAGTGCCCAAGTCCACTCTTTATTCTCTTACTCTCATAATCCGATGAGACGGTAATCCAACACGATCGGAAAGACATTAGGTGCAGGACCAAAGGCTTTACTTGCTTTCCGAGGCATGAGTGTTTCTAAAACCACCAACTTTCTAACGCCGAGTTGCTATTCCGACCTTTTTAACAGAAAAGCCGAAGATCTTTTTTGGCTTGACCCGCTCTTCGAACCCAAGACCTTATGCACAGCAGTCGCATTCACTATCACTGTGCCAAATTGCCATCTGATAGTTGCTAATCAATTAAGTGCCAGCATAGCGACTACATTCTGTCAGGACCGCACTAACGCCACCGACCACCACCTTTTGACAGTACGGTATTTCTTGAATAATATTTGAGCTCTTCAATAATTCCGGTGCATAAAATTAAAATCAATCATAACTACTTATAAATAAAATCCACAGCAATGTAGAACTTTTTAAAATATTCTGTAATTGTAATCAATTCGTAAAATTGTACGATTAATCACGATCTAGGCGATGCATTAATCGACCAACGCATAATCACTGATCGCTTGAGCGCCCTCATAGCGCAACGATAACGCGAACAGACGTTATTATTTATAATGATATTTGGTAAAAACTGACTACAATCCAACTTCTATAGTCACGATAAGAATTCCAGAATAATAGATGAAAGAAAAATAAATAACTAAAATATCTTTATTTCAAACGAGAATGTACACACGGCGAAATAGATAGGTTTGGAGGGCACACCAATATAGATGTTGGTGTTGGTGTGCGTGAAATCAACGTGTGTATTATTTCGCATGTTTATTAGTGTGTGTTTCACAATAAACTGTTGTCCACGCACACAGTTGTGATTTTTGGCCACTTTAATGTTGCAGGCAATATGAAGCATAAATTTAACCATATTTTTAGCTGGGTCAGTAGCATAGGTGTGTAAGCATCCAGCTGGCAAACCAAATGTCTTGGAGTCGAGTCTCAAAGCTGGCGTCAACTTTTATTGTATTACTTAAATTATTTTTTCATAGTTTACATTTTTATTTTTGTTTCTTAACTAATTATATTATATATCATTTTATATAATATATTAAGTATATATAAATAATAAATACTATTAAAACTATTTAGAAATAAAATAATAAAAAAATAAAAAGTGTAAAATTAAATTAAATCTAAATAGTTTTAATAGTTTTAATAATAATTTAATTAGCTTAAAAGTTAGTAAAGTTTAATAGTACATAGTATAGTGTAACAGTTTTCAAAATTTTGTAATAAAGTGTCAAATAAACAACGCGATAAAATCCGTATATAGTAGTTTAATTTCAATTATAAAAGATTTTTATTTTTTTTTTTTTACTTGGTTAATCTAAATAAATATATTTGAATACACAGGTAAACAAAAAAATATATGTATATTTTCTGGGCCATTAATTTTGTTACTGGTTTAAATAAACACCTTTAGTCATACCCAAAATGTATTTACTTTGTATGGATTAGCTCTGGTTCTTGAGATATTTAACATAAAGAACGGTTCCATCAGGATATTAGAACAATGAAAGAAAGTTACCAAGGCCGATGGGATAACCATATTATGATGGCAGACTCTGCTTGAGTTTAATAAAGGATTGTCCTAAATGTAAACACAATAGTAAAGCTTACAGATCAAGTTTTGTCTAATATTTTTTATTTCATGATTTTTTGTTAATTGCATATGTATTAAGTTTCTTGTCGTTATTATATAGCCGCTTCTAAAATATATATTTAATATGTAATTGTATTTTTATTTCGACTTTCTTTCAGTCATATATGTAGTTATAAAGTCTTATCTCATAAACAAGAGTCAATTTAACAAATCTGATAATTTTCTCGTATTCTGCATACTGAACTTACACAAAATTGACTTCAACTTACTATGCCGCAAAATGACTGTTCCCCAGTGTTATAGATATTCGAGAAAATATATAGAAGTAAATATGAAACAATTTGTAATAAGGAATGAACAATATTTATTAACTAGATGTTTCTTAAATTATAATTACAAATTATAAAGTTTTGTGCATGACAAATATTCTAAGTCTGACAAGAATTTACGTTATTTTCGATATTCAAGTGGGTAATTTATTTATTAGTGATATGAATACACATGTTAGTAAATTAAATATTAAGATACAGGTATCCTAAATTGTAATCTCACTAACAATAACATCACACACATATAACAAATTTATTTACCCCCTAGTATTGTTATTAATAGCCGATTGGTGCGCCTTCGCTATCTATTACTTGTTGCAATCGTGTCCTAATGTTAGCAATCATATTCCCACACAAATCAGTGCCACGAAATGATAACAATATTTTGCGACCAACCTTGTCAGACTTAAAACATTTTTCATCGCTAAAATATATCTATATTACTACACTAATCGAAATCTAAATATTCTCTTGCGAAGCGTACCCGGTTTTGCCTGTGAATATCTGACAGTAGAATTATCTTGGCTGGCCTACGACATGTCACACCAGCTGCACGCAAGTGGTTCCGTATAGTTTGTAATGTCACGTCATGTTTAGTCGCCGTGGAACGAGTAGTGAGGGAGGGCTCAATCTTATGCCTAGCAGCTATATCACGGTGTCGCGCATTGGTATCTGTGTATACAAATCTATCTATCCGATCCTGACGAATTCTTCATTATCCGTCCACATTAATCCCGAATGTCGCATCTGAAACTAATATTTCAACTGTGGCTACAATTCCTTACTAATAATATAGCTGGAATAGTAAATCTGTTTGAAAATTATGTTATTACTGAATCGATTTTGATTTAGGTATTCGATTGCCTATAACCCTGGAAAAATTAACAACTCTATACAAAGTACCTGATACATACTAAGTTATAGTATACTTTTAATGTCTTTGTAGCAGTGTGTACATTCTCGTTTGAAATAAAGATGTTTTAGTTATTGACACGATTGCAACAAGTAATAGATAGCGAAGGTGCACCAATCGGCTATTAATCACAATATTAGGGGACAAATAAATTTGTTTTATGTGTCTGATCGACTGACGAATTCCTGATGATTTTAATTAACAGCTCAGATAAAGAGTGAGACACAGATAAAAATAATAACTTTCATGGGTTTTAAGTAATAATAAAAGAAAATATATCGATATTTTTTAAAATAATTTCTATGGTTATAGGTATTATTGTGCTATTTCAGTGTGGAGCGTGCATATTTATATCGATGAAATTACCGAGCTCGGATACTGTGTTAGTGTGTGTATTATGGTACAGATTGGCGCGCTGTAACCTTGATCGTGCTATGTAGACACTTACTACTTAACGGAGTTATGTAGTAATAAGTTATGCTTTCATGCCTTAACTACTCGACCAATCATGATGAAATTTCGCATAGGTACACGTTATCAGGGATACAGAAAAGAGATAGGTGCCCTACCTATACCATTTATCCAAAAAAGTGCTTTTGTTTCCGAGATATAGAACATTGACATAACCTACAGGTACGCGAGCGAAGCCGCGGGCAAAATCTAGTAGTGTAATAATTTAAAGAGCTTAAATTGTAATCAAGTTAGACAGCAGCAGTTTAATAGTTTCAAAATTATGTAATAATAGTATTTTTAAATTAGGAATAAAGCAACAAATATCTCGTAAATGTTTATCGACTTATGTGGCTGACTGACCAATAGACTGCAATGCAGAGGGTCTCGGGTTCGAACCCACGTCGCGCACCTCCGACTTTTGGAAGTTATATGACTTTTCGAAATTATGTGCGTATTGATTAACAATTATTGCCTGCTCCGTGCCTCGGTGAGCACGTTAAGCCGTCGGTCCCGGCTGCCATGAACATCTATGGCAGTCGTTATTGGGTGAGTGTCGACACAAAAGATCCCACTGGGTCGAAGTGTCACCGGTCTGCACTGCCTGACCCCCACATAAGATACGTACATACATATGTGGCTGACTAAACAACGTGTTCTAACTCTGTAAAATCGATTCTAAAAGTTATTGCCAATACGCTGTTTGGTATCTCCCGAATGTTCTAGTTTGAAAGCTGTGTAAAATGTTTTAGTTTTGACTTTCCACTATTTACTCTATAAATTCAAGCTTAGCCGGAACTAGTGCAGCCATCCCTAGAGTTAACAAGCTCTATATTTATTAAGGAAATATTTATTATTTCCAATTAAAATGAAATTGATTCGTAGCAAAATGAATTGTTATGTTAATTAAGATATTGCTAGAATGATAGAGTTGTATTTTGAATGGTATCCTTGTACTTGTGTTAAACGTAAATCAATTAAGTATGGCTTCAATTGGGTTGACGAAGAATCTTTTCTTATTGTATTTATATTATAACTAGCGACCTGCGCCGGCCTTGCACGGGTACTACAAAAACTTAACAAATAATAGACCTAAACCTTCCTCATGAATCACTATCTATCTATCTATTGGTGAAAACTGCATGCAAATCCGTTCAGTAGTCTTTGAGTTTATCGCGTATAGACGCCTCGGAGGACTTCGTTTTATAATATGTATTGAAATTGGTATTTGCTATTTTGTAAAAAAGACTTCGCCTATATTAGTAATAATTTATGTCAAGGAAGACCTTACAAACATTCAAACAACGGGTATAAAGAACTACCAAACTCAGATCAACTATTTGTGCATCACACATATTTTTGTCCCATTCCCATCCCAACATTCGGCGCAGTGGTATTGGCGAGGAGACCACTCAACTAACTATGCCAGCCATGCAGTCAGTTTATCGCTAGGCTGTCGTCAATCGGGATGCATACGTTTTAATAGAATCCCGGATAAGGTGTTTTTTTTTTCTTTTATCTTAGAAAGTTCTCAATAGAAAGGAATCTAAATAAGTGCTCGGAAGGCTGGCCAGCTATTAAAATGCTTCTGTGATATAAGCGCGAAATATGTATGTATTACATCTAACAGTGAAGTAAAACACACTAGCTTCTTATTAGAATTTAACAATAGTGCCAAGCTGCCGGAGGGCCTATGCAGCTGAATACGCCAAGTCTGCCCATAAATTATTATCCTCTACTGCAACCAAAGTACTTGTATATTGCTATACGCGTAGCTATTTCTAGTATAATGGGACAGGTTCCAATCGACAGTGTTCTGTAAAGAGACGCCTTTACAGAACAAGATCCCAGGAAAACATTACTTATCTACTCTGAAATAAAATGTATTTGATAAAGTAGTATTAGTATGTACTTTGAGTGTATACATACCTGCTAGCCTGTCCCGATGGTCATTTCTCCGTAACCAGGTGCCAAATGCAGATTTTTATGTATATTTTAGAAAATATAATTCAAAATTAATAATCAATATTGCCAGACAATTTCCGTTGGCGGTAACTTTTACAACACGTTTAAAGTTCTCCTATGTTTGATTTTGTAAAGTATTGTACACACAAGAGCAAATAGCAACCAAAAGAAACTATTTTGTGAAAACGGTATCAAAATAGGTTGTAAAATAAGGAAGTAATTGATATTTTAAATTTGGATGTAAAAAAGTAGGATCGTCGTGAACAATAGTTATAATATATATATATATATATATATATATATATATATATATATATATGTGTATATCTTAGAGTTTGAGTAATGTAATTATTTGAGTGACATAATAAAAAAAAATTTTAGGTAACTTATATGTGCGTATTAAATAGGTATACGGCTTTAACGGTGAAGGAAAACATATTTAGGAAACCTGCATATCTGAGATGTTTGATGATGATGATGATGATCTGAGATGCATAATGTTCTCGAAAATATCAGATTCGTCATTTACTTAAAATTACATTGTTAACTTATCTCTTACGTATAGTAAGCCCACGTTAATTTATATTTTAAAAATCGCAGTGTTCCCGTGGGTAAACATAAACCGATGTTATAACCGTTGAATATTAATTGTGTTAAGTCGACCAAAGCTCTGAGCCTTTCAAATTGCTAATTAAACTTTTGGGTTTATTAGTGTCCAACGAAAAGATTACGGACCAATTGCCAATTAGATTTGATACGCAATTTTTTTACGTAAAATATCTCGTTTATAAATCTGAATATGATTGTATCTTCTATTTTGTAAAGAAAATACGCACTAGGGATAATCTTGATATCGAGGGTGAGTGTAGAATTATTGGACAGTCAATTTAAGACAAGCTGTGAATGATTTGATGATGATGATGATGATGATGATGATTTTGTGAATGATTACCACAAAAAGTTGTTCCGAACCTGGGTGCTCTCTGTATCTCCTGTTTCAATGTTTGTAAAATCCCCAGCGGCACAGAAAGGACAATGAACAATTATTTGGCCTATGAATCAACACACATTTCACCTAAACAATAATTTATATTTTACTTTATGACTTAATAATCAATAATTACAATTTTAATACACGTTTTAATCTTATTTTCGTTTTAAAAAGTATTTTCGCGATTTCAAATACATCGGCAACCATTGTATACATCTGAGACACGCAGTGTTGCCATGCCTACAGTTTTTACAATATGTGTACGGTTTTATCAGAGAAATTATTCCCTAGTTAGCTTATCTGTAATTTTTCTTACGTAGTTAATACGTACTGCTGCAATTGCATTGTGGGCCGCCAAACTATTCGCTACTGCGTAACTGCATATAAACCGCAACTCAATGACTATCTTTATTTTTTTTATCGCATTGATACCTATTCTAAATTATTTTTGAAACCTACAAAACTAGAATTTATGCCGTTTATGGGTTTATTTTTTGATTAAAGTTGATGCTAATATAGTTATAACCAGATTAACTAGACAATAATCATAAAACATTACAAGAACAACTCATTTGTTTAGTTGATTGGTTGACTGATTGCAGTTGTAGATCCTACCTAGCCCATAATGGCCCATATTAAATCCTTATTTCAAATGCGACCCGCATTGCCAAACAAACTAATAAAATAAAATAATAACCTCAAAAACGGTACATAAGTATTTTAGTTAGTATGCAATATTCTGAAGTGTTCGTGACTTATATTTACTTTTGATTGAATGTGGTAAACCTTAACCACATATTTATAATTTTTTTGTGGCTGTTGGTTCTTAGGCTAATAATGTATGGCAGCTGAACAATGTCCTTTCACCTAGTGCAGAAACAACTCACGTTCTCATAAGCATAACACAAAGGAAAAAAGGAATCATAATAATATATTCATCGCGTCCTACAGTCGCTCCTTTCTTGTATAAGCTTTTTCATGGTAGCGTAATGTAGCGATTGAATAAACATAAATATATCGTTTGACAAGGCCCGGCCTCTATACTTTGTTTATCTAAGAGTCAACAGCCACAAAAAATTAATTTAAAACTAAATTAAAGTTGTATTTGCTACAGTTCGTCAAGTACGTGAGACACAAAGTTTACGGGCCAGCAAATATCTTGAAACTCACGATAATTATTATTTGATAGGCGTACTTTGAATTTTATCTTGAATTTAGGTCCATAGGTTACAAATTAGTTATAATACTTTGCAAGACGATCGAATAGAACATTCTAGTTGATAAGGGAATCAAAATGGCGTGTATTACATTAGCTCGTCCTTCTTCTCTCTTAGCCTTTATTATTCCCAAGACACTTGGGGTCGGCTTTTCTGGTCTAACCGGATTTGACTGGATATCAGTTTTTACACGGAGCGGCTGCCACCTGACCTCCGTAACCCGAAGGCTAACGATACCCTAAGGCTAGACCAGTGTCAAGATATTAGATGGTACTGACTTTCCCAATAACGACTGCCATAGATGTTCATGGCAGCCGGGACCGACGGCTTAACGTGCTCTCCGAGGCACGGAGCTCGTCCATATTAATCTAAGTAAGGTAAACATTTAATGTGCTATGGAGTGTACAAAAGTCGTAGTGATATAAGTGGTCGGCCTCACCACTGCTACGGCGCCGAGTATTGTGGGTTCGGTTCTGACACAGGTTGCGAGATTCACAAAGAGAAGTTCTGGATCTGCGTCCATAGTTAAAATTTTTTAGTGCTTGAGTTGCCTCTTGAACATAAATGTTTTACTGTGTATAATGATGTGCTTATAATATTTAAAGATTGAAGTTTAATTGAATTATATGGCTTTTAAAAGAATTTTCGTAATTAATTATCTGAAATGGCATCTTAGCGATGAAAATAGTAAAGTTGGCTTCGCAAAATCACTGTTTTAAAAGCTAGTCATGCCCGTGTTTCCTATTCCACAACAAATAACATATTTACAATGTAAGGTAGGAGATTTAATAGCAATAAATAAACATATTTTATAAGTTTTTCTCTCCTTAACAGCAAAGAAATAATAAAGAGCCATAGGGCGGTTGCTCTTGAAACGGCGATAGATTCAAAATGTACTGCTGTTTATCGATATAGAGAATACGATGTACTTAGTGTACACATAACTAATGCAGTCTATTTCTCCTTATTCTCTTAGCTGTCACAATGATTGCCACAATGCTGTCTATATATTTATACATAAAAATCAATTACTGTTCGTTTGTCTCGCTAAAACACGAGAAGGGCTGGGCTGATTTAGCTTATTTTGGTTTTGAAATGTTTGTCGTAGTCCAGGGAAGGTTTATACGGTGAGAAAATATAGAAAAATTCGTTAGGATAGGTGATACAAAGTACACCGGGTCATCTAGTAATATTATAAATGCGAATGTGAGTTTGTTTGTTAAGCTTTGACTACTCGACCGATCATCATTAAATTTCGCATACACGTTGTCAGGAGAACAGAAAAGGACATAGAATACCTTTCATCTCAAAAACAGTACTATTACTAACCTAATTTACTTCTATTTTGTGCCGTTTTATTTTGTTTCACTTATTAGGTATGTTAATATTAGTTAAGATGTAAATTATGATTGTTGCTTTTGTTTATGATAGAAAACATATATTTTTATATACAGAAAGTTAATAAAAGACCACAATACCTACATTTATGCGAGCGACGCCGCAGGCAAAATCTAGTGGTTTCATAAAGTTAAAATAATACAAAGACAGCGACGCGCAGTGTAACCTTTAGGGTTTACTTTAGGAGAACTGTAGAATAATTAGGAAGTACAATGAGAGAATGTATAACAAATACACTTTTAATGTATTAAGATACAAATAAAAGACTTAATCTTTACTTATACAAATATAGTCAGGACGTGGTTCGCTAAAGACTTGCTTCGTGGTCCCTGTACATCAGGACACTTAGCTGGGAGTGTGAAGCCGGACCTCCAGGAGCGCGACTGACGCCGTCCGTCCTTATATAGTGTCGCACCACCGGTCGCGAGAGGTGGCTAGTGACGTGCGCCCGCGTTCGCCGGGCGTCTAGGCGATTATCGTCACAGCAGTTTAAAAAAAGCTACGTGATAATTTGATAAACCGTCCACTTGAGACAGAAGATGCGTTGTTTTGCCTTAATTTTCTCACCAAGTTTACATATTACCTACTTTCATCACGGTTACATCTACATCATCTCATTAGTTAAGTGTCCCTAATTTTTTTTTTTACCAAGTACATTTTTAGGTATAATTTCTATACCATGGCGGACTACAAACATTTAAACAACGACACAAGATTACCTGGGTAGTATTTGTGTCGTTATTCCGAGTCTGGACTCGGAATAATCATTTGTGGATCACACAAATTTTTGTCCCGCGTGGGATTCGAACCTAGAAATCTCGGCGTAGTTGCAACAGTGAGGCGACCATTTAAATCACTACGCCTGCAGTAAAACAAGTAATTGTAACCAGTCTAGTTTCAATAAAGTTGTACTAGTGTTTAGGCTATCAGTTGCAGATCACTAAAATTGTTTCTGACCTATAAACTAAATCAACCGACACATCTGGACTTGACATCTCGAAGTATAACAGAAACACTAAAACAAGTTTTACTGCGTAGTTTGTCTGCAACAACAGCCAAATAAATACTTCAACGTTTAATATAGCGATTTTTATCGACTTATCGAGAAACCAGACTTTAAATTGTTGGTTATCTGTCCTGAAAATCTGTAACATAGAATCTGTAAAATATAATAATAATAATAATATTCTACCACATACACACAACACCATCTAGCCCAAACTAAGCAGAGCTTGTACTATGGGTTCTAGACAATGGATAAACATACATAGATACTTTTTTTTTGTAAATACATACATATTATACATAGAAACACCCAGACTAAGACAAACATCCATGTTCATGCACACAAATGTTTGACTTGCGCGGGAATCGAACCCGCGACCTCAGGCGTGGCAGTCAGTTACACTAACCACTACGCCATCGAGGCCGACATATAGTTATAAATATAGCACAACATAAACATGATTCAATCGTTGACATCGGATATTGGTTCATAATAATATGTGTACGGTGTTTATATGGAAAGTATGGGGAAAACAAGCTCGAACATTGCAAATCGAGTTGAGACGTCACCACAATAAGTCAATTAAAGAAAGTTCAAAGGCTTATGTAAGCTTACTAGCTATCCGTCGGGAATTTTTTTTTTCCCAGATAAAATGTATCGCAGGTCCGTTTTTGAGCTTTTTATGATTCAAAATGTTATAATAATCGGTCGAGTAGTTAAGGTGTGAAAGCATAACAAACAAAAAAACTCATATTCGCATTTATAATATTAGTTAGAATGTAATCATTCACCTATACTATCACCTACTTCGATTGATCATCATGTTATTTCGCATACACATTATCAGGGATGTAAAATGTCCCCTTTGTCCTTTCCAAGGGTACCTTTCATCCAAACAAAAGTACTGTTCCCGAGGGTAGTTATTTATTGTCACAATTGAAGAAGACGCCGCCGCGCCGCGGCGAAAATGTAGTTAATATATTAATAATTATTTATGATTGTATCATATTAATGTTGGAACTTATATTGTTTATTAATTGCCTCAAAAGTAACAGTATTATAAAGATTTAATTTCAGCAAATCTGTAACAACACCAATACAAGATCAAACTTATATATTATTATATTATTATGATGGTCATCTCTCACTCAAACCTGGTCACCTGGTCTGTCTACCTGGCCCCTCGTATTGTGCGTAGCCGTAGAGTTAGCACAAGACATCTGTTTGCCACCAATTTATGTCGTAGCATCTCTGGCGTACGCTCACCCCTGCATCGTTTAGTTGACACTTAGGTACAACAACCAGTTTAGTTCTGTCGATATAATATTTTTGAGCAGGAATATGTTTAAGAATGGCATTGTAGGTATTTTAAATGAGTAACCTAAAATGTATCCGTTATTACAAGCTTTTATCAGCTCCTTGTATGACAAATATCTTACATCTTTATCCAATTCTTAACGTCAAGACAGAGTGTCACGCGGACCGGTCGTGATCAGCGGTTGCGCTTGCGGTGGAGTGGGAGCGCCTCTTTCCACCCCAGCGGTGACAAATAAAAACTCGGCCACGCCTGGACCGTGTTTCTTCCGCCGGCTGACGTTCTCAAGTTAAGTGTTCCACAGCTGTGCTCCAGCCGGACCTCGCACCGAAGCCTTTGAAATAGAACCATGCCCTGTTACTTATATTGTATAGTAATAGAATTCGCGTACTTTTGACAATTTTGTAAAACTCGCATCTATATATCACTCGATCGTGTGATTGCGAAGTGCATTGTTTACTTTATCTCCGCTACCTTGACTTTCCTGGTCGACCACGTTATAGAAACGTGGCCGACATAGAACTACGCTACACGAGTAAGTATTTATATTTACCTACCAGCAGTTGTTGACGCATACTCTTTCGCTGGGGCTCGCGGAGTAGTTATATCGGACTTACAAAAAAAGGGCAAAGAAAGATGGTCGGTAACACCGACTAAACCTAACACGGTGTTCCTCGATAAAACCGCAGCCGCGCGAATCACTTTCATATGCGGTCGTGACCGCGCCGTGGTTTCGGCCCACTGTATGAAATGGCAGGCCACTACCGGAAAAGACGTAATATCACTTGGTTTATCTTAATTGTCAATTGTACTATTTAACATTGTAATCTGTGGATAACGTCGAGAGCAGTGTGTTTATTAATTCTATAATTTTATCCTAAAATTTTTGTAATGTATAATACACTATTATTTGTTGTCCCTAATAAAATAACATTAAAATATTAACATAACCACCAGTAGGTTATCATATAGCCTGTCCGTTACAGATGACAAGACCATAGAATATTCATGGTTCTCTATTGTGTCACCTAACTGTTTTATCCAGAATCTAAAGTGCCATAATTTTTTTGTCTTAATCATGATTTGTCCGAATGATAACTTGCCCGAACTTAACATGTCACATAATATCACATGTCATAAAATTAAAATCCCTAAGCACACCTAAATTTATTTGTCATAAATATTACAATCAATAATATACAAAAGACCGTTTTCAATAAAAGTTGTAAGTCCTAAATTAAAATTATTTAATGTTTATTTATCCTAATAATAATTTTAAAACTAATTTCGTCGGTCAGCAAGCCGATGCTGCGGTCGCTCGCAGCCTCCTGCTCCTCAGCCCGCGGGCAGCCTCGCCCATACACGCCTACGCGTTTCTAAATTACACTCTAGGGATAGGGCTGACAAGACTGCGTGGAGTCGGATTCACAGCGATTCGTTTCTTTCACTACAACCTACTTTTTAGAAAATGTTTTAGGACTAACAATTTTATTATAAATGAACATTCGGAATAATACACATTATATAATACAATCTTATCTTATCTTATGTGGGGGCAGTCAGTGCAGACCGGCGACACTTCAATCAAGTGGGATCTTTTGTGTCGATACTCTCCCAATAACGACTGCCATAGATGTTTATGGCAGGCGATAATTGTCAATCCATACGCACATAATTTCGAAAGGTCATATAACTGCCGATAGTCATAGGTGCGTGACGTGGGTTCGGACCCGAGACCGTCTCCATTGCAGTCTGTTGGTCTCGCCAACTGAGCTATCGCTGCTCTTAAAAATATATAAAACAATACTTAAGACATATGTATGACTTTATTTCACGCAAAATTAGGAGATTCAATTATTATAGTACTCAATATTATGACATTTATGACAGAATAGTTTTAGAAGTTAAAATAATTATGTAAAACAAAATTTCGAGCTTTTGAACATTATGGTTTCTGAAGTTTTATGCATAATGATTTATGTACAAACAAATTTAGGAGAAGAAAGGGAGTACCAGTATTCATTTATTAGTCCCATGTAACTTGTCCATATAGAGACAATTCAAAGTACAAGTTGTCTTGACATTTAAAGTACAAATCGACGTGACTTGTACAAGTAGTTACTAGTTACGTAAGTGTGGGTGGTATGTGAATCTGCGTAGCGTTATTATGTGGAGTCACTCTGCGGAAAGGAAGCGGATGTCAATTCTTTGTTCTACGCGGGTTTGTGGGTAGCATACGTGACATGACCTTTGTTATTTATAAATCCTTCAACCAGCTCTTACTACGGGCAATCCGTCCGTACATCAAATCGTTACAGTACAGACATCAATTAGGTTTAATACATATGTTTATTGTGTTAAAGTGATTATTGAATCGTTTCTAACATACTTATTGGTTACCCGTGTTGACATATCTCTATCACTGAAATTAATCTACTTTACACGGATTTTGACGCGTATATTAATAAAAAAAAAAAAACTATATAACTACTAATATGTAATCACATTATAATGTCATACGCTATGTACTCTCTCGGCGAATAAAAAAAAATATTATTATTATTATTATTATTACTAAACCATTTAGATTTCATTTAAAAAAAAAAATATTGTTTTCAACGTTTTGGTTGCTTTTCAGCATTCATAGTCACAGGTAGACCGTGTGACTTGTCACAGATACTTGTGGACCATGCTAATACGTGTATTATTTTTATTATAACCATTTAATAATAAGTATGTAACCGTCTTATACGTGAAATGCGATAAATAAGATAAAAGTTTAAAAACTATAACCCGACTACGTAAAAAGAGGTCTAAAAAGGACCAATTTAAAATTTATATAGCCTATGTCACACGGGCTATTATTACGAATCTATTACACGTCATTAATTAAAATCGGTTCAGTAGTTTAGGCGCTACGGTGGAACATACAAACAGCCATACCCAGACTGCCAAAATCATTACCCTTCCTTTTGGCTTCGCCGTAGTCGGGCAAAAATACGATAAGTAAAGTGCAGAAATTATCCTCATATCGACTTCATACACTATCATAAGTTCTAACCCAATTTTGTAAGAATCTGGGATGGAGATAGCTTGAAAGCTGGTAAAGGAGTCAAGCTACTAGTTTAAGTGTGGCATGAATTAGCTAGTTTATTAAGTTTAAACCTTGTGAAGGTAATGTTAATAAATTAATTATAAAATTATTATAATGTCTTTGGTAGAGTCATTAGTTTGGTAAAGTCATGGTCTTCACTTCCAAATAGGCGTTCACACTGTCGAAACCTCTGAAACAAAAATGAATTTGTATATCTAAACGTATCATAGCATTGCACCCCCAGCATAATGCACTGTATACACGTATTGCGCCAAAATGTATGATAAATAGTTTCACTTTGCTTAACCGCATCAAACAGAACACCTCTCGTATTCAAAAGTAAGTGTTAAACAGCAGCCAAGGTCACGGGGAGACTCCCCGTGACCATGGCTGCTGAAAAGCAACCGAAACGTCGCCGCGTCGGGGAAAGTGTAAACTTAAATATAAATAGTTTTAATAGTTTTAATAATTTAATTAGCTTAAAAATTAGTAAAGTTTAATAGTATCTAATAGTAGTGTAACAGTTTCTAAATTATGTGATAAAGTGTAAAATAAACAACGCGATAAAATCCGTATATAGTAGTTTAATTTCAACGATGACAAGACTAAATCCAAATGATTATGTTGCGAGTGGTGTCACGATAATATTGTATTGGGGGTTATCACTTATTCTATACAATAATAATATTATATTTATTATAATGTATAATTTAATAATGTCTTAAAATATAGATAACGATAAACGTAACAAGAGAGGCCCGAATTAGCTTGGTGTATTACTGTCACATATTGAATCAGTTGCCATACTTTTATTAGCCCGGTGACCACTGACCACGTACAACATACCGATAGCATGGACTGTTCTAAATGTATAATATACCTACGTCTTACGTCATATTCAATCGGCTCGGCTTAAGTTCCACAGGACCCAAGCTATACATATTTTACGAAGTATAATTGTATGACGTATTCGTTAACGGCTTGTAGGCGAAGCGCGGCTTATAACTCTCGCTGTGACAGCGTGGTGGAACTTTCTCATACTGAGAAGAGGCCCGTACATATTATATTATCAGTGGGCCTGTTTTGCTACTGGTCAGCAGCCCTGTATATAAATTATATCTTTAACTTTACTTGTGTAACTTCAAAAGTAAAATTATATACATCTAGGTTACGTTGGGTTAACCAAAATATATATATATAGCACCAGGTCCGAGAGGCGGCGTGCGTGTTCCCACGTGCGCCTCTGTATCGTGTCTTTGTCTCTCCCAGGGGGACGGTGGAGGAAGTATTTCTGTGTAGTGGCCTGCCGTTTTACACGGCGGGACGAAACCACGGCGGGGTCGCGATTGCATGTGAAAGCGATTCGCGCGGCCTCGCCGTCTATGGTTATGTCTAGGAACACCGTGGTAGGTTTAGTCGGTATTACCGGGATATCAATTCCCTGGTGAGCCCGACATAACCTCTCCGTCGCCCCGCGGAGAGGTATGCGTCAAAGCATTCACCCACGTAAAAAAAAAAAAAAGGTTTAACCAAAATATGTGCTATAGGCGGCTTTATGTAGTTGTATTCCGCTAATCTAGATGTATCAATACTTCAGCTAGCCACACAAAAATTATTTACACGAAGTATAATATCTATTGCATTACATTTTTAACTTTAGTGTATTTGATTCCTCAAGCCGTCTGTTGAAGATAGGATTTGCACTGCGGTAATCGAAAGAATACTGCTTGCTTCACGGTTGTTGGTTATATTGACATCTTCTTGTTCACCCTAGCCTTTATTATTCCCAAGTCACTTTTGGGGTCTTTATTTAACCGGCTTCAATAAAGGAGGAGGTTTCTCAATTCAACCGTATATATTTTATTTATTATGTGTGTTCGCGGATAACTTCTTCGTTAATGAACCGATTTTGATGATTCTCTTTTATTTGAAAGCCGCCCGCGCCGCATGCGTCTGTGTGTGTAATTGTGCATGCCAATGTTATGTTATGATTATAGTAAGACATCTCTTGTTTAAGTAGTTACAAAACTACATTGGCTGACACCGACTCCCTTAATAACAATAATTTAATTATCTACAAGAATACGCAATTATTTTTTTACTTTTTACCGTATATTGTTTTAGAATATTCCTTTTTGAAGTCGGGTTTCTTTTTGTTAAAATTTTGTTTATTTTAATTTAAATTTTCAAAACTGTAACATTTGGACGTGCGTTACAATGGCGTCAGTTATTATCTCTCGAATGTTAGATGAGCGCTCGTGCCGTATGGCCCGTGATGTCCGCCGCCCCGCGCGCGCGTCCTTAGGCTTCATAATGTAGTGATGTGTTACTCGCAGCAACGTTATATTGTAAACACCTTCAAAGTAGGGAACAGCATCACCTCGGCTGCTATGAGAACGGCGAAGAGGCCACTGCTCTTGGATCAAATTACTGCTTACCATTAGGAAGAGTGTGGTTATTTTGGCAAGGACAGAAAAATAAAAAAAGTTGGTCACCATTATAACTGAACGTCCATGTAATAAATAACAATCGCATGTTATAAATATGTCGTATCTTTCAATTGTGTGTAGATAAGAGTGGGGTGATAAATATACTAGGTGGCGCAAATGTTATCACATTAAATGATATACTGCCTTAAGCTGGTTGATATAAGACGGTTAACATAAACAAAAAACTTATTTTCGCAGAAATTAAGAAATGACTTTTTGGAATAAAATAACTAAAATAATATTAGACACAAATTGGAACACCAACGTGCGCTGTTCCCCGCTCGCTAACGGTCAAAGGTTCCGAGAAATCGTCTTTGTCAACTCGCTAAGATCGGAAATTCCCGGACCCGAATACAATACGACGGCTTTTTTAATATCGCTGCTTAAGGTCTTTGACACCTAAGTACTTTATCCCTGCATTACATGATGTTCTAAAATTTCTAAATTATGAAATCCACAGAAATGTCCTGTGGCTAAACTACTGAATACATTTGGTTCACCAATTTGTAAATCGTCGTTTTGATGTATTTTTAGCTAGACGTATGTGATGTTATTTATACTAATATTATAAGCTACGCGTGGAGTTTAAGTGATGGCGTAAGTAATAATAATAAAGATGGCGTAGTGGTTTAAATGATAGCCTTGCCACTGACACCGTGTCGAGTGTTGTGGGTTTGATCCCCACACGGGACAAAAATTTGTGTAATCCACAAATAGTTGTACTGAGTCTAGGTGTTCTTTGTGTCCGTTGTTTGAATGTTTGTAAAGTCCCTCGCGATATAGGAATTATTCCTAGTGCGTGAGTAGTATTTTTTTAAACAATAAATGAAATGGATGTTGTTCCTATCTATATTTTTCTTTTTTAGTTACAAAAAGATGCCGATCTAAATACATACATATCATGAATCGTACACTAGATTTTAAGTAAGACCACTAGCAATAGAACTGTAAAAACTGCATTAAATTTATGCAGTTGATTTTGCATAATGCGCGTACAGACATACAGACAGTCATATAGAAATAAAATCTAAAATAATTGTTTCGGCTTCTATAGATTAATTATTTTCACTTGACTGCTGTGCATGAGATCTCGGGCTCGAATTCCGGGTAGGGCCAACAAAAAGATATTGGGTTTTTCTGTTTAGAAATCTCAATATGAGCCGGGAGTTAGGAAGTTGGCGGTGTTAGACACCCCCGTGCCTCGGAAAGCACGTAAAGCCGTTGGTCCTGCGCCTGATCTCTCACCGGTCGTGTCGGATCACCGTCCCATCGGATCATGAGGGTTAGGGAACAGAGAGTGCACTTGTGTTTGCGCACATACTTGTGCACTATAATATCTCCTGCGCAGATGGCCAGTTTCTGTTACGATTGGCCGCCCTGGCCGAAATTCAGTCTGAAGGACATTATACTAATATAATTTAGGGGAAAGATTTAAATATTTAATGAATTTAAGAATTACCATTAGAAAGCTATTTCATCCAGAAGTAGCATAGGCTACATAACACCGCGCTAAGAGCCACGAGAACGACCTATCATAAATGAAAGTGTACCGCGCGGACCAGCTAATTTAAAACGTTACTAATAATCACAAGGCTTATTTAAGTTTTATATTGCGTAATAATATCACAATTTTTATTAACAATATATTTGGGATCAATCTTGGAACCTACTTAGTAGTACTAGTTACTAGTAATAATATAATCTAGCTTTATCAGTGGCACTTAATAATCTCATTTTAGGTTTCATTGTCACATCAGAAAATCAGTCTTAATAGTGTTACTTTATTATATTTAACCATTATTTATCTTGAATGAATAGTTTTCGAAAAGATGACGTAATATTTAAGAGAAAACAACCTGCTGTTAGGCTGTTTTTCTGTTTAACCTTAAAAAACTTAAGCATAACGTTTAAAAACAAGGATTATCATAATAATAAGTAAAGAACAAAACAATATATTAATCAGCCTTAGAACTATTATCATCTTAACAGTATTATGGCACCTAATCCTTAAAATAAATAACTCTATCAGTCTTAACATGAATTAGTCATTATCAAATTATGAAATAGTATCACATACTTCTTAAACATGGTTACCACATTTTAAGTTTTCATAAAAGTTGTGGTACTTTTCTGGGATTATTCCACTCTGGTATGCTAACGTGGAATAATCCCGACAAGTACCATACGCATCGTTTTTTGCAGCTTAATGTTTTAAAAACGCAGCCAAAAAGATTCTTCTGTCAAAAAGATTTTATTATTATAAACGTAACAGACATCGCAGAGGTCTTTCTTACATACATACATAGACTCACGCCTGTTTCCCAGAGGGGTAGGCAGAGACTACGGATTTCCATTTGCTACGATCCTGACACACTTTTCTGGCCTCATTCACTTTCATCACATTCCTCATACACGCCCGTCGGTTCAAGGTGCTCTTAACCTGGCCTTTGTCCAGAACGCCTCCGATCAGATCGAGAAACGTTCGCCTAGGTCTTCCTCTTGCGACTGTTCCATTCACACTAGCCTTATAAACTTTCTTAGTCAGTCTTTCCTCGTCCATTCTTTCTACATGCCCAAACCAGCTTAACATACCCTGTTCTATTTTTGTCACTATATTTTCTTAGACTTATGAAATCCTATGTTATAATTAGCATTCAATATATCGCGATATTGCCGTTTGGTTTATGCTTTGACACCATATTCATCACTATCAAACCAATAGCAAAGCAAGGAAAACATCCGAGATAAACTTTTCACTCGTTCCAAGTATATTTTTAGAATTCTGGCAAACATAATGGGATGCCACTAAAGGAAATGATGTGACATGCTCACACAAGCTTTTGATCATGTCAGCATCTATGACGCTTTATTGGTACTCATATTGTATTTGTTTGTCTTCAGCTACACTATTTATTTCTCCACCATACTTTTGCCACGCCGCCTTAGATATAATTAGCTCCCCCGTAGATATTGTGTTAAGGAACATAGTCCTACATACTTTTGTTTTTGTTTCTGCTGATTGGAAAGAAAAATTGCAAACGTGTTTTGCCGATCACTGTTTACCTTAGTTGTTTGACGCGTTTTGGTATTTTTTCTTCATACTAAATGACTTTTACGCTGTTTTTCACTGAAGTTGTCTTTCACTGTATTTCGTAGTATTATAGTATTCGTCGTCACATGCTTCTTTTAACTTATTTTCCTATACTTGTTTCCCTCTATAATGAGTAAAACACCTTCCTTGATTTTTAAAGTTTTCTCTTATTTACTATCCAATTCTCTTTATACTGTTGTCTTTTATTACCTCTATCCTTTTTTAAACTGGACTGGCGAGTTTTACGCTTTTAGTGGAGGTAAGCGTTTAAACATTTGTAATGGGAGTCATAAAAGGTGTAGGTAGGTTTTCATACAAGTCATCGCTAGTCAAAATTGGCGAGTTTTCGTTTATGCAAAAGACGTCATTACAAGTTTCATGCAAAACTGACTACGGCATGGGCGTTTTCTCTAAAATATCATGATCACAAGCAACATTATCAGCCGATGGCGTTACAAAATTACTTAATGTAGACGTTTAATTTTTTATTTTCTTATTAGCTTATTATTTTCGTGATGACTCTCATTTAATACGTCATCTTTAAGCAATTCATACAACTGAATTGAATCACTACAGTCTGGTACCGGGGATTCTCCATGAACAATAAATAAAATATAATTCATGCTCATTAGTTTATAGCGTAAAAATATTAAAATTACTTGAATGGTTCTAATCATTATATTTGCCAGTGCAAGCAAAAAATAACTCCAATAATGTATTTTATTATGTCAATAATAGCACACAGTACTACAACTGACACATAAAATGTATTATCTGTTGCTTAACGAAGCAATATATACCACATCCTACAAAAAGTTTGAAGTTTTTTAATACTAACAGTGTAGAAAGTACAACATACGACAAGATGAATTTATATTATAACTAATATGAAAGTCGGATGTGGTACTATCAACATATTTTACATTACGAGTGACAGTTAAAAATGTAGGTAGTACCACATACGACAAACTGGATATATATTCAAACTAATAACAAAGTAGGATGTGGTGCTAACGATATATTTGTGTTACGAAAGGTAGTTAACATTATCGAATATGGTACATAATACAATTTTAATTGGAAAACTCAATATATTTCCTTTAACAATTAATAAACACTAATATAAAATAAAACAAAATAAAATAATTAGAATTTATTCCACATCCTAAGTTTTATAAATATTAATAATAAATAATTACCTGTTCTGTGTTCATGTTGTTCATCTATATCTGATGCAATATTTTTTACAAATACTCTTGTCCCTTGATTGTAAATTGTTTATTTGCAAGTTATATTAAACGAGATGATTGACTCGTCATTTTGATTGAAGACACAAAACTTATTATAGGATAAACTTAAAATAATACGAATTAGCACTAAACTAACACCCGAAGTGCGCACATATACAAGATAATTCGTACTGACACAACCGACAGTGAATTCTCCCCTCGCACCTGCTAAAAATGTCTTGAGTTAACATCTATCTTTGTTAACGGACGGTCGTGCCATATACGACTTTGTTAACATGGCTAATTCAAAAATTATGAGGAAATAATACCTTTTTGTATAAACTTGTTCTTTACTGAAAGACAATGCTTTTTTTAGGTTAATAGATCAAAAAAACCAAAATTAAAAAAATTGCATATCCGACCTTCTTAATAGGGACACAGGCGGTCTGTTCGCGTTATCGTTGTGATATGACGGCACTTAAGCAATCTTTAGCGATTATGCGTTGGTCGATTAATTCATCGCCTAGATCGTGATTAATCGTACAGTTTTACAAAAGGATTACAATAACAGCATGTTTAAAAAAAATCTACGTTACTGTTAATTTATAAATAGATATGAAAGTTTTAAAATTTTTAAGTAAGAAATATTTAATTATTTAAGTGCTCAAATTTTATTCAGGAAATACTGTACTGTCAAAAGGTGGTGGTCGGTAGCGTTAGTGCGAGCCTGACAGAATGTAGTTACTGTGCTGGCACTTAATTGATTAGCAACTGTCAGATGGCACTTTGGCACAGTGATAGCTGCTGTGCATAAGATCTTGGGTTCGAAGAGCGGGTCAAGCCAAAATAAGATCTTGGGCTTTTCTGTTAAGAAATCTGAATAACAGCCAGGAGTTAGAAAGTTGGTGGTTTCAGACAGTCTCATGCCGTGGAAAGCACGTAAAGCCGTTGGTCCTGCGCCTGATGTCTTTCCGGTCGTGTTAGATTGCCGTCTCATCGGATTATGAGAGTTAGGGAACATAGAGTGGACTTGTTCACTATAATATCTCTTGCACAGATAGCCAGTCTCCGTTAAGATTTGCCGCTGTGACCAAAACTTGGTCTGGAGGACATTATTATTTATTATTATTAACTTTAACATTAACTGAGTAAACACATACATTTACATAATCACTAAGACAAGGTCGTGTGCTTACGCCAATTACAAATATGCACAAAATTTACTTAAAGACAACATACTAATTAAATATACTTAAGTCTAATAAAGATTTTACATAATAACTAACACAAATTATTAACAAAACATAATAAGAATTATAGAATAAAATTACATCTTGAATAATATAAATACACAAATTGAGATCATGAATTATGAATATAGAACTATCTTGTTAAATAAAATTTATAACTAATGAAAATTTAATTTACTTTCAGCATTAATTATTTTATGCTTAAAACGCTTAGGATGGTCATGGAAAATGACAAGATCAAGCAATCTCTGACAGTTATTGTAAGTTAGTGTTTGTCTAGCTATAGGAGCTTGTGCCCTCAAATTAGTTCGATGTCTTGGCACTTTAAAGAATGTTAACTTTTTCTTTTCCTGGCCTCTGGTCTTGGAACACATAGGTTAATGCACTCAAGGAGACCATCACACTGCAATAAACCTCTTACTATCTTCTGAAGGAATAATAAGTCGAGCATCCTTCTTCTTTCTAGCTAGACGTTCTTTGTAAGAGCACCTATTGCTAAGTCTTGGAGTAATAAATGCCAGATGTCTGGTCAGGGCCCTTTGTATAGATTTTTTGCGTTATGTGTAAACTATATACTGAGGATTCTAAATGACACTACCAGACTCTAACACACTCAGCACCAAGGTACTATATAGTATTAATTTGGAGATGATACATAACACATCTTCTTCTCCTTAGCCTTTATTATTCCCAAGTCGCTTGGGGTGGACTTTTCTAGTCTAACCGGGTTTGACTGGATATCAGTTTTAATATATAATTTATATATATAATTGTAATACATAACACATAACATACCAAAAACCGCAACCCTTTTGAACTTAAACCTATTCTACACGGTCGGGTGAAACGCTCAACCACCGTGACCTTACATGAGTCAACCAAACTGCTCGGCGGTTCTACACTATCGCGTGGTTGGTAAACAACTTTAGTTCTAACGTGAGCGGCGAGCAGTACTCACGTCGGTGTGCCACCGACGTGAGTACTGCTCGCCGCTCTTTCAAATACGCAAAACAGTACCTACCCATACTGTCTATCTACTTAATAAAAAGATTGTCTATAAAAACCTTCATTTAATAAATACCTACTTACATAATCTATTATTTAGGTACTATAAAATAATATTAATTTTACTTACCTTCTTCGCTTTCCTTTTGTAAGCGCTATGCATTTATGTTCGAATGGCGGGTGTAATGTTACGAATCAGCATGAAATAAGAATGTATAAAATCTACCTTGAATCTACCTAAATCTGCCTATAAAGAATTCTACCTCTTTGAGTTCAGAGATAGCTCAAAAAGAAAGTGAAGTGCCAACCTGACGTTAGGTCCGCGGGTGTATTTCTGTCTCTAAACGAAATACCAAGGATTCATTTTAATATAAATCTACCTGTATACTACCTTACAATACTACAAATAAATATTAAATTTAAGGAATTAATAAAGCGGAATTTGAATATAATATTTAGAAATTCTTAAGTGCCTGGCAAATTGATAATAGCAATTAGTGAAGAGACAAGCAGAAATCTAACGTTTGCTATTGCCAATTTGCCAGGCGCTTAATAATTTCTTACTTTTATTTTAAAATTCCGCTTTATTAATTACTTAGATTTAATATTTGTTTGTAGTATTGTAAGGTAGTATACAGGTAGATTTATTTTTAGCCTAGTGATAAACTGTTGGACTGCCACGCAGAGGTCTCGAGTTCGAACCCAAGGCGCGCATCACTGACTTTTCGAAGTTATATTATTATGTGTATTTAATAGTTAATTATCGCTTGCTCTTAGTGTGAAGGAAAACATCGTGAGGAAACCTGCATGTCTAAGAGTTCTCCATAATGTTCTCGAAGATATGTGAAGTCTGCCAACCCGCACTAGACCAGCGTGGTGGACTATGGCCTAGCTCTTCTTACAGTGAGAAGAGGCAGGAGGTAGGCAGGACAGTTTAATACAGGGCTAATATTATTTATAATCATGAGAACTTAATTCCCACGAACAGGGAAGATCTCTGTAGAGTTCTAAAAAGTCCGACAATGTTGCACGCTCGCTCGTCATTACACGTCCACTTCGCGCGATGCCTCGATCAAAATGAATATGCGTGGTCGGGCAACAAGCTTCTACACGTTTGGTTTGTCATCACAACGCCCTCTATTCGTCCTTTGTTGCGAGCGCAGCGCTGGCTATTAAGGTCGTTTGGATGCCAACTCAATTTGGTTGACCATCCAACGACCACACGGTCAATTTTGGCGTCACCTCTACCAAGTTTGACGTGACCCTAGTTGAGTTGGGCGGCTGACCCGACCGTGTAGAAGGCGTTTTAACGTTTTCTACAGTTTCTCAAAAGAGTATGTATCAAATTATAGCTAATGTATTGACGTACTTGTTCTGTAAAGTCCAAGACTAACTATTCAAAACTATGATTTTAGGGAAATAATATAGTTGACTTAGGCATGCAACCGCTGTTTTTTTTTAAATATTCACATGGCTTGAGACTTATCCATATACAGAGACAATGCAATGCAAAAATTGGCGTAACTTCTTACACATCCAGGTTACGTTGATTGTGGACTGCTATCAAGTTCTGAAAATGTAACTTAAAAAATAAGAATGCCGTGTTTGTTAATAATACTTAGGGCTTGTACTACCACCTCGAGATAGAATTTATCTACATATAAGATAATAGTTTCGCCATCTCTCTTATTTAACCTAACATGAGTGAGGCAGCATGCGATTTATCTTTCGGATTATACGGATACGTGTACGTATAACGGGGTAGCCATTATAATCCATATTATAATATCGTAGACAGACGAAATAAATATAATATATAGGTACATACATGATAACCCACTTAAAATCTGTTAGAATATGAAGTGGAGATAGCTTGAAAGGTGAATTCACTCCAAGCTAATAAAGAACAAAATCACAGGTTATGGTTAGTCTATTATATACCAGTTGAAGTTATTATTAAATTTAATTATAATTTGTTTGGTAGTGCCATAGTCACGGTCTTTACTTCCAAGTAAGCATTCACACAGTCGAAACCACTGAAACAAACATCAATATTTATAAATGTAACATAGCATTACGTCTGTAAGATAGATAAGATATTGTACATATATTCATATTGCAACAAAATAATATGTTAGAAGAGAACTGTAACACGTTGCTCTACCAGTAAATCCAATACCGCGGGTTTGTGATCAAAAGCTTTACCAGGTTAGTTCATATTTTATATGAACTTATAACTAATACTAACTAAAACCTAATTTAGTCTTTTACTAGTACAACTAGGTATTAATTTATTATCGACAAGTAAATAGATGTATTTGATAAAAGAAAATTCATGAAGTAACGTAGATACAGTTAGCAACGTAAGTCTATACACACATGTGTGATTTCGATTGCCTCTATATTTTATAATTATAACTAATTTAGTTTTGTACAGCAGTAAGAAAAATATAGCAAATTTAAACGCAGTAAAATACAAAGTAATTATCAGGACTTTTAGTTCATAAAATCCTTTGCATTACTAATTTCTTTAATGCTTAGATGCTGATATTGCTGACTATATCAATTAGATCCTCGATATCACTTGACGCTTGTAACTATATCGTATCCTATGTCGGAAACAGACGTAGCAGGTGGGCTATATATATTTTTACAATCTTGGATACATACAAAAATAAATGTAAAGAAAGGTATAAATGCTCACTTTTCACGTCCTAAGCCCGATTCCTTGAAACCTCCAAAGGGACTGTGTGCACTCACTGCAAAGTATGTGTTAACCCTACAACAAGAATTACAATTACAATTACAATTACCTACAACAAGAAAATAATCAATACAATAGTAAACGATATCATTAATGTACTAAAATTACAAGCTCAATTTGAAACAGTAAGATCACACGTATATGGATTAATCGTATTGATAAGCAACAAAGTAATGCAAATGCAATATCTAATCGATCAATACAAGATATCATTTGAATAGCACTTGTGGCTGTTTCCTTAAATAAAACTAATATTAAACATGCCTAATCATAGAGCAAGGCATTGATAAGATTGGAATTTACTTCGGCATAATTAGTTCCGAATATTTTTCAATATTACTCCGAAGTACAAAAGAAAACAAGACAATGGAGAGTAAGGTTGATTACAATTAAAACCACTACGGCAAATATAACATATGGAACTAAATTATTTTTGTGGTTTAAACACGGATTGATTATGATTCTGAATGAAGCTTTATAATAAGCATTACGTACCAAACAACGCCGGCTTCAACATGCTTGCTAAACTGCAGCGCGTTGGTGACGTTAGAAGTAAATATGCCGGCTGCTAAGCCGTAGTTAGTCGCATTGGCGCGATCTATCACCTCCTCTAAGGTATCGAACTTCAGAATACTTTGCACTGGTCCAAATATCTAAACAAAAATAGAAAAAGAAATATTGTTTTCATGAGTTGTTTAGACTTAGTGGTATTTCAGAGTTCCTATAAATCGTTCTCGTATCAGCATTACCAAGTACAATATTGATCTTATAAATAAGATAATATAATTTGGACATGTATAACGTCGATCTGTGATATTGTAAGTTCAATGCATGCAATGGTTTTATTGGCAGTCGTTTTATTTTTATAAAGACCGCGATTTACAGTCCAGGACAAGATAGATCATAGTGTTCAATAAAATCGACAATTTCTTCATCGATAAAGTTATATTTGAAAAAAGAAGAACATTGTTTCAATGTTTATTGAAACAACGTTCTTTTATAAAAGTAGGAACTGGTAGATTGCACTTAAATTATAAAGATTTAAGTAATGTTTTGTTGGTTACACAAAGTGATGATAAATAGTTTATAGTCTGTATAAAAGAACCATCGCTTGGAGTGTACGAAAATTTTTCGCACTAACCATTGTACATTTACGACGTTTGACGAAATGTTTGTAAATATTGTTAGTCCTTTTGGGGGAATCGTGGGTGTAACAAACATATAATTAAAATTACACACTAACTTCTTCTCTAGCGATAGACATGTCATCCTTCACATCAGCAAATATCGTAGGCTCTATGTAATATCCCTTAGTACCGATGCGCTTGCCTCCCGCCACTAATCGTGCACCTTCTTCTTTACCCTTTTCGATATATCCCAACACTTTCTCCATCATATCTTTATCAATCTGCAAAATGAGCAATCAGGTTTAACTTAAATTAATGTACATTTATATTTGGTTATTATGGTCAATGCAATCTTTATATTAATAACATTATTCTACATCCTAAGGGCAAAATTTGTGAAGATATTTGGAGGTAGACCACGCCCAGGATTAATATTAATGATTATTTTCTTATTCATTACGTTAGGTACGTAAGATTCACACGGGCGAATCCGTCGGCAGAATATAGTCATTATATTATATATATATATATATGTATATATATTATATCTCCAAAATATATGTGAAAATATTTTAATGGTAAATTCATATTATAGGATTAGGAGTTTTGTATATCTCGATTGATATTACTAGCTTATATAATGATGTATGTATGTATGTATGTATCTTATGTGGGAGCCAGTCAGTGCAGACCGGCGACACTTCGACCCAGTGGGATCTTTTGTGTCGACACTCTCCCAATAACGACTGCCATAGATGTTCATGGCAGCCGGGACCGACGGCTTAACGTGTTCTCCGAGGCACGGAGCACGCGATAATTGTCAATCAATACGCACATAATTTCGAAAAGTCATATAACTTCCGAAAGTCAGAGGTGCGCGACGTGGGTTCGAACCCGAGACCCTCTGCATTGCAGTCTGTTGGTCTCCCCACTGAGCTATCACTGCTCATGATATAATGATAGTAAGAATCGTATTAAAACAATTTAATTTAATTCCAATCGAGGCAGATGCCGCGAGACAGAAAAAAAATTACTTATATAGGTATATTTCAAAGATACCTTAATGTAATCACGTATGCTACAGTATATTTTGTATAATGCAAAAAGAGCTATAAACAGTATGTTTGCCACTAACCTGCAGTTTAAGCACTTATTATTTTCAGTACACAATGCCATTTATTACATTTTTTTTTTTTTTTTTTTTTTTATTTTATTAAGGTTTACCAACAGTTGTTACAGATATAATATAGATCGGAACATACAAGTATTTGTGTCTTAAATCTAACTGCACAACCAATTACAGGTAAACACCACATGCAAAAAGTTTTCTGTATCAACATCTATTACTTATATAATTTTAATATACTTATATATATGTACTTAAATTCTAGATAATATTATATACTTAATTACTATTTATCATATTTTAATACATTCCACTTGTCTGACAAACGTCGATACTGTATCAGAATGGACGTCAGCCAGGTCGCTGCATTCGTTTATGAGTTTGCACATGCGGGGTATTGGCGAATTAACACCAAACACTGTATGGCGAAGAGGTGGAGCTAGGGGTGTTATAGGTTTGCGAGGTGGTCTACGGGGTACTCTAAAATTGAATTTATTTAATAGTTGTGGGCAGTCAATGTTGCTATTAAGTAGTTTATACGCGAACCTCAAATCCAATAGCTTCCTTCGGGCTTCCAGGGTATTCATTTTGTAGTAGCCTAGTTTATCGAGGTAGGGGAGATATTTAAATTGCCTTCCCTTTGAGTACCCTAGGTGTCGGATAAACCTTTTTTGGACTCGTTCTATTCGCAGCGAGTGAGTCGCGTAGTGAGGTCTCCATACTACACTGCAGTATTCTAGGATGCTTCTTATAAGGCTATTATAAAGAAGTAATTTAGTTTGTGGGCGTTGAAATACCTTTCCATTGCGAATGACAAATCCAAGCATACGCTGAGATCGACTGATAATGTTGTCAATATGTGGTATAAATGTGAGTTTAGCGTCCAAGATTACTCCCAGATCCCGTACCACATTTACTTCACGTAAGGTCATTTCGTTTATTTTGTACGACGAATTTATTGTTTTAATTTTCCTCGTGAATTTTATGTGGTTACATTTCGAACTATTCAACGAGATTTTATTTTCATAACACCATACAGATAATCGGTCTATATCTGCCTGCATTAGGTTTACGTCCTGTTGAGATCTAATGACTTTTGAAATTTTTAAGTCGTCTGCAAAAAGAAATATGCTAGTATTATGAAAGCATGATGTTACGTCGTTTATATATACGTTGAATAATACTGGGCCCAGGTGAGAACCTTGGGGGATGCCTGAGGCAATTGCATACCTGTCCGACTGGAACCCATTGACAACCACATAAAACTCCCGCCCAGCTAGATAAGAAACAAACCACTCTAGAAGATAGAAGATAGAAGAGCCGTAGAAAATATTGTTTCTTAGGCACTATTCTTTAATTATCATTCATATTATTATAAGTACCTGAGGTCCGTGTGTAGTAGAAGGGTCGGTAGGGTCACCAATCTTAATGCCTTTTACATACTGAACGGCTGCTTCAATAAACTTGTCATAGATTTTAGAATGTACATACAGTCGGGATGCAGCAATACATATTTGACCCTGGTGAGTAAATACACCATGTGCAGCATAAGGCACGGCAAGATTTACTGCAAATTAAAAAAATATTATTTTTATATACTGTAAATCTTATATTTATTATTAGGTATATTAAATTCTTGAATAAAAGAAGTACGAATTTGGAATAGAATAGCAATCTGACAACTTCAATTCAATCATTTTTTACATTTGACTAAAAGTCCATGACATGATCCGATAAAATGGGATAAAGTGGTCATAAATAGCACAAAGCGTATATGACTGACCGCTTTAAGCATTGATTACATAGCAAACTGAGGTCTTCCTTTTTTCCGATTCATACGAAATCGTTTGAGTAGTTGCGATCGCTCTGAGTTAGCATAAGATGGCCAATTCCGACGTGCAATTTAGCATTTGCAAAACAAACACGGATTGCTCTCGCCTTTGATAAAATTATTTCGTATGCGTGAGTATTTTTATTTAGTATGCGAGAGTTCATGCAATAAAATTAATTGCATCCTTTATTTTTGCTATTTGAAAATAATAGTAACTGCAATTGAATTGCCCACTGTTCAAGTCATTAGCAGTTATTTTTAGAGTAGTATATCGAGTCCACTTGAGTTGCTCGTTTACGTTATTTATCAATGATCTGCTGAAAATGTCTTTATATGTCCGTCCTAAGGTCTGTACAAATTAACTTACGGTCCGCATCATCCATAATAACGAGAGGGCTTTTGCCACCGAGTTCAAGTGTAACCCGTTTTAAATTGTTCACTCCTGCTGCCTGTTGAATTAACTTGCCAACCTGCAAACATTTTACAGTAAGTGAACTTAAGAAACATTAACCCTCGAACAAATTTTTTTTAAGAAATTGTTAAGTTTTTACTTCAGCAGATCCAGTAAATGAAATTTTAGCAACGTCAGGGTGGTGTGTGAGGGCCACTCCAGCCGTTTCTCCATATCCGTTGATTACATTAATGACTCCCTTGGGCAGACCAGCCTCGGCCAGTAGCGCGGTAAGATATAACGCAGTTAGTGGCGTCTGTTCGGCTGGTTTCACTACTACTGTACATCCTGGAAGAAGAAATACCTGGTGAGCTCCTGTCTTCATTAGTTCAAATTTCTAAATGGCCAACTGTTTTTATTGAGCTGCTTACCTGCAGCTAGCGCTGTAGTTACTTTGCTGATAAACATTAAAACAGGTACATTCCAAGGCAGAATAAGTCCACACACCCCCACAGGTTGCTTCAGCGTATATGAGAAGGTTTCACCGTCTATCCAAAGCACATCAAAAAATTCATATGTCTATGTTAATGAAATTCATAATGATGGTTAAATTACAATTTATATTTAACATTCAAATGTATCATTAGGATTCGTTTCAATATTAAAACTAATCTTAAATCAGAATCTAAAATAGTATCACATTTTTCTAGTAGATTAATAGCAATTAGACTCAGTCATTAAGTTTTGTTTATTCATACAGTATGCTAGATATTGATTTGATATACTTTTATGTTCACTTAATACTTTATTTGTTATTCTTAACGTTATTTTTATTTTCACGGCCTTGGTAGTGAATATGAGCATAACTCATCTGTTCTAAACATCGATACAGATTTCATTACGTAGAAATATTCTTACCGGCAGGTATAGTAGATCCTTGGATTTTATCAGCTAAGCTACCAATATACCGAATATAGTTATCACAGCCGCCTACGAATTTATTAGCCATGCCGCACACCATGCCATTGTTCATGGACTCCAACTGTGCTATGTATTGGCTGTCTCTTTTCACCAAGTCAGCGAACTTGATCAGGATTTGGACTCGTTGGGATGCATCCATTAGACGCCAATCTGAACTGCGGTGGAATGCTCGTTTCGCGGCGCTAACTGCCAGGTCTACATCTGCCTGATTTAAGAAAGGTATTAGTATCTACTAAAACTTGAAATTTGCAGACTGTAATGCGTACTGATTACAAAATTCTAACTGGTGTATTTCATTTTAATTACCAAAGTAATATAAAATGTCAAATTTAATAGTAGTTTCTTTTGTATCGGTTTATTACCGTCAGAATTTGAATCAATTTACACCGGTATGCAGTATCACAATTAATAATCATATACCTCAATAGATATTTATTTCTAAAATAGAATAGATTTATTGGTTTGAAAGTTGTTTGCTTTGAGTATGTAGTCATTTGTTCTTTAGGTCATTAGTAAGGTGCACATGCACACAAGTATCCGAGCTGTCTGGTAATAGTAGTTAGTAGCTTGTAACGCTTTACGTGTCTCTTGTGCACGTACACCAACCGAAAATTTTATAAGTGACTTATTAAATAGAAGGCTCTTTAAGAAGATAATTACATACAAACATAATAATCACTTAATAGATATCTGATACGCGCCTCTTAGCAGGTATCAGATATCTATTATCAGCTCTTGCTGATAAGCGAGTATACGGCTCGCCTGATGATAAGCGGCAAACTTGTATCAGAGCGAGATACACTGAAAGTGTCACTCACATGCTCATGTAACAAAATATAAAGGGATCAAAGATAGAAGCCGCTGGCTTCATAAACAAAATTTATGATTTTGGAACATGCTTTTCTATAAACTGAAAACTGGAGATATTTTCGCAGTCTGACTGCCTCAAGTGGAGTATGCGAAGTTCATACCTACCTTACAGTGAAAGAAAAATAAATTACAAGCAAGAGGGATCATTACTATCAGATTTCTTTAAAAGTATATTAATATGCTGAATATTTAGCTGGATCAAAAATTTACCTTGTCACCTTCGGTTACTTTGGCAATAACCGAGCCATCATGGGGATTGTAAGTGTCAAACGTTTTACCACTTTTGGAATCTACCCATTCGTTGTCGATGAACAGCTGAAAACAAAATATTAGTTCTACATGACGGTATCGTAATTTTTGTAGTTATTTTATTCTTAAGATTAGTTGTATATATTTTTTTAAACTGTATCTCTTTATTTATTTTATGAATATTATTAATTTACACAATTATTTGAAACTATATTCAGAATTCCTCCGCAACACAGTCGACTGGTAGTGTGCCCAGAAGACTGCTTATTCTTTCCGCGAAGTAAATACCAGTCGTTTTTTAATTAGTTCAAACAGTACAAGTGTCTAATTTTATTATTTACATCGAAGAAGAATCCTGGATTCTTATTATTCCTTACAGCTAAGTTCAATGCTTGTGTTAGGAGTGGGTTTATCAGGCTTATCATTTCTATAATACTACCCTTGTTCATTCGTACTCAAAGGAGTGATTCAATAAGTTCAAATATTAACATCTATGCATCTGCTTCTATGTTATAACAACATCGTATCAACGGTAATAAATATATATCAAACTAGCAGTCTCGCGCGGATTCAACCACGTTTATGAATACTACTCCGCTCTCGTGGCTCGTAGCATAAAGTTTTATAGCTTATGTTTTTCTGGATAGAGTAGCTGGTAATGGCAAGATGCGCATCTCTGACTTTTCGAAGTTATATGCGTATTAAATAGGTAATTATTGCTCACTTTAACAGATAACATATCCGAGATTTCTCTATAAAAGATATGTGAAAAACATCTGTCAACCCGCACTGGCCCAGCATGGAAGATTTCTTTTTTTACGTGGGGAATGCTTTGATGCCTACCTCTCCGTGGGGCGACGGAGAGATTAAAGGACACAGCACACATACGAACTAGGAAAAGAAAACGTAACCGTATCGCCCTTCGCCTCGCCGTCAACCAGGCGTCGCCTCGCCGTCAACCAGGCGTCGACCTAACGTAAACACGTAACTAAATCGGATGCGGTACGTACGTCCTACGTCGTAGTAAGTACGTCGACTCGGCTACGGTTAGGCGACGCCGAGCTTACGGCTCGCCGACCGCAAGGCGAGGCGATTACATTACGTCTCCCATTAGTGTGCGTTGCAGTAGGGAGTTTCATACAATCAGACGGACGGGAGCGAGAAGGAGGCGATTTGCCCGCCTTTTCGCTCCTGTATAGTGGGGTCACTGGTACAGAGTCGGGGGACTCTCTACCGGCTTGCACGGCCCCACACGTCTGGGGGATGGTCTTGGTGAGCAAGGCCTTCCCTCCATAGGTGCTGAGGCCCGGTCACCATCAGCCGGGCCAACCGCCAGGGCGGGATGGTGATTGCTAACGCGACCCCATCCCGCCCCACTCCGTCGGCGGAGGGACTGCTCACCCCAGGTTTTTAGTATGTATACCGAACCCCTTCAGGGTCGGAGAGTCTCACATAACCACCCTTCCCCCCCGGGGGAGGGGGTATCCATAAAGGATTTTCCTGGGTCAAAAAAAAAAAAAAAAAAGGGAGTTTCATACAAAGATATTGCACGGCTTGAGTTGATACGGTGCCGATCCGTTTCCGAGTTGATATGTGTGCTATGTGCTTATATCGAGCTCACCGGGGGAAAGAAACCCTAGTAATACTAACTAAACCTACCACGGTGTTCCTCGACATGACCATAGACGGCGGGGCCACGCGAATCGCTTTCACATGCAATCGTGACCCCGCCGAGGTTTCGGCCTGCCGCCGTATGAAACGTCAGGCCACTACACGAAAAGACTTATCCTTTAGACACTTCTACATTTTAACCCTACTGTCCCCTTGGGCATGATAGATTGCCTTAACCTTCTAACACGGAGAAGTGCCCCGTGCCGTGAAATTGAATACAGGGAAATTGATATTATTGGTGAATATTTTTTTTAAATCACTTTGTTAGTTTATGAGTTTATTTATTACATACAAAATTAATTATTATATACAAAATAAATTTGTCGTTTTTATCTTATTATAAAGACGTGTATGTATGTTGTGTTATGTTATATCTATACTTCTATACTAATATTAGTATGGAAGTATAGATATGAACATCATTGTATTAATCTCTCAAGTCCTAAAGTAAATCCACAAATCCAATAGTACTTCAGAAACTGAATATTCACTTTGGTACTTATAAAAACCTTAGATTGTTTTTTTGTGATTCTAGTAATTCAATCTACAAATTTTTATTGTAAATAGGATAATTATAATAAATAGAAGATAATCATAATCGAGCATATTGAGCACATTGTACAATTCAGCGAGAATTCGCCGACATTTCTTATAATACAAAAGTATTATCATAATATCATAAATATTACGTTCCAAGATTGATAAGTAATATCTAAATAACAGGGTAGAATAAATTATTTATTATGATAAAATTTAATTGGCAATTATTTCTATACAAGCATAACATACCTACTCTTATTTTAGAGATAATTTGATTGTAAAAGATAACTTTACAAAATATTACGTAATTGTGTAATTATGCAATAATGGTTCTATAAAACATTTGAAAACTTATGTTAGCGTATATTTTTGAATAAATGTTCTTTATTTCAAACAATGACAGAAGATTCGTATGTATATAAGCGGAGAATAAATACTAAAAGAGTAATTCATTCATAGTTATGAAGTATTATACACCAGCAAAACAAAACAATTAATCATTGTGGTTTTACTTCTCGAATGGCGTAGTATTTTAAGTAATCGCCTCGCCATTGCCATAATGGCAATAATGCCAAGTAATGTGGGTACGAATCCCACACGGGACAATCATATGTGTGATCCACAAATGGTTGTACCGATATCTTAAAGTTTGTAAACTCCCCGCAACACAAAATTTATTACTAGTGCGAAAGTTGTCTTTTTTTAAATAACTTTTAAAGACTATTAAGAGCTTATTTCCATTTCATAATAACGACTAATAACCGAAGAACATAATAATTAAAATAAAGTGCAACATTTCAAAATGAACAACGTGTAAGTAAGTGTATTCTCACTATAGCGGGCCAAGAAATACACACAACTATTTAACACGATTGCACGCGGTACAATATTTACTGCATTTTTACCTTAGTATAGTAGATTTGGGGTGCCATTATACCAACACGTCCACAGGTCACACAACACTAGATGATAATTAATAACAATCGCACGCCATATATACTTATATAATATATCATATCATTCAATCGCTTGAAGATAAGAGGCGCAAAATAATTATGTATTATCACCGTTTGGATTTACTTCGCAATAATTATTTGGTGACTTTAAAAAAAGGTCGATTTAGAGAGCCTGTAATAAATGCGAATAAAATGTTCCGTATGTTCATTTTCAACGGCAAATTATTTAAAATGGGCCAGATCAAGGTCACTGTACATTTATAATGAAATAAAATAATAGTATTATTTTTATTATTTACATATTATTATCTATTATTTTATATTGATAAATATTATTATACATATTGACATAATAAAATAATTAACATAATATATACACAAATAATTTACAAGAAATATAAACTAAAGAGAAAAATAAAACTTCAAGATTAAACAGGTGAGAAACGGCCATGAATTGCCGTAAATCTTAGAGTTCGAAAAAATGGTATCACGTAACCTTGAGGTTAGAAGTCATAGGTCATAGACATTTCGGGGTATATCGACTATGCTGAGTCGAATGGCGTTGACCGCGAGTCTCTAGCTCTTACGGGTCTTGAGTTGAAAGATGGTATCACGTGACCTTGAGGTCAGAGGTCAAAGGTCATAGTCATTTCAGGGGTATATTGACTATGCTGAGTCGAATGGCGTTGACTGCGAGTCTCTAACTCTTACGGTTCTTGAGTTGAAAGTTGTATAGCAGACACACGGACGGACGGACAAAGCTGTTGTATAAGAGTTTTTCGAACTCTAAAAGCGTCATAAATTAATAATAGGTATATATAACCGCGAAAGAAGAAGCATTCATTCGAAAAAGCGCCAGGTATAGATAAAATAAGAGTGCAAGATAATTATAAAATATTTAATATGTAAATCTTTGAGCTCAATATTACAAAATTTTATATGTAAATTTGTGTACGAGTCAAACAAAATAGTGGTCCAGGTTTTCGTTCGGCCCAAAGTTAGGGTTAACATTTTTACGGTAGACCTATAACTGATCACTAAATATTCTAGCTTATGTCAGCATATCTTTTATCTGTATTTATCACAGTATTGCATATTGGAATAAAACTTTGCATTAAGTATTTTATCTCATACATTCATTAAGTACGCCACATTTAATTAAAGTCAATGTTCAAAATATGAAATCCATATTATTGCTAACCTCGTGTGCAGTCGTAGTCATATATATTAAATTCACAAATAAATTAAATAAATTTAATAAAATGTCGTTTCATTGATTATTTTACAATGGCATACTACTTTCGTCAATTTATTTGTGTAAATGCTAGAAAGTTTAAATTAAACTACTTTATACCTACAGGTTTTGTCACGTTGTTTATTTTAAAACACTTTTATTACATAATTTTGAAACTTTAACACTACTATTATTAAACGTTACTGAATTTAAGCTATTTAAATTAATTAAAAAATTAACGTTTGCGCACCAAGCGGGTGCGCTGCGTGGAATACTCTTGGTGCGTTTTGAACGGGTGCGTTAAAACTAGTGCGCAACATGGCATGCAACCATCATGCTTGTCTATTAAACCTTTCAACATTAAAGTAAAAGAGCGGAATGTAAAACGCTCGTAAAATTAAAATTAATTATACATTCTAATAAATAAACCATCACATTGGAAATAAAGAATCGAAATAGAATGTACTATATACCTATTTACTAAATTGTGATTGATATTAACCCACTAAGTGACTATCTTTTTGAGACTAAATTCTTAAATACTAAGTGGCAGCGGCACACTGGCGGCCAGACAAAATAGGTTATAAATTATGTCCGGCTTTCTAAAAATTTACCGGTTAACGAACCATCAAGAAATCGGGCAAGGTTAGAAGCTTTAAGATGTGGTATTGGTCGTTGTGTTGTTGTTGTAAGTGTGTTGGACAAAAAGTAAATAATAAAGATATATTATTAAGCTGAGATAGTAAATGGAATAAAGACTAATAATGAAAAAATGGAAGTACGATTGTTCATTAACCTAGGCATGATTTTATTACGGATATTATAGAGCAGATAGAGGCAAGAGAACAGAGGAAGGCCAAGAAAGTTCACAGATCAGCTGAAGAGAAAGTAAATTATAGGCACTTACAAAATTAAAGTATTTGACAGTGACTATAACAGAGTTACACCGCCAATTACCTATACAAATTTTGGATGAAAGGTAAATAATCCAGCTCATGAATGCGCGAGCATTCGTGTGATTTGTATGTTGGCAACAAATCTCTGATCGTAGTCTGTCTCCTGAACTTTGTAAGACTGCAGCCTGCACGCTGGTTACCTTCAGACTAAAATATACATATACGCAAAATCAGAATTCATTTTTTAAAAATTGTTAAAATGTCACGTTTTGAAGCATTTTCTTAACTAACCTACACTACCTTTATTATTTTTCTAACTCTCACTAAAAAATAAAATAACACAATAATATAAATAACTACATATAATTATGTAACGTTCATAATACACATCATATATTAGGTTCATAATACCATACTCACTATGTAGTGAATATAGTATTGTTTTACCAATAAATGTTACACATTAACTGTTATGTTATAATTATAATATACTACACCTATATACACGTAACTTTTTTGAGCTACCTTTACACCTAATTAGTTTTTTCATAATGATAACTAGATAACCAGTAATAAACAAAAAAAGATATATCGTTAATATTTCATGCTAAGTACATATTATTTATCACTGTGTCATAGGCCTTATCTTATGTGGGGGCCAGTCAGTGCAGACCGGCGACACTTCGACCGATTGGGATCTTTTATGTCGACACTCTTCCAATAACAACTGCCATAGATGTTCATGTCAGCCGGGACCGACGGCTTAACGTGCTCTCCGAGGCACGGAGCAGGCGATAATTGTCAATCAATACGCACATAATTTCGAAAAGTCATATAACTTCCGAAAGTCAGAGGTGCGCGACGTGGGTTCGAACCCGAGACCCTTTGCATTACAGTCTGTTGGTCTCCCCACTGAGCTATCGCTGCTCTCATATCTCATAGGTCTTAATAAACATGTGTTTATATTGTACTAACAAACGTTTACCTGAGTCCCGATGCGCGGTCGCGCTAAAATTAACACTTTTTCTAATATACAGAATACCTACATATTATCATTTTTATTACTAACAATACGATAATCGGCCTGTAACTTTTAGTAATTACATTTGTAATTCTTTATTGTATTTTGCTCTGTAAGTGATTGTAAAGTCAGTAGTAAAAGACGCATTTACTACTGCTGCGACAAGAAGATATGAAGCTATCAACTAAGAATCAGGAGTCTTGCAGAGCAGCGACTTCTGTGTTGCAGGCTCAGCAACCCAGCGCTGGTGTTACTCTTAAATTCAGGGCAATACTAAGAGCATTTCCATTTACGTAGTCGAGTAAACCTCACTTTTACATTTCTTATCGCGTGTGCAGCCACTAAAATTTTTCATCTATAAATATTATTCCTACTTGGAAATGTAAGTTTCAAGTGATTGAAAGTTACTTACGCCCATATCACTCAATGGATATTGGATTTTAATAAAATTAGCTAGCTATTATTATGTCACTTATCAAATCAAAATGCTTAATCTACAAACAATAATGTCCGGTTAACAATACACCTCAAAGTAAAGTAAACTTCAATCCAATCCAATTCCTTTTGTTATCAACAGCTTTCAATTTAGCCTTGACTTTATCAGATTAACATTATTTTTAAAAGTACTCTCTAATGTCACTTAACTATCTAAGAGAAAAAGATGTTGGATAATAAGGTATTTTCACAAAAGTTAAACATACATATATATAACGGTTTCTCGGGTTCGGTTTTGACATATATAAATCATGCAATGCTAAAGTATAAAAGTAATTTACCTTCAATTATTGTTAGAAAGTAATTGAAAATTAACTGTGTCTGGCTGCTAGTGTGCCGCTGCGATACGTCAAATATTACCTTATCTAATGGTTAATATTTCAAATACCAGCAAGATTGAGGGGAAATAATTTGGTGTATTAACAGGTTTTGCACAGGCTATCTGTTAAATATACTGTTCAAATCAACTATCAGACGATTCGAAAATTGGCTCATCTGAATATTTTAGATTAAACAAATTTAAACTTTGTTGCAATTACTTAACACGAATATAATATTAGAATTTATAAACACAATAAGAATTGAAATTGCCTAACTTCCCAATTTCGAATTGAGTTGCTGTTTTATTAAGAGTGCGATATTCCAATTCATAAATCATTCTTTAAGTCAACACTTGACACGAGGCTTCAGATAAATACTACTTTGTAATTCTGAAAGACAATATCGAATAGCAAAGTAAAACGATCCCAGAATCAGACAACGTAGCGTCTATCCAGTTTATTAAAAAACAAAGAAAGGAAAAATGCAATATTGGAGAAATGATCTTATTAAATTGAACAATATGCTATGTTTACGATTTCATCGTAATTCTGTTCATTTTGCGCAACAATGAGTATCTGAGAGTTACGAGGAATTCAAGTAAATTCTTTAAATGGTGCTGTAAATAATCATTAACACTAGGGTACACGCGCCTCTATTGTTCTCATGAATGCTCGCACGGGCTACATTGTTAGCCCCTTTAAAATTCTAATTGTATAAAGACTTCAACAGTTTATTCTAATTAAACACCTTTTTTATTATAAAGAAGTTTAATTAATTAACTTAAAAACAAAATTTAACATTCTCTTGCAAAAAATTAAAAGAAATTACAATACTTTAGACTACAAAATCACATTTTGAGATCAATCAACTTAGGGTTTAAATTTTATTTTATATTACAAACAAAGTTAGTTAATTTTACATCACACGAAGGACAAATTAGTACTTGATGATCAGTGCAAATACGTCTGTGACATTTAGAACAAGTTTTTCTTGTGCTGCGATCTCTTATTCAACTAAAAAATGCACAGCGTGGAACGCTGCCTCGTATTGGCATGTTTCCTCCTTGAGGAGCTTCTGGCAAGTTCAACAGAAGTTTAGCTGAATGCATCGAACAACAACCAATGAGAGCTTAGCTAGAGACTCAAGATCAAATCTCAAGATTTTTGTAAGTTATCACATGTAATAATACCCTGGGCTACATATGTGTTTAAGTTGAAAACGTTATTTTGTTTGGATAGATTTGTTTAACGTGTGATTCCATTTTGTTTTCAGCAATAGGCTTGCTTCTGATATCATGGGATCTACTCACTATTCGGCATCGATAAAATCAGCCGCCTTTACAAAAATCAGTGTCGCGGGTGACTTTACAAACATTCAAACAACGAACACAAAGAAAACCTAGACTCGGAACAACCATTTACAAATTACACAATTTTTGTCCAGTGTGGGGATATGTAATATAGTAGAGTAACCCAATATAAAGGTCATCTTAAACAGCAGAAGTACCGAAAAGTCATTAGTAAAACTATTAATTTGATCATAAATTTGTAGATATCGTTCTAATTTATTATCACAGCAACCTTGATCAAGTTCAAATAAAATATCATCCAAGAACGTTTGAACATCGAGAAATCCTTACTAATATCCTTACTAATATTATAAATGCGAATGTGAGTTTGTTTGTTTCTTATGCTTTCACGGCTTAACAGCTCTACCGATCAACATGAAATTTCGCATACACGGTGTCAGGGATAGAGAAAAGGACATAGGTTACCTTTCACCCAGAAAAAAGTACTGCTACTGACCTAACTTAACCTACATAATTATATGCGAGTGAAGCCGTGGGCAAAAGTCAGTACAATATAATGACAAGAAATTTTACGATCACAATGTCATTAATATCACATAATTACTTTCGTTTCGCTTTTATTGTTCGATGCTGCTATCAAAATGGATAAAACCGTCACCTTATTCAAATATATTATATGAAGATTGAGCGATAATGGAAAAATATTGGATAAATTCTTAACAATAGTAGCTTTTGCTTTTAGCGTCTGATTTTCTTTCATGTCTGATAATTTCTCTCCCTTGTTGGGTTTACCCATAAATAAAATAAGTAATTTGAGTTCTTTAATCTACAGATACTGGTATTCATATTTATATGAATACCAGTATCTGTAAATTCAAGAACACAAATTCCTAATTTTTTTATTCCAGGTACCGTCTTTACTTCCTTTAATTATATATGTATTGTAATGGAGAGAGAACATCAAAAATCTTAAAACGTGTACTGTTAGACTCCGTGCTGCTTTTGAATAACAGAAAAATCCAAAGAGACTTTACCTCCCTGGAATCGAAGCAAAGACCATGTGCCCAGCAGACGAATTTACTACCACCGCGTATCTGAACCAGTCGTAAGATATTGGCTACTAGCTGTTCTTCGCGGTTTCCCCTATTTTTATGATTACTGTTTCGCTACCATAGCTCATATACGGCAGATGTTATATTGCCTATGTTACTTTTAGATAAAGTATCTTTATAACGGTCAAAGAATTATTAAAATCGGTTAAAAGTTATGGCTTTTATTTATTACAAACAAAAATACGAGCCTTTTCTATTTATTTTATTAGTGTAGATAAATCATCAATCAACATTTTTATGTATAATAGTGTTATTTTAAAACACCGTTACTTTTACTTCATTGCTCCGTCCAATGGACAGTTCGATACTAAAGGTACATTAAACCTCTGTTATCAACTTATCATATATGATGAGTACAAGTATTACAAAAAAAAAGATGCAATGCAATAATAAGCCTTTTCTTTGCAGAACTTAAGATAGGGTAATAAGAACTAAGTAACCTGATTTACCCGAAAACCGACTCTCTCAGAGACAGTGGGATGGGCCGTTATGCAGCATAGTTCGAGAAAATCTCATTAATACATCATCCTGTGCTGCTGAACGTGCCCGCTTGCTGGCTGTGGGAGAGTGGGAATCGGGCCTTTGGCTTCAGGCGCTCCCGTCGTCCAACATAGGTACCATATCGGACGATACGACCTTTCGCATTGCTTCTTGTTTGCGCTTAAGTACTACTTGTGTTTCTCCGTATCGGTGTCTTTGTGGAGAAGCCGTCGACAGTCTTGGTCACCATGGCCTGTCATGCAGCAGGAGTGCTAGTCGTATATCACGACATGCCAACCTGAATAACATACTCCGTCGGGCTCTTGTCACCGCTGGCGTTCTGGCTCAGCTTGAACCTCACGGCTTGGTACGCGACGATGGCAAGAGACCAGATGGTATGTCATTACTGCCATGGAAGACGGGTAGGCCTTTGGTGTGGGATGCAACTTGTGTTGACACCCTTGCGCCATCACATCTTTCTAGCACAGCGGGTTTTGCTGGCCCTGCTGTTGCATCAGCGGAGTCGCTCAAACGACGTAAATATCAAAACCTTATTGGTGAGTATATATTTGAGCCGTTTGGTGTCAAAACTCTAGGGCCATGGAGTCGAAGTGCTAGTTCTGTTTATAGAGACCTAGCTAAGCGGTCTATCGACGCTTCGCGTGACCAGAGGGCTGGTACTTTTTTGCACAAAGAATAAGTATTGCCATTCAACGTGGCAATGCTGCCAGTCTTCTGGGCACGTTGCCAATTGACGACGATGCGGAGGAATATTATGACGCCTTTTGATTTTGAAGTTTTATTTTTCTCTTTGGTTTATATTTCTTGTAAATTATTTGTGTATAATTATATTATGTTAATTATTTAATTATGTCAGTAACCAGTATGATTGGAAAATATCAAATAGATTTAAAGTGCAAACATTTATTTTTCACGATGTGTATACAGTAAGTTCAAACTTTTTATGTATATAATGTTGGGCCCGTTTTTGCAACATTTTTTATTGATGCTCTACTCCAATTAGTAGTAGCGTAATGTTATATATCCTATAGCCTTCTTCAATAAATGGGCTATACAACACTAAAATAATTTTGCAATTCGAACCTGTAGTTTCTGATATTAGCGCGTTCAACCAAACAAACAAACTCTTCAGCTTTATAATATTAGTATAGATGATTCATCTTCACGTAACATAAGCCATGGTAGAAATATACATTATGCCCATGAGATTACATTTATTATATGAGAGGGAAAAGAAACGTTATATAAAATTATTGGCGATCCATCTAATTAAGTCCATTAATCATAATTATTCATTATATTACACTGACATTCTTGCCTGTTGGCTACGTCAAGTTTCCTGCCCATTCCTATCATAAGATCTATTTCCTTTGCGTTTATGAACATGGCTACAGGTAAATTTAAATATAAGCTCACATAAATAAGTTTGACCGTTGGACTGCCACGTAGAGGTCTCGAGTCTGACTTTTCGAAGTGATGTGCGTATTAAATAGTTAATTAGCGCTCGCTTTAACGGTGACGAGAAACATCGTGGGGAAACCATTATGAATGAGTGTTCTCCATAATATTCTCGAATATATTTGAAGTCTGCCAACCCGCAGCCTCTGGGCTAGCGTCGTGGACTATGGACTAACCCTTCTCACAGTGAGAAAAGGCCCGTGCCCAGCAGTGGGACAGTTTAGTACAGGGCTGATATTAATATTATATAACAAATAGAGATTACAAACATTAAAAAGCAAGGCATACACATAGAGGGGTGGATACATATGGATCTCTGTATATTGCTATATATATATTATCTTCGGCTACCAGTACTATATTTGCTTACTAAATAAGAAAAAGGGACTGGCAGGTAATATCTTTGAACAGAGCGGTTTGGAAGTCCAAGGGAGAGGCTTTTGCCCATCAGTGGGACAAAAGGCTAAGAATGAAAGTTAGGTAACAAAATGGCCTATAGACTAGAAATAAAAAAGATTGCATAACCGAAGTCCAATTCGGACATTTAAATAATATATATAAAGCGTCGTAGCTAGGTCTAAAATCCCGAGAGATCTTGATCCGGATATTAAAGAAGCCCATCGGAAATCTCTATCCTTTTCTGCTGATGTTCTGAGGACATCGCAGTATCTACAATATTTATAGAACGCTATATATAATAGCACTTCTGTGGTACTAATGTATTTTGTTCAACTACAAATTATATCCTAACTAATATTATAAATGCGAATGTGAGTTTGTTTGTTACGCTTCCACGCCTTAACTGCTCAACCAATTATCATGAAATAAGTTATCTTTACTAGTTAATAATAATTAGTAAAGAAATGTACCGCTTTAATCCAGTTTTTTTTTTCTCTTTCGATATCATTTTAGTGACACAATTTACGTTAACGCGAGCGAAACCGCGGGCAAAGTCTACGTTATACCTTGAAATTAATCTATAACTATTACTATGGTTTCCCCATGACTATGGCTGCTGAAAAACAAACGAAGCTTCAGGAAAAGTGTAAATTTAATAAAGTTTAATAATTTAAATAGGTTAATTCTTTAAAACCGCGATATAATTCTTATAAACTATGCTCCATTTGGTTAGGTACTTAACTAAAGGTAAACAATCTTGATGTGACAATTAATCTAAAAACTCAGTTTAAAAATAAAATGCTGCTAAAGATCAATGTAAATACAACAATAACGATTACTAAATGGATTGCATCATTAGTTTAAGCAGTAGTTTATTTGTTTAATATGTGTTTGTGTAAAAAGTCACATCAAGATTGTCTACCTTTAGTTAAGTACCTACCTAACCAAATGGAGCATAGTGCAATTTCAAATCTACATAATATATCCACGTTTTATTAATTGTTCTGTTTATTTCAAACTAATTTGCTAAACACCAATTATGGAATTGTCGTAGTGCCGTGACTACGAAACTTGTTGCTTGTTGTTTAAGAAGTTTTTGAATAATTGAGCAAGTTTAGTTCTCAAACAAATCATATACATACATCTCAGGCCTTTATACCTGAAAAGGCACGCAGAGGTATAAACGTGGGTAGGTGGGTAGAAATTCGCTTGTTATTATTTTCCGTTCCTATGTATGTATTCATTATTTTAACTCCATAATGAATTTTCTTTCAATTATTGATACATATTAAGACTACTTGTGGGATATCAGAGAATACATCAAATACTTTAACATCGTGATTTAAGTGACTCGTGTTTACACTGTACTTAAATCATACAAAAAAGTGTCCACACTTCTTCTTCATCTTCGTGTCAATGGTTATAGTTTGAACTATATATTATCTGCATAATATTCGGCCACTCTAATTGCGTTAGGAGTGGCCGCACAAAGCTCCGATATTGTGCAAGTGCTCGGGCAAGAACCAACGCAAGGGTAGGCATACCAACAAATGTGCCATTGTCTGCTCCGGCTCATCACAGTCACACTGATCAAGGCCAGGCTCCATAAAGCCCCACCTACACAAGTTCATTCTACACAAGTGTTCATATTAAAAACAGTAGAGCCCACACACTACAATTAGATAAAATGATAGTGTACATACAATATTCAATATGAGTGACCGTGATACACTTATAATTTATATGTCATGTCGTCATTGTGTTTCAAATCTAGAAATGTGACCATATAAACGTATCGCGCATCTATGAATTCAATCTGTGGTTTCTACTGAGAATTTGAACTATGCAACAGAAGTATGCATGACATAACTATTTGCCCGATCCAATAACTCATCGATCGCTACACACGGATTTTTGTCACGAGGCAGTCTATTTCAGCTCTTGAAACATATTTTGCTACATAACAATTAAATGTTCTAACAAATCTTTGAATATAAAAGTAAGTAATTTTGTTTTACTTTTTAATAATAATACATACGTTATCACTAGTAACTGTGATATTTTATTCACATGCCGTATAATCCTCTGAAGCACTTCTTTTTCTCAAGTGGCGTTATTTATAATTTTCTTTGAATACGATCTAGATTTATGTATAAAGGTAACTTTATCGTTTATATTTTTAATATCAACATTTTTATTTCCATTTAGTACATAGATTGTATTAATTGTACATTCTTAAAACACTTTTTAGTAATAGTTTTAATGTATTATTACGCTTATATAATTTAAATAATTTTTGGCGTACTGAAACAGCAAACTTTTCATTTGGGTAGTATTCTTTTATCACATTAGTATTACTGATAGTACTTAAAGTTCTATATGTCCTAAAGAGGCAAGCAGAGATGTGTTACATTCACATTTCTCTAGCTACGGTTTTTAATCCCATGTAATAGGAACGAGCCTATTGCCCCATACAGATCCGGTCCTCGTATTGCTCTGAGATTTTTTTAACAGAAAACCCAAACAATTACCCACGTCGAAAATCGAATCCTTCACAACCATTCGTCGTTAAATCTGTCTTTTACTGTTTAATTATATGGTTTACAGAAAGATTTATATTTATTTAATTTAAAATGTATGTAATATCTTCTTCACTAGGTCGTTGTTGCAGTTTCGGCATCAATATTAGGCCGCATGATGCTCAGTCACATTCTCTTGCTACAAGACTTAAGTATAACTATATCATTTCAAAAAATACTGCCTTACATTTATTTCTTCTGCGGTTGTTAACCCCGTTACTTAAATGGTTTCCCGTGGTTTATGCTATCTACAAACAAAATTCACCAAAGTCTTTATGATCTTCGGGCGAGATTGACTAATAGAAACCCAAAACCTAAACGCCTAGGAAACTTTATTATTTAGGAATATTAATTAAGAATTTTCAGACAATAGATTTAGTCTTCTTTTCCTATAAATATTGTATAGTTTATTTACTTTGAATATTTGAGAGAAATTCAACATCAAAACGTTGTATACGTAACAAACTATTGGGGAGTACCAACAATAGTACAATACAAATGTAGCCTATATACATCCGAAAGAGTAGCCAGTAGTGCATTACACTTACATTTAGCTAGTATTATAAAGCTCCTAAAAATAAAAGGCATGTCTGACAATGCGAATTTCTAAAGAAATAGTCCCAAAATATTTTCCAACGCGTGCATTGCATTCGGAACTTCGCGTTTACCTTAAAACGATAAATAACTTTCACAGAAGAAAGACGCCAAATATTTACATGCTTACTAAAAGCTTCGAGAAGGTGTGTTTTATTGTAGATCGAAAACCATAGCTTGTCAATGATGGCCGTCCTGCCCATCTATCCATTACGCTAGACAAATTTACTTAGTACAGATATTAGTCATATTTTAGATGTTTTCTGCGAATTCACAGCATATTAACTTTGATTTAACAGTAACTAAACCGGCGGGTCTAACGCTGTAATTGATTCTAGGAAAATGTTATTATATTGTGTATATGCAAATAGAATTTAATTTAGCTACTACAATAACTAAAGTTGGCGTGTTAAGGCTATAATTGATTCTAGGAAATTGGCTCACTTAGCTTTTCGATGTCTAATTAATAAAGACTCTTAACTTATAAGCTACTAGATTTTGCCGTACGTAGTTTTGAAAGGTACCCTATGTCCTTTTCTGTACCCCTGACAACGTGTACGTGAAATTTAATAATGATCGGTCGAGTAGTTAAGGCGTGAAAGCCTTACAAACAAAGAAACTCAAATTCGCATTTATAATATTGGTAAGGATTCCGAAGTCTTTCGTTTCACTTTGCTTTATGATATTTTTAAACATTTAATGTAGCATGTATGTACATAATATTGTCTTCTGTTTACGCGAATATTATTCATTGAAATTAAACTACTATATACGGATTTTATCGCGTTATTTATTTTCCACTTTATTACAAAATTTTGAAACTGTCACACTACTACTAGATACTATTAAACTTTACTAATTTTGAAGCTAATTAAATTATTAAAACTATTAAAACTATTTATATTTAAGTTTACACTTTCCCCGACGTTTCGGATGCTTTTCAGCAGTTATGGTCACAGGGAGACGAATCCTTCTGATGAAGCTTGCCTGTCTAAGAGCTTTACATAATGTTCTCGAAGATGTGTGATATCTGTTAATTTCCCTTCCCCCCGTTAATAACTCTTCTCATACTGAGAAGAGGCCTGTGCCCAGCAATGGATCAGTTTTTAAACACGAGTGATATTACTATATCTAATTATCTATATGGATATATGGGTATAGTTTATAATGTATGTAGATGTGTTCAAAAACTTCTAGTGTGTCATTTTATGACTTCATTTATGTATATATGATGTTGTGAGTTCAATCTCAAGAGGCACATCTCCTATTTCGCTTGTTATGTCATTTCATTAAAGCAGGCGTTAACAAAATTTTTAAATATAGTAAGTTATAATAATAATAATAGAGTAAAAGTATTTATTGTTTAAGAAAGGTTACAAGGTTACAATTTTATGCCCTAGATCCCATACCATACCAGGATTCCCTGTGGCGTGGGATCTAGTCTCTTACAGTCTTAGACATATGTATACATATATTTTAATCTTATTTATGCATGTTTTCATTGAGTTATTCCGTACTACATTCAAGAGGACGCTACTCAGGTAGATTATTTGTAATATGCGTTAGAGCGTTGCTCTTTAACTCACTTAGTCTTAGTCATACGCTGATTCCAACAACACGCTTAAATACAAAATGATTATATTCAAAATATACCTTCACTGTTTCTGGTAGTATCTGCGACGTCGACGTCTGCTGTGCTTGAGATTTTGAGTCTGATTCACAGGTCCGGCAAAGATATATTGGACCTTTCTGTCAAGATATTTTTAAAGTTAATTTATCGCCTAATGTCGTATGAAATATTTCGCATAAATTTCATTGATATTTTATTTCAACTTGTCGAACTGGATATCGATATTCCTTAACGGCCGTCATCATTTACAGCTAAACTTGAAGTTAGTTTTATATTTTACAGAGTGCCGAGTTGTAACCGGTGTCTATAAAAAACGTAGTAACTTGCACCCATAACTAACAGCTAGCGAAATGTAAGAGATATAGATCTCTGCTTAAACCTTGGGAATATAGGCATTACATTTACGTGTGTCTTTACTTTACTAATATTATAAAGAAGAAAGATTAGATTTTTCGTTTGTTTGATGTTAGGATTTAACTCAAAAACTATTTAACCGATTTAAAAAAATATTTTGCTATTAAAACGCTATATTATCACCGAGTAGCATGGGCTTAATTTTATTTTAAAAAAGTACTGTTACTATCATAACCTAACCGCACCTACTTGTTCTCGATAGAAGCCGCGGGCAAAAGTTAGTATAACATACTATAAGACGAGAACAACTAAGCAATCTGAATGTCATGTGTTTTATATCGTTACTGTATCGGCAAAAAGTTTTGCAACATTTACATTGGTACGTTATTGAAATGAGTCAAAACTTTTTTAGGAGTTACATTAATGTGTTTTTCTTGCTTTGAAACAATTTAAGGGGCTCGTACTTTTCTATAATAATATACTAGCTGTTACCCGCGATTTCGTCCCCGTGGATTTTAACTAAAAAGTGTTTGTTCAGTTTGCAGAGTTTACTAATAACAAAAAAGACTTGTGAAAACTTAATATTTCTATATTTCTCTTCTTCTCATTCTTTTACTTTGTGAGCCAGTTTTATTGAAGTGAAAATTTCTTTAGGCGCGTTGAGCACTTTTTGGGTGAACAAAAATCATGGTACTCGCGTCATTGTCACCGAACGCTTTCCATGAGCTATATGTATATTGTGTACATATGTATATATGTGTACTTTATGGGTGAACAAAAAGCGTGAAACCAGCGTCATCGTCACCGAACGTCATAATTCAAAATTTAAAAATAATAATCTATACAATTCACAAGTACTTAGTTTTCACTTCTATCGGGAGTGCCCAAAGTCTACCCCACATGTTTTTTATTAAATAGGGGTGTACGGTGAAACCATACACTATTGTCAACTAAGCATTTTACTTCACTTTATAATTTCATATTCATTAACCAATTCAGTACTCGATTAGCGGTCATCGCGCATGCTCCTTCGCTCCTTTGTATTTTACCTTTGGTCCGGTTAATAAATCCGTTATTTTATCTTAAAACAGACTTATCATTAGCTAACCTACTACTATATGCCGCCTTATCTTTATAGTATTCAATAAATGCATTTCAAATGGAGTATTTCCTGATATAAGGAAATGCGCAAATATTGTGCCAGTGCATAAGTGTGAGTCTAAAAATGATGTGGAGACCTATCGCCCAATTTCAATCTTGTCAGCACTCTCTAAATTATTTGAAAAGCTCGTGCATAAAGAAATATGTATATCCAATATTGCGTCGCATTATAATAAATGAACAGCACGGATTTGTCCAGGATAGGTCATGTATAAGCAATCTCCTTTTATTCTCTACACAACTCTTTGAAGGAATTGATAATAGGCTACAGATTGATGCGGTATATACTGATTTCCAAAAGACGTTTGACAAAGTGGATCATACATTATTACTCAACAAAATCGCCTACAATGGTATCAGAGGTGATCTTCTTTGATGGTTTGTATCATATGTAACAAACAGAACACAGAAAGTAGTTGTTAATGGTTTTGATTCTAGTATTATTAAGGTCACTTCGGGAGTCCCACAAAGCTCAATTTTGGGGCCTTTGCTGTTTATTTTATTCATAAATGATATAAATAAATGTTTCAAATATTCTAAATTTCTTTTATACGCAGATGACTTAAAAGTTTTTAAAGTAATCTATAATGTATCTGACTGTACAGAATTTCAACAAGATCTTGAGAGACTCTCTAACTATTGCTGCCTTAATAAATTACAGTTAAGCCTAACTAAATGTCACAGCATCACATTTACTACAAAAATTAATGTAATTAAATTCAATTATAACTTAGCTAATACTGTACTTAACAAAGTTACCTGTCTTCGTGATCTTGGTGTGCATCTTGACGCTAAGCTTAATCTAGATGTTCACGTGGAAAACATAGTTAGCAAGGCATACCAAATGTTTGGTTTTGTAATGAGAGCATCCCGAGACTTTCGCCGTCCATCTACTTATTTGCATCTATATAAGTCCATAATCAGGCCACAAATGGAATACGCAGTACCCATTTGGAATCCGTACTATGCAAAATATAAGGACGCCATTGAACTAGTGCAACGTAAGTTTCTTCGCGCAATGCAATATAGATGCTCTCGTAAAAAAATATCATACCAACAACTTCTTAAGAAATATGACGTATTGACTTTAGAATCTAAAAGAACTCTTCTTGGTATCATGACCTTATTCAGTGTATGCCGCAACAAGTTTGACTGCCCTGACTTGGTAAATAGATTGTGCTACCTTCTTCCTTGTACAGTGCACGGACGTGAGGTGCGCACCAGACGCCTATTTGCTACTGGTTTGTGCAGGACGAATTCTGGCATGCGCTCCCCACTACACTGTTTGGTAGACACTTATAACAAGAACTTTACTGACATCGATATACTACATCTTAATAAGCCGAGATTTAAAAGTAGCATCATTGAAATGTTAAAGGAACGGCAGTAGGTCCAAGAGGCATATATTAGATAAGATTTTTATTAACTTTCATATATATTATTTTTTATTACTTTATTCTAATAGGCATAATTACAACTTTATACTATTTGTAAAGCATGCACTTAATTAATTCTAGTTAACTTGCTTATGTACCATAGCCCGTTATTATAAGTTCTTGCTTTTTTTTTCTCTTTGGATATGTTACTAAGTTAACCTTTGCTACTATTGGTTAACTCGATATGACAGCTATTGTCTGCTTACAGTTTTAAATTTAAGTAGGTATTACAAGTTATCTGTGGAAAATGTAGTGGGTAGTATATTTGTTAAGTTTAGTGTTAAGTGCTCAATGTATCCTCCTAATATACTACTGTTTGTTTTCCCATGTTCAATAAATAAATAAATAAATAACCTCGAACCTTCTACAAGGGGTTTATATTGAATGTATATAATTATATTATTATTATAATTTTATATACAATTCCCTATTTGAATCGGACATTGTTCACTATTTTATTGGTTTTAATTTATTTTAGCGCGAAATCCAATTATTTTTTAAAATAAAAGAAGCCTAAGTGACGCCTTATAACATCAGCTGCCAGTAGACAGATAAAAATTTCAAAATTGATTTCCTGATATAAGTCCCGCATAAACTTTCATACGAAGTAAGTAAAAAGCTGTTATTTTGACATTACAAACATACACTTCAATTTTATTTAATTGTATAGTAGATGAATCGAATATTGTTCGCTATCATTGGTTTTATTTTATTCTGTGGAACCCTATTTATTTCTAAAATAAAAGTAGCCTTAGTTACTCCTTAAAAGTTCAGCTATCTACCAGTGAAAGTTTCGTCAAAATCGGTTCAGCCAAACAGACAGACAGACAGACCGACAGATAGACAAAAATTTTAAAAATTGGTCTTTTGATATAAGTCCCACATAAACTTTCATGTGCAGTAAGTAAATAGCTGTTATTTTGGCATTACAAACAGTCACTGAAATTTTATTTAATTGTATAGGTGTATAGACGAATCGAATATTATTCACTATTTCATTGGTTTATATTTAATACAACGGCGCCCTATTTTTTCTAAAATAAATGTAGCATATGTTACTCCTTATAACTTCAGCTATGTGCCAGTGTAAGTCCCGTCAAAATCGGTTTAGCCGTTTCAGAGATTAGCCGAAACAAACAGACAGACTGACAGACAAAAACTTAAGAAAATTATTTTTTGGCATAAGTCCCGTATAAACTTTCATATGCAGTAAGTAAAAAACTGATATTTTGACATTACAAACAGACACTTGAACTTTATTTAATTGTATGGGATATAGATATAGATGAAGCCGATACCAATATAAAAATATATGAAAGAAAATCTCGTATGCTGCGATTGACAAAATATGGAAAGATTATGTATAAGCCTGTGCCGAACCCTCCAGGGAAATCTATAGGCACGGTGCTAAGTTATATTACGAAGATTGGTTTTTGTTTTAATGGTTTCCACTGTGTAAAAGGTTTCTTAAAAACAAGATCGCGATAATTATTGTACTACAGGGATTATAATTATAAATATTTGAGTGCTTCGGTGGCGTAGCGTTAGTTAATGCAACTTATATTATATCTTTTACAAATTATTAACCTCTGAGTCTTCTTCAGAGGTTAATGAAAACACTGTGTTAGTGACAGATTGGTGTTAGTTACAGGCATTACTCCGGAACCACTGGACCGATTGACTTGTAACTTGGTGTGCAGATACCTTGGGGTCATACCTCGAGTTTGACTATGGGCCCTGTGGGTTAAAAGACCCCCGAGATATAGCGGTCACAAGGTCACATGTATTTTAAATGCTTTAACATTTAAGACGACGAGGTTGAAACCTGGGTTTTTACACCCATCTCGTTATTATATCTTTCAGAGTTCGAAAAACTCTTACACAATAGCTTTGTCTGTCCGTGCGTCAATCCGTCCGTCCGTCTGTCTGTTATACAACTTTCAACTCAAGAACCGTAAGAGCTAGAGACTCGCGGTCAACGCCATTCGACTCAGCATAGTCGATTTACCCTGAAATTTGCAACAACACGTGACCTTTGCATATTATTAGAACCATTTTTTCGAACTCTAAGATTTACGGCAATTCATTGCCGATTCTCACTTGTTTTCTATTACATATTATCACAGTAACAAATATTATTGTACTGTTATTTATAATGTATTAAAAACAAAATATCCAGAGATGGGCCCAGCGTCTTTAATACAAGTTATTTACAATAACTTAGCTATGATGCTGGTCACCACAAAGGATTGTGAGATTGTAAAATGTGAGTGCAATCATCCAGTAAGAACATTGTATGCATGACCTGTACGTTTTAATCTGTATATTATTTATTTGATGTGGTGAAATATGTTTTGTTTTCTCAGCCTGCTTTTGTGTCTCACAGCTGGGCAAAGGCCTCCTCTCTCAATCTCCACTGCTCTCGCTCTTAAGCAACGTCTTGCCACTTCTCCATAAACTTTTTTATGTCGTCTCGACATCTCCTTCTTGGTCTGCCCCGTCGCCTACGGCCACCGGTATCCACTCGGTTTCATGCGGCAGACATGTCCGGCCCAGTTCCGCTTGAGCATAGCGGTCTCAGTACCTACATCTTTGATCTGGGTTTTGGAGCGCAGGTTCGTGTTTTTGACGCAGTCTAATCGGCGGATGCCAAGAATGCTACGCTCCATAGCCCGTTAACAAACCTTGAGCTTGGACTTTTGAGCCTCGGTTAGTGACCACGCAAAATACACATATCGATGAGTTTATTTTTGAGCGATGTTGGTAAGTTCCTTTCATTAGGTCTTTTAATGGACCAGAAGATTTCCAGGCATTTTCTATTCGACGATTGATCTCTTGGTCTTGCCTGTTGTCGAAAGATGCTATCTGGCCCTAGTAGATATACTAATCGACGTACTGTAGTATTTGCCCATTAAGCTCGATCCTACGTTTCCCGCTGTTAGTCATTAGTTGAGTTTTTGACCGATTCATAGTGAGTCCAATCTCAAGGCTCGCTGCGCTGAGATCTTGTAGCATTTTTTCTAGATCAGGTGCTGATTGGGAGAAGAGAACAATATCGTCGGCATATCGTAGGTTGGTCAGCCTTCAGCCTCCAACACTAATCCCTTGTGTCTCCCATTGGACCGCTAGCTTCCGGCATATCTCTTCAAGATAGCTGGTAAACAGTTGAGGAGATAACGGGTCCCCTTGTTTCACTCCCTTTTCTATTTTGAAAGTATGCCCTGGTTCCTGAACTTTAACAGATGCTGTGCTATTGTTATAAATGTATTTTATGACCTGTATATACGTGGGACTAATATTCTGTATGTGTAGCGCTGTAAATATGGCGGAATGGTTTAAACTATCAAAGGCTTTATTGTAATCTACAAAGGCTAGGTACAGGGGCTTGTGGTATTCATTATATTTTTCGATTATTTGATTGAGGGTATGAAGACGGTCTGTCGTAGAGAAATTTGGGCGAAAACCAGCTTGTTCCGGTGGCTGGTATTTATCTAGTTGTGGAACAATGCGTCGTTGAATAATTTTAATAAATAATTTATATATGTATATGTATGTGATACTAAACTTATTGGCCTGTAATTGTTAATGTCGGCTTTATCGACGTTTTTAAATAAAATAATAATATTTGAGTGGCAAACGTTTTGAGTAATGTTACCTGAGAAAAGAATGTTCCGCTTATCCTAACTTTAAAATTTTTGTAGTGACACCATCCTCACCTCTTTCTGTATTTCATATATCGCAAGGCAAGTTGTACTTCGCTTTTGGTTATTGGAAATATTGTGTCGTTGCACAGAAGCTCAATTATCAAACCTGGTCGCTTTATAAATAAATAAAAATAAACTGTTGTGTGCATGAGATCTCGGGTTCGATACCTGGGTCAGGCAAAATGTTACTGGGATCTCTCTATCAAGACTTTCTCAGTAGCAGCTGGACTGTGTCCGGGAAACGACAATAGGCTAGGCCCCCAATACGTAGTACACACAGCGACACATCAACCTAGACTATTTGAACTTTGAACTATAAGAAGTTGAACGCTGCGAATCGTGCGAGAGAGTGCGTTATATTTTTGTTATTTTGTCTTATTCACGCTGAACAGGACGCGACGCTCTATCCTTACCATTACATCGACACCACTATGCACCGTCCTTTTCCAACAATTCCTATTTTGTATGTAGCGTAGTTATGCGAATATAGGGTGTCTAACTTGATATGTAGACGTGTGTACGTAAAACAAAGTTGGAAAAATGTTAACGTAATAAATCTCTACCTACCTTTTCGAATGTAAAGGCCCCACGCCTTTACATTCGAAAAAGTAGGTAGTACTATGTACTATGCCTGTATGTAAATATTCATACATTTTATATACTTGTATAATGTTTTGCTTTAGCTTTTACACATACATCTCCATTTTTACCAATACTAGTTTTTGCCCTCGGCTACGCTCGCGTTAATGTAGAATTTGTCAACTTTTTATCTTTCGGGAACAGAACTTTTTCTGGATGAAAGGAACCCTATGTCCGTTTCTGTACCTCTGATAACGTGTATGCGAATTTCATGATCGGACGTCCAATTAAGATGTGAAAGCGTAACAAATAAACATAATAATAATAATAATATAATGTTTATTTTCTCAAAACAATATTACGTAGATACATTACACAGGTTAGGTACATAATAATTACAGTGTACAATATTGTGTGAGACTGGTGCCTAAGCTAAGCTTGTGGCTTGTATTTCAGGACACCAGGTCTCCACCTCATTTTATATTTTGGTTATGTACTTATATGCATACAAAAAGCACTATGTTTCCTACTTACAAACTATTTATATTTGTAAAACACATTTAAAAACAAGAGAATCATAAGCAAGAAATTGTTAGTAGTTAGGTTATGAGTGAAAGTACATACATGTGTGTGTGTGTGTGTGTGTGTGTGTGTGTGTGTGTGTGTGTGTGTGTGTGTGTTTGTATGTGTGTGTTTGTGTGTGTGACTAAGAGGAACCAGAGATTTGTTTTATATTTAGACCGGATTAACAAGGAGATTTTCAGTGTCATTGTAATTGTGTGTTTGGAGCCAGGTAGTTCGGGTATTCTTGCACTTAATTTTTGAGAGACTGAATATATTCAATACTCTATTTATTTTATTATATAGGTAACCGTCGAGGTGACAAAAAAAACATTTAATGAACATCGTGGTCAGGTGAATTTGATGGCAACTTACATTAAAAAAAAACTCGCAATTTATAACATTAGTTAGAATTCCATAATCATTTCAACATACAAACAGAAATAACTATGCAGCTATAATCTTAATTAATCCTCTTCCACAATAATATTATAACTCGCGTAGTTACGAAAATAAAGTGCAAACGAGGATTCTGTAGTCATAATAACGTTTGTATCGATAAAAACGTTGTAATAAAGTGGAAATTTACGCGGAACGGACGTACAAATTAAATTTTAAAGCAGGACTTGACCCATAAAGCTTCTCTTGTATTTTATAATAATGACTGGATGTCGATTTTCATGTCGTGAGATACTTGTAGCGACATTGCTGGCGGTGTAGTTTTATATAGTCAGGCGGAAATATGCAGATATTATATACCTCGCTCTTAGGTCGTAGCTCAATATGTATTTATATTATATGTAACTTGTACCAGTAAATATAATATATCCATATCTACCATGAAGTATATGATTTGGACCCCCACAATAGTATGTAGACTCATAATGTTACCCCTACCTACATACTTAACGAATTAAAGACACTACACTTCCTACGAAAAAAAAAAATTTGTTTATTTTCTCACCACAATATTTCAGGTATTTACAAATATTATGCTTAGTAAGTAATATAGTCTCTCAAGACAATATTGTGGAGGACTGGTGCCTAACTAAGCTAGGCAGAAACCTGTGTTATAGGTTACCAGGTTGCCGCTCCGAATTACAGTTGTAGCTAATAATTACTTACGTAAAATGGAAGCAGGTACTCGTATACAAAATGTAATTAATTGATGAATGGAATAACTTTGAGTACCAATTCTCGATGGATGCGGTTGCCCAAGATTGGTCTGTGTGGAAAATCTTGAGGGTGGCCTATGTCCAGCAGTGGACATCTTTCCACTGAGATTATGACACTCTTTAGATTGTGTTTTGGAGATGTTTTACTTATTTTATTATTCATAACTCTAAACCATCTACGTTTATTATATATTGTGGGATTAGGGATTAGATGCTTGTTGGTTCTAGAAAATATATAATATATAATATTCTATCACATACACACAACATCATCTAGCCCAAACTAAGCAGAGCTTGTGCTATGGGTACTAGACGATGGATAAACATACATATATTAGTATTTTTTGTAAATACATACATATTATACATAGAAACACCAAGACCAAGTCAAACATCCATGTAAATCGTATTAGTATTTACTTACAAACGACGCCTTAAATCCCTACAGGAAGAAATAGGATTTTACCACAAACATTATGTCTACTTACAAATTGTTACGAATAAATACCTACTATCAGGGACATGAAAAGGTTTTGTATCCAATTCAGCCAATCCGTTTGATGTTACTTTTTGTTCTCAATTCTTCTAACCATTGTACCTACATAGGTAAAGGCAAATTAAAAGGCCGGATAAATTGAAATAAGCAGTTTACCTTTTAAACAAAATTACTTTTCAGAACAATATATTACGTATTATCAACTTGTTGACTGTATTCTTTTATTATACAAATTTAATGAGCATACGATAAATTTATTGGTAGTTGTTGTCGTTAGAAACTTACTATACAGCGTCTAACAGAACGTGTAATCATATTTTAGGGCATAATGTATATCTGCAAACCACCAACCTGTACCTATGTGAGTTTATAATTTATATTGTTTATTATTTGTTATTGTTTTTATTGTTAGTTTATAATTTATATTTATATTCTTATATAGAAGTAAACAGTACCTAACTAGTAACAGTGTTGAACAATAGTAACTAAAAGTTTCAAAATTATGTTATAATAGTGAAGTAATTTAATTTTTATAAAATAAGCCTTATTAAAATTGTATATAGACAAAATGATTCCATATTTAATTAGAGGTACCGCTGGGATCTGCCATAAAATCTTTGACGATCGTGACATGATAGTACATAATATATGATATCACAGGCGGACTACGCTGATGATGGTGTTATAGATAAGTAATGATATCATGTATTGTGGTGATTGTAAATTCTGTCATGTTCCATACATGTAATTAATAACTCCTAGACTCATAGACTAAATAACTTTATCTATGGAATAGAATTTTTTTTTGTCAGATTCCAGCCTCTAAGCCTAAAGCTTATGTCCGCGGGTCTTTACAAGCAAACTTATTAAACCCATTTTGAAGAAACCTATCCTGTACTCTCTCTTTCTAACTGTGACTTTGAAATGATTACACGCATTTAAAATAAACCTTAAAAATTATAATATTAAGGTACTTTAAATAAATCTTAAGAAAACCGTAAATTTTAAAATATTACGCGCATTTTGGAGAATTTTTAAAAAAACCGTCACTTGACGTATTGTTCCCAATTTGATGAAATCTTAAAAAAAACTTTTGTATTATTATGACCATTCTGAATAAATCATAAGAAAACCGTGAAGAAATGTATATCGTGTATTCTTTTAAGAAAACTTTGAATTTTAACTGGTAGACATAAAAAGCAAAAGAAAACATCAATAACAGATTGGGTTTTCCTAAGAAAATCGACGTCTTTAAAGTCTATAGTAATATTCTCTATAATATTTTACTGTCTGGTTATAACACGTTACATATTGCCACATTACATTGTGAAAAAGTACTAATGATTAGGCCTGTATTCCCGACGGAGCTACGCAATGTAACGCGCCCTCTGCGCGTACCCGCACATTTCATCCGCATAACGGTACAACATCAGGTTTAAACTTATTACTCTGTTGAAATTAAACTACTTTATACGAATTTGATCGCGTTGTTTATTTTAAAACACTATTATTATATAAACTTGAAACTCTTAAATTACTTCTATAAAATTTAACTATTATTTAAATGATTTCAACGTTTTGGTTGCTTTTTAGCAGTCATAGTCACGAGGAAGCGATAAACCCGTATTAAATAGTTTAACTTCGATGTATAACATTCGCGTAAAAGTAAAAAAATATTATTATTCTGTGGCCATATTGATATTTTCAACAGAAAAACCAAACAATTCTTTGCCTGATCTGGGATTGGAATCCAGCTCTGTACGAGCGATTCAAAACGCCAATATACCTAAATAAGATAATAAATTTATTACTAGTCCAATTTAGTAAATCAGCAATATACTTCACAGCATCTTATATAAAAACGTGTCGTGATTTTTTTTAATACAGTTACTAACATGACATGTATTAAAATTGTAGTTAGTGTAGCGTATGACGCATTTTTTATGAAGGTACGAATTGAAATCGAATCCCATTTTAATATCAGAAGCACAATGAAAACATGATTTTGTGAAATTTTTTAAAGTGGATTAGGCAAATCTTCATTTATACTAAAGTAAAGTTCGGCAAGAATAAAATATTTATTTTCCGTAATGGATTGTTATTAAATAAACACTTGGTAGAAATTTAACATATTTAGGTACTAATCTACGACGACACAAAAAATGAAATTATGTTAGGTAGTCACATTAATAATAATCGTTATATAATAGTGATGCCACAAAAAAAAGTTACTTATGGATTATAAAATCAATATAACATTGTGAAATAAAAACATTACTCAATTCAAATTGTCACTTTCCGAATATAAAAAATACTTTTAAATAAACGTAAACTTCACTATTGCTACGAACTTAGAGATAAGTTCTAAAATAGAATTCAAAATCTCAAAAGCCATTAGCGCAGTGCATAATTAAATTGTCTATTAATGAACATTTTAAATTAAATAAAAGGTGTATAAAACGCCTTAATAAACTTATCGTTTTTGTAATAGTTTTCGGTACTTTGTGTAAAACGAATCTGTCTAGATATTTTGATTAATTACAGCTAAAAATATATGTGTAATGAAGATTTCTTAACAATGCAATATTCAGTCATGTAAAAAACGCTTCAATTGAATAAGTGTCACATAGCCTTATTTTTAAGAAATATTTCATTACTTTTAGAGCAACTCGGACACTATGGTGAAATGAGCGAGCATGCGCTCTCCGTCGAATTGTGGAGCTAGCTTCATCTCACAAATATCGCAATCGCCGTCCGACGCGCGCGAACTAGCACTTGTCGCCCCGTTGGGAGGTTTACCAACTTCGTGCAGTGAAAGTGTGTTTGGAAAAGTTTTTGCAATGAAAACCTGTGAATCTCGTATGCTAAAAATTATCAGTCATTAAGTAAAAGTATTATAAAAACTCAATGATATTTATGTGCTAAAGATAAGCGTAACTTTATCTAAATTCTCATACAAGTTTGAAATTAAGTGGTAACGTAAAAATCTATGCAACTTGATGGAAAGTTCAGTTTAGCTGATTATTTCAAAACCTATCTCCGGTAAGTGTTATTCTTAAGTTTAATACATTAATTATTATTACGTTAATAACATTTATAAATCTTTAATACTTTATTATTTTACGGTTGATAAATGTTTGATACATTCGTAAGCTATCCTCGCAAATAGTAATTTGAAAAGTTCTTTTTCTTGCCATTTTCAAATTATTTATTTTTGAGAATAATTTATTAATGGCCAGCATTCTTGTGTCTCAACAGAAGTTACAAATATTATTCGTAAAGTAAATGTGTGAGAAACGTACTAGACGAATGAATAAAGAGTTTACTAATTATTGTCTTGATGATTTATATAATTTATTTATATAATTTTTTACATTTTTTGTGGACATTCAACAAAAGATCGTGCACAAAAATCTTAATTATACTAATAATAAGTTTTTGTCTACAGCACTCTTCTTCTTTCATTCGCTCTTTTTTCCTTTTTCATATTTCTAATGTAGCTCAGGTCATATAGGCATATAGATGCTCTGAAAGGCCCTTTGACTTTGACTAAATTAAAGTTATATTATTAATGATATTTGCTTTTCTAATGAATTTTCAATTTAACAGTTGACTTTATGTAGAGCTTAATTAATTTGATGTATATATTTGTTAACATCAGTTAAAATATTTTACTTAGTACATTGAACTCCAGCCTTTTTTAAATATGTATTTTAAATTACCATTACTATACATTATCTCGTGTTTTATGTTATGACGTATCATGAAATAATGAGTAATACAGGCTATAACGGGTAATAAGTCTAATAAAAATCAAATATACACTACGCGAACAGATAACCTGAGGGGAGGAAGTATGACGATCAAATTTTTTATTCATAAATGTTGACATTTCATAAACATCGTGTATTGTTTCTCAATGTCTTCTCAGCTACGTACCGATAGTTTCTCACAGAATATTTTTATTTTAGATTAGAGTTAGAATATCGTAAAGTTAGTTTTACTTTTAATCTGTCGTGTCTTGGAATAAAGTAATAAAAAATCTATTACGCCAGTGTGTTGTTGTGACTATTGAGGTTAAGCAACGATTCACCCAATCTGATAACACATTTATGTTAAGCTAAATTTTGCTCGTGGCTTCGCACAGATATAGTATTTTTAGACGAATATATCCTATGTCCTTATCTGTACCCCTGAAATTTTGCATACACGTTGTATCCAAAATTTTATGATGATCAGTCGAGTACTTAAGGCGTAAGTGCGTTACAAAGAACCAAACTCACATCCGCATTTATAATATAATAAAATATTAGTGTTTTTATTCCTTATTTATTTAAGAAATTTTTATCCAAACTGATATGCCATTTCCATCGTACCTATTACAAAATTACACAAAATATCTATTTATCTTAGAGATTTTAGGAAGTCATTCATGAGCGGCTGCGACCATTTTTATATGGAAAATGCTAGTTCCGAACCAGGCTTAAACTTGCACATGCATGATACCCACATCTAAAGCATTTATATTGTACTGTCTCATGAGTAACTCCCTTTGGAAATTATTACTTTTACAATTTGTTAACGAGTGTTGCGTATCGTCAAAAACAACATATTCACCACAATTCGGTGAGTCAGTTATTTACTTAAAAAATCCTAATTTTTTCGGATGGATGGATGTAACCTGAACGAATCTAAATGCTTATAAGTATTTAAATGCTAATTTTAAATACTTTCTATTAAGTTTACAAAATATAAACCACAGGATTTGCATAGGTTCGTTTTGTATAGTCTTATATTATAGTATGTATTATATTAGACGTGTTTAATTTTCAATAGCCTCTTTTTAATAACTATTTTTAGTAATAAGTTATTAATAATTTATTTATTTCAGAAAAGCTGGTTTAATAGACAGCAAATAATATTTCATTATCTCCATTACAAAAATTTCCAACAGAAAATCAACATAAAAAAATTCAAATTTTGAATGACATTTGTTTTTATTTTCATAGATTTATCGTATTACATATTATTTTAGTTAACTTGATGTAGTCTTTGTCGCTTCTATTGCAAGTGTTTACGTAGCAGACTTTATCAAGTTACATGTTTTACCAACCTTGATTATGTTTGGTAGTACGGACGCCTAAGTAATGATTTGTTGGGTCAGTAGAAAGTCATACTTATGTCTCACTAAATACAGAATGAAGTTGACACAAGACGTATTTTACCTTGACTATATACAACCTATATGCTTCCGTACTTATTGGCGTCTTGTGATATAACTATGTGCTATAATATTTTAGATATATTATAGATAGAGCAGATATGAGCAGCGATAGCCTACTGACTGACCGTTGGACTGCCCCGTAGAGGTCTCGAGTTCGAACCCAAGACACGCATTTCTGAATTTTCGAAGTAATGTGCGTATTAAATAATCAATTATCGCTCGCTTTATGGTGAAGGAAAACATTGTGAAACCTGCATGTCTGAAAGTTATCCATAATGTTCTGATATGCTAAGTTTGCACACCCGCACTGGACCAGCGTGGCCCTTGGCCTAACCTTTCTCACACTGAGAAGAGGTCCGTGCCCAGCAGTGGGACAGTTTAATGCAGGGCTGATATTATTATTATTATTGTTACAGATCTGTTAGTAATTGTAATCATGCATGTAACTTACTTTAACATTGCATTATCTTCGACAATTATATATTTTCATTAAGGCACAATTTACTTTACAAACTGTATTGGAATTTGGAGTCCTCTTTTTTACTTACTTATATGACGGAACTAACTCCCAACATACAGCCTCCGCCAGTTTAGAAACCTGGGCTTGCACACTAATTATATGTATAATATTTATGTACTTACAAAAAAAAGTATATATGTATGTTTATCCATTGTCTAGTACCAATAGTACAAGCTCTGCTTAGTATGGGCTAGATGGTGTTGTGTGTGTGTGATAGAATATTATATTATATTATATTATTATTATAATTTTAATCACCTCATTAGTACAATAACAAAACAATATTATTTGACTACTCGAATGGCGTAATGGCTTAAGTGGTCGCCTGTACAGTGCCATTGCATGAACGTTGAGGGTTCGATCCGTTCGACGTTCCACCATCTGGTAACTTTTATCGAGCGACCTGTATACAAGCAGCATGGCAGCAGCTATGTCCTCCTCGCTGAAGTTCGAGGAACATATCTGGATGGCCGACACCTCGTCCATGACATCCAGCTTATGTTGCAGGAACGCCAGCAGCTCATTCGCCACAAGTGTGTCACTCATGGCGGTATGAATATACGAGGGTCGGCTTGCGCCGCGCTAAACAATAAATTAATTATATTTATGTACGTGCACAAGTCCGTCTAGGAGCGCGCTTAGTCCAAAAACTTTGATAGATGTACCTACCGACCTTAGAATCTCCACGTGGATTTTACAATGTTTGCTCGAAGCTCACTGAAAGAGAACACTTGTATAAACGAGCGGTTTCAGAATGTTATCCACGGTTTATTTTTAAAATGATGATTCACCTGATTCTCAATTTTAAAGTGTATTAATTCTAACTAATATTATAAATGTGAATGTGAGTTTGTTTGTTACGCCTTGTTGCCTTAACTACTCGATTAATCATCATGAAATTGGCATATACGTTGTGTAAAGAAAAGGCCGTACTTTTGATTCAGAAAAAAATAATTGTTTCCTAGGGATAGAAATTAATTGACTTAATCTTCATTAACGGGAGTGAAGCCGCGGGCAAAATCTAGTCTTTAATAGTTTTCTGCTTAAATCTTGGTCACTTAATAATTCTTATAATAATAATAATAATAATAATAATTTATTTGCAAAAAAATGTGGTGATAACAAAAGATGGTAGGATTACAATTAGGCGCATGACACATTTCGCCATATTTAAATAGCATGCAAATTTAACAAGTTGTAAGGTACAACTAAATAAAATTAAAGAAAGAAAAATCAAGAACATGAGCTACAATTTCAAAAACTTAAACAATTATTAAAATGGTAAATATTGTAACTTAAATCAAATTAACATACACTTGACCATTAAATCAGTTAATTCACAATGTGTTCGCAAAGTGATATGAATGAGAGGCAAACTTTTTAATGAATTCATTGACTGAATAGAAACTCTCTTCTATTAGCCAATTTTGTAATGATATACAAAATTTATTATAGGACAGCTTAATTATATCTTCAGGCAATGAATTATATATAAGAGGCGCCATGTACGCACTACTACGTCTAAACATTTCTATTCGTGGTACCGGCATTTTCAGGTACGATTGAGTAAGTTTCCGTTTATTCGTATTATTATTTATTTCGAACAAATTAATATTACATTTTACGAATTTCGCTACTTCGTAAATATATATAGATGGAGCAGTCAATAACTTTTTGGATTTAAAAACGGGTCTACAAGATTCCCACCACTGCATGTTGAACATTGCGCGAATGCACTTTTTTTGAGCAATGAAAATTTGTGATAATTCTGATGAATATCCCCATACAACTATACCGTAACGAATGATAGAACAGACATATGAATGATATACCATTAATGATGTCTCTACCGATGCTATATTTTTAACTTTTCTTATCGCGAATACAAATTTATTTATTTTTTTACGGATACTGTCCGTGTGTTGTCTCCATGTCAAATGCTCATCAATAACAATACCTAAAAAAGTTGTGCTGCTTACCTGTTCTATTTTTTGATTATTGTAGACAACATTTAATTGATTTTTTTTACTATTGTGAGGTGTAAAATTGATCATTTTTGTTTTTCCTATATTTATTTTTAAATCGTTTTGGTGAAGCCAGTTAATTAAATTTTGTAAAATTCTATTTATTTCCACATCATAGCGCTTTCTTTTATCATAACCGAAAATTACCGTAGTATCATCAGCGAACAGGATACATTCATGGTTATCTAATGCTAGTGGAAGATCATTAATATATATTAGAAACAATAGAGGACCAAGTATGCTTCCTTGCGGTATACCATAATTGTTATTTCTGGAAGAGGAATTAAAGTTTTCTATACTATTTGTAGTTTCATCGAATTTTGTGATTTGAGTTATCTGTCTTCTGCCATTTAGATACGACTCAAACCATTTAAGGGCTAATCCTCTTATACCACATTTTTCTAATTTGTCAATTAGTTTGGAATGGTTAACAAGATCAAAAGCCTTACTTAAATCTAAGAAAATAACACTACAAAGTTGTTTTGAATTTATTTTGCTAATAATTGATTTTATCAAGTTAAAGGCAGCAAGCTGGGTTGACCTATTCCTTCTAAATCCATATTGTTCTTTCGTCAATACATTATATTTGTCAAGGAAGATTTGTAATCTCTTATACATTACCTTCTCAAAGATTTTTGAAATTATCGGTATTAATGCTATAGGTCGGTAATTGCTTTTATCCGTTTTGGCACCTTTTTTATGTAACGGCTTAATAACTGACACCTTTAGATTATCTGGAAAACAGCCTTGTTCCAATGACATATTAATAATATAAGCTAACGGATGTGCTATATACTCGGATACAAGTTTAATAATATCTGTAGATATATTGTCATAGCCTGAAGATCGAGTATTTTTCAGAGATTTTATTATATTTTTAATTTCTATTGCATTAGTTGGTTCTAAAAAGATACTGTTATTATTAGGGTTAAGGGATTTAACATTATTAGAATTATTGTGCGCTGTAACCATGTTGTTTTCAACAATATCGATAAAATAATTATTAAATTTATTAGCAATGTCAAGACCTCTTGTTGTTGTAATATTGTTGTCAACTAAACTATTAATGTGTTCTTTTAATTGTTCGTTCCCCATATTACGTTTTACAACATCCCACGTAGCTTTACATTTATTATTGGACCTTGCAATATATTTTTGGTTATTTTTTGATTGAAGGTCATATATACACCTTTTCAACATAGAGGCATATTCTTTAAATTTTATTTTATTTTCATCCGACCTGTTATTATAGTATTTATATCTTAATTGCCTTTTAGTTGTGCAACTTATTTTAAGACCCTTTGTTATCCATTTCAATTTAGCCGTTTTGTAATTAATTTTTACTCTGGTAAGAGGAAAGCATAGTTTGTGGAAGAGCAGCAACAGGTTATGGAACGTATCAAATGCTTTATTAACAATACAAGTATCGTAAATTTCGGTGAATGATAAATTACTTATGCAGTCATAAAATTTGTGAATGTTTTCTTTGCTAATATCGGCTTTTGTGACAAAATAATGCTGAGTTATGTTCCGATTTAAGTATTTAAATTCAATAGTTTGAGCCGTATTATGGTCGGATAAACAAAGGTTATGCGTATTGCCTATAGCGTGCGGTATATTACTAATTATATTGTCTATACATGTATTTAACCTAGTCGATATTTTAATGTGATACTGCATCCCGTAATTTAAAATAAGGTCTTTAAATTTCTTAGCGGCATTGTCATTAAGCAGCAGGTTAATGTTGAAATCACCAGCGATTATGATCTTGCTTTCTTTCCGTTGTAATTTTAACAACACTTTCTCAAAATGTCCAAAGAATCTTTCCAAATTTGAATTAGGGGTCCTATAAACACAAAGTATTATTATGCGAAGTTTTTTAATTTCTATAACACTTACTTCTAACTCTGTATCAATACTCATTGCTTTTATGTTGTTTAGTTCCGTACATTGAAACATGGTCTTGCAAAGTATGCATGTACCGCCTCTACGTTGATTTTCTCGCGAATAGATAGACTTAATCTGAAAATTATTTAGTGTCAAGTAATTTTCTTCACCCTTTCTTATAAAATGTTCGCTTAAACATATAACATCAATATTTGTGCCAGAGTTTTGTAGTGCATTGATAGCTAATTCTAAGTCCTCAATTTTACTGAGTGCTCCAGCTATGTTTTGGTGAAATATAGTGAATGTTTTTGTTTGAAGCCCTGCAATGTTTTGATGTAGGATCTGAGGGTTGTTACCATCACAATGTTTAGGTTCGAAAAAATGATAAGTTTTCAGTAGCTTGCTTTTTAGACACCTTAGTAAAATAGTAAGGGATTGTCCCTTTTACGGGTTTTGTTATAGTACTTTGCAAGTTACATATGGGCTTATTATTTTTAGATACAGAAAAATAAAAAGGTATTGTCCCTTTGCGTGGTGGGCTTACATTTCTCTTAATGCTATCAGTTTGCTTTGTGTTGACATTTTTTATTTGACGTTTATTATATCTTAGGAAGGTATTATTATAATAACATTGGTCTATAGCATTATTAATTATTTTACAGAAGTTGTAATCCTTTGAACTATTCAAGTACTCATTGTATACTGGTACATCCAAGAAGGTACAGTTTTTGAATAGTTTACATACCATTTTAATAGAATAATTTAACATATTTTCATTAAGGAATATGTTCCTACGTACGCCCAATACAAATACAGAACATTTTTGCAGTTGTTTTAGAGTAGAATATAATTCCATACCGATCTTTGATGGATTGTTATCATGTTCACCTACACAAAGTACAATTTTATCATTTATGGTAAAATTATGAATAGAACAGGTTCTTAATATTTCATCTGTTGCTGCTTGTGGTTTTATAAAAGCAGTCACATTATATTGCTCATATGGGCTATACTTTCGTGACTCCATCAGTTGTGCAGTTAGCCCTTTACATTGATTCCCACCATAAATGTAAATCGTGCTTTTCAATTTATTATCTCTATGTAATAATGTAGATTGAGCAGCGTACGCTATGTCCTTACTCGATGATACTTCATTTCTAGTCGGAGCAATGTCAGTGAGATGGCTGTTATTTTGGGTTTGTTCCACATCCAGTTGCGTTGATGTCATATACTTATGAGGTGTAGTGTGTCCTGGCGCTCTAGTAGAACGTTCAATACTGCGAAATTGTGGTTTTGGTGTATGACATATTTCCTTCAGTGAGTTTATTTGAAAACGGTTTGATGCAAGTTTATTCTTTAACTGGTTGTTTTCTAATGTTAGATTGTCAATTTCATTATTCGCACTTTGCAATTGCATTCTTAAATTATGAATTTCTGTTCTCATGCTTTCAAACTTTTCAATATCTGGGCCCGTTGATAAGTCCAGACTTCTTGTAAATATGTTTTCGTTATCAGAGTCCAAAGACGATCTTATTAGTAGTGACTCCGAAGATTTCGTTTTGAACAGGTTTCTTCGGCGTAATGTTACATTATTAAAGCCATCCATTTTTGAATTTTTCGTGTTCTTTTTGTGGTTTTTATTTTATTATTTTGTTCAAGGATTGTGTATTAATCTCGAAAGATTCTCAAAAAGTGACTGTCTATATGTAAGGATTTGATCCCAAGGTATCTTAGTACGACTCTGATGACTTATCCACCTCGCCAAATCGACTTACTTATTGTGATTCAAATTGACGTTTTGTTTTCAATTTACTAAGTTATGGTTGTTATTCCACTGGATGTCACTACTGATGCATTATTTTCATTACGATAATTGCCTGTCAATGTAGCGTGAAATGTTTGCTAGGTGGTTCACCAAGGATTTACTAGATGGCGCTTATTAATGTTATGTATATTTGAATAAAAAACGGTCTCTTTGCCAAGACTATTTTACTTATTTTCACTAATTACGTATAATAAGTACTGATTAAGTTAATATCGCTCACCAATAGTTGTAATCACTTACACAAATCACCCGTGTGTCTTTATTTTTACTTCTTATCGTTATTATCAATTAAATAGTCACTGTTATAGATACACAATTTTATTTAGTGGTTTGTTGTTTTTATAGCGAGATAACACTTTCACTCGTTACTGATGTACTTAGGTCTTATTATCACTTCGAATTCACACAAAGTAAACAGTAAAACTAATTTTAATTATTTTTTTACGCGGAGACAATGTTTACATGACAGCAGAGCGCCATCTATATTATTATTATCTTATCATCATTAAATGAATTTCTTAATATATTATGTTTAGCTAGTTTGTCAGAGGAATTCTTAATTAAGTACACGATTACAAACTAGAGTATTCAGAGGTACCATGTTATTCAAGCTTTTACAAGTCTTAATCAAATTAGTTCTAAAGCTTTTGTTGATTATGGTAATGATGAACGTGTTTTCAGCTATTTTAATAGGGCCAAGGCTTTTAAGTTATAATTGGGATGTTAAGGGCTTGTCCCACCACCTCCAAATAGCATTTATATATAAGAAAAAAGTCTCGCCATCTCTTTTTTTTTTATAAACTAACTTGAGTGAGACAGCTTGCATTTTATCTTGTGGTAGAATATTATAAAAAAGAAAATATCTTTCGGGTAACTTTTACTTGTTAGTTGTGGGACTGGCCATATATCTTGTTACGACGGTAGCTTAATGGTTAAGGGATTTACGATCGAAAGGTTGAGGGTTCAAACAGCATGTAGCTTGGCTGGAGGAGAAAATAAGTAATTAGTAAACCAGATAGCCAGTAAGGATTGAGCAACTATCTAAAGCTTAAAATAATTTTGATTGAAATGTGAAGTGTATTCTTTAGATGGTTGACCCAATTTTCTTTTTACTTTCATCAAAATGTTACGTTACCCAAAATCTACACCTAAAGTAAGCAACACTTATATTATAAAGATAAATAAATTATATTTTTATATTTTTCTTTGTAATTAAATTAAAAACTACTGGACCGATTAATATTTATTTTACTTAATAGAAAGCAACATTATATTATTTAGAAGTAACATAGGCTATATAATATCACGATATAAACCACGGGAGCAGAGCAGTAATCATAAACGTGGGTGAAACCGTTGTGCACAGCTAATCTATACAAATATTATAAAGACGAAATATTACATTTTCTCATTGTTTGTTTGTAAGTATTTCACTCAAAAACTACTTAACCGAATTCTTTCACCATTAGAAAGCTATACCTTTTGTCACCGAGTAATATAGGCTATATTTTATTTAAAAATGGTACAATTACGAACATTGATTTGACGCGGGGAAATGTGCAAAACACATTCCCCATCGCCGGTTTTGGGGCGGGCGATGGGAATATGTCGGGATCCAGTGCATAAGATGGAAATTTGGGCTGTGCCGGGCGGTTTGCAATTGGCAAATTTGGGTGTCCTTTTGTCCATTGCCTAAACGTTTGTAAACTCCTCCATGACACAGAATATACGGTAAGCGCGAGAGATGTCTGTTAAAAAAATAGTAAATAGAAATATATTATTCATATAAGGCGTAATTCCCAACAAAGGTGAACATTTCTCGCATTTATATAAAACCAGAGAATACAGATAAAATACATGCTCCAATAAGGTGTGTTCTTGAATCTAATGAGAGAGATCGACCACTCCATCCCAATTCAGATTCAGCCTTAACATCTGATTGAAATGTTTGGGCGTTTGTACCTATAAGCAATTAAGGAGTTTATCATGTGAACAGTGAAAGGGGGAAGCGCGTCAGATAACATCGAGAATGATTACGTTGGGGGGAGGTGGTTTTGTGGCACGGGAAATATAGACCTTTTCCCGCTATTAACCGTCAGCCTACGGTGCGTCTTACATTACGGGCTACCTAGAAAAATAACCAATATGGTTATTTAGTAAAAATATAAGTGTGACATAGACATAGCCGTAATGGTTGAAGTGTTCGCCTCACCACTGCGCCTAGTGTTGTGGGTTCGATCCACACACACGACAATGATTTGAGTAATTCACAAATGTTTGTGCCGAGTCTGGGTGTTCTTTGTGTGCGTTGTTCGAATGTTTGTAAAATCCCTCGTGACACAGGAATTATACCTAGTACAGGAGATGAATTTAATAAATAAGTCGTAACTGGTATTAATGCGATCATGCATAATGTTTGCTCAGTCAGTTCCTGACCACGGCTGGTGTAACCTAGTCGAAACGTTAATCATCAATAAGATTAACATAAACAAAGACACAAATGCGTCAATACCCGTTACAAATTATCTTATATATGTATATATCACGCAACGTCAAAGTACACAACAGGAAGCTGATATTACTTTTAAGTAATTAATATAAGCGTAAAAAAGTTTTTGGTCCTTAGCGGATTTGGACATAGAGAGATGGAAGGAGAGAGACCTTTGCCCAGCTGTGGGAAGTAATAGCTTCACATTTATATCACTTCACGCCGAGACAAAAATAATAGAAAGTAGAGCCTCGCTGATTTCAGCATGAATGGGCCGGCTCGACTGGGGAAGGACTACCCTCTTACAGAATATCGACGTGAAATAGCAGTATTCCTACTGTTGTGTTTCGTTCGATGAGTGAAAGTACCGGAGGCCCAATCACCTTTTTCCCCCATTCCCGCTCCTTCTCACTTCCTTTCCTAAAGGGTCGGCAACGCGCAAGTGATGCCTCTGGTGTTACAGGCGTCCATAGGCTACGGTGACCACTTACCATCAGGTGGGACGCATGCTAGTTTGCCAAATGAGAAGTATAAAAATAAATTACAGATATACTTTAGTGATCCATTCAAAAATCTCTTAAGATAACACAAACATATTTTTGTCCTGTCTGTATATTAGTTACTCAATTGTGGACAGCGTATTTCTACGGCTCGATGTCATGTTCGATCCACCCGAAGTAGATTTTAAGTCAAAATAATTTCTAGGCCACATATATCACATCGTGATAACACTACGAATATTTGATGTCAAACTCCAGGTCCGGTAGCGAGCACTGTTTAGCACAGTAATGTGAAGAGGTATTAAAGCTGATGCACCCAGTTCACTCTTTTATTGAAAGGCAACATATTGAAATGTCACATGGCATTCGTCTATTCATTTTTGTCTCTTTATGGATGAGCAATGACACAATGCTCCTACGCATATTAAAATATTCTTTCTCTAGTTGTATATTTGGATGTAGTCAGTTCCAACAGTCATACGTGAAAAAGTAATTAGTTACTAGTAATTTAACATAATGTTTCAGTTTAGAGATTCAAAATTAACTATATTCTCCCGCGGTATTGCTCGGGTAAAGGTAGGTTATGTAAATTTTCTATCCCTCGGAAACAGTACTTTTTTTGGATAATATTATGCTCTTCTCCGTACCCCTGAAAATGAGTATGCGAAATTTCCTGATGATCGATCAAGTAGTTAAGGCGTAAAGACGTAACAAATAAACAAATTTGTTGACAGTGGTACAGGAAAAGAACTATTTTGCGTATAAGTTTCTACGTTTCTACGAAGATGAAATTATAGAAAAGAAATTGTAAAGAAGAGAGTATTGACAAAATTTTGACTAACGCGATCGAAGCCGGGGAAAAATGTAACAGATTTTAGTATAATTATAAAAAATAATAACTTTTGCCTCGCAAATTGATGCGACACTGCCTGATTGTGCTAATACACGCGCAAATTACTCGCGCTGCAATTGTCTTAACTTACATACGTAATTTGTTGCGTGTATAAGAATCATAATGGTAAGCAGCTAGTGTAATTCAAATGTAATATTGCAAAAGACGCACAGTAATCTTTACAATTATAGCCTTACAGAAAGTATAGGACAGTTCTTCACGACACGTTTAAAGAAGCTACGACTTAAATAAAAGGATATACGTGCGCTGGCATTGTATTCCAAATTTTTGAAGTACGTGAGAGATCTGATTTGTATTCACGAATAATGTTGGTATGGTCTCAATATTGCCTCAGTGTACACACCCAGTACCGCTGCATTTCCCTTTTACGCAAAGTTATCTTTAGACTGGTAGTTTCGAGGTAGGGACTTTGTTATAGTATTGTTGACAGAGATTTCTGAGTTGCCAGCCACCTTTTGAGGTGCCTGAACCTTTCAAGCCGCGGCGGCACATCGGTAGACACAATAGGTTTTTAATTGAAAGGGTTATATATAAATAGGTTTTTAAATAATTACTTAATGTGTGGTTTCTAACTTGCTCAATAAAAGGTTAGGTCGTAATCATTTTGAGGTTACTAAATTCCCATATCTAATAACTGTTATTAGAGTCCATTATAGCAAATAAATAGGCCTTATAGTACTTTCTGGGGTATGTAGGGAATTTACAGTTAACTTTAAAAACAATGTTCTTGATAACAATTTCCAGACATGAAATTGACAAACTTTAAATTTTGTACGGCGAGTAGACCTGGCAACTGGCGCAAACATTCAATATGGAAAAGCAATAAAATATTCTATTAACAATCACAGCATGTAATTATTTTATCGCCCTGTAATTTGTGTATTGGGTAATGCGCATTCGAATGTTATAGTTACTTCAATACTAATATTATAAAGAAAAAAGATTAGATTATTTTTTCTTTGTTTGTAAGGAATTAACGCAAAAACTACTTAAACGATTTTGAAAATTCTTTCAGATGGAAGTATTTTTATTTTCACCAAGTAACATAGGCCACTTTTTATTTAAGATTGTACTGTTACTCTCGTAACCTAATCTAACCTACTTTTACACGTGCGAAGCCGCGGGCAAAAGCTAGTCGTTTAATAAAAGTCGAGGGACTTCAAATCAATCATTGAATAATAATAACATATTATGTCGACTGCGTTTTTGTCACGTGGCCTTAATTTGCGTTTGAGCTTGCTGAGCTTGAGGTTGTCTAGTTCTAGGATCAAGCAAGTTTGGTACATTTTTTGTTCGAAGATTCTCAGTGGCGTGTATTCTGGCGGAGTGCCCTTTTGACTGCTATAATCTCACTCTCTTTTACGTGGAACGTAAATTGAACTGACAAAATGGCGGTGTAGTACTTTACTGCCCACCTGTGGGAGGTGCCCACCTCCACTGTCTGATAATAAATATTATTTATGCCACTGTTTGTGGTTGGTAAATTGTGAAGGTAGCTGTGGTAATAGAATCGGTGCTATAGAATTGGGTGATATTCGACGGATGACAAAAATCTTCTGTTATAAATCCTTACAAAATGCTTCAAGCGGCTATATCCTGTTAGACCTTTATATTTTTGTACAACACTAACAATGCCAGATTCATTTTATTTGCTTTATTTTGCCGATCATTTATATATGTAGGTACGTTCACGTTCGGATAGATGTTATTTTCTGAAGAAGGTACAAAATATATTAAGAACGGGATTTTGTTTGTTATCCCGTATCTTGATTATCTTGATAATATATTACGTAGAGATAAGAATATAAAGAGTTGAAGATCGCATATAGATATTTATGTAGAGTAGTAGTATTCTATATGCGATTGTAAGATTACGTTTATTTAGGACTAGCTTTTACCCGCGGCTTTGTTCGCGGAAAAGTAGGTTAGATTATGTGAGTAACTAATTTTTTTAAATAAAATATAGCCTTTGTTACTCGGTGATAATATAGCTTTGTAATGGTGAAAGAGATTTTTTTGTAATGGTGAAAGTGATTTTTAAATCGGTTTAGTAGTTTTTGAGTTAAATCCTTACAAACAAAAGTCAAATCTTTGGTCTTTATAATATTATAGTATGGGTTACGATCGAATGTCGTAAATAGGGACTTTAGTAATGTGAAGGCATCAGTGTCATCAGTGGTATCATGTTGTTCGATTTCTATGATTACTTAGATGCCATTAGTTGTAGTAGTAAAAGTGTGTCTGATACCAGATTCGATTTTCGCGATTGGTAAAAATTCAATAGGCTTTCTATCAAATAATAAATTATTCAGTAGCAACGAAAAGTTTGGAACTGTATCTGGTAGATAAAAAAATTATAGATTGGCGTATAATATGTGACCTAAAATAATATCTGAAGAAATGGGGGTGTACTGCTGCCTACTTCTTCGGAATTATAAGCGTGAGACTCTGTATGTATTAGTATACGAGTATATACAGTTTTCTACTTTTACTGTATTTCGGTAGATTGCTTCCAATGTAGTTTTTATTCGACCTTTTTCTTCAGATCTTTCAATCAATCATGCCCCGAGCTTAAGTAAGTATCGAAAGTTTTACGTTTAAGTTGTGAGTGTTTGAGCGAGCTTCCCTACGGACCAATGTTGTTTCTCATCAGTATATATACGAGATCTCATCGCTAGGTTAGCAATTGCGTTTATCTAGTTTGGCGTGGATTGAAATTGTAACTATCTATGTTCTTAAGAACCAATCCTGTATTACGAGGGACTTTACAAACAACAGATACAGTATACTAGGTACTACAGCGTTTATTTGAATAAATGTGGCTATATTGTAGGGTCCTAAAGTGTAGCTTGCAATTGAAAGCATATCGTGAGCTATTAAAATATGAATCCTTTGAAAGTAACTCGTAAAAAATATCCGTATTTGCTGTTTACTTTACATTATTCTAAACACAGTTTATTATATTTGAATGTCAATATATCAGTAATTTAGGTCCGAATTTTTTTACTCATTCTAGTTGACAGTAATTACTTACTGTTAAATTCAATCAGGTTTTCTATTTGTTGAGAAAAATTCACTGCAATAGATTGGAATTGAATAGGTATGATTAAAAATAGAATAATTAAATATTTCCAAATTTTATTTTACTCCATATCTTACTTATTGACTGCACAGATGGCGTGGCAGTATTTCTTTTTAAATTTATTTGTTTATTTGAACATATAGGTACTGTAAGTTTAAATTATCGCTTCACTAAAACTCACGCCACTGCCACTGTACCAAGTGTTGTGGAGTCCCGTGTATCGGGACAAAAAATGTGTAGTCCCAAAATAATTTGCCGTCTAGGTTGTGTCTAGGTTTTATTTGAATTTTTTTTTTAATGCTAGTTCCCCGCGATTAATGCATTATTGCAAGTGTGAAATAACTCCTTTAAGAAAGAAACCAACCTTATTTAAGTCTATATTCCGCAGAGTTTTTATTGAGAGTTTACGTTAGGCACAGGTTTTACTATATGACCTTAAAGCATGACCATATGTTTTTGTTACAAGTTGTAGTTCTTAACAGACTTTTGCCTTTATTTCAATATTTATACATAGGTACTTTATTATTGTAATATATATTGTGTATGCTTACTTATGCCAATATAATCTAATAATACGACATATTCGTACTAGTCTTTTATCAATCTTCTTCTTCCTAGCCTTTATTATTCCCAAGTCACTTGGGGTCGGCTTTTCTGGTCTAACCTGATTTGACTGGATACCAGTTTTATACGCTAACGATACCCTAAGGCTAGACCAGTGTCAGGATATTATAGGGCACTGACTTCCCAATAACAACTGCCATAGATTTAATGGCAGCCGAGCAGCAAGCCGATGCTGCGGTCGCTCGCAGCCTCCTGCTCCTTAGCCCGCGGGCAGCCTCGCCCATACACGCCTATGCGTTTCTAAATTACACTCTAGGGATAGGGCTGACAAGACTGCGTGGAGTCGGATTCACAGCGATTCGTTTCTTTCACTACAACCTACTTTTTAGAAAATGTTTTATGACTAACAATTTTATTATAAATGAATATTCAGAATAACACACATTATATAATACAATCTTATCTTATCTTATGTGGGGGCAGTCAGTGCAGACCGGCGACACTTCAATCAAGTGGGATCTTTTGTGTCGATACTCTCCCAATAACGACTGTCATAGATGTTCATAGCAGGCGATAATTGTCAATCAATACGCACATAATTTCGAAAAGTCATATAACTTCCGAAAGCCATAGGTGCGCGACGTGGGTTCGAAACCGAGAACTCTGCATTGCAGTCTGTTGGTTTCCCCACTGAGCTAACGGTGCTTGTAGTAATCTTATCAATAAAAATATAAATAGATTATGTTGGCTGGACTGCCAGTGTCGCCGTAGTAGGGAACGTTGACTGCTGTGCATAGGATCTAGGGTTTGATTGCCAGCTAAACATACACAAAGTGTTTTTCTGTCAAGAAATTCGTAGTAGCAGCACGAAGACCAGAACTTTCCAGACTTCGCTATTTACTGGTAAACAGCAACAGCCTCGCTTCCAGATGAGACCAGAAAAAACATATCTGGTAAAATGTGTGTGTAGTACAACTCGAGCCTTTTCTTTTATTTGCTTGTGGTAATGCAATTACGCATACCCCTCCGCGGAAGCGGGCGGAGGGATAATGTTGAGCACATCCGGAGCGAGATGGAAAATCCCGGGTCTAACCGACTAAACCTACCACGGTGTTCCTTCTCACGATCGCATTCATCCTGCAGGATACCTCTGCATATCCCTTTGGCAATATATGACAGAATATGTTGACCAATCGGCAGAATATGTTGTCAAATACAGTGATTCATATTTATGAGAATATTGAATAGGAAAGAGCAGCCATAATCTAGAGGGCGGACCGCTGGACTCCCACATAGAGGTTTTAAGTTTCATCTCACGTAAACTTCATAAATTCGGATAGTTAGCTTATCTGAAGTTATGTAATATACATATATCCCATAGTTAGTCATCGCTCGATTTAACTGTGAAGGAAAAAATTTGAAGGAAAACTGCATATCTACGAGTTCTTCTTAATGTTTCCATGCATATGTGAAGTCTTACCTAACTAACTCAACAATTCTGGGAAGGTACCTAATTATTTTACTAGCTTGATTGCATCGAGTCGCTCGAATACAGCAAGTTTGCGGAACTGATATTTCTCACAATACATTACCCTAATGCATACATACGTGCATGTATATGTGTATATACATATACAAACGGACGAGAGCCAGCGGTTGTTATTTTCTACGATTCCGGCACATCACTCTGTTCATTAACTCCCTTTAAATTCTTCATTTATGCTCGTCAGTTTAAAGTTCTCTTAGCCGTAATAGTATATTACATACTGATGTAATGTCTTTCTCTAATGAAAATATTATGTTAAGAAATAACCTAATAGGCAGATTCTTGCTTTCCATCATGTTTGGAAAATTTGTCATTAACTATTTTCATTAGCAAATTCAAGAACTTTTGTCCATTTGGTTTACCGTCTACCCGCATATAAATAATTAAATGAAGTTTTAATACAACTCCTACCAAATAAAAAAATGTAGTATTTGTTCGTTTCTGTTACCCTGTTGTTTATACATGTAAACTGTATGCTAATATAAATGTTGAAATTTTAGACCTATTGTTGGTACTTTAGTACTTCGAAACACATGAAGTAACGCTTTAATTATCCCAAACTGTATAGTGAACTGTTCCGAACAATGGACTTATGGCACTATGCAAGAAAGAAATCTAAACAATCTTCACGATTGGTAAATCTTAATATTTCGTTCGTCCGAAGTTTCAGATAGACATTTTTATAGTAGTTCTGCTGATATCACTTTCTACTACTATCGGTCTAATCGTAGTAGAGCTGAACTTATTGAACAAGACAAGGACAACGTCATATGTAAAAAATATTTAAGAGTTCTCTTTCACGCGCGAGCGGTTACAAGTAAATGAAGTTGGCAATGAAGTACTGCCATTTGTACTGCTAGTGAGTGCTCCTTCTTTAAGTAGTAATACTAATACCGGCGAGGTTTGTTTAAAGGTTCTAGTATATTGAATCGTGGTGTCTGCTTGCAGTCTTTACTTTGGAAGGTACCTAGAAGATCTAGTTATAACATTCAGCTCATTTCTCACGAAACTAGCTTAATACAATTAGGTAACATTCCCGCAAAACTCATTTGGCGAGCGTGCGGCAGACTTCACTCTTTATGTTTAGCTGTGTGAGATTTTCACATGACATGTGCTTTTTTGCTTTCAGATCTTTTTTATATAACTAGTTACGTTTTTACTATGATTGAAGATGCGAGAGACATGCAATTTTCTTTAACATTTTATTAGTTTAAAAGTAATTTTTACCCGGCTACTGAAACTTGAAATTTAGCTAGTGCGTGTCAATTCAATAGTCAACTGAGAGCCAATACCAGATCACAAATTTATATTTCTGAGTATTATCCATTTTTATGACGTTTTTTAATTAGTAATCTAATGTGGCATACTGGTACGCATCTCTATATAAAGTTTTTCTATTTTGTCATCTCTATTCATTACAAAATGAATATATGTAGTTTGAAGCTAATTGAATAGTTTAATAATAAGTTTATTGTCAACCAAATAAATAAGAAAACATGACCTATATCGGCTACGAACCCCTACTTGACTTTCACCCCTTTCATTGAAAGACGTTCCTATTTTTGGGTGGATTTTCCTCTAACGCTGCCGTTGGCGTGGTCGGGAACGCCCCTGTTACAGCAATGCAGGCTAATCGTTGCACCTTCGACAGCGCGTTTCTGCATGTTGCTAGTTTAGTTCTTGGCCACCAGACAATGCTTCCATATGTGAGTATGGGTCTTATCATCATCGTGTATAGCCATTTGATGACCTTGGGCTTTAGCCCCTAGGTCTTCCGATAAGTAAAACGAATCATGCCGAAGACCCGCGTAACAAATACCTACTAGAGGGCGAACCTTGAGGGGCGAACGGGCTCGTAACTCCTATATCTAATCAACGAATACGAACTTACAGCGAATAAGACTGAACAATTGACTTTGAGCATTGAGCACGGATGGTATAGTGATTTAAGTGGTCGACTTTCCGCTGCCACTGCGCCAGATGTTGTCGGTTCTAGACAGACGGCGACAAAAAATGTAGGATCCATATTTAGTTATTTTGAGTCTAGGAGGCCTTTGTGTGCGTTGTTTGAATATTTTTTGTCTCCCGTAATGCAGGATTTATTCCTTGTACAGGCGCTGTCTTAAAGGGCATAACCACAGAACATATAAGAGTAGGCATAACATAAATAATATAATCATGGATGTTTATTTTTGATTAACATAAAAATATTAATGCACCCGTTTGTTTCCAAAATTAAGTAAAATCCTAACTTCCTAACTAATATTATAAATACGAATGTGATTATGTTTGTTTGTTACGCTTTTACGCCTTAACTACTCGACCGATCATCATCAAATGAAATAGAAAAAGGAAAGCAACTGAATGCTATTCTAATCTAACCTAACCTATATTTACGCGGGCGAAACCGCGGGCGAATCTATTAACGTATACCTGATAAGATAAACATGAAAGAACCAATCTACAATAACAACTGAAATACAAGTCAAGTCCAAATACTGTAAGAAAGTAAGAAATCGATAAACGTACATGCAATTCATAAACCATATCAACATGGGCATGATCGCTTCGCTTAAATGAGGGTTAAGAAACCAAAACGCTTGTGCGAAATAAAATTGTATGTTACCATCTGGGGTCTCGTAATGGAGCATAAATCGAGCGGTATTGTGGATTGCTATAATATTAGTTGTTCGTACTATTAGATTTATTATTTTTTTATGTTGATCTACACAAATTTAAATATGAATTCTCAGAGATATTTGTAAAACATTCAAATTATTTTCAAATTATTTATTTTGGGCTGCATAGGCCCATAGAGGACCATAACCTAAATTTACATATTTTAAAATACATACACACAACACCATCTAGCCCAAACTAAGCAGAGCTTGTACTATGGGTACTAGCTCTGCTTAGTCCGTCGATGATTGAATGAAAGAAGTTTTGAACCGCAAGCTGTGTCTAATCTGTTTGATGTGTCTAGTAATTTCTCTTCTACTCCTTGTCGATTCTGTAGCAAAGGGCATAACTTATTACTTCATAAATCAAATGCTAATAATAATACTACTCGCTTACTTACGTGTAACTCTGCTGCGACGCCTTCTTCTTCTGTAACTGTGCCTTTTCAGGTGTCAACTGTTACCATTGCTCTTATTGATTTTACTTCTGGTCCTGGGCTCCATTCTTCTCTATCTGCTGCAACAACAGGGCAAGTTCTTCTTTGTACTGCAGAGGTGGAATTGATGGACAATAAAACTGGTATTGCTCATCCGGCTAGAGTCCTTATCGATAGTGGAAGCCAGTCTTCTTTTATATCTGAAAAATACATAGGAAATTAAATATTATTTGTTCTAATACTAAATTGCTGGTATAACAAACTAACTAATACTACTAAAATGTGTAGCGTGCACATATAATCTAGAATAAATTCTTTCCACATGAATGTGTTTTGTCTTGTTATACCAGAAATTACTGGTAGGCTGCCGAGTGTTAAGGTAAACACCTCACTACTAACTATTCCTAATTATGTACAACTAGCAAACCTAAGCATCTACCGTCCCTCTGAAATTGATGTATTGATAGGGGCGGATGTATTCTGGAAAATTATAGATTCCAAGCATATCAAATTGAGTAAAAATAAACCCGCTCTCTTAAGTTCTAAGTTTGGTTGGCTTGTGTCAGGGTCAACAGGTCAGAATCCTCTGACTGCCACTCATTCTAATTTTAGTTAAGAAATTAAAGAGTCTATAGCTAAACTCTGGGAAATTAAAATATACCTACTGTCCCAAGGAAACCTAAATTTACTAATGATGAAGAATATTGTGAAAGTCATTTCATTGCTAATACTGTTCGATTACAAGATGGAAGATTTTCTGTAAAACTTCCCTTTCGCGAAACTCCGGAGGATGCTCTAGGAGATTCTTTTCATATCGCAGAACGGCGATTCTATAATCTAGAAAAAAGGCTGAATAATTCTAACTTAAAAGAAGACTACACTCAATTTATTAAAGAATATGAGTCTTCAGGACACCTAACTGAGATAAGCCGTCCAAGTTTCGGATATTATATTCCCCACCACGCTGTGGTCCGCGAGAGTAGCGAAACAACTCCACTTCGAGTGGTGTTTGATGCTTCGTGCATAACTACTTCTAGTAAGTCGCTCAATGATATCCAGTTAGTTGGATCAGTAGTCCAGGATGATCCAATGTCTATTCTACTGCGGTTTCGTCAACATGCCTATGTTGTTACATTGTGTTACATCATGTATTAATATTCAAAAAATGTATAGACAAATTATGGTTGATAAGTCCCAACGTCACTTGCAGCTTATACTCTGCAGGGATTACGAAAGCCAACCATTGCAAATTCTACAACTAAATACTGTTAGATATGTGACAGCTTCTGCTCCTCATCTTAGTTCTCGATGTCTAGTACAACTTGCAACATAGTGTACAGATACAGTTTTTGCTGACATCATAAAACATGACTTTTATGTGGATGATCTAAATACGGGCTCCGATGCTCCTTCGGTCTTGAAGGCTAATATTAAAGGTGTTATACAAAAACTTTCTGAAGGTTGCTTTCCGTTGCGAAAACTACAAACCAATTGTACTAGTATACTCGATGATATTCCTGTCACTAATCAATCTCAGGACTTCAGTAAACAGTCTTCCGTATCAGGGTTAAAATGGAGTCCTAATTCTGATAGTCGGTCGGCAGTAGTAGTGCACTACTCTGTTGAGGCTTAAAATATTTCTAAAGTGACTAAACGTTCTATACTGTCAAATTCTTGTAAAATCTTTGACCCGCTATGTTTGTTGTCAGTTTGTATTACTATTTTTCATGAGATTATACTGTAAAAACTGTGGCTACTAAAATTAGACTGGGACGACTAAAAAATGGATTAACTTTTTATAATGATAAATAAATATTTTGCTGATATTCTAATACCTAGATATTGTTTTTGTGAATCTCCTGTCTGCGTTGAGGCGCATTGTTTTACTGATGCTTCACAAGCTGCCTATGGTGCGTGCATCTTTTTAAAATCGACAAATAATTTGGGTGAAGTTTCAGTGAACTTATTGTGTGCAAAAACTTGAGTCTCCCCTTTTCAGACGAAGAAACGATTCCACGCTTAGAGTTATTAGGCGCCCTACTTAGAGTACTTGGTGCTAAATTACACGACAAGGTATTACATTGTCTAAAAACTAAGATTTCCCGTTCAATATTCTGGACAGACTCAATGATTGTACTAGGTTGGTTGCGTACTCAAACTAAAACTCTAAAAATCTTTGTTCCTAATCGTGTTGAATGGATTAATGAATTAACTGATAAAAATACTTGGTGACATGTGCCTACCGTATTAAATCCTGCTAACATGGCTTCTAGGGGGTATTCAACCCCGTCTTCTCCCTGGTAACACTCTTTGGTGGCATGGCCCTTCCTTTCCCTTTAAGTCTGAAACTGAGTGGCCCGAGTCTAAATACATTTCAATGTCTTTACCTGCATTTGTTTCAGGTAAAGACATTGAAATGTATTTAAATTTTAAGCTCCTTATTATACCTTATCTAATTCTATTATACATTTTAATAAATATGCCAAACTCTTTAAACTACAAATAATAATTGCTTATGTGCTAAGATTTATCTATAGTATTAGAAAAAATAATACCAAATTAAATGGCGAACTTACCTGGTCTGAATTGAATAACTCACTTAGATTTCTCGTAAAAGCGTCACAAGCAGAAACATTTTCAAATGAGATTCATTCTCTAAAAACTAATCGTAACTTAACCGGAAATCACGCGTTATCTCTTTAATCCCATTTCTCGATCGGGAAGGTATCTTGCGTGTCAATGGTCGAATCGACAACGCACCGTTGTGCCCGTATGATAAAAAACACCAAATTTTATTAGATCCAAAGCACACGTTCACACGACTTCTATTCGAAAGAGAACACTTGGGTCTCCTACACGCTGGTCCTCAGCAACTTTAAACAGTATTCGTGACCAATTTTGGTCATTAGGAGGCGCAGTACTAGCCACTGCTACTTTCCGAAAGTGTGTTCGTTGTCAAAGATTTACTGCTAAACCTTTGAATCCTATAATGGGTAATTTACCTAAACCACATGTAACTCCTGCCTTCCCATTTGAAACTTGCGGCACCGACTTCGCTGGACCATTTTTAATTCTAAACCGTAAAGTTTGTGGTGCAGAAACCTCTAAATGTCACTTGTGTATATTCGTCTGTTTTAGTACTAAGGCTCACTTAGAAGTTCAGCGACCTAAGTAGCAATGCATTTATTCTGTGCCTGCGCAGGTTTATCTCACGTCACGGCAGACCACACACCATTTTGTGAACATTTTGTAGGTGCCAATGGCGAACTGAGCAGACTGTTTAAAACGTGTAAAAAATCTATCTGCAAATTTGCGTACAACGAAGGTACTACTTTTAAATTTTCTCCTACATACGCAACGCACTTCGGCGGTATCTGGGAGGCCGGAGTTAAGACGAGTAAGTTTCACCTTACACGGATCTCTAGTAACTGTAGCTTAACTTTTGAGGAATTATATACACTGTTTTCGCAAATAGAAGCAGTTATGAATTCACGACCACTAACGGCAATGTCTGCCGATTTGACAGATTTAACTCCTCTCACACCAGGGCACTTCCTTGTGTGGCGAGCTTTGATCTCACTGACTTCGCCTACCACCGAGCAAATTAGCGTGAACAGATATCAGCTGTTAGAAAGATTGAGGCAGCACTTCTGGACGCATTGGACAAAATACTATCTATCAACCTTACAACAGAGGCTGAAATGGACGCTTCAACAACCGGGCGTCCGCATTGGGGACCTCGTATTAATTATGGATGCCTTACCGCCTATAAACTGGCCAATGGACAGGCTTACTGTACTACACCAAGGCACGGATGGAGTCTCTAAGAGTCACCGAAGTTTTCACCAAAGTCGGCGTCATCAAACGTCCAGTTCATAAACTCTGCATCTTGGAAGGCCTATTGTCTGATGATCTTGGGAATCAAGTTTTTAAGGAGGGGGAGGATGTTGCACGCCCTACCAGCAGCGGCGCCTGAGGTGGTGCGCGGGAGAAATGCGCTCGCGGCCCGCGGCCCCACGCCCTCCCACCAACACTCTTGCAACGCAGACGACGCGAACACACGTCGCGCGCTTACTTATTTGTTTTACGGTATATCTATCTTTCTTGTCTATTTCTTATTTATGTTATGTAAACAACCAGTGCCTCAATTGTACCAATTCTACATCGAAATAAATAACCTATCAAGGATCAGAAGAAGGCTATTATTTAAACAGGCATCCAAAAACCAGTAGGTACTGATGCCGAAAAGATAAGTAATATAGAGCTAAACAAGACCTAAAAACTAGCCATGGAAACGATAACAGATAGTACTTACGACAAAAGAAAATGAATGCTATAGATTCTAACGACTATCGTCTGGACGTCTCAGAACATTAAACACATTTATGCTGCTTTAAAGTGCTTTTCTTACTCAATGTTATTACATGCCTTTCCTGTTTTTTTATTTTAAGGCATTCTAGGCCGATTTTCGGTCACGGCGGCTTAACGGAGACTAGCCATCTGCGCAGGAGATATTAAAGTGCACAAGTGTGTGAGCAAACACAAGCACTAACTGGAATGGCAATCCGGCACAAGCGAACCGAGTTCAGGCGCAAGACCAACGGCTTTACGTGTTTGCTGAAGCATGGGAGTGTATCGCCACTGTAACTCCGGACTGCTACTGAAAATTTATTGTCGGAATAACTCAATAACTTTTTGATAGTCGGATTCGACATACGGATCTGAGACTTTATGCACGGCCGTCACATACACTAACTCTGCGCCAATTGTTTCATTTTATGTATGACACGGCTAATACTAAAGTGCAGTTATTCTATTTAGCACGATATACTGTGAGCTGAGTTTCCACTAAGACGAGAGTAATGATAATTGAGGCGAACGCAGTAATTTTCAAACTAGTAATAATTCCTGGGTCGCGGGGGACTTTACAAACATTCAGATAACGGATAAAAAGAGCACTCAGACTCGGTACAAACACGGATTTGTGGATCACATGAATTTATGTCCCATGTGAGTATGGAACCCACAACACTCGGCGGGAAGGAATTTTGTATCGCCTGTTTAATCAAAACTGACGCTTGACAAACCGGGAGTCTCTAGCAGGCAGCTAGCGCTGATTATATTGGCGCCCGTCGCACTAAAGTTTAAGCAACTTTAGGTGGAATGACTGAAGAAGGTGTCTCAGATTTAAGGATTCTGAAAGCGAAAGATCAATAGTGAGTTATGCCTGAATTAAAAAGTGTATAACTATGCTCAGTTTAGAAAGCAGAGCTATAGTTAATCTATTTGTATTTCGAGTATATTGTATATCGAGATATAACGATAAAAATTTTGTGTTTGGATGCTGACGTCTATATGACGATGGAGGAATTTAACTAATTAATTTACACCTTTTACTTTATCTATGTTTTATATTTGTATATATATACGTTATATCTGTAATCCGTCGTCACGGGATATAGCGGTAATGTTTGATACTCAACTATCTACAATTCTTACTTGTCATGGGTCGAACCAGAACAGAAATAATTTCGAAAAGACATTTAGCGGAGACCTAGAAACAACCTCGAAGAGCCAACAGACACTTGAAAGCTGTAAGCTACTTGACTAAGGCAATGCTCTGGTACGACATAGCGCGACACCACACCTTGTTTACTTACTTCTGAGACGAAGAAAATATGTAATACTCGTTCACCCAATCAAGGCTTCACTACAGCTGCCGCTGTTAAATAATAAATAATAAGTTTTGTTAAAATGGGTCAAAATAAGAGTTGTGACTAGTCAACTAGGCAATTATTTGTTAAATTACATTTAGATCGAAAGTGGACTTATAGAAGAATTGCTAATCATCTAGAATGTTCTGTGAAGAAAGTTTTCAACGCTCATTATAAAAGAAACGGAACTACTAAAAGTGTTGTTAGAAAAGCTCGTCCAAGGAAAACGTCTCCCGAGGAAGATTTGCAAATAATACGTGTAGCTAAACAAAACCCGTTTAAAGGCTCCAACGAGATTAGAAATGAAGTTTTTCACCTGATGACCCAAGGATCATTTCCTTGAAACTGGTACGCCGCAGATTAGTGGAAGCTAAATTGTTCGGGAGGATTTCTCGAAAGGTACCGATTCTTACCAAGTAACACTGAGAGAAGCGATTATTATTTGCAAAAAAATATCTTAACTGGACCGTACGAGAATGGAAAAAGTGTTATTCTCGGATGAAATAAAAATAAATATGGTGAATTTAGACGGCAAACGCTATGTTAGACGTGCTTGCTGTCCATGCTTTTAATTATCAATACACGAGGAGCATAGTCAAACACGGCGGTGGTAACATTAAAGTATGGGGCTGTTTTCTGGTTGCAGAGTTGGACCTGTCCATAAGATTGAAGGTATAATGGCTCAATTTCAAAACAAAAACATTTTAGAAGAGACAATGATTCCCTACACCGACGACCATTTGCCTGTGACCTGGATCTTTCAGCACGTTAACGACTCAAAACACACGGCCCGCAGTGTTAAATCCTTTCTCAGTGAGCAACGTGTTACCATGTTAGACTGGCCTGCAAATAGTTCCGATTTAAATTCTATTGAAAATATGTGGTACGTCGTTAAAAAAGTCTCCGTTAAACGTAATTCCAGTCAAAATTAACTTTACGAAGCCTTTGTTGAAGCATGGAACTCGATCCCACTCGATAAATGTATGAAATTACTTGAATCAATGCCACGTCGTTGCAGAGCCGTCATTAATAACAAAGGCTATGCAACTAAATATTAATTTTTAAGAATTTTAGTAAACAAACATAATTTTGTATAAATAATTTGAAATTGATGACGTTAACACGTTAATAACTTCGACTTTTACCTCATTTCTTTATTGTTTCTAATTACTTGTCCATGATGGATGGTACTGCAAATGTCGTTTAGTTGTCTGTACGTAACTAAATATTTAAATGGTAGTTCTAAACTCGGATATTTATTTGTTTTTAATTAATGATTTATAAGTTGTTGAACGTATTTTATGCATTTTATTGTATTATTTCCAAAAAAACAAAGATTTACAACAATGTCCTTGTATAATGTGAAGTACGTCGCAAGCGTTTCTTATTATATGTCCACCACTGTATATACACATGTAGGACCGGCTATCGAGCTCGGTATGATTAATTTCGAGAAGGTGGTCGACCAAAGAATTTCATTTAGTACAAATAACGTTCGGAAAATCACGCGAGATCAAAGAAAATATTACCGTATTTAAATACAAAAGTTTTAACAACGATGGAAATTGCTGTCAAGCCTAGAATCCCGTGGTCACAAGCTGACTGTGTGTCAGTCAGCTTGTGACCACGGCCAGTGTAACCTGGTCGAAACGTCAAGCATAAAAAAGGTAAACATTATGCATGATCGCGTTAATACCCGTTACATATTATATATATATCATGCAACGCGAAAGTTTAAAAGTTATTAAATTATATAGAGATTAAATTAGTAACTTTTTCTTAGTTTGCTAAGTATAGTGCCGCGGAGACCGCAAAACTTTTGCAGAAGGAAGGATCCTGCGTTGCAACGGTCTTATTGAAATTAGAGTTCCAGATGTATGTCGTCTCGTTTTCGTTAGAAAGGTTTTTGTAACAATGTTTATTCAGTGTTAAACATACTAACAGATTGAATTTACTATGATAGTTTTAACTGGAATGAAGATTTTAGAATTCTTGAAGATATTCGAATAGACGGATAAAATTACGAATATTTTAGGATGTTCACGGTTATAGACACGAAAATAATACTATTAAGGTGAGTAACAAACTTAAGCTTCGATAGTCATTTGCCTGCAGGCTCAGCAATTTTTTAAATCTCACCTAGAAGTCGCATTGTTGATATAATATAGTGACTTTTTAAATCGGCAGACAGACTTGCAAACTGTTTGTTATACGGATGGTGGATGGATGGATGAACATGATATACATATTGATAGATATAACTATGTCCATAATGTCTACACAGGTATATATAGGTATACCTATTTGGCGTGAATAAACACATCTCGCGCCAATTAGTGCCAACTAAAGAAGCTTTCAAATAAATTCTTTCTATTCCCACGACAATTCTTGCAGTTCCCCTAATTGGGTTAGAATTTTGTAAGCGTGATTGAATGAAGAAGTATCCTTTAGTTAAAAGGGGTTTCAGTACGCAAATATTTTGTAGAAAATTAATAAATAAGATTGCCGTACTATTTAGTTGTCGGTCGGTTAAAGATGCGTATTGAGGTCGATCTGTCAATCTGTTGATGAACCTTAACCCTAAAATAATTTAAGCATTTTGAAAGTTTAAGTATTAAATTTACTTATATATATCGTTTAGCCGACTGAAGTATCAGCTTTTGCTTACGCAACCCTTTATAACAATGTATTAGGTAATCATAAGAAACTTGCCGTCATCCTATAGGATTTCAATCTTCCACCAGATTTTTATATTATAGATATTTATATGGAAGTACTTTAAAATATAGGATATTGCTTGTTTTTATTCAATTTAAAGAAAACTTCTTTCTAATCTGAAAATTCGTACAGATTAGTTGACGTGTATGAGTATGCGTGAACGTCGACAAATTTACAGAAAACATACTGGTTATATTGTGACCTCTTTGCTCATAGATTAACGCTTATAGTATCACAGTGATATTAGAAAATATGTTTACACGACTATATTAATTGATTTTTTGGAAGTCAGTTTAAAATTAAATAAAACATTAATTGTGCTCTTAATAGTTCGATGTTTTCCTGGTTAACCTCTGAGTCTTCTTCAGAGGTTAATGAAAACACTATGTCGGTCTGTGTGTTAGTGACAGATTGGTCTTACTGACAGGCATAACTCCGGAATAACTAGACCGATTGAGTTGTTACTTGGTGTACCTTGGGGTCATACCTCGGTTGAGTTTGAATATAGGCTCTGTGGATCAAAAGACTCCCGAGATAAAGGGGTCACAAGGTCACATATATTTTAAATGCTTTTATATTTAAGACGAAGAGGTTGAATCCTGGGTTTTTACACCCATCTCGTTATTGATATATAATTATTAGTAGGTATAGAAAAATTCCTATTTCTTTCGTAATGCTATAACTATATCATTATATTACGCCTGCATTGTGTAGACTTCATACTTTTTAATACTAGTTTATACCCGCGGCTTTGCTCACGTTAACGTAGATTTTGTCGATAAAATGATATCTCTCGGCCTACTTTCTTTCTGGGTGAAAGGTATCTTATGTCCATTCCTGTATCCCTTACAACGTGTATGCAAAATTGATTTATTTTTTATGCTTCTTGGTGACAGACGAGCCAGCGGCCCACCTGATAGTAAGCGAGAACCGTGGCTCATACACATGGCTGTGTTTCCTTAGCATTACAGAAGCAATGTCTAAAAAAACAACCATGTCACTGCCTACCAGAAGGAAAAGGGGAATGAAGTAGGATGGGGTTTGGGAAGGGAAGGGTGATTGGGCCTCCAGCGCTTTCACTCACCGAACGAAACATAACAGATACTGTTACAGCGTGGCTCTACTACTGCCGGGATTTCTTAAGTTGTAGCGTAAGCGTAATAGTAATGACTGAAAATTCCTCGCGATAACATTTGTGCATGCGTTTAAAAGTTGACCTCTTCAGGCTATCATGCAAATGTGAGTTTGTAAGTTTATTAATACATTCTATTAAATATTGATCTTGTTCGATAAAAAGCAATCTTGTCTTGAAAATTTGCTCATCACTACTGCCTGATAATGAATGATAAAAAAGCTGCGGCTCTATCATTGACAGCAGCCGTGTCTACTATCTTGCTTGGTAGCTATCAAGTCTCCGAAATGTTATAAAATCGAATGCTGCTTGGAGTATTTTTCGTTGTAATTATAAGAAATCTGTGTATAAAATACATCGATACACGAACCTTGGTATGTATAGGTATCACAGTTTGGTTACTTTTAAAGGGTAAATTAAAAGTAGAAAATCCGTGTCTGAATAAACCGAACACTAGTAAAGATATAATTATACCACGTACTTGTGCTATTCAATTTAACACTTTTCTTCTCAAAAAAAAAGGTATCTACTACTCTTAAAATAGCGCTTTATCACAGTTTTATAAATAAATTTGCATAATTTTAACTGGAGCGTAACATCTCTTACGTGGGAATTTAGATAAAAATGTAGGCACATAAGTTGTTATGTTATATGTCACATAGTTGTATGTCACCTTAATATTTTAGACGTACTTACGACCTCAATTGTGCTAAATTATTATTTAATATTTTACTTATTCATACAATTTCTGTTTACATATGTATGTATATCTGTATGCTCACACTTTCTTAATATTGTAGTATAAATACTCTAATGATGATCAAATAAACAAACGTTCTGAACACGCAATCGTAGTTTTCGATACGAAATATAAAAAAAAAATACAAGATGCACTTATTACTAGTTGTTTTCCATTACGTTTTTTTTTTGGTATAGATTAAGCTCTCAAGAACCTTGAAAGCCACGAAATGCTTGTAGAGTTGAGAAAAAAAAACATCTAATACAATACCTGTATACGTTGTATTACCCGTATAGTTAAGTTGGAAAAAATACAGTATTATATTAGCAACGTTCAGGTTTTCTTATAATCCTATTTCATAAATATGAATCTGCGATCTAAGAATTAGGCGCAAAAATTAACGCAAACTTATGCCGCTTGACGAACGACGCAGCCTTGACAACATTTTGATGTAGTAATGAAAATACCATCTCAAGCTAGCCTATAACAGTATAATAATATTTATTTTGCTTGGGAAATCATAATTCAAGATACGTACTTCGTTGTCCGTTCATTATAAATGTTGTTCTATGAATTAATATAAATAGACTTATAATGGCTTTAGTGCGAATACTATTTATTTATCAACGCGTAGTAAATGTTGAGTACAGTTATATCTTCAAGCTTGGCTGAATAAACACAAATAGAGTTGGTATATTAAAATTTGCTTGTTGCTACAAGCAAACACATTCTCTATTCACCGATGTTACGTGACTTAATGACCGTGATATTTGTACTAGAGTGCTGTAACGAGGCTGTGTTTGTACCTTGGATATGCATATGTCTCTCTAACTGAACCCAAACAAAGATTTCTAGATTGTTCGTTGTATATCAGTCCGTCTGTAATCCATTATTACCTAAAAAGCACGGCATGTCAAGTCATAATACCAAACCCATATGTTTTTTTTGCCAAGATGGGAAGTGGAATGCTTTTCTCCTCCAGAAGTATATAACTTCTGATTAAATTCATTGCGGGTTTCAAGACCAGTCCAGCTTTCCTTAAGATTTCACGAGTGTCAATACTTGGTGTTACAGAAATTGGTTACATAGGGGTCATCTTAATACATAGCTGCTACGTATATTCTACTATATTAAACAATATACATATATATATGTAAATATGATGTTACATGTAAATTAACGATTTTACTTCTATAATATAGACCACATGAATGCCATAATGGTCCAAGTATTTGTGTTGCCTCGTGTCGAGTCTTTTGGGTTCGACCTCAACATGGCACAAAACATTTTTTGATTAACAAAAATTGGGTGTTATTTGTGTCACTTATATTTTGAATGTAATACCTATTTAAACCTAGTGCGAGAATAATCTTTAAAATAATATATAAACCTGGTAAGATGATTAAAATCTCACAGAGAATATCATGTCACGGTTTAAATGATTATATTCAGTACAACCAACGATATAATGAATACTGGATTCATGCAAATTAAATATAAACTTGTCATCTACGTAGACGAGATTACGGGGAAACGCTTTAATTACTTTAAATTTGTATCTGTTTCCCAAATAAAATAAAATAACAGGTAGAGTATGTACTACTAAAATAATGCATATATGTATATACTAAAACATTAGCTCTCTCTCGGGAACAGTACTTTTTCTCTCTATGTCTTTCTCTGTAGGTACCCCTGAAAACGTGTATGCGCAATTTCATGATGATCGGTCGATTAGTTAAGATGTGAAAGCGTATGTATGTATGTATCTTATGTGGGGGCCAGTCAGTGCAGACCGGCGACACTTTGACCCAGTGGGATCTTTTGTGTCGACACTTTCCCAATAACGACTGCCATAGATGTTCATGGCAGCCGGGACCGACGGCTTAACGTGCTCTCCGAGGCACGGAGCAGGCGATAATTGTCAATCAATATGCACATAATTTCAAAAAGTCATATAACTTCTGAAAGTCAGAGGTGCGTGACGTGGGTGCGAACCCGAGACCCTCTGCATTGCAGTCTGTTGGTCTCCCCACTGAGCTATCGCTGCTCAGTGCTGCTGTGAAAGCGTAATAAATCAACAAACAAATTTTCTGTACCGCATATACTTTACATCATTAGATGTATCATCAATGCCAACCCAAATTGCGATATTTTTGCTGACGACTGGAATATTGTTAGGACTATTAGTCTTTGTTATTTAACTTTAATTAGTGTAACTCCTAATGTATATAACTAGCTAAAATAAATAAATAAATGAGCGCATGCAACACGCTATGCAATATCGCATGTACTTGTTGCAAAACCTTCTTATAAGGAATAACTGTACTTCAAGGACAAGGGGCGAAGATTACTTCTACTAATAGCACACCGTCTCATCAAAGAAGTTAATACCCTTTCTACGAAAACACTAAATAATAATTATGCTTGCTTCGCTGCGGTATTTTGTACAGAAGAGTTTCTTCCCAAGCCGGTTCCAGTTGAAGTGTAATTCTCAGTTTAAGTGCAAATTCTGCCCTGAATGCGCTACATCTCAAGTGAATTATAATAATGTAAAATAACAAAACGAAAATCACGTATATAAAATTAAATTGTGATAAAAATATTTTAACAAATCTTTATTTAGGAACCTAAAATGTATAAATAATTTTATTCTTACAGGAAACAAGCTACTTTATTTTAAACGCAATTTTACAGAAAGTACATATAACGCGTTTTGCTTGTAAAGAGAGCAAAAGAAAACATCAAAGGATTTATTTTTTGTTTATGTATAATGCAAATAGCAAGTTCTCTGTTGGAATTAAAATACTTTTGTCATTCTAGTTTCATTTTAAATCCTATTTTTTATATTTTGCTTCTATTTTTCATATTTAGTTTAATGCCTTGTTAGTCGAAATAAACCAGCACGGTTTGTTTACAGAAACTCTGCCAAAGGTACAACTAAATAAAACATGTTAAAATACGTAAGAGAATATTATTTTTCGTTTCACTGCTGGTACACGGGACATAGCGTTACTTGATCCTTACACAGTAGTCTCATATCTTATTAGCCTTTGTATCTCTTGAATGAATATTTGTAGCTTTTCACTGACAACCATGCTGAGACTCTCGCCAATCAGTCCATTGATCGAAATGACAGTGGGCACAGTGATCGTCGAGTCTACATTCCACATGTCGATTAATATTATCACTCTTCTCTTATCACGAATACATTTCTAACATTTTGGGTTAGATAAATAAACCGTTTATTATCATGAGCTGCGAAGGACGAAAGGCATCCATAATTAATATATAATTATTTACCTATATTGTATAGAAGATATTATCTACTTTATGAATAAGCATGAGCAGCGATAGCTCAGTGGGGAGACCAACAGACTGCTATACAGAGGGTCTCGGGTTCGAACCCACGTCGCGCACCTCTGACTTTCGGAAGTTATATGACTTTTCGAAACTATTTGCGTATTGATTGACAATTATCGCCTGCTCCGTGCCTCGGCGAGCACGTTAAGCCGTCGGTCCCGGCTGCCATGAACATCTATGGCAGTCGTTATTGGGAGAGTGTCGACACAAAAGATCCCACTGGGTCGAGGTATCGCCGGTCTGCACTGACTGGCCCCCACATAAGATAAGATAATATTTTAAAATTATTTTTTTCATTTTCTCTTGAATTAATGATTGCATAAAAATTGTATATGGTTACATTAAATTGCAGTAGGTACGTAAGGTTATTTTCCAAAGCACAAAGTACTTACTAACATAAAATCTTTGTCTATAAGCAACCTTAAGCTTACTCATTGTCAAGCAGAATTAATTAACGCCTGTGCATAAAGTATCTTCATTACGGGTATCTTAACGTTCTAAATTGTCTAATTCTGTGCGATATGAGCTTAGTACCAAAATAAACTTACCAAGCAAGGCAGTTTACGTTTAGTATGAGCGTCAACTACAGTTATGTTATAAGTATAACACATAATAGAATAATAAAAAGCATCGATTTATTAAGAATACTTCGGCACAGTAATTTTCCTGAACCTAACGTACCCTATGTCCATTTTGTACTCTTGACAACGTGTTTTAAACTAATTTCACGGTAATCGATCGAGTACTTGAAGCGTAAAAGCGTAACAAAGAAACTAACATTTGCTTAATATAATAAATTCGAATGTTAGTAATGAAAAACACTATTGGAAAGCTCCTGCTTTTCATTTGTATTTTTCATTAACTACAAGCGTTAAGGTCTGTTTACTTGAAACCTGTTTAGCAACTTAGTATCACTTATTCGAACAGGCGGAAGAAAGGTAGCAAAAAGTACATAACCGACCAAAAAGTACGTTAACTAAGTTCCTTGATGCGTTTCCATCATTATATTCCCAGAAGTGCCATTTAAAAAAGGTTGTAAAGTTAGCAGTTTTATGAGAATCTTGGGTAAAAGAAGGCAAATAAACTTGGCATGGTTTTACAAAATACTATGTTATATTTTAGGAATAAATTGTTGACAATAACATCGCTTCTTTTTTAATATTCTGTGGCTTTTACCTATTTTACATCTGTAAATATTAATATAATAAAAAACTAAAACTTGTAAGTAATATAATAATCCTTACTAATATTATAAATGAGAATGTGAACTCGTTTGTTTGTTTGTTTGTGACGCTTTCACGCCCTAACTATTCGACCGATCATCATGTAATTTTAAATAAAGTTGACAGGGGTACAGAACCTTTCATGCAGAAATAAGTACTGTTACTAACCTAACCTAGTGTATAATAATAATAATATCAGCCCTGTATTAAACTGTCCTACTGTTGGGCACAGGCCTTTTTTAGTGTGAGAAAGGAAAACTTGTAAAGATCTACAAAAATCAGAAATAGGCTCCGTGTTACTGATGATTAGTACTTCAGAGGTAGAAATGTATTGTCTATATTGTTTAATGTATATTATCTTGAAGCATATCTGTAAACACATTTGTGTCCAAATATAAATGTATAATACATATCTGTCGGCCTCGATGGCGTAGTGGTTAGTGTAACCGACTGCCACGCCTGAGGTCGCGGGTTCGATACCCGCACAAGTCAAACATTTGTGCATGAACATGGATGTTTGTCTTGGTTTGGGTGTTTCTATGTATAATATGTATGTAAATACTAGTTCACCTAATTTTTAGACAATATGTTTAACAAAAAAGCTTACATAACTAATTCAAAAGTGTGTGGCCTCAGCTACATAGATTTCAGAGCTTTGCTATTAATTGATTGTTAATATTGAGGTCTACATTTTAATTATATGTATGTACAAAAAATAAGTATATATGTATGTTTATCTATTATCTAGTACCCATAGTACAAGTTCTGCTTAGTTTGGGCTAGATGGTGTTGTGTGTATGTGGTAGAATATTATATTATATATCTCTCATCACGCATAATGGACCAACTTGGAGTCCAAATGCGTAAAAGGCAGTATAATTAAATTTTTACAAATCTCTCTCTCTGTACGTAAAACAGCAGCAACAGCAACAATTATGAGCAGTCAACAAAGGCATATTAATATGACGGCAAAAACCCTTTCAAAAGAATTTAATCCCTCTTGGTGTTGAATTTTTTAATAATCTGCATATCTATGTAACGTGAACTGAATGGTAAAAATATCATGTATTTTTATTTAACGAGGTTAGAGGGACCGTTGGATTGCCACATTATACATTTTTATGTTAGAGATATCGTTGAACTGCCACGCAAAATTCTCAAGTTAAATACCAAAGCACGCACCTTTGCCTTTTTAAAGTTATGTGCTTATAATTAGTCAATTATTGCTTGCCTTAACTCTGAATGAAAATATCGTCAAGAAACCTGTTTATCTAAGAGTTCTTCATAACGTTTTCGTAGATATGTGAAGTCTGTCAACCAACACTGGGCCAGCGTGGTGGCTTAACCCTTCTCACACTGAGAAAGTACCTACATATGTAAATACATCAGAGGGACAGTTTATTTATAGGGCTTATATTATAATGTACTTTAGGTAAGTTATAGAAGAACGTTTTTAATATTATTTAAATATATATTTTTTTATTAATCTTGGCTGCGTTTTGATACCGTACCTTTCGTTTTATTAATGTGAATATTTTCTACAGATCTGCGTGCGAGAGATAATGTCAAATATGGGAGAGATTTACTCGTTAAAACCTTTTATTGGAGCACAAGAATGAATATGCTATGTGCTTTAATTACAGAAGGTTTTATATTATTGTTACATTTTGCTTAGTACTAAATGGTTAACTATCTTTTTATTTAAAAATGTAGACCTCAAAATTAACAATCAATTAATAGTAAAGCTCTGAAATCTATGTAGCTGAGGCCACACACTTTTGAATTAGTTATGTAAGCTTTTTTGTTAAACATATTGTCTAAAAATTAGTTGAACTAGTATTTTGAAAGGACACTGTCCAATAATTTAATGTTTTGCCACTTCAGGTCATCTTTTAGGTCCCACGTTATAAAGGTGAGCCTTTCCTGTCTGTCGAACGCATTATCAAACTCATAACTAAAATTTTAAAAGTATATCTTTACAGAGAATTAAAGGGTTGGTATCCATATTCATACCACCAAAATACCGACATACAAAGTGGACCCATTTTAATCAATTAAATACTGAAGTGGTCTTACAAGGTTAAAGGAATATTGACGGAATCCATTTATTTGAAAAAGTTTTCTCAGCTGGGTTAATTTACATTTTATATTCTCTTTCATATAACCAGAAAAACTGTATACAATTGTTTTGTAAAGAATTTGTTACTTGAATATTTAGAGCATAAGACATAAGCCTGTTATGGTAAATACTCGAGAATCGAGCAGCAAAACAAAATATAAACGCCGAATAACAATTCTAAATATATAATTTTTTATTAGAAAGTTTGGAACAGTGGAGAGACAGTTGACAAAAATAGTAATTTTATACAACGAATAATAAAGCTTGTATTAAACGCATGTCCGTGCTACATTATAGACCTGGTAGGTTACTTACAGCTACGATAATAGAAAGTTTCAAACGGTTATCGGTTATGAAAAGACGATCAGGCTACATCCCACGTTCATTACATAGAAGACTGGAAATGGTTTGCCTCCACCAATTTGCAACTCACAGAATTGCAAGTTGCTCGAGGCAAACAATCTTTCAAGCTCAAGGTATCTAAAACTTTTAGTAAGTCTATCATGGTGGAATTTGGTGTGGATAAATGTGTGGAATTCGCAGGGAGAAAAATAACAGATTTCATAGAAAGATCTCTTTCTGGAACCGAAAATTACAAGTATATGGAAATATTTCAGGCTTTAATATATTTCACCAGTCTGCCAGTCACCAGTTTTATTACTTAACTCCGAAGCTTTACAAAAAAATCAACCAAATGCTCGCTATATATCCCTTAACAACTTGCAAATGTAAGATAAATCTCAAAAATTGGCTCCTCTGTCTGTCTTTCACTTAATGTGACGAACTATTGGTGAGATAGGAAATTACCAAATATGTATAGAGTATATTTATTTTACATATTTATGTATCTATATTTTCATTCATCATCCTCTTGCCCTAGTCCCAATTTATTTGGGGTCGGCGCAGTCTGTCTCTCGCTTTCATACTTCTCTGTCACTCGTCATCTGGTCATTTACCCCTTTTCCTTTCATATCCATCCTCACACAGTCCATCCACCTTTTCCTTGGCCTGCCTCTCCCTTTTCGTTCCTCTACCCTCATATCCATCACTTGCTTACCTACATACGTATTATCTCTTCGCATAACATGTCCATACCAAGCCAAACGATTTCCTTTCACCTTCTCCTCTATGGGCACCACTTTCAGACTACCTCTTACGTATTCATTCCTAATTCTGTCCATTCTCGTCACTCCAAACATCCATCGTAACATTCTCATCTCTGCTACATGCAATCGTTTCTCATCCATCTTCTTAGTAGCCCAACACTCAGCTCCATACAGTACAACAGGCCTAATAACCGCCTTATACATGCGACCCTTTAATTTCAAAAGCAGTTTAGGATCGTATATTGTGCACGAGATCTGTCACCATTTCATCCATCCTGTGTTGATTTGTTGCCTAACATCCCAATCAATTTCGCCGTCATCTTGCAGGAGTGAACCGAGGTAGCGAAAGTAGGAGCATATTGGTAGAGGTACACCGCCGAGTATATCTATATTTTCATTAATAAAGTATAATAATTATATTTAAGCATATTTACACAGTATATGTATTTTCAACCCACGCACACGCAGATGCCTCTTTCACACACACACATGAACACATACACATATACACGCACGCAAATATACACACATACTTTCAACACCATAACATTGCATGGCTTTTTATTTTTCTTTTATTTTATTCTGTTTTTTTTGTTGATTTCTGTTATTTTTTTTGTTGATTTCCTTCAAGTTCACAGATGTGAGCACTAATGGTTGCGTCACAGTTTAATACTATTGCAGCCATTATGTTACTTTTTTTCATTTTATACCTATATCGGTAAATAAATGTTATTATTAGTATTCTGAATTTGTTTTCTTTGGGAGGCTTAAATGAAGTCTTTTACCTCGCAGCAACAACGTGCGTGTCTGTAACGGCTGGTCATTTCCAATTCTCTATACCCAGAAAACAAAAGTCGACTCACTATTGAACGCTCACCCGTTTTACCATCTACGTTCATCAGTAATAAGATTGTACATCTTACGTAAATATCGGAATTGTGGCTTTTATATGCCAAGATCTTCCAAAACCGTAATGTTAAAAATCATCTATATCTTGGCCACAATTCAGTGATCTAGGTAACCAAACGTTTTTTTATACTGTGACATCGGGCGTTCTTTACCGCGACAGTAGTAGCAAGTATTAAAATTAACAATTTATTTCATTATTTTAGTGACAGATGAGCTAGCGGTCCACTCAGCCTTATTCTCATCCAGCCTTATTTAAAGAAAGACAAGTGGAGCTGCTTCAACAGCGCACATTAAACTTAATTTTAGGAAATTCGTTTAGATAGAACATGAAACCGTTGTGCTAAAATAAATTTAGTTTTAAATTACTTCAATGTAGCAATTTGTATAGCTCAATACATTTGGTATTATAGCACAATGATTTATAAAAGTTCCCCGCACGCGTCTAGAACTGTAATTAGGACGTTTAGTGCTTATATAAGTACCACTAAATACTACTTAATGTTCGGACCTAAAGTTCCGAACATTAAGTAGGTACTTTATTTAGTAATTTAGTTATCTAATTCAATCATGAATAAATTACTAATAATATTAATTTTAAATACAATTTGAAGTCTAATTGTACGGCCATTAGACTTCAAATTGTATCTAAAATTAATGAAAAATAAAAGATAAAACGAATGCAAGTCTGAAATGCTGAATTGCACCTAAATACGAAAGACTAACAAAGCACTAAAATTATAGTCACTTTTTGATTATAACGTTGTATGTATAATGGCAGGAGACACGGTGGATCGCGGGAAGCGGTTAGATGTGGGTGTCCCAAGACCGATCAGTCTGGAAAATCATATGGGAGGTTTAAATCTAGCAATAAATATATTTTGACTGAAATGATACTGATAAACTTTAGTGGCTTTATTAAACCATGAAATGAAAATCTATAAAAACTTAATCACCATAATTAATACTCAATAGTAAGTTGACCAAGCGAAAATCTTAAAAGTAATATTATTTAGACAGAGCACTGCAACATCCAGATTTAAAATAAAACGAGATAAGATAGATGACGCTATCCAATCAAACAGCTTCAGAAAGTTAAAAAGTTTGGTTCTAATAAATAACGCTTAAACAGGAAATAAAATTAATTAAGAACTACTTTGACTCATTTCATAACAGAAATGTTCGGGTAATCCAGAAGAGGTAGGTATGAAATGCTAAGTGACACACGCACACGCACTTTATGTATATGTGTGTATATTATGTACCAAGCGATATATTATTATTTTTGTCAATCATTCAGAATGCCTAACTACCATTTAGTAGAATTTGTCAATCACTCGGCGAACAAACTAATATTTAGTTGAATTAGGTTTGGCATAAAAAAGGTTAGGATATGAATGTTCTATTATCTATATCTAGATAATAGAACATTCTTTAATTCTCATAAAACTATACTTTAGTATTAGTGAATAGTGTGGTAAAGAACTTTGGCCAATTTTACTAAAACATTTTCACCGAATGCAGTGACTAGCTAAGCAATAACAAGCTTTAAAGTACCGTATCGTATCCACGTTGCCATTTTCTGAATCGCGATTTAATATAAATCTTTTTTATTTTAGTAGCTCAGACATACCCCAAAAGAATAAACGCGCTCACGAATTGTTAAAATTTCGAATTTGTCTGGTCGAATCATCTGGTCTCTATGTAAATAGATATCCGTTTTTTGACGTAGTTTCTAATTTGTGTTTATTTCATGTAGTGTGCGACATTGATTTGAAAATTCACCCTTTACACGAATGATTTTATTTTATCATGATCGTATTCCAAATTCATAAATCTATACATATAAAAATCACGTGGCATGGTTTTTGTGTGCTAAATAATAAATTAATATCAAATATGTGTACATGGTTATATAATAATGGGTAGTATTTAACTGTTCCTCAATTTTTTGCCTTTGTTACTCCAAAAATACTAATCGCATAGTAAAATATATTTAAAGAGATCAAACTAAGTTGATGTAGTTCCGCTCCGCGGGGCTCCTATTTTTGGGTGGGTTTAAGAAGGAACCTAACATAACCTAACCCTTCCGAGACGGAATACAGTGATTTGAGGCGTATAGGTGCTCGTTATGATATATTTTAGTAAGCATAATTTGCTGTGCAATTATTATTTTTGATGGTCATTATATTTAATACCTATAATAATACCAGCCCTGTATTAAACTATCCCACTGCTAGGCACGGACCTCTTCTTAGCGTGAAAAGGGCAAGGCCATAGTACAGAGGTTGGTACCAAGGGTTAGTAGACTTTACATATAATCCAGAACATTATGGAGACAGACATGCAGGTTTCCTTACGATGTTTTTCTTCACCGTTAAAGCGAGAAATAATTCACTATTTTAACCCTTGATTACTACTTAAAATTAATTTTCCATCAATGCTACTCATGGGTCCCATGAACCCTATTGAAAAATCGCATTATTATTGATAGGGATGACTAAGAAATAAAAATCTGTTTATATTATTTTATATATATAACTACAGGTTTTCAGAACAATTTAACCAAATGGAAATAAATGGTACATGAGTTACATTAGGCAATTTTGCAAGTGAAACAGACATTACTTGCTTTTCTGTCCTTTTTATAGGGACATTTACCGCAACGTTTTCTTTTTGACCTGGGAACGGTAGCAGCAGGAACCGATCTAACGGCCATTTCTAATTTAAATATCTCTGCCTCTGCATGACAGTCCAACTGTCTTCCACTAGGCTATCGCTCCTGTATGTTTTATAATAGAGCTGTCAAGCTACGACTTGTTCTGTTTAATATGGGAATTGATACAGCAAACATTATTTGATCGAGGTTGAACATTTAATACCATCACTGAATTTACTGGTTTTACTGCAGGATGAGATAATTTCCCAGTTTTATAATTTTGTATTTATACACTAACCATGTATATTATTATTATTTATTGGGTTAGTCATCATAAGCCGACCCCAAGTGACATGGGAATAATAAAGGCTAAGAGAGAAGATTGGGTTAGTCATCATACCATATTTATTTACTAGTTTAATTTATCCCATATGAAAAGTTCAGACTTTGTACTAAAGTAAATTAGCCTACGTTATAGTTTTACTGAATTTACTATAACATTATGTATTATTGTATCTAATTAAAGCCTATTTGTAAGCAAATTGATCGATGCGGGCAGTTGCAAAATTCTGATATTCAAACTACTGTTCCATCAGACTATAAGAGTGAAGAAATAGAATGTAGATATATATTTGCCTACACACTTATGCAGTATATCTCCTGCACTGATAACGAGTCTCCTTCAAGCCTGTGGATAAGCGGCTATCGTAGTCTAGAGGTAATTCATCTACCTATATATTATACATTTACTGCTATAAAAGTCACCTGTACTAGAATATCGTAAGTCTGGCAGGTTTATTATATCAGTCTAGTACTACATCGAGTCCTTTAAGTATAAGATCGGAAAAGGGTTGATACTTTTTGCAAATGACGTCTGAGCAAAGATTAGTTTTCAAAGGAATATTTTGCTTTGTCCCGATTGCTATTTCCGATATTTTCTATTGTTCGCTTAAAGTTTAATGGCTTGTGTGGGAGATCGATTGCAGCGTCAACATATTTTTATTTCTGCACAGAATTTTCAGTTTATTTGCTTGCAACTGCGGTCTAAAGCATAAAATAAAGTAAACAACTTGTACGGTGAAGTTTGAATCGCTGATGTGTTTCTATTGTTACTTTATACATGGCGTTTGCTCGATCGACTGTGAAAGTTAATATTATGTTTCATGTGTTACAGTAACCTTTTTAAGGAGTTTGTGGAAGGGTGCCAATAGAACTGGGGTTTTCGGTCACGGAAGAGATTTTATGACTGACTTCTGATGGAAAGGATTTAAAATATGTATGTATATAGTCGGCTTTAACAGCTTTGTGTAAATGATCCGTCATGCGATTTGATATTGCATATGATTTGATATAACGCGGTTTTTTTTTTTTTAAACGTGTTTGTTCTTGTATATATAGTATTCAATCAATCAGCCCACCGCAGTCCACTGCTGGACATAGGCCTCTCCCATTTTACGCCACAACATCCGGTCTTCCGCCTTCCGCATCCAGTCTGACCCAGCTACCTTTTTTAGGTCATCGGTCCACCTGGCCGGGGGGCGTCCTACCTTACGTTTGCCAAGTCGCGGTCTCCACTCTAGGACTCGCTTGCTCCAACGGCCATCGGTCCTTCTACAGATATGGCCAGCCCATTGCCACTTCAGCTTGCTTATTCTGCGAGCTATGTCGGTAACCTTGGTTCTTTGACGGATAACCTCATTTCTAAGTTTATCCCTCAAAGAAACTCCTAGCATAGCTCGCTCCATAGCCCGCTGAGTGACATTAAATTTTTGGACTAGCCCTACCGTGAGTGTCCACGTTTCGGCACCGTAGGTCATAACAGGTAGGACGCACTGATCAAAGACTTTGGTCTTTAGGCATTGCGGTAAAGACAATGAGAAAACCTGACGAAGCTTACGAAACGCTGCCCACCCCAACTGGATTCGCCTGTCGATTTCTTTCTCGAAGTTGTTCCTACCAAGTCGAATCACCTGTCCAAGGTAGACATACTCTTGAACAACTTCGAGCATCGACCCATCGACGTAAATCGGCCTCGGCATAACATGTCTATTAAACATGATCTTGGTTTTATCCAAGTTCATGCCGAGACCAACCCGTCGCGAGGCTCCATTTAGGCTGTGTAGCATCCCGCTAAGCTGTTCCAGCGACTCTGCTATAATGACGATGTCATCGGCGAACCGTAGGTGTGAGATGTACTCACCATTTATATTTATACCCCGTCCAGTCCAGTCCAGTGTTTTAAAAACATCCTCAAGCGCGTTGGTGAACAATTTGGGAGATATTACATCTCCCTGTCTCACTCCTCGACGCAGCTCTATCGGGTTTGTTTTCTGGTCCTGAAGCTGGACGGTCATTGTGGCGGTGTCATACAGGCATCTCAACACTTCTACATAGCGCCAGTCAATGCGACATCGTTGCAGAGCATCCAGGACTGCCCAAGTTTCGATGGAGTCGAAGGCTTTCTCGTAGTCCACGAAAGCCATACACAGCGGCTGATTGTACTCTTCGGTCTTCTGTACAATCTGCCGAACAGTATGGATATGGTCCACGGTGCTGAAGCCTTTTCGAAACCCGGCTTGTTCTGGAGGCTGGAACTCGTCAAGTTTTCTAGCGAGACGGTTTGTGAGGACTCTCGAGAACAACTTGTAGATGTGGCTTAGGAGTGAGATGGGTCTATAGTTCTTAAGTAAGGTTTTATCACCTTTCTTAAAGAACAGAACCACCGCACTCCCACTCCACGCCTGAGGTGTTAAGCCCTGTTGGATGACGGAATTGAACAGGCTAGTTAGCTCCTTCAGGATTGCGATTCCGCCCGCTTTTAAGAGTTCTGTTGTAATTCCGTCATCACCGGAAGATTTATTATTCTTAAGCTGCTCGAGAGCCGCTCTAACCTCGCTCTGGTCGATATCCGGGATGTCCTCGGTGAAGTGGCGCGTAAGTGGGGCTCTGTGGTCATCGCCGCTATGTCCCGAAGGGCTCGCCATACGTGATGCGTACAGGTGTCTGTAAAAACTCTCGACTTCGTCGATTATCTCGAACTTTGAGGTTATGACTCTGCCATCGGTAGTCTTGAGTTTCGTCAGATGGGGTCTTCCTAACTGCTGAGCGAAAACCTTTGACCCTCTATTTCGCTCAATCGCTGCCTCGATGAGGCGAGAGTTAGAGCGACGAAGGTCACGTCGCATCAGCTTTCGTATGCGTAGGTTCAAGACTCTCCTATCTGACGAAGACGACTCAGTGGATGGCATTTCTCGTCGTTCCCTCATTAGTTCGAGAGTCTCGAGCGAGAGCTTAGACTCCCTGTTCTTACACTTTGCGGGCATCCATCTCCGAGACAGCTCTTGTAGCGTTCTGACCACTGTGTCGGTTTTCTTATCAACATTGCCTGTGGTTTCCAGCGAATCGAAGCGACTTTGAAGTTCCAATTGAAACTTTTTGGAGCCCACAGCTATTTGGAGCGGTGTAGGTCGAAGAGTAGATTTCACCATTCGAACCCTCTCTACTTTGAAGTCTATATTTAGAGTGCCTCGGACAAGTCGGTGATCGCTGCCGGTGTTGAACCTATTGATCACGGAGACATCTCTAAATATATGCTTCCGGTCCGTAATGATAAAATCTATTTCGTTCCTTGTCACAGTATCGGGGCTTTGCCAAGTCCACTTTCGTTGAGGCTTCTTCTTAAAGAATGAATTCATTAAGAAGAGCCCCTGCATTTCTAGAAAGTTGACTAGCATTTGCCCCCTGTGATTCCTACGCCCCAGACCGTGGAGTCCGAGTATCGTTTCGCCGCGTTCTTGTACTCCCACTTTGGCATTAAAGTCCCCCATCACAACGTTGTAGTGAGCCTTGGCCGTACCATGTATTGCTTTTGCAATATCTTCGTACATGGCCTCGACTGTCTCGTCAGAGTGAGTCGAGGTCGGCGCATATACCTGTATCACCTTCAGGGTATACCTAGCGGTGAGCTTTAGTACAAGGTACGCTACCCGTGTCGACACACTACTGACTTCCACAACGCTGCTTACGAGGGCCTTATTGACCAGGAAACCGACACCACCCTGGGAGAGCCGATCACCTTCTCGAAAGTAGAACAAGTCGCCTGACTCAAGGGTTATCGTGTCCTCCCCCTGTCTTCGGACCTCAGACAACCCCAATATATGCCAGTTAATGCGACTTAGTTCTACCTCGAGTTCGGTGAGGTGTTGATCGAGCCGAAGTGACCTGCCGTTATACGTCGCCAGGTGTATTTGTTTTTGGCAGCCTTCCGTAGCCCGGAGATTCTTCGCACCCCCTATCCCGCCGTTACCGCGACCGCTGCCGTGGCTGGGAATAGCGGGACTGCCGGGAACTGGGGGCCATTTTTGTTGTTTTCTGTTCATGAGAGGATCTTTAGCCTACTATACCACGCTGGCCAGACGGGTTGGTATAGGGTTTGTTTCGAGTTTTCCCTCTCTTTGCAGAGTTGTTGTCTGCTTTATGTGCTCCCTTTGTCGGCTTTTACGACACCCACGGGATGAAATGGGGTGGTGACATTTAGTATTCTTACTCCGTCACTCCGTCATTATAATATAATATAATAATAATAATCTAAAGAACCAGGTATTTTCCCTAATATAATATGTAAAAAATGTGTAAAAAGCGCTGGTATGACCAAATACATGTGGATCAGACTTATTTTTGTCCCATATTTTACAAAGTTTTGAGGATGTCAGTAAACATCAATATATCAGTATCATTTAGCTCGCATATAATACTGCAATGTTATATGCGAGCTAAATGATGTTAAATGTTATGTTATGTCACCTGCTCCGTGCCTCGGAGAGCACGTTAAGCCGTCGGTCCCGGCTGCCATGAACATCTATGGCAGTCGTTATTAGGAAGTCAGTGCCCTCTAATATCCTGACACTAGCCTTCGGGTTGCGGAGGTCAGGTGGCAGCCGCTCCGTGTAAAAACTGATATCCAGTCAAATCCGGTTAGACTAGAAAAGCCGACCCTAAGTGACTTGGGAATAATAAAGGCTAGGGAGAAGAAGAAGATAATAATGCAATGTTGGTTGTTCGAAACAAAATATGTTACTTCGGCAGTAAACTATTGTGTAATGAATCTACTTACAGAGGATCCTTCTATTTTAAAGTAGGGAAGGCGCGTCACATACTACAATCCCAAGTGAATGTCAAAGTTGGGGCTTTGAGTACGAGTTTATTGAAGTTCTAACTATATCTTTGGTGTACATTGTTTGATTAGGAATCAGATAGTATTGAGCTTATGCTACAACATCACCTACTGTTATTCCTGAGACTGTCACACTGTCACACAGGGTATAAGATAAAGGCGTAAAATCAGAATAAAACATTAGTTTAGTTTTATTGCAGCGATAGCTTAGTGGGCGACCATAGGACTGCCGCATCGCTGACTTTTCGAAGTTATGTGTATATTAATTTGTTAACTATCACTCTCTTTAATGGTGAAGGAAAACATCGTAAAGGAAAACTGCATCTCTGAGAGATCTTCATAATGTTACTGAAGCTATGATGTGATGTGAAGTATGCAAATCCACACCGGGCCAGCGTGGTGGACGAGTTTTTTATTTGTGGGAATGCATTGACGCATATTACCTCTCCGTGGGGTGACGGAGAGGTTATGTCGTACTCACCGGGGGAAAGATGATCCCGGTAATACCGACTAAACCTACCACGGTGGTCCTCAACATAAACAGAGTCGGCGGGGTCGTGCGAATCACTTTCACATATAATCGCGACCCCGCCGAGGTTTCGGCCCGCCATATAAAACTGCAGGCCATTACACAAATTGACCTTCCCTATTTAGTGATAACTTTTGTCCCCTTGTGGGGGAAAACACAACATAGAGGCGCGCGTGGGAACACCCACGCTGCCTTTTGGACCTGGTGCTGATCGGGTGGCGAGCAGGCCCACGAAGCCCACCACCCCTAGGTAAAACCTCATGGTGACTGGATAAAAAATAATAGTATTTTTTTTTCCATCACAAATGTTTGTACAGTATAGTATGGCTTAATCTAATATAAATAGAACAAAACATTACTGATGGAAATACCTTAGTCACAGAAGGAGCGATGGCGTTCCACAACCTCTCACTTCGGACCATGGACTGAACCACTGCCGTGAGCGAGGTGGAGGACGATACCCTCACCCTTCACACCCTGATAAGAAGCCCATTCTAAGCAGTGGGACGGTTTATATACAAGCCTGATATTATATTTATTATTTTTTATATAAAATTAAATTGGATTACATAGGTACCTGATTTAGAATCGCCTAGTATTTGTATTGAAATTAAATCTTATCTTGTGAATGTTTATTTAAGGAAGGAAGGTCGTCCAAATTTAAAAAAAAAATATTGTTATTCTGTTTTCAAATTTAAAATTAAGAGCTATACGTATCAGCAGTAATAAACAATTTAATAGGTGTCATTACCGTAATTAACCAGCCGCGCCGGTGCGGTCATATAACGTAATAATGTGGAAATATTCAAATGTTTAATAGATAATATCAATTCACTAATTTGGACTCATGGTTAAATTGAAGCGTATTGAGGTCATCATCCACACCATTGACTTATTGTTTACAGTAAATTCATACAATATCATTTAAAAAAAAAAGAACTAATGTATGTTTATCCATTGTCTAGTACCCATAGTACAAGCTCTGTTTAGTTTGGGAAAGATGATATTGTGTGTATGTAATAGAATAGAATAGGATATCGCCTATCTGTACAATGAGTATTTTACTGTATCAACATTGTTCAAGTGCAGCGTGGTAATGAATGCGACTGCTGTGCCTGTGAGAATTTGACTCCACGGACGGTGTAGTGGTTTAAATGGTCGGCTCGTCACTGCCACTGCGCCGAATGTTGTGAGTTCGAATCCCACACGAGACAAAAAAATGGTGTGATCCTCAAATGGTTGTTCCGAGTCTGAATGTTCTTTTTGTCCTTTATATGAATGTTTGTAAAGTCCCCCGCGATACAGGAATTATTTCTAGTGCGGAAGTTGTACTTTTTTAGAGTTTGAGACAACTCTTATACAATAGCTTTGTCCGTCCGTCTGTCTGTCTTTTATACAACTTTTAACTCAAGAACCGTAAGAGCTAGATATTCGCGGTCAACGCCATTCGACTCAGCATAGTCGATATACCCCCGAAATTTCTATACCCTTTGACCTCTAACCTCAAAGTGACGTGATATCACGTGACCTTTGCATATTACTTGAACCATTTTTTCGAACTCTAAGATTCATTGCCGATTCTCACTTGTAATGAATTATGAATGTGCATAAGGTTCGGGTGTATTAGTCGGATCGGGCTTATACGTTATTAGGCTTATAGAACAAGGCCTTCGTTGGAAATCATAGTTTGGCGAAATGTGGTTGTATTACATCTATGCCCAATCCTTTGCAATATGGGTATGAGATATTATAATCTCTTCTATTACGTATGTCTCTCTATTACCCAGCCGGGGTTGGGCAGACCTAGGTGTGAACGGGTAAACGCAGAATACAAATTGAGTGTGATTGAATTTTCGAACTTTATCCAAAGAGCTTGGGTAATACTGAGTGAACCCGGGTAAATCTAAGTTTGCTTGTTCTTCTAGCATTACCCGTAACATGTGTTTCGCCAAAGCTTCAATTTGTGTGACACGATGTATTGCTATTCTTACTAACAACAGATTGCTTTTTGAGATCCTCTATTTTATACATACGCTTTCAAGGGATTTTATACTATCTACAAAGAAAACTGTATACAATGATAAATCCACACATTTCTGTGAGTAAGTCGCTTCGCATAAAATTACTTCGTGTGTTTATACAACACAATATGAAATATTTGATGGAACTTCTGGCCAAAATATTCATCTGTCACTTTTTCCACATTTACTCGTATCATCCATAAACGGGTGTGGCTCCAAACTTATTTCTTAAGTTTGAAGCTCCGTTTTTATCAATGCTGTTTGTATCCTACAAGTGGCAACTATTTTCATATTTCTTAAATCGGTTGAGTAGGTTTTGAGTTAAGTCCTTACAAACAAACACAAAATCAAATCTTTCCTTTTTATAATATTATTATAGATTATAATTAAAATAAACTGCAATAAATTCCGTGTAAAGCAGTTGTAGTGCGTAAATGAAAGACAATACTGTAATATACCTAATATTTATTTTTAAATGGATATACGTATTATTACTTATTTTAATGGATTTGAACGCAAATATGTAGATATAAAAAATGGTTTTACGGTTATATTAAATATGTTTCTAAATTTCAATATTACTCTAAGGAATCTTAGAGTAATATTATCTTAGGTTTACGCGAATGTACTTAGTAATTAAAATACTTTACACAGATTATATTGCGTTGTTTATTTTATAATAATAATAATAACTATCTTTTAAAGTATCACCTTCGCCTTGTGATATAAACAATGTATCACCAGGTTAAATAAAAGCGCACAAACCGCAGGGCAGCTTGTTGCGAGCTGAATGTGAGTGGCGGCACTGCGGTCCTGAATGTCTCAGAGAGTTAGTTAGGGCCTCGTCCCCAGCTTGCCGTTACTAGATGATTGGGGTGAAACTACAAGAGTACCCGTAGGACTCTCAACTCTGGCTTGCCTTGGTCTACCGGTCAGAGGGAGGCCGCTAGAGCTATATGCTTGGGGGTGGAAGTGTCATTTTCAAGGGCATAACTACGGGAAACCGCTCCGGGTCTCTGTTGTCACGAGACCCGTGATGGTGAAACTGGCGCCGCACCGCTCGACACCCCTAGCCACTCGCACCGGTGTTGCCCTCTGCAGCTGGCGTGTATGCCTATAGTGGCTATTCAGGGGGCCCATCTAGTGAGTTGGCGAGTCACCGCCCATTGCATTGATGCTATTAGAGTATTCAAGGCAGACGCCGTTTTTCATCCATAGTTAGCAATATACTGGTCCACCAAACACCCATACCCATAGCCCATATATTAAAATCCATACGTAGTATACGTAATAGTCCTATGCCTGCTGTGGCTAGTGCCGCTGTAGCTGTTCCATCCCACCTTTGAATAAAACTCTCGAAGGGCCTATTCACGTTGGACCCATGTCTCCGTGTAAGCCTCCCAAAGGGCCAGGTATTTTCTAATATAATATGTTAGAAAGTACCTGTGATAAGAGAAACATAATAATAATATTTTACCACCTACTCACAACACCATCTAGCCCAAACTAAGCAGAGCTTGTACTATGGGTACTAGACAATGGATAAACATACATATATACCTTTTTTTTGTAAATACATACATAATAATATTATACATAGAAACACCCAGACCAAGACAAAGATCCATGTTCATGCACACAAATATTTAACTTGTGCGGGAATCGAACCCGCGACCTCAGGCGTGGCAGTCGGTTACACTAACCACTACGCCATCGAGGCCGATTGATTTTAGAACATTATTATCACATAATCTCCTTAAACTTTCTTACCATAACGTAATCATTTAAAAAAAAACAGAAAAACGTTCGGGAATACAAAGACATTAAAATATTACTAGTAGCGAAAATATTATTGCTTATTTTCACTCGGGTCAGTAACTTATTTAAATCTTCTTCTTCTTCTCCCTTAGCCTTTATTATTCCCAAGTCACTTGGGGTCGGCTTTTCTAGTCTAACCTGATTTGACTGGATATTAGTTTTACACGGAGCGGCTGCCACCCGAAGGCTAACGATACCCAAAGGCTTGACCAGTGTCAGAATATTAGAGGGTACTGACTTTCCCAATAACAACTGCCATAGATGTTCATGGCAGTAGGGACCGACGGCTTAACGTAACTTATTTAAATAAGACTACATAAAAACAAAAACATAGCTCTTCTAAGTTGTCTCGATAAAAGCATTCACGATCAAAATATGTGCAGATTGTTTTGTCTCAAAATATATTTACAGTATCAGCATAGCAGAGAGCATAGCATACTTGAGCAGCGATAGCTCAGTGGGGAGACCAACAGACTGCAATGCAGAGGGTCTCGGGTTTGAACCCACGTCGCGCACCTATAACTTTCGAAAGCTATATGACTTTTCGAAATTATGTGCGTATTGATTGACAATTATCGCCTGCTCCGTGCCTCGGAGAGCACCTTAAGCCGTCGGTTCCGGCTGCCATGAACATCTATGGCAGTCTTTATTGGGAGAGTGTCGACACAAAAGATCCCACTGGGTCGAAGTGTCGCCGGTCTGCACTGACTGGCACCCACATAAGATACATACAGTATCAGTAAGTCAAATCCTAACTAATATTATAAATTCGAATGTAAGTTTGTTTGTAAAGTTATCACGCTTTCGTAAATTCGTAAAATTTTGCCATAGAAAACGACATAGAGTAACTTTTATTCAAAAAAGTACTACCTATTCCCGACAGAAATAAAGTAATTGACAAAATCTGCATTAAAGGGGCACAATCTAGTTTGATATAATATGAATCTTAACTAATATTATAAATGCGAAAGTGAGTTTGTTTGTCACCCTTTCACGCCTTAACTACTCGACCGATCACTATGCAATTTCGCATACACGTTGTCAGGGATATAGAAAAGGACATAAGGTATCCAACATCCAGGAAAAGTACTATTCCTGAGGGATGACAATTTATTAACAAAATCTAGATTAACGCTGCTGGCAGAATCTAGTTATAAATAACTAAAACATTTCACGCTATACGAAATACCACAAATTTCCATGACTTGTTCAGGATTTTAATTATAATTATTTGCGTGCCTCATCCTGTTAATAACACAACATAATGTTACACAATGCATAGACATTTCGCATAGAAAACTGTATAGTCATTGATAACACTGAGGAACGGTCATTTTATATAGGTAATTCACGTTCATAACGTTATTTTGTCGTTAGCAACACAGTCCATTGTGATCATGTAGTGTACACATAGTTAGGAACTTAGTTTAGAACATAACTGTAATATGTATTTATATTCAAATCTACTTGTACTTTGTTCTGTTTTGTGTACCTAAAGTAAATAAATAAATTTTGCGGCATGGTAAGTTGAAGTCAATTTTGTGTAAGTTCAGTATGCTAAATACGAGAAAAATATCAGATTTCTTAAATTGACTCGAGTTTATAAGATAAGACTTTATAACTATATGACTGAAAGAAGGGCGAAATAAAAATACAATTAAATAGCGGCTATATAATAACGAATAAGAAAAGATAATACATATGCTATTATTAGAAGAAACTTTATCTGTAAGCTTTTCTATTGTGTTTATGTTCTGGTCAATCCCTTATTAAACTCAAGCAATAGTCTGCCATCATACTATGGCTGACCCATCAGCCTTGGTATATTTCTTTCATTGTTCTAATGTTCTCATGGAACCGTTCCTTATATTGAATATCTCAAGAATCCATACAAAGTAAATACATTTCGAGTATGACTGATGAAGGTGTTTATTAAAACCGGTAACAAAATTAATGCCGCAGGAAATATATTTTTTTTGTTATCCTGTGTTATAGGTGTGTTATTTCGAATGGTCCACCAGATTCACATCCGTAGTCCCCAACGACACTCATCTTATACAAGGTTTCACAGTGTAACATTATCCTTAAGTAAAGCTAAAGGTTAAATCTAAAATCCGTGTTCTGAATTTAGTTAACATGCTTGTCTTGAGAACAAACTTGCTGTACTATCGATAACAAGCCCCAGTGAAGTATACTTATTTGAAGTTACCTGCAGCTGGTTGTTTGGATAATGGTTCATTCATACTTGGTGACGACCCGACACAATTCAACAATTCTTTGAATAGAGGACGATACAAGTGTAATATCAGTTGAATCATGACTTTATTACATTAAATATTATATGATACTATACCTACTTGGTCGATATCATTCTGTGTACGAGTTAATAAACTGTTGATTCTAATGAACTTTGTTCCTGGGAAGTTTTAAGTTATTATTGTTATTACCATAAATTCAAGTTTATACAAAGTTTCGAAATCAGTTTTCTTGGAACCACTGCTAGTCAATCTGCATAATTTGTAGGGATAATGATATTCTAATATGCATTGGTTAGGGCAGTCACAAACCAATGAATTTATGCACTCCGCAAGGTACTACTCTTTGTAAACGTTCTTTATGATTATGGGGTATTTGTTGTTTTCACAAATCTCCTGGAAACTTAAAGAATTTCAATCGTTAGATTCATCTCTTCATAAGCAGTGGTAACATCAATCCTTTTGGCCAACAATATAAATGTAGTATAATATTTAGGGTGTGAGGTAATTAATATGTAACGTCTACTGTTTGGTGTTGCTATGGTAATAATATTACAACAAAATTATTTTACGATTACGATTAGCAATGCAAATCATTGGATAGTCTCGCAAGAGACTGCCTTACCTCATTAAGTAAGATCTGACTTAACCTTAAAACATATAATAATCAATTATTACTTTATGAACCTTATAGTTTATAAAACAAAGTTTATTGATGCTGTGTAGTTGGTAGAACGGATAACAAACATCAATCTTTACTTGTCGCACTTTAAATTGTGATACCGGAAAGTTCTAACTAGAAATAGTAAATAACAGTATATCTCGACATTTTAAAGCTCAATTATTTTTATAAGAATGCTGTTCTCCGAGAATGGAGACGAGCGAAAATAAGAAAAATATTGTGAAAAGTAGTGGATGTTTCTATTGAAATGGAGTAAAGGAGCACGTGCATAACGGAGCGGGGCTGAGCGGTGCGGCGTCTTTTTGTAAACTGGTATATGTTACAGATTTGTTCCACCATGATATTATTACCTTGCCTCGCTCCATAATGTTAAGCGGAAATTGGATTTCCATACTATATTTTATGATTATGAGGTCGGATTCGTTTGTTTTTCATTTTACTACCAACGTTCTGCGAAGGAAGATAAGTTAAAAATAATGTTAGTAGTTTGTGCCTTCACCTTGAGTGTATAATTATAATAATGTATAATCATAATGAATTTACTTTTCTTTTATGACACGGATTTTATCTTTTTAATTGTATTATAAAAACTGCCATTCGCATTTATTATATTAATTAGTATTATAATACTACTTCATTAATATAAAAAATGCGAATTTGAGTTTGTATGTGTGAATGTGAGTATTATTGTTTGTTACGCTTTTGCGCCTGTTATAAGATACTGGCAATTGAAAAGAGAGCCAATTTGTTTCTTAATTGCTTCTTATAAGACCCCAATCCCACGAGTAGGCATTTTGTAATACTGCATGATCCCTAACTTAATATTATAAATGCGTTGTGAGTTTGTTTGTTACGATTTCATGCCTTAACTACTTGACTTATGATCAGGAAATTTCGCAAATACGTTGTCAGGGTATACAAAAGCAAACAGATATATTACCTTACCTTACCTTTACCTTTCATCCCGAAAAAGGTATTTTTCCCGAGGGATAGAAATTTATTGACTAAGTCTACATTACTACAAGCGAAGCCGCGGGCAAAATCTATTAATATATATTTGTGTACAAGTGAATGAACATGTGCAAGAATTGTGCACACATATTATGAAAATAAGGAGGCGCTCTGCGGTTTAGTAACCACTTTACTACAGACAGGAACACGAGACAAGAATGTTTTACTTTAATCTTTTATAAGTACTTCTTCTTCTTTTCCAAGGCCCTATTCAATAAAACTTACAATTACAGGTAATAGGTGGCAGGTGACAATTTTAAAAGTTTCTGTTCAATAAATAAGGCAAGTTACAAATTTGTAATGGTGAAAATTTACATATTTTTCGAATTGTACTTACAATTTTACATATTTCTGTTCAATAAACATTATCGTGTGACAGGTGACAATTTACAATTTTGTCCGAAAAACTGCTTTATTGAACGCATAATTGTATTAACAAGTTTATATATTTGTAGAATTGTCATACATTTCTGACAGGTGACCTTACCATCGGTAAATGATAATACTTCTTCATAATACCTTATTAATTGTGTAAGTGTTGTTATGTTTTAGCTGCTTTTACCAAAATGGTTCTTACATCAAGTAGTGAGAATAGTGATAATGATAAAAACGTGGTAAATTAATGACAAAGAAGAATATTTAAAAAAAGTATATTTTCCTTTTGGTGTGGCTGAATTCACATTTAATGAGAAGTTTAGGGTAAGCAAGGCAACCATCGAATATTTGTTGAGTAAAATTGGACATGACCTAAAACATGACACAGCAGAAACACATTACTACACTACCTTTTAATTCTTGAAACTTAGGAAGTACATTCCCGGGAAGGTTTCTGGCTATAACGCAAGCTAAGCCGTTAAGTCCCTATTGAAAATTCCCAAAGCATTTAATTGACTCGCGATATTTTCCCTCCACTTATTAATTTTATTTCGTGAGTTAATTTCTCACTATACCAGTTAAACAAAATATCTCTGTTGTTATATATAAGCGACAGAATAGTTAATTTGTTTATGCTCCATTTTTATTCTCCACAGGAAATATATATTTCACATATATACAATAAACCTAAAAGATTCCCAGATGAGGAACCTTCATTACATACTGTTTTACATGTAGAAATACATGTAAAATTGGGATTTTACACGTAATTCTACAAGTAAAACAGTATGTAATGAAGGTTCCTCATCTGGGAATCTTTTAGATAAAGTGATATATTTGTAAATGTTTAGAATAAGTAAGTTTTATTGAACGGATTTTACAGGCACAACAATTCACAATTACTTGACGGTATTTTTTTTACATATTTGTAGGCTTTATTGAACATGTCGCACTCTTAATAAAACAGCGACTTAACTTGAAATTTGAAAGTAAGGCAATTTGGACTCTAATTGTATATGCTAAATTCTAATATTATTTTTGTGTTAAATCATTGCAATAGAGTTCAAATTTGTTTGATCTAAAATACTGAGATAAGTCTCTGTTTTATTAAGAGTGCGATGTGTTGTTCAATAAAACCTACAAATATGTAAAAAAAATAGTATGTGTAATTAATATGTAGGACAATTTGACAATTAAGTCACTTATTGACAAAATTGTCGGATTGTAAGTTTTATTGAATAGGGCCCAGGTATTAACAAAGCAGCTGCTACGCTACATTTCTATTGTTGCCTAGCATGCATAGAATGTCAACAATATTATAAATGTACCCGTATTATGTGGGTATAATAAAAGGCCACTGCTGGCGCAACAAACACCTTTGATTTGACCGACAGCCTCCAACTACAGGCTGCATGTAGACCGAGGACACACCGGCTCACATGCTATTACACTACAAAATCGTGAACAATCAATGGGCAAAGCTTCTAAACAATACAGAAACGATGAAGGAAGTATAGTGTAATATCGGCCACCTACTATCTTTCTGGACAGAGATAAGGTGCTATGCGTAACCGAACAACCTTCGCGTCAGTCATTTAGGTACGCACAATGCGCCAATTGTAAAGTTAAGTGCAGCAAACACAAGTCCAACTAACTCGCTGTATAACTAACCATTGTTTTTTAGGTTTTTTATACACATAGACAAGCAGCCGCTATAGCGGCACATAATTATATAGTTTGGCATACAAGATAATCCGACATGAATGCAAATTTACATTAAAAAGTTTTGCGAAATTTCGTAAAATTCACTGGCTGATGGTAGCCAGGGTCGTAAATAAAAAGGTCGAGATAATATCCGCTTCCTTGTTTTCCTATATACTTATCGCGCAATATATGACTGGTATTAAGTATTCCTTTACAAAACCGTACATTTGCATAAACTAACATTTGTTCAGTGTATCAAGAGCAAATTGTAAATGTTTTACAAAGCGCTTATTATCTGTGTTTGCAACCCCGTTTCGTAAATGCTAACAATTATTTAAATATTCATTATATGCTAGTCTTCATTAGTGTACACAACTCATGAGATTTATTTGCTACTTTTACTGGATTTTGTCATACATCAGGATTTATTCACTTTATATCATAGCGCTTATCTGCACGCGCCCACGTGTGCTATGTTTGTGAGCAATACATTTCATTTTTTGTGCAACGTGGCTGAGATTTGCCTTCGAAATCTGTCCAGTGGTTTTTGCGTGTACCTTACGTAGACAGGTACATAGATAAGAGAAATTTCAAACTATTGTTAACCTCAGAATTAGCGAACCTTTCCGTGGTATAGTTGGCAATGTACATGTTAACTCCAATAACTATCCCTCTTTCACCCACTTTATGGAAGGAGATAACATATAGCTGGCGATATGTAGGTGAACCACACATCATATTTCTTACTCCTTCAGACAGGTGGAGGTTTTAGTTCGCCAAATTATTATTTGGAGAAAATGTAGGTATATTGAATTACAAACTTATTAATATGTGATCACTATGAAATATTATAAACACTAGAGGTTTCCGCCGCGGTTGCATTCATGTTTATGATTACTGATCCGCTTCCTTGCTTGTAGTGTGATGTTATATAACCCATGCTACTTCTAAATAAACTAGCTTTCCGATTGTGCAAGAATGTTTAAAATTGGTTCTTTACGTTTTGAGTTTATTCCTTGCAAACAAAGATACAAATCTTAGTATAGAATATAATTATTTATTGTTTGTGAGTTTATATACAATCCATATGATAAACAAGCCACCAACGTTAGTAAACGGTTACCGAAGGTCATGGGCGTGTATCGCTAGGCATATCACTTGCTAGTTGCCAACCTTGTGGAAACTTTACAAAATACATACTATACAATATATTTACAGAGATATGCGATACCTACAGTGCTATTTGACGGCACGGATAGTCGGTAGGCAAGCGGTATTTCGCCCTGTCTCCGAACTGAGTGTCATGCGTTCAAGTCATACACTAAGCAATTTATTTGTGTGATCCACAATCAATTGTTCTTAGGCTATGTGATCATAAATGGTATATTTGTAAAGTGCTTCGCGTACAAGGCGTGACCGGTCGGGAGGCAATTGTATTAAAATAAGCAATTGTAGAATCTGGGGTCACGGTTGTGTCCCCAGTGCCAAGACGAGCCAAGCGAAGCGCAAGGGCGCTACCTACATACCTTTTCTCGAAGTGCTTCGTCGTTTTTTTTAACCTTTATAACTTGGGTTTGGATTATACCAGATAAACAAAATTCTCGGGATATGTTATCAATAGCGGACTTATTAAATATACATATAAAGTTTTAATTGCATAGCTCTTATACTTTAGATTTTATTATTATCTAAAAAATTCTGATTTTGTCACTGACTCACTGATGATCATCAAAATTCTTAGGGTATTTCCTAATGTCCTAGAAAGCTGAAATTTGGTATGTGTGCTAGTACTAGTACACAAACAACAAAAAAGTTATAAACCTTGTAACTTTTATCCCCCAACCCCTTAAACTAGGGGATGGAAGTTTGTATGAGACTTCCGCAATTTTGACGCTAGAGGTCTGAAAATTGATATAGGGACTCTTTAATATTGTCTTCTATTTACGCGAATATTATTCATTGAAATTAAACTGCTATATACGGATTTTATCGCGTTGTTTATTTGACACTTTATTACAAAATTTTGAAAATTGTTACCCTACTACTACTATTAAACTTTACTAATTTTTAAGCTAATTAAATTATTATTAAACTATTTAGATTTAATTTATTTTTACATTTTCCCCGACGTTTCGGTTGCTTTTCAGCAGCCATGGTCACGGGGAGACTGACTATATATATAGGGACTCTTTGTTATTATAAATAATTTAAAAAAATATAATCTTAATCGACATATACTTCATATCATAAATGTGCGTTACTACAAGAATTATTGTATAACAGAAAAGTAATAAACAGCGGATTCATTTTTCACCTTACGCCCATGTGAATGTAGCGAAATGGCCAAGCCACATGTTTTGACTAAGGTGTAGAGTTTGTGAAGTTAGGCCTTGTAGAGTTAGGACGTGTAGAGTTAAAAGCTTGGCTCTACATGAGATCTGATAACTTTTTGACAGTGCGAGTCATATGGTCTCGTCTTGGCAACATTTTACATGAAAATGTTTTGTGGTGGGATCTTCTTTTACCGGTATTATTTATTGTAAAATGCCATCTAGAGTTATCTATATTGTATTAATATTAACATTACTGAATGATTATTTGATCAATTGAGTTACAATTTATCGGTCGTGATGGCACAGATGCACACGTTAAACAGAAGGCCAATTTTAAAAAGTAATTTACAGAACAATTCTCGCAACGAATCAATAAAATTCAATTTAGATCGGGCGACAAGACATGCCTAAGAAATATATTTGTCTGCAGTTATACCGCACAGCCTATAATACGTCTTATTAATTACGAACTAAAGTTCTTTTTGCTATGACTGCTGGCGTTTTAACTTGCGATATAGTAAATTGGTGAATTTAAGTCGGATACGTCATTGGTAAAGTAAGTTTTAGGTATTTTATTTTATAATAAAAATATACTTTTCCTGAATGAAAGGTACTTTATGTCTTTTTCTGTATCCCTGACAACGTGTATGCCAAATTTCATGATGAGTGTTCGAGTAGTTAAAGCTTGAAAGCGTAACAAAAAAACAAACTCACATTTGCAATTATAATATTAGATAGGATTACATAAGGTTTTATTCGCGGTACAAAAAGGCAGACTTTGATTGACTCCTCTTTGGTAACTTATAGTCATAGACCTAAACATTATATCATGATAAGAGGTGCGCGCCTTTCGATCGAAATCAAGACCTTTGCGTGGGAGCCCAACGGTCTCTCACTAGGTTATCGATTACTAGATAATTAGTTATTAAATGTGTCAGTTGGAAGGCTTTGAGGAATGTTATCGGCACATACACATGTGTGATTCTTGAGAAATTAAATGTTGACGCCTATTCAGAATGACATCGTCGGAAATCTGTGTCATATTTTGTAGTTTATAAATCTAATTTATTTATTTGGACATTATGTTCAAAATGCTTTTAATACACTCTATAGATTAAGGTAAATATTGGGGCAAAATGTTTCGATGAGTAATATGCATAAATTAATTAGATTTAAAACTCAAAAATATTAAACTTTTTTACGATGATGTCATTGAATAGATTACAAGGCGTAAACGTTCTTCAATACTCGTATATCCTTAAAAAGGAAATATTTAGCAGATAAAACGATACTTAGCTTATTAAGATAGAAATAAAATATATATTCCCATCTGGTGGCATATAATCACCAGGCAAACCAAACCAAAAAATAATATATAAATCTTATAAGGTTTATTCCTTATTTGCTTTGTTTTCCTGGTACGTAAACTGTAGGTAATTATAATACTTACACATTTTTTTATATAACCTCTTAGTTAAGTTTTTAATCCAAAGTTATAGATTGATTTTACGTACTTACGCACAAAATGTACTTTAATTCAATTATTGTAATAATATTATTTTATTTATAAAAAAAATATTTGGTACTTTTGATTTGCATGCATATTCAATAAATAAGTTTCATTTGCATTACTTATGTTTAGCATTTTCATGCATTCAACATAACATCATTTGCTCTTTTACATTTGTATACCTATGTATAAAAATATGTTGAAAACAAATAAAGTCTATTCAGAACAGATTGATAATGTTTACGGCTACCGGATGTTTCAGATGCTCACTGCACTTCTGATCACGAACGTACATGATGTGTTTTTCCTACAGCACATCTAAAGGCATACAAAATTAATCGTTATCATGAGTATGTACACATCGGCACAAATATAGCTTAATATTTAAGAAATAAGGATTAATAATTTATATAAGGATCAGTTATCAATTTATTTTGATACTTTACAAAAAACCCTTTGAATCAAACTTAGAAATATTGTGATGTTGACTTTATTCCTTAGCAAATTTTAGACAATATTTGTAATTTAAAGCTTTACAAGAATTTCAGCAATGCTGACGGTATTTCTTGTAAATATTCGTAGCAATAATATTAAGATTTATGAGCGAAACTTATAAAGCAATCAATTTGCCTGAATTAATGTTTTGAAGTAGCTACAATATTTATATTTAATGACGCTTCTGTTGTACGTATTGAAAATACATTTATTTAATAATAATAATAATAATAATTTATTATACCGTCGGCGTGCCAGCTCATCTTGAACCTTATTCTGCCAGTCTTTTGGGCACACTACCTATCGACTGTGATGCGGAGGAATTCTATGACGCTTATTAGAGGGTTTAAGTTTTAGTTATTTAAGTTCTTGTTTCTGTTTTTTTTTTATTATACTCTAGTGGGCTTGCGTTTGACCGCGATCTCACCTGACCTTAAGTGTAGATGCGACGACGATGGAGCACGCTTGCCTAGAAGATACCTATTCACTCGCGACTTGAAGACACCCAGATTGTACTCATCGGGAAACACAGACTTAGGTAGCGAATTCCACTCCTTAGCGGTACGCATTATAAAATTGGAAGCAAATCGCTTCGTGCGTAAATGTGGTATATCCACCATGTACCTGTGTCGCTGGCCTGAATAAAATACATTTATTTTGTAAAACATGGGTATGACAATATTAAATTCTCGTTTTCTTAAAAGATAGATCTCGCACTCAGCGTCAGTCCTGCGTCGCAGAAGACTAAAAAACTTTTAATCCATGGACACAAAGAACACCCAAACTCGAAACAACTATTTTTGGATCACACAAATATTTTTCCCGCGTGGAGATCGAAGCCACGAAACACGGCACAATGGCAATGGCGAGGCAACCACTGAAACACCGCCTGTGCATTTTACTGTTAATAATAAGATGCGCATCAAACGTTCTCGTAGCAAAATAACTATAATAACTTAACTCAACGAGTATTTGTGCCGTCGCTTATTTACACTATTTGATAAATCGCGGACACATCGGCTAGCATAAGGTGTAGACGTAATCAAATATAGTTTTGTAGATAGCCAATTAAAATATTTATTATAAATGCAGATACATATAATAATAATAATAATAATAATATTCTATCACATACACACAACACCATCTAGCCCAAACTAAACAGAGCTTGTACTATGGGTACTAGACAATGGATAAACATTCATATATACATTTTTTTTTGTAAATATATACATATTTTATATAGAAATACCCAGACCAAGACAAACATCCATGTTCATGCACACAAATGTTTGACTTGTGCGGGAATCGAACCCGCGACCTCAGGCGTGGCAGTCGGCTACACTAACCACTACGCCATCGAGTCGTCTGATATCGATCGATATTATACTGTGGTACAAGTTTCATAATAATATAATATGACCTAACGCTGTCCCATGCCTGAATACACATAAATAATGCGTCAGCAGTGTTCCTACGTACGAAATAAGGATACCGTGAATGTTGTGTGGTGGTATATGTAAAAGTAAGGGTGGATGAGAATTATTCTATCTTCTATACGATGCCAAATAATATCGCCCAACTAGATAGTTTGTGACAACGGCCGGTGTAACCTGGTCAAAATATCAAGAATGTAAAAATAAACAATATGCGTGATCGCATTATTGTCAGATTCGAATTTAAAATATTAGTAACTTGCAACACAAATAGCTAGTAATATTTTAAAAGAAAAAGCCAATAACACATAACCCTAACCTATAATCGATACCAGGAGGAATTTCTCAAGTCGGAGTCATTCGAGAATCGAATAAACTTTGACAGAATCTCGAATCGAACGTATAAAATATTGCCATTAGGGAAATCGTACATGCGACGTATCGTATACGTCGCGTATTACGCTCACTGTAGACCGTTACGAACATATGCATGTCTGGACGTCAATGTCTTACAACGTGGTATCGTTGTTGCAATTGTAGCTTCTTGAACTCGTCATTCTGACTGTCCGACTGTTATAAGTAACATTACAAACGTATTCCAATAAAACTAAAAAAAGAGAAGTTCATTAAAATTAATAAACAATATCCTTGTATTAATAGCCATACTGGAGTGACTTTTATATCGCAATGTCTGTCAAATGTTTCGTAATTTCTTTCGATCATTACCTAAGCACTGTACTATAACCGAACGCGATTTTTTTAGGTCTTTCGTAATATTTCTATGCCCGTCACTACATGACTATGTTGACTTATACGCTTGGCCCACGGCAACATGATATTCTTTATTTTCTTATAAGTCATTCTCCTAGTATTACCAATACTCATGACAGACGCCTCGTGATTAATTGAATCGAGGTATCGCATTCGTATTGGCGTAGGGCTTACACGAAGTCAAATAATAAATCAACGTGCATTCGAATATTCATCAAAGTTTCGAATATTGTGATTATTTAATTATTCAAATGATTCGATTTTTATCGATAATAATTGCCCATCGCTAGTTTGAATAGTTTAGATGCAGTCAATGTTTGAACAAAAGTTTTTCTTTTTTAACTCTTTATATTATTTTGGGTTTTGATGAAATTTGGTACAGAAATTTGACGTTCTTTTGTGGGACATTGTACATTCATCCAAAACCAACAGCTTACACTTCTGCAACTTTCTTCCACGCTCACCGTTTTTGCTAACGTTACAAACACCACTATACCACGCTGCGCCACTGCTGTGCTGGCGCATCGTTCATCGTATATGGCGCTTGGCGTGTTCCGCACCCACGAGACGTATATATATTCAGACATCGATTTTACTAATCACACAATTTTTTCGATAAATATGCTTATAGTAAACATAGACAGATTTGTTTGGGCTTCCATAATTATGAACTTTCGTCTCCTATTTCATCCCCATGCAGGTCGAAATTTCAAAAACGCTGGCACACACAAATGTTTTTTTATTTCTTATCAAGTGCCTAAATACAAAGTTTCACCACGGGTTTATCTACTATAATGATGAATTCCCATACAAATTTTCATTCCATATTTCAACCCATTCAGGACCTTTTATACAGCAAAAGGTAGCCTATGTCCTTTCTCATGGTCTGCTCTACCTCTGTACCTAATTTTATCAAAATCGGTTTAGTGGTTTAGGCTTGAAAGCATAACAGACGGACAGACAGACGGACAGACAGACAGATAGAGTTACTTTCGCATTTAAAATATTATTAGTAGGGATGAAGAAACAATAGGTAACAACAACAATAGGTAGGGGAAAAAGTCTTTTCGCGTATAGTCTGTATATATTTCTAATAAAATCTCTTTAGCTGTACTACTTGTATCTAGCTGGTTTTGATACCATTAAAAAGGTTACATTTCAAAAAAAGAAACAATTTAGTAAAATATTTTATCACGTCGGTTTTCATTTGTTTTTCTTTCTGTCAAAATGAGTGAATCTAATAAAGAAAGTCGAAACATTTTAAAATTTTATTACGTAAAAGGAGAAATGCAAAGCAATCTGCGAAAAAAATGCTAAAATGTTTTTTTGTACGTTTATGGATGTTAATGCAGTGTCAGTAAGAGTAGCACAAAGTTGGTTTAAACGTTTTCAATCAGGGAATTTTGATGCCAAAGATGTACCTCGCTCTGGTTGCCCTGTCACGGATAAAATGGACGCCATTTTTTAAAAAGTAGAGCAATATCGGCATATCAGTAGTTACGACATAGCTGTAGATCTGGGAATTGACCACAAAACAGTTTTGACCCATTTGAAAAAAGCTGGGTATACAAAAAAGCTCGGTATTTGGGTGCCACAAAAAAGCTCGATATTTGGGTGCCACACAAGCTCACTGAAATAAACCTAATGAACCGTGTACTCATTTGCGATTATTTACTGAGACGTAATGAAACCGAACCGTTTTTGAAGAGATTGATAACTGGTGATGAAAAGTGGATAATGTACGATAAGAACGTGCAAAAAAGGTCGTAGTCAAAGGTCGGTCAGGCTTCACAGACTGTAGCAGAACCCGGGCTAACTCGCAATATGAGCTTTTACCGCCGGGCAGAACCATCGATTTGGATTTCTACTGCCAATAACTGATGAGATTAAAGCAAGAAATTGATAGAAAGCAGCTGGAATTAAACAATAGAAAGGGTGTGGTCTTTCATTACGATAACGCTAGACCTCACACATCCTTCGTCACTCAGCAAAAATTAAGAGAGTTTGTCTGGGAGGTGTTAATGCATCCGCCATATAGCCCTAACCTTGCACCTTCAGATTTCCACCTGTTTTGGTCTCTTCAGAATTCTTTAGACAGTATCAGGTTAACATCAAGAGAAGACTGCCAAAACTACTTATCGCGTTTTTTTGATCAGCCGTCCCAAAATTTCTACAGCAACGGGATCATGTCACTACCTACAAAATGGCAGACAGTCTTTGAACAAAATGGCATATATATTAAATGTAAATAAACTTTGAAAAATAATTAATAAATAAAAAATTAGGAATATTATAGTGTACACATATTACATTAGGGAATCGAATAAACTTTGACAGATTTTTGAATCGAACGTATAAAATGTTGCCATTATGGAATTTGTACAAAAGAAGTATCGTATACGTCGCATATTACGCTCCGTGGTGCAGCGGTAGTTAATGCGACTGCTGTGCATGAGGTTCGAATCCCGGGTCAGACGAATAAAATATATTGTTTTTTTTCTGTTAAGAAATCTTAATACCTGCCTGAAGTTAGGAATTTGGCGGTGTTAGACACCCCTGTGCCTCGGAAAACACATAAAGCCGTTGGTCCTGCACCTGATATCTCTCCGGTCGTGTTGAATTGCCGTCCCATCGGATCATGAGAGTTAGGGAATAGAGAGTGCACTTGTGTTTGCGCACATACCTACTTGTGCACTATAATAAAATATTCGTAGAGCCTAGCTGGTTTCAGCAGTAAGTTGGAAGCGGCTCGACCGGGGAAGTATTACCCTCTCACAGAATATCGACGTGAAATAGCAGTATTCCTACTGTTGTGTTTCGTTTGGTGAGTGAGAGTGCCAGAGGCCCAATCACCCTCATCTCGCTCCTTCTTCTTCCCACTTCCTTTTTTTCCTAAAGGGTCGGCAACGTGCAAGTAATGCCTCTGGTGTTGCAGGCGTCCAAAGGCCGTATGCTTGTGTGCCACAAATGGCCAGTCTCCGTTAAGATTGGCTACTGTGACCGAAATTCGGACTGGAGGACATTTGTATTAGGCTCGCTGCAGACCATTACGAACAAATGCATGTCTGAAGGTCAACGTCATACAAAGCAGCGTCATCGTTACAGCATTGTCATTTCATGAACTCGTCATGCTGATGATACAGACTGATACCGGAATGGTTCGGCGATATTATTTGGCACCGTTTGGAGGTTAGAATAATTCTTATCCACCCTCACTTGTACATGTTCCACCACATTCAATTCACGGTATCCTTATTCCCTATGTAGAAACACTGCTAACGCATTAGTTTTGTGTACTCAGGTGCATGTATGGGACAGCGTTAGGTCATATTATATTAATATGTTACTTGTACCAGAGTATATGTATCTTCATTTATAATAAATATTTTAATTGGCTATCTACAAGGCTATATTTGATTACGCCTACACCTTATGCTAGCCGACGTGTCTGCAATTAATCAAAATAAGCAGTCGCTTATCTACTAACTCATCTCGACGAGTATTTGCGCAGTCGCATTAAGTAAGTAAATACTCGTCGAGTTAAGTTAGCTCTTTTGCTACGAGAACGTTTGATGCACATTTAATAATTAACTAAGAGAGCACGATGCCGGACAAACGCCCAGTGCGAGAACTGTTTTTTTAGAAAACAAGAATTTAAAATTAACATACTCATGTTTTACAAAATAAATGTAGAACTTAAACGTTTTATTTCTGTAAAACAGAAATAAAAAAGAAAAACCGAAAACTTAAAAACCAAAAAATTCATCCGTATCACAGTCGACTGGTAGTGTGCCTAAAAGACTGGCTTGCTGGCTGGAAAGCTTTAGGATCAAGGTCAGCTGGCACGCCGGCGGTATAATAAATTTATTTCTCAATATGTACAACAGAAGCCTCATTAAATATGAATATTGTAGCTACTTCAAAACAGTCATCCGGGCAAATTGATTGCTTTAAGTTTCGCTCATAAATCTAAATATTATCGCTACGAATATTTACAAGATATACCGGAATGATTACTGAAATTCTTGTAAAGCTTTAAATGCATGGCAAATCACAATATTTCTAAGTTTGATTGAATAGGTTTGGATATTAAAGTTGTTTTTTTGTTATGCACTTACCTAAATAAATAATAACTGATTCTAATATAAATGATTAAACCTTATTTATTAAAGTGACGATGTGTAATATTATGATTGATGGAGAAAAAGTGGAGCAAGTGAAAGAGTTTGTATATTTGGGTACTTTGTTTACAAGGGATTAAAACATGAGGGAGATATTGAAAAGAGAACGATTGCGGGAAACAAAGTGAATGGAGCTCTACGCGCTTTTATGAACAGTCGAAATGTTTCCGAAAAGGCTCGTTTGGCTGTTCATAGAGGACTATTAGTGCCCGCACTTATGTATGGAAGTGAAAGTTGGGTATGGCAAAAGAAGCATGAGAGCAGAATAAATGCTGTAGAAATGAGAGCGCTAGGAAATATATGTGGTGTGACTCTGAAAGATAGAATAAGGAATAGTGTGATTAGAGAGAGATGCGGCATGAAAGTTGATATAGTGACAAGAATAGAAAAGGGTATGTTAAGCTGGTTTGGGCATGTAGAAAGAATGGACGAGGAAAGACTGACTAAGAAAGTTTATAAGGCTAGTGTGAATGGAACAGTCGCAAGAGGAAGACCTAGACCTAGGCGAACGTTTCTTGATCAGATCGAAGGCGTTCTGGACAAAGGCCAGGTTAAGAGCACCTTGAACCGACGTGCGTGTATGAGGAATGTGATGAAAGTGAATGAAGCCAGAGAAGTGTGTCAGGATCGTAGCAAATGGAAATCCGTAGTCTCTGCCTACCCCTCTGGGAAACAGGCGTGAATCTATGTATATATGTATTTATTAAAGATAAAGCTTTATTTGTACCGATAACGATTAATTTTGTATGCCTATAGATGTGCTGTAGATGAGACACGTCATGTACATTCGCGATCAGAAGTGCAGTGAGCATCCGGAACATTCGGTAATCGAAAATACACTGGACCGCAAAGAAAAAGGGTCAGTTCGAAAATCTCAATATCTTCAAAAGTACCTGACCCACCTTTATGAAATAAAGACTAAATATCACATATTCACGCATTTTAGTACTTTGTGTTGCCTCCGCGAGCTCGCAATATTGCTATTATGCGATTTGGCATACTTTATATTAGGTTTTTGAGCCGATGCTGCGGATTATTGTACCACTCCTCTATTAGAGCTTCTTTCATTTCACGTAGCGTGAGCGGCGGCGGATTCCGCTGACGTACACGTCGTCCCAGTTCGTCCCATGCATGCTCAATGGGGTTTAAGTCGGGGCTGTGTGCTGGCCACTCCATGTGTGTGATACCGACTTCTTCAAAATAGGCAAACACTATCTGAGCTGTATGCGGGCGGGTATTGTCTTGCATAAAAACGGCATTCTCTCCCATGTCCACTAAAAATGGACCAAGGAATCCTTTAGAATTTCAGTGACATATATTTCTGCAGTTAAAGTTCCATTTTCTATCACCACTAGCTCAGTGCGGCTTTTGGAAGAAATCCCAGCCTACGTGAACAGAGCCTTCGCCGTATGGTACTTTTTCTTCTATACAGGCTTGGTTATAGCGCTCTCCCGGTCTTCTGTACACTCTTTTCCTCCCGTTGTGCTTGTATAAACAGAATCTAGACTTGTCTGAAAACATAACTCTTGACCAGTCATTCAAAATCCAATTCTCGTGTTCTCTACCATAACTCAACCTTGAGTTCCTGTGGTGTTTTTCTAGTTTTGGGCTATTTGTAGGTTTTAATGGTTTTAAATTTGCTTCAGCCAGACGCCGCTTTACTGTATCCGTACTCAGATTGTTTCCTCCAGCTCGTAAATGATGATTCTTTACTTCAAGAGCCGTAAGAGAGCGATTTCTCAAAATTGTTGAGACCATATAGCGATCCTCTCGCGCCGTCGTGCAGCTTGTTCGGCCTGTTCCTGGACTTCGAAGATTATATCCAGTTCATGGAAACTGGAGTACTCGCTGAACTGTAGAAAGAGACACACCAACAGTTCTCGCTGTATTTCGCTGACTGTGCCCATCATCAAGCATTGTCAGGATCCTGGTACATTCTTCATGGGTTAACGACATGATGACTTCAGAATAATAAAATGTATAAGGCAGAGACATCATATTTATAACTTTTTTATTGCAAAATTAAAACAAACGCGAAACAATTGATTTGAATTTTTTTGTACTGAATTCAAAATCTACCATTATTTTACATTTTCAGTTTTTATACTATTATCAAAAATAAATAAAAAGATTTTATATATTATTTTATGTGACATTAAATATAATTATAAATATAATAATTCTTTAATTTAGTCTTTATTTCATAAAGCTAGGTCAGGTACTTTTTTGAAGATTTTCTAACCGACCCTTTTTCTTCGCGGTACGGTGTATCATCAATCTGTTTTGGATGGACTTTATTTGTTTCCAACGTATTTTTATATATAGGTATACAAATGTAAAAGAGCAAAGGCCGTCATGTTGATGCATGCAAATGTTGAATATAAATAATGAATTTTTTTTTTAAAAATTACATATGCTTGCATATCAAAGGTCATAGTCATTCGGTTGCTTTTCAGCAGCCATGGTCACGGGGAGACTCTGACCATGGCTGCTGACAAGCAACGGAAACGTCGGAGAAAGTGTAAAATTAAATTAAATCTAAATAGTTTTAATAATAAATTAATAAGCTTAAAAATTTGTAAAGTTTAATTGTAGTAGTAGAGTAACAATTTTCAAAATTATGTAATAAAGTGTCAAATAAACAACGCGATAAAATCCGTATATAGTAGTTTAATTTCAATGAATAATATTCACGTAAACAGAAGTCAATATTATGTAAATTTAAATGTTGGTTTAGAGTTGCATTTACTGTGCACGTCTAAATGACGGTGCAGCGCGTCTGGATTCCTTGCTCGGAGTAAGATTAGTACCTAGTTTAATTTAATAAGATTAGCACTGCTGCAGTTAATAATTAATACTTTTTAAACGTCATACCCCATAAATCTAGATATATTATAAAATAAAGCAATAAACTTTTAAAAGAAGGAAGAGCAGGGAACATAATTTACAAAGATTGACTAAACGGGCAGAGATTGCCTTGGAATGACCTACGACATTTTCACTATAGTACAAATGTAGGTACTAACGTAGACGTAACGTAAACGTAATGGATAATATCTTATTGCAGTAGAAAAATGTTTGCAACAGTGCAGTGAAATATTGCGATTTCATGTAACCTTGAAATCCTTAAATACTTTTTGAGGATTTCAGACAGATTGAAGATGTTGATTTCATCTGATTTATTTCAAATTTATATTATTCAGATAAGATTTTCGGCTCAGAGCCTAAAAAGTTATGATGTTCTTGCGCATGGGCACATTAATAACTATGGCATAAAGATTTTAACATTCAACGGACATTGTAAGTATCTTCTTCTTCTTTAAGTGCCTCTCCGACTAGCGAAAGTTGGCAATCAGCTCCGCATATTTATTCCGATTCCTGGCGAGGCAAAATAGTTGGGCAGCACTCACAACTCCAGTCCACTCCCGAAGGTTTCTCAGCCACGACTTCTTTCTGCGACCTACGTGTCTCTTGTCTGCTACTTTGCCCATCATAATGAGTTGCAGGAGGCTGTATCTTTCATGTCTCAATACATGTCCCAGATAGGCAATTTTGCGCTTTTGCAAATATACTGGTTGTAATATGTGCCATGAAGGATAAGTAGGTCTTCAATGAAAGATTAAGAAATTATTGTTTTATAATATACCTTAAATAATCTTGAATAACATTTGTTTTTTGTATCAAGTATATCTAATGTTATTTGCTCAGTTTCTATTGCCCGAACCTCCGCTGGGAAAGAAAATTATCGAAAGGGAAACTTTGCAAAATGACACAGCATTTTTCCTCATACACAATTACGATAAACTCTTAGGTATGGGGCTATAAATTTTCCTGCAATATTCTTTCTACTGAATTTCGTAATTCGACTTAGGTTGCCGTGTGTAAGTAATGCGGGCTTACAAATAAAAGTGTATCATTAGTCGAAAATGTGATAAACACAATTTTTACCTGTAAACAAAATATATAGGTTTTTGGGTCGATCGTCACAAACCCACTCTGTTCATTACAAATTTAACCTACTAATTCTTGGAATGTCAGACATAATTGAAAACCTATTGTATCTGGCCTCAGGTGTGCCGCTACGACTCAATATACAACCTGGATAGTGCACCGTTAGTAAATGCAACTGTGTAAGTTTGATTCGATTCTCAGGTCGGACTAACAAAACGTTATAAGCTTTCCCGGATTGTTATTTTTTAATGTTCCCTGTCAAAATGACTACTCTCTGCCTCGTCTGCGTAGTCGTGTGGTCCACGAATAGAGTCTTTCACACCACGTCCTCATTACAGCTTAAGCAGTGCAGAGAATTCTAGTAAAAAAAAATCTAACAAAGTTTGGCAGTAATAATAATAATAATAATAATATTCTATCACATACACACAACACCATCTAGCCCAAACTAAGCAGAGCTTGTACTATGGGTACTAGACAATGGATAAACATACATATATACTTTTTTTTTTTGTAAATACATACATATTATACATAGAAACACCCAGACCAAGACAAACATCCATGTTCATGCACACAAATATTTGACTTGTGCGGGAATCGAACCCGCGATCTCAGGCGTGGCAGTCGGTTACACTAACCACTACGCCATCGAGTCGTCAGGCAGTGTAGTACAGTTTCGTGCTACGGCACGCACATAAAATCGTCGGCCCTGGGCCTAATTTGTCTGCAGTCGTGTCGGATTGCCAACCCATCGCACTATAAGAGTGAGGGTATACAAAGAGCATTGTATTTACGCACAAACGTATTCTTTTTTTTTATACAACTATTGGCAAACAAGCATACGGCCCACCCAATGGTAAGTGGTCACCGTAGCCTATGGACGTCTGCAACACCAGAGGCATCACTTGCGCATTATCAACCTCTTAGGAAAGGAAGTGGGAAGGAGAAGGTGCGGGAAGGGGGAAAGAGGGTGATTGGGCCTCCGGTACTGTCACTCACCGAAAGAAACACAACAGTAGGAATACTGCTATTTCACGTCGATATTCTGTGAGAGGGTAGCCCTTCCCCGGTCGAGCTGGCCCATTCATACTGAAATCAGCGTGGCTCTACTACCTGTAACTATAACCATAATTATCTTTTGACCGCAGCTTCGCTTGCGTAAAATTAGGCTATGTTAGTAACAGTTCTTTTTTTAAATAAAATAGGTAAATGCCTGTGTTACTTGGCGATTTTTTTTAATCTTTATTTATTTAGATGCTTTTATTACAGAGTAATATGTTAGCCCCATCGTGGCTAACATATTACTTGGTGATAATATAGCTTTCTAATGATGAAAGAATTTTCAAAATCGGTCGTGTAGTTTTTGAGTTAAAACCTTATAAACTAACAAAAAATCAAATCGTTCCTTTTACAATATAAAATATTTAATATTGTCTTCTGTATACGCGAAAGTTATTCATTGAAACTAAACTACTTTAAACGGTTTTTTTTTTATAAAGTTTATTAGTAGTAGTTTCTAAATTATGTAAAAAAGTGTCAAATAAACAACGCGATAAAATCCTTAAATGTTTAATTTTAATGATATAAAATATTGGTATTAGTATATATTATTATAGATAATAATCTTAATTGAGACCAGTCATCCCCATTGAGAATGACTGCTGTGATCCCAGATAGGTCAAGAGTTATATTATACAATAGGATAATCCATTTACATGTAAAGGGCTTTACTGTTAGTTAATTAACTGGACAGTGTGAACCCATTAACTAAGATCCCAGAGACGGCCGAGATGCCAGACAATAAATGCGTAATAATAAAGAATGTATGTAATGTATGAGGTCTTGGATTTGATTCCCGGGTCGCACAATGTGTTATTGGGCTTTTCAAGAAGATCTCAGCAGCAGCACGGAGGGATCGTCCTCTTTTACTGCCTACCTCCTTGGGTAATATAAACGTGAGACCATGTATGTGTAATATCGCATTTTTTTATTAATCGAAAGTTTATTGGTCGGTTACAAAATCAATTTGTTGGTAAACAAATTGTTTGTAAACAAACAAATTGATTTGACAGACTAATTACGTTAGCTGCGATCGGAGGAGCGAAAAAAAACCAATTTAAAACTTAAACTTTAATTTAATTTGAAATAAAAAACTTTTACAAATAGTTATTTCTAATTAGCCTAAATTCCTATTCGAAGTATGAATATAGAGTGAACAATTAAATTATTGCATAAATTAGGAAGACAAGATTTCACAATATTTCGTGCGTCATAAAATGTCCAAAAGTGCATAGCGAGCTAGCCGTTTCCGTCGCGCGATGTTTATTGCGATCTAATCGATATGCGTCATTCGAGTGCTGCATCGGCGATTCCCTTTAGGTAGTAACGCGTAACATCTCCACCCGCAGATCAGCGACTATTTTAGAACATTGAGACAAAATGTTGCTGGGATTTGTTCCCTGGTCATCTGTTTCCTTTCATTCTTCTCCGGTTCTGCGTAGGCTGGGTCCTCGATGTTGGACGGTGCGTGGGTCTTACGGGTCCACCAATATCGGTAACTCAATACTGCTATGCTAAGTATTCCAACACCACATAGTACCACATAGAAAGGTATAGTAGTGTGGTAGAACACATCAGATTCAATTTGATTTAGTTGTACAGGTTTACTCATTATGATTTGATTCTGGATGCTGTGTAGCCCTCTCAGGTCAATGGAGCTCAGCTGGACGTGGGTAGATAGATTGTCCTGTTTCTGAACATCGTAGGGTATATTCATCAGTTTCAGAGGCTGACCTTGTATTTCATCATTTTCGTTGATAATGGTAAGTTCTTTGGTGCGCAGGTAACAGCCGACAGGGATGGTAGCCAGATAGCTTCCTTGTAGTGAGTCGAATTCTTCTCGGTCGCAAGCTAATTGGATTTTCGTTGGTTGCGGAAATGATAGGACGTAGTGTTGGTCGTCGAGCTTCTCCAGTGCTTCTTTCGTCAGGAACGTCTTCGTGAATTGGCAGGAGTCCTTGAGGGCTTGATTTATGATAAGCTCCTGGATACAGTCGGACTTAGTGCGGATTTGATGACTTGTTTCCTTTTCACAGAGATACCAGTTGTTGAACTTCGAGCATTCAGCTTCTATGTACACATATGACTTGTCATTGGTTGCTATAAAAGGATAGGTGGGGATAAGAGCTTGGTGATTCCTGTTGGGTACTATAGATAATTTGTATAAATTATATATGCTTTTTGAAAGTATAGGAAAACTGAAAATTATAACTATTTGGTTTTCATTAAAATATGAACCTGGCTTTATTATATTATAATATTCTCTTAATTCTAACCTTAATAGCTCATCTTTACTATATATTGCTTCTAACCTATTTAACATTGACTTAAGAGTATCTATATCTATCATAGAATGATGCGTGCTGGATGCGCGAATAAATGCTAACATGTTCTCTATCCTAGTTAATTCTAATCTTAAATCTTCTACATTTTCACCTATAATCAATAAGAGTTGACCAAACTTCGCATAATTTATTAAACTTTCTGTCTTATTTGTAATAACTAACAAGGTATCTAGAGAGTTATTAATTTTTCTTTGATTTTCGACTAACTGGACTAATACTTTATTGTGTCTATTCATCCATTCCTTGTTGAGGCTAATATTATCATTAATTTCATTTACTAATTTGAATTGGTTATTTTGTAAAATTTTAATAGCACTATTATATTTCAATGCATTTGTATAGTCCAAATTTCCTGTAATACATTTAATAATTGAACCAAAACCATCTATCAGACCTCTTTTAACACGATCGGGTTCTAACGATTTTAATTAAGCTGATACCTTGCCAATTTTCGTAGTAAGATAATCGATTTGAAATTCAAATAGTGCATAATTATCGTTACTAAGTCGACTTCTGTAATCTGAAAGCTGATTTTCTAGAGTTACAACTTGATCGTCAATGTCTTTTAAATTTATATATTGTAGGAAAGTATGATGGTTAGCAGTCATTCTTGTTGGTCCAAGTTTGTAGGGTAATATTCCTGGTCCATTGGCCAAACTCTCAAGTTTTATCTCCTTTGCCCGCATCTCCCGAACGATTAATAGTAGTAGAATCCTGTAACAAGGTAGGGTTTTTAGGGCCTCTTTTCAATCTTGCTTTAGCTACTGGCCCACGCCTTTTAGACGTATATATGTGAATAGGCAAGTCGGCTAAGACTCTCTCTTGCGTATATCGGGGAGCGATTTTTTGACGACTCGCAGCAGGATTTTTTATAAATACTTGCTGCTGGGGAACATATTCCTGTTCAGGTTCCCGAATTTTATTCCTACTCTCTATCAAAGCGGTTCGGTTAGCAAGAGATGAATCATTCACGATTTGATAAACTTGTTTCATTTGAGCTTTATGATTCTGGACGTATTGTTGTAGCAACTGTTGCGTAAGGTCTAGATCTAAGGCGTCTCTAGGGTCAAAATGTCCTGTCAGTAAGTCGAATGGTCTACATTTTGTGAAGCTATGTATAGAACTGTTGTATTCAATAATAGCATATGGCATGAGGTTAACGATAGGCTCATCTTTGTGCTGTAGTTTGAGAATTCTAATGTGTTCAAGTAGAGTTGAATGGAAGCGTTCGATATTGCCGTTATCATTTGGCGAGTGTGGTAAGACTCTATGGTGATTTATCTTATGGAGACGTGTAAATTCAGAGAAGAGCTGGTTGGTGAATTCCGTGCCGTTATCAGTTATTAATGTTAAGGGTACACCATGGTGGGTGCAGAATTGCAATAGGGATTGGAGTATGCTTATTCCTGTGCCATCTCTAAGGTGATATGCTTGTCCATACTTGGTGAATACATCTATGAAAGTAACATATTTTTCATTGTGGACAGTGAATAGATCCATATGAACTATCTCGAATGGTTTCATTGCGGGAGGTACAATGTTAAACTGTTGTCTAATCGGTCGTCTGTCATACTTGGCTTGTCCGCAGATAATACACTCATTGATAAATTTTGTTATGTGGTCTTTCATTTTTGGCCAGTAATATTTCCTAGACAAGGCTAAATAACATTCGGTAATTCCCCGATGATTCGTTTTACCGTCATGATAGTGTTGAATAATCTCTTGTTGACGGAGATATTCTTTGACGTTTTCAAGCTCAACTTTGGTAAGTACGAGGTTCATCGACGAACTTTTGAATTTATCCTGAATAACGGGTATTATTGCGTACATGGCAAGAGGTGGATTTATTATAATTGCAGTTTTAACCTTTGGGTTCACGTATTCTTTAATAGCATTAACTACGTCGTTTTCTAAATTCGATGATGAAATTTGGATGGCTATATGTGTGTGAGTTTCGAATGGCTTGGACACTATTGGTTTACGTTTAACGTCGTCAACAATAGTGAAACATATCTGACGGTGGAATTTGTTGAGCGGTTCGTCAGTGATCGGAACTTCTAGTATGGGGTGTTCTAAACTAGTGTGAACAGTTGCGGTAGATGAGTTTGCGGAAGGTGGGTTTTCTGTAGGACTTGGCATGATAGAAAATATCTCCTCTATTAAGGAGTTAGTTTCTTCATTATGAATCTCCACCCGGGACAAGGCATCGGCGTTTGTGTTATGTTTGCCTTTCTTATAGATAACATCGAAATCGTATTCGCTGAGTTTAAGCCTCCATCTCGTTAATCGCGAGTTGGGTTCCTTGAGATTCATCATCCACTGCAAAGGCTTATGATCTGTTAGGACCTTGAATTTACGACCAAATAAATAAGGCCTAAAGTACTTGGTGGACCACACTATGGCAAGAAGCTCCTTCTCTATGGTGCTATAATTCAATTCGCTATCGTTCAGGGTACGCGATGCGTAGCATACTGGCTTATCGGATCCAACCGCACCTTGTGATAAAACGGCGCCAATGGCTACGTTTGAAGCATCGGTTGTTAAAATAAAATCTCTACTGAAATCGGGGTATTGCAATATGGGGTCATTTGTAAGGAGAGTTTTGCATTTCTCAAAGCTATTTACATATTCGGTATCTAGAACTATCTTTCTATCTTTTTTTAAGCAAGAAGTAAGCGGCTTAGTTATTTTGGCAAAGTCTGGGATAAATTTACGATAATAGCCTATAAGACCTAAAAATTGTTTGATTTCTTTGGGGGTTTTTGGAATAGGATATTTTTCTATGGCAATAATCTTATCTGGGTTTGGTTTTATACCGTCTCTGGTTATAATGTGTCCGAGATAGGCAGTTTCAAGCTTAAGAAACTCAGATTTGTCCATTTAGATCTTAAAGTTGGATTCTTGCAATCTTTGAAGTACCTTTTCAAGATTAATCATATGTTCTGCTAATGAGGTAGAGAAAATGATGATGTCATCAAGGTATACGAGACATATGTCATTTTGGAGACCTCTAAGGACATTGTCCATAACCCTTTGGAATGTGGAAGGGGAATTCTTAAGTCCCATCGGCATTCTTAGAAACTCAAAATGGCCATGTTCGACGTTGAATGCTGTTTTAAGTATATCTTGGGGATCCATCTCGACCTGGTAGAATCCACTGGCCAAATCTAGGGTCGTGAAGTATTGGCACCTACCCAGTTTATCAAGGACATCGTTAATATTGGGGATAGGGTACTTATCATTGATGGTTTTTTCATTAAGTTTTCTAAAATCGACTACTAATCGCCATTTTTGCTTGCCAGAAGCATCTAACTTCTTAGGAACTATCCAGATGGGAGAGCTCCAAGCAGAATCTGAAGGTCTTATTATTCCTTGATTCAACATTTTTGATATCTGGTCCCTAACTTCCTGGCGATGAACAAACGGGTATCTATAGCTCTTAGTGTATATAGGGACTTCGTCTGTGGTTTTAATTCGGTGCTTAACTTGATTGGTAAACGTTAAGCCTTCACCTTCTAGGTGGAATACATCGGCATACTTAGAGCAGAGGGCCACAAGGTTGGCTTTCTCTTCTTCGTTCAAATGGTCCGTACGTAAGCGTGCTATAACGTCTGTAGTACGAGATTTATTGATTTGCTCAAGATGTGAGCATTCTGCATGAAATAAACTAGCGCTCGCAGGCCGGTCAAGTGAAATAATTAGGTCATTAGAACTCGGATTTTCTATTTCTATATAACCACGACGATTAGTCACATTTGTAATGCATTCGCGTATAATACAATTGCATATGGTCTGTTCGCTAACATAGGCTGCGCCGTCCGGGGCATCAATCGGGATTTTAACTAATTTGGATGATTGCGCTGGTATAATGTCTTCATAAAGGTTTACGTTGCAAGAATTATACATATGAATAGGATTAGACGATGATCGCGTAATTAATTTCTGCTCTTTCAAATCTATCTTAGACTCGAACTTGGTAAGCAAATCTAAACCTACTAACCCGTCGAAATAATCATGGAAGCGATAAATAAATAATTTAATACTATTTGGATCGTTAAACTCTGCAAAGCACGGTAAAGTTATAGAGTAATTATTTCTAGAAACCGCGTGAACGTTAGTTACCTCGAAAGGGTCATGATTAAGTGGAAATTCGGCAAAATATTTTTCTACTGCTTCTGGGCTTATAAAAGACTGATTCGCGCCAGTATCTATCAAAAGTTTTAAGGGCGGGTTAGAAATTAATATATATGGTAATTGTCGCTGAGTTTGCAGGTTTAACTCTATTTTGGCCTTTTTGCAAAGTGCCCCTCCCGAAAATCCTGACTGGAGTGACTCGTGCTAGGCTGTGGTTCAAATTCGCGCTCTAAATTGATATCGCTATTATAGGTCGGTTCATTATTATAATCGCACTCTAATGTAGTGTATGAATCATAATCGTAATAATTGTTATCATTACTATAATACTCGGGCTCGTAACAATACTCCGTTGGGTAATACGACTCTTCGTATGACGCACATTCATTCATATTCATTTCACGACTTTTAAAATAATTATTGGGTGGCGGGTTCCCTGACCTACGCCAGTCGTGTCCAGATAACATTGGTTTAGATGTAAAATGTTGAACACCGCTCATTGGTTTCGGGCCCTGATTTTGAGGTGGCATGTTTCTAGGTGGCATACGGAAGACATTACTTTGGGGGTTATAAGATTGTGGTAAGGCACGGAACACTTGCTGAGTTCGCGAAGGCATACGATATTGTGGATGCTGGTTTGTATTAGGGTTGAACTTGAAGGGTTGAGGAGGTGGTTGGCTAGGTCTCATTCCTACAGGAGCAGGCCAATTTGATATTGGTCCCGAAAAATGTTGGGGCCGTGGAATAATGGGATGGCTGTGAGGGTTGGATTGACTAGGGGTTTTATGGCTACTAGAGGGTTTCTGAAAATCACTACGTTCCTGCAGATAAATCACATTTAATTCCTCCTGAACATATTCGAGAGCCTTTTCTATAGTATCGGGTCGCATGCACCTGATACGGGACCCTAATGGTTCTTTTAAACCTTTTACAAAAGCCTGCATAGTAACTTTCTTATATAATGTACGTTTCGCTTCGATTGTGGTTGCAATTGGTCACAAATACTTATAAATCTAGTTAAAATATTCGGATTGCCATCGAACTCCGGTACCATTCGGAGGGTTTTATAGATGGTATCCGGGTCATGGGCCATTTTTACAGTATTAATTGAACTATCGCTATCTAAATCTCTACCTATATCTATAGTGTTCCAGCGAGCCGTACGCGATGTAGGCTCCCCGGGCTTAGAATTTTTCGGATGAAAAATCTTGGAAGAAGGAAACACACACTTAGGATATAAAAAGGAAGCAACACAAGACCAATTCAAGTGTACTTACATATACATCATATCTGGTTATCTCGTGAATCGATGTCTAGATTCCTCCTCTGGAACTGCAGCTGGACCGTAGATTCGGATATTCGGCGACGGGGCTTGATAGCCGCCCGGGCGACTCGCGAACACGGATATCGATATTAGAGATCCCTAAGCTCGCGAACCGGCCCGCGAATATCCTACCGACTGCGCCAATTACGTTAGCTGCGATCGGAGGAGCGAAAAAAAACCAATTTAAAACTTAAACTTTAATTTAATTTAAAATAAAAAACTTTTACAATATAGTTATTTCTAATTAGCCTAAATTCCTATTCGAAGTATGAATATAGAGTGAACAATTAAATTATTGCATAAATTAGGAAGACAAGATTTCACAATATTTCGTGCGTCATAAAATGTCCAAAAGTGCATAGCGAGCTAGCCGTTTCCGTCGCGCGATGTTTATTGCGATCTAATCGATATGCGTCATTCGAGTGCTGCATCGGCGATTCCCTTTAGGTAGTAACGCGTAACAGACTAATCAGCTTGAAATATGCTATAAAAAATCGGGCTTATTATTAAAACGTACGCTAAGATAAAATTAATTTAAAATCTGCTAAAAAACATTTCTAAATAAAACACATACCTACATAAATAATTCAGTTAAATAATAATAATGTATGTGCATTAAGTAAACAGTCATATCTTCTATATATATAAAAATCAATTGCTGTTTGTTTGTCTCGCTAAAACTCGAGAATGGCTGGGCCGATTTAGCTGATTTTGGTTTTGAAATGTTTGTCGTAGTCCAGGGAAGGTTTAAACGGTGAGAAAATATAGAAAATTCGTTAGGATAGGTGATACGAAGTACACCGGGTCATCTAGTATAATATAAACATTAAAGTTAAAATATGGTAGTTAAGCGCACGGCGACGTAGGTACGTCACTACAAAGTAATTTACATATTTATTTATTATATTTGTTCTAAGTAGCCATCCTTCCTTCATCCACCTTTTATATTAAAATGTAAAAACATACAGTTTAACGTAATTTCGTATACTAAGCATGACCTAACTTAAAGGCTTTACAAGAAAATCTAGAGCACCCTTTTCATTTGCACATTTCTCATTTACTTTTTATATTAAAATTTCATATAAAAAAAACATGACTTACGCATGTACCTAAAACGGCAGCGCACTGAGTATTCATGCTTCTCTACACACCATTTTCCATTGAGTAAAATAACAATGTTTTACAAGCTTGTTATTCGTATAATGATGAAGTGTATTTTATTTGAGGAGTGCGCTTCCTGACGCAATTAAACCTTGAGAATAACGTAAACAGAAATCAGTGAACACCGCTATGCATAAGGGTTTGCTAATTTTTTCATGTGTATTTTGTTTCCCGCTTGTTCCATATTTACTATCATAGCAGCTTTAAAAGTAGCTTTGAACGACGTTTTTTATGATTCATAAAATATTTTTATCATACGAGGCTATTCTTTTACATTTTCGATTCTATAAAAAGTGTCGTTTGGAAAATTTATAAGAGGGTTATCTGTTTAGCTGGTAATAAACTGGAACGTGGGTAGTTTAGTGGCATTTATATTTATCTTACACGAGTCGCACTTCTTATAGATTCGGAAATGTAGGCGCTTTTGTTTTATTGTGTGGGTGGTGATATCTTATCTAGAACTACTAGATTTTGCTGATTTAAATTTCTATTTCTCGAGAACTGAACTTTTCCTGGATAAAAGGTACTCTATATCCTATTCTGTACGCCTGACAACGTGTATGCGAAATATCATGATGGTCGGTTGAGTAGTTAGGGATCGTGAAAGTGTAACAAACAAACAAAAAAGGTTGACATTTGCATTTTTAATATTACTTAGAATTTAACAATAATAACATATTACTTTATTTAACTCTTTCAGCCACACTTTCATGTAGACAGTTTCATTAGTGAAATAATCGATTATTTAGTTTAATAAGAGTTTTTTTATTAAGAAAAGAATTAAAAGATTTTATACCACATAAGGCTTTCAAGCAGGAAGGTGGTTAGTTTACTAACTACCGTGGCTGTAGGCATAATAAATAAACAAGGTGAAAACATCAATTATGGGCCAAATTTACTAACAATTTATTTTTTATACACATGTTTTGTCTTTGCCGATACAAAGATCGATTTTACAGGTGCTGCAATGCCATGTAGTACATGCTGGACTTTATTTTAGTCCTGTATTTTGCTCATCTTTGGGAAATAAATCGCTCTGGTTGATACATATTACTTTCTAGGCTTATTTCTATTGGCTTTTGGCCTTATTTTATCTGAACAAGTAATGGAGAAGGTGTTGCAGAGTTATTAGGATAGCATTTCAAGCATTATTTGCAGCTTTTTGCCTGAGCTGGTGCGCGGAGCGCTTAGTAAACACTTCTATGAAAGACTTTAGTATGCAGTTGACCAAAATCTCTTAGGAAAGGAAGTGGGAAGGAGAAGGAGCGGGAAGAGGGAAAGGGGGGGGAGTGGGCCTCCGGCACTCTCACTCACCGAACGAAACATAACAGTAGGAATACTGCTGATTCACGTCGATATTCTGTGAGAGGATAGTCCTTCCCCGGTCGAGCCGGCCCATTTATGCTCAAATCAGCGAGGCAAGACATTTTAAAAACGAACATAGTGCGCCAATTGTCTTGTACAAAAACATGCCACCCTCCCTCCGCCTACTAAAACTGTTGTTTAGTACGACAATAAACCTTGAAGATACTCTAAGGTCAATGTTATAACATAGATTGTTATTTACTGTTATTCGCTACGTGCCTGTGTTGTTAGTTTTAAAAATAAAATGTATTGATGGTGTAGGTTTATTTGTCATCAATGTTTTTTATTCGTAACAACACCACACCCTAACTGATATTATAGGTAAATGCGAATGTGAGTTTGCTTGTTTGTTACGCTTTCACGCATTAACTACTCGACCGATCATCATAAAATTTCGCATACATGTTGTCAGAGGATAGCACCAAAGTATCCAAAAGTAAAATAGGCTATAGCCTATTTTAATTTTGGATACTTTGGTGCTATCAAATGGCAAAAGATCTTTCAAAATCTGTTCTGTAGTTTTGAGTTTATTCATTACAAACGAAAATACAAATCTTTCCTCGTTATAATATTAGGATAGTAGAAATTAAGGTAATCGTATTATAATTAGGAACATTACATGTTAAATAACTATTAAACATGTAAGTGGTTAATGTGCCGTTACCTTTCATTTAATTTTCATAAATAGCCCCTTTTCTGAACCTAGCAAATATCAATAACGCAAGCAACTTATCTTAAGTACTACTTTGAGCTAGATTAACCAATTCTTTTGACATTGAGTTCGACATGCTTAGATTTTCCATCTGTTTGTATCACCGTACCTATTGACTGTCAAATAAAGCCTTTATCGAAGAACAAATAAAAAGAATATTTGAAGTACTACGATGTGTAACTAAGCGTGGTATAGGAGAACTCTTTCATGTTGAAAATTGCCTTTTGATCGATCTATGTAATTTGCGTTAACGTGTATAGTACTTTAATAACTACCTACGTAAGACTAAGTAGATTTGTATCGAATTTAAGACAGTAAAAAAGTTTTAGAAATGATACCCACTTTACTTAACTTTAACACTTCTTAGTGAAACTAGGTGATCTATATCTACATATACATAAATAGGTGATGATGCAACACTTCTCCTCTGTTTGTTTGTTTTACTTGTACTAGATTTTGCCTACGGCTTCGCTCTCGTAAATGTAGATTAGCTTAGGTTTGTAACAGTCCGGGCACGCCATGATCGTAGCGGTAAGTCCCGTTTTTAAGGAGTGGCTGGAGAGGCGACATGGCTTCCTCACCTTTCAGCTGACACAGGTAATGACTGGCCACAGTTGCTTTAGCCAGTTCCTGTGTGGCATACGCCAGCAAGAGACGCCTGGTTGTCACCACTGCAGTGACTGCCGCGATGTTGTTGAGGACACGCTGTAGCATCGTGACTTAACTGCGGCAGTCGGATTGGTTGCCCTCTCGCTTCCAGCCGTGTTTAGTCTATGATCCGGAGCGAGAGATTGGGGAACGCCGTCGCTTTCCTCTGTGAGGAAGTAATTTCCATCAACAAGGAGGCGGCGGAGCGGGAGAGGGTTCGCTTAAACCCTCTCCCCAACCGCAGAACCAAGCGCCGAAAGGCGCGAGATGACCTTTCACCGTAAGGTTTTTTATAATATATAATAACATCTATTATCCTCTCTCCTGCTTTGCTGTGCCCGACAGGGTTCACAATGACTCATTTTAAGTTAAGCACTACCACCTAAGTATACATTGTGAAATGCAATAAAGTATTGCAATAAGTATAACTAAGCCTGTGGGTCAGTTATAGTCAGCAGGCATACAGCGACCTACGTGTCCAGTACAATAATGCACTCAGGGTGCTACTGGGGCTGCCGTGGAGGTGTAGTGCGTCAGGGATGTTTGCAGAGACGTATACTGACGGTTTCGCCGCTATCATGAGAAAAAGGTGCGCATCCTTGATGGTGCGCCTCCGCGGCAGCACCAATACCATCCTGAGTGTGTTCACGGATCGGTGAGAGACCTCGATGTTGCAGAGATGGATGCAACTACATTCTGTGATTTAATCATGCATATTAGGTACGCATGTACTGTCTACTAACATTAGAATTTCAAGTAACTTGTTACTAACACGATATCGATTTAGTCCGGATTAAACGTAAATTATTATTATTATTGAATATTGAGTATTGAGTAATCAAAATAGATAAATGTATAAGTAATGCTGTTAATTTAATGACTCTATATTTATGGTTGTGGATAGCGAAGTGGTTTAAGTGGTGTTCTTGCCACTGCCACAGCGCCGAGTTTTGTGGGTTCGAATCCCACGCGAGAGAAAGTGTGCGATCCATAAATTATTGAAGTTCCGAGTCTGGATGTTCTTTGTGTCCGCTGGTTGAATGTTGACTGTGCTGGAACGAAATATCAATGTGCTAACTATTATAGATAGATAGCAAGGACTCTCTAAAATCCTCATCTCGTATTTAACGGTTTCTACTTCCAAAGTGACTTCGATTTTAAATTTTTCATAATCAGTATGATTTATATATACTTTCATAATTATACTTAATATTATATAGAGGAAAGATTTGATTCTTTTGTTTGCAAGAATTTAAATAGAAAACTACTCAACATATTTTTGAAATTCTTTCAACATTAGAAAGCTATATTATCATCGAGGAACATAGGCTACATTTTATGTTTAAAAATATTGTTAATAACATAACCTAGCATAACATACATATTCGCGAGCGAATCTGCGGGCAAATGTTGGTGTATTATTAAAAGTCACTTCAAATTTGTCAAGTAATTAAGTCGGATTAGTAACTTAACAACTAAATTCCATGCGGACGAAACCATGGTCAGAAGTCAGTTCAAAATATTATACGTATACTTACGTATAAATAGTATGACAACATCAACGGCAAGTAATACCACAACTTAGCTTTCTACATTAAAAGGTTTGAAGGCTTGTTGTAACAAACAAGTTCTTGAAATGTTTTTCACAAGACTGGCGCTTCTCAGTGTTCAAGTTTAAGGAAATTAATTTATTATTTAATATTTTAATGTTCCGTTCGCTATACACAAGCACTTGAATTAATATAGGATTAAGTAATTAGAGTTCTTAATTAAACTTGGTATATTATATAATAGATTTCTGTAAATATACGAAGGATTTAATGGGAAAATTCGTGTTTAATTTAACAAGGAAAATCCGTCTACTCAGTAACCTAGATGGTTTATATCATTGAAATTAAACTGCTATATACGGATTTTATCGCGTTGTTTATTTGACACTTTATTACAAAATTTTGAAAATTGTTACACTACTACTACTATTAAACTTTACTAATTTTTAAGCTAATTAAATTATTATTAAACTATTTAGATTTAATTTATTTTTACACTTTCCCCGACGTTTCGGTTGCTTTTCAGCAGCCATGGTCACGGGGAGACTAAGATGGCAGTTGTCTCAATGTTCCAGTGTAGTTATTTCAAAGTACCCGAACATAATTTAATCATTGGTGTTTCTATTTACGCAGAATGAGCTCGAAGTATCATGAAGCCTAGCTGTAGTTTGCTTCTTCTTGGATTTGACTATTTTTATTACTGGATCCCAAGCTGGTGGTACATTCCAACCATCTTCTCTATTAAAATTAGGATGTTTTTTGATTTCAATAGCCTCGCGAAGCATCCTTGGTAGGAATCGGTGTTCTTTAGCGAGAATCTGTGGTTTGTCAAATCTCAGGTAGTGGTTGGTCCCCTGTTGCACATGTTCACACACAGCAGACTTCAACGAGCGTTGGTGTTTTACATCAGCTATGTGTTCTTTTATGCGGGTGCCTATGTTTCTCTTGGTTTGACCAATGTATGAGAGTCCACAGTCACAATCTATTTTATAGACCCCTGCATCTTGTAAAGGTAGTTGGCACTTGACGGATGGTAAAAATTGACTCATCTTCGTTGGCGGCTTAAAGTATGTGTTGATTGAAGCTCGCTTCAAGATGTAGCCAATCTTGTCAGTGACACCCCTTACATAAGGCAGTATAGCAGGCTGGCGCTCGACTGTGGCTGGCTTTTCTCAGGATCTGTAACAGCGGCGCGGCTGTTGGAGCTTGTTGTCTTGCAGTACTTGCTTGACATGTTGAAGCTCGGCGTCCAGGTGTTTCTTATCACAGATCCCATGGGTTCTCTGAAACAAAGACATTCTCACGGTAGCTAACTGTTTAGGATGGTGGTGAGATTCACCGTTTAAGTACCTATTACTGAATATACTTACAGCTGTAATCACAATAATAATAATTTACTACCATGATTAGAATAAGCTAGAAAATATATTTGCTTTATCAAGGCCCGAACTTAAGGCAAGCTGATAATACAATCTACTGTAATACAATATTCATGGTATGACATTTATTTTAACTATCTTTCTTTAAGTGCAGTTAATGATATGCATTTACGTTAAAAACACAATCAAAATATACATTTTCCTATAAGTTATTAATTTAAGAAAATTCCTAATACATTTATTATTTAATTAAACGTAAAAGTATTCTTATTATTAGTGCCGCTGCTGACAATTGCTAGCCAATCACACTTTGCCCGACGTATTAATAGATCCGGTGACCTCATGCACAGCAGTCGCGTTACTGCGGAACTCCTATGAGACGCTCATAGCCAGTTGCACTCACTGATCGGTAAACGATTAACGAGGTTAAGCAACGTGGGGTGCGGTCAGTCTATAGACGGGTGACTGCTTAGTGGTATTTCATCTGAGCGTCTCCGTGCTTTGGAGGGCACGTAAAAAGTCGGTCCCGGTTATTGTCAAATTGACAGCAGTCGTTAAGCCATATCAGAGGCCTATTGCTTGGCTTGCTAGGCTTGAACAACTCTTGACAACAAGTTGGCCACTAACCACACGAAAAGAAGAAAGACTGCAAAAATCGTATAATCGTAAGAAGTTTCTTTTAAACACAATATAAATTATTTATACGAGTCCCTTAGATAGTAATAGCGCAGAAATTCTTACAGAGTTCTCTCTATAGTGCGAGACCGCCAAACTTAGTTTTCTTGTGAAACTTGTAGGGCGCAATAAAACTTTAATTGAATAACTGTTAATGAACCTAATGACTAGATCTCGTGACTATAAATATGTACGAAAGTAGGTAGTACCTATAGATAAATTATAATATTACTTTTATTCTAATGATATGTCAATAATACGTTTTAACTTGTTATAAAACTTATTACAATTATAATAATAATAATAATAATAATATTCTACCACATACACACAACACCATCTAGCCCAAACTAAGCGGAGCTTGTACTATGGGTTCTAGACAATGGATAAACATACATAATTCTGTATTAATACAGCGTAGTTTAAAATTTGGTTATACAAGGTGTCCCAGAAGTTGAAGTCAAGCCGGAATCAGGAAACAGGCTAAGTTATAATAGCTACCAGAAAACTACAAAAAAAAATTTTGTTACGGATATTAAAATTACAGGCATTTTTAACCTTTTGAACGCCACGCCATAACGGCACCTCTATGTCCTGTACGCCAAGCCCGAAAATCGATATATTATATATTGTTTTTTATGATCAAATATTTCAATAACTAATAACAATTTTGTTTGCTGTATACAATTAAGTAATAATTGGGGATTTAATTTTTAAGTTGTATCACTAAAACAGAAAAGTAATTATTTAATATGTTTATTTTGTATTTTTCTGTGAACCGACAAAAAACAGTTTTGTCGAGTATAGACGACGTTGGCGCACAGGGCACGCTTGCGCATGTCGAGTATAGACGACGTTGGCGTTCAGAAGGTTAAAGAAACTAAAATATCTGTGATGATCTTTTCACATCTGTTACTACCGATATTTACTTTTTGTTTTTTTTTATGTACTCTCAAATAATGCTTTTTTAAGCTCCCGATTTTTTTCGATTACTTATTCGAGATTACATAACAAAAAAAATATTCACAAAGTAAGTATCTGTAGTAACAGGACCGTCACAGGGAGTTCGATTCTTTGTTTTTTTAAATGCCTACAATTTTTAATACTCCCTGTGTATTAACTCTTAAAGGCTACAATAAATTTATATACTGCTAAAAGACCGTCACAGGGTGTTCGATTCTTTGTTTTTTTAAATACCTACAATTTTTAATATTCCCTGTGTATTAACTCTTAAAGGCTACAATAAATTTATATACTGCTAAGACTACAATGGGTGTAAAAACACCCGGATTGAATAATTGGCATAAATAATACAATTAAAGGTATTATAATATTTTTTATTATATATACTTTAATTATGGATCGTGCCCTATTGGGTTAATTTCTTTAAAAAAAGCACATTAAATTGCGAGTGAATATAAGAGCTTCTCAAAATTATGGTAATTTTGAAGGAGTATGGAAAACTTGAAGACAAAATTTCATTATGTTATTTTAATCACTACACAATATTTTTTAACTATCACAGATAAGCCTTTATTTTGGCATATTATTTATACCTGTATCTAAATATATAATTTTTTTAATCAAAATGAGATTTTTGTAATTAAATATCTCAAATATATTTTTTAGATAAAATAAACATTAAATCAACCTCTTTTTAGTAACTAAGTATAGACTAAAATAATGAAAATATACAATCACTTCGAAATTGCGTTAATCTTTGGCATACAAGATATTACTTATTAGCTTATTATAGTTACATTCGTCACATAATCTTAAATAAAAATGGCATATAAATATAATAACACTGATAAAAATAATACATTTAAAAATAATAATCATAAGGCATAATAATACACTAAAAATAGTATATACTACACACATACTAAAAATAAAACATAGAAAGTTCATCACTTAAGCTGTAACTCAGAGGCCCACTATGACTACAATGCGTGGAAATACACCGGGTTGCGCATGTAGCTAGGGACCCGCGCTCGCGCACAACCTCTATCTCCGCGTGTTCGAGGGCTACCGTCGACTAACGAGAATACACGGAAACTCAAGGCGCTGAGTTAAATACGAAAAAAGATACAGCCAAAAATATAAGTAACCCGTGTGTAAAAACACCGGTGTAGCCTTTAAGGGTTAATGTCGTAAAGTCAAGTTTAAAATATTTAATTTTTATTTTACATCTAATTTTGATAGTGTTTTGACAAAAGATTTTCTTTTGTGAATTTTATGGCAACTACTCTCCCAACTAATATTATAAATGCGAATGTGAGTTTGTTTGTTGTTTGTTATGCTATCGCGACTTAACTGCTCAACCATTCACCATTAAATTTTGCATACACGTTGTCAAGGGTATAGAAAAGACATACGGTATTTTTATCCAGAAAAAAGCGAGCGAAGCCTTGGGAAAATACTAGTATTATACAATTACTATTCCGATATTTTTACCAGTTACTCTTACTTAAGCTTTTAAAGCCTTGAATCATAAATACTGCCATACAGCAAGAAATTTCGGTCCTCGTTTCCATTAAGATGTCATGTACTAAGTCGGCTCTGCCAAACTATTAACAATACTTAGGATGTCGTTGTTCTGAACTTTATTAATCTATATATTAATACTAAAGCAAAAACTTTGTACCCCTTTTTACGAAAATTGCGCGGACGGAGGGGTATGAAATTTGGCACAGGTGAAGTTTATATAGATAAGTAAAGTAAAGTAAAGTAAAGTTTATATAGATAAGGAGTGGCGAATCCTAATATTTTTATAAAATATGCATTAGAAATACATTAAATTAATAAAAAACACTACACGCACACAACCATGCATTTGACACAAGCAGTCGAATCGCGTTCGTAGTATTTCGGCATTGTTCGGCTGATGTCGTAGAATTCTTCGTAACTTTGGTTACAATTAATTATGTATGTGGAATAGGTGACTAAATGAAATGAGATTATAAGGATATAGTTATAGACAATAAAATATTATAACGATAAACTTAAAATTTAAATCATTTATGGTCGAACTTCGACCACTTGGCGACCACTAGTTTAAATAAATGTGACTTTGAACCAGCTTACCAGAAAACATTTCAAATAATTTACCCTTTCTCCATTACTTTACCTGATTGTAAGAATATTGCAATGTTCAAACTAAATACTTTGCGACTATGCCATACCGAACTTTGCTTTTTGTGTGACGCAAGTAGTTGTCCAGAATCTGGGTGTCTTTTGTATTCGTTATTCCAATGTTTACGATCTCCTCGATGATACCGTAGGTATAGATGGAGCAGTAATAGTACAGAAAAAAAAAATCAGACTTTTTGAAAAGTATTGCCTACTGTGATCTAAACTTAGTGTGTATACCAAAATAATTATTAAATATACTTAAAACTATTTTCAACATAACTTGTTTCTAAATAAAATTCTTGGGCCCCCATAGGCTTGAGTAAAATTTGCTATGTAGGTAAAGAAAGGTTTTATATAATATTGTCTTCTGTTTACGCGAATATTATTCATTGAAATTAAACCACTATATACGGATTTTATCGCGTTGTTTATTTGAAACTTTATTACAAAATTTTGAAAATTGTTACACTACTACTACTATTAAACTTTACCAATTTTTAAGCTAATTAAATTATTATTAATATTATTTAGATTTAATTTAATTTTACACTTTCCCCGACGTTTCGCTTGCTTTTCAGCAGCCATGGTCACGGGGAGACGGGCAGTCAGCAAAATTAGTTAAATTTAATAGTAATAGTAGTGTAACCATTTTCAAAATTATGTAATAATCTGTCAAATAAATAACGTGATAAAATCTGTATATAGTGGTTTAATTTCAAAGGTTTTATAATACAGTACAACACGTAAACCAACATAACTTCTTTAATATGAAATCTAAAAGTACTATACAAGTACTCAGTCATAATATACATGTTGATGAAATCTGATATTATAGATATATTATAAGTAAGAAAGATATGATTTTTTGTTTGTCTGTTTGTTTGTAACTATTTAACTCAAAAACGACAAAACAGATTTAAAAAAAAAATTCAACATCGCAAAACTATATTATAACCGAGTAACATGTCATATTTTTAAAGTACTTTCACTAACATAACCTAACCTACTTTTACGCTAGCGAAATCGCGGGTAAAAGATAATATACGGAATTTTGAAGGAATTCTACACATCGCGTCCTGCGAGGAATCCGCTTGATTATTACTGTATCATCGTTAACTGCATAGTTACAACGTTTAATACGGCGTATAACCATGGGTATTGGAATGTACGCAGGGATACTACGTATTGTAAAATGTAGAAAATCCATTTTTGCTTTACATTTACAGTAGAAATAAAGATTAGTAGTTTCCCTGATAACAACACACTCAACACCGGAACAACATTCAGATCATTTTGCAAACTCTTGTAAGAAGAACGGCGGCAATACCGCTGTTCACTGCCTTTATAAACTATTTAAATTACTCTTAAAATATGAATTGTTATAGCTAGAGTAATTAATTACTTTATATAAAAGGGACCAATAACTTCGTAAAACGCTGAAAACAAAATTGAAATTCCTCAAAGAAACAGTTGCTGTTGTTTTAATAATATTTCTATTAAAACGTTTGGGTAACGATTATAAATATGAGTGGATGAGCTCAAAATTGCCAAGTATTTGGTTCTGTACAAATAATCTGATTTACCTTGGGAAGTACGATACTTTTACATGCCGCTAACGTTGCCCGATATGTAAGTAAGAGTTCTGGAATTTCACATATCCGAATCTCTCTTGCATCTCTCCTTCTCTATCTCATGTAAACTAAAAGTCTATCTTAAATGGAGTATATTTGAAGTCCTTTTACTATGGACATTACGTATTGAACATTTTCAATCCAGAATTTTCATAGCAAAAGGACTTCATATATTCTAACTATAATAATACACTCTTAAATATACCGAAATGAATGTGTTGTTCGGTAAAAACGGATATTTTGAATATGGTGGCAGCTCACCATACTTACAGATAACTAATTAATTCCAAAGCACGCGAAATGAATTTAAATTTAAACTTGACAAATAAATAAACATTTTGCAGAACCAGTGGCATTATTAAGTACTCACGTACGTACATTATTATGCCATGACAGAGTATTTGTCGTGATGATGCGTTTCAGGAGTAAAATTAAGACTTGAAAAGTATAATTACTTTTTCTATAAATTCTTAACACATAATTTATTAAATAAGAGAATTCATGTTCGTTTTGTGTTGAGTATAGTATGAGTCATTAAAATTAAGCTGCTTTATACGAATTTTATCGCGTTGTTTATTTACACTATTATAACATAATTTTGAAAATATTACACTATGTCTGAAAATATAACAATATTTTGGCTATTTAAAATTATTAAAACTATTGATATTTAAAGGAGACCGACCACTTTGTATGGGAACCTGAACTGGTCGTGAACAATTTTATATTGTAATGACAATACTAATTTTCAGTAGCCTAAACTAAGTAGAAAACATTATTCTATGAAGTTTAGTATCAAGTTCGTTAAATAATAAAATAAAATGGAAAATAGCAAACACAAAATCACGTCCACAAAATATTCACTACGAGTGAACAAACAAAAAGCGAAGGACGGAAACAGAATTGACAGATAAGTCAAGTGTTGCTAGAATATGAAAATAAATTACCTATTCCTATTTAAAATTTTGTTATATTTTATCAAATATCATATCATTTTAACATAAATTTAAAAAAATTACCAGGCAACACATACAAGCCATTTGGATTGTCCATTTCAGTTACACATTTTAAACCAAATGAAAATATATTAAAAATCATTTTTTTTCTATTGCATACGATTGGATAGTAACCAATATTTATTATATATTAAAACAAAACTTTTAATATTTTACTTTGTTTATAAGACGATTGTCCACGTTCAAGCTGAACATAGACAGTCTCCTTTACACTTGCCCGTCATTTCGGTTGCTTTTCAGCAGCCATGTTCACAGGGGGACTAGGTTGTCTCGATGTTCAGAACATTGAGACAACCACCATATAGGAAGTATATAGGTAGTTAATAAACATCGCGATAAAATCTATAAAGCAGTTTAATTTCACTTACATTTGCGAAAACATAAGACAATATATAGGTAAGTTGTTTAAGAAATAAGTCGATATCAATATATCGACTAATTCTATTTTCAGCAGAAACAGACACGAAATCTCATTTTTTTTTAAATATAACATCATCAGCGTACTTTAAAAAAAAATGCTACCGAAGACTGCAATCTAAAACCAATATAAAACGTTACGCACAAACAAAACAAGGAAATATTGACTAAGGTTTCAACTCACAGTTTCATTTCAATCTCAGTTTTGATCTTTGTTTATGGACGAGAATACCGATTTTACCGGTTTTATGTTAGTTCAGAATTTCATTGTTAGCAGAATATTGTTTTAGCGTCGATCAATTTTCGATACATTTCGGATGGAATCGCATATTATAAAGTTGACGTTTGACGTTTATTTTATTGTAGGGGATAGTATTGGTAGAGTAATTTTACTAATAAATACTATTCTAATATTCGGTCTTCAGCTATGATATTGCCGTTTATGTCCTATATGAAAAAAATATTTATATTTATATATGTTAAATATCAATAACCTTTTATACAATTTGTGTTTAAATTTATATTGCTTAGTGTTTGCCAGTATTCGTTGTTTTAATTTGCAATAATTACATGATGGTAGATATTTTGTAAATTTAAGGTAGACCATTGTGGCATAAATGACAGCCATAAACTAAAAAAAATAATTAATTCGAATTAGCCGTTCCAAGAATATTGATGTTTTTTTTGTTGTAGCCTAAAAAAGAACCATCGCTATATTTACTGGTCGATCATTATTTGACTGACTGCCTATCAATCCATTTATATAGTGAATCTTTATTTTGCTTATGTATAATATGTCTGTATTTACAAAAAAAAAGTATATATGTATGTTTATCCATTGTCTAGTACCCATAGTACAAGCTCTGCTTAGTTTGGGCTAGATGGTGTTGTGTGTATGTGGTAGAATGTGTGCTTTCTTCTCTTTCCACCACGACGTCTGTCTGTCTGTCAATTAGTTCCATCTAGAGGGCGCTAAAAGTTTGTGACAATATATCTGTCAAACTCCATATAAATATCATTATTTTTCACCTAATTTTGATTTAATTATAAGATGGGACGCTGCGTAGCCTTCGGCTGTAAAGAAATAGGTGTCCACAAATATCCAAGTGATATGTCACTAAGAAAAAAGTGGGACAAAGCTCTAAAAATTGTGAATTTTAAAGCTAGCGACTACTCGAGATTATGCAGGAAACATTTTAAAGAGGTTGACTATGAGACCATTTCTAAGACAACTGTTGTATCTTTTATGTATTGCCTACAGTTATATATACGTAAATTTCATTAAAATATCAAAGTATTAAGTATTGCAAAATGTTTCAGGATTTCCACTCCACCACAAGTTTTTAAAGAAATCTGTTATTCCAACGATATTCTCTTGGAATACAATGACTGTTGTCACAAACACTTTCAAAATTGAAGTTTCTGTCATAAGCTTCGAGCCTGTAAAGGACAATTTATTTAGTATTCATTCAAATGTTTAACCTTAAACTGAGTTGAATATAAAAAAAATCTTTGAATATATTAGTTATTTGAGCTTTGTAATTTCAATGGTTAAAGAAACACACATGTTAGTTACTATTTTTCAAAATATCAGCCGAGAAAACAACTTAAATGAGGAAAAACAAATACCTTTCGACTAAGTCAGATTTCTTTCCTCGCAACGAAGCACCTCTCTTTTTCAACTCTGTTTTTACTGGGCGACGTGCCAGGTTGAATACATGATAAAAAAACTCAGGTAGAACTCGGGAATACCACAAAAGAACCAAAAAAACATGTTTACAAACAGTCGCTGCAGTTTGACAGCTAACAACCTTACAGCGCTCTCTGGTGGACAAGCTTTCAGAAATCTTCCCCATTGGCAGCAAGAAATGTTGAAGTTACTAATTGTACGACACTGAGACTCAGTGTCGTACAATTGGTAACTAAAACATTTTCAGATCGGTATTTATTATGAACATTAATACCTCGAAAAAACACTTTAGTTTCTATTTATTCTTCAACTGTATAAAGAAATATATTGCCATTCCGTACATGTATTTGTCGACTCGCGGGAATTTGAATATAGGTTCACACGTTGAAATATAAATAACACTAATTATATTATTATATAGTAGTATTTATTGGCAGTGAGAAGAATTCCCAAGAGACTGCTAGCGGCAATAACGTACGAAAAATATTGTCACCTAACTGTGTATACATAATTATGTAATATATAAATACATTCATACTTAGGCTGTTACACGATAAATCTGCCGCTAGGAAATCTACTTACTGTCAATAACCTATATCTAATAATTTATTTTTAATTCATTCTCTTACTGATTACTTAGCAGAATTAGTATTATTACTAAATGAGCCAATAAATTAAAACAAGCAAAAAGTAAATTTAAGTAAATTTTTTTATATAGGTTTTTATTAGCGTCGTAATTTTTTATTTGCAACGAATGCTACTATACTATATCACCGTTGCATAATTTATATCAATGGTTATTTTACTATGAATACTTTTAACGGCTGGCGAGCTAGTTTTATTTGGGAGAATATGCACATTTAATTATATTTTTAATTTTTACTATTAGTAGATAGTTGTATCTTGTATCTATCTTATGTGGGGGGCAGTCAGTGCAGACCGGCGACAGTTCGACCCAGTTGGATCTTTTGTGTCGACACTCTCCCAATAACGACTGCCATAGATGTTCATGGCAGCCGGGACCGTCGGCTTACGTGCTCTCCAAGGCACGGAGCAGGCGATAATTGTCAATCAATACGCACATAATTTCTAAAAGTCATATAACTTCCGAAAGTCAGAGGTGCGGGACGTGGGTTCGAATCCGAGACCCTCTGCATTGCAGTCTGTTGGTCTCCCCACTGAGCTATCGCTGCTCGAACCAGCGTTAACTATCCAACATTGTGAGTATGTGAACTGTGTTAACGAAGTGTATTCAGCCTGTAGGAAATGTCTATGCCTGCTTTGTTTTTGTCACTTTTATGATGAAATTTAATATAATAAATGTCAGGGACATAAAACTTATAGTCTGCCATCAACTATATCACCGAATTAAACTTTAAATGAAAATGCAATTCCGCTGCCCAAAGATAGCAATGAGGGAGAAATAGTGTTTCAAAATTAAAAACAATGCAAAGGGCTGACTAAAGATAGGAATACGCGGCAGCGAAAGAAATTTGTAGATACATTACAGCAAAGAAAATAAAAAAAACAAATGAGCAATTGAGAAACTTGATCTAAAAGAACCTTGTTCAGAAAAGAAAAAGATACACGACGAATAAATTTCTTTGAGTTGGAAGGCTAGAGGTTTATTTATGAAAAGCTTAATAGACTGTAAAAATGTAGCAAGAAGAAAAACACATACAAAACATGAAACTATAGTTCGAAATAATACCTATACTTACTTTAAATAGAAAATATAAATTTAGAAAAGGAAAAGATCGATACTCAAGAGAGTATGATTTGGGAATTAATGTCTTGTTTAAGTTTTTTAATGAATAATTTGATCTCATATCATGTTTCCTAAAAATTATTTGGCTACCTTTGAACAAGTAGTCTAAAAAGTTAACAAAATTTCCGTTAAATAAAGAATATAAACCTTTTTGGGGATTTTATTTTAGTTTAGGATATAAAATAACGCCAATTATAATTTTTAGTGTCGCTAAAAGAGTAATGAAATCTCTTATATTTGGGTTCATATACTTGTTACTGCCTACTATTTAGTATATGTTATTATGGCAATATTGTGTAGATTACAAATAATATTTGCAGTAACCTAATTTTGCTAGTGATTAGCCCAATAACGCCCGCCCTTACTGCATTTATTCTTGTAAATTATTGTATTCAGAGTTTAGTTTTACTAACCATACAGATTTTTTTTTAATTGTTTTCTATTTTGATAAACTTATAGTGATGAGGGCTAGTTCACTTTAAACTAGTAATATTTATCAAATTTTTATTTAATAAACAGTTTAAATAAAGATCATGCAGGAAGTAAAAAACTAAAAATCTAAAAAATTTTTAGCCGCCATTTTCTCTAACCCACAGCGAAGTTCCTTACTGCAGTATTGGTTTGCACGGCACTGTTCCCGTGGCTTGCAGCTCGGTCAAAGAAGCTTCCTAAAGGATTTTTTTTTTTTAAGTCAATACTTTTTTATATAGATATATTTGTTTGATTATATAACTAATGTCAAATCGAAATTATATCTAAACCACCATTAAAAAAAATATAAAATATTCCTCATTCTACTGAATACTTTAGAATTTAACAATTAGCATCATATTGAGCAGTAAAATAAACTATTTAAACCGTATTATCATTAGAATTAGTTACTAGCTTGCGCATAACTTTATTGCACAAAAATATTCTAACCAATAAGTTGGTATACTCAGACAGCACTTATATACAGTTTGAGTTTAAAAGCAGTTATGAATATGCTTTTAAAATATAAATTAATATTTGCTTTATAGGTTTTCTAAATTAAAGTTTCACTTAGCTTACAATATTGTCTTTTACACAGTAATGGTTTCAATTTTTACCGATCTTATACTTATTTTATTAGTTCATATCAAATTAAAAGAGATTATATTAATTAAAGCTAACACTTACTAGAACTAACTACAAGTTATAGTTTTTATACGCAGGACCAGATAATTCATAATACACATAAAATAGGGCTGCCAGATGGTATAATTGAATACAAAACGTGTATTTTATGGTGATTTTATGTACAATCGATTTCTTTGTATAATTGGATACAGAAATAAGAATTGGAAATATGTAAATAGTGCTACAATCGATACTTTACGATACCTTTATTTATCGATACCTTTGAAGTTGCAAATTGCGAAGAGAATATCTTCGTAATTTTGGTAAGACAAGTAAATACTTTCTTAAAATAAACAAAGTATATATATATATATATATGTTTTCTCCAAGGTAAATTATATATATTTTTGTAATACGGGTGAATTTAGTATGATTGCAGATGCTAGTTTAAAAAAAATTCCGCCAAGTGCTAGCCGCAATAACAAAGAAAATAATATATTATCATCACATGTCTTACGAAATGCAACAAACAGAAGGTCTACCATTAAATTTTAATTCCGAAGCTTCGGGCCTAACTCAATTCTAAAAGCAATATGAAAATTTTACTGTAAATATTCTAAAAGCAGCGATAGCCTAGTAGAAAACTGACTGCCACTCAGAGGTGTCACGCTCAATCCTAAGGCACGACCTCTGTCTTTTAAGGTTATATAAAAAATACATTCATATTCTTATTATATAATTTTTATGTAATCATGTTATCACGAGTAGCCATGAGTTTCTTGCCCGTTCTACTCATGAGTCCTATACCCTTGCTTTGCTGAACGTGGCAGTAAATGTAAATACACAGAAAAAAATTGTGTTACTTCGACATTCATAAGTGTTACCTTGTAACCTAAATTGAATAAATTTATTTTGAATTTTTCACTCTTCTGTAAATTACCATTTTGCATATTACTATAGTCACGCGCCACCTTTCTATATCATTTGAATGTTTTTTATAGTCTCGTATTTTACTAAGTAAGCACTTGTATAATTTGCCCCAATGTAGACAAATATTACAAATAACTACAATTCATATTTTGAATTGAAATTAAAACTACTTTATACGGATTTTGTCGCGTTGTTTATTTTAAAACACTTTTATTAGATAATTTTGAACTATATCACTACTATTATTGATTTAAGTTAACACTTTTTTCCAACGTTTCGGTTGCTTTACAGCAGCCATGGTCACAGGGAGATTAAGATTGTAGTTGAACGGCCTACCATCTCGAAGTCGAACTACCATCTGTAAACTTAAATATAAATAGTCTTAATCAATATAATTTTTATAATCTTAAATTGAAGTAGAGTTCAATAATAGTAGTGTAAAATATATACATATGTGTAGTAGTTTTTCAAAATTATGTAAAAAAAGTGTTTTAAAATAAAGAAAGCGACAAAATCCGTATAAAGTAGTTTTAATTTCAATGTATAACATTCGCGTAAACGTTAGACAATATTATGTAAATCATATTTTAAATTTAAGCACATCGCTACTTCTAACACATTTTAAAATTCATCTACCGCACTTTGTTTTAATCCTGTTTCGCAGGCATCTTTACAAACATTCAAGCAACGGAGGCCAAGAACACCAACCTCGTAATAAGTATCTGCTACCTGGGTAAATATGTACAAAAAATTTATTTATGATCTAGTAGTATGGTCTTTTAACTTTCCATCGATACCAATATACATTCATACAAGGCGAAGTGCTAGACTGTTAAATTTAATATTCCATTCAAGTTTCAAGTAACATTTAATACACGTTATGTTATCTAGAGAGAACGAAGTCTATCTATATATTATATCAAAATATTGAAGTAGCACTACAATATTTTGTGACTTGAGTTAACATTACTATTGAGATTAAGTATTAAGATTGAAAGCGAGTTAATTGGTTAATTCTAGCTCACTACTGATAAGTTCGAGTTTTGAATCAAATAGAAGTCTACTTGATCTAGCATTTTGACTCATAAAATCTATACAAGTGTAAGACCCAATTGAAAATTATTAGTTCAAAGGCGTTTAAAGGTCGTATCACACGTTAGGAATTGAGACGTTAGATCAAACTTACTTTATGAACAAATAAGATAAAGGTGTTTGTCGATAGACTTTATTGCCGACTAAGCTGTCCAGAATCTTATGTCAGGAATTGATGTATGTTTGTTTCCTCTGTAATAAATAATATTATATGATACCTTACCGTGCTTGCTTATAAAAAATATATTCACTTACGTTACTATTTTGCCAAAATAGTCTATCCCTTGGCAATAATATGTACTTTTATTCTGAATAAAAGGTACCCTTTGTACATTTTTTATTTCCTCGACAACGTGTATGCAAAATTGCATGATGATCGGCCTATTAGTTAAGGTGTAATAGCTTAACAAACAAATAAACAAACTCAATTCTCACATTGGCGTTTACATCAATAATTATGATTAAGATAGTTAGAGAGTTAGAATTTGGATCAAAAACTAATTGTTTACACCTTTGTTCCTTAGAAACATATGTGGCCGACAAATATTAGCAAACATGCATATTATATATTATATACCACTACAGCATTGCTTATATTCTGTAACTTATTGAAAATAATATAAAATTAAAAATTATAAGTAATTTTATTTTATTTTATTTTATTTTATACAGTGTGACTGGTTAAACATTGTACATACTTAAGGACATGATAATTTATGGTCAGACGTAACGTTTAAAAATAATATATCTGTGTAACCTGCAAAGAAAACCTTTATGAAAATTAGTATGAAATATCTATAAAATGTGGACACTGCGCGGATCGCACACAGTCAAGCGCGCCGCGCTACCGAGGCTAATGACCTTTGATAAGAAAAGGACGAGCGGGGCTGCAAATTCGGGAGAGTACGGAGTGCGGTAGCGGGGGTTTGGGGCGGAGGTTTTGTTTAGCTTTGGTATATGCGCAAGAGTGTCCGCACATTAAGTTTTTATTGGATAACTAGGTCAAATTTCAAGTACCTATTTTTTTAGAGCCCTCCTTCAATATGTCCAGTCTTTTACCAATCAGCCTGTATATCTGGACTTGAATGCCTTTTATGTAAGTCCATACTCTATTTATGGTCTATAACAGAAGACCGTACAATAATAGTACTGACAGAGATACCATTCATATTGTTTTCTTGTGCCATCGGTATTTCTAAAGCCATATAATTTATGTATAATTTGTTGTAGTATTGTATTAAAGCGTTTGATATTATATAAAAACATATTCCAGCATTCCAATATTATTAATCTCTTAGTCTTCTTCAGAGGTTAATGAAAACACTATGTGGGTCTGTATGTTAGTGACAGATTAGTGTTAGTGACAGGCATAACTCTGGAACCACTAGACCAATTGACTTGTACTTGGTGTGCAGACACCTTGGAGTCATACCTCGGTTGAGTTTGAATATGGGCCCTGTGGGTCAAAAGACCTCTGAGATATAGGGGCCACAAGGTCACATATCACATAATTCTAGATTTAAGCCATGGCTTCGCTCGCGTGGATGTGGGTTAGGCTAGGTTAGTAACAGTATCAAAGCAGCAAGCTGGCACACCGTGGTGGTTTAAGTCGGTAGGCCCGAAGTCACGGGCGACCCCGACATAACTCTCTCGCCTTCCCTTGCAGCGAGGCGGAATGCATCAGGAGCATTTCCCCACGTAAAAAACCCGGAGGTTCTTAGTTTCACACGGTGAGCCGAAACCTCGGCGGGGTCGCGATTGCATGTGAAAATGATACGCGCGGCTCCGCCCACTCTGGTTATGTTGAGGAATACCGTGGTGCGTCAATGCATTACAATGCATCCGGGTAAAAAAAAAGTAACAGGAGCTATTTTTTTTTCGGGATAAATGTTGCCCTACTTCCTTTTCTGTAGCCCTGACAAAGTGAATGCCAAATTGCATGATGATCGGTTAAATAGTAAAGGCGTGCAAACATCACAAACAAACTCAAAATCACATTTATAATATTAGTCATCATGAATAATATTTGATTCTAATTGGTATATATTTTGGGTATGCACGATTGTAGATGTCAATCAGGTGTACGGTTAGCTGGTCATCAGTTATAGTGTTTAATAATAGTAGCTGTAGCTTACAGAGCTTGCAGCGCAAAGCCTTTGGCGTCTCGTATGCCTAATTGCGCTTTCCTATCTACGGCGTAGTATTACCGTATTTGTGGCCCGTATCAGTATAAACCCAAAATTAGGAGTCGGGTGGTGCAGTGGATAAAGTGGCCGCCTAGCCTCTGTTACCGAACCAAGTGTTACCAATTATGTTTCGATCTCCTCATGGTACAAATAATTGTGTGGCCCCCAAATAGTTTAGCGTGATCTTTGTTTGAATGTTTGTAAAATCCGTGACACAGGAATTTTAACCAGTGTAGGAGTAGTCTTATTAAAACAGAAGCGGAAATGCGGCTACAATAATATCGTGCAGGAATATTATTTTAATTTTTTTTTTTGTTATTAAAAGTACTCGTGCACTGAATATCGGCAAATACATTGAATAAACTGAGGAACAGAGATAAATTTACTGGATAATCTTTTCCTATTTTTCAGTACTTTCTTCCTTTATTGGCACCCCACAGGCTTCTAACATATTATTACACTTATTGTAATAAGAGCGAACCTGTTTATTTTAATTAATAGTTTATTTGCAAATTAATCGCATACACTCCGGAAAATAAGCAGTTTTACATTAAACATTATAGTATCTTACGAAAAGACATTTAAATAACTATCATTTAACCGTTACTGCAGTAGATGAGGAACTACCATTACTGTACTAGTTTTTACTTTTCGCTCGTTTAAAAGTAGGTTCAGCTAGGTAGGGAGTAACAGTACTTTAAAAAAAATGGCTTACTTTACTCGGTGATAATATAGCTTTCTAATAGTGAAATAAAATTATTTTTGAATAATAATAATATAATATAATATTCTATCACATATACATAGCACCATCTGGCCCAAACTAAGCAGAGCTTGTACTATGGGTACTAGACAATAGATAAACATACATATGTTCTTTTTTTTGTAAATACATATATATTATACATAGAAACACCCAGACCAAGACAAACATCCATGTTCATGCACACAAATGTTTGACTTGTGCGGGAATCGCACCCGCGACCTCAGGCGTGGCAGTCGGTTACACTGACCACTACGCCATCGAAACCGACAATTAATCATTATTAACACAAAAACATCAAATCTTTCCTCTTTTTAATATTAGTTTAGTTAATCGAGCACTTCAAAATTTCGGGTACGTTTATCGGTTTCGGACTGTTGGTTCCACTAAATAGTTCCATTGATGGGTCTAATAGGTTTCTTAAGTTTATATAGCTCCATTGGTGGGTCCAATAGGATCTACGAATTCCGATAGTGCCATTTAGTTGGAGTTAATAATCTAAATTTATGAAAATATTATTAATATTACTAAACATTTTTTACCCGGTTTATGTCGCTGACTGTAGAACATTTGACAGTCCCTCTAGGGTCCTGTCGTATAAATTTGCTTGATCATTACATGCAGTAGCATATACATATACAATGAATCGTCGGTAGGCTTAGGTCAACGAGTTATTTGATCTTTGTCAACAGACATATTGTAACTTGTCTATATACATATTGTTATAATTATAGTCTCACACTTGTATTTCCAAAGGACAGAGATATATGTATTTATTATACCCTTCACGTCACTAGTTATGGTTTTAGGATATAGGGGACGAGCCCTATGTCATCTAATGGATACAGTGATTCTGGGCAGCCATTTTTTTGAAGAACCAACGACTGGATTTTTGTATCACGGTGTCAATCCCCGTGACACAAAAAATCCAATAGATAGTCCTTTGTCCGACCTGGAAACCGAATTTGAGACCAAATTACGATTGCATATTTCGTTTAAGACAACTCAAGCACTAGGAATGTTTCCTGTATCGCCAGTGACTTTATAAAAATTCAAACTACAGTGACAAAATGAACATCCAGACTTGGAACTACCATTTGTGGCTCACACAATTTTTTTGTCCTGTATGGGATTTGAATCCACAACACTCGGCGCAGGGGCAATGGCGAGGTGACCACTTAAATCACTATGGCATCCGTGCAGTCGCCGATGCAACTCGTTATATGTTTATATAATAATTATGTTTTTATGTAACATACAAGAAAATTATTTCGCTCTACATTTAGGTTTTATATTAGTAGATAAGTTATAAAAAGTGTATCATATGCTACTACATAAAGCAACGTGACGCAAATCTGCATAAAGTAATTAAAAAATGGCCGACATGAGCATAGACCGAGCGTCCTTACGTAATTATTATTCTAAGCACATATAAGCACACAACGACACGAGACATATGCATTTATCCTAAGTCTCGATGGACAGAACTCGCTTATCACTGGAATTTGTGCCAACTTAAACTTAATAAATAACTATTATTATTATTATATTAAAACAATGTTTCATATTTACCATTCGTGCGTACTTTTATGATTTTAATCTAGATATATATCGAACATTTGGCTAGTGCAGTTTCCAGCTGCGCTCGAAACTACACTGCGCTCATTTGTTTACAGTTGTCGAATAAATATTTATCGTACTCAACTGCCTTTTCACAGCTACTTACTGCATTTTATATATAAATATTATTATAAACTAACGAACTATCTAAAAAAAAAAAAAAAAAAAAAAACAAAAAGGAAATATCGTCGCTAAACATATTTATGTATACGCATACAAACACGTATATTAATATGTATTTGGGTGTATGTGTCCAAATAAATATACTAAACAGTACATACAATAGAAATAAAGAAATAAAAAAAAAAGAATAAAGAGTAATATATGTATGTATATGTGTCTTTATAAATAGCTATAAATAACCAAACAGTACAATAGTTATTTATTGAAATTAAACTGCTATATACGGATTTTATCGCGTTGTTTATTTGACACTTTATTACAAAATTTTGAAAATTGTTACACTACTACTACTACTATTAAACTTCACAAATTTTTAAGCTAATTAAATTATTATTAAACCATTTAGATTTAATTTATTTTTACACTTTCCCCGACGTTTCGGTTGCTTTTCAGCAGCCATGGTCACGGAGAGACTGACAGTCTCCCCGTGTAAAGTAGTGTAAAGTAAATTAGTAAAGTTTAATAGTAGTAGTAGTGTAACAATTTTCAAAATTTTTTAATAAAGTGTCAAATAAACAACGCGATAAAATCCGTATATAGCAGTTTAATTTCAATGAATAATATTCGCGTAAATAGAAGACAATATTAAGTACAATAGTAATAAAAAATTAAAATAATAAAAAGTAAACTCAAGACATACTCGTACTTACCTAAATCACGAAGCAAATCGCTTCTGCTCAGCTACTGTGTTACAAGGCCTTAACCGGTCGTATACCGCCGGCTCGCATACCAGCCGGCAGATTTGTACCCATCGTAGGCCGGTGGCTCGCATGCGAGCCACCAAATTGGCGCCAAAACGCCGCGCGCCGCCTTCGCTTTAGCTTAAGCTAACGTAAAACCAATTTGGTGGCTCGCATGCGAGCCACCGGCCTACGACGGGTACAAATCTGCCGGCTGGTATGCGAGCCGGCGGTATACGACCGGTTAATAAACACCAACAAAGCGTGCGAGTACGCAGCGGCCGTAGCTGACATTTTTGTAAATCTGCCCTCTTTCACACCAATCTTGTATTATTTGTACTTATTTTACGTTTTAGTTTTTAATTATTTGACTATGTTTGTGTACATTATGTTTTACGTTTAAGCTCTTAATAATTTAGATATGTTTGTGTATAACTTTGATGAACGGTATTAATTTAATGCACAGTTTAGTGAGTGTATTAGTAGTTGTGCTTTTTCATTTTACCACAGCTGCCCTCCAATTTATTATAGGTAAGTTTATACTATGCCGCATAAATATCTTCCTTCTATATACTTATATAATCTAAGCTTTAAATAAAATCAAATATAGTACAAATTAATACCTATACGTATCCCTGTGGTTAAATATCGACTGGCCAGTTCGTGTACCTATGCTATAAACAGTACAAATTCTTACATATTAGGTATTGTTTAAGTTAAGCTATTAATATATACTGCTATCATTTTTTTTTTGCCAGATGCATGCATGCTTCGTCACTAGACGACAACTTTGTTTATATAGTTTTGTAAACATTTTTCTCATACCAGTAAACTGTAACTGTTCTTTTGAGAATAAATATTCTTTAAACCGACATTCATTGTACTTGCTAATTCATCTGGCCGAGCTAAAACCGCTGAAGCTAATTAAGTATATGAAATAAGGACATTAAGTTTTTAAGACGTAAGCGCTCGCTCCAAAACAAGAATTTGGAAATGGACTGAAGCCTTCGAAGTAGACCATTTTAGTCGCCATGTCTCTTAAAGTACTATTATATACTTGACCTTGCCAATATAACACAAACTAAAATAAGCAGAATATAAGTAAAATTTTCTAGAATGAAAATACTAAGTAAAACTAATTAAAAACATTTTGAATGAAAATCTTTGGTTACGCTGTTTTTTTTTACGGACGGAGTGTAGACGGCAGTTTTCCAATCAATCGCATCTGAAGTGGAAAAGTGTATGTACACACGGCTAAACATCAAATTAGCCACACTATATACGCATAACTACGCTACATACAAAATAGAGAAGTAACGTAAACCGTTCATTAATTTAACGTTTTTTTTGTCCTGATATTTTATTGTTTATTTATAAACAATTTGATTTAATGTAATAATGAAAAGTGTTTAATTAATGCTTGTACTTAGATGTATTCTCCCCTCATACTTTTTCTCCAGGCTTAGGACTGACTGAATTCGTCATCCTGTTCTTTAAAATAATATGTATTTCAGAAATAACTCTTGCCTACGTTACTTAAGAGTTCAAATTCGACCGTCGCTTGCAATGTATGATGGTATTTTCAACGTTAGTATCGAGTTAAATTCATTAATGTCGTTGAAAATTCAACTTATTGATTCATAAACAGTTTACGTTGATACGTTGACAGCAGCTCAACGGTTGATTCAACTAGTTCGTTGATTCAACGCCCATCGCTAGTCTAGGTTGATGTGTCGCTGTGTGTACAACAATATTCAAGTTCGAGATTACATTTCAAAAAGAACAACAGTTTAATTTGGCGCAGTAATAGTGTACAGGGCTGTGTATGAGGTCTCGGGTCCGATTGGGTCCGATTCCTAAGCCGATTTCGAGCAAAGTGTTATTAGGTTTTTCTGCCAAGAAATTCTCATTCTCATAAACGATAATAGGTTGATTCCCTATTACGTGGGTGTAAATACTTCTTACTACCTCTTTAGGGATATAGGCTTTTTTATATTATTGGTGACAAACAAGCTGACGGATCCCTCGATGGTAAGCGATTACCGCCGCCCATGGACACCAGCAACACCAGAGGAGTCACAAGTGTGTTGCCAGCTTTTTAAATTTAACAGGAGAGGAGAGGGGTTGGTCTGCCGGTATCCTCACTAACTCGACAAAACACAACGCAAGTGCTATTTCACGCCGGTTTTCTGTGAGGCCGTGGTATCACTCCGATCGAGCCGGCCCATTCGTGCCGAAGCGTGGCTCTCCCACGGTTACAAAGGCTCGAGATTTGATGTATTTACGAAAATAGGTATAATAATTTTATACGCACGTATTATCACCAGTATTTCTAGAATCCGATGTTAAAAGAACAAAAATAAAATCGTTCGAAATGAGAGTCTACCACTCCAGCCTAATGACGTCACTAAAATAAATAACTATAAAAAGCCTCTAATCTAAACACTATCGTATATTTTAACTTTACGCTTCACCGGGTATTTTGCTTTGACCATTAACTGGAAATGGGAAAAGCAACGTTGGCGCCCACTTTCTGAAATAAGAGGCTTAGTTTGAACGTAAGACGTTGCTATGTTGTAAAACTCACCCTCTATTACGCGTGACCTAAGAAGCATATATGTATGTTATATAAATTTTGTTACTGTTATAATTAATACCTCGAGGCAGAAACCATCAAAACGCTGCATTAAACGTGACATTTTTAATGGTACCGAAATACCTTCACAAAGCCCTTTCCTTAAAATTAATCACGTTTCAAATCGACGTCTTAAAATAGCCGATCTGAAAAATGGCTGTGAATTTGTTGAAGGTATTTTCTCATGGACTAACCTGGAACTCGGCAATTTCAAAAGTTATCCAACTAATTATTGTTAATCTTGCTAACTTGCTAATTATTATTAAACTTCGACGTTAATAAGTTTTAACCTTGAGCTGTACAGGTCGCTGGGGCCTTAATGTTGCCAAATTACTCTCATTCCCTACAAGCGACGCTGACGCATGGTGCTTTAATAGCTTCTAGTTTAGTCGGAACCCGTAAATCGTGCGTAAGTAAACCTAATTTTGGTGTGTAGATTGAGTTTCTAATTTGACAGGTCTCCAAGACCTACGTCGGTATATAAGTAACGGGTATTAACACGATCATGTATAATGTTTACCTTATTGATGCTTGACGTTTCGACGAGATTACACCGGTTGTGGTTACAAGAAGACGGGTATGGTGATGTGATGATGCAAAAAAAATTGTCCTATCTCGTTACTCGGCAACTCTTTTCTTTCTAACTCGTTACTTGGCAAAAATTCTGATTAGCAGAGCGGATTCAAGAATTGTGTCCATTGAATGGCGATAAGCTTATCCCCTGTTTTATTGAACCTAGAAACGTAGTTGGCGAAATGTGGATGTTTCGTTGTCAGCCTCGATGGCGTAGTGGTTATAACCGACTGCCACTCCTGAGGTCGCGGGTTCGATTCCCGCACAAGTCAAGCATTTGTGTGCATGAACATGGATGTTTGTCTTGGTCTGGATGTTTCTATGTATAATAATTATGTATTTACAAAAAAAAAGTATATAATGTATGTTTATCCATTGTCTAGTACCCATAGTACAAGCTCTGCTTAGTTTGGGCTAGATGGTGTTGTGTGTATGTGGTAGAATATTATTATTTACACATCTGCTCACCCCTTCGGGAACATGTGTGAGACTATGTATGTATGTATGCCTGACATGATACTTTGTCTTTATTAGCAGTATTTTCGTGAATATAGCTTAAAATGTATGACTAGTGTTAATAACTTTAGTATAAAATAATAAGGCTAACTGTGCCTGGAAGTAGGGCTCTTTTAAGCAGCTGATACATTGATATATTAAGAGACAAGAATTACATCCACACAGATAGAACAGTGCAGACCTACAACGTAAAGAACAAGACGTGCACGTATTTTTCCAAAACTAAGTTCCACAATCATATGGGCTCCACGTGAAGGTAATAACTATAGCCTCAGATTAGACGTATTAAAAAAATATTTTACGCACTAGGTTCCTATACTTAAAACTAGAGTGTGACATTTTATTAAATGATGTATCCCGTCTTTTTATTATGGAGATAAATTAAACATCTTATTATATAGGAAGAGCCTATAGATATTTACCGTGCATATTTTGCCCCATGCTGCTAATGCGAATTGCCCCAATAACACTTAGTACGACACACACTTACAAAGAGCCAAGACCATAACAAAACGTAAATAAGTATATACATGTTACTAATGTTATAAGCAAATTATCGTAGCAAATGGAAATCCGTAATCTCTGCCTACCCCTCTGGGAAACTGGCGTGAATCTATGTATGTATGTATGTAATGTTATAAATGCAATAGTTTGTGAAGATGTTTGAATGGTTGTTATTCAATCACACGTAAATTGTTTAATAAATTTGGACAAATCTTGTCCAGATCCCATCCAAGTTTCACCTGAGTTCCGATTTCCACTCACGTCGGATTCACACGAGCAGAATTTAGCTCTGTAAATAAAAAATAACAAACTGATTTATAAAACAAAACAAGTTGTTAAGACAAGTTCAAACAAAATATAACCTATATTGAATTACATTAAAGAAAACTTCTTAACTCGACTTGAAGAAACTGGCGAACATTCTTTGACTTACCTGAATATATTTACACTGATTAGATGTTACTGCTGATGATCCTTACTACCTCGTTAGGTAGTGAATACGACTAATGTACAAGAGTACATCAGTCGTATTCATTACCGCAATTTCAAACTCTAGAGAGTTTGAATCCATCAGCCCGTCAAACAACGATTCCTAGATTTATTAGGTTGTATAAGTAGTTCCAAAAGTACAAAAGCAGTCTTTATACTTTATTCATGTACTTAATCCAATAATTGTTATCACCTCGGTTTGTACGGCTACCTACTTATACCTATATATTCTGTGAATAACGTACCTAGTCGGTTAGGCAATTGTTAGTTTTAGATTACTTCTAAGTACTATCAACTGTGTAATTGTAAAGGATTATCGTAAAATTTAGCTCAGGCACTGTCTGGGGTACAGAAAATACATTCAGTACCTTTCATCCAAGAAAATTACTGTTCTTGAGGGATAAAAATATTGACAAAATCTACATTAACGCGAGTGAAGCCGTGGGCAAAAACTAGTATCGCGTAAATGACAAGTATTGGGGCATCGTCTTTAATCAAATTACTTTTAAGACTGCGCCAAGCATAAGACAGATAATGACAGAGCTCGTGCGGCGCATATTCAAAATCGGCGCGCGGCTGCCATAGTAAAATTGTATGGAGGATTTGAAGTGCTTGTTTGATAAATATGTATCTTTATTGTCAACCAATAACTTAAATATTTGGGACGGACAAATTGTAATATAACAATTTATGTTTCGTTTAAGCTGTAAAATAGGATAGATTTCAACTGTTATAATCTAAAATCACGTAACACGAGCTTACGTTTTTGCAAATTTACGTAATTTTGTAGTCGAAAATATTAATTATTTAGAGTTTTTTATACGGAGTAATTGTAAACACATTCGTTATTATGGTAAAAGTATAATTTATATTTGTATTAAACAAAAAGTGTTGATTTTATTCACTTAACTGTGACCACCTGTTTTGGCACATTTCGCTCGGCGCAGTCTGTAATCTGTCAATTGCTAAAATGTCAGATTTAATTGATAAAATAATTATGGCTGTCCACTTTTTATTGCTAAATAGGTATGGAAAATACCTATTTAGCGCTCACCATGGCAACGTCATTTGAAATTCTTAAATGAAAAACAAAATTAGCAAGTCAATCAACTTACCGAATATTAAATTATTATGGTAAAAGTGACAAAACGGACTGACAAAAATATTCGATGAGTAAAACGTAATGTGTTTTAGTTGCTGGTAGTTGTTACATAAATATAATTACAATTTCGTAGTTAAACATTAAATTCTTTCACCCATTTCATTTTCGCACCGACTATGTAACCATGTAATAAGGTCATTTTAGAATAAATGTGTTCGCGAATAAATTCGCTGTGACATTCGGATCACTGAATTTATTCAACACATTTATATTTGATTTCTTTTTTTTTTTGCTCGTCATATTGACTACACTCCGCCTGATGGTAAGCAGTCGTGTGGTCTAAGAGCAGTGGCCTCCACACCGGGTCTTCTTGGCGTTGAACTGAACCAAGTTCTTGGCACCCCATTCAGAGATGCGATCCAGAGTCAAAAGTCTAAAGTTCAACGACAAGATCCTGCGTTTTCCCCTCAACCTCAGCCTGTTTAGCCCCAGGATGTCCGAGATATCGCCCATGCACGGTCTGTCGTCCGCATAACAATGTATGTTGCCGAAATTCAAGATATCATTGATATGCAGAAGAAAGAGCGTAGGGGACGGAGACGGACCCTGAAGCACTCCTGGCATTGACCTGCATAAATTTGGAACCGCGACCGTCGCAAAGGACCCGAATACGACGCTTCTGCAGGAAACTTGCAATCCAGGTGCACAGTTGAGGGGGCAAGCTATAAGCTGGAAGCTTGGAAAGAAAAGACCGGTGCCAGACTCTATCAAAAGCTTTGGCTATGTCAAGGCTGATACCCAAAGACTCGCCGTGCTTGTCCATAGCCTCACGCCAGAGGTGCGTATTGAACGCTAGAAGATCACCCGTTGACCATTTAGCTCGAAAACCGTATTGGCGATCATTGATCAACGAGTAATAATAGCTAGCGGACAATTTGGGTGTTTATAATTTATAAATTTTTGATGACCACAGCTGGGTGCCGTCAGGTCCACTGACTTTTCGAACATCGCGAGACTGCAGTATCGCACGAACGTCACGTTGCCTGATACGTATATCAGGCATGGTGTAGCCGCAGTTGGCAATGTTAGGCGGCTGCAAACCGCAGTCATCGATTCGTGAGTTGGCCGCAAAGAGATTTGCAAGCAGATCTGCTTTTTCTGCGGCCGATGAGCCAGCGATCCATTCAATTATGTCAGAGGGGGCAGCGAGGTCTGGAAGAAGTTGGACTGTACAGCTTTGGCCAGGCGCCAATAGCTACGACTACCCGTAGGATGCGCCTTGAGTTCCTGGCCAAACCGTGCGACGCTCTGGGCATCCGCTCTTAAGTATGCCTTCTTGCAGACCACCAGTGACAGCAGTAGTGCTCTCCAATGGATACCTGTTCTCAAAGCAGCGTTGAGCCCAAGGGATGGATGCGAAGTACTCCCGCATTCCATTCCAGTCTGCTGACGAGTAGTGCCCAGAGGAGCACGAATCGACACACTGTACCGGTTCGGGTTACTCGTCAGCAGCAGATCGAGCAGAGAGGGCGCCTGACCTGCAATGTCCGGTATCCAGGTGGGCTGAAGTACCAGTTGAGACAGGTCATGCGTGAGAGCGAACGCATGGGCAGTTCGTCCCGCGTGTTCGGTTTTGAGAGAACCTAATCATGATGTGCATTGAAATTTCCCAAGAACACCAACTCAGTGTTCAGAAAACATTCCTGCGCGTCATCTGCCGCCTGACTCACATAATCGAAGAGTCGAGTTGTCTCAGCGTCTCCTGAATGGGATCACTAGAGGCACATGTAGATTTGGTTGAAAGAGCCATGATCGACGTGTACCCAAAGGACAGAGAATGAAGGGTCCTCTAGGCAGTGCAGACGGCGACAACAAGTATCCGCCCTAACAAACAAGCATACCCCGGCTTTCGCGAGGAAACACTCCTCTAGCACGTAGCCGGGGTATTGCAGGTAGTTCGTGTCTGCAGAACGGCGTATTTGTGTCTCCGTTAGAAAAAGCATTGCCGGCCGAGCCATCACCAGATGGTGATGGACGGCATTAGGGTTAGCGTGGAGTCCTCTGATGTTAATAAACACCACGACACAGGAAGAGGAAGCAGTGGTAGTGTTACGGCGATTGGCTGCTGTTGAACGACAATGCTTTATTCGTACTGCCATTGAGTGAAAGGAAGGCAAAGCGTGAACAAAAAGAGGTGGCTATTCTCGCAGTTAAGTAGGGCAAGGCGCAGAGCAGGTTTCGTCATGTTACTGTGTGGTATGGCGATAGCCGATCCGACGGACGGAAGGACCCCCGTACCCTCCCGAACGTGGTCGCCGGGACCCACCCTCCGGTTACCAGCCGTCACGACGAGCCACCTCGAGATTATGCGCGCCATGATGAGGCAGCCAACCAAGTTGGTTAGACTCGGTTGGGTCTCTGGACAATACCGCGGGCGGCCAGCACCGTTTTTACGGCTCTCCCTGGCCGCCGGATCACCTCGCGCCATCCACAAAACACTCTACGGATACTCTGCAGGTCCCTCATAAGCTGCGAGAATCGTCACCTCATGCATAGGCCTGCGGCGCTCTCATTCACCGAACGAAACACAGCAGTGAAACACTGCTGTTTCACGTCGATTTTCTGTGAGAGGGTAGTACTTCCCCGGTTGAGCCAGCCCATTCTTGCTGTAACCAGCTTGGTTCTAGTACTCTAAATATTTATTTGCAATGGGGAGATTACAGTATAAAACAAGATTCATTTTTGTGGCGTCATCAAGAGTGGGATAAAAGTTTATGAAATCTGGATGGTTTTTAGATATACGTTTAATGACAAAACTTGAGCACAATCATCATTCCAGTACATTATTCAAGAATTTACTAGTCTATGCTCATAATACTTTGACTGCACAGATGGTGTGGTGGTTTACGTGGTCGCCTCGCCACTGCCGCCGAGTGTTATGGGTTCGATCCCCACACGGGCGAAACATTTCTGTGATCCACAAATAGTTGTACCGAGTATGGTTTTTCTTTGTGTCCGTTGTTGAATGTTTGTAAAGCCCCCGTAATACAGAATTTACAAAAATGGCGGGAGGCCCCTTTAAAAAAATATCGCTAACTTACTATTTTGATTAGCGTTGATGAAAGGCGAGATAGCAGCCTATCTGATCGATGGTAACTGGTAACGGCCATTCAGAGTCCATAACTATGACTCTGAATGGTGGTTCACATCATTGTAGAAGCAAGGTTAAGGCAATACAACTAAGACGAAACAAGAAGACTATATTCTACAAAACGAACGCTAATCTGATTTGAGCTGCAAGATCTAAAGTAGTCAAAAGTCGTACTAACCTGCTCACGACCATCATCAGAAAGAGACATACAGAAATTGCGAAAGGATAGAATAAAATAAGTCGAACTCGAATATTGTAGATAGAACAAGTTGGGCGGTTTTCTATGGCTAGCAGAATCGGTGCCGCAAGCCCGACTCTTGTTAGCAATCTCCAATTAAACAGGTGACAACAAGGATAGCTCTCTAATCAAACTATATTCCGAATGCCAGATTCATTAGTGGCAAAGCAAAATGGCAATTCGTGAATTCTTACTATTTAAACTATCTATTTTTACAATTTAATTGTTCATGATAAGCCATAAGTCGATCTAGTATTTATATTGATGCCGACATTATGGAAACAGAGCACAAGTTTAATTTAGGTTCGAATAGCGTAACTATTAGATATTATAATTATTTTCATTAGATATTAATGTAATCCGTTCAGCTTCCTAGAACGTGTCGTTATTACCGAAAGCCTGTAGGCAGTTTACGTAAGCTTTTCAAAAAGATTATGTAAAGTTCCTAGCAGGCTTAAAACTTTTAGCCTTTTCCTTGAGGTTAGTGATCTAGTGAAGAAAATGGCCTTGAGTTTGTTTGTTGTATGCGTAGATATTATTATGGACGTAAGACCCAAACCTCTCAAATCTACTGGGAAAATATGTCCCTGGAATATGCTATTCATCATCTTCCTGAAAGGTCTTAAGATATTTTATGATGCATAGCTTTCGCGTCATATGTTACGTAGGGATAGTATGTTTCTACTAAATAGAAAGTATTCGTCACTATATCTTACTGAAAAGTACTTACTTAGTCTTGCATTATTCAAGAAAATTAATGTTCTTTCATATTTAGCGGATTATATAGAGCATTAATACGAAATACGCAGCTATCGAATGAAAAAATAATGCAGTGTTTCTATTGCAGAAAGAACATCATCAAATTATATTCTATTTTTGCCATACTGAGTAATATTGATCGACCAAAAAAAAGTTACAAGATTTTATTGAATCCACAGTGTTTCTGGACATTACACTTGATTCAAAGTTACAGTGGGGTGCGCACATATCTTATCTCTCAGCGAAACTTAGTTCGGCCGCTTACGCCATTAGAAAAGTCCGTGGATTAACTGACGTTGATACAGCCAGATTAGTTTACTTTAGTTACTTTCACAGCGTTATGTCATATGGAATATTATTATGGGGTAAAGCAGCTGATATACAAAGTATATTTATATTGCAAAAAAGGGCTGTGCATGCTATTTATCAATTAGGAACTAGAATCTCGCTCAGAGAAAAATTTAAGAATATAGATATAACTGTAGCATCATAATATATTTATTTTAATATTATGCACGTCCGTTAAAATATAAATTTATACATAAAAAAATAGTGACATACATAACATCAATACTAGAAATAAATATAAATTATGTGTTCCGTTCTACCGACTACATAAAGTTCATGGTTCCTTCATGGGTCTCAGTATACGTTTTTATAATAAAATTCCGACCAATATTGTAGAATTACCAGATAATACATTTAAAGTTAAAATTAAAACTTGCTTAATTTCTAAAGCATATTATAATATAGATGATTATTTGAATGACAAACATCCATGGCACTAATATTTGCATCAGATCACGTTAAATGACAAATACTAACACTTATTTTTTTTTAATACACATATATTATATATTATTTTGTAATGTTACACATTGTTTAAGTTAGAATTTACATTGTTGTTACACTCAGTCGTATTTTAATCAAGAATAATGTGCAATTAAGACAACTCGTGATCATGGACAGTTCCATAAAGTTTCCTTTTTGAGTCTTATTCTGAGTTCGCATGCCAAGGATCGTCATGCTCACTCAAATGTCATTGCTTGTGGTGTCGTCATGGGCCGGGTCGATCCCTTCCCTTCAATATGGCGAAGGGGTCGATGGCTGGCTCATGCGTCGTACTCGTGAACGGGTGCTACTTGTGGTGACAGGTCGACCTTGGTATCGTGAAATTCGATGATTTATTTACTACATTTTTATTTAAACAGTTAGATTAAACTACGGACTACAATCATGTCTTGTCTTGATTATTAATGTACATATAAGTAAATGATCCTATTTACCATACTGCTGCTTTAGAGGCTACCATAAAATTTTATTAAATGCTTGGGTATGTTTAGTAATAGTTCATGGAGAAATGGTTGCAGCACCTTACAGCTCTTATGACTTGTAAACATAAACTTGGCGATTAAAAAGAGTGACCATGAGTTTCTTGCCCGTTCTTCTCATGAGCCCTACACCCTTGCTTTGCTAAACGTGGCAGTAAATGTAAATTCGTAGAAAAATTTGTGTAACTTTGACATTCATAAGTGTTACCTTGTAACCTAATCTGAATAAATTTATTTTGAAGATTGAATTTTGAATTTCATAAAAAAAAATGTACCTGAACTGTAAAATGTTCCTACCGCACTTCAGATTTTTTAATTTCTTTACTAAATATATCGCGTGCCGATTTTATTACCTGACATACTTTAGTATGTAGGAATTAAAACAAAATGTATTTATAAAAAGATTAAGCGATTGCTAAAAAGTACGAGATAATATAATTAGTATTCATATCAAATGACCGCAGATAAGATGCGTATCTAATTGTACATTGACCAGATGCATCCTAACTTTACCCTTTAAACGCACGTGAGCTACCTATTATCGGCGCGGGCATTTCTGGCATAATTATAATGCACTAGTGATATCAGCGATATTTGTTAAATCGTTTGATTTATATTATCTATCCATCTCAGCTTCTGGACCGAAAGCTGTGATGATACAAGGGGACGCGTCCCCGGCTCCCCGAGCTGCTACTGTCTTTGTCCTTCCGTTGAGGCAGTAGTATCCCACTTCCTTTGCTCCTCTTATTTTCTACAAATTCCCTTCCATTATCGTCCTTATTCCTTTTCCCTTCTCTCCTAGGTCTAATAATAGCAGCTCCCTCCTGCTTAACACACAAAGTCTGTTTCGGAGAGGACGGCAACCCAATGCAGATAATGCGAAAGGGCTTGATGGTCTCTGCGATTCAGCAAGGCAACTTGTGGATGGCCTAGGGCGACGGTAGAGGGCGTACAGTTACCGTCGGCCAGACACATCATCCGACTCCTCCGCCAGTCGTATCGGTTTACCGTTCCACTGGATCGCGGGGGAGAAGGGCGGGTGTGTGCGTCTGCGTTTGCGCGAACGTTTTCGCACCTTAATATATCCTGCGCAACTGACCGCTTCCGAGTAATGGACTCCGATGACGCTAAGTCCTGTGGCGATGGGTTGAGGTAGAGAGGTCTAGCTTGATGCAGGCTAGGCTTTGTCTGATTCCTGCACACAGGCGGTCCCAGGGGTGTGAGTACACGCCGTGGTCGCTTTCGCATTGCAAATCGGGGACGACAATGCGGATTCGGCAGCACCTGGGGTGACAAAGCAGCCCTATTTAGGGAGGCACTGCTTTCCTCGCTCAGCCGGGGAGGGGGCTAGAAAAGGTGCTCCAAAAAATGCTCGTCCTCACCTGAAAGGTGGTAGTAACCGCGGCTGCCATCGCATCATTCAATTCGTGGTCGACGTCACAAAGGATATAAAAACATTAGACCATCTATTATGACATTTGGTGCGTGGAACGTGAGAACCCTAATTGATCGAGATGGCAACGCCTGTCCTGAACGTAAAACTGCCATAGTAGCTCGGGAACTTCGTCGCTATAATGTGGATGTGGCTGCGCTTAGCGAAACACATCTTGCCGATGAAGGAGAGCTGGTGGAAAATGGAGGTGGTTACTCTTTCTTTTGGAAAGGTACCCCTTCATCCGAGCCCCGTCGTTCAGGTGTAGGATTTGCCATCAAAAATCATTTAGTAAAACAGCTTGAGTGTCCTGTACACATCTCGGACCGCGTGACCACACTGCGCCTTCACCTGGAGAAAGACAACTACCTTAATGTCATCAGTGTATATGCTCCTACGCTAGACAAGTCTGATGACATTAAGGACAAATTCTATGAGGAACTATCTCAATGTTTTGATAGCATAAACGCCACCGAGCAGATTCTATTGCTAGGCGATTTTAATGCCAGAGTTGGTCGGGACTATGAGGCTTGGCCTGGAGTTCTGGGCAGACATGGAGTCGGCAAAATGAACAGCAATGGACATTTGCTACTCAGTCTTTGTGCTCAATATGATCTTGCGATAACGAACACTATGTTCCGACTTGCCGCCAAACACAAGACAACGTGGATGCACCCACGGTCCAAACACTGGCATCTGATCGACTATGCTATCATACGGCAGAGAGACATCAGTCAAGTCCAAGTCACCCGTGTCATGCGTGGTGCCAATTGTTGGACTGACCACCGACTTATTGTCACTAAGTTGAGACTCCGCCTCCGTCGACCACGTAGATCCATAATAAAAACGCCTGCGTGTTTAAACGTGGATAGGCTGAAAGATCGCGAGGTTAGGGAGAGATACGCCGAAACCTTAAGTGATAAACTGTTGCCAATGAAACAGACAGGTGAAGTCTGTGCTGACTGGGGAGACCTCTCTTGTTATCTTATGGAAACCGCTTCAGCTACATTGGGTACTAAAGACCGGCGTAGTGAAGACTGGTTCGATGACAATAACGAGACTGTCATAGCAGCATTCGATAAACATCGAGAGCTCTTGCGACAGCATAATCGAAAAGGTGGAACTGTTGCGGCGGTCAAACAGAGTGACCAGGACTTGCGCAAGCTGTCTCGGCAAGTAAAAGATAAGTGGTGGCGGGACAAAGCCCGTGAAGTGCAGTGGCTTGCTGACACAAACCAGCTCGGGGAGTTTTATTGCGAGGTACGTAAGCTGATTGGTACATCATACCGGGCGAAAGTACCTTTGAAGTCCCCAGACGGTCTGCACCTGCTGACTAGCAAGGAGGATGTACTAAAACGTTGGGCTGAACATTTCAATACCTTGCTCAACGTAGATCGATCAGCCGATATGTATAGTATCACCATGATGCCTCAACTTCCCTTAGTCATTGAGCTGGACGAGCCCCTGTCATTTGATGAGATTGCCACTGCCATCAGACAGCAGAAAAACAAGCGGGCAGTTGGCATTGACGCTATTCCCGGTGAGCTACTTAAATATGGCGGTAAGGAGTTGCACATGTCGGTATGGAAACTATTTGTTCGAATGTGGGAGGAGGAGCGAGTCCCAGATCAATTTAGAGTGTCTCGCATAATGGCCTTACACAAGAACAAAGGTGACCGTTCCGACTGCAACTCATATCGCGGTATTTCACTGCTGTCAGCTCCTGGGAAGGTTTTCGCGAGAGTCCTTCTGAACCGCATTAGGGATTTATCAGAAAAGATTCTGCCTGAAACCCAGTTTGGCTTCCGACCTGACCGGGGCACATGTGAAGCTATCTTCTCGGTGCGTCAACTGCAGGAAAAAGGTAGAGAACAAGGTCGCCAGTTGTATCTCTGCTTTGTTGACTTGGAGAAAGCATTCGATAGTGTGCCTCGTGAAGCCCTCTGGGTGGTGCTAGGAAAGCTAGGGTGCACGGAGAAGTTTGTGAGGCTTCTGCGACTCCTGCATGACGATATGCAGTGCTGCGTCTCTGTAGACGGCGAGCAGTCAGATTTCTTCTCCGTTACCTGTGGGGTGAAACAAGGGTGCGTAATAGCGCCTACACTGTTCGCCTTATACTTTGCGGTTGTAGTCAAGGAGGTCCTCGATACAGTCTCCGAAGGAGTGCGCATCCGCTTCCGCACAGATGGCAATATTTTCAACTTGGCCAGACTTAGGGCGCGCACTAAAGTCTCGTACGCAATGATCTCAGAGATCATGTATGCGGATGACTTATGCTTTTTAGCAGAATCCCCGGATGGCCTGCAACAGCTGATGTCCGTTTTCAACCAAGCATGCTGTAAGTTCGGCCTAAAAGTCAGTGTCAAAAAGACAGAAGTGATGTCTTTAGACATGCACGGTCGTGAGACACTGGTGATTAAGCTTGGTGAGGATGTGCTGAAGCAGGTCGATACGTTCCGCTACCTGGGGAGCACTATAACGTCTAAGTGTGATCTTGATGCCGAGATCAACAGCAGGATCAGTGCTGCAGCAGCGGCATTTGGGAAGCTGCGTTCCAAAGTCTTTTGCTCGCACGACCTTAAGCTGGCTACCAAAATCTCAGTCTATATGGCGACTGTGCTGCCAACCCTTCTCTACTCTTCCGAGACCTGGTGTGTGTACCGCCACCATATACGCACTCTGGATCGTTTCCACCTAAAATGCCTTCGCTCCATCATGAACATCAGATGGTCCGACCGAGTGCGTAATACCGAAGTTTTGAGACTAGCCAATGTTGGTGGCATTGAAGCCTATTTAATGTGTCGACAGCTTCGGTGGTGCGGTCACGTATCACGGATGGCGGATGGGAGAGTGGCAAAGCGCATCTTTTATTCTGAACTGATGGAGGGCAAGCGAAAGCATGGCGGACAACTCCTCAGATACAAAGATGTTCAGAAGCGTCACATGAAAAGATGCAACATTGAGCCCTCTCAATGGGAGGGGTTGGCAGCCCAGCGGACTGAATGGCGCAGGTTGGTGAAAGGGCAAATCCGCGAATTCGAGGATGTGCGTAAATCAGACCTCGACGCCAAGCGTGATGAGTTAAAGGCCCGTCCACCTGCCGCCATCACCTATAATTACGCAAGTGGTAAACTCACGTGCCCTCTCTGTGCACGGGAGTTTTCTGCTAAAATTGGCTACATAAGCCATCTCCGGGCGCATCAGCGCCATCATGATTAGGAGATGAAGTGGTCGCCATGGCCGAAATCGGTCGGATACATCATAATTTTTTAAAACGTCAACTAGTTTAAATACATTTGTCGCGGCGAACTTTACAAACAGTCAAACAATGGACGTGAAATACATTAGGACTCGGTAAAACTATAAGCGGATTAGACAATTTTGTTTTACCCTGTGTGGGGATAGAACTTACAACACTTGGCACAATGGTCGTAGTAAAGCCACCACTTATACCACTACGCCAACTTTGCAGTCTTATGGTTTTAGATCATAAAATAACGAGTCGAGCCTCAAGGCTTAAAAATAATACAAAACCGTTTCAAAATACAAAGGTATGTCATTCAAGTCGTGTAATCAAATGCCTAATAAGCTTCACACCAAAACTTGGTTTACGGCATATTACGTAGTCTGTATAAAGCTTTTGTATCACGGAAATGTAAATTTTGAGTGACAAAATGTTGTGTTTGCATGGAGTAAGTCGATTTCATACAGAGCCTTAGGATATGACATATAACTTGGTACAAAGTTGCGCGTCATTAAATAGTACTAGACAAACATAGGATATTGACAATTCAAAGTTTTTAATTGTCAAAGTTAAAACTGTTTACAATATAAGACGTATGTTACATAACGATAACATTTATTGTCTGTAAACTGTGGAAAATGTGCTTGATCATACTTTTTCATTTGTTCCAAATTTGCCCCTACATTACGTCCCACATTCCGAAATGTTCGTCATTCGCCCTTTTTTAATTATTCCTTTTTCGTCTTACATTTTTCTGCATATGGTTAGCAAAACAAAACATGGTTAAAATTATTTTAATTCTTTTTGTTGTCGGCCTCGTGATGTCACGCAATCATAAGCCCAAAGTTTTGCCAAGAGATCAACGAGGTATTTTAAAATATATTTGGCTGATAGTACACTAAAAAGTTTATACATAAGAAGCAGGATCAAAAACGGAATATCATATGGGACGCAATGGGAATTACGCAATCGTACACCACCATTCGAAGAATCGAAATAACAAACGGTATTATTTAAAACATTTTTATTAAAATAATTACATAGTCTTAATCTCTGCACAACAAAAACTAAAAACATCTTCTTAAAAATAATTAAAACAGCTGAGATCAACGATTTTTCAACGTCTAGGGTGGGGCATTTCACGGATACGTCAGTCATATTATGTGCCCCAATAAAGCCTCTCATTTTTTCTTCTTTTTTCCTTTTTCCTTTGCCTTTATTGTTGCCACCGCACTTGTTGCATTTCTCCGGAAAGTTTGAGCAATCTTCATGTAACCAGCCAGAACAAGAACATGTTATTCTGGACCCTAAAGATAGAGCTGAAAGACCTCCAACAAGCTGTTCTTCATCTGACCACTCACTCAGGCATCGTAAAATAATTTCCTCTCTTTTATCAAGGGCGAAAAAAAGAAAAGTTCATGTATACAAGGGCTCCAATATTGCTGTCACATTAAAAAGTCATGTGAATATTATTATAATAGATACATTATACTAGACATACAATAAACAATACAAAAATTAAATAAAAATCAAAAATATCCTCCTGAATACATGTGTCCTTAATTTAGAACATCAAACAATAAAAAATCAGTTGCAGTGAATCATTTACGAAACGTAGTTTTGTTGCGTAGAATTAAACGTTCCTCAACTACAGAATAAAACTAAAATAGGATTACGTCCTGTCAGTATGTGCATAAATTAATATACAAATAATAAATAACCACCGAAGACATTATAAAAGCATTTTTATTAAAACAACACACAATACATAAGGTATACATGGCATCACAAGACCAGAGAGCGCGTGTGCCGTTTTGAAAGAGTAGGTTAATCCGTAATAATCACTATTTTTATTAGGTTTATTTTAATATTTACACTATTTTTATACATACTTAGTTGTTGTCTAAATAATATAAAGCAATACTTTTTTCGACATTTAGATAATTAATTTTTTTATGTCGTAAGTTCCGTAGATGTTCTTATTTAGTACATTCGGTTCTCATGAAGGTGCGAAAGGCATTTTCAATGTCTTAAATTTAGAACAAGCGGTCTAAGCACGACTATAGCTTCTTTTTAAAGTTGGTATAGTCTGTTTCAAATACGAAGTCCCTTTGGACACTTCATAGCACATATCTCTGCACATTTCATTGCATTTCATTGCTTTTTGGTCGCTAATTTAGCTTTGTCCTCCAAGTGACGCCCAAACTGGACTTTATTCGAGATTTCCGCGCCGAGGATCCCAATACTTTCGGAAATACAGAGAGTAACTCCTTAGAACTGTGGCGCCATGATAAAAGGGTCCTTCTTGGCAGTAAACGCGCAGACTTGTGTCTTCGAGGGGTTGAATCGAACTAAGTTCTGTTCACCCCATTCGGAGGCCCGCCCAAGAGAGTCCTCGACTTCAGACACAAGTTGTGTTCATCTTTCCTGTATCATGTTTCGAGGGACATTCTGATTACTGGTATAACGCGCATCACCCGTTCTGTCATCTGCATAGCAATGTATTTTCTCGATTGACAACAAGTCATTAGTATGCAGGATAAACAGCGTTGGGGAGAGCACCGAGCCTTGAGGAACACCAGCATTAATGGTTTTGGTTTCGGAGCTGCAGCCATCAACGAAGACTGTAATGCTCCGACCATCCAGAAAGCTGGCAATCCATTTGCAGAGTCCCTCGGTGATTCCATAAGATGGTAGCTTCGATAGAAGGGCCCTATGCCAGACTCTGTCAAATGCCTTAGCGATATTGAGGCTAACGGCCAGAGCCTCTCCCCCTCCCTCCAAAGCCTCCGACCAGCGATGTGTGAGGTACGCTAGAAGACTACCAGCTGAACGACCATAGCGGAAGCCATACTGGCGGTCACTACCTAAATTCGAAATATATTAGCAATAGTTACGGAGAAAAATTATAATTATCATATTAGATTACCTTTGAAGGTAAAAGTTGTTTGTCTTGTATGAAATGAAAAAAGTTTCAACAAGTTAATAATACAATATTTGACATATTACCTACTCGTATGCTACTGTTTGTGATATTATGAGAAATATTCGCGTAATCAAAAGTTGATGATGACGTTAACTTTATCTTTATCAATTTCGGGGAGTAACGTGTATTCGTATGATATTGTTCGAGGAACTCAGCGTGTGATAATATAATATAATTATGTTTTAAATTTTACCAAACAAAAACAACGCCGTGTTAAAATCATACGATATTTCATATTCCATAACTTTTGAGTATATAAAATTTATAATATATTAAATTGGTCAAAGCGTCCAATGTAGCGATTAATTTTATTATTATTTAAGATTATTTTTTTACGAAAGCTGCTGTAATGCTGTAAAGGTTGTGGCGACTCCGTACAGACGAAGAAGTTCCACTTACATCTAACAGATGGCGCTAAATACGCTAAATGACGTCACAATCCTGCATCGCGCAAGCGGATTTTACACAGTGACTAACTGTATATACAAGCTCCCGACATCAACAGTCGGGCCGCGGCCCGCCAGGCACGATCAACCAGCCTGGTCGGAGGATCCTCCCTTTGTGTTGGAGGGACATCACACTCCGTTCCTCCACAAGGTCATAAAATCGGTATTATAATATATATAAATTAACCTATTCCTGAGCATGGAACTCTTGTCAATTTAGGCCATATATTCACCGCGATGCCCTACTGCGAGTTGGCAATTTTCATATATCTTTAAGAACATTATGGAGACCATACAGACATGCAGGTTTTCTTACGACATTTTATTTCATCGTTCAAGTGAGCAATAATTAGCATTAAGCATATAAAACTGAAAAGTCAGAGGTGCCTAATGGTGAGGGGCCAAAAACGTTACTGAATAACATGAAGACTTTCCATTAAATATTTACATAAATCAACCAGAATATAAGTTTTATTCTATCTATTATCTATTCTATTCTTCGGGTCAAAGTACACTAAATATTGTCTCTCATCTAAATAGTTCCTACGCGACGATGCGAAAAAGGTCAATATCAAGTACTAAGGGAGTAAACCAGATTCAATAGCAACAAGTAAAAAAGATTTATAAATATAAGATTAGGCGGTTTACATAATTTATTGCAGATCAAATAAACAAATAATTAACATATATATAATTATAAAACATAATATAATTAAATATATACATATGACGGCGTCGTCCTTACAAGTGCGTAAATACCACGTGCGGCGAGTAATCGTTCGACGGACACGTCACTCTCCCCTCCACAGTTCTATAAAAGGCGCCGCACGCACAGTGGAGCGGTCATTCTTAGAGTGAACGTTGCTCGGTACACTTGCTGCGTTTTAATTGATTAAATCATATATTGTAATAAATAATATCAATTAACAAAAGAATTGTGATTTATTAATTGTAAATCAAAGTTAATAAAGTAGTTACAATTTGGTGGACTATTGGAGTATTTTTTTCAAAAAAAATATAAATGGAGGAGCATACTCCGACACACATATATATATGTATAATTAAATATATACACAAATTATTTACAAGAAATATAACCTAAAGAGAAAAATAAAACAACAAAATTAAAATGCGTCATAATATTTCTCCGCATCGTCGTCAATTGGCAACGTGCCCAGAAGACTGGCAACATTGCCACGTTAAATGGCAATACTTATTCTTTGTGCAAAGAAAATACCAGCCCTCTGTTCTGGTCTGGTCTGGTATTATAATTATTAATGTAAATATATTATTTTGAGGACTACAACAGTACAGAACAGTACAAAAGTAACAGAACTTTTGTTCACACGGAACAAAAGTTTGTGTAATACACAAATAATAATAATAATAAGAATAATAATATTCTATCACATACACGCAACACCATCTAGCCCAAACTAAGCAGAGCTTGTACTATGGGTACTAGACAATGGATAAACATACATATATACTTTTTTTTTGTAAATACATACATATTATACATATAAACACACAGACCAAGACAAACATTCATGTTCATGCACACGAATGTTTGTCTTGGTCTATGTGTTTTTTTTTCTAAACGGTAGGTATTCTCTGTATTTAATCTAACAAAATGTTAATCTAGTGTCATTAAACGCATGAAACATCATCCAAAGTGATTCAACCATTGCTGATAGGCGTGCATAAACGCACAAAGAAACAGATGCTAAAACCTATTTTACGATTAATTGACATGTAAAGATTATAACCTGTATAGAGGCTAAAGTCAATGGACAGTTGGTAGTTTACGATCTAGGTGAACATTTCTAACTAGATCGTACATTTCTTGAAGAAAGGCCAGGTGGCTAACGAGAGGGCTCGAAAAATGTAAAAGGAGTGAGGAACCAAGAGGATTGTATAAAAATAATTATTAGTCCTGTATATAAATTGTTCCACTGCTGGACATGGAACCATGCTCACTGTGAGAAGGATTCGGATAGTTCACCACGCTGCTAGTCGGCTGACTTCATATATCTTCAAGAACATTATAGAGAACTCTCAGACATGCTACACACAGGTTTCCTCGTAACGTTTTCTTTCTTTTACCGTTTCAGCGAGCGATAATTTACTACATGGGGCGCATTGAAAGTTTTACATTTCTGGCTTGTCGGAAATATTTTAATTCAAAATGTTATATTTTTTTAAACATTACTACCATCAGAATAATAAAAATAAAAATGGGCGGGCAATCATTTAACAATAATTTTTATTAAAGTGCTCTATAAGCAAAGAAAATGGAATTACTTAACCCGAAAAGATTTTAAAGCAACGACTTTTTATGATTTTAAAAGTGCTGTCTCTCCGGAAGATTGTGCCGTTCGTCTTCAAAATGCTTTTGGGAGGGATTCACCTTATTTAAGTACCGTAAGGCAAGGGTTCGCTGAATTTGAGAGAAGTCGAATTTCTTTAAATGACGGTATTCGTGAAGGCCGGCCTTTTATTTTTATTTATTAATTTTATTTATTTCATCTTAGGAAGGCTTACAGACTAATATAATTCTTAAAAGTATACATTTAATGGCTACACGTGTTGCTATTAACAAGCCTCCACATAATTATGAAAATTAAAAAAGAACATAAAAAACATTTAAACAAAAATAATCTAACAAAATAATACTAAAAGAAATAAAAAAATAACAATAACAAATAGCAAACACAGTTTAATTGAATTACAGTTACACAGTTTGAGTTCCGCTACCCACGATCAAAGAAAGAATTGGCCAAGACCCTACCTACTGTTCTGGCACTTGTGAAAAATAGGTCTATGTCCAATTCGATAGGCAATAGATTAAATGCCTTCATCCCTCTTTGAACGAATGCATTAAGCCTATAGTTTGTCGCTGCCAAGGGTTCATCAAGTATAAGATGCCGCCTAAAACCAATTAAATTGGTACGTAACTCTAGTTTAGCTACAAGCTCGGGGCAGTCAATAGAGCTATTTGCGATGTTAATTAAATTAAATAACATATGTCGCTGATGTACCGGCTATATTCCAGAGGTAGAAAGTGATATCTTCTACAACGGTGATTAATAATAATAATAATAATAATAATAAATTTATTGACACATAAAGTTACAAGGAAACAAGAAAAATTACATGATTTTGAATTACACTAATTATAACTACTTAGAAGTACAATACATTTGTGTCCGAACTAGACTGGGGAAGTCTGTATTTCGGAACACAAGCGCTCTTCCCTTCGATAATTACCTGTATCTAAAATTGACTTTATATAAATTCAAATTAACCAATGTCCAAATATCATATAAGATTATATATCATATATTGTAGTCATGTGAGTATTGTTGCGCTTTGTAATCTAAGTAATGCATGAATATACCTCGTCCTCAATACGGGACTTATATATGTATGTATATACCATATTGTGGGCTCCAGACCTGAGATGCATATTCCAAGTGACTACGCACAAAAGAAAAATATAATATTTTTATAGTTTTCAGAGAACGAAAATCCTGAGAGGTTCTCATAATAAATCCTAGGTCTTTTGATGCCTTGTTTACAATATTATCTATATGCTGCTCAAAAATCCGTTTACTGTCGTATATAACACTGAGATCTCTAATACTTTCAACTTTTGCAACTTGCTGGTTGTTCAACGTGTAACCTGAACCAATAATTGATTTTCAACGTGTTAAGTATACGTGGTAACATTTAGAAATATTGAGTTGAAGTTTATTAATAATGCAATATGTTTGAAATCGATTAAGGTCTGCTTGTAAGTCATGAGTTTCAGACATAGTTCGTATTGCTTTATGTATTTTCATATCGTCAGCATATAGTATTATATACGAGTATTGGAAACAAGTACTGATGTCAGCAATAAATAAAACAAATAAAAGTGGCCCTAAAATGGACCCTTGAGGTAATTCTGAGGGGATAAAGGTCCATCCAGAAATGTAACCATGAAATACAACCGCTTAAGTCCGATTGTCTATATACGAACAGAACAAAAATTGTATAGATATACAAATCACCATGTATTCCAACTGATAGTAGCTTATGTAATAGCACGCGGTGATCGATACGGTCAAAACATTTTTGATAGTCGTAATAAATGCCGTCAAATTGACCACCATTTTCCATACCTTCTGATATAAAGTCATGGGATAAAATTAGATTAGATGTCGTGGAACGCCTTCTTAAGAATCCGTGTTGTTCGTTGCCAAAGTAACATTTAACAACCCTGTAAACATCGGTATATTCGTTTAAGAATTTTAGAGAATAAGCATATCTTTGAGATAGAATGATAATTCTCTACATGTGATTTAATACCATTTTTTAAAACTGGAGTTATGAAGGCAGATTTCCAAATTTTTGGCACTATTCCCTGTTAAAGTGATTTCCTAAAGAGGATGCATATTGGTAATACCAGACTATCAGCACATTTAACTATAAATACTGGTGGAATATGATCAGGACCACGGGACTTTAAGAGGTCCAGGGTTTTAAGTAAATGCAATACTTGAGGTTAGCTAATGTGGTAAAGCTTATAGATGCTGCGCTATTGCAGCAAGGTATGTTGGTGGAGCTTATTGGATCTGAAAGTAAATGGCCTGGATCTTGAAAGGTAGTACTAAAGTAAGTAGCAAACATGTTACTGATCTCCTCCCCTGTGCTTTCCATGGTATCTTGGTATTGCATAACATTAGGAAATCTACCGGCAGTTCTTTTACTTTTTACGTATGACCAGAATGACTTTGGATTTTTATAATAGAAGCCTCAATTTTTCCATGTATGCATTGAAACAGGTATTTTCCAATGTAATAGCTCTACTGCGCAGGAGAAAAAACGAATTATAATCAGAAATATTTCTATAAATTTTATACTTTCTGTAAAACTTGTACTTTTCTTTTAATAATTTAATTAATGCGGTACTGTACCATGGCGGGTGCAATGATTGTCTAACTGACTTAAGCGGTATGTATTGATCTCTAATTTGGTATAATTTATCATAAAACTTTGTGACGGCATGATCCAATGTATCCGCCACCAAAAACTTAGCCCAGTTCACCTGGTCAAGTTCGTACTTTATGGCCCCATAATCTCCCCGAGAGAATATAAATATTTTAACTAAATTAATTTTAAAACTATGAATCTCTACGAATTTGCATTCAATAATTTATGTTTTATGATGCACGTCTATAGATAATGCTAATGAGTTATCGCACTTAGTCACAGTCAAAGAGTCATTAGACAATACCAGGTCTAGTAATCTACAATTTATGTTTCGTTCACCGTTATATTGCGATAGGCTAAAAAGGTTTGGATAGCGTCAAAAAATTCAGTTAATTTTTGACTCGTAATATTTAATTCTGTATCAATCCCATGGCACCAATCAACCTTGTTGCCAAAATTGAAGTCACCCATTATTATAAATTTGTCCAAAGGATGTCTCAACATTACCTCATTAAGCTTACTTGTGAAATTGTGCAACTGTGTATTGTACGAATGGCCTAGATTTTCCCTACATAGTTAAAGAGCGCAAATGTGAATTTTATAAGTTACCTGTGGTTTAGACCGCTTCAAGATGAGTGACACCAATAAATCCTCTGCTGAACTGCACCAATCTTGCCTCTCAACAACAGTAAATTCACATTTAACTGCTATTAACACTCCACCACCACGCTTTTGAGCCGTACGAGAGTAGTCGCGATCACGGCACCATACGAGATACCGACTATCAAATATTTCACTATTATAAATATCATCCACTAACCACGTTTTCGTGAATACAATAATGTCGTAAGAACTTAGACACACTCTTCTGCGTGAGTATAATGTAGCTTGAAAGCTGAATAAGGAGTCGCATATAAGAGCCAAGAAATATTTTTTTAATAATAACTTTTGTGAGTGTATTCATTTTATAAATAACTAGATGTCCTCGCGGTTCCACCTGCGTTAAGGATTACTGCACCGCTCTCATGCATCGTAGCGTAATGTTATATAGCCTATAATCATCCTCGATAAATGGGCTTTCCAACACTGAAATAATTTTTCAATTCGATCCAGTAGTTTTTAAGACTAGCACGTTCAAACAAACAACAAACTCATCAAGCTTGTGCAGTGATCTTGTCGCGAAAGGTCACTAAAGGTCACTCAATTCATAATTAAATTTTGGGTCTGAAATCATAAGCAGTTTAGCCAAGCAAAGTTTTCAACAACGGCATTATTAGGTATACATAATTTACATATTATAAATAATTTATTAAGTTGCAGCGCCACACCGGTGACAAGACACAATACATTTTAATTATGTCTGGTATTCTAAGACTTGATAGATTAAACAATACATAAACGCCATTTTGTTTGTCGGTCTCCCTGTCAACACAGACTATTTTTAAAATGATTGACCTATCAATATTAAACCTCGTACAGAGTGTACGCCCATGTGTTTACCAGTCTAGGCTATTGGGTTTTCATAACTTATCTAGCAAACTTCAACACGGCAAGAGGTTGTAAAAAGTGCTTGCTTGTGCAATAATAAAATACTATCAAATATTTTCTAGAAGACCTTGACAATTTAAAGGTCTGGCCATATTTAACACATTGAATGCTGTGCCGGTCATAAATTACCACAAACAATACATTTTCTATTGTGTCTGTTACATATTAGTCAATGTGTTAAAATCCCAGTGTCCCCCTATCAATCCATTCCTCGTGAGATTCATATAGTAATGAATAAAGCTAATATGAAATCACAGAAATCGGATTCTGTATAGAAAATCTTCTTCGTTATTGATATTTCGGACTTTGAATACGTATAATATAATTATCTATATTATACTTATTTAAAGTCTAGAATATCTATCATAATTATATTATATTGTTTATATTATTTTTATTTTTTATTTATTATGGGATAATAAACAACTACAACATATAATATAATACATAATGCTAACAAAAAAATTGTAGTAATGTTGCAGTCCACTACATTATCCTCAGAATATACATATTTATAGGTTAGTGGTTACCACTAGAGGAGCATAACCACAGATAACAAATATTTTTACACAATAAATAAATTAAGTACTTTTACAGCAGCATCAATTTTGTTTACCATAATTTATATTAAAAAAAAAACAAATTAATATGATTAAATTATGCAATAAATAATTAATAATATTACAATTCAGATATTAATTTTATAATATTAGATTTAAATTTATTTTTCGATGATATATATATATCGGCGCAAAACAACATGCGACACTAGCAAAACAAGTTACGTCATCTTGCACGTGTTTCGAACAGCGTAAACAAGTGACTCACAGCGATCGCCCCACTATATCGCCTATAAAAAGGCCGCCCGCCGTAGTGAAAGGACATTCGTTTGTTAGCGTTCGTAGTGAGAACATCTGTATAAAGTTATTTTAATAAAACACTTTGAGTTATTGGCATTTATTGTTTTAAATCATTTCCGTTATGGAGTACATCAATACCGATGAAGAGAATGACGTCAGTGCAGCTGACGTCCCTGTTTTTAAAAACAATACTGGACCAGTACCTTCGTCATCAGAAGTGGGATCACTTACCACTTCCGCTCAACAACCTGATGATACGATGGAATTGCATCACGGATTAAATACCACAAGCAATAATGGAACTTCGAGTCAGCAGGAACAACCACAATTAAGCAGCGCACCGGCAAACAACATACCGCCACAGTTTATTATGCAGATGATGCAAGTGATGCAGCAAATGTCGGCACAATTAAGTAAACAGCAAGAAACGAAAATACGTATCAAAGATATTTATCTACCCTCAATTTATCTACCCTCATTTGATCCTGACACTAACGTAGGCATACGTGAGTGGTGTTCTCATATAGATATAGCCATTGAAACATACAAACTCAGTGACTTTGACATACGTATGAAGGTTGGCAGCCTGCTTAAGGGGAGAGCGAAAATGTGGGTTGACGACTGGATGGTCACTACGGCTTCGTGGCCTGAGTTGCGCAATAATCTTATAACGACTTTTGAACCAGAAAACCGTTATTCTAGAGACATAGTTCGATTCAGAGAACATGTCTACGATTCTTCGAAAGACATTTCTGAATATTTATCACGAGCCTGGGTCTTATGGAGAAGGATTACAAAGGACAAGTTACCAAACGAAGATGCAGTTGAAGCAGTGATTGGATGCATTAATGATGAAAGGCTTCGGATTGAGCTACTGAATACAAGGGCTACAACGGTACCAGAGCTGATATCTGTTGCATCATCAATAAGAACGACGAAGCGTTCTCACCCGAATTTCAACAATCAAAACACAAGTAAGCGACCACGTTTTTCGAATACAATTCCGTCGAGTTCTTCCTGTCGAATCTGTAAAAGATCCAATCACAATACCAGCGAATGTTATTACAAATCAACTGAATCAAAACCTGAACAAAGGAACAAAACAAAAACCGAAACCATTAACAAGGAGGTAATCACCAACCAGAATACTAAGACGATAATATGTTCATTTTGCAAAATACCTGGACATACTTTTGAAACCTGCTTCAAGAGAGAACGTTCACTATCATCTAACGTAAATTTCATTTCTGGATCAAAACTAGCTCCGATCCAGGTAAAGATTGGACTAAAGACTTTTCAGGCAATTTTTGATAGTGGCGCTGAATGCTCACTTATAAGAGAGTCCATAGCAGCTCAATTACCAGGAAGAAGACTTGAAACTACAAATTACTTGAAGGGTATTGGACAATTTCCTGTACTTTCAATAGCTACACTGGTTACGGTTGTGGTCATTGATAACATCAACGTTGAACTACATTTTCACATAGTAGCAGACTATGAGATGACAACAGATATCCTAGTGGGTATGAACTTGATAAATAACACCAAACTTACTATGATAATCAGTTCAGACCGAACAACGTTAACACATCAGCAGAACGTCAATCATGTTCAAAGCATAAACCCGATCTTCGATAAATTGGACTGTGATCTTACGAATAAAGAAGATATAACAACATTACGAACACTACTCAATAAATATCAGCACCTGTTTATCAGGGGATACCCAACAACTCGGGTCAAGACGGGAAAGTTGGAAATTCGTTTAAAGAACCCAGATAAGTACGTAGAACGAAGACCGTACAGGCTCAGTCCAGTCGAACGAGAAAAAGTACGAACCATAGTGAAAGAATTGATGGAGCATGGCATTATACGCGAAAGTAAGTCCCCGTACTCCAGCCCTATTATTCTTGTAAAAAAGAAGAATGGTGATGACCGTATGTGCGTGGATTTTAGAGAACTCAACTCTAACACTCTACGTGACCATTATCCACTACCACTAATTTCGGATCAAATTGACCAATTAGCTAAAGGACAATTTTTCACAACTTTTGATATGGCAGCAGGGTTTCACCAGATACCTATAGCAGACTCATCAATTGAAAAGACGGCTTTTGTCACACCAGATGGTTTATACGAGTATTTAACGATGCCCTTTGGATTGAGTAATGCGAGTTCAGTATATCAACGATGTATTAACAGAGCTCTGAATTCGTTATTGGGTAATGCAGCTCAAGTCTATGTTGATGACGTATTAAGCAAATGTGGAGATGTTGCTGAAGGGTTATCAAACATTGAACGCATTCTAATAGCTCTACAGGATGCTGGTTTCTCTATTGATGCTGATAAGTGCAGTTTTTTTAAGCAATCAATTGAATATTTGGGCAACGTGGTATCAAATGGACAAGTCCGGCCAAGCCCACGCAAAATAGATGCTCTCGTAAAAGCACCAATACCAACAACACCAAAACAAGTAAGGCAATTCTGTGGATTGGCGGGCTACTTCAGAAAGTTTATTCCAGATTTTTCACGTAAACTAATACCGCTATACGAGCTGACTAAACCAGGAGCTAAATGGGAGTGGAATGAACGCCATGAAACTGCAAGAGAGGAGGTCATTCAGTGTTTAACATCGTCTCCAGCGCTAACTCTCTTCCAAGAAGAGGCTCCAATTCAGTTATACACAGACGCCAGTAGTTTGGGATTCGGAGCAGTACTGGTACAAGTGATTGCAGGACGACAGCACGCCGTTGCCTTCATGAGTTTGAGAACCACTGAAACCGAGAGTCGCTATCACTCTTATGAATTAGAAACCTTGGCAGTGGTTCGAGCGATAAAGCACTTCAGGCAATACCTTTATGGGCGAAAGTTTACAATCATCACAGACTGTAATGCATTAAAGGCGTCCAAGCACAAGAAAGATCTGCTTCCTAGAATCCATCGCTGGTGGGCATTTTTGCAAAATTATAATTTTGAGGTTGAATACCGCAAGGGCCAACAACTTCAACACGCCGACTACTTCAGTAGAAACCCAGTAGAACTTACAGTAAACATAATGACCAGAGATCTCAACTGGCTAAAAATTGAACAACGACGCGACGAAGCACTGAGAGCTATTATGGATGGTATGACCAATAACATTCCCAGCAATGACTACGTACTAGAAAACAATGTCCTCAAACGAATAGTTCAGGACCCAATCTTTGGACAAAAACATTGCACAGTGGTTCCTAGATCTTTTCAGTGGAGTTTGATAAACTCATTCCATACTGCATTGAAACACCCTGGTTGGGAAAAGACGTTGCAGAAAATTAAGGACAGCTACTGGTTTAATAACATGAACACAAATATTCGAAAATTTGTTGATAACTGTGTGGTCTGCAGAACATCGAAGGGAGCATCTGGTGCAATACAAGCTCAAATGCACCCGATCCAGAAACCAACTACTGCATTTCAAGTTATACACATGGATATAACTGGCAAATTGGGAACATCCGATGACCAACAGTATGTAATTGTTACCATAGATGCTTTTACAAAATATGTGCTCCTATATCACACAACTAAAAAGGATCCACATGGTACCTTAGCTGCACTGAAGCGTACAGTACACTTATTTGGTACTCCAATACAAATCATAGTCGACGGTGGAAGGGACTTTTTGGGTGAATTTAAAATCTACTGTGATTATGCAGGAATAGAGATTCATGCTATAGCACCAGGAGTCAGCCGAGCAAATGGGCAGGTAGAACGTGTTGTAGCTACAGTAAAGAATACTTTAATTATGATCAAAAACTATGAAACAGAAGAATGGCACACAACACTTGAAGAACTCCAGTTGGCATTAAACTGCACTCCTCATCGCGTGACAGGGGTAGCTCCACTCACTTTGCTTACTCAGCGCAGGCATTGTGTTCCTCCTGAGTTACTCACACTTGTAAACATCGATGAGCAGACAATTAATATCGAAGCACTCACTAATCATGTTCATCAAAAGATGTCACAAAATGCAAAGCAGGACAAGCTACGCTTTGATTCAAGAAAAGCAAGGATCAATCACTTCCAGCGGGGTGATTACGTTCTCATAAAAAATAATCCTCGCAACCAAACTTCGTTGGACTTAAAATTCAGTGAGCCATATGAGATAACAAGAATTCTGGACAACGATCGCTACCTAGTCAAAAAGGTGGTTGGTACAGGACGTCCAAGAAAAGTTGCTCATGATCAACTCCGCCGAGCACCTCAACCCGGAGATCAGATAACCGTATCGGCAGAAGAAGATGACACTTCAGCATCGGCCAATGAGCCTATACCATCTACTTCACGAGCCAATGCGGTCGAACAACAAGCCCAGGGATCATCTCATTATAAAAACTAAGGGTACGTTTTCATAATTTCTTTAAATCACACATACATTACAATCACAACACAAATATGACATAGTACCACAGAGTACGCAACGACATAGTACCACAGTGTACGCAACAAAGTACCACAGTGTACGCAACAAAGTACCACAGTGTACGCAACAAAGTACCACAGTGTACGCAACAAAGTACCACAGTGTACGCAACAAAGTACCACAGTGTACGCAACAAAGTACCACAGTGTACGCAACAAAGTACCACAGTGTACGCAACAAAGTACCACAGTGTACGCAACAAAGTACCACAGTGTACGCAACAAAGTACCACAGTGTACGCAACAAAGTACCACAGAGTACGCAACAAAGTACCACAGTGTACGCAACAAAGTACCACAGTGTACGCAACAAAGTACCACAGTGTACGCAACAAAGTACCACAGTGTACGCAACAAAGTACCACAGTGTACGCAACAAAGTACCACAGTGTACGCAACAAAGTACCACAGTGTACGTTATCTCCATGAACTACCACAGTGTAGGCCACAATATAATCGACACAGAGTAAAATAGTATAACCAGACACATAGATACCAATCTCAAAAGAAGACAACAATCAATTGTTGCAGTTTTACTCTTCAATAAGACATCGAGAACACGGCTGGTGCAGAGCGCGCACTGCCGGTCAGAATGGTCGTATCGGCGCAAAACAACATGCGACACTAGCAAAACAAGTTACGTCATCTTGCACGTGTTTCGAACAGCGTAAACAAGTGACTCACAGCGATCGCCCCACTATATCGCCTATAAAAAGGCCGCCCGCCGTAGTGAAAGGACATTCGTTTGTTAGCGTTCGTAGTGAGAACATCTGTATAAAGTTATTTTAATAAAACACTTTGAGTTATTGGCATTTATTGTTTTAAATCATTTCCGTTATGGAGTACATCAATACCGATGAAGAGAATGACGTCAGTGCAGCTGACGTCCCTGTTTTTAAAAACAATACTGGACCAGTACCTTCGTCATATATGATCATATATTATATTATGCCGCAAATATTGGTACGTGTAAAACGGTGGTTAAATTAAAAATTCAAGTTGTAAGAGAAACGTCTTGTCTAGTGCTGATTCACCATTTGCATTGTTCGTGTTCAGAGACCTAAGTTTCCATTTTCATAGCCGGTTCATTCAAGTATCTAGAACTTCCTATACACAAAACAGTGAGAATAACAAGCTCAATAATATGTTAACAACTTAATGATAGGCGAATCTCGGCTTAAAGCCTTCGCGGTAACGTTTATTATGAGTTGAGTCACAAGAGAGAGTTAGAGCGTTTTTCAACTCTCATTGTAAAAAGTACCGATGATTTTTAGACTGTCCCCGTCACATGCTGCGTTTAACTGACTTATTGTATTATTTTACTTTTATATTACTAAGGCATACCAATAAGTGATACGATCGCACAGGTCAAGAAATTGTATTTTACGGTACAGTAAAATTCCTTGCTCTTTACGAAATTCTGTAAATCGTGCAAGAAACGCTGGAATATTGCAATCAAACTACTGTTTACGGATTACAGTTGCTTTTCAGCAGTCATGGCCAGGTCTTCGACAGAAGACGTGACCATGGAGAAACCGAAAAGTCGGGGAAAGTGTTAAATTAAATAGTTTAGAGTTTCAATTATCGCAAGTCAGTGTCTTTTTAAAGTAAATACAATAATAGCCGTGAACAGTAGTTTAATTTAATAGAATAAAATTCGCGTAAACATAGAAAATAGTAAACGCTAAATATTTGGTTGCTATCTTCTGTAAGATTAAGGTATATTCCCAATCGGACCACTGTGTGTATCATAATTATTATAATTTGTTTCAGGTAATGAAAAGCTGTACGATCCAGTGGATATGCAAATACCAAACACTTAAGGATGGTTTACACTAGCGACTCGACCACACAAAATGTCTTGCTGTTCAACCATACATTCAAGACATCCCAAATATGTTCAGAGTGTTATAATATTACTAACTTTGACAACGTTACGTATATAAATGAGAGCTTGATAGAGCCTACCCTTGTTTGTGAATTTCATGTCTTTACCGAAGAGATCACATCATACATCTTCCAGATATGTGTGTTTATTATGTATAGTGCAGTGTTCGTGGTGGCCTTGTTAGGAAACGGCTTAGTATGTTTTGTTGTACACACTACACCTCGTATGAAGACAGTAACAAATTACTTTATTGTGAACTTAGCAGTAGGTGACATTTTAATGACCTTGTTTTGTGTGCCGTTTTCATTTGTCTCACAATTGGTTTTAAGGTACTGGCCGTTTGGAGCGTTTATGTGCAAAGCCGTGAACTATTCACAGGCTGTGTCGGTACTTGTTAGTGCGTATACATTATTAGCGATATCAATAGACAGATATTTAGTTATAATGCACCCGTTGAAGCCTCGGCTTGGTAAAACGGCTGCAAAGCTTGTAGTGATTTGTGTGTGGATAGGGGCTTTTATAACAGCTGCGCCTATTCCAATTGTGTCTGAACTGCAGAGACCGTCTCTTTGGCATCAAGTATGTGAAGTGTAAGTATATAGTACGTTTCTTTTTTAATTATCACGGTATTTTTTTATCATTATGATACACGACTCTATGCAGTTTATTTTCATGTCAGTATCAGTAATACAGCATTTTAATTTGTACTCTCACATTAGCCATCAGCCCCATAAGAGTCATTTACCTAAACAAAATTTACATGCATTCATCAAACTGGTATAAAAATCACTATACCTACCTATCGATCATATTTCTATTTCAAGACAAAATTAAAAATTGTCTTTAATTAATCCGATCGGGCTTTTTACTTTAGTTACAGGATCCACTATACGACTTTCAAAATATAAGACACGCTATGCGTCTGTTTTCCCGTCCTCCTTGATATTTGAACACTCTGACATCTCAAACAATAAATACTACTTTTAAGTTGTTTTTTGTACGAGGATTGTACTTCGATACAAAAGCCCGCCCGTTGATATTGTCACTAAAGAATGATCTACGTTCAAAATAAGGTTATCTATGTACATATATTTGCCAACAATACTAGAAACTTAAACTAACATTTAACTTAATCCAGTTCTAAGAATACTCGTACTAAGTTTACTTTGCCATGTTTCAAATATATAAGCGTATTTACATATAACCATCAAATACAGATAGCTGGCTTCACTTAAATATGCTCAAGATAATTAGTTATATAGAGCGCCTTTATGTATTGGTGAAGAAAATCTTATGTATATTCCTTTGGACTATTGATTAGCTTAATTAACTGTTACAATTCAGGCAATACATGTAAGATGTAACACACATTTTTGATTTCTTTTTATGTTCAGTATATAAATTGTAATTATTTTACTTTAGATTAAATATAGTTTTAATATGGATTTCATACAATTAGTAGCCTGTAATGCATTTTGTAAATGCGTTCATATTTTATTGAAAATAAAATATTATTAATAACTTTTAAAGTTTAGCGTTGCATGATTTATATATATATATATGTATAATACGTAGCGAGTATTAACGCGATCATGGATGTTTACCTTTTTTAAAGCTTGACCTTTCGACCAGGTTACACCAGCCGTGGTCACAAGCCGACTAATGCGGCGATGTCATGTCTCCGTTTGTGAGGCATAAGAATCTTGATCCACCCTCACTTTTGACATGTTTTATTTGTCCATGTAACGTCACACACTACACTCACGGTATCCCTATTATGTGTGCTAGCCGACGTGACGACAGTGCAAACAAGACAACAACAACAAACAACAAAATTGCCTATTATTAATTACGGATTCCACGTCGCGGATAATTTAAAATACAATTGAAATTATTAAAATATTATTATTTTAACAGAGACTTCTGCGGGGAACAGTGGTCAACGCCTGAGCAGAGTGGGCAGTATACCATTGCGCTTCTTGTACTGCAGTTCGCATTACCTCTGAGTGCGCTTGTGTGCACATACGCGCGAATCGCACACGTCGTGTGGGGTGGAAGACCTCCTGGTGAAGCACAAGACGCTCGTGATTCACGGTGGCAGAACTCAAAAAGAAAGGTAGGCATTTTTATAAAAGTGTTTCTTATTATAATAGAATAATAGTATTATGTTGATCAATATACTTATAACTATGTTAGCAAATGTAGCGATAGCGAAATAGGAGACCATTGGACTGCTCTGCAAAAGTTTCAAGCTCGATCCTCTGACTTTTGGAAGTTATGAGTATATTAAATAGTTAATTGTCGGTCATTTAAACGATGAAGGGCAACATCGTGATATCTAAAACCCGCACTGGGCCAGCGTGGTAGACTATGGTGTAATTCTGCTTACTCTGAGAAGAGGCCCGTGCCCAGCAGTTGGACAGTTTGTATACAGTTTTGACTAATATTATGTTAGTAAATACACTTCTTCTCTCTTAGCCTTTATTATTCCCAAGTTACTTGGGGTCGGCTTTTCAAGTCTAACCGGATTTGACTGGATATCAGTTTTTACACGGAGCGGCTGCCACCTGACCTCCGCAACCCGAAGGCTAACGATACCCTAAGGCTAGACCAATATCAGGATATTAGAGGGTACTGACTTTCCCAATAACGACTGCCATAGATGTTCATGGCAGCCGGGACCGACGGCTTAACGTGCTCTCCGAAGTACGGATCAGGCGATAATTGTCAATCAATACGCACATAATTTCGAAAAGTCATATAACTTTCGAAAGTCAGAGGTGCGCGACGTGAGTTCGAACCCGAGACCCTCTGCATTGCAGTCTGTTGGTCTCCCCACTGAGCTATCTCTGCAAGTAAATACACTACGCGCACTATAAATGTTATTATGCTAATGTTGTGATTTCACCGCCAATACATACATACAGTGATGCATCGGAATCATCGATACATCAATTATTATTCGAATTATCCATTGAGGTGTGAATATGGTTGTGATGACATTCAATGGATTTTATTCCTTTACAAACTTTCATAATTAACAATTTATCCTACATCTACCGCTTATTAATCAATTATATTTAAATAAATATTTCTTTCTTTCAATAGATTGCTCACTGTTACAAAATCCCTACAACGTGGGGCATTAAAGATCCTATGTAGGTAGTACTTTCAAGTTGGTGTCAACAGATTCTTAATATTTAATTATTTCCACAGATGGTCAAAATGATGGTGACTGTGGTTGCCGTCTTCACCATGTCATGGTTACCGCTCAACATCTTCATTGTAAGTAAACCTGTATGTTACCTTTTAATTGTATCAGCTAGTATATAATTAATATATACTACATCCGAATTTCGAAAATTTATACTCTACCTTTTCAATTTACAAATTAATCTTATTAATTCGCAAATCATGAATTTTTCGTTTACGTATAAACCTCTTAACAATTTTAAGAATTTAATTTTCTATTTCAGCAGATCTAACTCCGGAGTAACTACAGTTATTCATAAAAAAAATATATAAAATTTATAAAATTACATGTATCATGTAATCACTAGCATTTGCTTACACCAATATATCGATATCAGATTTTTTTTTAAAATCGTTTATTTATTTATTTCTGCAATTAATGCCCACCTGCCTTGGTTTTGGTATAACCTATCAAATATTATAATATTTTTAAAGAACGTAAATGTATCAGTTTACTCAAATTCATTAAAGCTAAATAAGATAATAAGAAAATATATAATGATTTTAAATAAAATTCATTAAAAACCAACTACAATATTTTCCGTAATATAAAGTAGGGATATAGTAAAATCATAAATATTTAATGACCATATTTTAATATAAAGATATTACGGAAACGTTGTGCTTGAAGAAATCTTCAGATCTTACGTAGGTACTAGCACATTATTATATTATTGTTCGAAAAATTTCAAAGACAGATTTTTTTATTCGAATTAGTTCATGTAATATTTTTATTATTGTAATACGAAAAAAGCCATTTCAACATAAAATTACATTTAGAACTAAGATCACTATGTCTTCGAAGAGCAGTTTTTGATCAATTGTGCGACGCCACAGCTGATGACCACATCAAAGTTTGTTTTAGAGTTAGAATACTTTGTTACCATTCAAATAATATCAATGTAATAATTATTTTATGATATTACTTATAGTTATACACCTATATTTTAGTTACTCCTCGAAATTATGCTTCTGCGCATTTTTTCCTAGGTAAAAAGTTGTATTATACCGAAGTGAATCCTATAATCTATCATTATACAAAAATATCAAGTCAACATCAAACAAATTTTGTCATTAAACAGGTTTTTCGCTTGCTTTAATTTACATTTTACCAATAAATAATACTATTAGACTTCGAAAAAACTCTTATATAACAGCTTTGTCCGTCCGTCCGTCTGTCTGTTATACAACTTTCAACTCAAGAACCGTAACAGCTAGAGACTCGCGGTTAACACCATTCGACTCAGCATAGTCGATATACACCGAAATGACTATGAACCTTTGATCTCTGACCTCAAGGTCACGTGATATCACGTGATCTTTGCATATTACTTGAACCATTTTTTCGAACTCTGAGATTTACGGCAATTCATTGCCGATTCTCACTTGTTTTTCTGGATAAAAGTACCCTATGTCCTTTTCTGTACACCTGAAAATGTGTATGCGAAATTTCATATTGATCGGTCGAGTAGTATACGCGTGAAAGCGTAACAAATAAACAAACTCACATTCGCATTAAAATATTAGTTGGGTAGTACGAAAATATATACAAGTACATACTACTCCAAAGAGATATTGATATTTTAGCCAGAATTATGAGATCAATCATCAAAATACCTATGTATATTTTTTATCTGCTATTCGTTAGTACCCACTATAAAATAAATTTGAGCTTATGTTATTGTACACACAGCGAATCATCAACCTAGACTGTTTGGACTTTGAACTATTAGTAGTGGAACGCTGCGTATCGTGCGTGATAGTACGTTATATTTTTGTTATTTTGTCTCATTCACGCTGAACGGGCCGCGGGTGCGCCGCACGTGCTAGTGCAACGTGATGGGTCTACACCACTATGTACTGTCCCTTGCTTGATGTGTAGCCGTATGTACAAGAGTATTTGGTGTAGGTACAGACAGAAACAAAGATCATGATTGCCACTATCTTTGAAAATTATATCAAATAGTAGCGTTTTATAGAAGTAATAGAGTATAGAACTAGAGAAAGACCCAAGACCACGTGAACAGATGTGCTGCGCAAAGACATAAAGCCATGCAATGCTTCTGAAAATGACTTCAGGGACAGGGCGAAGTGGAAGAAGAAAATAAAGAAGGCTGACCGTATCACCATGTGGGATAAATAGCCGAGAAGAGAGAGAGATAGCACTAATAGAGTAAAATAGTTAATATACCTTATCAGTTATCACAGTTCAAAAATACTGAATAATAATTAGGATTTTAATTCATAAAATACTTTTACAGAAGTAAAACTACGTATGCTGCTGATTATACCACAAGGCTCAAATTGTCACCTTGTATTTATAATAATAAAAATAAAAAATGAATATTGAAGGCATGTAACGTACGAGATAATAATCGTACTAAGAGCACTCCGTGAACGCCTTTATTAAAAATAGAACAGAATGATCTATATTTATCCTAAGGGATTGATCATATTATAAACATTTTAAAATAAGATTCTTATGAATTTGATAAATAAAAAATAGATTAAGAAGATAGATTATCAGCTGCCAATTTCCTAACTTTTTTTTTGATTTATTCGATCTTGAATAAATTGAATGATAAATCCAACTAGAATATTGTTTAATTATTTAAAACTAGTATTTGCCCACGGTTTCGCTCGCGTCAAAGTGGGTTATTCGGTAATAAAACAGCTATCTAATGGTGAAAGAATTTTTTAAATCGGTTAAGTAGTTTCTCAGTTAAATACATACAGAAAAGAACAAAAAATTAAATCTTTCCTCTTTATAATATTAGTATAGACAAGCGATCCGCCCTGGCTTCGTAGAGGTAGTACAAAATCTTAAGAAATTATACACCTAAACCTTCCTCATGAATCACTCTGTCTATTAAAAACCGCAGCAAACCGAGTGGAAACCGAATGAAAAACCGTTCAGTAGTTTTTGAGTTTATCGCGATCACACAGACAGACGCAGCGGGGGACTTTTGAAGTGTTTCTTGTGACACTTACTATTTGCGTGTAGTGCAAGATGTAGATGTTAGAAGGCAAGCCAAGAGTAATTAAAGAAGCGATTAGCGATTTACTAATGTATTTAGATATAATTACAATAGTGCGGACGGAAAGCAGAAAGCGTAATAATATAGCATAGAAACAACACAGGTATTTATACACAAAAACAATTAATAATAATTATGGTTCGGTCTTGACCATTTTTAATTGTGGGCCGGACCGTAGAACAATAGACTGGGCAGCGACCATGTTGCGCCGGCGCCGCTCGAGCAAATGCGCGGGCGCCCAGTTATGGAAGGCGGGGTTAAGTCCGACTTCTTTTGCACGCGGCACGCTCCAGTAGGCGGACCTTTATGAGTTGTTTTGCACACGGCCCGCTCTGACGTAAAATCGTATGATTCTGTGCTGCGTTGTAATGGATCACCTTACTTGCCGACTCGCCGTACTTTACTCGCCTACTCGCCACACTTTGTTTTTTAGTAATATGTAGTGATAATACTAACTGACACAAACTTTCACTTTCACATTTATAATAATTATACACGTAATCTATATATTAATACGTGAAGCAAAAACTTTGTACCCCTTTTTACGAAAATTGCGCGGACGGAGGAGTATGAAATTTGGCACAGTTAAAGTTTATATGGAGAAGGAGGGGCGAATCCTAATATTAGTTATACATTAAATTAATGAAAAAACACTACACGCCACATCCATGCATTTGACACACGCAGTCGAATCGCGTTCGTAGTATTTCGCCATTATTCGTCTGACGTTGTACAATTCTTTGTAACTATAGTTACCTATACCTTATTTATATGCAATAAAGAAAAAAAAAGTAGCAAGCTTAGGAATTTTGGTCGAATTTTGACCACTAGGCGACCGCTAGTTATTATCAATGTGAAAGTGAAGAAGTAGAATAGGATTGAAAACTATAATAATATGTTTTGTTATTTGTTTAGGTAGCGTGGACAGTCCACGGTACTGACGTCGAGTGGGGTTCATGGCCGGGCTGGCCTTACGTGTGGTTCGCGAGTCATTGGCTGGCGATGTCGCACTCATGTTACAACCCCATTATATACTGCTACATGAATGCAAGATACAGGCGCGGTTTCCAGCAGGTAAAACTACTTTTTACTTACATTTGTTAGCACAAACTAGTGGCCTACTTAAAGGTATTCGTTATACACAAACAAGTGGGATGATGAATTGAATGGTCACCTCGCTACTGCCACAATGTCGAGTTGTAATCCCCACATGGGTAAAACTTTTTGTGATCGATAAGAAGCTGTTTCGTGTTTCAGTGCTCTTTGTGTCCGTTGTTTAAATGGCTTCAATGTCCCCCGCGTTACAAAAAAAGTTCACAACACAAATTGTCTTTAAACATAATAAAAATGGATATTACCATCGCCGTTAAAAGGCATAGCTGTATTTTCGCTTGACATTGTAGAAACGATACCAGCGAAACAATACAGCCAGCATACTGCATAATATTATTATATAAAGGACATCCTCTCTTTCTACGACTAATCCAGTTTATAATATAGCGTTCTCCTACACCAACTGTCAAGGTTAAATTAGGTAATGCCGCTGTAGCTTCCAGTGCCCGAGAGCACCTTTAGGGACCAGTTATAGACAGGTCTTGTCTCCAAATCTCGATTTCTCCATCCTGATCTCAGAGATCCAATTTTCGTAAGCGAGCTACCTCGTGCCCAAGTGATACTACCTATTCTCCAGATAGGTACCGGCGCAATAAAGCTGCTCACCACTCGCAACTCTGGGAGTTACTAACGAAAACCTCGCTGAAGCCGACGGAGAAGCCGCCTCCCATATCTCCAGTATGGTACCGGAGCTGTATAAGGCACGTTCACTGCCCAACGTACATCCATACGCCTACCCAAATAGGCGTAGAAGCTGGGTGTGGCCCATGTCACTCTAGCTATGACTCTTACTTGCTGAGCGGGCAAGCGCCCGAGATGCGTTGTGGCAGCGAAACCACGCTGCCATTTCGCTAAAGATAACTCCGTGCCTCGCGTGACCGACTGGTTCGCACTAGCCGCGCATAAGTCCGACGCTCGAACGCCACATGCTTGCCGAGCAACGAACATGTCGTCCTCAGCGGCTAACCACATAGCCCCTGTGAGTCGAACACCAATATCAGGCACCGCGCACTCTAATCAGCGGTCGATAGAATATACTTTTTGAGGCGCAGTGGGTTTCCTGACCCCGCAGTACCCTAGTACTAAAGGGGAGACCCGTAGTTCTCTCCCCGAAACCCTATCTACTCGGGTCCTGAATGATTATTTTAAAATATATCATAAACTCCATTATATCCCGTGAGACCATTCTCACGATAGCAACAGCGCTGTAAATTTTTATAATTTCACGTCGTGTAACTAAGCAGAGCTTAATTACTACGATTAATTAACTACGGATCTTAAGCTGCATAGCTACGCAAAAGCTCTTTAATATTTAAGCACACTACAATTTTCTCTGGTCCTTATACCTACTTAAAATAAATTTAAATGTATCAGTCTATTGCAAATATTTCAATCTATTATTAATAATAAATCAAAAATTATGAAGCTATGGTAAATAATATTGTCTTCTGTTTACGCGAATATTATTCATTGAAATTAAACTACTATATACGGATTTTATCGCGTTGTTTATTTGATGGTATATGTTCGTCGCTGTTCGATCACAGGGTTGTAATTATCGGTTCATTTTTCATTAATGAATTCAGTAAAATAATTATGTAGTGCACCTACATATACATTATCAATCTGCTAAACTATTTTACATTTAATTTTTAATTTCTTCTCTATTGCTTCCTATTCCTATTCGCACGTCATAATATTATAAAAAGTGTGTATTAAAAATATTTTTGTCGTAGTATTTATGAAACTTGTCAGAAACGGCAACAGTAAGAAAAAGGATGAGCTACGTCTAAGTAAAATTTTTTTTTTTTGCCTTAAGTCGTAACTCATTTATTAATGCTAAGCGGCTGATCGATGCTTCGCGTGAACAGAGGGCTGGTATTTTTTTTTTATGTATGTCAGTAAAATATTTAATATGTTGTGATTTAAATGTGTAGCTCTTCATTATTATTTTTAAATTGAAAGTAATTAATGAAAGTAATGATACCCACTATTGCACAGCTATAATATTTGTGTCAATAAAGTTATCCTCAAACTAAAAAAGACATGAGTTGAAAATACATAAGTGTCTAAACCGTAATCATCTATTTTTGTTTGTTTTCCATCTACATATCTGGCTCTTACCAAAACGTATTCTATACGAGTAGGTACGTCCAAAAAAATATAAAAGATAATAAGAAATTAAAACAACAGAAATCACATCACTACCTGAAACAAAAATAAACATTGAAATTAAACTGCTATATACGGATTTTATCGCGTTGTTTATTTGACACTTTATTACAAAATTTTGAAAATTGTTACACTACTACTACTATTAAACTTTACTAATTTTTAAGCTAATTAAATTATTATTAAACTATTTAGATTTCATTTATTTTTACACTTTTCCCCACGTTTCGGTTACAATATTCAAACAGTACCATTCTCAAATATTAATACGAAAAAGCGTCGTTTATCTTAGTTCCTGGGAAAGCTGAAATAAAAGTTAATTTCACACACGATGGAAGCTTTTTACTTTAAAAATACCTCCATGAGTTAAGAGAATGTTGTTTCACGGAACTCGTACATAATATTGTCTTATGTTTACGCGAATGTTACACAGTGAAATTAAAATCCCTTAAGTAGAAGTAAACAGTAAGTCACAGTGTTTAGAAATAGTAGTTTCAAATTTCACAGAGTTTTGTTAACATCTCTAATAATAGAGCTTGTTTCTGTCTCATATATATATTTATTAAACAGTCATGTTTAGTTGCAAGTGTGCAAAACGTTAATTATGTAACGTGTTTTAACTCCTGAATAATAATGATATTAGCCCTGTATATAAACTGTTTTACTACTAGGCATATGCCTTTTCTCAGTGTGAGAAGGATTAGGCAATAGTCCACCACGCTGGTCTAGTATGGTTTGATAGACTTTACATCTTCGAGAATATTATGGAGAACTCTTAGACATGCAGTTTTCCGCACGATGTTTTCTTTCACTGCTAAAGCGAGCAATCATTATTTTATACGCATTACGCATATTATTTTGCAAAGTCAAAGGTGCCTTAGTGCAGGTGAGGTGAGTTGCCAAAAATGTTCATAAAGAACATGTACATTGTTTATTACATATTTACATAAATCAACCAGAATATAAGCTTTGTACCGGAATGTTTTCCGTTAAACCAAGCGATATGAACTATTTGATACGCATATAATTACGAAACGACAGAGATGCGTGCCATGGGATTAAAATCGACACCTCTGCGTGATAGTCTAACGGTCTCTTACTAGACTATCGCTACTCTTCTGCAGTTTAACTGAATAATATTTAGCCGTTTTAAAATATTTAACTCAATCTAATATCTCGTAAACTCTCCTAAACTATATACCATAGAATTATTAACCTAAAAACTGAAAACCCATGGAGACTATGCCAGGAATGGTGACTTCATTAATTTTGCCTGGCGAACCATGTTTAATGGAAAAAGCAATTTAACTCGACGTTATTGGGGTACAAAAGCTTAATACGGATGTTGGGTGGGTCAATATGATTATTGGGCAATTTTAGAGGAGTTTGGATAAAATATGTTCTTCGTTACACGTAATATGAAGGATATATATTTAATTTAGATATTTAATCTATACTAATATTATAAAGCTGAAGAGTTGTTTGTTTATTTGGTTGAACTCGCTAATCTCAGGAACTACTGGTTCGAATTGAAAAAATATTTTAGTTTTGGATAACTCATTTATCGAGGAAGGCTATAGGCTATATAACATCATGCTACGATCAAAAGCAGCAGTGCACAAATGAAAAATGTTGCTCAAACGGGAGAAATTGTCTTATGTGAAGCAGACAAAGTTACGCTAGTCAGCTAGTTTTAAAATATAATAGGCCTTATAAATGAAACAAAGTTATAACACTAAGGTGCATTACTATAATTGACTTTTCCAGTAGCGTAGCGATAGTTAATATGACTGCTGCGCACATTGTTTCGTCTTAGATTTCCGTGTTGGCCAAGGTGATATTAGATTGCCCTGTCCAGAATTTTTCAGTAGCTGAATGAAGTAACGCACCGTACCACCGTACCCGGAAATAATCTCGTACTCGTTAGACGTGTGACCTAAAACGATAGCTGGAGGATGTGACTATGATACATCTCTGATTACGCTTTGCGGGTATATACGGGTGTCCCAGAATATATGAATCAAATTGTAACGGGAGATTCCTTAGGTAAGAAACTTTCAAATGAACTAAATAAAAAATAAAATATTATGACATTTGTGTAAAAATTAAAAACTAACAAACAAGATTTTCTTTAGTGCAAATAAAAATACATCAAAATAATGTGGCGATTACAAAACTACGTCAGTTTAAAAAAAATCGTTTGTCGTTTGACGAATCAATCCTTCACAATTAATAATGATAGTGAAAAAAAATTGCCATAAGCGAAGCACCTGTAGTTGAATAGTCGTACTTTTTTTAATTTAGATTAATAATTTAATAGATAATTTTAACTTAGATTTTTTATTTTTACACAAAGGTATCTCCCGTTATAATTTGATTTACATATTCTGGGACAGCCTGTATAATTACAACTATGTTGTCTGCACGGATGGCGTACTAATTTAAGTAAGCCTCGCCAATATGCCGAGTTCGTATCCCTCACGGTGTAAAAGTGATTGTTTCGACCTGCGTGTTATTTGTATTCTTTGTTTAAATGTTGGTAAAATCTAGCGCGACACAAGAACTATTCCATGTGCGGGCGTTGTCTTTAAAAACTATATAGTTACTACATATGTAATTATAAAAAAGGTCAACGAAATTGGCGACTACCTATTTATTATTCTCAAAGCACTTTATTGCCCATATTATATTATTATATAATTATATTGTCTTATTTAAATTAATAAATTCAGGTTTGCTTTTTATAAAGACTGCGGAGCAGTTCGTTTATTTCTTAGTTAATGTTCGTCGATTATAGTAAAATATATCGTGAGAGATAAATCTAGAAATGTACCTATTATAAATTTATCAGGCAGCAAATTCTCATAGTAAAATATATTTGAAATAGCGTTCCAATCTAGTCTAATAAACATCAAATGTGCTAAGTGCGCTTTTAGTTCACATTTCACGTTTATTCTAATTTAGGAGATTATTTTGAAATTAAACTACCTCATACGGAGTTTGTGGTGGCAAAATCCGTATTAATTAGTTTAATTTTAATGCATAACATTCACTTAAATATAAGACAATATCAAGATAATACTATTTGTAGTATTTATGGTACTCAGACTATATCGGAACGCTTTTTGGAACATTTTTTATTAGAAGAATTAAAGTTGGTCAGTCATTAGTCCTTGCAGTTGTGTTATATAAATTGATTATAACGTTTTAATTAAAATTAAATACTTTCTTAAACAAAACTATATCTCCCGCACAAATAATCATGCTCTATGTCGCGGAGGACTTTACAAACATACAATCAACGGACTCAAAGTACACCCACACTCAGACCAACAAAAAATTGTCCCTTTTGCGATACAAACCCACAACACTCGGCAAAACAGGAGCGGCGTGCAGCATACAAGTTTATCGTAGGCTCTGCCGCAACATTTAATATATTGCTAACATTTAAATTCAAAATGCTTTAAAAAAAATTATCATGTGTTTCATTGGTTTAGTGAAAATAATAGTTTGATATTGTGGCTGCTTATATGTATGTATTGTTACACTAGATGTGCTCGCGGTTTCACCCGCATTTATCGTTACTGCGCCGCCCCCGTGGATCGTAGCATGATGTTATATAGCCTAAAGCCTTCCTCGATAAATAGGCTGCCCAACACAAAAATATTTTTTCATTTCGAACCATTAGTTCCTGAGATTAGCAAGTTCAAACAAACAAACAAACTCTTCAGCTTTATAATATTAGTATAGATCGACCCTATAAAACCCCATACAGTAAAGCCCTATACTTTAAATGCCTGAAAACAGAACATCATACAGATTTTAAATATAACGTAATACCTATATAGATAGATGTAAAATTTTGATTTTGAACATGGAGATTGTATATTTTTCAGTCATACATTAATTAACTTCTACTAAGCGCAGAGTTGTCCTTCGTATTTTATAGTATCGCCAGTAAAGGCCACGATCCTGCCCATTACTTCAATAGGTAATAGCAGTGCCGTTGAGGTCTGTTAGAAATAAATTCAATTACTGCCTATTGTGTAAAAAATATCGGTCAAGTTCAAGTACGAATTGTTCGCTAGAGATATTCAGTTGCTTTTTTATGAGTGAATGTTGGCGTCTTTCCTGTAGCATACTTCAATGTTTGCCAACTTTACATTTTACAATGATGATTTAACAGACGTTTAATGAATATTTTAGCGTGATCTTCGCTACTAACTTATCAAAGTTTCATATTATTATTATACTACATACTTATTATTTTATTTTTAATAACAAAGCAAGTCTCAAAATTAATCAAGTGTCAAGAATCAAGTTGATACCTGATTACACTCAACCACTTATCAAACATTGGATTCAACTCGCCATTGTGAGTTGGATACGTTTGACAGGTGGTTTTGTAATCGCATTAAACTTGATAGGGTCTAAAGCTTGAGGTTTGAAATGTGATGGTCCGCCTTCTGGATAAGTTTTTGTTTTGTTTTATGGAAATATGGTAATAGTAAAAAACATGAACCAGTCTTTTTTTAGACAATACATGGCAAAGTATTATATTATAAAAGACATCTGGAATACCTGTGATCTAAGTTTTCATCCAATCCGCAAACATATTTTTAGTTCCAAAAACAATTTGTTTTATAATTAATTATACCAGACAAATAAAATGCCACTTGCCAAACAATAAAATTATTATTTACGTTAATTGGTTAAACAACGCATAGTATAAATAAGTTTCACAAAATTAATTGTTTGTTAAGTAATTTATTCACCAAAATATTTGATTTGTAAAATCGTTTTGCAATTTAACACATTCGTATATACGTTTTAAAATTGTGCGTTTAATTGTGTAAATTAGTGCAAGATCCATAAAGAATCTAGAATGCATACATACTCTACATATTTAACCCAACTTATCTATAGTGTAAGTGAAATTCTCCACAACGATGACGAGAGTATTATCACGATTCGTTTACGCAAACGTTAAAAAGCTTTTTGTGAAGTGCATTATTCGCGTCATACCCATAATCCCCCACTCGAGAGACTTCGCAAAATTGATGAATATCTAAGCTCATTAATTTGAAATTCAGATATGTAATTTGGGGATAAAGCCGTGAATAATACCTCGTATAAAACGAGACAAGGCTGTATGATGCATTTGGCAAGTTAACTAGATAGTTAGTAATTTGATAATATAGCCATTCAAAGCGCTTTAATAAAATCACAAAATAACGTAATTTTGCTGCTAAGAATAATAATATGATTATATTATTGATTATTACATTAATCTGCTTTAAAGTCAGCGATATGAATTTTGGGGTTCATATTTTCTTCGTTAAATTGAGATTGTAGTTAGACTATACTCATACGCCTTTGCCGCTTTTAATTAAGATTAATATCATTATGATTTAATGCGGTGGTAAGCCACTGAGTAAAACTATCTTATGTAGTATCGTGTAGCTTATAAGAGAGAGCAAATTTACTTTAAATATAGACTAGTCCAACTAGAGTTATACTTCCCACCTACAGAACATGGCCAAAGACGTACAGTTGTGTTGGGTTAGTGGTTGTCACAATGTCATAATTAGAGCATTTTAAGCTTCGCTTAAGGTTGCCTCGTCTCATGACCTGGGGGTGGTGGGCTCCCTGCTCGCCACCCGATCAGCACCAGGTCCAAGAAGCGGCGTGCGTGTTCCCACGCGCGCTTCTGAGTCGTGTTTTTATCCTCGTACAAGGGTGTCCCCTTATAGAGGGACAAAAACACGACTACTTTCGTAGAGGGTCTTTTTTATGTAGTGGCCTGCCGTTTCACACGGCGGGCCGAAACCTCGGCGGGGTCGCGATTGCATGTGAAAGCATTTCGCGCGGCTTTGCTGTCTATGGTTATGTCGAGGAACACCGTGGTAGGTTTAGTCGGTATTACCGGGGTATCTCTCCCCCGGTGAGCCCGACACAACCTCTCCGTCGCCCCGCGCAGAGGTATGCGGTAGAGCATTCACCGACGAAAAAAAAAATTGCCTTGTCTCATACGGTTTACTAATGTTCAACACAAAACGTTTTGTATTTAAAATTGTCATACGATAATTTTACAAAAAGTGTAAAATATCTAGTATTTTCGATAAGTATCTGGTATTATACTTAAGAAAAATACTCAGACCATTACGAGGCCTACAGGCTTAATGAGTCTAACATACAGAGGCCCTTCGAGAGTTTTTATCTGGAGTGAAATGGGACACATGGTCATCTGCCTAGGTACTACCCATGATGGCGTAGAAGACCATTGCTACATATAAAACCAATTAAATCAGGGCTTTGTAGAAGGCTGTTTCATGGCTAATATGGCTGCCGAATATACTGTTTCAGTACAAAGCTGTAATGGTAGATAATGACTCGTTTACTCATTAGATAGATTCTTCTTATAGCCACCACCAGTAAACAAATTTTACTACTAGTGTCAAAATGTCAAGCGATGTGATGCCAGATTCACCATCACGAGTCTTGTGAAAAAGGACCCTCGGTGAAAGTTCTCCACAGTTATGCCAGAAAAAAGACACTTCAACCTCAGAGCAAATAGCTCTCCCTCTTTTACTGCCCATTCAAGGGAAGTCAAAGGTAACAATCATGCGGACACTCTTCAAGTTACACGTCAGTCATTAATGTTAGCCAAAGATAAGACCATGCTCGATTCTTTGGGTTCGGAGCCGCTGTGTTGCCACTTACAAACGCTACAAGCTCAACTGCGGTTTGTATGATTTTCAATAATTGCCCTTGCAACTTAAACGCTGATTTACAATGCTCTCCGATATTGCATTAATCTCGTTTATACAAAATAATATATAAAGTCGAAACCGAATATAACGACATCATTTATAACGACGAATCGGTTATTACGACCGAATAGCAAGGTCCCGGCCGAACCCCTTTAAAAACAATTAAGTAATCATACCGCCTATAACAACATCGGATATGTCGCTTAAAACGACGAAACTTTATCGATATGCATCGGCTTCAGCGACCAACCGTTTTACTAGTTCAAGAGAAACGAAAAAATACGAATAATTAAATTATTAAAAATTTAACTTCTTCCAATCTATGCAGGAATATTTTAAGCTGAGTACAGCTTATAGACTATAGTTAGTATATATGTATATATTTATATAAGATTTTTAGAATAAACATTCTAACTTCTTTTTCTTCTTTTTATTTGAAAACAAGTTCTTGAGCATAACCTATACCCATCTATACAAATATTATAAAGCTGAAGAGTTTGTTTGTCTCCCCGTGACCATGGCTGCTGAAAAGCAACCGAAACGTCGGGGAAAGTGTAAAAATAAATTAAATCTAAATAGTTTAATAATAATTTAATTAGCTTAAAAATTAGTAAAGTTTAATAGTAGTAGTAGTGAAACAATTTTCAAAATTTTGTAATAAAGTGTCAAATAAACAACGCGATAAAATCCGTATATAGCAGTTTAATTTCAACAGTTTGTTTGTTTGTTTGGTTAAACTCGCTAATCTCAGGAACTACTGGTTAGAATTGAATAATTATTTTAGTGTTGGATAGATAATTTTCGAGGAAGGCTATAGTCTATACATATATAACATCACGCTACGACCCACGGGAGCAGGTAAACGCGGGTGAAACCGTGAGCACAGCTAGTACTACATGAATTTACATATTTAAAAATTCTAAACATACCTACATATTATTCATTGAAATTAAATACCTACATATTATGTCAATTAATATGACTACATACTTGTGTATATTGCTTATAACGACTATCGGACATAACGTCTGAAGATATATGGTCCCTTCGATGTCGTTATATCCGGTTTTAACTGTATATACAAAATACAAAATAAATATCGATGGAAGGAGTACATCGTATAAATGTGAAAATATGAATTATAATTTTGTCGAACTTTCGTAGTAAAATGGAAATTTGTAATTTGTTTTCTTCGAATGACTGGATCGCCATTCTATACATAATAAATCGTAGGCTAATTAAGCAAATTTTCATAAAAAATATAAATGTGGCAATCATAAGCCACTCGACCGTGCAAATTTGTAATATAAGTATTACGTTCTACAGAATTTATTTTAAGTGGCTTTTTTCGAAGCTGTGTTTTTGTGCGTGCGTGCGACATGCGTGCGAACGGCCGTGGATGCGTGCGTGCGTGCGTGCGTGTGTGTGTGTGTATAACAGTTGCTTTAAATTCCTGATAAGTTCAAGCATAAATGTTCAACTGTTTATTTATTTCATTATACAGACAGGCAGGCTGACTTTTACACTGCCTTTTTGCATATGATGTTTTTACGGATATTATTTGAGCCACAAGGTATTTTCTTATTTTGTTGCGAGGGCTAGGATTATAATAATGGAATAGTTTTGTGTAATCTTAAAACAGCATGGCGAACATACAATTTTCTAACCGTGAGGTAAACCATGAATGATCGCTCACCAACCAACCAATACAAATCTTAAAATGTATATTCATATTGTTATGTAGATACACATGTATGAAAATGTTCAATAGATTAAACTTCCGTGGAAATACACGTGTAGAAGTGAGTGTCCCTGGCATAAATGCTTCTTTACCATCTCAATATAAAAATAAAATTCCTTATGTTATGCTATTTGAAATTTTGGATAGCAACAGAAGATATAAATTTCAAAGTAGTGGGCTAACATTTGTGCGCTACAATTTTCATTATTGGTTCTTATTATTAAAAAGGCGCTGTCATTTTCTTGATATTTCAGTTAAAATAAAAAGTGTTTCAAAGAGACTGATTTACGTCATAGTGCGCTGATCGTCGTAAATTTTTAAATAAACCTTCCTAAATGAGTTTTTGTCGCCCGGTTCTATCTTCAGCGACTCGATTACATCGAAAATCGAATTTCAGTAATGAAATGATCCCATTTTCTCTTTAAAGTTCCACATAACATTTTCTGCTGCCCGAAATAAAAAGCAGTCAGAATTTTTTAAATACCACATTTTTCATTTTATGTAATTTTTGAGCCAATGCAGCTGATACCGTTCAGGACAATCAGTTATTAATTTTCGCTGATTTATTTCATTCAGTAATTTTCGGACAGAAGAATAAAAATTATAGTTCTATATAAACGTTTATTATATAACGGGATGCACCAACTGAGATTTTACAGTCCAAGGGAGAGGCTTTTTCCCATCAGTGGGATATATCAACAAGGTAATAGACAAAATGTTTAGCTACTCAAATATTTAATCAAAAACGCAAGTACATAACATTACTATATTACTCGTAATAGGTTAAACATAAAAAGACTCTTTTAAGTATCAAGGATACTTTTTACCTTAAGTTTTGACCTTAAGGACAATGTTGACATCGAAAGGGAGTGTAGGATTTTAGTGGTCCGAGATGTTGGCTCGAATAGCCGTACTTAACTAGTTAAAATAACACTTTTTAGGGCAAGTTTCTAGACTTTTTATAGAGGTCTGTGGGTCAATAGCACCAAAGGTCGTTAAATGTCTTACACGTCCTATGTAACAATATTTTCAGAATGATATTGTATCTACTAAGCTTTTGGAGTGCCTCTGGCATGTTCGTACATACACAAGTGGATTGTTCAGAGGCTGATTGTAAAGAAGTATTTACCTCAATTAATAAGTTCTAAGTGTAACTAATATAAATGTGTCCATGTTAGGTTTTATATTAGTTAGGTTACTCTTCTGCCAATAAGCTACATAGGCATAAAATAATAAGGATTATGAAATGCATTCCATCTTATATTAGCAACATAGGCAACGTAAAAGTATGTCTTACAAAGTCTCCTGCCGCGTCTGTCTGTGTGTTCGCGTTAAGGTATTGTACTACCTGTGCGAAGCCGAGGCTGGTCGCTAGTATTATACATATAACACTGTAAACTAATCTTAATATGAACATATGCGTGGAAATATTGATATTTTATTGAAATAACGTTTCAACCAATAAGTTATTCTCGATTAAGCACATCAAACATCACTTTATACATATTAATGATGATGATGAAATAGATCATAAACAGATGTAATCATTATGCATGATTAATTATATCCCCAGAACGTTACAATCAATGTTACAATCAATGCTACAATCAATGTCACAAACAAAGTTACAATTATTGTTATAATCAATGTTACAATTAGTGTTACAATCATTGTTACAATCAATTAATAATTATCAATAAGACACGTACCAGTAGAAATTTTGGAACAACTATTAGTAGATCACACATTTTTTTGTCCCGTGTTGGACCGAGACCACAACACTGGGCGCCAGTGATAATGGCGAGGTGACCACATAAATCACGGGTGGAGTAGTAGTATGAGACTTTGACTGCAGTCAAATATTATTTACTATTTACTCATTATTGAAAATTTGAGGAAAATATAAATAATAATAATAATAATAATATTTATTTAAATAATAGGTACAATAATTTATAATAAATGACTAATTAATTTATAAAATACATTTGTTGTTGTTTGCCCGAACTAGATTGAACCTGTGGCTCGGGCGAAGAAGTGCTTACAAACTATTTTAGCAATATAAATTTACATAACTACAATTCAATAATAACATTTTAATAACCTGCATAAGCAACTAGCAGTACCGGTAATAAGTGGGTCAATAATAATGATGCGTTAAGATAGATCAGCAAAATTTTTATTTGCTTACTTGAAGTAACTGCTCAGTTTGCTCATACGACAAAATTTGTAAATAATTATATAATATGTTCTTACAGTTAACATAATTTAATTTATAAATACTTAACTCTCTATTTAATTTATTATATAAAAATGGACCTAGGAAAGAAAGAAATCTATTTGAAAAAATGAATTTTGAAACTGATTGTGAGGCGCAGACTATATCTTTTCGTCTTTTGTTAGTAACATCTTCGTGATATGTAAGCAATGTGTGCTGTTTTAGTACTGTGTGATATATGAAAATTTGGCGGACAGTCATCACCTTGCACGATTTATATAACATAATTGTGGGAAAAATGAAAGGTCGCGTTGTGGCTACTTTTAGAATTGCTCTTTGAGCTCTTTCTAGTGGCAGTAATATTGTTTTTAGTGCTCCACCCCATGAAGTTATGCAATATTGGATGATAGATTGACATAAAGATAAATACACTTGAATGATTAATTTTAAATCTGCTATAGCTCGCAGTTTTTTAAATACATACATTAATTTACGAACTCTACTTACCAAACTATCTATGTGTTTTCTAAAAGAGAGGATGTCGTCGATTATGATGCCTAGATATTTTACATTATTGGTTTCCTGGATAGTAGGACAATTACACATATATATGCACTCTCATTTTCATATGTCAACATATTTTGATTAACTATTTTGTTGTTAGCTATCTATATAAAAATAGATTAACTCATCTCTCGCTCTTGTCAATTCATTAATACTTAAATTTTAAGTCTAGAATGTTCTAAACTGGGTTGCTGAAAATGTTTTAGAATAATTAATGAGCTGGTAATTTGTTATTTGATGTTACGACTACAACTCAAACATAATAAGGCAAAGATAAAACAGTTTAGTAGTTTTCTTCTCTGTTTGTCAACAATTTGTTTTATTTAGTATGTACAACGTATGCGACGTTGTCCTTTGTATACAGTTACATCGTAGAATATCTTTGCATAAAATTTAATAATATACAAAGCTTTATCCATCAACAGATTCTCAGCGTTCTATCGTGCTTGAAAATGAAGGACGGCAACAGGTCGTATCCACGATCCAGTGTCTGCGAGGGAGTGCCGCTATCTGGTAAGAACATTCACGTAATGTAATATATCTTAGTCGTATCTATTTGTATAATAGCCTTTGGAAATAATTGGATGAACACGTTGATCGACTTACGTGCCTACGTTATTCTTACCTCTTGGTTCCGAGACATGTAATTGATTTCTCCTTTGCGACCATTCTTAGTAGCATGTTAACCGTGTTATCTGTTCAATAAATAATAAATGTTTGTATTAAGAGGTATATTGAATTAAAGTGGTTAGAGGGACATCATCGGGAATAAAAATTACTTCGTGATCTAATCGGCAATTTTATATTTTTTTAAGAAAAGAAGCCTAATAATTTTGATTATCTTTTCACTGTATTTTGTCAAACTCATTATAATTATTGATATTGCTGTATCGTTTACAACATAACGTCGAAAACATAAGCAAACAGAGTTTTAGACCGTATCAGCGTGATTTTTTAGAGATTAATGAGATTTGCAGCCGTGTCCGAATTGGCTGTAATGCCTTCTTGACTAACACTATCTCAGACTCTAAACCAGACAAAGACGACAAAAAATTTTAATTGTTCGTGTTATATTGCGAGATATCTTCAAGAAGATAATTCTTATTTTATGTATCACTATATTTTGCTTTACGTTAAGATATATTTTTTAGTAGCCTATATGTTATTATGATGTGTAAACAATAATACTGTAAAAATTCATAAAAATCCGTTCAGTAGTTTTGCGTGAAAGAGTAACAAACATCCATTCATCCTCACAAACTTTCACATTTGTAATATTTGTAGGCAGGTGGGATAGGAAAGCTGTCTGAAAGATAAGTGTTACGAACAAACGGTTTAACGAACGTTGTAATATAGTTACCAAGTAGTTCATGGCTTGCGTAATCGTTAGATCTCAAACCTATTGTATATTGTAAAGGCTCATGTGTTAAATGGGAATAAATTGGAATCAAGAGCTCGCCAGCATTCTTCGTGCAACATTGTCAACAAACCGATTCTAATTAATTCTTGCCCAAAACAAATATTTATGTGTTGTATAGGTAGCTGCGATAGCTCAGTAGGGAGACGAACAGACTGCAATGCAGAGGGTCTCGGGTTCAAACCTACGTCACGCACCTCTGACTTTCGGAAGTTATATGACTTTTCGAAATTATGTGCGTATTGATTAACAATTATCGCCTGCTCCGTGCTTCGGAGGGCACGTTAAGCCGTCGGTCCCGGCTGCCATGAACATCTATGGCAGTCGTTATTGGAAAGTCAGTGCCCTATAATATCCTGACACTGGTCTGGCCTTAAGCTATCTTTAGCCTTCGGGTTGCGGAGGTCAGGTGTTAGCCGCTACGTGTAAAAACTGATATCCAGTCAAATCCGGTTAGACCAGAGTGACTTGGGAATAATAAAGACTAGGGAGAAGAAGTATAGTTATTAAGAGCCTTTGGTTTTAGTGTTTATAAATGTATGAGTATTTTAAGTTATCCATAATTTTAGGGTTTGTCTCGATTTATAACAATGCGATACAATACAAACGACGAATTGCAATTTTTGAAATGGCACACCCAGTTTTAGTTATTTTTCTTTTATAACTTAATATTCACCACAATATGAAAATATATACCGACTCCAAGAGTCGCTTGGAAGGTAATTGCTAGTACTACTGAGGTAGGCTGTGCTGATTAGATCCTGCCACTTAATCCAAAAATCATTTAATTTACATCGACGCAGACCTTTAATTTTATTACACGGAGGACTACGAGAATGTTAAATTAGGAGATTTTAATATATTTATTCATTTATTTTAGAGTTACTGGACTGTAAACTAAATATCTGATGCCCAAGGACAATACTTAGGTAGTACGTAGTTATAACGAAGCAATATATTTTCGTCAAACAACGCAGACACAAGGGTTAAACAAATTCAAATGTTGAAATGAGTTCACACGCCTCTCTCGAGAATAAGTTGATATGAAGTGGCTTTCAAACATAACGTGTTGTGCTTATTTTCATTGCATGTATTTATATTTATAATATTCAAAATCTTTATTTACAGCTACATCCATTCATATTTAAAGTTTTTGTTAATAAATTGACTGCCATGAAATAAACAGAATAATACATATTCCATCATTGTTCACGGTCACCGTGGCGGTGTTTAAAGGGTTAATTAATATGCATTAAATTTCAAATAACGCTATTTCGGGAAGTGGATATTTAGTTTCTGCTTTCCAAATATCGGTGGGGAAAATGATATCAAATTATTTCATTGTCTTTGCATACAAATTAAATCTATGGAATATCTAAAAGTACAAATATCTAAAAGACTCTATGAACATTTAAAACTTTTTGTCAGGTCAATGATTTGCACTCTATAAAACAACGTTGGCTTGTTTGGGACTAGAGGCAATAAAAACATTAACTATCTTTACTAATATTATAAATGTGAATGTGAATGAGTTTGTTTGTTTGTTTGTAACGCTTTCACGCCTTAACTATTTGACCGATCAACATGGAATTTTGCACGTCAGGGGGTACAGAATAAGACATAAGGTACCTTTCATCCAGAAAAAATACATTTACAAAAACGTCCGCACAATTTTTGTAAAAAGGGGTACTAAGTTTTTACTTCGCGTATTAATATATAGATATAAGAATCCTGAATGTTAAATGGCCAATAAATATAAGAAGGCTAAATGGCCTAAAATATTACACTTAACATAATGTACGTACTGTCTAGACTCAGAAGTTATAACGTTAATAATTTTCGTAAATATTTCCTTACGCAAAATCTTAACAGGTTGACAAAGAGTCAAGAGCTTTACTTCCAGACGGTTTTAATGTTATCTCACCGCCCCACAGTGGTCCGGATTTTCAAAAAGGTGGACATAGTATAGAAAATATTATTTGATTTAACAAAAAATTGTTTTCGATTGAAAATTTAGTGCTGATTGATACCTATTAATACAATTTTTCAAAATAATTGCTCCTCGTCAATAAAATATATAAAAGAAATGTATGGGAGAAAGTCTATTTTATTTTTACTCCGTTTAGTAACAAAGTATAGTAATTAAACCTTATATTCTGATAAGCATATGTTGCCCTTAACATGATGACATAATTATAAATTGCTTGCGTGTCTCTGCGGCCTTGTGGCCTACCAATGCTTCAAAGTTTAGGATCTTTATGTTAAATTATCTTAATATTATTAACGAGTTTTTCGATTGAAATGAATTTAAAATATCACTTATTATTGTTTTATCAAACAAGCATTTAAACACGTACTTTGTGTTTATTATATTTTTATGAAAAAATCATTTGTTGATATTTTTTATTGATTCATGGTTGAACTTGTTGGTAACACTACCATCGTGACTCATCTTAAAAGAAACAATTAGAAATAGATATAGCCTTGAAAAGGGCTATTTTCAGTAGACCTGAAAAGGACTATTTTAAGTTGTCCTGAAAAGGACTATTTTAAGAGATTTATTTAACAAACTCAATTCTATCAATAACAACATCACTAAATCTGTCACGTTCACGCTAACGGATCATCTTCAGACTGCAACTTCTGTAGATCCGTTCGTTATTTCCGTCGTTTGTGGTTCTTTGGAACCAAAGCCTTGCTTCACAAAATCCACAAGTATTTCCATTTGCTGTTTGTATTCTTCTTGCGTCAATTGCTTCTTCGCAGCTTTTAGTTTCTTATTGGTACCTCGTGCAGTCCACATCTTAAAGTCCATGTTGTAAGATATGTGTGAAATACACTCCATACAACGGATCTACATAATATAAGAGTAGAAAGTCCATATTTATAAACATTTTCTCGAACAGGTCTTGAAAATATTTATGACAACTTCAACGTCCATCTCAGTCGGCTTAGTACGGCAAATATTGCAGGCAGATACAGACGAAGTATCTGTCATAATAATGGCCACTTTTCCGTCGATCATTGTCATATGAAAGTTGTGAGTAATCACCAGCCCAGCCCATTTTATAGGATTGATGTTTTCTTTTTCTTCTTTCAATGCAGCTTCTTTTTGCTTGATGTATTCTGCTGTCTCTTTACAAAACTTGAACTTAATGGTCCTGCAATAATGTGTTGAAAGAAGGTGAGGGGTTTTCCCATATGGTGGTATTATTAGAAACTAATTTACGAGGGACAAGACTTGATATGAAAACCAATGAATCATTGAAATCTACATCTTCACTTCTTTGCTTGTAGGTTCTTTGTGAAGAAGCTCCATCGAAACCCCATTTTCTGACTAACTTCAATCCTGCAGTTGACGAATCAAGCTCGGTACCGGTAACTTATAAACTCTTCTGGACTATCACATCCAACAGGGCTTGAAGCTTCACTCTGGTTACTCTCTTAGTAATTTCCAAATCATGTGGATAGCATCTCTTTTATCTTCAGAGAGTTTGTGATACGATAGTAATACTGGAACCTCACAATCCAACAACACTTTCCTTAAACTTTCGACAGATTCAATGAAGTATAAAGACCCAGAGCATGATCTTTGTCAAAAGATATTTTTGTATTTTTGTATTTGTGTGTTAACAATGTGGTTTGAACAATTGCAACACTATCAGGGTTCTTTGTTATGAAGTCAATAACACAAGCTAAGTCATTTTACTTGTCTATCCTAAGTCTTGCGACTAATGCGAAAGTGAGTTCTTCTGGCGAATAGTCTCAAAGAGACTCTGAACGTCTTTTCTTTTGTTTGTTGCTGACGGAATCATAGCTATAGTAGCAGTATCGATGTTAACTGAAATATTGTCTGGCAATATGTTTTCGATAACTTCATATTGGGCTTAAAAATCTCAGATAAATTCACAGTAGTGCAATTTGGCCAACTGATATTTGATTGGAACTACTCAGCATGTCTATTCATGAAAGCTTTTAGATTTCTGGAAGCACTTGCCCATCTGCGATTGATATTACTGACATGACTCTTCACAAAAGTCTTGATTATTTCTAAATCTTCCGAACATATTTTTAGTGGGTGAGTAGAAAAATAGCTTCATAGAGCCGTGTCCAATTTTTTATATCTTCTTCAACACGGAGAAACATAAAATGTCCAAGTTAGCACAAATCCAGCTATAATGAAACTCACTAAACACTTTCACTTTGCACGGATAATTAGACATGTTCTTTTCTCAATGGTTAAGAAACAAGTGCCCTTCATTGTTTCATGCACAGATGTTAATAACAAACACGCGCTCGCAAGTTAAGTTATTAATTTAAATTATTATTTTATCAAGAGTAGTCAGTCAGTTACAAATAGTCGACGAAACATCACGAATCATCAATTGTATAACTAAAGTTGAAGATTTTTATTAATATTTTTTAATATAATAAAGTCAATACCTGCCATGAATGTGTTTATTTTAATTCTTATTTTATCAAAAAATAATAATTAGAATTCATTTCAATTGAAAAATTTGTTAATAATTAAGAAAATTCCAAACTGAAATTTTAAACTTTGAAGCATCGGAGGCGCCAAGGCAGCAGGGATACGCAAGCAATTTATATGTCGTTGTGTTATGGCTAACAGGTACTTACCAGAATATAAGGTTTGCTTGCCATACTTTGATACTGAACGGAGAAAAAAAAATAGATTTTCGCCCATATATTTTCTTATCAATATATTTTTTTTTAATTAAGGAGCAATTTTTTTATATGTTGTGGTAACAAGTATTAGTCAGCGATAAATTTTCTATCGAAAACAATTTTTTGTTAAGTGAAATAAGCAATTTCGATACTACGTCCACCTTTTTGAAAATCCGGACCACTGTGCGCCCTAACTCTACATCACTTGGAAAATTAGACGGTTCACTCTCAACGCAGAACGTCTTAGCGTTACCGTTTATGAATATAGTATTTTAGTTTGGCGACGAATAATTGCACATATTTAGTTGGCAGGATATTACCATATAAACATTTACATATAAATACACTTTATTTTATAAATATTTATATCTTTGGCTGCATGGATGGCGTAGTGATTTAAGTGGTTGCTTCGCCACTGCCGCCGCGCCGAGTTTTGTGTGATCCACATATGATTGCTCCAGGTCCGAGTTATATGTGTTCGTTGTTTGAATGTTTGTAAAGTCCCCCACGATACAAGAATTATTCCTACTGCGTGAGTTGTCTTTATAAAGAAGAGAAAGAGAAGAGAATACAAAGATGCGCCTCACCGTACTTAGATTGCACGATAATTGTCAACCCTAAGAAGAGTGAACTTACACATTAGGTAGAAACGATAGCGTACAATTTTCAATACATGACCGTACTATATTTATAAGTCAAAGATCTCTTTTAAAATAAAATAAGTACTTAGTTGTAGGTAAGTACTTATAAATTCCATGTCTAGAACTGCGCGTTGTGCCTCGTTCCGCCGCTACTCGAAAATACCACATCGACTCTATGTCACGAGCGCATTCCCAACCAACAATTTCAAATATGCAAGATTTCGTCTGATCACCCTTTGTACATAGAACCGTAGAAATATACAATCAACTTTTTTAATATTAACTCAGGACGTCGAGAAATGTAAAAGGAATTACACTCTCATACAATTGTTGTAAAACAATGTAGTGACTAATTAATAAAATAAAAGGTCAAACGTATTTTAGCACAAATAGGAAGCTAATAATAAATTCAATTCTAAATATATTATTAGGGCATGCCTAATAAATTTGGCTGTACAAATGAAGTAGTGTTTTAAGTAGCCTCGTCACTACTTCGGCGCAAATTGTTGTAGAATCAATCCCCACAAGATAATAATTTGTGTGCACCAGAACCGAGTCACTGAGTCTGAGTGCTCTTTGAGTCCGTTGTTTAAATGTTTGTTGTTATGTTAGTTCCTGACTTATTTCACTATACTTGTTCAAAATATCACACGTAGTTCTGAAGGTCACAATAAGCTTCAATGCTAAACCTTAACAAAAGGGTGTTTTAATTACTAATTGAAAATGTTGATTTAAATATTTTGTTAGCGGTAAACTAAATCAGAAAATGTGGGTATTAACTATTGTCTCCTGTCCTGTCTGTCTCCTGAGATACAATTTAATAACTTAGTTCAAGGGACAGTGCTTCTATGTAAATGTGATATTGAGGGCGATAATAAAGATTAATAATGTCCTCCAGATCGCCGGCGGCCAGTCTTAACGGAGACTGGCCATCTGCGCAGGAGATATTATAGTGCACAAGTGTGTGCGCAAACAAAAATGCACTCTCTGTTCCCTAACTCTCGTGATCCGATGGGACGGTAATACGACACGACCGGATAGAGATCAGGCGCAGGACCAACGGCTTTACATAAACGACTTTGCATAATATATAGGCTATATCCGTCAAGTGTAAGGTTTTTTTAATTCGTTTGTTAAATTCGTTTAGTACTAAACTCAGCATAATTATTTTTATAGTTCGCAGTTTTCGTTATATCGATAAAAGTAATACAATCTAAGTGAATTAAAACTTATTTGCGCCCACTAAAGCGTATCTTCTACATATTTGGCTGCGCACCACTGCAAGGACGTCACACGCTTTACTCTTCGACTGGAGAGGCAATAAGTGTAACCAAATATTTAAAGGTTTCACTCACGCACCCAAACACAATATCATCGTGCGAAAAAAATAACTCAAGCGTCGACTGATTCTTGGATTATACCTATGCAAAATTGGGATAAATAATCATATCGACTGGACACATAAAACGATATCCAATAAAAAAGAGGAAGATAGTGCAGCCCCTTCGGGCACGCCACAATCGTGGCGGTAAGGCCCGTTTTTGAGGAGTGGCTGGAAAGGCGGCATGGCGCCTTCACCTTCCGGTTGACACAGGTAATGACTGGCCACGGTTATTTTGGCCCGTTCCTGTGTCGCATAGGCCAGCAGGAGACGCCCGGATGTCATCACTGCGGCGACTGCCACGATGTTGTTGTGGACACAGCGCTGCACACTTTGGCGGAATGCCCCGCCTGGGCATCGCAGTGCCGTGAGTTGATCGCGGCAGTCGGACTGGTTGCCCTCTCACTCCCAGCCGTGGTTCAGTCTATGGTCCGAAGTGAGAGATCGTAGAACGCCGTCGCCTCCTTTTGTGAGGAAGTAATTTCCATCAAGGAGGCGCCGGAGTAGAAGAGGGAGCGCTTAAACCCTCTCCCCAACCGCAGAACCGGGCGCCCGAGGGCGCGAGATGACCTCCAGCCACCCTGAGGTTTGACCTGGGAGTGGAGGGCTACGTGGGCCTGCTCGCCACCCGATCAGCACCAGGTCCGAGAGGCGGCGTGCGTGTTCCCACGTGCAACCAAAGCGAGTTTCCTAAGGTTGTGGCCAAGGTTCTTGGCAAATTGGACCAATGGCTGTTATAACTGTCGATTCCACGTTCCACATATCAACAATCTCGCAAGCTGAGTCTAGATATTATATGATGTATTTATATTTTTTTCGATATATCGGCAGTGATTGAGGAGTGTCCGTTCAAAACTAGCTATTTACATCCAAATGAATTTTACAGAAAATGCCAAAAATGAATAATTAAAAACGCCCAATATATAGAATAATTTTGTGTGGCATGTTTTACAAGATATAGTTGTCTAGTCATCTTTATTAATTTTTATTTTTAATACTTTGTCTATTATTTTATTTAAATTAAGAAGTTTGTAAGTTTTAGATCATTTCGTAAAAAGACAGGTATGATAAAAAAAAATTTGTTTGACAATGACAATCTATTTTTTTTTTGAGTGAATGTTCGATAAGTTAGCATCGGAATCCAGCCATACTGCCTAACTTAGAATATCTTTCCCGTTATAGTCTCTAACCTCATAATAACCTGCCACGCAGTATTTGGACACTTTTGTTCAACATCTCAATCAAGTCAACGAAATAATAAAGTAAATAGATCATTATGATTAGAAACTCTATAATCGTAAAATAAAATATGTTTAAATAATGTAAATAGAAGGTTTTGAGCAAAATTAATATTTTTGAATTGTGTTTTGGCCTGTAAATAGTAAGTTTTGATCAAATTCATTTACGAAATTCAAAAAATTCATGTCTCTGAACTCGAATCAGAAAAAAACGAAACGAGCTCAAAATGTAAATAGCTAGTTTTGAACGGACACTCCTCAATTGTCGAATAATATGTTATTTATGGTGCAGTGTTATGAAAATGTCCTCTAAAACGAATTTGGGTTGCGGCGGCCGATCAGAACGGAACTGCTCACCAGCGCAAGAGATATTATAGTGCACAAGTGTGTGCGCATACACAAGTGCAATCTTTGTTTGTAAATCTCATAATGGGACGCCGATCTGTTATGACCTGAGAGAGAACAGGCGCAGGAGCAATGGCTTTATGTGCTTTCCGGGGTTCGAGGTTATCTAACACCACCAACTACCTACCTGGCTGCTATTCAAATTTCTTGGCAGAATAGCCCAATAACTTTTTGGCCCGTTACGCGAACAGAGATTTTAACCCCAGACCTCATGCGCAACAGTCACAAAACACACAAAACATGATTAGATACATGATATTTAATAAACATATTGCTTAAATTATATATTTTTAACAACTATGTTTTATTGTCTAAAAATATAGTTAAGTCACGATCGCATATAATTAGTAATTATATATAACATTCGCGTAAAAGTAAGACATTGACACACAAAGCATTGTTTTATAAGTGATAAAAGTTTGTTATCATATGAAGATATTAGTTACTCAATCACGTGTTGAACGGATTTGGTTACGTAATGAAACATATGAAATGAGACGAACATAATGATAAAAGATAGTCTAGAGCTGGATGTAACACATATGAAACTTTTTATGCCGGTGAGGTTTACCGTGGGATTCACAACGTTATTTCAACATCGATTAATTTGAATTTTAAATTGAAATTCTAGGAAGAATTTCAAAGTGAAAATAAAATATTATGACGGTCCACCGTCAAGAGACAATTTGAGTGATATTTTTAATTTACCTTAGCTTCATCACTGACGGGGAATTATGACCATAATTTGTTTGGTTCGTTACGGCGCGGTGATCAAATTAAATAAGATGTTCACTGCTATTTTGGTTCCATGTTTTTATTTTAGGAAGTACTTTAATATAATATTACTAAGTTAATATATTGTTGAACTTATGGCACAATGATTAAAGTCTTTATTTATTTTTCATTTATTTATTCATTTAATTATGGCACTCCAACGACTTATTCACTAATACACTCTAACATAATTTAATGTTAAACATACAGAGAGAATTTGCCACTTACAGGTGTGCACAGCACTTACAACATTCAAGGTCGTATATACAAGATTAAAATAAACCAAATGAATTAAAATAAGATTAAACTAGATAAAATTCAATCACAATAAAATAAATAAAAAAAAGTTAAATTATATTACATTTAATAAAATTACACATAAATTAAATCTAAAATTAAATCAAATTAACTAATAACCATTTAAAATGAAAATAACAATTAAACTAGATACAAGATTAATAATTATTAATTACACAATAATAAATCAATTCCAAGTCAAAAATAATAAATTAAAAATAACAAACAACAAAGGTTTAATTCGCTTTGTTGACTGCACGGATTGCGTGGTGGCTCAAGTGGTCGCTTTGACACTGCCACTGCGCCGAATGTTTGGGGTTCGATTCCCACACGGGACAAACATTTGTGTGATTTACAAATAGTTTTTCCGAGTCTGAGTGCTATTTATGACTATAATGTTTGCATTCAAAATCCCTGCGACTCAGGAATTATTCCTAACACGGGAAAAGTATTTTTTAAGAAATAATAAAAATATATCTGGTTCTGAGGCTTGGATGTTCCTAGAGCTTATTGCTTATATGGTTGTTAAATTACTTCGCAAACGGAGAATAGGTTTTAATTGGTTGCCCTAGGAAAATAATTATCTCATTATATTACTGCGCTAAGGATTAACAGTGCTTCGACAACGCAGCGGTAGCGATTGCGACTGCTATGCGTGAGGTTTCGGTTTGATGCTCGGGCCGGGCATAGTCTTATTGAGTTTGTCTGCCAAAAAATTTACGATGGCAACATTACGTTTGGAACTGTGCCTAGTAGCAACAGGTTTGCCCCATATTATTTCAGACCTTAGACAATAGGTAAGGAGATATACCCACATCTCTTTCTCAGGTCTCAATGTTATACCATACGTATATTATATGAGTAAATTGTAGTGAAACTAATTTAGTGTTAAGTAAAACCCGACAAATAATACCGAGAGCTCGGCCTTACCTCGGCCCGAGTTTCCTCTTACCGGAAAGAACACTTAGGGTTGCCACAAAGTCTATAATTCCACATACCTACTAAACCTCATTTACAAGTAGTTAACGTTAATTTAAGAACTTAATATCTATATTATACTAGCTGTCCCGAAAGACGTTGTCGTGTAAACAAGAAAAAAAAACCCAAATCTAACCATCCTTGAACCCACATGAACACACACACAAATTTTTATCGAAATCGGTCCAGCCGTTTAGGAGGAGTTTAGTGACATAGACACGTACTGTAGAATTATATATATAAAGATATTCATATTTTATATATAATTTTCGCACTACAACCTTTGTGTGCCAAAAGACTTTACAATCAAAGCACAGCAAGTACACCCGAACACAAAACAGCTATTGAATTTGGATCATATAGATGTAGATTGCATTATTATATCACTCTACCTGCCTGGCTTTCAGTGATCACATGGTTAATTATCGTATGTTTATATTGTCGTAATACCTTATGATATGTCCTTTACCAAAACCACTCGTAACCAATAACTAATCAGTTTTGAACGTTAAGGTTAGTAAAATAAGGTTCAAAGTGGCGCGCACTTGGTGGCTCGTATCCAAGCCGGTAACAAATATACGGTACAAATGTAGCGGCTCGTATGCGAACCTCTGTCAAAGGGCAGGTTAACATAGCTCCTATTAACAATGCTTTCGATACAACGTGAGCCGAAGTAAGTTTACTCGATATACAGTGCAATGCTCCATTGTCAATTGGTAAATCGGTTATTGGATATGTAATACAATCGGTCAACGTGGTCGATGAAACTTGAAATGATTTACTGAATTTTGGTATTTCGTACATGCTAAACAGTCCCTCACAGAACAGCGAGCGAATGCCGTGTTGAAACGTAGTTGCTAGGCAACGAATACGGACTACGTGCTTCGGAATATGTAGGTATGCGAGCGTGCATTATATCTAAGTAGGTAGCTATTATTGGGAAAACTTTTAGTTAGCTATAGACTATCTTCAATTAATATACAAGGTTAATTGAAAATAAGCAGCGATAGCTCAGTGGGGAGACCAACAGACTGCAATGCAGAGGGTCTCGGGTTCGAACCCACGTCACGCACCTCTGACTTTCGGACGTTATATGACTTTTCGAAATTATGTGCGTATTGATTGACAATTATCGCCTGCTCCGTGCCTCAGAGAGCACGTTAAGCCGTCGGTCCCGGCTGCCATGAACATCTATGGCAGTCGTTATTGGGAAAGTCAGTACCCTCTAATATCCTGACACTGGTCTAGCCTTAGGGTATCGTATCGTTAGCCTTCGGGTTGCAGAGGTCAGGTGGCAGCCGCTCCGTGTAAAAACTGATATCCAGTCAAATCCGGTTAGACTAGAAAAGCCGACCCCAATTGACTTGGGAATAATAAAGGCTAAGGGAGAAGAAGTTAATTGAAAATAATAATAACCGTTTACCCGTGACTTATACATACACTGCCGGTCAAAAGTTTGAGACCACCTACATCAAAGTTGCAAATGGATGTAAAACTCAAAATAAAAAGCTAAACATGAAAGGATTTATTGTGATATTTATTAAGTATGGCAAATGCAATTAAATATAAATAAAAAATATTAAATATTTCGACAATTTAACTTAAAATATATGTTGACAAGCTAAACAGCTTTTTCATCAAAAAACCCTCCCTTGCATTGAATCACTTTGTTGACAAGTCTTGGCATGCGGGCAATCAATTTGTCGATTGTTTCTTGTGAAATATTGTTCCAGCTTTCTTGCAATGCTCTCCACAAATCTTCTTGTGAGCTGGGACAACAACTGCGCACGTTTCTGTCCAGCTCTTCCCACAATAGTTCTATAGGGTTAAGGTCGGGGCTCTGAGCGGGCCACACCATGTTTTTTAACACCCCTTCTGCTTCTTTTGTATCTAAATAACCCCGGCATAATTTGGAGCTGTGTTTAGGGTCGTTGTCTTGTTGGAAAATAAAGCCATCTCCAACTAGCCGAAGTCCCGATGGTACAGCATTACACTCCAATATTGCTTTGTACTGCTCCTTTTTCATAATTCCTTCGACTCGTACCAAATCTCCAGTTCCACGGCTCGAGAAACAACCCCAAACCATAACGGAACCACCGCCATGCTTCACTGTGGGCAGGACACAGTCTGGCATCATCTTTTCCTCGGCACTCCGCCGAACAAAAACACGTCTTTTGCTCCCAAACACTTCAAATTTGGACTCATCTGTCCAAAGAACTCTTTTGAGGTCTTCTTCACTCCAGTCTCGATGGGTAAGGGCCCACTGCATTCTCTTCTTTTTGTTTTGTGGCCTTAAGAGAGGTTTTCGCACTGCTACGCGACCAAATAACTTAGCGTCTCTTAGTCTTCTTTTCACTGTGGTCAACGACACAGGTGTAGACCGGGATTTGTTCACTTCAGCGCGGATTTCTGGTGCTGTCAGGCGTCTATTCCGCTTGCTTGTTACCACGATGAACTTATCCTCGCTAGAAGTGGTAGCTCTCGGCCTTCCCGACCGCGAACGATCTTGATTATTGCCAGTCTCCTTGTATCGGGTTATTGTGTTATGAACACAAGTCTTCGACAACTTGAGCTGAGTAGCAATCGCACGTTCAGATTTGCTTTCGTTGTGTAAAGCAATGATGACAGCACGAGTTTCACCGCTAATTTGGCGTACTTTTCCCATAATGAGATGTCTTCACTGTAAGAACGACGAGCTCGGACTAACCAAGATTAAGAAATATTTACTCCATGGAAACTCAGGTGTTCACAGTGTTTTAGGAAGTTAAAATTTCCTAAAATTCTGTTAACACAAAACAAAGCCCAAATAATGAATAATAGTCAGGTAACAATAATATTACAATGACTTTAGCGCGCGGTCCGCACGCGGCGCCCATTGATGTTTCTAGACAAAAGACCTTTGTACGATGATTACATAAAAATAAATAGAAATAATGACTTCGAAAAATAGTTAAATATCTATTGTATATGCAGGTGTTCAAATTAATTGTTTATCATATGTATTTTTAACAAATTTTATTGTGAAACAATATTTTAACTTGTGGTCTCAAACTTTTGGCCGGTAGGGTATATCACTTGACAACATTTGCCCTACCTCTTTTCAAAATTAATTATTTGACTTCTTTTTCATACAAAATCATCATCGTCTACTCAGCCGAAAGTTGTTAAGTATGATGTAAAGAAGACAAAAAGTTTCTTAGTATTTTTCATTTAAACCTACATAAAGTATACTTATACGTACTAAATCGTTTGGTTTTTTGACTAAATAGCGTTCTATGGCATTGTACTAGGATGACGTAATAGATAACGGTATTATTTATAAAGTAATTTAATATCAAACGTGACATAAATAAACACACGATGCATGCGTTAAGTAGGTAAATTCGAAGCGACATACGTTGACGCACAATGGTGTGACGTTGACGCACAATGGTGTGACGTTGCCAGCCTGTAATTGCTTGTCGACCAATATAGCGCTAAACTATTAACTTGAAGTAGAGCTATCATATTTATAGCAACACACCTCTATCTACCACTTCTATACTATCAATACTAATATTATTGTTCCGGCTTCGACGTCACAGCCGGCCCCGGGTACCAACATCACGCGCACGCACGAGCCTCGTCACCGAGCGAGAGCGCATGCGTGTGAGGGAGACGCGCCGACGCCGGTGCGCCCCGCTACGACCAACGGAGGCCTCGACACTTCGCCGGGCGCTCCGACCCGGACCGCACGCGCGCACGGACGACGACCAACGTACAAGATTTACTCAGATTTAGTTAGACAGACCCCTGTATTGTATACTTCTCACATTAATGTTGTTCGTATTGGCATTAAACAATGTAATTACGACGTCTACGAGTCTCATTCATCTCCAACCACAACAGCGAAGCACGCACAGTTCGCAAACATTGGTCCTTCGACGAGAAAACGAACCAGAAAATGGCGACGCCACGTGCACGACGAGATTAGAAGTCAGAACACTGCAGAAGATAGTGAGTTCGTTCCAATTTCCTTCTTTATTTCCAATTTCAAATTCCATTAAAACAGCGCTACACGTGCACGGCATGGGTTGGGCGTGACATTTTCTCATGTGTGATTGCATCATTCTTCACTCGCATTCTTAAAATGCGTGCACGAACTTGCCGCGTGGCCAATTGATTGTTTTGCAGCTGATTGCCACCCGCATTTTATATATTAATCTACAGTTTCATCAAAACCTTTGTTAGCCCTCTGCTCACGCTTGCCTTTTTTTTTTTTTTTTTTTTTTCTTTCTTTCTTTCTTTCCGCTAGATACTTGCACAGGCTCGCTACCTATTTGCATTCAAAATGAGTGAAACGCGGTTCAAAGAACTAATTAAAACACGTGCTAGCGTTAAAGCTAAATTAACACATTTCAATAACTTTTTAAAATCGTTACTATGTAGCGAATCACTAACAGAAACACAAATCGCAGAATTAAAATGCCGTGTTTCCAAAATGGATTCCTTAGCGTTGCAATTTGACACCATACAGACCGAGATCGAGGCGCTGGCTGACTCCGACGATGAAGGCATTTACGACGAGCGCATGCAGTTCGATGACAAACTGTTCGCACTGCTAGCGCAAGCCACCACGCTGCTCAACGCGGCCGCGAGGCGCCGTGACGTGATCAAGGCGGCGCGACGCGACTCCAACGCCTCCGACAGCGGGGCCGAAGGCGCACGCCAGGATTTCGTGAGACTGCCTAAAATCAACCTGCCTTCCTTCGACGGCAACTTTCAGCACTGGCTCGGATTTAGAGATATGTATATTTCCTTAATACACAACAACAAAACTATTAGTCAAATCAACAAATTTCACTACCTGCGTGCCTCTGTAAAAGGCAGCGCAGCTTTAATTATTCAAAGTCTAGAGTTCAAAGCAGACAACTATGACATAGCTTGGAATTTATTATTACACAGATTTGATAACGAAAGACTTCTAATAAACAATCATGTAAATGCAATTTTTAGCTTGGAACAATCTCACAAAGAATCTAGTACATTCTTAAGAAACATTGTAGATGTTACTAACAAAAACTTGTGTGCACTCTCAAGTTTAGGGCAACCTACCGCCCACTGGGACACACTCATAATTTACATAATGTCTAAGAAATTAGATATGAAATCCTTCCGAGAATGGGAAGAGCACCGTAACACCATAGATACTTATCCTACACTCAAGCAATTCTTAACATTTTTAACCAACAGAGCAGACTTGTTAGACACAATTCAACAAGAAATGTCACACAAAAATTATTTTCAGAACAAACACACAGATTCAGATTACAGATCTAAACAGACAGATTCAGACTACAGAACAAAACACACAGATTCAGATTACAGATCTAAACAGACAGATTCAGACTACAGAACAAAACACACAGATTCAGATTACAGATCAAAAAACACAGATTTAAATAAAACTAAAGACTCGTCACACTTCAAGACAGATATCACATCTAAAAGTTGTACTTTGTGCCCTATGTGTAACAAAAATCATTCATTATTTAGTTGCCAGCAATTCAGAGATTTAGATGTCCATGTTCGGAATGAAAAAATTAAAAAATTCAAAGTTTGCACAAATTGTTTAGGTTCAGATCATTCAGATAAAAACTGTAGATCATCACACTGCAAATACTGCAAGAAGCGACATAACACACTTTTACACATTCATGAAGAAACAGAAAAACACATTCCAGTTGCTTTATCAGCATCAACAGACACTCAAACTAAAACAAAGTGTGTACTGCTTTCCACAGCGCTGGTGAAAGTGATGGACTCCACCGGAGAACTCCACACAGCTCGTGTCCTGCTTGACAACGGCAGCACCTCTCATCTCATCACGCAGCAGCTCCGTGAGAAACTAGGTCTAGTCACACGTAACTCTAACTCCATAATAACAGGTATTAACAATCAATATTCTAATAGTGCAGAGTCTTGTGATGTAACCCTACAGTCATACTCAGGCGACTACACAGTCAAGTTAAATTGTTATGCATTACCCACAATAACAAGGTCCCTGCCATTATCATACATAGACATCAGAGATTTAAACATACCATCAGACATAAAACTAGCAGATCCCTCTTTTAATATTCCCTCAACTATTGACCTACTAGTTGGGGCTGACATATTTTGGGACATTTTAACTTCCAACATCATTGAATTAGGTAAGCAACTTCCAAAGTTGCAATACACTAGATTAGGTTGGTTAGTATCAGGTTCAGTCAATATAAACCATAACATACACAGAAACATACAGAAACAGACCAGTACAGAACAAATTCCTTGCAATTTAACACAGAATGATGACACACAACTTACTCGGTTCTGGGAATTAGAATCAGTATCTTCAGTGCATCAGTTATCCAAGGAGGAACGAGCTTGTGAGCAGAGCTTTGCTGAGAATACGCGACGCGATGATGAAGGTAAGTACATAGTAACAATACCATTGAAAGCCTCACCTGAAGTTCTCGGCGACTCATATGCGATGGCCAAGCAACGCTTCCTCTCCTTGGAGCGCAGACTACAACGTGACCCACTTCTAAAGGAGGAGTACTTACGTTTTATGGCAGAATATCAGGCACTAGGTCACATGACTAAAAATGACCAGAACACCAAACAAAAATTTAATTACTACTTACCTCACCACGGGGTTGTTCGTGAGTCAAGCACAACCACTAAACTGCGGGTCGTGTTTGACGCTTCAGCTGCAACATCTACAGGTAAATCTTTCAATAACATACAGATGGTTGGACCAGGGGTTCAAGAAGACTTGCTGTCCATACTACTCAGATTCAGACAACACAAATATGTTATCACAGGAGACATAGAAAAAATGTACAGAGCCATACTAGTAGAACCCTCACAGCGTTCACTACAACAAATTCTATTTCGATTCAATCCAAATGAACCCATTAAATCATACACTCTAAACACTGTAACGTATGGCACTGCATCAGCGCCCTACCTTGCCACTAAATGCTTAGTATCACTCGCAGAACACTGTACCAATGCTGATACTAAACAGGCCATCCTTAGAGACTTCTACGTCGATGATTTTTTAAGTGGAGGAAACACAATTCAATCAGTGATAGAACTAGGTAAAGATGTTACCAAAACCTTACAAACTGCCACCTTTAACTTAAGAAAATGGCAATCTAACAATTCACAAATTTTACAGCATATATCTCACAACACTGACTCACAGTCAGAAAGGAAAACATTAGACTTAAATGAATCATTACCTAATAAGACTCTAGGATTACACTGGGACTCTAAAGCTGATAACTTACTTTTTTCTATAAACATTGATTCTAACAGAAAGAAAGTTACTAAACGAGTAATTTTATCACTAATTAGCCAAGTCTTCGACCCATTAGGACTAATTGGGCCATGTACAGTTGAGGCTAAAATACTTATGCAGAAATTATGGTTAGATAAATGCAGTTGGGACAGTGAGGTATCACATGACATTAAAGAGAAATTTCTATACTTTATCAAATCAATTTCAGCTTTAAATCATATTCGCATACCACGTTGGGTTTGCTGTGACTCGGCTGTCATAACCCAAATACATGTATTTACAGACGCTTCAGAACGTGCTTACGGAGCATGTGTTTACATCAGAACTGTCAACAGACAAGGCAAAGTATGTGTCAGGTTACTAGCTTCTAAAAATAAAGTAGCGCCCTTAAAACCTGTGACAATCCCTAGGCTTGAGTTATGCGGAGCGTTGCTAGGCACAAGACTTTGCACTAAAATTTTACAATCACTCACAATAGAGTTAAATGAGTGTTATTACTGGACCGATTCAATGATCGTCCTAGGCTGGCTTAACACCACGCCAAGTCGCTTAAAAACGTTTGTACGTCATAGAGTAGGTGAAATTCAAGATTCTACTTCTAATAACAGATGGAGTTACGTGCCGTCAAAAGACAACCCGGCAGACCTGGTTTCTCGCGGGGTGAGGGCTGACCACATCACTGAGTCAGCGCTGTGGTGGCACGGACCGAAATTCCTTCATCAGACAGACATTAACTTCCCAAAAACATCAGAAACAAACATACAGACACCACTTCCAGAAATATCAGTACATACAGTCACTACAGAAAACACTAACGACAACAGTATATCAACACTTATTCACAAAACAAGTTCTTACAGTAAACTACTCAGAATAGTAGCATACATTGACAGATTTATACAGAACAGTAAAAATCCACAACACAAAAGCACAGGTATTTTATCTTTAACAGACATTCAGAATGCAGAAAACATTGTGCTACAAATCGCACAGCGTGAAATGTTTCCTGCTGAATATAACACTATTAAATCAGGCCAACCCTTACACAAAAAACACGCATTCAATGCACTATCAGTTTTCATAGATCATAACAATATACTGCGTGTTGGAGGGCGCCTTAACAACTCAAATTATTGTTACAATGTAAAACATCCTATTTTGTTAAATTGTAAACACCACATTACACGTATCATCTTTCACAAACAACACTTAGAATTACTACATGCAGGCCCACAACTACTACTATCACACATCAGACAAGCATACTGGCCACTAGGAGGAAGGAACCTCGCAAGGCGAACTGTCCACAGCTGCGTACGATGTTTACGTTTTAAATCTAAGCCTATCCAGCCCATAATGGGTAACTTACCGCTTGACAGAACGCACTTGGAGTTTCCTTTTCTACACACAGGAATTGACTATGCCGGGCCAGTGTTGATTGCAGATCGAAAGGGCAGAGGTAGCAAGCTCATGAAAACTTATGTGTGTGTCTTTGTATGTTTTGCAGCAAAGGCAGTTCACCTTGATCTCGTCACGGACCTTACCAAGGAGGCATTCCTTGCTGCTCTTCATCGTTTCATGAGTCGCCGTGGCAGGCCACAGACCATCTCATCAGACAATGCCACTACCTTTGTCGGGGCAAGCAACGATCTTCATTCATTCTTTCAAACATATTCAGGTGACATCCAAGCACAAATGTCTAATCAGGGCATAGACTTCAAATTCATACCACCCTACACTCCACACTTTGGCGGGCTATGGGAATCGGTTGTAAAATCGGTTAAACATCACTTGAAACGCATTCTAGGGTTAACACATCTCACATATGAGGAAATGTCAACCTGCCTAGCACAAATAGAGGCTGTTCTTAACTCCCGACCCCTTCATCCTCTATCTACAGACCCTACAGACCTGTCCTGCCTCACACCTTCCCACTTCCTTATTGGACGAACTCTCTTGTCAGTTCCGCATCCACCACTCACTGATGTCAACATGGGGAGACTACAACGTCATGAACGAATCGAGAAGCTGAAGCAGCACTTTTGGCAAAGATTCTCACTAGAGTATATAACATTACTTCAACAGAAATCCAAGTGGCGGACCAGTGCCGGGGCTGACAACGGCCTCAAGGTGGGAGCCCTAGTGCTGGTCAAGGACCGAAACCAACCTCCGCTCCTCTGGCTGCTGGGTCGAGTGGTCAAGTTGCACCCAGGGCCGGACCACATCACCAGGGTGGCCGACGTCCTGACAAGGAAGGGCACCATTCAGAGGGCCTACAACAACCTGTGCCCTCTTCCTGTCGACTCTACCTGTTGACTCATCAACCCCCGGGAGCATGTTCCGGCTTCGACGTCACAGCCGGCCCCGGGTACCAACATCACGCGCACGCACGAGCCTCGTCACCGAGCGAGAGCGCATGCGTGTGAGGGAGACGCGCCGACGCCGGTGCGCCCCGCTACGACCAACGGAGGCCTCGACACTTCGCCGGGCGCTCCGACCCGGACCGCACGCGCGCACGGACGACGACCAACGTACAAGATTTACTCAGATTTAGTTAGACAGACCCCTGTATTGTATACTTCTCACATTAATGTTGTTCGTATTGGCATTAAACAATGTAATTACGACGTCTACGAGTCTCATTCATCTCCAACCACAACAGCGAAGCACGCACAGTTCGCAAACATGTGTTTTTAAGAAAAGAAGATTAGATATTTTGTTTGTTTATTTGTAAAGATTTAACTCAAAATCTACTAAACCGATTTAAAAAATTATTTTACCATTAGTAAGCTATATAATCACCGAGTAACATAGGCTATATTTTATTTATAATACGTATTTTTACTAACATAACCTAACTTACGCGCGAGCGAAGCCGCAGATAAAAGCTAGTTGGGGATGTAGAAGTGACATGATGATGTATGAATAATAATAATCTGAAATGTAAAACTCAAAAATGTAAATGCAAGATCACGTGAATTTACAAGTTAAACACATTAATATAAACAAAATGCTCAGCGTGGGTTCGATGTGGTTGATAAATGGCTTAGAAATAACTTGCTTACATTAAATACTGATAAAACCAAATTCATTAAGTTTAACATGCGCAATCAACAAGATCATTTAAGTAATATTCGACTATATGCACACCATTGTAACAACACCATTAATGATGATTGCACATGTTCTGCGATCCATAATGCAACTAACATTAAATATCTGGGGGTTATAATAGATCACACTCTTTCATTTAAACAACACGTAGCCGCTTTATCAAGCAGACTTCGTAAATTAATATTCGTTTTTAATAAACTGCGTTATATCGCAGACAATAATCTTATTATACAGATCTATAAGGCACTGTGCCAATCCATTATTCAATACTGTATTACCTCATGGGGAGGCATCCCAAAATCGGTTATTCTTCCAATTGAAAGAGCACAAAGAGCACTCCTAAAACTAGCTACACATCGACCTTTTCGCTCCCACATGCCTTTTGTATCAAAACTCTAAAGTACTATTTAATGCACACTGTACTCAAACAACATACTACTCTTGATTATAACCCGGAACTCACTAACACTAAACGACGGAAAGATATCGTTTGTACTACTCAGTCTCAATCTAAGTATATTTTTACCAATAGGTTTTTCGCATTTTTAGGTTCTTTTCTTTATAATAATATAAACAAAATAACTGCGATTTATGACAAAAATTATGCTATCACTAAGCAATTAGTTCTACAATATTTACAAACCTTGAACTACGATCAAACGGAAAATGTTATGACTGTTGTTCAATAAGCGTTACGCAATAAAATAATTCTTTAAGTCGTCATAGTTTTCACTTAGTTTATAATATAATTCGTAAGTTTTTATATACAAAGAATATTGTTTTAGAATTTATATCTATATTAGATAGTATGTGCCCTTAATGCCTGTGGCACAGGTTTACCCTAGTACAGGCACCCCTTATATATTACCTTTATAATGTAACCTAAGCTCTGTATCAATTTGTACCAATTTAAGTTGATAAATGATTATTTTTATTATTATTAATCACTCCAGGGAATATAACAACAAATTTCCATCTGCTTTTTGCATTTGGTCAACAAAATTTATAATGAAGTTGACATGGGGCGGCACGTTATTATTACTTAACGATTAATAGCTTATTACCCTGTTCAATTAACTATGCGTAATTCAATTTATGTCTTCATTAAATTACATTTGCATTTGTGGACTACTACGCCCGCGGCCGTATGTACACGGATCGTTATGCACCATACATCCTGTTCTATTAAACGGGATTAGATTAAACGTGGCTTAGATGTTTAGGTTAGAGCCGTATTACCAAACTGTGTAAGGCGTTTATTGGTTTTTGCATGATGATGTAACAAGCAGTCAGGATCATAAAATTATCAAGTTGTATTGATCGTATTCAGATGCAACGTAGCTTAGAATTTACTTTGAACTCCTATCTACTGAAGCTTTGAATTCATTATAAATTCAGCAACGTCTGTGAAATTCGTACCAAAATAGAGAGAAAATATTCTAAAAATTGTAAATAAAATTTTGTGATGTGATTGTTTAAACAGTCGATACACATCTTTACACGGCTGGTGAATAACCGAATACTTATATATAGGTTTTTTTTTACATCTACACTCCTACCGCGTGAACAACAGAAGCACCAAATAAAGGTATCTAAGTATTTGCGAAAGTTATTCGTAATCAAATAATCTATTTATAATTTTTTAGCAATATTTCGAACATTTCGATTTACTTGAACATTCAAATAATAATTGCTTTTTTTAATCGTTACCAAAAGGAAATTTGTACATACAAAATGTATCGTTCTTTTTACAAGCGTTAGACGAATTTATCCAATAAATATTATCGTTTTAATCTGGGCCCATATGTCGAATGTATCCATTACAAAAGTGTGCATTCCCATCGACTCTAAACCTAGCACTGAAAATCAAGGCTTTTGAGATTATAATGATAAATAAAATGTGTATTTTGTCCACAGAAATGATTGGTGCAAATGGTACGGGTATAGATCGGCGGGGTGTCGTCGGATGCGTGTGCCGAATGTCACGCAGTACAGGCATGGCCAATGGGAGTAAGTGCAACACTTGCACCTCGCTCCAGCAACTCAAGCTCTTGGCAACACCGAGTGCGTCCTCGCCACCTGCAAGGGCGGTCTCCGTTCGGTCACATTTCTCTTAAAATCACTGAACAAACTTTTATCGCTTTCTGAATTCTCGGGAAACATTTTAAGGTTATTTAATGGACTTCGCAAGAGATTTTGAAGTATCGTTATATTAATAGCACATTGTTACTTCTTCGATGTTGATAGCTTTAGAATTTCGAAACCATGATTGTTATAAGTGACTGTTTTTTCATTTCCTATGTGTTTCTCATAGCTGTGACTTCAAGACGAACGTTGATGTAGTTATTACTTACACTAATAATACTATGTAATTATAATACTTTAGGAAGATTTTTCATTTCGTCTTCACATATTGCGCCTTGTGTGAAACTCTTATTGAAAAAGTGAACGTAACCGGCGCATTTTGGTAGGTATGTATTTAGATGACTATTGTTCAATGTACAGTATATCAGTGGAAAGTCCGAATTAAAATGTGGATTTGTTATCTATGTGTACTAATTTTATTGAAATATATGTGTATTTGTGCATAAAACCACTTTAGTAATTTCGTCTGTAATACTACCTCTGTTTGTGGTCTATTGTGGAGCAGGCTTCGTCAGAAAAATAAATCTAATAAACTTTCTTTTCTTTTTATAAATTTATAATTTATCCAAACGTCTACTTAAGACGAAAAAATTACTGTAATAGTTTGCCCCAGGTGCCCAAATTCCATTAATAATTGTGATCCTCTTCTTATCTCACTCAGATTTCATATTGTACTGATTAAAATTTAAAATCCGTTTCTATTGTCGGACAAAATATCATAATAAATACATCATATTTAAGTAAAATTATGAAGAAGATGATATTATTATTAATATAAATATATGTTTAGACAAATACGTAAGTCATCCAAAACAAGTTTTGTTTAAATACACAGATGTATAATATTTTCTTTGTTTCATTGCCCTTGCTAAATGTAATGATGATAGTCTAATCCTTCTTATTCATGAATAGCTTTTGCTTGCGTCTTACGAGTGGAATTTGGGAATAGGTACCTAATACCTATTTATATTTATATATATATATATTTATAGACTTCTGAGCAGCGTATCAAGATAAAGCATGCACCAGATTTTAAGTTACACTTCCAGTAATATACCTGTGAAAAATGCGTTTAACTTTGTGCCGTAGTGTTTGCGTGGTGCACGTATAAACATACAGACAGACACAAGTTCTGAATATAATCGTTTTGGCTTCTATAGTTGTTATAAACACACCTCCCCATTCTTAAATATCTCTTATATGCAGACATCGAACAGTTACAATTTTATTATATGTAAAGACTAGCTAGATTGATTTTCAATAAATTTATATCTTTCAGGAACAGTTCATTTTCCTCGATGAAAAGTACCCATGTCCAACTTTGTGCTCCTGACGATGTGTATGCAAAATTTCACAATGATCGGTCAAGTGATAGTGAAAATGAAACAAAGAAACAAACAAACTCACATTCGCATTTGTAATATAGGTAGGATTATATAGTTTACAGAATAGCCACAATTGTCACATAAAAATTACAGTAAAGCTTTCCATTGTACTCAGATTCAGTTCATAGATGTTTTTTACTTTTATACTGCAGCACAAAATCAAAATCTATTTCCACAATAGATTTTACTTGGATTGTCATTTTTACAGTTCACAATAGCGCACTCTTTTTGTTAAATAAAAGAGTTGGGGATAACAGGACCATTGTGTAGAGCAAAAATTTTTTACTTTTAATATATAACAGGGGTTAACGAATACAATATAAATTATATTAAATATTAGTCTTGTGTTACGAGAAGTTGGCAGTGTATGATATATTTAATTTATCTGGAAATTAAAAGCATGTTTCTTTTCTTTTTATTGCCATTGGCGGCAGACAAGCGAGCGGCTCACCTGATGGAAAGTGGTTACCGCTACTCATGGGCTTCAGCAATTTCAGGACACAGCAAAGGCGCTGACTACCGTGAAAAGTACTCTCTTTAAACCTCATTTCAAGAAGGACATATCACAGCGCTCAGGCTACACCGAAGCAGGCAGTTCATTCCAGAGCTTGCTCGTACGTAGGAGAAATGATCGCTTAAAAGCGTACTGTCTTAGACTTGAACGCTTCCAGGTGATATGGATGAACCCTGCTTCGTTGTCGAGTGGTACGGTGATAGAAAGGAGCCGCTGGTACCAAATTAAACAATTCTTCAGAGCACTCTCCGTGAAAGAGTCGGTAGAACACAAATTCTCTCCGTTGCTCAAACGACTCAAATCTATCCGTGAGACTGGAATCATCGATGATTTGAACTGCCCATCTTTGTAGGGAGTCAATTGGATCGAGCTGGTATTTGGGGGCCCCTGCCCAGAGATGTGAGCAGTACTCCACGTGCACCCGGACCTGTGCTTTGTAAAGCAAAAGACGATGACCTGGTGTTAAGTACCGCCTCGTTCTGTTCAGTACACCCACCTTTTTGCCAGCTAATTTAGCTTTGTCCTCCAAGTGACTCCCAAACTGGACTTTGCTCGAGATTTCCACGCCGAGGATCCCAATACTCTCGCAGATGCGGAGAGTAACTCCTTGGAACTGTGGCACCATAATAAAAGGGTCCTTCTTGTCAGTGAACGTGCACACTTGTGTCTTCAAAGGGTTGAATCGAACTAAGTTCTGTTCACCCAATTCAGAGGCCCGCCCAAGAGAGTCCTCGACACACGTTGTCGAACACAACTTGTCTCTCTCTCTTTCCTGTATCATGCTCCGAGGGACATTCTGATAGCTGGTATAACGCGCATCACCTATGCTGTCATCAGCATAGCAATGTATGTTCTCGATTGACAACAAGTCATTGATTTACAATTAAATTGTAAGTGATTACCGAATAATGGAAGCCATGATCTGGTGGTTAGCAATTACCGCCTGATGGTAAATAGTGACCGCCTAATATTAAACTTTTACCATTCCTATTATTCGGTTATCGCCACATGATGAGTAATTAAATAAGTATACATACGTTGTTTACCTAAGCATGACATAATATGTTCACTAAAAAAAACAAACTGTTAAAATGACGTAGGTTTTGTGGTTTTAGGACATCAGTCTACTGAGTCTGTCGGAAGCAACTAATCACCATAGCATTATACTGCATTGGACAGGTATTTAACCGAGGAGACCGCATTTGTGCAAACCAGCGCCAAATTGTCGTAAAATATTGGTACAATGGTTCAAAAGTATGTAGGCTCGTTTTGTAACACAAATATATGACCATCACTTTCTGTTCTACACTGTTACTTAATAATTGACATAACTTGTCTGCGTTTCTATTCCCAATACACGAATTGCTTTGTAGTTTTATATCTATTTGTGCGTACCATAGATGCTAGAGCATGGCAGAAAGCTATATCAACGCGGTATATATTTCTGCCCTTCATATCTTTATTTTGTATAATATGATTATAGCTAATGGCTACGTTTGAGTGTCTGAGCTGATATTTAATTTGAATATACAATTTTATGTTCAACCTGTCGGATCAATTTATTAAGAATTGATCAAATAGGCACTGAGGCATGTTGAAGTATTCTTTAAAATATCGAATGTCAAAGCAACAGTACAGCCGGTGCAATTAAAAAAGTATTTCAATTTGGCGTCAGTTACGTTAGGAATCTGTGACATTTCGATTCCTATTTTTACTACTTGAAATATTCATGGTGTTTTCGAAGTGTACATTGTACGGTATCGAAACTATATAGTGAACTCGGTTAAGCAGTAAGTAAAGCACCATATTTATTTTGCTTTTTTAATGCGCACTATAAAGGACTATAAAGAAGTGCTGTGGCGCGGAGGATTTGACAGACATTCAAACCAAGGACAGCCACAAAGAACACCCAAAATTTAGAGTTTGGGTATTTGTCACATAAATCTTTGAAATTAAACTACTATATCCGGATTTTATCGCGTTGTTTATTTGACACTTTATTACATAATTTTGAAAACTGTTACACTACTTTTACTTTAAAACTTTACTAATTATTAAGCTAATTAAATGATTATTAAAACTAATAAAACTATTTAGATTTAACTTAATTTTACACTTTCCCCGACGTTTCGGTTGCTTTTCAGCAGCCATGGTCACGGGGAGACCAACCGAAACGTGGGGGAAAGTATAAAATTAAGTTAAATCTAAATAGTTTTAATAGTTTTAATAATCATTTAATTAGCTTAAAAATTAGTAAAGTTTTAAAGTAAAAGTAGTGTAACAGTTTTCAAAATTATGTAATAAAGTGTCAAATAAACAACGCGATAAAATCCGGATATAGTAGTTTAATTTCGATGAATAATATTCGCGTAAACAGAAGACAATATTACATAAATCTTTGTCTCTCTTGCGTGGGGATCATACCCACAATACTCGGCTCAATAGCAGTGTCCATACGACTTTTTAAACCACTGCGCTACCCTTACAATCAACATATTGTTACAGCAGATTTTATCAAAACTGATTAGACAGAAGTAATATATACAAACAGAAACCTATATTAACGATAGTACTAGGTTGTACATCTTTTACATATTAATTTCATTGGCGGTAATACCTTCTTACAGATAAGGTAATCAAAGTCATTAACCTGTCTATCCTATCGACTAACTACTACGCGTTAATGCGAGGTGGCTGAATGGATACCTACTCATCAAAGACTTCGTATTACTATAATATAATTATGTACATCGTCATCTTATATCTATACTAATATTATAAAGCTAAAGTTTATTTATTTGTTTATTTGGTTGAACGCGCTAATCTAAGGAACTACTGGTTCGAAATGAAAAATTATTTTAGTGTTAAATAGCCCATTTATCGAGGAAGGCTATAAAATAAAAAAGATAAAAAAATATACATTATATCGGTTACGTTAGTAACTAGGCTTAGTCCACATTATTCAAACAGTGTGTCTCTTAAAAGATAGCGATCTTGGATTGTTTTGATTAAATTGAATATTGATATTAAGAGGGTTTACTTTTTTTGTCAAAACGTATTTTATTTTGCTGCCAATTAAATTCTAAGGAAAAAATTGTAATATCGCGATATCGTTTGCCATTTCTGTTTCCTCAGTAAATTTAAATTGATTTTATTTTAACTTTTGTATATCACACGATCGGAGATGTCTTGATTTCTATATCGATTATTGAGAGCGAATGAATGAAAAAAGGCATAGCTAAGCAGGCATTGGCCTATGTTTGTATGCATGTATCCTCGCTCGAGAACAGTTTTTTTTTCTAGATGAACGGTACCCTATGTCCTTTTCTGTAACCTTTCTGTTTAATGATGATCAGTCGAGTACTTTAGCCGTGAAAGTATAACAAACAAACCAACTCACGTTCGCCTTTATAATATATGTTGGGATTTTCGATAAGACCCAAGGTATGAAAATAATACACAAAGAGATTGGTTTGCAGTAAGTCTGCAAAAACTAAAAATACATTATTCAGGTCACTCAGCATTTTCAGCAAAAAATATGTGAATGTACTGATATTAATTTACCAGTTCTGTCCCTCTGCGAAACAAACGTGATACAAAGTGAATGAACAAAAAGAATATATTATGGAAATATTATTTCGTAACTACATCAAAAGAAAGGTTCGCTGAAGACTGATATAATGTTCTTTAGGACTGCGCCGAGCGCACACAAAATCAACACTTTTTGTTTATTACAAATAAAAAATATACATTTACCATAACAATGAATGTGTTTACAATTACTCCGTGTAAAAAACTTAAAATAATTAATATTTTGGCCTACAGAATTACGTAAATTTGCCAGAGAAATTTGAAAAATGGAAAAACGTAAGCTCGTGTTACGTGATTTTTAGATTATAACAGTAGAAATCTATCCTATTTTACAGCTTAAACGAAACATAAATAGTTATTTTACAATTTGTACGTCCCAAATATTTAAGTTATTGGTTGACAATAAAGATACATATTTATCGAAAAAGCACTTCAAATCCTCCATACAATTTTACTATGGCGGCCGTGCGCCGATTTGAATATGCGCAGCACGAGCTCTGTCATTATCTGTCTTACGCTCGGCGGAGTCTTAAATTGAGCATGAAGAAGAATAGAGGGTTGACAAAGCGCAATTTATTATACGATACGTATTTACCGTCAGGTATTATATGCTTGTTTTCCACAATGACGGTTTAAAAGATTATTATTATACAGGGTGTAACAGAAAGATGTGGTCATATCTTAGGGCCGTAAAGTACACTGTAAATAACCTATGTTTGCTATCATCAACAAATAATTTTAAATTTGGTTACAATGTAGAAAATTTTATATTCTTACTAGCTGACCCGGCAAACGTGTTGTGCACTTAAATTTCTTGTCAGAAATATAGAACAAAAATCTGTTTACCTTTTTTATGCTTGACGTTTCGACCAGGTTACACCGGCCGTGGTCACAAGCTGACTGGTGCTGCGATGTCATGTCTCCGTTTGTGAGGCATAAGAATCTTAATTCCCCCCTTATTTTTGGTATATTTTTGTTTATCCATGTACCGTCAAACACTACACTTACGTGTTTTTATTTAATGGATAAAAATTGTTAGCCACTGCGTTTAGCAGTTTATGTGCAACATTGACTTCTAATTTAGTACATAATTATTATGCATGTAAAACGTAGAATTTTCGTTTGTTATTACTTATGTAAATACAAGTCGCCCTATATGTACAAATACTTCAAGTAGAAATTATTATGTTTTGTACATAATATTTTTTAAAATATGTAAATTAAATAAGCTGGTCTCAAGAATTTTGAAAAATAAACTATGATGACAATCTTTTTGAGTTCTTCCACTGTAATATCATCTATTTTATTTTTAGTGCTTCACTGTAGCTCTATTTTGTTTCTTTTTTTAGATACAAATTCTTTTCTCTTCTCTTAGTACTCGCTACGCTGGTTTTACACTATTTATTTATAGAGACGCCTAATTTCTGACACGAAATATTTATATGCAATTGAGTTTTGGTGAGTATGAGTGAGAACTGGTGAGTTAATAATAAAATAGCGGTTTGTCAGCTTCTGTGTACCAAATCTGACACGAATGTTATTATAATTTGTTTATTAAAATAGGCTATCTGAAAACTAAAAATCAGCCCTTAGTGTTATTGTGTATTAAGGCATAGAATGACACAATGTGACTTTACCGCCGACTATTTGTGATTCCTTTTGTTAATAAATACGACACTGAAAGTTGTACCTAATCTTGTTAAGCAAATAAGGAATGGCTTTTGGAGTAGGTACATACTAATTATACTCGATACAGTTAATATAAAGAGACGCACGTAAAAAAAATTCAGCTGTGGTGACCAAGGAAACATCGAGCTTTGTCACTCGTCAAGTCTTGGGAAAAGCAAATTTATTTGGCCAGCTATCCTTGGACATAAAAATATATAGCATTTCTAAAAGCTTTTTTAATTCTTAGTAGTACCTAGATATTATATTGCGATTTATTACAGTGCTAACGATACACATGTATTCAGGAATGGCAAAAAGTCTTGGAGCTCGCAACAAATTTAAACAGAAGTATACAGGTGGCAAGTTAGGAGTTCAAAAAATAGCAATATACTAGACATCCATGCAAAGGTCCTCGGAATTTTCGAAATTATGTGCGTGTATTATGACTGTTTGTGGCTTATTATCATTAGCTTTACCGGTTAAGAAATACATCGTGACAGTATGTCTGAGAGTTCTACATATTGCTCTCAAAGATGTGTAAAGTTTACCGACCCGCTCCGAGCCAACGTGATGGACAACGGTCTAACCCTTCTCAACCTGAAAATAGGCTGATATTATTATTAGTTTACATAGGAGGTATTGAAAAATAATTTCATTCAGGAGCTAGGGACCTGATTCAAACATAATTCACCAATAGAGAGCTAAACTACCCTGATCAACCAATGGGTACAAGGAACACATAGGTTAGTTTCTATTATTTCTGGATCACACATGTAAGGATTAAACTCACAATACTTGACTTTGGTGAGGAGACCAAACTATTACGCCAGCCGTGTAGTTTCAACCTCTTTCAACCTGGCTTTAATGATATGCCGCATGACAGAACGTTGGAAGCTATTTTTATATAGAGATATAATCAGTGAATTATCCTAATAGCAGATAAATTCTCTGTCTAGGTATGTCTAAGATTAGCAGCGATAGCTTAGTGGGGAGAGCAACAGACTGCAATGCAGAGGGTCTCGGATTCGAACCCACGTCGTGCACCTCTGACTTTCGGAAATTATAGTACTTTTCGAAATTATGTGCGTATTGATTGACAATTATCGCCTGCTCCGTGCCTCGGAGAGCACGTTAAGCCGTCGGTCCCGGCTGCCATGAATATTTATGGCAGTCGTTATTGAGAAGTCAGTGCCCATAATATCCTGACACTGGTTTAGCCTTAAGGTATCGTTAGCCTTCGGGTTGCGGAGGTCAGGTGGAAGCTGCTCCGTGTAAAAACTGATATCCAGTCAAATCCGGTTAGAACAGAAAAGCCGACCCCAAGTGACTTGGGAATAATAAAGGCTAGGCAGAAAAAGAGTATGTCTAAGATTCTCTTCTTCTCTTTTTTTGTTTCTAATAAGACAACTCCCGCATTAAGCATAATTCGTGTGTCACGGGTGACTTTACAAATAGTCAAGCAACGTACACAAAAAACACCTAGACTTGGATCAACAATTTGTAGATCACACAAATTTTTGTCCCGTGTGAGGATCTAACCCACAACACACGGCGCGGCGGCAGTGGCGAGTCGACAACTTAAATCACTACGCCCTCCGTGCAGTTATTCAATTAAAGAATTTATAAAAAGGCAAATCTCGCACTAGAGCAATTTCTAAATGGGGCATTAAAAACATCCAAAAACAAAGAAAATCTAGACTCAGAACAGCTACTATTTGCAGAACACAGAAAGTTTTTGCTCGTATAAGGACTAAATGCATTGACTTGAAGCATTATCAGAGGCAAGGTAACCACTAAAATTACACTGGGGAACAGTCATTTTGCAGCATGGTAAGTTGAAGTCAATTTTGTGTAAGTTCAGTATGTTAAATACGAGAAAAATATCAGATTTGTTAAATTGACTCTAGTTTATGAGATAAGAATTTATAACTATATGACTGAAAGAAGGTCGAAATAAAAATACAATTACATATTAAATATATATTTTAAAAGCGGCTATAACGACAAGAAAAATTAATACATGTGCTATTAACAAAAATTCATAAAACAAAATATTAGAACAAACTTTATCTGTAAGCTTTTTTATTGTGTTTATGTTCAGGACAATCCCTTATTAAACTCAAGCAATAGTCTGCCATCAAAATATGGCTGTCCCATCGGCCTTGGTATCTTTCTTTCATTGTTCTAATGTCTTAATGGAACCGTTCTTTATGTTGAATATCTCAAGAACCAGAGTCAATCCATACAAAGTTAATATCATTCATTCATCGTCATTTTGAGTATGGCTACTAAAACCAGTAACAAAATTATGGCCGCAGAAATATATATATTTTTATTGCCCAGTGTTTTTGTACAGTAAAATGTTGTCTCCGTAAGACGCGATCCAAAAAAAGGTAACCGTAATTATTTTAAATCTTGAGTGAGGAAAATCGAGAATTATTCATAAATTTATTGTATTATAATGTCAATATTCAGTAAATGAAAAGGCAAAATATTTACATAGAAATGATAATGGTAGACCGGTGGTATTTCATTTTTACATTTTTTATTTTATAACTTCTGCTGTTGCTGCTGCTCTAAGATTAATTCCTGACTCACAGAAACCTCTACAAACATTTAAACACCGGACACAAAGCACCAAAACACCTAAAACAACCTTTTTGACAAACACATATCCCGTGTTTGATACATTTCCTATGTCGCGGTGGACTTTACAAATATTCAAACAACAAACACAAAAAACGCTCAGACTCGTAACAACTACATATTTATGGTTGTTTGTCCCGCGTCCATCAAACCCACAAAACTTGGCACAATAGCAGTGATGAGCTAACTATTTAAGCCATAGCGCTCTTCCTGCTGACAAGATGCATCTTGGTGGCGTACCGCTATAAAATGCGACATGTGCTCGTTTTAGTCTAGGATGTCAAAGTGTTACTAGGTTTTCTATCAAGAATTTCTAAATAGCAACAAGAAATCAGTGTCTGATAGATCGCGATAGACTCATCACTATGACGTGGATCCTCAAACCATAGCTAGCAATATGTGGGCGAGAAACATCACTGCCTTACCCTTGAAAGTATGAGATTATATATGTATGCACGTATATATCAAAAGACATCACGTGACATTCCCACATAAAATGTTATTGGAGCACGTGTATCAAGCAAATATTTGAACACTTCAAAAATCTGCTCTATTTGTTATACACGTGAAATGTTTGATAGCGGTGCGATGTTAGAATAAAAATGAGTCTTTTGCTTTTATATTTTTCGTCCACAAAACTATATACTATTACATTTGCGTTAACGTAAGACAACATTAGATAAAATTGTATCAAATTCAAAATACAAAAATAAGAAAAAAATACCCCTTTTTTGGATATTCTATTTTAAATTAACCTGTCTACAGACAAGAAGAATATATACTTAACTAGAAAAGTCTAGTTAAAATATATTCTTCGGGCTTTTGCCCGCGACTTGGCTAGCATTAATCTACATATTGTCAAAAAAAAAAGAAATATCCGAACCTGTACTAACTTTTTTTCGGATAAAAGGTGGGATGTCCATTTCTGGACCCCTATGCATGCGAAATTTCATGTTGATCGGTCAAGTAATTTAGTAGTTGTTTGTTGGTAAATAAAAAAACAAAGAAACTCACATTCGCATTTATAATATTAGTTAGGATGTACATTGTTTATGAATATATACACATTGTTTATTAACACCAATTTTAAATAAGTATTAAATAAAAATGCATTATGTATATTACCTACAGTCTTCTTCTCCCTTAGCCTTTATTATTCCCAAGTCATTTGGGCTCGGCTTTTTCTAGTCTAACCGGATTTGACTGGATATCAGTTTTTACACGTAGCGGCTGCCACCTGACCTCCGCAACTCGTAGGCTGACGATACCCTAAGGCTAGACGAGTGTCAGGATATTAGAGGGTACTGATTTTCCCAATAACGACAGTCATAGATGTTCATGGCAGCCGGGACCGACGGCTTAACGTGCTCTCCGAGGCACGGAGCAAGCGATAATTGTCAATCAATATGCACATAATTTCAAAAAGTCATATAACGTTTGATAGTCAGAGGTGCGCGACGTGGGTTCGAACCCGAGACTCTCTGCATTGCAGTCTGTTGGTCTCCCACTGAGCTATCGCTGCTGTATATTACCTACAGTAACAAAAAATATTTTCTTACTTTCTTTTCCTGTTACTCAAGACGTTCAAAGTAACATGACAACAATGCGGCTTTATCGGTATGATAAGTTAGAAAAGAAATATCCGACATTGAAATAGGCACTGATATTTTTTTTTGAGGTTAACTATTTACTTGTATGTATACCTAATATTCAAAACTGTCCCTTGACGCCCAATTGCCGGATTGATTTCAATATTTTATTATTTAAGTTATAATTAACTTGCATTATGCTTATGTATTGTAACTTTTAGATACACAAATTGAATTGAATTAGGCGTTACTTATCGGCATTCCTTTGTAATAAAATTATTGGAAAGAGAGAAATCCGCCAAACAATCTCGGTCTGCCTACTCCAATTAAATAAGTATATAGATGTTTAAGAGGAAATACTGGCATCAACACATTTATAGGAAACTAAATTTAGCCGCGGTTTCGCTCGCGTAAGTGTAGGATAGGTTAGGTTAAATTAGTAACAGTACTTTTTTCTGGATGCAAGTTACCCTATGTCCTTTTCTGTACTACTGACAACGCGTATGCGAAATTTCATGAGGATCAGTATGCGTGAAAGCGTAACAAATAAGCAATTACTCTATACCTCAATCATGACGTGTTCAGTAATTTCTACTTTTACATTATTATTGCCTGTTTATAATTTCTGTGACATTGCGATCCATATTGACATAATTAATTTAATTATTTAATGCATGTACAATTCCAATTATTATAACTTTTGTATGCGCAATGGGCGGGACATAGCTGAACTAAATAATGTAAACTATAACTTCTGTTTTATGTACGTAGGTACTATGGATCGTAGGATCCATAATAAAAAAATATTCATTGAAATTAAACTGCTATATACGGATTTTATCGCGTTGTTTATTTGACACTTTATTACAAAATTTTGAAAATTGTTACACTACTACTACTATTAAACTTTACTAATTTTTAAGCTAATTAAATTATTATTAAACTATTTAGATTTCATTTATTTTTACACTTTCCCCGACGTTTCGGTTGCTTTTCAGCAGCCATGGTCACGGGGAGAGTCTCCCCGTGACCATGTAAAAATAAAAGTGGAAATAGAAAATGAAATGGCGTGGAAAGTGTAAAAATAAATGAAATCTAAATAGTTTATTAATAATTTAATTACGAACGACGGGTACAAATCTGCCGGCTGGTATGCGAGCCGGCGGTATACGACCGGTTAAATTAGTTCGCTGGATGTTTGAAAACAGCAGAAAAATCACACGAATTTTGTAATTTTGAGGGCCCTAGTACCTACTTTTAATAATTAAATAATGTACAACAATCGAAAAGAAAGCAACAGCAATGTATAGGCATAAGCATTAATTAGTTCATGCTCTAATATCATTATTTAGGGAGAAAACATTGAAATACGTCTGCATGGACGAAACGCTGCTCGCATTATCTCTTAAAAAGTGAAGATAGCGATTTGAATTTTTTATCCTTGTACCAGGACTGCATTGCATAAAAAGAAGTATCTTGTCTATTCCTAGAAAGTAGATACCAACTAATTTCTCTTTGTTTCTTGTTCGTAATAAGCCACATGATAAAATAAATTGCATGGTAGTCGGCCACGCAGACGAGATTGCTCGCTGTCGAGAGGATTAAGATGTCATGCACCCTACTGCGTGCGAGCTAAAACAGATAACGAAATGTGGGTGTAATATCTACATTTCACTAGCTATATAAGATTCATTTTTTGTTTCCTTTTTTTAATCTTTATTTATTTGAAGGACTTGTTTCACAATAAAGAAGCGACCATGTCGTCCTTGTAATACAACGTACAATGATTACCATACTTAATATTTAGATTACACTTTACATACATACTATTAGTTACACTTATTATCTATTCAGGATCTTGCCTTTAAACAGACCTCCACTAATTTGTATAATGCTTTGGCATCCTTTGAGTCTGGTTGAGACAACACACTGTTGCAACCACCTACATTATTAACAATATTAATATTATTAAAAATATCGCGTCTTAAAGTTTCGTTGCGGACACGTTCCACTAAAATGTGATGCACGTCCTCGATCATGCCACACTCTGTACAATTTGGTGACAACATCTTTTTCATTAAGAAGGCGAACTTGTTAAGTGGAATATATAAGATTCATGTTAATGTGTTTGAACTCACGTACTATTGTGAGATGAATTTTCAAAGTGTAATTGGATGTCATATAAACAGCGATAGCCCAGTGGAAAACTAGAGGTCTCGAGTTCGAAATCAAAGCTTTGACTTTCCAAAGTTGTGGATATGAAATAAGTAATTATCGATCGCTTTTAACGGCTAAGGAAAATATCGTAATGAAACCAAGCATATCTGAGAGTTCTCCATTCTGCGTAAATAGAAACACAAATGATTAAATTATGTTCGGGTACTTTGAAATAACTACACTGGAACATTGAGACAACTGCCATCTTAGTCTCCCCGTGACCATGGCTGCTGAAAAGCAACTTGAAACGTCGGGGAAAGTGTAAAAATAAATTAAATCTAAATAGTTTTAATAATAAATTAATTAGCTTAAAAGTTAGTAAAGTTTAATAGTAGTAGTAGTGTAACAATTTTCAAAATTTTGTAATAAAGTGTCAAATAAACAACGCGATAAAATCCGTATATACCAGTTTAATTTCAATGAATAATATTCGCGTAAATAGAAGACAATATTCTCCATAGAGTTTTCAAAGATATGTAAAGTCTGCTAACCCGCTCCGGGCGTATATGACTTAACCCTTCTCACACTGAGAAGAGGCTCAACAGAAGAACCCAATCGCACTTTAAACCTGGATTCTAACTCGGGGCCTCATGATTACACCTATTCTAATGCTACAAAGCTAACAAGGAAAAACAAGCATTCGAAAAAACAAACGTAAGACGACAGTGTACATGAAAAAAGAATAATCAAAATCGGTTCATCTAAAAAAAAGGTTTGAGGTACATAAAAAAACATACAGCCGAATTGAGAATATCCTTATTTTTTAAAATCGGTTCAATATGCTAAACATTATAATTCCACCATGGATTTGCATAATGACCGATACCGGTAACAGAAATACAAGACGGTACAGGTAATCAAATAAATATACTGTGCAAAACGTTTTATACTAGTTTGGAGAAAGTACCTACGAACTAAAATAAAACGTAACATGTATAAAATTAGGTTAGAAGGCACTGTTAGGTCCTTTTCAAACTTGATTTAGATTTCTAAGTCTGGAACCATAAATAGTAACATAAAATAGACTTACGCCAACTTATCCTCAAAAGGGTAGGCAGATAATACCTTCATTTCGCCTGCAAAGTTTTTAAGGCTTACGTAATAGAGAGCAATCCGATACCGTCTATAATACACATTTTAAGACCTCATGCTTTAAAAATAGTCGTAATTATAATAAAACTATACTTATGATGCCTGAGACGATACTCACTAACACATTGCGCGCTTTGAAATCGAAACTGGGTCCTCAGGATACATACAAACATTAGCTCAAACATATACAGCTCGACGAAAAAGATCATTTTTACTAGTGCAGGTTTTTAATCGCCATTTTGATACAAAGTTTTGCGTCGGTGGCAGAGCCATAGTAATTGCAACCGCTGGTTTTGGGTTCAATTCCCGGGGCGTACGTTATTGAGTTTTTCTGTCACACAACTTTCAGTAACAGCACGGTGTCTAAACCTGTGACCTACATGAATAAACAGATCTTGATTATGATTTTGAGACTGTGCAATGGACTAGATTATGGCCGCAACTTCATTGCTGTGGGCTGCAGTCCACCTACGGTGGGTCATGCTAAATATCATAATATTTGGTGTCCTTACCGTGTCAACCGCTATTAGGTGGGACTAAAACTATAGGTTTATATACATACATAATTAGGATCTTTATAAAGCTACATAGCTATATATAATACCAGTTTTTATTTTAAATGTAGTTTATGTCTGGTTAGATTAGTAGCAGTCCAAGTATGTCCTATTTTGTTGCCCCGACAACGTGTACGCGAAATGAAAGCGTCACAAACAAGTAAACAAACTCACATTTGATGCTACTGCACTGATAAACAGTTACCTCATGAGATACAGTCCCAGCTAGTTTAGAAGGTACCGAACGACATTGTGACAAGTGATGTATTCTCAATTTTAGTGGCGACACCAAAATTCTAAGCTTATAAGGGTACATAATTGTATGAAAACGCTTTTTCTTATTTTATTAGGCTAATTTTGATAAAATTAATTTGAATTTAACCATTTTAACAATAAGGTCTCGATTTAGGACACTTAACTTAATGAGATGGGTGAAGGGTCGGTGTAGAAATAAAAGACTACTGCTTAAGAAAGATATTCTTAGCAGTCACTGAAGATAGATTGAAGTCTTAAACAGTGAGAGATAACTTACTCCGGATATTAACCAAGTCCATCGGAAACATTTGTCTTTTGCTGAAACTGTAGCAATTTCCCTAAAGTTTATAGACCGAAACGTACAATAAGACTTATTTAAGTTTCGATGTCTTTTGTAAGAAAACTGATGTCTATAATATCAATAATATAATCCTGTATAGACACACACCCACACACACACATACACGCACGCCACGCACGCACACACGCACGCACGCAAGCATGCATGCACGCAAGCATGCATGCACGCACGCACGCACGCACGCACGCTCGCACGCATGCACGCACGCATACACGCACACATGCACGCACACACGCACGCACGCGCGCACGCACACACACACACACACACACACACACACGCACACACACACACACACACACACAACACACACACAACACACACACGCACGCACACGCACGCACACACACACACAACACACACACACCCTCTTTCATAACTTATACAGTGTATGCTATGTACATATATACTGCCAATTGCAATTGGTAGTAATGCTTATACACGCCCACCGGGACATTTACCTGACATGCTAGTACTGCACGAGTTAAGTGCCTGGAGAGGCTGGTAATCTGTCATACAGGTCGAGCCTAGTACAGATACCAGTCTCTCACATAGTTGCGAACATGTATATATCTAGATTAAGTTTCTTTTGTGGAATTTATTATTATGTACCTATGTGAGAGAGAAACAATAAACTATTATTATTAATAATTTACATTATTTATGTCTACCATTTCCATTTATGGTGTGAAGGACCAAATTACCCTGCTGTCACTTTGAGCACTTTCGCAAGAATATAAGGACTATGATTCTCACTAAAATTAAAATCAAAGTGTATTTGTGATTGAAATACAGATCATAGGGAAATTAATTAATTCGTGGCGAGACATTATAACAATGAAAGAATTAGGTTACCGCTCCTAGCACTCCTAGCCTTCATCTCCAGCTGAAACTAAATGGACCCAAGTATAGATTATTAAAAAATAAGAAAAATTGGGCCTTCAATTTATTCTTGAAGGTTTTTTGGTTACTTTTTATTATTGATGAACTTGTTTATTATTATTAACCAATGACGCACGTTTCAGTAAGCTGCCACCATCGCTTTTGTGTCGCAAGAACATTAAGCGCTACCGGGAACTATCTTACCGTGGCGACCGTCATTGTGATTCCTTCGATTCAGCGACAGCTGTTGTTGTATTGTTAACTTAATACATGATTAATACTTTGTCTTTTTTCTCTCATCGAATAACTGTCATGTCTTAATAATTATTATTTACCTAATTAATATGTTTTGAAAATCCTTCTTGGTATAATATAATTAACTGACAATTACTGATCAATAGCAAGCCTACCATGAAACGTAAATGCCGAAGATTCGAGCCGACTGTTTGTACGCTAAAACACATTTATTCCGAATTGTGATTAATCGGCATTTAAGTCCTGACTTTCAGTAGGTACGTAATTTCGTAAGTCTTGATTGTCCTGAACCCTGACATGAAGTAGTCTGAAGAATAGAGTTTTATCAGTTTGAAAGAAAGAAATCCGAAGGAACTTAATTGTAAAATATTTTCGTTCGGCCTGCAGTTTTGGATAGACATTTTCATCGTAGACACACTATGGCTTTAAGAACTTCTCACACAATATTATCAGCATGCAATTTCAATGTAATATGAATGAGACATTGTGATCCAATAATTCCGAGCATAAATAATACAGATAGATTAAAATTAATTTTCGTATTATGAATGATGACTGATGAGTAATGTTTGGATCTATTTACCTAGTTCAAACAATCAATTAGAAGTTTACTTAGTCGCCAAAGTTCCATTGACGACTTGGTCTTTACTAAGGAAGGTAGGCTTTCATAAAGTGAAGACAGCGTTTGACACGACCCACAATATAACGTATGTATGGACTAAGTAACTAAAAATCATAAAAATTTAAAATCGCCTCTATCCAGTTATAGTCAAAGAAAATAAAACATTGACATGTAAAGATAAAAATCAAATAAAAATTTAAAAATCATTCACTATCTGTCGATGATGTTTCTTCGTTGGATGAACTATTTAATAACAAGATATTGATATTTTCTTGATTCTCGTCTGTCTCAATATAGGCCTTGAGTTCTCTACTTAATTTTTATTGCTAAAAGTTACCTTTCGATACTTAGCAATAACTGGATTTGATTTAAGTAAGAGCATCATCATGATGTCCTTATTCAATCTTGAAATTATTCGAGTGTGATATTCACGAAATCATTGTATGCACTTTCTGAAAAATATGAATAGCCACCAAAAATGATGTTATGATAGCCATGAATAAGTATTTTATGCAAATAGGCAATAATACCAATTGTAATTATCAATATATATTTTTTTTGTGTCATTCAAAGGTGTAGTGAAGTGATCCATTTTAATTATTTTACCACTTCCAAGTACTTTTAATACCATGGCCAAGTTAGAAATTAAATTAATGTTAAGTCCAGTTATAGAAGCGCTTAGAGCAGGATTTTTGAAAAAACGATCCGCAGTGTTGCTTGACCTGTATCTATATATTTGTGGAAGCGTCAAGAAAATAATCATTGGAATGTAATTTATTTCTGTAATTGGAATTGAATAAAGCGCGATCTATTGGTTTGTTTCGGAACGTCAAGCGTAAGCTTGAGTGAGGTTGCCATAGAGCCAATGTGTCAGTTGGAGTGATAGTTATAACTGTCAGTGTCATATTGACGTTATATAAGCGCCGGAGACTAGTGCGCGGTCACATTCGGGTGACGAACTCGCTGTGTTACGGATCAAATCAGAGATAATCACAGTCAACCTTTATTGTTTTATTTCTCTTGTATTTGTCTATCATTAGTATACGTACGAAGTATAATACCACGCCTATATTTTGTTGCTCCATCATGTCAAAAGCTAGTTGCCGTCCTACTCTCCGACATATTTATGTAACGGAATCTTTGAACCCGATTTACACCCACTTAAAAGTTCCGATTAACTTAAAACTTTGTATATTTATCAAGGATCTATGACAATATAACAATTTCATAAGCAGCACGCAGCAGCGCTAGGAATAATTACTCTGTGTCACGGGGAACTTTACAAGAATCGGCACAACTAATTATGGATCTCACAAATGTTTGTCCTGTGTAGGCATTGAACCCACAACACTCGGCGCAGTGGCAGTGGCAAGGCAACAACTTAAACCACTACGCCACCCGTGCAATCAAATTTCTATGGCATATTGAGAAACGTGATTTATTTTCAGGAAGAAGCTCGTGATATAATTCTTTCCATTGGTGTGTCGAAGAGTCAACCACGATAACACAAACGGATAAGGTTAATAGCGGTTCATAAGTTGTAATCACCCTTCTCTAACAAAATGAGCTTAGTTGATCATAAAACTTTTTAGTATATAAACGCAGTAAATGGTGCTAGTCGGTTTTGTTTGAATCTGTTAAGAAAACTATAATTGCTTTTCCGAAAACAATCTGCTTTATCTTATCTAGATTGATTACACGCATAGCATGCAAAGTACAAACTGCTAGATCAAAAACAGGTTGGTAAGAAAGAAAGAAGCAAAATCCAATCTTAAAGGTTTAAGTGGTCAAAAATATTCGCTTATTTTTATTAAAGGAGTATACAGAAATATATCGCTAACTTATAGCTCCCTGGTTTAGTCACTTGACACACACGTCAATCTAAGACTTTTTTTTTTTTTTTACTTGCGGGAATGCTTTGACGCATATCTCTTCGCGGGGCGACGGAGAGGTTATGTCGGGCTCACCGGGGGAGTAATACCCCGGTAATACCGACTAAACCTACCACGGTGTTCCTCGACATAACCATAGACGGCGGGGCCGCGCGAATCGCTTTCACATGCAATCGCGACCCCGCCGAGGTTTCGGCCCACCGTGTGAAACGGCAGGCCACTGCATAATAGACCCTCTACTGTCCCCTTGTAGGGAGACAAAAACACGGCTCAGAGGCGCGCGTGGGAACACGCACGCCGCCTCTTGGACCTGGTGCTGATCGGGTGGCAATCCGTCAATGTGTGCAGCGCCGTGTCCTCAACAACGTCGCGGCAGTCGCCACAGTGGTGACAACCGGGCGTCTCTTGCCGACCTATGCGACACAGGAACTGGCCAAAACAACCATGACCAGTATTACATTACCTGTGTCAGCCGGAAGGTGAGGGCGCCATGCCGCCTCTCCAGCCACTCCTCAAAAACGGGTCTTACCGCCACGATTGTGGCGTGCCCAACGTCAATCTAAGCCTATCATAACGTGACCTTAGCAAGTTTTCCGGTTATGAAAATGTCTCGTGTAATCAAATATGATACTTCATGCAGTATGGCTTGTTCGTTATGTCATTATTCATGGTAAAATTACCCTATAATATATTGTCATGTCTAGGTTACTAGAATTAGGCCTATACCGTCCTTAATCATAATTACGGCCCAGAAAATACTGACGTACATTTCAGTTGACAGTGAAATCTTTAAAACATGCATGTCTACCAAAATAGGCAGTGGTGTTACGGCCAGCATTCGCTATATTTTTTTAGTTTTTTTGATTTTAAATTCCACATCCCACGATGAGCCTATTAACTACCTGTTATCGGACACAGTTCCAAACGCCTTGCTGAGAATTTCTCGTCAATAAACCTAATATAATGTTGGCCGATCCGGACATCAAACATGAGGCATGCCCAGCAGTCGAATACACTACGTGGTGCAACCGTGGTAATTTTATTTTACAATCACTTCCTTAGATTTGACAATAATAATATTATTGCTATCCGTTCTAAGTAATATTTTTTAATAAAGTATGTCTAGACAGGTATTTTTTATAAATTCAAGACATGATCTTTCCATTAAAACTTATTCTATCGTTTAATTGCTATTCTATTTTTGGATGAAGTATTTATAGACTTATTATTTCTGTGAACAACAACGTTGAACTATCGATTTTTACAGATGTTTTCGTACAGAGTATATGGTGATCCAAATCTGTTTACCAAAGTTTTATTAAACAGTAACATAACATGATATACAGTTTTACTTAAAATACAAATATTTTTTTCCCGTGACTTATTTACACTACTTAAAAAACTTTTGTTCCACCACTTTTTTATAATATTAATATTAATAATATTCTACCATATACACACAACACCATCTAGCCCAAACTAAGCAGAGCTTGTACTATGGGTTCTAGACAATGGATAAACATTCATATATACTTTTTTTTTGTAAATACATACATATTATACTTATAAACACCCAGACCAAGACAGACATCCATGTTCATGCACACAAATGTTTGACTTGTGCGGGAATCGAACCCGCGACCTCAGGCGTGGCAGTCGGTTACACTAACCACTACGCCATCGAGGTCGTCATTAAGCGACAACGTGAAAGGTACAGACATGGTAAGACGAACTGGACGCATAGCGTGGGATTGTAGAAAACTGTACAGATCTCTGCTTACCTCTTTGGGGATATTGATGTGAAGCCACAGACGCATGCAGAACATCTGAATAAACACTTGGTAACATGAAGAATTCATAATAGCGTAACCCGTGTGTGTTGTCGTTACACATGAAAATGTGGTAGAATATTATTATTATTATTATTATTATTTATCAGTATTTTTATGTTATTTTAATACATTTCATAAATGTCTTCCTTCAAACTAACATTTTTGATGTTTGAACACAATAAACATAAGCCAGCTAATTTACATTGTTCCCAATATAAGAGATTATACTCGAATTAGATCAGCCTATACGGTTAATACTACATAGTTTTAATAATACTCCTATATACGTTTTCAATTAAGCTAAACATGTTTGTGTTGGCGTGCTAACACACTGTTCAATGAATAAGTGATGAAGACACAAATACAATTATCGATATCTATTTAAACGATATTGAATACTGTGAGTGGACACAAGACAGGTGTGGTGTGGCCTAACCATTGAAAATCTATACGTATAATAAAATTGTAACTGGTCAATGTAGGAGATATTTAAGAAAAATTAAGTGCCCAGTCATTGTTTTCTAAATAAAAGATACAGAAGCCAAAATCATTATACTTAAATTTTTGTCTATTGCGATAGTGTTGTCATTTAAACAATTGCAAATCGAATGTTGTTCAGGGGATTTCATTGAACTATTTTATTTTAAGTACGTAACGACCTACTCGGGCCGTTTTTAAGACATGACATTGCGTGCTAGTAACATAATATTTGCTTCTTTTCTGTGTAGAACATAATTAATTAGAGTTTAATGATGTAATGAACGTAGCATATGTATCCACACATTAGAGAGAGAACGATAGCGTTTAATTTTCAATATGAATGTTTGAGAGCTTTCGTTAATAATGGGCAAAAAGATTAAAGGTAGTAAGAAAGCATCTCTAATTAAGCATTTTGGAGTTTCATACCAAAATGGTAAAATGGTGTGGCAAACAGTTAGACGGAATGAGTTATCTGTTACGGCTATTTCAGCAATAATAAAATACATAAGATCTCTGGTGGTCTTTGAACTCTAATGAATATAATAAGTATATAAATTAATATAGCAAGATTATTTGTTAAAGGTAGGTATCAGTTAAGTTTATGCGATTAGAAGAAAAGACGCATCAAATATAAATAAATAGTCCAGTCAAATAAGCAGAAAAAAGGGAAATAATCCTCTACTATTAATACCTCGGAATGATGGATAATAAGCTGTAAAGTCGTTTACACCTTCATTTTGGTGTTCTAAAAGTTGTCTCAAAAGCCTCATAGAATCTCGTGTCTGCGCCGTCAGTTATTTAAGATTCAATTATCTCGTTTCTATAGCTCCAATGATGTTAACATCTATACTAATATTATAAAGCTAAAGAGTGTGTTTGTTTGGTTGAACGCGCTAATCTAAGGAACTACTGGTTCGAATTGAAAATTATTTTAGTGTTGGATAGCCTATTTATCGAGGAACGCTATAGGCTATATAACATCACACTACGACCCACGAAGGCGGCGTAGCAATGATAAACGCTGGTGAAACCGTAAACATATCTAGTTTATTATAAAATTAAAGAGCATAATATTTGCAACAAATTTCGTTTGAAAACTTTTTATACGTCCAACCGTTTTTGAGATAGAGGGCGGAGAGTCCGCAGCGCTCAGCCATATTCACTGTAATGCAAGGTAAATCGTGAATCTCAACGAAGATGATGAAAATGAAACAGAGATTTTCACATGCCCGGAAGATAACGACAATAAAGACGCAGAATAAAATTAATACTTTTGTTCCTGAAATAATTAAAGATTTTTTGGATGGTTGAACGCGTTAATCTCAGGAATTATTGGTTTGAATAGAAAAAATATTTTGGTGTTGTATAGCCCATTTATTGAGGCAGGCTATAGGTTTTATAACATCACACTACGACCTATAAGAGCGAAGCATCAATGAAAAATGTTGCAAAAACGGGAAAAATCTCTTATGTGAAGCAGACGAAGTTGCGCGAGTCAACTTTGATTATAAAATTAGTGTAATACAGAAAATTATTTTAATAAAATATGCTTTACAAAACATTTTTGTATTATAAATATTGTATTATATATAGTTTTTTAATCACCTTGTGTTGTGTATGCTATGTAATTTGGTACAAATGTATTTTTGATTAATTTAATTATAATAATCAAATTGATCGATACGCGAATGCTATCATTCTAATTAAATTACTTTATTCGGATTTTATCGATTTGATTATTTAACATTTCTATTACATAATTTTAAAACTATTACACTACTATTGTTAATATTTAAGCTATTTAAATGATTAATACGAGAGTAAGTATCCTTAAATATTTTGAGATCGTTTCAAAACAATCTCAAAATATTAACAAAAATATCGTTATTACTTGGAAAGAGACGACGATTGAATTTTAAGCCTAAAGCTACCGCACCTTTTCACCGAAATATTAAGTCTACAGTTGCCTAGGTCTGTTTTCGGCCAGTCTTCTAGTGAATTAGTTTGCGATTTATATGCCGATATTCATACCGATTCATTTTTTCCATTTCTGCTTGAAAGAAGGTCTAATGGACAAATAGGATCATCATCGCAGCGGTAGTGAATGCGACTGCTGTGCATGAGGTCTCGTGTTTGAATCCCGGGTTGCGCCAACAAAAATTTATTGGGTTTTTCTGTTAAGAAATCCCAATAGCAGGAATCCCAAGAGTTAGGAAGTTGGCGGTGTAAGACACCCCCGTGCCTCGGAAAGCACGTAAAGCCGTTGGTCCTGCGCCTGATCTCTCTCGGGTTGTGTCGGATTACCGTCCCATCGGATTATAAGAGTTAAGGAACAGAGAGTGCACTTGTGTTTGTGCACTCGCTTGTGCACTATAATATCTCCTGCGCAGATGGCCAGTCTCCGTAAAGATTGGCCGCCGTGATCGATATTCGGTCTGGAGGACATTATTATATGTAGTGTAAAATTAATGTTGAAAGTGTTTTTATGTTTATTGCAAATAAATAAATCGTAACCTAAGCTGTTAACTAGGTCTTTCTTTGTCTTCATAAATTAAGTAGAACAGATTTGCAAACATTCACAACAACTGAAGATTACAGTGAAGCTTTTCTTGAGCTTTTAGACTTCTTGAGGAGAGCATACACCATGCTTAGCAATGAAGTTAATGTGATCTTTGGCCCTTAAATTGCTTGTTTTTTTGTATTGTTGTGACAACTGCCGCACTATGAGTAAACCCTGGGTTGCGGGTACTTAAAAGCATTGAAACAACGGACACAAAGAAAATCCAGACTCAGGACTACCATTTATGGATTACACCATTTTTTATCCAGTCCACAACGTTCGGTGTAGTGGTAGTAGCGAGGTGAACACTTATTTCACAACCTCATCGGTGCATTTATGGTGCATTTTGTCATGCCGAGTGATTTTCCTGGCTTAGTCTATTTTTCCGATGTCACTTACCACTATTACAAAAATAAAAGATTATTTCACTGTCCATTTATAAGATTAGAAATGTAATTGTTAAAATCTAAAATACGTAAGAGTTCAGGCAGCTAGTAAAACTGAAGTATCCATTACCGTTAGAGACATCTGGTTTTGTCTAGACATTTAAAAATAACTACGCACTTTTAGCGACGTGCGATTGCTACGAAAAAATATCGAATACATCGAAAAGTAAGCGGTTGTAATTTTAATCGAATCCATAACTAATATTATAAATACGAACGTGAGTTTGTTTGTTAGTTACGCTTCCACCCCTTAACTACTTGACCAATCATCATGAAATTTCGCACAAATGTTGACAGGTGAACAGAAAAGACATAAGGTACCTTTCATCCAGAAAAAGTACTGTTACTAGTCTAGCTTATATTTACGCAGGTGACGATGCGGCAAATATTTTAATTTTAATTTTTTTATTGTAATCTTAAAACAATCAGTATTGACAAATTAATAATTAAAAAAATTATATAAATAGCTACCAATGACATGTTTTCGCATTTAGAAAAATACTTCGTTGCTGCAGTTCATGTTAATCTTTTTGGTCATCGTATCAATCTGGACTAACGAAGCAACCTCACATTTGATGTTTCAAAAAGATCAAAGCTTTATTTAAAAAAGATTGTGTTCCTTTTGGAGGAAATATCCAGATGTTTGAGTAATATGATGAAGCAAAGCAAATTAATAGCAATTTATTAAATCTTCTGGGCACTCCGTCAGACGCCAGTGATTTGAAGATGTTTTACGATGTCTATTAGAGGAGTGACTTTCACTTTTCCCCCTTCTCTGTGAAACATTTATTAAGGAATATTGTAGATATTCATTTCATTTAATTATTCCAAAGCACGCGCCTTTGTCTCTTTCGAGGTATATGAATATATTATATAATCTTACGCCTATATTCACTAAGAGATAGACAAAGATACCTTACTACAGAATATTTTCGCTCCACTTAATAGACGACGAGCCTATAGTGGTTCACAGAGTAGATTTTCAATCTTCATACTGTTACTGAGAATTAGCGCTAACCGAAAAATCAACAATAGTACTTGACGCGAGAATCAATACCGAAACCACACGATCGGCTACAAACATAAGTGACAACTTATGAGCATGGAGGTGATCAATATGTCTATACTTACTAATATTATAAAGCTGAAGAGTTTATTTGTTTGTTTGGTTGAACGCGCTAATCTCAGAAACTAATGGTCCGAATTTAAAATACTTTTAGTGCTGGATAGCCCATTAATCGAGGAAGGCTTTAAGCTATATAACATCACGCCACGACTAATAGGTGCGGAGCATCAATGAAAAATTATTCAATAACGGAGAAACATTCTCTTATATGACGCAGACGAAGTTGCGCGAGTCAGCTAGTAAGTTTATAAAGTTTATTATCGTTAACGATAAAAACTTTATAAACTTACTACTTAACTAGTAGGTTAAGTGCTAAGTGCTAGGTTATCAGTTTAAACTTACAGTTTACTGGTAACCTAGCTCAGCAGCTATTCTATACTAATAAATAAAATTGAAGTGTCTGTTTGTTATGTCATAATAACAGCTTTTTTACTAAATGCATATGAAAGTACATATGTATATAGGGCACATAAAGGAAAAATCTATTTTTAAAATTTTTGTCTGTCTGTTCGTCTGTCTGTTTGTTCCGGCTAATCTCCGAAACGGTTAAACCGGTTTTGACGGGTCTTTTACTGGCAGATAGCCGATGTTATGAAGAGTAACTTAGGCTTCCGTTATTTTAGAAAAATAAAGTGATGAAAGATGAAATAAATACGGTGCTGGCAAAGTTGCGGATACAGTTAGTCTCTATAAAACTAATCCAAAATATATTCATTTTAAGGACCTAGTTTAAGCAACAGTTTTACATCTAAACCAAACTGGCAAAACTATAACTAGTCCTGAAACTACATTACATAAGTATTTCTAGCTACACTTAAGTTTAATGTGTTTTTAACTAATGCTAGGGGGACATGTTCAGTTATAATTAGTTCACGTTATTCCTATGAAGGAAAAATAAAGGACAATGCTGCCAATTCTGTTGTCACAAAATTCTATTAACTTAACTGAAAATCACTAAAATTAACTTTAGTCCTGTCAAACGACATTTCGTATTCTGAAATCGTTAAAATTGACAGGACTAAACTTATTTTAGTTCGACAGGATTAAAATTAGTTTAGTTACTCAATTTAGTCCTTTCTGCATTCTGCTATATGGCTTGATCGTCAAAAATTATCTAAAATTAGAAATGTCAAACTGATATTAGATGACATCTGATACGAAGTTTAGTTTTCCTAGAGATTTGGTAGTTGAGGCTTAAACAGTAGAATTTTTAAAAAGTAAAATAAAAGTAAATTGATAATAATTGTAAATAATAATATGTAATATAATAATAAAATATATACATATAATAATATATATATATATATATATATAATATATTAATAGTATATTATATAATACATATGTATATATTATTATTATCACCTTTATTCATCATTAATCAATAAAAATTACATTTATAAATATATTTATAAAAATAACACATTTCAAAATATAAAATTTTTGGAGATCCACCGGCACCGAGACAAGGTCCAAGCTGTCGGTGGTTAGGGGTCCAGAGAGAGGAACCTCCTCACTATGTGTACCGTATCTAGGAGGACCGCCTTCTGCATTTGACACCTGACCCAGGTACATAACGCGAGCCTCTTAAGATGTTGGTCGAGGCTCTTGGTTATTAGACCGTTCACTGTAACGACTATCGGTACAATGATTGCCGAGTCCACATCCCACATATCAACAACGTCGTGTGCAACATTTAATAATAATAATAATAATAATAATATTCTATCACATACACACAACACCATCTAGCCCAAACTAAGCAGAGCTTGTACTATAATAATAATATTCTACCACATACACACAACACCATCTAGCCCAAACTAAGCAGAGCTTGTACTATGGGTTCTAAACAATGGATAAACATACATATATACTTTTTTTTTGTAAATACATACATATTATACATAGAAACACCCAGACCAAGACAAACATCCATGTTCATGCACACAAATGTTTGACTAGTGCGGGAATCGAACCCGCGACCTCGGGCGTGGCAGTCGGTTACACTGACCCTACGCCATCGAGGTCGTCACGTTCATTTATTAGACAGTCAGTATAGAGCATGATCAAACTATTATACTAAATATTGCAGTTGAAGTATATAATAAATCATCTTTAATATATCCAAATACACCATCTTTTTTAGGTTTAATTATCTGTGGCGATGTTAACAGATAGAATTCTGAATTTTCTTTTGGTAATTCGAAGAGCTTGGTCATTAAAAGAGTATGTTATCACTTCGCTTAAATATAATAACCAGCTAATAGCTAAAATAATTATTATTTTCTCACTCCTCTTGATGGTAAGCAGTCGTGTGGTCTAAGAGCAGTGGCCTCCACACCGTCCTCGTAGCAGCCGAGGCGATGTTGAGGTCTCTACTTTGACGGCCTGAGAAAGCGGTTTTCACGACCCGCTTAATTTTAAGATCAAAATAATTTAAATATGTCGCCTGCTTTGTATGATAGAGATAATATAGTCAATATCGAATCATTGTAATGCTTTGCAGCTCTACGATCTATCACGAATGGATACTCACGATGGAAGTATCAAATCACTACTTAAAATTTCAATCATTTAGCACATATTATCATAATTATAAAAAGACGAAATAATTATGCATCGCAATAATCGTAAAGCGAATTCAACCACACTTTATAGATCTTGTTTCGTCTTATCTAAGCTAAATATTATGTTAAAATATTTAATTTCTTTCGGAGAATCACACTATACCTACGGAGAAAACTGCGCTGAACCATATTTCTCTGAAAAAGTTTTAATCTACGATATACCACCTATTTAATTTGTTATGACGTTAATATTTTCGCATACGATTGACGTTAATGTCAAATCTGTCGCAGCTGATCGGAAAATCTGACATATTGTCTCTTAGCTATGTTTAAACAAGGGACCGCCATTGTTTAGATCTCATGAACCCAGTAATATATAAGTCAATGCATGAAACAGTCTCAGATAAACTTATTGATAAACTTATTCTTAACAATAATTAACGTTTATAAGTAAGATTTCTCATGGACAGTTGCTATATAGGAATTAAATACCTGTCAAATATTTAAATTGGTTTTATAAGTAAGACGGTTTCGATGTTACGTGCGTATTAAATAGTGAATATCGTTACCTGTATATCTGAGAGTTCTCCATAATATATTCTATCACATACACACAACACCATCTAGCCCAAACTAAGCAGAGCTTGTACTATGGGTACTAGACAATGGATAAACATACATATATACTTTTTTTTTTGTAAATACATACATATTATACATAAGAACACCCATACCAAGACAAACATCCATGTTCACGCACACAAATGTTTGACTTGTGCGGGAATCGAACCCGCGACCTTAGGCGTGGCAATCTGCCACTTGCAAATTGCCATTGCAAATTGCCAATTGCAATGGCAATTTGCAATGGCAAAAATAATGTTTTCAAAGATATGTGTAGTCTGCCAACTCGCATTGGGCCAGCATGATGGACTATGGCTGAACTCTTCCCACACTGGGAAAGAGCCTGTGCTTAGCAGTTTATATAATAATATAATAATTATTATAACAATTTTATTTCGCGTGGCATAGACGCATAGATGAATACCTTATAGACTTACATACATACCTACAATTTGTGTTAGTATTTATATAACTTATTAACTATGTTAGTAATGCTTCACTTGCACTCTGTTGTTGTGCGTTCATGTGGCCATTGTCCACGGAAGCGACGGAACACCACACCCTTCAGCCAAAAGTCCTGCTTCATATATACACGTAAAGTAGAAAGCAAGTTGGGACTCACACCACAAACGCCTTGAAGTTGACGGTGTGACGCGACTCCAGCAGATGCACTCTTGGCATGTACTTGGACTTCTGGCGTACATACTCCGCAATCCTCCGCCTTAGCGGTGTAATGCAGGCGGGAGATGTACACCGGTGTGTACGGTGCTGCAGCACGCAGGTTTTGACCAGGCTTCACAGGAGCCGTGCCGCAGCAGTTCTTATTGGTTTTCTGACGGCGCTTCCTCCTTTGCACCGTCACAAAAGCACCCTCAAAATCATACTCTTGGTTCTTTGCCATCTCAGGCACCTACTTCGCACACTCTCCCACCTCCTTCGACAGACTCCCGACATTTTTATTTATAGACTATAAAATACCTCCGTTTATTCCTTCGAATAGTGATAGTGTTGATGTTAGTTGTTCAAAGTTACACGAATTGATTCGGTGAATTAAAATGTAAAACCATGTTTCTTTGTACTTATTAAAGAGAAAGATGTCCTAACAAATATTAAAAATGTGACTATGAGTTTGTGTGTTACGCTTTCACGCCTTAATTACTTGACCGATCATCATGAAATTTCGAATACACGTCGTCAGGGGATCAGAAAAGGACAAAGGATATATTCCATCTAGAAAAAGTTCTGTAACAAATTTTTTTTTTTTTTAACGCGAGGATATGTGCAAATCATATTCCCCCTCGCCGGTTTTGGGGCGGGCGATGGGGATATGTCGGGATCCAGCCCATATGTACGGGCTGAACCGACTAAAACCACCGCGGTGTTCCTCACACCTTTATGGCGGGGTCGCGCGGATCGCTCTCGCATTCAAATCGCGAACCCGCCAAAGGTTTGACCCGCCGATGGACGTGGCGGGTCCCACAAAAATTTATACACATAATTGGAGGACCTGGTCCCCGACAACAAAGCGGGGGACCTATCCCCTTTCCGACATCGAGAGGCGTGCGTGGAATGGAATGGAGTACTAATTTTTTTTTACGTGGGGGAATGCTTGAAGCATACCTCTCCGCGGGGGTGGGCGGAGGGGTTATGTCGGACTCACCGGGGTAACAGAAAGATCTTAAGAAGATAATATACCTCCCGGAATACCGACTAAACCTACCACGGTGTTCCTCGACAAAACCACTATCGACGGGGCCGCGCGAATCACTTGCACATGCGGTCGCGGTCGCGACCCCGCCGAGGTTTCGGCCCGCCGTATGAAACGGCAGGCCACTACACGAACAGACCTACCCAAAGGCACTTCTCACAAATTATCCCTACTGTCCCCCCTAGAGGGGAGACGGACTCGACACAGAGGCGCGCGTGGGAACACGCACGCCGCCTCTCGTAGTACTAATTTAACCTAACCTAAACTACATCTACGCGAGTGAAGACGCGGTCAAAAATTTTGTGTATAAGAAAGTTCTTCACTTTTTCCTGTTTACGTATGACTTAGCAGAAACTACTCTAAAATAAAATTATTCTAAAATAAACTTACAGAAACAATCATTAATCATCTGGTTTTAAATGTTATAATAATATATGATAGGATCTTTCACTAAGAATATTAAGCCTCACAAAATGTTTGGTAAATTATAAACGCGAAGAAAGGCAATCCATTAAGCGAGACTTGAACTCACGGCAAACTCGAAACTGTGTCGTCGTTTCTAGAACACGAAAAAAGACAAGATATTTTTTCTAAAATACGATTTATTAAAAATGAAGGTTGTTTTAAAATAATGTGTTTACCATTTTCTTTCAAGGGCCGACGAAGACATAGTACTGACATAAGGGAATGGATGGTGATACATAGTGACCCAAATAATATATTACTGTACTTATATTATGAATATTGCTTTGTTGGTCCCGCGGCATAAGTTACCCGGACCGCACGATTCATGAGACTCGAGAGACAGGCCGAAAATTTAAAAGCCATGCAGTATATGCGGCTATTCCCAAGTTGCCGGACTCCGAGCTGCAACCCGGATTAAGCAAACTGTTATATATAATACGTAATGTGTATTTTTAATATAATTTGTAAAAACATGTCTCTTATTGACGATGAATTTCTTTCTACCAAAAAGGCTCGTAATCATATTTGAGTATTGCAATAGATGCAAAAATTATTCTAGTTGTCTATAAATACAACTTGTTTAAGCAAAAGTAGACTCTATCATAATTATATTTACGTTTAAAGTGGTCTAGGTGTGCTGGCTCGCCGGTGTGTCGCTGCGACCGTACGTATTAATTACGTATTTTGCATTCTGGATGCTGACGTCGAAGCGTTGGTTGAGTGGCCGTCTAGCACCTTATCCCATTAGGTGCTTGACGTTTCGCCTAAGTTACATCGGTCGTGGTCACAAGCTGACTCTCTCTGAGTCAACTTGTGACCGAGGCGAAAGTTTTAAACTTACTTAAGCAAAGCGTTATTAGGTTTTCGTTAAGGTAAAGACTTTCCTCCTGTTACGTGGGTGGGCAGTTTAGCTGGTGAGATGTAGGGTATGTATGTAGGGATGTGAGTGAGAGCGCAAAAACCGGCTAAGTTGGATAAACCTTAAACATTTTTGTTGTAAGCAATAGGTATTAGAAAATAAAATTCTAAGATTATTTTTACTTTTAGTAAAATTGCTACCTCTAATGTTCCTCTTTAGATAAGTTAAAGAAATTATGTAAAATGTTTATCTTCATAGTAATTGCTGTATGGAGTGATGGCTTTATTATAAAAGGATTTCTGTTTATGACGCATACAATACAAATGACGTAATATATTCGCCATATATACATATGTAGCGACATTGCTGTCGCTTTAGTTTTATTTAATCAGACACAAATATGCAGTAGCGCCACGCATCAGTTGTCTCCCCGCAATCACTGAGTTAGGTCGTAATTCAATATAATAATAATAATAATAATATTTATTTATTAACAGAAAAAATAAGATACATCCTTACACTACATCACTACATATTACATCAACAGTATTAAAGCATACCTGCTTTAAATAATTTAAGCTTAAATTACAACTAATTCTTAACTATGTTAATTTATAGTGTATACAAAATAAATGAAGTTCAAAAGGTAATGTTTAAGCCTGCCTGAACTAGGATAAACCTGTGTTTCAGGACATCACTTGACAATTTTATTTTATACTAGCGCATTATTAATACAAATATTTACAGTCAATTACATCTACGATTAAATGTGTTTAGGAAGTAATATACAACTTTAAATTTACTTTTCATAATTCATAATATAATATTAAGACTTCGAGCAGTTTTTCTGTGTCCGTATAATATAATTTTCCTAGGTATTCCATTAAGATGGAACTACATTTTTTATTACTAACATTATATATATTTAATATTTTATTTAACTTGTTATATAAATACGGTCCTAAGAATACGTAGAATTTATTGACTGATGTGTGTCTGGTTTGAGACTTTGTACAAACTAAGTCTTTTCTTCTCTTATCTAAGACCGGGGTAAACGGGACTTCAGTGTGCTGTTTAAGTATAGTGTGCATAATAAATAATTGACGAATGGTTAGTACCTTGCAAGCGGTGTAAAGCTGATGTGTGGGAAACAAGAATGGGCGACGTGTGGCTACCTTAAGAACAGCTCTTTGAGCTCGCTCTAGGGGCAGGAGAATTGATTTGGCTGCTCCACCCCAAGAGGTTATGCAATATGCAGTATGTATATACATGTACGTATATATACTTATATTATTTATAACTGGCACCAATTATATAGTTAGTAACTAACTAACCGGTACCAGTAAATAATATACACCCATTTCTACAATGAAGTATTTCATTTGGCCAACCGCAACAACACATCGGAAAACCCCTACACATACATATTTATACTTATAATAATAATACATAATATCCTTAAAAAGCATTGGACGATGCTAGTATATTGAAGAATACATGAATGGTAATATTATATGAATAATGAATGGTTAAAATATAGTAAACTTGATATATTCGTCGCCGGAAGATGCGCTGTCAGCGTTCGAGCAGGCTATAAACGAGGTGTCTGCGGCGGACTGGAAAAAGTGTTTCGGAAACTAACCAGTTTTCCAAACACTTTGAAAATAATTTAATTAAAAAAATATATTCATACCTATAGAACCCTTTTTTTATTTTCGCAAATCTTTATGAGTGTCCCACGTATGTACGTTAACTGAGTAGTAATATAATAGTAGTAGACTGCACGGGTAGAGTACTGGTTTAAGTGCCAAGCCACTGCCACTGCGCCGAGTGTTGTGGGTTCTGTTATATCCCGTCAATGTATGGGACAACCCTGACACAATGCACCGTCAGCACATTGGCGATAAGTAGCGGATTCATAGTTTAGTGTGCCCAGTTCAAGACATTCGATTCTCAACCTCGGTTAAGGCCACTTGTTCTTTAATAAAAGTTTTCTTGTAATTTTCTATATCAAATAAACGGCCTTCAGCCAAAGTAATAAAAGTGTTTTTTTAAAAAGACTATACAAGTTTCCCGTATAACATTGGTGGCAGCTCAAAGGGATTTTTAAAATCCTGGTTCGCCTCTATCGTGTAAAACGAACAATAAATTCGTGCAATAGTGAACAATACAGACTTTCTAAACGCATATCGTCGCCACACAGAACTCTATCATTTCGTCGCCGTATCCTCTCGCTGTTTCTTTTCGCCGTGTCGTGATTTATATCCATGTGAAGAGTTCTACTGCCGTGCCGAGCCGATATCGCTGGTCGCTGTTTCTCACTGCCGAATCCTGTTGCTGTCGTCACCGTATCCTTTAAACATACTCACCGTGGAAGCAAGGTATTCCACCAGCCATGATGACACATGCTGTTCCTGTAATCGCCGTGTTCCTGTAAGTCTTTGACATTCATATTTACTTCATACCGAAGATAATTGTGCAAGGGATTAGTGCCAGTGAATAATTAAATTGCCTGTGATCGCGTAATACGAAAACGTACAACGAACAAAGTGTTTAATTATATTTCTCATAGATTAGTAACTACACATATTATTTAGTCGCGAGAGCCGTGCAACATTCTTTCCTTATCGCTAATCCGATCCTCGAGCCTTATCTTTGTTTTGACTAACTGAGTTCCCGTGACTGAAGCGTTCAATATGCCCAAAGAGGATTCCACTACGACCTCTAAGGAGATTGATTTAAATGTTTTGATTAAGTTCATAAATAAATTCGACGGTAATAGAGAAAAACTAAATGCCTATTTAAATAACTGTAGAAACGCTATTAACCTTGCGTCGCCGGCTCAACAATCCACATTATTGACATATATTATTAGTCAACTCGAAGGGCGAGCCGAAAGCGCGTGTTCAATAAAAGAATTTGAGACATGGCAACAACTAGAGGACTTCCTAAAGTCACAATTCGGCGAAAGAAAGCATTATGCTGCACTGCTCTCTGATCTTCAAGATTGTCGTCAATCTAATAACGAAACAGTCAACCAGTTCGCACTCCGTGTAGAATCGTGTCTCTCAAAGTTACTTACCGAAATTAATGTTTCAATACCAACGAAAAAGAAAGGGGAACTGGCTGGCCGTGTCGCTGCTATGCAAGACCTAGCATTATATACTTTTATTAGCGGATTAAACGTGCGCCTGTCTACTGTGGTCAGATGCCGTGATCCCGAAACGCTCAATGACGCGATCAATTTCGCCGTTTCCGAAGAAAAGTTATTACAAGCCTCGTTTAAAAGAAATGCCACACCTTTTAACTATAATCGCGTACCCCAACGACAACCGCAGCAATACAAAAACTTTACACAAGGCGCAATGACCGCCGCGAATAAGCCAAGTTATCAAGGACCTTTACCTACGTCAGGTCCACCAATATGTCGCTACTGCAAAGCCGTTGGTCACACTATTGACGCCTGTCGGAAGCGTGAATACAATAATCGGTATTTCGGCAATAAAAACAATCAACAAGCCGACCGAAACAATCGTCCATCCGCGAGTTACCAAAAAACCAATCAACCTATACATAATGTCGACCTAACCGATGAGCAAACCCCTGAAGATGATTTAAACGAATAGTGGGCTCACGTCGGTGTCTCGTGAGACCCAATTCACAGCTAGTACGGTTAAAATATGATAACGGCACCCTTTCTAGTTCTATGGACCACAAGGGTAACCAGCCCCAAATAAGCGTCCCTTATTCAATCACTGTTCCTAAATCATCCACTGTTCCTAAATCATCCACTGTTCCTAAATCATCCACTAACGGAGAGGGTAACCAGCCCCAAACTCATAGTGGCCCATTCACTGTTTCTCAATTAGTCACTAACGGACAGGGTAACCAGCCCCAAACTCATAGTGGCCCATTCACTGTTTCTCAATTAGTCACTAACGGACAGGGTAACCAGCCCCAAACTCAGAGTGATGTAACTAAACCAATCCCCGACTCTTTCGTAAACACTGACCTCCCAATTCTAGAACCTTGTCGAGTATCCAACACAGCATCTAAAAAACAAAATACAGAAATCAGTACATACAATATCACAACAAATCCAAAAAAGAAGTCCTTACCTTTTGTAGAAGTTCAAACTTCTGTATCATCGAAACCCTTGAAACTTCTTATCGATAGCGGTGCGTCTATTAGCCTTATCAAAATAAATATCATCGAACAAATGCCTAAAATTGAAAATAATTACGTAACTTTCCATGGTTTAGGTAATACAAAAAACGTAATGCGCACACTAGGTCATATATTAATAAACTTCGATGCTCTTAGTCATCATTTTCACATGGTTCCAAATATAGACTTTCCGTATGATGGAATAATAGGCAATGACTTCTTTTCAAGAAATAACTGTAAAATCGACTATACAGCAAGTGCATTTATTGTTAATAAAGTAATACTTACCTTGAATTTCTCGGAACCAAATTATATTATCTTGCCTCGTACTGAAACTGTAATAGAATGCTTAGTGTCAAACCCCGAACTAAAAGAAGGTATTGTACTTGACCAAAATCAAATTGAGTCCCTTCTAATAGCCAATTGTATAGTTAAGGTTAAACCAAACTCAAGAATTAACATTTCTGTCGTTAATATCTCAGAATCCCCGATACAAATAAACTCAGATTTTAAAATAAATCTTCTACCATTAGACAAGAATTATTCGCATAACATTTTTCATGTACCCTACTCTGAATCAAACCAAGACAACGCCCTTAACCGCACCAAAGAGGTGCTTGACTTATTACGAGTGTCTCATTTGAATACCGAAGAATCTAATGCCTTATACGACCTCTGTTCCTCCTATTCTGATATCTTCCATCTGCCCAACAATCGTTTAACGTTTACTGATGCCCTGCAACACAAAATACCAACCTCTTCTTCTGTCCCTATTAGCACTAAATCATACAGATTCCCAGATGCCCACAAAAAGGAAGTAGAATCCCAGATAAATAAAATGCTTCATGAAGGTATCATTCGACCCTCAACATCCCCCTGGTCTTCCCCGATATGGGTAGTTCCTAAAAAGACAGATGCCTCAGGCCAACGCAAATGGCGTGTAGTTATAGATTATCGGAAGTTAAACGATATCACAATAGGCGATTCCTATCCAATACCAAACATTACTGAAATCCTTGATCAACTGGGTAAATGTAGATACTTCAGCACACTAGATCTGGCTTCTGGATTCCATCAAATAAGGATGTCAGAAGACGATGCCCCTAAAACAGCATTTTCGATTCCACAAGGACACTTTGAGTTTACGAGAATGCCTTTCGGTTTGAAGAATGCGCCCGCAACCTTTCAAAGACTAATGAACTCTGTGCTGTCCGGTCTCCAAGGTATACAATGCTTTGTTTATTTGGATGATATCGTAATTCATTCATTTGACCTTGACCTTCACATTAGACACCTCGCTAACGTATTCGATAGACTACGTACTTTTAACCTAAAACTTCAACCAGACAAGTGCGAGTTCCTCCGCAAGGAGGTATCTTATCTTGGTCACACGATTACAGATAAGGGTGTAAAACCCAATCCAGAAAAGACTAAAGCTGTCGCTGACTTCCCTTTACCAAAATGTCCCAAAGATATCAAATCGTTTCTAGGGTTAGTTTCCTATTATCGCAGATTCATCCCAGACTTATCTAAAATAGCAAAACCCCTTACCAACCATCTCAAGAAAAATGTCCCATTCAACTGGCATAACGAACAGCAGTTAGCCTTTGAAAGTCTAAAACATGCCTTAGTCTCTGCCCCTATTTTAGCCTATCCTGACTTTACCAAGCCCTTTGTCTTAACTTGTGATGCATCTAATTTCGCTATCTCCGCCATTTTATCCCAAGGTGAAATAGGAAAAGATCGCCCTATAGCCTATGCCTCGAGAACATTAAACAAAGCCGAATGCAATTACAGCGTGACAGAGAAGGAGTGTCTGGCTATTCTCTTTGGTACCCAAACCTTTAGACCATATTTATATGGTCGTCTCTTCAAAATCGTAACAGACCATCGCCCACTCAAATGGTTGTTCAATTGTAAAGACCCCGGCTCAAAACTAGTTAGATGGAGACTCAAACTGGAGGAGTTTGATTACGAAATTGAATACAAAAAGGGAAAAATCAATAGCAATGCAGATGCATTATCACGTTATCCCGTTAACCCTGTCACTGAAGAAGAACCGTCCACCTCTGGTATGAATGACAACACAACCACTAGCCCAGAACCAGAAATCCCTCAGGATGTCCTCGACGATCTTATTGACTTAGGTGCTCTAGATCCAAGTCCATCAAACCCACCACCGAACATAGACTTTGACCTTTTAAGTCGTCCTACTCCAACTGACTCCCCTGCTTCAGTATCGGAAGATACTACAATTCCTAATAATGAATACTCAGACTTTTTAAGATCTTTTAATAATAAAAATGAAACCTATAATACACAAGTACAAGAGCATAACGAAAATCTTTTAAAAAGTAATAATAAGACCATACTCATCCCTGTATCTATTGATCTTGATGAATCAAACCCATATGTCCAAGAAATTATTGGTAACTCTGACGACCCAAGTAGTATAATAAATGGAGAACGAGAACTCCACAGTTTCAAAAAATTAACCATTAAAGACAAAACTTATTATTTATTGTTTACAAAGGTCTACTATTTTGATAACTGTACTTACCTTGACATCTTCAAGGCATTAAAGGCTGTTAGGGACGAAATTATCCTATCCGGTGATATCAATACATTTGCCATAACAGATTTCAAAAACCCATTCGAACAAAATTCCTTCGTTAAAATATATGGAATGCTTATGTATCTATTTAACAATACAAACATCACGGTTCATATACACCATAATACGATTATTTACCCAGTACCTTCTGAAATAAAGAGATTACTTAAAGAAAATCATGATATTCCAATAGCTGGTCATCTAGGCTCCAATAGAATGTATGATAGGATAAAAGAACGTTATTATTGGAAAAATATGCGATCAGAAATAGAAGACTATGTAAAAAACTGCAAATTGTGCCAATCTAATAAAGCCTTACGCAAAATCAACAAATCTCCCATGCAGATTACAACCACTTCTACACGCCCATTTGATAGAATTAGCCTCGACATTGTCGGACCCCTACCTGAAGCAGGACTTGCAAAACTGAAATTTATACTTACCCTTCAAGACGACTTGACAAAATTCTCAATAGCCTATCCCATCTCGAATGCCACCGCAGAAGAATCCTGCGAATGCTTAGTTCATTTCATATCATTATTCGGTATACCCAAAATGATACTTACCGACCAGGGTACTAACTTTACCGCCGATCTGTTTAAACGCACCTGCGAATTCTTAAAGATCAAGCAAATTTGGTCTTCACCCTACCACCCACAAACACAGGGTGCTCTCGAAAGAAGCCATTCTACATTAAAAGAATATTTAAAATCATTTGTGAATGAAAATCAAACCAACTGGCATAAGTTTGTTTATACCGCCATGCTAAGCTATAATAGTAGTGTCCACACAACGACTAGATTTACCCCATACGAACTTGTTTTTGGCCATAAGCCCTATATCCCTGATTCCATTTTCGATGCTAACCCTAATGTAACATATCCTGAATATATCAAAATGCTACAACACCGTCTGAAAGTCTCACGTGAAAAGGCACAAGAAAACATCCGTACTTCTAAAGAAAGATCGAAAACCTATTATGATAGACACAGTCGTCCGGTTCAGTACAAAGTCGGTGACGACGTATATTTAAAGAATCACCTGCGACTACGTAAGGCCCTCTCACCTTTGTGGAAAGGACCATATAAGATTGTAAAACTACATGGAAATAACACTTTATCCCTATTAATTAATAGACGACACGTAAAACACCATTTTGATGAAGTGAAACCCGCTCATGACAATAACTAAATATGACTCCTAACCTAGATTAACCCATTTCAAATTAATTACAGAATGGGCACCGTTCATATTCTGGCAACTAGCGACAACCAATATGTAGAGCGCATCACCCAGGGACCCGGTTTGTTCTTCGATCCGGTCGGCACCTTAAAAATGATAAACGATCAATTTCATATAGTAATTCCTGTAGAAGTCTCGCCTTTCAAAGAATTTATTGAAAACATTCATCAAACATTTAATATAATTAGATTCCAATGCCGAGAAAATGAGGAAATAGATGAGATGTATTGTCGAAACATGATACAACCCTTGGACTCACTTTACGCAGATGTCCTTCGTAACTTTGATTCCTTTTCCCATATAGTATCCAACGATGTTTCCAAAAGATCAGCCTGGTTTTCTGGTGTTGGCACTGTTTTTAAACATATATTCGGCACCTTAGACGAAGGAGATGCTGAATCTTACAATAACGCTATTAATAAATTGTTCAAAAATGATGAAATACTCACAGAATCCATTAAGAAAAATATTATTGTATCCCAATCGGCTATATCTAATATAAATAACACACTAAATGAGCTTCATGTCAACCAAGCAAAATTGAATGACGTCATTGATCGAGTAACCTTAGCATTCAATAATATCTCTAATATTGTAATAACCGAAAGTTTTAAGACAAGATTAAGCACAACTCTAAATGTTTTAGAGTCTAATTTACTTACTATTTCTTTTAAGATTGAAGATATCCTAAATGCGATTTTATTTGTAAAAAGTAAAACCATACATCCTTCCGTTGTCACGCCTAGACAACTTTATAAGGATATTGTGAACAACTTGAAATTATTACCTAGATATAGATCTTTCCCAGTTAACCTAGAATTAAGTAACATTCATACCTTAATGAATATCGCAGAACTAATCTGTTACTACTTAGATGGTAAGCTAATATTTGTAATCAAAATACCCTTAGTTAATGTATTAGAATATAATTTATATAAGGTGGTACCCTTACCTATCCCTCTTAATACTACAATGCCCAATACTTTTAGCATGATCTTACCCACAGAGGAGTACCTAGCATTAAGTAAAGACAAATCATCTTTCTCATTTCTGAAGAACCTAATTTCTTGTAATTCTATCCCAAACAAAATTTACCTTTGTGAATCAAACGATATCTATACAATAGCCGGTAACCCATCTTGTGAAATTGAAATCATCACTAAAGCTATTTCATCTTTACCTGTAAATTGCCAGTATAGATTCCTCCGTGGTAACATTGACATCTGGCACAAAATGACAAATAACAAATGGGTATTTGTACAATCTGAACAAACTAAACTCTCTATCGAATGTGAAAATGACGAACTGTATGAAACCGTGATATCCGGTACAGGATACCTTAAATTACCACCCAATTGCATAGCTTTTCATAAGAATATTAGATTCGTAAGAGAAAATTTCCCTCATATTGATGTACCAATTATTTCCCCAAAATTCAATATTATAAGTGATAACTGTTGTGACTTAAGTCGTTTTAAAGAGCTAAACCTTCCAAACTCTAGTATAAATAATGTAAAATTAGATAACCTTAAGGATCTTAAAATTGTATCAGATCAAATAATTAATGATTTACAGAATGTAGCATTAAGCAATGATAATAATATCAATAACCATGTTAGCTTTCCCATTTTAAGTATTTTGTCAATACTATTTTGTTTATTTTTACTAATTATATATAGTTGTAAAAAGAGCAAGTGTTCTAGAACCCTAAAGATCAATTGTAAAGAAAATCCTAATCCTGAAACAGAGCTGCAAGCTGTTGTAACCCAACAGCCTCGTCTTCGCGTTGAATAGTTTCCCAGAAACTTACATTTCCCGTAAGTTTCATCTTAACGTGGGGGTTGTTATATCCCGTCAATGTATGGGACAACCCTGACACAATGCACCGTCAGCACATTGGCGATAAGTAGCGGATTCATAGTTTAGTGTGCCCAGTTCAAGACATTCGATTCTCAACCTCGGTTAAGGCCACTTGTTCTTTAATAAAAGTTTTCTTGTAATTTTCTATATCAAATAAACGGCCTTCAGCCAAAGTAATAAAAGTGTTTTTTTAAAAAGACTATACAAGTTTCCCGTATAACAGTTCGAATCCCACAATTGTGTGATCCACAAATGGTTGTTCCTAGTCTGGATGTTCTTTGTCTCCGTTGTTTAAATGTTTGTAAAGTCCCCCGCGGCACAGGATTTATTTCTAGCGCGGGGTTGTCATTTTTAGATGTAAAAAGAACATGTGAATGAGAATTGATGGAGAAAAAGTGGAGCAAGTGAAAGAGTTTGTATATTTGGGTACTTTGTTTGCAAGAGATGGTAAACATGAGGGAGATATTGAAAGGAGAACGATTGTGGGAAACAAAGTGAATGGAGCTCTACGCGCTTTTATGAACAGTCGAAATGTTTCCGAAAAGGCACGTTTGGCTGTTCATAGAGGACTATTAGTGCCCACATTTATGTATGGAAGTGAAAGTTGGGTATGGCAAAAAAAGCATGAGAGCAGAATAAATGCTGTAGAAATGAGAGCGCTGAGAAATATATGTGGTGTGACTCTGAAAGATAGAATAAGGAATAGTGTGATTAGAGAGAGATGCGGCATGAAAGTGGATATAGTGACAAGAATAGAAAAGGGTATGTTAAGCTGGTTTGGGCATGTAGAAAGAATGGACGAGGAAAGATTGACTAGGAAAGTTTATAAGGCTAGTGTGAATGGAACAGTCGCAAGAGGAAGGCGTTCTGGACAAAGGCTAGGTTAAGAGCACCTTGAACCGACGGGCGTATATGAAGAATGTGATGAAAGTGAATGAAGCCAGAGAAGTGTGTCAGGATCGTAGCAAATGGAAATCCGTAGTCTCTGCCTACCCCTCTGGGAAACAGGCGTGAATCTATGTATGTATGTATGTGAATATGTAGTGATTTGTATATGAACCTATTATTATTCGCATACATGTTTGTAATATAAATCGCATAATTGTTTGTTTTCCTATGAAATAAAATAAAATATAACCCTTAACTTCTAATCTAAGTAAAACTTGTATTATGGAAGTCATGTCTTTCGCTCTCATTTTAATATAATATTTGTAAAATATAACGGAAATAAGCATGCAAAGAAAGTATTCGTAATAGAAATAGCAACAACACAGGTTATTTTATAGGTTAAAATAAAACCAACTATTGACGTCACTTGCTACTTCATCACGCGGATGATCAAAATATCTTACGATCTTATTCAATGCGATATCCCGCGAACTATAAATTAACTTAAAGCTTAATATCATTTCATGTTAATCAAGTGGCCAACATCCAATTATTTTGACTTAGTTTTATAGGGTCGTTTGTAAAAGAATTAGAATTACGATTTACGATTTGATAGGGCAATAAAATAAAAGATTTCTCCTGTATAATTGACATTTATGGCAGTTTTTATGTGAGTATAATCAATGACCAACTTTGTTTTTTTAAAGCCTACTCCTGTTCTATGAATGACTCTTGTGTCGCGGAGGACTTTATTTTCATTTAACCAATGAACAAAAAGAACTCAGGCTCGGAGCAAATATTTATTTATTTTGGTTTGCCAACAAATCTAACAACATATAATAATACAATATAATAATATTTACACCCATATTTCAATGGTAATTATTAAAAGGAAAAGAAAACATTTCAAGTTACCTAATGATAAGCCAATATAAAAATTTAAATAATTGAAATCTCGTAAACGAAGAAAATGATATCTATGTAACAGAAATTAAACCTGTGACCTCGAAAACCTTGTCGTCCCTTTGCTAACTTAGCTGTTTTTCCGCTCTACTCCTTGATGCTATATCATGATATTATACAACCATCATCTTCGTATCCTATTAATACATACTAACAAAACTTATTAGGTATACAAAGCAATATATATACCGCAAAACATTATTTTAGTTAGTCGATGTCAACCAAGGAGAAGGCACTGAGCTTTACTAGAACTTGCCGCCATTAAGCTCTCTCTTGAAAGTATGTATCTAAATCAAACAGGCTATTCTTCTAATATAAGGAAGTTCGTCTGCCCGATTGTTTTTGTCCAATTACGGCAAAAATTGGTCTCTATAAAACTATACTATTTCAAGAATATACATTTAAAATGTTTCTTTTCTCAAAAAATAAGCAACGCCTCGTATAACACGTAAGCATGCTACAAGGTACGCCTAACTGAATATATTTTTTTAATTTTTGAATTCTTTCAGATAATCGAAAGCTTTATTACATGTACCAACATGCGAAAGATATGTCTATTAAGGCAATGTGTCACAACAAACCTTGATTTAGAATTGTTTTGTTTTTTCCCACAAATAAAGCTCAGATAAGGGATAATGTAAATGTCTCTGGAGAAACTCACCGTAGGCGTACCTGGAGTATAATTTTATTATATTATTAAGACCTTAGGCTGTGATCATGAAAAATTCATCCAGTATATACTTGGAATAAATAAAAGTAACGAACTCGTCGCCCAAATTTATAACTTGAAATAAATCGGTTATGAATATACAGTAAAGTTTTGTGCATGGCTTTTAATATTATGGAATATCTAGAGAATTATAATTAAAAATTTTGAATCCAATATTGCATTTTCTCATCCGAAAGTGTATAAATAACAATTCTTGTCAACCTAATGCCCCTATCAAGCCAAAATAGTGCACATAAGCTACCTTGGAACAATATCGACGGCACTAATGATGTGCATATTTCAAATAAAAATGGTATTCGAATACGGAAGCCGATTGTCTATACTGCCATGGCTACTTGGCATGCAGACGCAGTAAATACACTTATTTATAGTATTGTCAATATCAATCAGCGGTAGCCTAGTTGGATGCCGTTAGACTGCCACGCAGAGGTCTTGGGTTCAATGCAAGCACTCACCTATAACATTTTTAAGTTATATGCTTATTGATTAGTCAATTAAAGGTAAAGGAAAACATTGTGAGGAAACCGGCATGTATGAGAGTTGTCCATAATGTTTACAAGATATGTGAAGTCTGCCGACCCGCGCTGGGCCAGCACGGTGGACTAGGGCTTAGGCCTTTCAACCATTAACCCTTCTCACAATGTGTAGAGGCCCGTGCTTAACAGTGGGACAGTTAACACAATATTATATAGTGTGGTCAACACAAGATGTCAGTATAATTTAAATGCAATTGAGCTCATCGCTTATTAGTACAAAAATGTTGCCGAGTGACTGCAATGTTAAATAATTTTTCATAGTTCTTATGCATGTCAAAGCAACATATTTTACTGCAATCAAAAACGATCCAAGAATAAACCATACAGCTTGTTACTTTCTACTAGGAATGATTCAAGATTGATGTTGCTTCAAAAAAGTTCCTCACAGAAAACTAATAAAGAGGAGGCAACACAAAGTACCTACAAAAATGCGTGAAAACGGCATATCAGTAACCAATCTACATATACGAAAATACTATAAAAATATACTGCATTTTTATTTATTTTACATTTATTAAAAATAAAAGGCTTGATTTCATTTTATTTTAATTTTCGTTTAGGCACATTAAAATATTCTTTAATGAAGTCTTTAGTTCATAGAGCTAGGTCAGGTACTGTTGAAGATATTGAAGATTTTCTAACCGACTCTTTTTCTTTGCGGTCCTGTGTAGGTAATCAGGCGCAAATATGCAGTAGCGCCGCGCGTTAGTCGTCTCCCAGCAACTACTGAGTTAGGTCGTAGTTCAATATGTACTTTTATTATTTATAACTGGTACCAGTTACTTAGTTAGTTAGTAACTAACTAGTATATTAGATATACATCCATATCTACAATGAAGCATTTCATTTGACCAACTACAACAACACATCTGAAAACTCCTACACGTACAATATGTACCTACAGTATTATTATTATATACCTACTTACAATAACAATGTATGTATGTATCTTATGTGGGGGCCAGTCAGTGCAGACCGGCGACACTTCGACCCAGTGGGAACTTTTGTGCCGACATTCTTCCAATAACGATTGCCATAGATGTTCACAGCAGCCAGGACCGACGGCTTAACATGCTCTCCGAGGCACGGAGCAGGCGATAATTGTCAAACAATAATAACAATACTTCACATCCTTAAAAAGCATTGAATCCTTTATTGGTTGGACGATGCTAGTATATTGAAGAATACATTAATGGTAATATTATATGAATAACTGAACGGCTAAAATGTAGTAAACTTGATAATGTGTAACAATAAACATAAATGCCAACATCTATCGTAGCCGAGATCAAAGATATAGCCAAGGTCAAAGTCGTAGCCGAGGTCAAAGGTCAAAGGTCGTATCCAACGTCTATAGTGGAAAAGGTCAATTTCGAGGCCAAGGTCAAAGGTTAAAGGTCGTTGCCAATGTCTTTCATAGCCAAGGTCAAAGTTGTAGCTGAGGTCAAAGGTCAAAGGTCATTGCAAATGTCTTTCCTAGCCGAGGTCAAATTTGTAGCCATGTCAGTCGCAGCCAAGGTCGAAGGTCAAAGGTCGTTGCCAATGTCTACCGTAGCCAAGGTCAAAGTCGTAGCCGAGGTCAAAGGTTAAAGGTCGTTGCCAACGTCTATCGTAGCCGAGGTCAAATTCGTAGCTGAGGTCAAAGGTCAAGGGTCGTGTCCAACGTCTATCGTAGCCGATGTCAAATTCGTAGCGGAAGTTAAAGGTCAAAGGTCGTTGCCAAGTTCTATCGTAGGCGAGGTCAAAGGTCAAAGGTCGTATCCAACATCTATCGTAGTCAAGGTCAAAGATGTAGCTGAGGTCAAAGGTCAAAGGTCGTATCCAACGTCTGTAGTAGCCGAGGTCAAAGATGTAGCTGAGTTCAAAGGTCAAAGGTCATTGCAAATGTCTTTCGTAGCTGAGGTCAAAGTTGTAGCTGAGTCAAAGGTCAAAGGTCATTGCCAATGTCAATCGTAGCCGAGGTCAAAGTTTTAGCTTGGGTCAAAGGTCAAAGGTCGTTGCCAATGTCTATCATAGCCGAGGTCAAATTTCGTTGCTGAGGTGAAAGGTCAAAGGTCGTGTCTAACGTCTTTCGTAGCCGAGGTCAAAGGTCAAAGGTCATGTCCAACGTCTATCGTAGCGGAGGACAAATTCGTAGCTGAGGTCAAAGGTCAAAGGTCGTTGCCAAGTTCTATCGTAGTCGAGGTCAAAGTTGTAGCTGAGGTCAAAGGTCAAAGGTCATTGCAAATGGATTTCGTAGCCGAGGTCAAATTTGTAGCCATGTCAAAGTCGTAGCCGAGGTCAAAGGTCGAAGGACATTGCCAACATCTATCATAGCCGTGATCAAATTCGTAGCTGAGGTCAAAGGTCAAAGGTCATGTCTATCGTCTTTCGTAGCCGAGATCAAATTCGTAGCTGAGGTCAAAGGTCAAAGGTCGTGTCCAACGTCTATCGTAGCCGAAGTCAAATTCGTAACTAAGGTCAAAGGTCAAAGATCGTTGCCAATATCTTTAGTAGCTGAGGTCAAATTTGTAGCGATGTTAGTCGCAGTCGAGGTTAAATGTCAAAGGTCATTGCAAATGTCTTTCGTAGCCGGGGTCAGAGTTGTAGCTGAGGTCAAAGGTCAAAGGTCAAAGGTCGTGTCAAACGTCTATCGTAGCCGAGGTCATAGTTGTAACTGAGGTCAAAGGTCAAAGGTCATTGCAACTGTATTTCGTAGCCGAGGTCAAAGTTGTAGCTGAGGTCAAAGGTCAAAGGTCATTGCCAACCTATATCGTAGCCGAGGTCAAATTCGTTGCTGAGGTCGAAGGTCGTGTCCAACTTCTATCGTAGCCAAGGTCAAAGTTGTAACCTAGGTCAAAGGTCAAAGGTCGTATCCAACGTCTATTGTAGCTGAGGTCAAAGTTGTAGCCAAGGTCAAAGTCGTAACTGAGGTCAAAGGTTACAGGTCGATCCCAAGTCTATCGTAGCCGAGTTCAAAGTTGTAGCTGAGGTCAAAGGTCAAAAGTCGTTCCCAACTCACCGTTCTAGATCTTTAAAATTTATAGTTTAACTATTTACTAGATTAGAACGACGTCACGGGTAAAATCTTGTAAATAGTTAAACTATAAATACCTTAAGACCTTCCTATGTCTATTAGAACCTCCATTTTAACAGGACTGAAGGTCACTTAACGGGCTATATACAATCGTGCCATTGCTATTTGAAAGAAGAATATACTCTAGGATCGAAATATCTCTTTTATAAAAAGAAATATCTACATCTAAATAGTGTCGAAAAATGAACACAAATAGGAAATTGGCTTAATAAGTCTATACTATAATATTATACAAAGGAAAGATTTGAATTTGTTGTTTGTTTGTAAGGATTTAACGACAAAACTACTCAACAGATTTAAAAAAAAAAAATTCGCCGCTGGAAAGCTTTGTTATCACCGAGTAATATAGGCTATAGTTTATTTAAAAAACCACTGTTACTAACATAACCTAATCTAGTTTTACGAAAGCTTGTAACTTATAAATAAAAGTTGATAGCCAACCCTCTCAAAAATGCTTTCTGGGGCAGTACTAAGTCTTAGTAAAGATCACAATTAATGTATTATTATATTTTTATATTTTTATTATTATATTAATATACTTGTATAGGTACTATTTTTGTTGTACACGTACTATTTTTCATTTATATTTTCCAGAGTCTCTCAAAGAGGTGTTGACAAAAAATATTACTTGCCTGTATTTGAGAAATTAATAAATAAACGTTTAGTGCTCGGAACATAACTATAGATCGTTTTCCTATCTCGGTCTATAATAAAATCGATATTTCTTTTTGTACTATACATAAATAGGATTGGCAACAAAATTATCCTATTGCGTGATCCAGTTGCGTCTAATGCTTTATGACAACTTTCTGGTTCGCTATAATGTCGTCGACACAATGTGTTCTCGTTACAACACGTTATACATTAGCTCTTTAGCTATGAAATTGCCTTATATCTAATTTCCTGGTTTCTGTACGAATCGCAATGGGTATATTAATCGCAATGGATATATGTATATTATTATATAATACATAATATGTATATCTAGTATCAGCTCTGTATTAAATTGTCCCACTGCTGGGCACGGGCCTTTTTTCAGTGTGAGAAGGGTAAGGCCATAGTCCACCACGATAGCTTAATGCCATTTAGCAGGCTTCACATATCTTCGAGATAATTATAGAGAACTCTCAGAAATGCAGGTTTCCTCACGATGTTTTCCTTCACCGTTAAAGCGAGCGATACTTAACTACTTAATAAAATCGAAAAGTCTTGGGATCAAATTCGAGACCTCTGCGTAGCAGTAGTAGTAGCTTGGCTATCGCTCCTATAAATTATTAATAACATGTATTACTAATAATAAATATCAATAAACTTTTACACAATTTATAGTTAAAGTCATATCGCTCAGTCTCTGCCCGTATTCGATGTTTCAATTTACCATAATTAACCTATGGTTGATGTTATTTGCTAAGCAGCGATAGCTCAGTGTGGAGACCAACAGACTGCAATGCAGAGGATCTCGGGTTCGAACCCACGTCGCGCACCTCTACTTCACGACTTTCGGAAGTTATATGACTTTTCGAAATTATATGCGTATTGATTGACAATTATCGCCTGCTCCGTGCCTCGGAGAGCACGTTAAGCCGTTATTGGGAAGTCAGTGCCCTATAATATCTTGACACTGGTCTAGCCTTAGGGTATCGTTAGCCTTCGGGTATCGTTAGCCTTCGGGTTGCGGAGGTCAGGTGGCAGCCGCTCCGTGTAAAAATTGATATCCAGTCAAATCCGGTTAGACTAGAAAAGCCGACCCCAAGTGACTTGGGAATAATAAAGGCTACGAGAGAAGGAGATTGATGTTATTTGTTAATTTAAGACAAACCATAGTGGCCTAAATTAAGCAATACATAATAAAAATTGAAATCGAATTGGCCATTAAAAAATATTGATGATATAGTTAGTATGAAATCCACACACATTACGGATTTTCTTCATACAAAGCGGCAACATCATATTTAAGCCTCCATCATTATTTAAATCTAGATCCAGTTTAAGATAGCACAGCTATACTATTATTTTATGAAGGTATGTACGTTTTAAATGGACAACGTAATCCGTTTGATTGGTTGCCATATTGATATATCCAGAGAGAGAAATGAACTATACATATTACATACCTACTATAGTGGTTGTTTCAAATTAGCGGACTACATACTGCGTATAATCCATAACTGGATAAGCTTAACTTTTTAAGCGTGAGTTATACACTGAAATTGTAATATAACACCCACATGTCGCCAGGTAGACTTTTGTCACATTATATAATATAAGTCTATTTTCAGATGCCAAGCTGCTCCAAAGAATTCTCGGTTATGTGCCGTGCTCGTAGTTATGTGCGTATTAACGCTTGCTTTAATGCGCGCCGCGCCAACTTTTTTGTTGTTGCCCGCTAGGATATCGCTGCTGTTAATTTAAAGTATAATAAAACTGTAAAAATAACTTTTAAATAAAGCATCCGGTTTATCTTTTGTTTAAACTTTTATAGATATAAGAATTTTACTTAGAAACTATTTTTCCTTGAACTATTTGCTTTCAAGGTAAATATGTTCTAAAGTAGTCATCCCATTTTTCTTTTCATGCTGCTTCGGCAGAATTTAAACGCATTTCTGAAGGCTAATGGTAAGGTTTAGATCGTCACACCAACTCACGTTCTTTTTAGACATCTCTGATAAGCTAATGGTAAGGCTACAGCGGTTCTGCATCCTAACTAATATTATAAATACGAATGTGAGTTTGTTTGTCACGCTTTCACGTCTTAACTACTCAACCGATCATCATGAAATTTATTAATGGCCAGAATGACAAGCATGTACCTACACTACATTTTATTCTGAAAAAATGCGAGCGGAGCTACAGGGAAAATCGAGTGAAGGTTAAAATATTATTATGACTACCATTTTTAACGAAATATTGTCATTTTTCTTAAATTTTCGTTACATTGACCTATTCATAATGTATTTTATAAACAAAGCTAAAAGCTTTACTTCAAGAGTACATAATCAAATTTCAGAATAAAATCCAATATTTATGTTAATAAAAATCCTAACTAATATTATATATATATGTCGGCCTCGATAGCGTAGTGGTTAGTGTAACTGGCTGCCACGTCTGAGGTCGCGGGTTCGATTCCCGCACAAGTCAAACATTTGTGTGCATGAACATGGATGTTTGTCTTGGTCTCGGTGTTTCTTTGTATAATATGTATGTATTTACAAAAAAAAAGTATATATGTATGTTTATCCATTGTCTAGTACCCATAGTACAAGTTCTGCTTAGTTTGGGCTAGATGGTGTTGTGTGTATGTGGTAGAATATTATATTATTATTATTATACGTGCGAATGTGAGTGTGTTTGTTTGTTCATGCCTTAACTACTCAACCGAAATTTCGCATACACGTTGTCAGGGGTACAGAAAAGAACATAGGGTACCGTTCATCCCTAAAATAAACTACTGCTCCCGGGGGATAAAAGACCTACATTTACGCGAGTGGAGCCGCGTTCAAAATATAATATTATAAAGGGAAATATTTAATTTTTTGTTTTTTTGTTTGTAACGATTTAACTCAAAAACTAATCAAATTTTAAAATAGGTATTTTAGAAATTCTTTTGCCAATTGAATTTTATGCTCCATATTATCACCAAGTAGCACAGGACACATTTTATTTTTAAAAAGGTACTGCTACTACCATAACCTAACCTACTTTTACGTAGGCGAAGCCGGGGGCAGAATCGAATTATAAATAAATATGAAAAATTCCAACAATACAAGTCAGTGCTAAGCCATGCATACGACTAAATACTCGAATATTAATCGAGTAGGTAATACAAAGTTACTTGCACATTCAATCTGAACAGTATTACGCTTCCCTCTTCCGCACAGCATTTAATCTGAGAATTATTATGCACGAGCGGCTACTTAACTAAAGAGCTTCGAGAACTTATATACATTTTATTGTTATACTTCTGAAAAGAAACGCTGACCCATTTGCTTTGTTTATAACTTTAACATTTTGATATTAATCGGCTCATTCATCATTTTCTTCGCGAAATGTTTTAGGCGTCACATCCGTATATCATATGTAGTGATGGGCGATTATCGATTTAAATTGGAATTATTCGAATCTTTTAGAAAATCAAATAGTACCTACATATGACAAATATTTGAATAAATTTGATATTGATTAATTATTTAATTAGGTAATGCACACCAAAGATAAACTGTCCGTTGGTGCCAAAGCCAGTAGACGACGTGCTACGAGAGGGCAGACTGCGGCTGCGTGCTTATTATATAATACGAAACTTCGGGCTAAACGAAAATACTTACTACAAGCTTCCACAGATTTCTTTCTTTCAAAATACCACTACTTGGTTTAGGTTGAGACAATCAATGGGTAACGAACCGAAATTCAGGACGAATATCGGAATAAATGTGTTTCACAGTACGAAAAATCATTCCGAAACTTAGGAATTTACGTTTCATGATATACACATGATATACACATATACATGACTGGTGTTTACGATCTAAACATTAGATCTGCAAGATCTGGTATAAGTTTTATCAGTACCACGCGCTTCCTCGATGCTATACGACTTCTTTATACAATGGTCATGATAGGATTATTGGGAGATTCTTTCAGTATAATATTATACGTACTAACAATTTGTTCACTTATGGTATTTTTCTGTATATAAGTTCCGTTACAAAAGTGAAACTTAGATAGATTGACTTAGGGTTTTTAGTAATACTAAAATCAATATAACAATATTCAATCTAGTACAAATACATTGCATAATTTTATGGTTATATTTTATATTTTTAATATAATAGCCTTTCATACAGGACACATCGCAAATAGGAAGACATTGTGTGTCATTACAGATAAGTTTTTAGAATATCATATAAATAATTTAATAAAATTCTTTGCTGTATCAATAAAGAGCAAGCTTGTTCTTATGTTTTCAGCCAGTATTGCGATCCCTAGTTTGATTCCTGAATCGGATAGTTCAATTGAGTTTTATCATCATATTTTATTTGTATACTCTTTGCCTCTCATCTCCATCTCTATTTTATTATAATACTATCTAGTATATTATATATTACTAGCCCATATTATATTTACACTCATACATTTCATGCGTAGAACAATGTGAAATTATTGTCAATATCCAAAAAAGTGACACTACGAAAAGTAAGAACTTAAACATCAACCAAAAGGATTAACTATACAAATGACTAAGACAAGATTCATAAATTAATATCATTTACGTAACGCCATCTATCGAGGATATTGGTTTACCTTTCCTTTCCGCATATGCACAAGCAAGTTACGTTCTTTGTAAATTTTAAGGAACATCCAATTTGTTGAAACTAAGAATATAAATAATGCTTGTCAATATACACAAACATGACCAATTATGATTAAAATTCTTTATAAACTCACTATAGCAGTCGCTGCAATCAGACTATCTGGTAAGAAATACACAAAGTTACAGATCACAAAAAAATTACATTCACACGAGGCAAGTCTCTAATCTAGACTAATATTATAAAGCTAAAGAGTTTGTTTGATTGTCTGTTTGGTTGAACGCACTAATCTCAGAAACTACTGGTTCGAATTGAAAAGTCATTTTAGTGTTGGATAACCCATTTATCGAGGAAGGCTACGACCAATAGGAGCGGAGCAGCAATAAAAATGTTTCAAATACGGGGTAAATTCCCTTATCTTATGTGAAGCAGACTGCGCAGGTTAGCTATTATTCATAATACTCACACTTTGATTGCTTATCACATCGTGCTCAAGTATCGCCTTGCGCGTAGACTATGTGGCGAGCGTACCCTAAAGGCGCGCCAGACAACAGGCAGAAGCGGTTGTTTTCATCCGACAGATAAAGCGGTTATTGTTTATTCAACTTACCTGAAAATAAATAAAGAAATGTACGTTGACTAATACTAACTGCTGAGTGCGAGGACTGATGCTTGCGACTATCACGTGTCACTGTAACGTTTGCATCAAAAGCTGCATTGGACGCAATCAACAGAATTTCAGTTTTATATCGATTTTGAAACCAGTAAATAAAATAATAATTCTAATTTTGAGCAATGTAATTTTACTTTATTATTACTAATTTTGTTTAACAAATAATACCAAATAGCGTAGTCTTTCGTGGTCGCCTCGAAGGTGGTGGGTTCGCATCCAACACAGAACAAAAAATTGTGTGATCCACAAATAGTTGTTCTGAGTCTGGGTGTTCTTTGTGTCCGTCGTTTGAATGTTTGTAAAGTCCCCCGCGACACAGGAATTATTTCTAGTGACGGAGTTGTCTTTTTAAAATGAAAAGAAATGATAACATCCTGACTATCCCGAAGGTTAGGCACAGGACAAAAGCCAAAAGAAAGCAATTACCAGACTCTGTGCTGTTCCTCAGAATATCCTAACTAAAAATCTCAATAACACTTTATCCGATCCGATAATCTAACCCAGGATTTCATGATTCACTGATATTTACCTGATCTCTAATAACTGAAACTAAATACATACTCGAAATACTATAATACAGTTTATATAGTATATTAAGTTTATTACTCACACTATAAGTATATCAATGCAAATGGATTATTTATTTTTTTGATGCTAGTGTCGCCATCTATTCGGTTGAGTAAGAACAAAGCGCTGAAGGCTGCCACAAAGCAAGGATTACGTCATGTTTCAGCGCTGACTTTGTTTGTTTAGAAAATCATAGCGATGGCGCTCCTAGTAATATTGAGTAAGCAGAATTATTATTAGAGTTCCTAGATTTCAAGGTATGAATATACGGGATTGCACTATAATTATAGAAGTGCAATGCTATCAAAATATTATTATTTACTATATTTTGCTAGTTAAAATGTAGGTTAGGATATATAAGATTAATAACAGTACTATTTTTTGGATAAAAATAACCTTATAATCTTTTTTGTTGCCCTGACAACGTGTATGCGAAATTTCACGATGATCGGTCGAGTAGTAAAGACGTGAAAGCGTAACAAATGAACAAATTCACATTCGCATTTATAATATTAGTTAGGTTATGAAACCACGTCGCGCACCTCTGATTTTCGGAAGTTATATGACTTTTCGAAATTATGTGCGTATTGAGATTGACAATTATCGCCTGCTCCGTGCCTCGGAGAGCACGTTAAACCGTCGGTCCCGGCTGCCATGAACATCTATGGCAGTCGTTATTGGGGGAGTGTCGACACAAAAGATCCCACTGGGTCGAAGTGTCGCCGGTCTGCACTGACTGGCCCCCACATAAGACACATAGTACATACATAGTTTATGAAATCGTATCGTTGATAGCATTACTAGACCACGGTACTATACGAACAGCTCTTGTGTCCTGCCGTGGTGCTACGTCATAATACAACCATGTTGTCGACGACTCGATGGCGTATTGGTTAGTGTAAGTGACTGCTACGCCTGAGGTCGCGGGTTCGATTCCCGCACAAGTCAAACATTTGTGTGCATGAACATGGATGTTTGTCTTGGTCAGGGTGTTTCTTTGTATAATATGTCTGCAATAAACATTTAAAAAAAATATATATTATGTTTATCCATTGTCTAGTACCCATAATACAATAGCTCAGTGGGGAGACCAACAGACTGCAATGCAGAGGGTCTCAGGTTCGAACCCGACTCTCTGACTCTCGGAAGTTATATAACTTTTCGAAATTATGTGCGTATGGATTGACAATTATCGCCTGCTCCGTGCCTCGGAGAGCACGTTAAGCCGTCGGTCCCGGCTGCCATGAACATCTATGGCAGTCGTTATTGGGAGAGTGTCGACACAAAAGATCCCACTGGGTCGAAGTGTCGCCGGTCTGCACTGACTGGCCCGCACATAAGATACATACATACCCATAATACAAGCTCTGCTTAGTTTGGGCTAGATAGTGTTGCGTCTACGTGATAGAATATTATTATTATTATTATTATGTTATCGTTTTAGTCAGCCCATAGTATCTAAACTTCCATTATATTATGTGATAAAATTCAAATTGAATTATAGCTCTTATGCTTAGCGTCTTCACTGTACTAAAACTTGATATTAGCAAAGACTTTGCACACATTGTTGTGATAATTTACGGTAATAAAACTAAACAAAATTAAGAAATGTTATTTTAACACAAATCTACAACACATAAAAGTTTTATTTATTTATTTGATTCACCAACAGTTATATACAAAATTACATTTACACATAATACAATTGATAGGTTTAAAACTAATTGCGTAACTAATATTAGGTGAATACAGGATGAATTTCAATGTTTTAGAAAATATAATATGATATATGATAAAGCTTTTATTTGTAAAAAAATATGTCGTAGTCTGTGAAATTAAAATTGAAAAGTTGCCAACATTGGTCATATAGACATTTTCGTAAAGTTACATAAAACTGATATTAAAAAAGAATATTAGTAAAAAGCGGTGTACATTTTTTATTAAGTTTAGTCATAAAACTAAAATTGAAAAAGAATATTAAATCTGTGTACTAATTTTATTAAATTCGTTCATCCACAATAAATAATAATCCATTTTAGCGAGAGTCAACATCTCTGCAATCAGTCGCAGGCTATGTGTTCTGGCTACGAGGAGAGGCTTCTAACATACTCGTCCAAAAACATTTATCTTTTTATCATTAAAGAATAAAACTAAATGTAATCATTTTAGAACGGATAATCGAAAGATTTGTTAGTTTCCAAAAAAAAATTTTAGTAACATTTTGTACAGTTTATAATACCGATAAAGCAACATTAAAAGTTTAACAACGTCTAGTATCTCAGTACTATTTCAGCCACTAACTACTGTTGTATGTGTGCATGAACATGGATGTTTGTCTTGGTCTGGGTGTTTCTATGTATAATAAGTATGTATTTACAAAAAAAAAAGTATATAAATGTATGTTTATCCATTGTCTAGTACCCATAGTACAACCTCTGCTTAGTTTGGGCTAGATGGTGTTGTGTGTATGTGGCAGAATATTATTATTATACTCTTTATTTCTATTTTTGCAATACATTTTCATTTTTAAATATACATATATAAAAATATACATTTAAAAATATAAAATGTATGGTACCCCACCGGCATCGGGAACAGGGTCCAAGCTGCCGGTGGTTAGGATTCTAGAGACAAGAACCTCCTCACAATGCGTGCTGTATCTAATAGCACTGCCTTCTGCATCAGACCCCCGATCCAAGCATCTAACGCGAGCCTTTTTAGATGGTGATCGAGGCTCTTGGCAATTAGAACATTGACAGATATGACTATCGGCACAATGATTGCCGAATCCACATCCCACATGTCGACAACGTCGCGAGCTAAATCGAGATATTTAATTTTTTTATCCTTTTCAGCTTTTGCGAGATTGCCGTCATGCGGAATGGTGACATCGATAATCATTGCACGGCGCTCTGATCGATCTATCACCACCATGTCAGGTTTGTTGGCATTGTGGTGATAGATTATCACTACCTAATTATTATTATTATTACTGTTTTTGCACCTTTTAAAAGTGTTTGCCGGGTGAGCTGACTCTTTTGTACAGTCAGCAATATAAGTAGCTGTATATTCCACGAAATAGTAATGACATTTTATTTATCAAAAATACTACGTATAGTTCTGTTTTTTTGAGCTGTGATTTATAAAACTATCTTTTATCTATTTATACTAACATTTGTTATAATTTTGCAACATTGAGCAATCGACTTTTAACAAGTAGGTATGTATCAAATGATGTTGCTGGCTGCAACGTCATATCACAATTGGTAACGAAGGTACTGCCATTCAAATGCAACAGTTCTTTAACTACGGATTGATTTAAAAATAAAAAAGATATATAAATTTTTATTACTACAATGTCTATGAGATGTACGGTCAAGTAATTAAAATTCTAGGCCACTGTAGAACCTTCTCACAATAAGTCATCTGTTCAATTGCTAGAAAAGTATCATAACGACCTATATGACATGGCCAGAGGATTTTGAACCTTCTGTTTACTACATAAAACTCATGGAAACAGTTTCAAACAATTTTGGCTACTGCATTTTATCAGCATAAATTTATTTTGAAGTCAAATACCATCATAAATGCCGTGTTATTAACTTAAAGCTGACTTCGGCTCTGTTCTCGTAGGATTCATTAGAATTAATATAAAAGTTTTGATGTGCAAGTTTATCTGCTTAGTTGCAAGTTTTTAAACATATTGTCATAAACTTGTGCTTGCACACCTCGTAAAGATATTTTATAACATTGTTTTTGTGCAACATAATAGTTTATGTTATCAAAAAATGCATGGTTACTGGAGAGAGGTACCTTATGATAACTGATTTGTTTAGAAATGTCAATTATATATTGGTTAAAGAAAACTAGTAAACCATAATTTCAGCTGCGTCATCAACGTCCCTAACGTTTATTAAATCCTATCGAAATGTTCATAATCACTATCACTACATATTATAAAACAAAGTCCTCCACCGCGTCTGTCTATTTGTCTGTTCGCGATAAACTCAAAAACTACTAAATGGATTTTCATGCGGTTTTCACAAATAGACAGAGTAATTCATGAGGAAGGTTTAGGCATATAATTTGTTAAGGATCTGTACTACCCGTGCGAAGCCGAGGCGGGTCGCTAGTAGAAGATAATTATCTGTACTGTACCTAAGTATTACAAGTATTGAAATCTATTATGTTTGTCTGTCTGCGATATGTCTATATCAAAATTAATGATCATTCCCCGTTTGTTTAAGGTTCAATACCAAGATTTAGATTTTTGTCCTGTGTAGAATTGACTATGAATTGTGTCTCTCGAAATCGTTACTTATGCTTCATGGATCATGCTGAGCTGGTATAGAACGCAACAGCTTAAACGGCTTCACGATTGACATTGAATCTACTTCTAATCCGATCTTACATCGATGTGAGGCCCAAAGATTGTCAACAATAATATAACCTTATATAATAACGTTATTGGTGCAAAGTCAACAAGTCTGCTGTAGACTACTATTGATATTTCAACCATAACTTTATAGTATTAAGGTATATTACCATTTGTTTAGTAAAAGTACTTTGCCATGCCGTAGCAACAATTAGGAATTTTGTGCCTCTACCATTTTTGCTTACATATTGTCAGTAGGCACGTGGAGGAAAATGATATGACGTCCCTCCAGCGTAAAAAGCGAATCCTCCGACCAGGCTGGGTGTTCGTCTCTGGCGGATCATGGCTCGACTGTTGATGTCGGGAACTTGTATATATAGTAACTCACTGTGTAAACTTCGCTTGGATGATGTAGGATTGTATAGCAACATCTCTTGTCATATGTATGTCGTAACTTCAAAGTAAGGGACTTCAAAGTAAAGGGCGAAATACGCTGGACCGCAAAGAAAAAGGGTCGGTTAGAAATTCTTCAATATCTTCAAAAGTACCTGACCTAGCTTTATGAAATAAAGACTAAATTAAAAAACATTTAATGTCACATAAAATAATATATAAAACATTTTTATTTATTTTTGATAGTTGTATAAAAAACTGAAAATGTAAAATAATGGTCGTTTTTGAATTTACTACCAAAAAATTGAAATCAATTGTTTCACGTATGTTATAGTTTTGCAATAAAAAAGTTATAAATATGGTGTCTCTGCCTTATAAATTTTATTGTTCTGAGTATCATGGTAGAGAACACAAGAATTGGACTCTGAATGACTGGTCAAGAGTTATATTTTCAGCCGAGTCTAGATTCTGTTTATACAAGCACGACGGGAGGAAAAGAGTGTAAAGAAGACCGGGACATCGCTATAACCAAGTCTGTATAGAAGAAAAAGTACCATACGCCGGAGGCTCTGTTCACGTGTCGGCTGGAATTTCTTCCGAAAGCCGCACTGAGCTAGTAGTGATAGAAAATGGAACTTTAACTGCAGAAAGATATTAGGTCAATGAAATTTTGAATGACTAGGTTGGTCCATTTTTAGTGGAGATAGGCGAGAACGCCGTTTTTATGCAAGACAATGCCCGCCCGCATACAGCTCAGATAGTGTTTGCCTATTTTCAAGAAGTCGGTATCATACACATGGAGTGGCCAGCACGCAGCCCCAACTTAAACCCCATCGAGCACGCATGGGACGAACTGGGACGACATGTACGTCAGCGGAATCCGCCGCCAGTCACGCTAGGTGAAATGATAGAAGCTGTAATAGAGAAATGGCAGAATATTCCGCAGCATTGCCTCAAAAACCTAGTAGAAAGTATGCCAAATCGAAAAACAGCAGTATTGCAAGCTCGCGGTGGCAACACAAAGTACTAAAATGAGTGAAAACGGCACATCTGTAACCAATCTACATTTACGAAAATACTGGAAAATAAGCATTTTTATTTATTTACATTTTTTTTAAATAAAAAGCTTGATTTCATTTTTTTATTTTTATTTAATCACATTATAATATTCTTTAATTTAGTATTTATTTCATAAAGCTATGTCAGGTACTTTTGAAGAGATTGAAGATTTTCTAACTGACTCTTTTTCTTTGCGATCCAGTGTATATAAAATGAGTTCAGTATACAATTCGATGAGTTCTTTTTTCTCCACTACAATTGAATTCTATATTGTATAATTTTGGTTACATTACTTTCAGCTATCTACAGAACTTGGGCAACACGAAGATTGTTGTAACTGACAATTTTGAGTAAGTCAATTTGATTTCATTTTATATACGAAAATCTAATTAAGGGATTTCGCACATTAGACGCAGTATGTATGTATGTATGTATATCTTCCGTCAGACGCAAGTAAGGTCCAACCCGAAATATGCGGCAGATTCCTGCAGTCGACCCGGCTCCACACGTATTAGCTTGCCTTTCCTGTGGAATCAGCCAGTGAGGCCGAGAGGGTAATACAGGCTCTGGGCAACCATGTGTTTCCTTAATTCCGTCCCAGGCGGCGTAGTCTGTGGAGAGGTCACTCCACCCACACCAGCCTTGCTGTGTGGGTAATAATACGGTAAGTGGCATTTACCAGTTATATGTAAGTCCTCACGTATGGGCGTAAGTGTGGACGCTAGGGTCCACTTTTGACAATGGGCCCATCGAAGGCATACTGTTCGTTACCGCCCGCTTCAAGCCGGGCAGCCCTCGGTCAATAACGTACGTTCCATCCCGCCGCTGGTCTATTCCTTTGGGATGTAGGGAGCACTAGCTCATGGCTAGATAGATGGCTGGCAACGATAATTATTGCACCTGCTGGTAAACAAAGTGTTAAATAAAATACTGCCCCGTCAATCCACGCGCATTGCTACATGGAATGTTCGTATTTTAAGGACAGGCCTCCCGGGCACCCGTGGAGGCTCACAGTTATATTGCGCACAAGACCTACGCAAAACCGCTTTGATTGATGCAGAGTTGAGCAGGCTTAACATCTCGGTCTGTGTTTTGCAGGAGACCAGATTACCGGATGAAGGCTTATTACGCGAGTCCTCATACACATTCTTCTGGAAAGGAAAAGACTCATCGGATGTCCGCGAACACAGCGTTGGGTTTGTGGTCCGCAACGACCTATTATCCGCCATTGAGAGCCCACATGGAATTTCGGAACATATTATGGTCTTGAGACTCAACAGCAGTTGCAGCTTTGTTACTATTATTTCCGCTAATGCTCCGAATTTAATATCCACGGGTGAGTCAAAAGACCGGTTTTATAACCAACTGAGCGAGACAGTAAAAATTTTCATCAGAGGCGAAATTTTCATCAGAGGCGATCGCCTCTACATCCTAGGCGACTTTAATGCCCGTGTTGGCCGAGATTATTCTACATGGCCGAATTGTATCGGTTACCGGTATCGGTTAGCAACATGAATGAGAAAGGCCAACGATTATTAGAGTTTTGCTATGAATACTTGCTGTGTGTAACTAATACTTTACGCGACGTGTTGCCCTTGAAATATCAGGGGTAACACATCGTGTAAATTCTCTTGGCAACACCCGCGATCTTGTCACTGGCATCAGCTGGATGTAGTACTTTCTAGAACTAAGGGTCTTCGCGAAATTCTCCACACACGTTCTTTCCATAGCGCCGACTACGATACCGAACACTCACTGGTAGTAGCGCACGTAGCCTTCACTCTCAAAAGGATACATACATCCAGGGTACCGGGTAGAATAAAGCTAAATCTTTCTAATATCAGGAATGACGAAAAATGCCAAACCTTTGAGTGTTTGGCTAACGAAATGCTCGCTATATGGGACAATAATACACCTATAAGTGTCAATTGAAAAAACGACAAAAAGCTACTGCCTGCGACCGTCGGCGAGGTTTTCGGTCATCTGGAAACAAAAGCTCAGGACTAGTTCGCTGACAATATCGAACAACTTCGACCATTGCTGGACTCAAAGCGTAACGCAGCCCTTAGGCATCGCATCACTCTTCCTACTACGGACACCGACAAAATGCTCCGAGCCAAAAAGGTAGTCCTTCAACGGTGTGCACGGTATTTTGCCAACTTGTACTGGTCGGATCTTGGCCACACTATTCAAACTTGTGCAGACAGGAGCACTGTTATAACAGCCAGCCATAAACAACTCGACCGCTGGGTTGAGCATTACACCGGTCTCTACTCACGTCCCGTGTACCTACAGAGAGGCAATGCAGAGTATGCCTAAACTAGATGTTCAGAGCGAATTAGATGACCTACGGACGGTAAGTAGAGGAATTCAACGTGGCTGTCAATCAGCTTAAGCGCGGAAAGAGTCTTGGCGGCGATGACACCCAGGCTGAAATAATAAAGCTCCAGTGCGTGAGACCGATTCTGCACAATCTTCTGTGTAAGTGCTGGAAACTCGGAGATGTACCTTAGGATACGCGCGATACTAACATCAATACTATACAAAGGGAAAGGTGACCGCAGTGACTGTAACTGCTACCGTGGTATATCCCTTTTGAACATAGTTGACAATCTTTTCGGTCGCGTTGTCCTATCTAGACTCTAAAAGCTTGCGAGCTTGCGGAGGGCGTATACCCTGAGGCACAGTGCGGGTTCCACTCTCAGCGCTCCATAATGGATATGATTTTCACACTTAGGCAATTGCAAGAGAAGTGTAAAGAGCAGAATACTCCCCCGTTTTTGCTTTCGTAGACCTTAACAAGACTTTGACACTGTCAGAAGGGAAGGTTTGTACTCAGCGTTGGAGAGCATTGGGTGTACGCCTAAACTCCTGAACTTCGTTAAATCTTTCCACAAGGATATGAAGGGCTCCATAATTTTTAACGGCTGTACATCTGAGTCGTTTGACGTTTGCAGAGGTGTACGCCAGGGCTGCGTCTTGGCTCCTACCCTGTTTCGAATATATTTCTTGCTAATATTACACAAAGCTTTCAGCGACGACCAACAAGGTATCCACCTGCATACAAGGACTGACGGAAAGATGTTAAACATCTCTCTCCTTAAATCTAAAAGAAACCGCTAGGACCTTTTTCGATAGTCTTCTTTTTGCTGATGACGCGGCCTTTGTGGCCAATTCGCAAGTTGAGCTTCTGTCTACGTTGGACAAATTTTCTCATGCCTGTTCCCTATATGCCATGTCTGTTAACACCAAAAGAGCGTCGATTAAAATCATTTTACATATCATGGCGAGACAGGGTAACCAACGAGAAGTTTATAGAAATCGCACAGCTGCCTAGCTTGACTGCACTTCTCAAACAGAGGCGTCTACGATGGCTGGGGCATGTGCACAGGATGGAACCCTCCCGTTTTCCACGACGCGTTGAGAGATGAGCGCGCGAGAGATGTTGGAAGACCTTTGCTTTGCTTTAAGGACAGCTACAGCAAAAACACAATATTGGTTAAGATAATATGAATATTTTATATATTTTATATAACAGTCTAGTTGGTGCCGTGCCATAAGTTTACGCATATTCATAGTCGCTCGTCCGTCGGTAAAGATTAATCGGCTATTTCTATTGATAAATTATCATTTCCAGCACCGCTGTCAATATGCCCAGTAGATGAAAACAGGCTTAATTTAAGGCAAAAATATAGCTAACTAGCGAAACATGGGTATTGTACAACTTGACTTACCGCTTCGGGAATATATAGGCTACATATTATGTACATATATGCAAGCTATTCGTGGAAGCTACATCGTACGGGTAATTTGTGTAGATAGCTCGCAACAGTAATTTATAAAATAGGTACGTAGGGATGAAGCTACGCTTATATATTCTACTTAAGCACGTTACTAGCTTCATGTATGTAAATGATTTATTATAAAACAAGCAGTCTACAGCGCGAAGTATTCCGTATTCTGTAATATGTAGGTAGTATAGATTAAGTAACATAATCAGCTTAAATGTATGTGATTACGTTACCTGACCCTCGGGACCGTAAATTCGTAGATTATCTTTTAAAAGCAATTTAATGCTGTTTCCCTCCATGGAGTAAGACAATAGGAGCATGTATGTGAAATTATGTACTTATGAAAGAAGGATCTTTAAAAGATATTTAATAAAATAAACATTTAAATTGTGTGTATGTAACTTAAGCGAATAAATCATATGAAAAGAAAATTCTTGGCAATGGATTAGATGATTTTATTTTAAGATATTGTGTTAGGTACTTCGTAGGCTTAAAAAATATAACAGGTATTATGGCGTCAGACGTATGCTATGAATATAATAATATACAAATGTAAGTTTATTAAGGCTGAAATCTACACTACAATAAAATTTCACACATTCGGATTTTTAATATTAATTAACATTTAAAAAAAGTTACTTAATCAGTGCATATTGAGTATTTAGTGCCATATTTTCTTTTACTCTAGAGAGGATCGAACAGCCTTATTTGATATCTCCTGCGATTCTGGCTTACTTTCCAGGCTCCATCACCAAGCATTGGTTTGTACTTATTCCTTTCTATGTTTATTATGTCACGAGCACTTAAATCACGATGCCGTCGATGCAGTCAAAATATAAGTGCAGTAGTTGATTTACGAAATTTGAAATCAAATTATTTATCATTGAAATTTTATCTTCTTGGCTGCCGTAGAAGACATATAAGTTGATTTAAAAGTTAGCTAACGACCTCGTTCTCCCTGGCTCTCTCTTCTATCTTATGTTTAATTTTGTTGTTGTTTCTTGTTTGGAATGTACCTACAGATGTAAATTATATGAATATTTGTGTTATTCGTGTGCCAAGTCATACGAAATCTGTCTTTGAAATTATATATCATATTTGTTTTGTATCACGTAATAAAATTATATTATACGACTCTCTAGCATTTGGCTGCGACCTAATTCGCAACAAACGACAATTTACTTGCGATATCCTCATGCATTATTATGCGGTGTTGCAGGTTGGCTACGGTGACCACTTACCATCAGGTGGGGCATACGGCCCTGTTTGCCACTTGAATCGTATAAAACAATAAGTAATAATAAAATTATAAATGCGAATATGAGTTTGTTTGTTTGTTACGCTTCTCACCTTAACTACTTGACTGATAATAATGAAATTTCGCCATCACGTTGTCAGGAGAATAGAATAGGAAATAAGGTACCTTTCATCGAGAAAAAGTACTGTACCTAAACTAACCTAACCTTATTTACATTTACGCGAGCGAAGACGCGGCCAAAATCTAGTTATTTATATAGATCACACTTTGCATCAAAGAAGTGAATTAATAATAATTATTAATAAGTTTTAATTTTATTCATTATTATTAATATTAATAATTAATAAATAATTGAATAAAACCAAATGAAACATGTCCTACATTTTATACTAAATTCTAATTTACTAAACAGTGAAGCTTCCCTCATTACACAATCAGTAGCATTTATAGTGGTTTCAATGTCGGTGGATCTCGAATACACGAAGCAAAGTTTCGTACCGTACATATTTTCGAAACTTCTTGAAAGGCTAGTCATTTTAGTAAATTTACTTTTGCTGTGGCCACGAGCAAAATAACGACGTAAGCTAACTCACTTGTGGGTTATTTTCAAATGCGCCTCAATATTTTAACTTTCCTTCCACATACTCACACATATAACCACTAGCCGTGTGCTTATTCTAAGAATATTTTTTTATTTTATTGAACTGATACAACGCCCCCTCTAGGAATGATTCCTGTATCGAGGGAGACATTATAAACATTGAAACAACGGACGCAAATAACACCCAGACTCGGAACAACATATCGCTATGTACTATAGTTATTCCGAGTCTGCTATATAGATCACACAATTTTTTGTCCCGTGTGGGGATCGAACTCACAACACTCGGCGCGGTGGCAGTGGCATGACGACCACTTAAACAACTACGTCATCCGTGCAGGCAAAACAACGAGGTGTAAAAATTTAACTTTGCTTTTTCATTTGACTGTTTGTTTTCTAGTTTTTGTGTTGACCTGCCCAGAAACTAACCATAATAAATAAAAATTGCTAGATTCCACATCGCAGATAGTTTAAAGCCCTGTTTCCAATTAAAAGTTTTATGATAACGTATTTCAATCGCTTCACGGTAAGTCTTAGGATGGTATTGGCAATTTGTGGTGAAAACTTGCGGGCGGGGAAACTCAACTTTCGTTTGCTACGAGTAAACTTTTCTGATTGACTATTAGTATATTATGGCATGTCACATGTTATTTATTAGACGCAGCGGTAGTAATGCGACTGCTGAGCATGGCATAGCGGCTTCGAATCCCAGGTCATGCCAACAAAAAGTTTTCCTGCCAAGAAATTCTCAAAAGCAGCTCAGGGTTAGGAATTTAGCGGTGTTGCATACCCCCGTGCCTATGAGAGTGAGAGAATATAGACTGCATTTGTGTTTGTACACGTGTGTGCAAGTGTTTATGAACTATATCTCCAGCGCAGATGCACTATTTTAGAAGGAAAAGTACCCTATTTTAGAGGGGAAAGTAAATTTAAAAAGGGCTGTCTAAAACAAAGTTCGTGAAATTTAAGCGTGACAATTGTTCTTAACTCTTGAGTTAACAAGTACTAAGCTTGTGATATGTAGACATGTATGGTAATATAATTTGATATATCATATAAGGTAGGTGATGACAACTAGTTTAAGAATAGCAATTATAATATAATTGCTTAGTCTCACACCTAAATCCCCGAACAAATAAGCAAATTGCTGAAAAAAGTTAGTATAATATACATATATTATACCTCCTATTTTTAGCTATGATTTTAAGTTAAAAGCCGTCGACCGGGCAAAAGTTCTGACTCCCTGCTGCTCCTACTAAAATTGTATTTACAGGAGAACGCCCATCTGGGTATAAAGATTTAAGATAAGATTCCTGCTTTCTTGATAAATCATTTGAACGTTTAATAGATAAAGTTCATAATGATATAGTCCGACACATGTGTTTCGGACTATATCATTATGAATTTTATGTACCACATATTAAAACGTATGTACGTTTTAATATGACGTGTATTTTAAATTAATATCTGCTATGTACAGATACAGTGTCTTTAGAGTTTTATAATTGCATATAATATACTTCATGATTATTTAAAAACTAAGATGAAAGCTAAAATATACTAATAAATAACAGACGCTGATGTTTTAATCATGTTTATGTAAAAAAATATATTTTATACATAAACATGATTTACAATATGACATCGTACTTTTAGTTTTTTGATGATTGAAATATTATACTATACTTATTTCCTTGTTACAGTCTAAATAGCAATGTAATTTATTGCCTCTCTCTTGAAAAACTTTTTTTATACATAGCTTTGAAAGAAATATAATATTATTCATGGTTCAAAATAATATATAATGTTTTTCTTTTTAAACATAGCTGACGTAATATGAGTATAATAATAATATAGTTTATGTAGATTTGTTTTATGATATAAGGAACGAAAGGTATACGTGGCTGCCTTCTTAGCCTGTCAAGTCTTGGAATGCTAGACATAATTAAAAACCTATTGTACGTGCATTGTATGACATCTTTCATTTTATTCTAGGGTCAAACTTTTATAAACGTCATACAAGTATTTATTTTTATTTCGAGCCAAAAAATCAAATATCGAACTTCATGTATGTAACTTCAAAATGATCAGAATTTATCTACAACTTATCATCTCCCTTGAAAGTCTACGTTTTTCAAAATCATACATTTTCTTCTTACATTTAAAAAGCTTCTAATATTTTAAGTCATTGTTTCACCGGTTTTGGCTCGGCGATTATTAATATGTCAGAATAAATAATTTTACAAATATGGAAAATAAACGAGGTATATCTAGTATAAAAGAAGCGTATTCTATAGTCTTTGTCATATAAGCTATTACATACCAACCGAAGTACAATTTAAAATCATCATCATCAAAGCATAGGTACGTCATAATTCAAACCATTACTGAAACAAGTAATAAAATGTTAAACCTTGTATTAAAATGCTACAAACTTTAAATAAAATGATTAAGAAAATATTTTAGCTTTTATTTCTACTATTCGTACAAGTAGGATTACTTGTGAAAGAAAGTAATATTATTAATGCCAATGTGAGTTTATTTGTTTGTTTTTAACGCTTTCGCGCACGAGTAGTTTCAAGACTCGATCATTATGAAATTAGGCATAAACCTACGTTGTCAAGGGTATATAAGAGGACATAAGGTAACTTTCATTCAGTAAAAAAGCACTGTTCGCGAGCAAAGCCGCGGGAAAAAGCTAGTATAATATAATTTAGTGGAATATTAATAATATTGACCACAGGTAATTTGGCGAGCCACATAAACTATAATAATATTCATCAAAGTAATTGGCGCTTCGCTTTTTAGCACCAGCACAAGATAAGCACATTTACATACTCATAGAAGTACCTTAGCTTTTATTTCAACCAGCTATAAAATCTTGGACACTGTTTCATAATTCCTTCAGTTATTTTTAATTGATATACAAATTTATAAAACGATTATTTTTAATAGTCGAGCCTGATTCAATGATTCCAATGGCTCGTTGTAGTCCCCTGCTGGGCAAAGGCCAGGCCAGGCATTTTACGCCACAACAACCGGTCTTCTACCTTTCGCAGTCAGTCCAACACAGCTCCCTTATTCATTTTATTGGTCTATCTCTTTACCAAGTCGAGGTCTCCACTCTAAGATTCCTTTGTTCCAACAGCCATTAGTCTTTTGACAAATATAGCTAGCCCATCGCCAGATCAGCTTGCTTATTTTGCAAGCTGCTATGTCAGTAACTTTGGGTCTTTAACGGATAGCCTAATTTCTGATAGCATTATTTTGAAAATATCTTGAGGCAATGTAGACACAGTCTTGTTACAGATTTAATAATTCCAAAAAACATCATAAGTACCTTAGAAAATTATTAAAAAATCTTTTAAATGCTTTATCAGCACGGTTGCTATAGGGACTTCGCTATTGGGACAATATGGGACGCGGTCACAATCTATTTTATAGACCCCTGCATCTTGTAAAGGCAGTTGGCACAGAAAAGCCAGCCACAGTCGAGCGCCAGCCTGCTATACTGCCTTATGTAAAGGGGGTCACTGACAAGATTGGCTACATCTTGAAGCGAGCTTCAATCAACACATACTTCAAGCCGCCAACGAAGATAAGTCAATTTTTACCATCCGTCAAGTGCCAACTGCCTTTACAAGATGCAGGGGTCTATAAAATAGATTGTGACTGCGGACTCTCATACATTGGTCAAACCAAGAGAAACATAGGCACCCGCATAAAAGAACACATACAGATTCTCGCTAAAGAACACCGATTCCTACCAAGGATGCTTCGCGAGGCTATTGAAATCAAAAAACATCCTAATTTTAATAGAGAAGATGGTTGGAATGTACCACCAGCTTAGGATCCAGTAATAAAAATAGTCAAACCCAAGAAGAAGCAAACCACAGCTAGACTTCATGATACTTTGAGCTCATTCTGCGTAAATAGAAACACCAATGATTAAATTATGTTCGGGTACTTTGAAATAACTACACTGGAACATTGAGACAACTGCCATCTTAGTCTCCCCGTGACCATGGCTGCTGAAAAGCAACCGAAACGTCGGGGAAAGTGTAAAAATAAATTAAATCTAAATAGTTTAATAATAATTTAATTAGCTTAAAAATTAGTAAAGTTTAATAGTAGTAGTAGTGTAACAATTTTCAAAATTTTGTAATAAAGTGTCAAATAAACAACGCGATAAAATCCGTATATAGCAGTTTAATTTCAATAGTAATCCGATTGTAAAATGATAACCTACTAGGTTGTTGCCATTTTGTCGCCACTAGCCACTAGTTTACGTGTTAATTATATTATATGTACATACTTTCTTATTAGTCGTACAAGCATCCACTCGCGTTGGTTGTGCTTTTGCTGCGTAAAAATGTCGACTACTGTGAAATGTAACGTGTGCAACATTGTAATAGATGAGCTTTTAGCTTACATTCAGAATAAAATCTCAGTGTCTGACGAGGATACTATAGTGAGAATATGTGCGTCTACATTCACGAGTGAACAGATTGAAAAGTCGAATAAGCTGCTGCTCGAATCCCTACCCGCTGAACTGAGGAAGACAAATAGAAAAGGAAAGGGCAAGGAAAACCGTATTTTGTCAGATATAATAGGCGTTTTTAAAGGGACAGACATGGATATATTGCCTGTGTTCGTAGCACGTGAACTGGAAAAGTTACCACCGCTAACTGTCGATCACCTAGATGTCAGCAAACTACTGAAAGATTTAGCGTCAGTGCAAGCCGAGATACGACTGATTAAGGACTCATATGTGACAAAGAGTCAACTAGACGACATTAAAAAAGAATGCCGTAATATTACGTTGTCATCGCAGTCGGGGGCGGGTGAAAGAATTAACACGAAGAGAGGTGCATACCGTGACTGTTCACCCATATATATACCAAGTGTGCATGATACGTCCGCTAATGATAAATGTGGTAATGAAACTTTAACGTATAACACGGCTAATACACCGCATAAAAATATTGCCGATATAAATTACATTGCAGGTAGAAATGTGTTGGCGCCGTTGAAGTTTAAAAACGATCACTACGATGTAGCCGAACGAAGCCGAGCTCAGCCGATGGCGGCCGACAATCCGTGCGTCGAGAGAGGCGGGGCCATTGCGTCACCGCTAACTGATAACGGACTAGCCGATCAGCTGTCAATTGAACAAGGAACTCGTTTGCGTTCATATGCGAATGTAGCACGTTTAAATAACGACGACGTAAACAATGGATGGACTGAGGTGCGACGACGTAGAAAAACGCCTAATTACCGTGTACAAGGCAAAATGGGCTTGGCTATGGTCGTATCAGACGACAAATTTAAAGCGGCGGAGAAGATAGTGCCAATGTTCATTACAAATGTTAGCAAAAGTACCTCTGAAATAGATATTACTAATTATATAGAAAAGAAAACACAAGAAAAGGTAGTTCTAGAGAAAATATCTATTCAACGCCAATGTCACTATAATGCATATAAGTTTTTCGTAAACTTTGATAAGTTGCCGTTATACCTAAACGAAAACTTGTGGCCAAAAGGTATTGTTTTCCGAAGATTCGTCAACTTTAGGCCCAAACGTGAAGTTGAGGCTGTCGGCTGTAAAAATTAGACATAATGGTAGAACAGACTTACAATTTCATTACATTTAATTGTAAAAATGTAAAACGTTCTGTGCAAAATATACGGGACTTATGTAAAAGCTGCGATCTGATAGCACTACAGGAAACATGGTTATTGCCGAACGAAATGTCTTTCCTAGATACTATTAGTGAAGACTTCAGCACGACAGGAGTATCTGCAGTTGACCTATCCAAAGGTATTTTACACGGTCGTCCTTACGGTGGTGTCGCGCTGTTATGGAGAAGAAACATTTTTCAGGAAGTAACAGTTGTGCAGTGTAATAACCCGCGTATATGTGCAGTGAAAATAATGTCGAAAGATAAAGCTTTTCTAGTGATGAGTGTATACATGCCAGTCGATGTGTTAGTGAACCTAGCGGATTTCACGGACATACTGAGCTCGGTAAGTGCTATCATAGATAACTGTGGCGTCGAGTGTGTTTATATGTTGGGCGATTATAACGCACACCCAAACGAACGTTTTTATAACGAACTCATAAACTTTTGTTTAGATCGGGCTTGGTCTTGTATAGACATTGATATGTTAGGTTTGTCATCAGACACTTATACATTTTTATGTGAGTCACACGGGTCTAAGCGATGGCTCGACCATTGTCTAGTAACTAAAGTCGCTGTAAACACTATTAAATCTGTCTCGGTGTTACACGATGTATTATGGTCCGACCACTATCCACTTGCCATAAAGTGTAATTTAAATATGTTGTCATCTAAAATGTATAATGGTATTACTTCTCAAAATACGGCTGTATGGGGTGAAAGATGTATACGGGAAATAGAAATTTATGAAAATGAATGTAATAATAGACTGAAATATATTTATTTTCCTAAAGAATGTACTAATTGTTGTGACAAGGCTTGCACTGATATCTCGCATAGAATTATTATTGATAAAATTTATGTTGACATTGTGACCTCTCTTACGGAGGCTGCCAAGGTGGGTCGAGAACGCGGCAAGCGTACGCGAAAGAAAATTGTAACAGGTTGGAACAGACATGTCGCTGAGGCTCACAGGCAGGCCAAACAGGCATTTATGACCTGGAACAGCCACGGCAAACCTACGAGTGGTAAAACCTATATAGAAATGTATGAGAGTAGGAAAATATTTAAATCTCGCCTAAAATGGTGCCAGGATCACGAACGACAAATTAGATTGGATATCCTGGCAGCAAATCATGCTAAAAATGACTTTAGAGCTTTTTGGAAAAATACAAATAGACTAAGTGACAAGTCGGGGCTGCCTGTGAGCGTCGGTGGGGTGACTGATCCTAAGCAAATTGCCAACCTCTTTAAGGATCATTTTTACGTAAAACCATCTCTGGGACCGTCCCGAACGACGTTTATTGCTGGGGTTGACATGGATCCGGAGGTTCACTTTAAGGCCCAAGAAATAGCTAAGGTCATCATAGGTATGACCAAGGGCAAGTCTCCCGGACATGACGGCCTCAGTATTGAGCATCTTCGGTATGCGGGACCACATCTACCAAGAGTGTTGGCACTGCTATATTCACTGTGTATGTCTCACAGTTATATGCCTGCGGATATGTTGCGCACCGTGGTGGTGCCTATAGTTAAAAATAAGACTGGCGATCTCGCTGATGTCTCCAACTATAGGCCTATAGCTTTAGCCACAGTGATCTCGAAGGTGTTGGACAGCATGCTTAATACACGGTTGAACAAATACATCCATCTCCATGATAACCAATTCGGTTTTCGTGCTGGATTATCTACGGAAAGTGCGATACTGTGTCTTAAGCATGCTGTGAACTACTACACAAAGCGTAACACTTCAGTGTATTGCTGCTTTCTCGACCTTTCCAAGGCATTTGACTTGGTCTCGTATGACATTCTATGGAAAAAGCTGGAAGAATGTGAGCTTCCAGTCCCCGTCATAAACATTCTTAAATACTGGTACGGTAATACTGTTAATAATGTGCGCTGGGCAGGTACTTTGTCGCAGCCGTATGGGTTGGAATGCGGGGTGAGGCAAGGGGGCTTGACCTCACCAACGCTTTTTAACCTTTATATAAACGAACTGATCGGTGAGCTAAATAAAGTCAAAGTCGGATGTTATATTGACAATATATGTGTAAACAATATCAGTTACGCGGACGACATGGCGTTGCGGAGCGCATCGCCGTGTGGTCTGAGAAAATTAATTCATATATGCGAAAAGTACGCCGAAAGTCATGGCTTGGTGTATAATGAACATAAAAGCGTAGTCATGGTCTTTGAGACGGGGGAAAAAAGACCTAGAAGTATACCCGAAATACCTTTGAATGGGCAGCCATTAAAAAGGGTATACCAATTTAAATACTTAGGGCATATTTTGACTCCTAGTCTCAAGGACAATGAAGACGTGGAAAGGGAACGGAGGGCGTTGTCGGTGAGAGCAAACATGCTGGCACGCAGGTTTGCACATTGCTCTGAGAGTGTTAAAATTACCCTGTTTAGAGCATACTGCACATCTTTTTATACATGCAGCCTGTGGGCTACATACACTCGAAAAGCCTACAACACCCTCCGTATCCAATATAACAATGCGTTTAGAGTGCTGTTGGGGCTACCCCGCTTCTGTAGCGCATCTGGGATGTTCGCAGAAGCTAGTGTGGACTGTTTCCACACCACTATGCGGAAGCGTTGTGCAGCCTTGGTGCGCAGAGTGCGGGCTAGCTCTAACAGCATTCTAGACATGATCAGTGAGAGGCCAGATTGCAGGTACATTGGTCACTGCTGCGCCATCTCCCATGGGATGGCGAGGCAGTGATTAATGTGCCTTATTGTATAAGTATTTTAAATGTAAGATTTGTATTTACTAACATAGGATAAGTTTTATGTATTACTAACAATTATGAGTCTAAAGGTTACTCGAATAAATGAATATTATTATTATTATTATTAAATTTTAGAAGTTGTAACGCTCGCCATTGAGATCTTTGTTTGGAATGAGCCGGCCTGCCTTATCGGTTTCCTCTAAAAGGGTTGCAGTTAGCAACCCTTTTAGAGGAAACCGATAAGAAGTAGTATCTCTATTAAGGAGTAGTATCACGAGTACCTGTGGCACACATCTGTCTTATTCTTTTCATTTAATTCCATTTTTAATTTTATTTTCCAGAATACGCGCAAATTATCCTGGTATTACGAGCTTTCATTGACTATGCTACACTTACCGTACATAATATGAAAATATTATTCCTATAAAACTCGTAGCCTGTAAAGGGCTCTTGAATAAACCATGCTTCAATAACAGTGTCCAAAATTCCGATACCATGGCATAAAAATGAGACATTATTGAAGTTGAGAGTGACCAAATGGCAAGACGGCAGTAGGTCGGATATTCTCGTAGGAAATATATAATCAGGCCTTGCAATAAGCCAGGAGTTTATTGCAAGGCTTGATTATATTTCCTTGGTATTGCTTAGCTAAAAGAACAAAACCATGTTCATGAGCGGCTATTATCGTCTACTATAAAATAAGCAACACAAAACGCAATAAAAAATATCTATAGTTGAACTAGTGGAGCCTGACATGTCATTAGCTCAAACTACTATGGTACGAGGGGCGTCGAATACGAGCGGTTTCGAAGCCCTGCGGTACGTTTGGTAGTCGCTTGAAATTTCCATACATATTGAACAATTCATAAACGCTTTCGCTAGAAGCGCTTTTAGAAAATGCATGGATAGACATACTGAATATCAAATGTGTCAAATCTTCGAGAGCTATCTGTTAAAAAAAACAGGTTTCTTTAATCTTTTATGTTGTGTTAAACGGACAAACAGTCACGCTTAAGTATATAAATAATATAAGAAAAGTAATCACTATACATTTAAAATCTTTTAAGGAATAATGCAATTTGTAAAAAATATGAGATAATGGATATACAACAAAGCCATTGAAAATTCAAAGTCTTACATTCACTCAACTATATGAAAATAATAATATAAAAATGATAGTTTTTATGATTGTATGTTTGTAAATGCTAGACCAATTTTGGTCCCGACAGAAAACCCTACTCATGGGCTGTGACGAGGCCGGTGCGTTAGATCGGTTAACACAAAACTAAGTCGTCCCTTGGGTAACGAAATTAGTTTTGTTAACCCGGAAATTATAATTGTGAGTACATCAGTTCAATTGCTAATTAGTTATGTAATTAACCAAATTATTATTACCGCGAATTTGCCGTTCGCCTGTCATTTACCACATAATACAACTCATAAAAAAAACGATAAACCCTGGCTTAGATTTTAAGTGTAACCTCAAGCTATCTTAACCAGCGTTTACTCGCATAGGGTGCTGTCAGGGCCCAGGCATTTTTGTGTGCAGCTTCAAATGACTTCAAAGTTCGCACGGGTGCTCTCAATACCCTGTGAATGCTCGCGCTATTCTTTTACAAATGTCGGTATACAATAATGGTACAAATATTTTGATAAAAATTGGTCTGGTTGATGTGATGTTCATCATCAAACATGCAGTGTTAATAAAATTTTATATAGTTAGTTTATGTATTCTGAAATAGTTTTGTGTTAATATCGCTTGGTATATCTTTTATACCTTATCAGATGAGTCGGGCAAATTAACAGAAAGGGGTTCGCTGCTATGACAGAAGATGTATGATATTGACACTGTTGTCATATTCCACTAAATGGAAAAATATATAATCTCAAACTAAGAAGAGGTTCGTGCCCAGCAGTGCGCAGTTTAATACAGGGCTGATATATAACTGGAACCTGCATAATGTGATATTAACGACAACATTGTCGCAGCGCCCACAAATTATCAAAAGTCCCAAACAGTTTTATTTAATAATTAGACATAACACGATGTGGCGTGGTGGCTGACCAAACGTGTGACAACTAAAGCATCTCAAGGATAATTGTTGTATTTGGAATTTAGAGGATCCACTCAAATATCATTACCGAAATCACAGGATGCTGAATGTCTCTGGGTCTAATGTTTAGCGCCAACAAACAACAACGATGAATTGTTTGTTCTCGCTCTAAGAACAGCATTACTTCAGATTTTATGATGTCTTTATTGGTAGTTTAGTTTAGCTTAGTTAAATATACGTGCCAGAAATGAAATTAAATTATTTCTTGTGATTCTTGTCATGAAAATTAGGTGCTACAAATTTCCAGTTTTTTTAGTAAAGTTTAATAGTAGTAGTAGTGTAACAATTTTCAAAATTTTGTAATAAAGTGTCAAATAAACAACGCGATAAAATCCGTATATAGCAGTTTAATTTCAATGAATAATATTCGCGTAAATAGAAGACAATATTAAGAGAATATGAGATGGTGATTTCAAATGTATAATCTTCCGTGGTGTAGTTTGTGTATTTTACACATAATTGATATTGCATTCAGGCCCAGCGCGACAACAATCAGATTTATTAAAAACATTTTCTTCTAATGTTTCTACAAAAACAATATCTTTACAGTTTTATGTCAGCTTATACACACATCAACAGAATCTAGAGATATTTTATATTTCATCAATTATCTAAAAATCTATAAAAAAAATGTCTGATATAGTAAATGGAAGAATGATAGGTTATTTTAAGGCCTTAATATAAAATAATAAACTTCATGAAATAAAAATGTAAAACTTTTTAATCATCGCAGTATTATAAAAAAACTTTATTTCTTCTGATTCATTTTATTTAAATATGAAAAATCTTATAAAATCGAATTATTAATAATCAGCGTTGCCACCTTTTACATTAATTACACATCGACATCGATTGTTCATACTTAAAATTAAATTGTCAATGTCTTGCTGGGTTATGAGGTCCCATGTTCTTTGCTAGTTTCATAAAGTTGTTGTTCCGTCGTCAAATTTGGCGGTAAATCTCTCAAAGCTTTTCGTTATAACATGTAGCCAGGCATGCTCGATAGGATTTAAGACGAACGACTGTGCAGACCAATCAAAAACTTGAATATCGTGGTCTCAGAGAGCGGCTGACACCAGCCGCGCCGTATGGGAAGGAGCATTATCCTGCATGAGTATAAATTCCTGGCCCATTTGGATTCTGTGTGGGACAATAACAGGCTCTACTACCTCCTCGTGGTATTTATGTGCAGTCATGCTGCCTTGGAACCAAACGAGCTGGATTCGTCCGCCAAAACTAATTCCAGGTTTGGTATGAGTGGACCTCCTCAGGGTGACGTAGACGGATAACCCTCCCTGGAGTTCTCCAAACGCGGGTTCTTCGTGAATCCGGATGAAACCCAAACCGGGACTCATCAGTGAACAGCACCAAAGACCATTGTTCATCACTCCATGGTAAATGCTCCCGAGCCATTGAAAGCCACTGACTGCGATTGCCACGTCGCAAAGCTGGAATACGTAGCGATTTTCGTGCATAAAGACCAACTTCATGGAACTTCCTTCGCACGGTTTGGTCGCTTACCAGCAGCTGGTGGTCCACCTGGAGCCTTTGTACTAGTTGCAGCCTGGCGGTCATTTTGAGAAATCGATCCTGTCTCTGTGTAGTAACACGATATCTATGCGTGTGGCCCCCGGTACTGCGATAACGTGACCACAACCTTGATATCACGTTTTGGCTGGTGTGTAGGGCCTCAGCAACGACGCGTTGAATAGCACCATTTTCTAACATGCCCACGGCTCTTCACATTTCATCTCGACTCAAATGACGTCGTGACATGAATCTTAAAGCTAATACGGCACGTTAAATTAAAAAAGAAAAACAATATATTCCTTTTTAAATAATTAATATTAAAAAAACATCAATTTTAATTTTACTTGTCGTAACGAATTACTAGCAATTTTGCTACCGTATTTTTAATTTATATTTTTTATTTTGAAAATCGAATAAAAGAGGATTTAATTTGTATATAAACTTTTTATAGCAACTCAAAAGATTTTAAACTATTAAGTCGTAAATAAATTAGCATTAAATACCTTAATCCTAATTTATTTACGACTTAATAATTTTAAATCTTTAAACCTAGATTCTGTTGATGTGTATGTATATCAATGACTGAATTTAATGTCTTAATACTGACAGTCTCGATTGCACAGTGGCAGTGTTTGCGACTGCTGTACATGAGGTCTCGGGTTCAATGCCGGGGTGGGGCAAAGTGCTATTGGTTCTGTCAACACTTTATCAGTACTGTAGCAGTACGGTGTTTGGAATTATGCCTGGTAAACGACAATCAAATCTATTAGGTGGGACTTAAAACGATAGCTGGCAAAATATGAATTTGATATACAGCGCCGGCCTAAAGCAAGTTTTATGACGGGGCGTGGTTACACTATGCGCCCCTTTGCTTACTTCTGATATGTCCTTATTTCGTAACCAACGACGCACCCCAGACTCCTCCTGGGTGCTGGAATGCCCGCTTAGTTCGCCTTATGGTAGGACTATTCGTAGTAATGTGTATTACTTTTCTCTGCCTACCCTTAAAAGAATATATGTATGTAATGAAGCTGATATATAAAGAAATGGCTTATAGCACAATTCTCAAAAAATACTTCGAGGGCGAACTGTGACTGAGGACATAGTTGACTGTATTACATAACTGTGACAAGGTTGTGTATGTATAGTCACTCTTAATAAAATGTATACAGAATTAAGTTCAATATGCTAAAATATTGTATTAAGGGTTATGTGGTCCATGGGCTAGATGGTGCTGTGTGTGCGTGCGTGCGTGCGTGCGTGCGCGCGTACGTGCGTGCGTTCGTGCGTGCGTGCGTGCGTGTTTGTGTGTGTGATATTTTATAATGATGTTATACCGAGTAAGTCTCAGAAGATATGGTGCACAGTATGATTTATGTTAATGAGGTCGCGGACGGATTGTAGATCATACAAATTCACAAGACTAGTACCTCATTAAACACTTCACTCAATAATAGGTTTACTCATGATAACTACGCAATGACGGGTATTATTATCTATGAATATGATGTGAATCCAATGTTTTTGACAATGCCTTCATTAGTAAAAAGTCCTGTGTTGCGGGTAACCTTACAAACATTCAAACAATATAATTATTATAAACAATGAACATCTATTATTATAAACACATATTTTTTCCCAATTTGGAAATCAAACCTATAACATTTGACACAGTACACAGGCGAGGCACTTAAACCAATGCGCCACCCATGGAATCAAACGCTGTTTGTATTGAGCCTTTACACCTACCTCTAACATTTATTTCTTATTACAGTCTTCATTATATGCCAATTTTATTAACATCCCTTTTTTGGGCTAAGTAAAGAGCCTGTATGAGAGCAAAACATATCTAATATTATTGCTGTAATTGGTATGATGAGAATTAGGTCGACAGAAGCTTTTATACTGCTAATCATAATAGAAAAACTATCTATATGTACGATTCTTTATTTATTTTATATTACCAAACTTTTTCGTCATAAAGGTTTACTTTGTATAGGCTAAAAGCCATTTCGCCTTAATATAATATTTTGTGCGTTTCAAATAACAGTTCAATTTATTACTAGTGATATCTTGAAACGTGTTATGTCCAAAGGTGATTCTCTTTTTGCAAGGAAATAATCTCAAAAATGTTGCTGTGCTGCGAGTATATAAAATACTTTAATGGATGTTAATCTGTCAAATTATATCTGACATGAGCGTCCAAAATGACCACCTTTTAGACACTTATGTCACATTCGATTCGCACAGCATACACATTAAATTATCTTTGATATTCCTTGAAATCAAGAAATATTCTTTATGTCTTTTAATAAAGCGATATAATCGAAATAATGCTCTCTACTTCGCGGAAGAAACTATTGCTCTGGCATTTCATCGAAATATTTATGTGTTGTTTCGAATTTATTGACACGGTACTAATATTTATTGCGCGTGATAGTGAGATAACCCGATGAAAATGACTTTTAGCTTTCACAAATTTGCGAATCAAGGTCTATGAAATACTTTGCAAAATAACAAAAACGTAGTTAAAATCGTTTCGTGTTATGCTTCTAATTATATTATTTGCAGAAGCAGTGCCTCTAGATTGCATCTATATAGTTTTATTTTGTAACTATCTTCGATCTTTTGTTGGCAATTGTCACAGTATAATAGCCTAGACCAAACATTAAACGAGGCAGTTTTGTAATTAGAGAGAACAAGGGCAGGTTGCCAATATCACTCGATCAAACATCTACGAGATGGCTCTCATTTAGTTCTATAAATTGACGATGTTTCCAATCCAGATTGAATTGCAATTTAAAAAGTATTAAACTGTCAATTGCAAGCGATGATTTAAACATTTTCTATTTATTACACAAATTATGAATTGCTATTAAAATACTAATTTCATGTAGCGTTTGGAAATTGCGATAGCTATTTATCTCTGCGGTTGACGTTGAGCTGTACCTAGTAAATATTTGAGAGAGGCATTTTATGTAAATTGTTTGAGTATAATTGGAGTTGCGATATTAATAAAATGATTTCATTTATTTATTTTAGCGTTTATGAGATGACCCATTTGTCACGAACTGCTCCGATTATGAAGCCACATACAAAACTAAGAGATGTGTGGACACTGAACAAGAACTTAGTCATTCATGTAATGGTGTAATTATTCTGGCTGTGACGCATTTAGGAGTATTTCTGCTCATTTATCTATTTTTTGTGTTTATTCGGTTACAATAGACATTATGTTTATATAATATAGTATCTTGCATATAAAAGAAAAGCAGAAGATGTGTCTGTGACTGCATGGCTAGCGTAGCGGTGAAAGTGGTCGCCTGACCATTGCCACTACGCCGAGTGTAGTGGGATTGAATCCCACACGGGTCATAAACTTGTGTGATCTACAAATGTTTGTTCTGAGTCTGGGTGTTCTTTGTGTCCTTTGTTTGAGATTTTGTGAATACATTGTGACACTGGATTTATTCCTAGGGCGTGAGATGAGTTTTAAAAAAATCCAAATCCCGAACCACTGTGGAAGTACTACTGAAATTAGATCTAACATAACCTTGATTCTGTAGTCAATAAGGATTGGCGAGAAAACCGTCGCCGATGATCGTAGGCACGTTTTATCATAAATTTTATACCATTTGTGTACCGATGTTTTAATCAGCAGTGCTTTTTAGAAAATCTATGGCAAACACGACGATCAAATCCATCGAGTTTTGTCGAGACCTATTAAGGGAAACTCACAGAGGTCTTTTAGAAAACACTGCTCAGTGAATCAGTAAATGGTTCAGCGAAGTATCCTGACCTATGTGTTTCGTTATCCCCGCTGGCAGCGTAGCGTGTTATGAACTTTTGCTTTGTATGGCCGGTAGCGATTACTGCGAGTGAATTGTATGCTTGCTTATCATCATGATATTATGATAAAGTAATATCTATATTATCTATTTATATAATCTACGTCTATGGCCAAGGCCAACCTTGACATAGGATTTCACGGCCACCGTGTCGTCATTGGCAAAGTTTGGACTATCAAATATGGTTTGTGAGTCACGTACTCAATGAGTGAGTGAGTGAATCAAATATTTTTGTGGTAAAAGTTTTACTGAACGTATGGAGCAGTGGTTTAATAGGCCGTCTCACTAGGAAGGATTTGTAGGATGCGGTTTCGTATCCCAGCTTATACGAAAAAAAATTGGGTGTAGTGTGAACTATACAATATAAACATAAGCGCTACTGCATGTCGTATTCGATAAAATCTTTTTGAGACGCGGCTTCTTCGGTAACAAACTCGGATAGTATACGGTACAAAATATATCACAAACACGGGAATTCACCGCATTGACTGCGTCTGAACATTTTTTTATTTTAATATTGGTACATAATATATTCCGTTGTCTGCTCTATTCGGTAAAATCTCTTATACAGTATATGAGGAATATCACCATCTGACCGTAGCATGAGTGTGTATGTACGAGCAGTTCGGGCGATATGAGAAAAGATATTTTCTAGTTTCGGGATGACGTCAGTTAATTCCTACGGCCTTGGCATATCTAGTTTTTAACAAAAAAAAAAGGAATTTATATAATTTGTCTTTATAAAACCTCACATTTCTGGGTTAAATAAGAAGCGAATATTGAATGAGTCACTATTTTATACGGTTATATTGGCTTCTGGACATAATGAGAATGTAAATTTAGGTTCCATGACTTAGCATGACGTCATTCTATTATTATGAATTCAAAGTATCTCATCAGTAACTGAAATTCGGCGCCAGCAATATTTCTACGAATTGCTTGTCATGTTAGGCAGTTTGGAAATTAATATCGTGTTATTAATTTCTTTGCTTAGACATCGTTTTGATTTTGAATTAAGTTTTGGTATGAGTTATTTTTAATATTTATAGAGACTATAAAGTGTCTATCATAGCGGCCATCGGTCGAAAGGTATCTGACCTTTCGAAGCATCTGCAAGGTAAAATGGCTTTTAGATATAAGATGCATATTTTAAACTATGCAGCGATAGCTCAGTGGGGAGACCAACAGACTGCAATGCAGAGAGTCTCGGGTTCGAACCCACGTCGCGCACCTGTGACTTTCGGAAGTTATATGACTTTTCGAAATTATGTGCGTATTGATTGACAATTATCGCCTGCTCCGTGCCTCGGAGAGCACGTTAATCCGTCGGTCCCGGCTGCCATGAACATCTATGGCAGTCGTTATTGGGAAAGTCAGTACCCTCTAATATCCTGACACTGGTCTAGCCTTAGGGTATCGTTAGCCTTTGGGTTGCGGAGGTCAGGTGGCAGCCGCTCTGTGTAAAAACTGATATCCAGTCAAATCCGGTTAGACCAGAAAAGCCGACCCCAAGTGACTTGGGAATAATAAAGGCTAAGAGAGAAGATTTTAAACTATGGACGCTTGCAGTATTATAAGGATTATAAGCTACGGTGCTAAAGCCGCTAGAGCGTTACTAGAGCGTTCGCGGTGAACAAGTACTTTTTTATTCCCAGTATAGAATGTGAAGTCCCAACTTCACTATTCGGATCTAGTAACAATTTATTTTTATTTTCCCGTAAGAAACTCGCAGTAAAAGTACGACCTGCGGAAATATGATGGTATGTGTGATATATAAACACAGCTAACAAAATTAACATGTAATACGACAGACTGACACTTCTGCCTTCTATGGATTTCTCGCAGTCATACAGAAGTGAATTTATGTGTTATAATATAATAATAATATAATATTCTATCACATATACACAACACCATCTAGCCCAAACTAAGCAGATCTTGTACTATGGGTACTAGACAATGGATAAACATACATAGATACTTTTTTTTTGTTAAATACATACATATTATACATAGAAACACCCAGACCAAGACAAACATCCATGTTCATGCACACAAATGTTTGACTTGTGCGGGAATCGAATCCGCGATCTCAGGCGTGGCAGTCGGTTACACTAACCACTACGCCACCGAGGCCGACAATTTCTTATTCATATTCTTTTCTTATTAACTTTGTTGTAAATTCGAGAGCTTAGGGCCATAAAATGTCTACGCACAAGTGCAGAATGGCTTACAGCTATTTCACATACAGGGAAACTGGTGCATCGTTTGACTAGATTTGTACTCAAGGATGGCATGGAGTGTCGGCATAAGACAGTGCGGAGGATGTAAAGTTGTTTCACAGTGAGAACTTGGGCATCCGAGAACAGCTGGGTGATGGGATAATCTCTTTTTCATTATTTTTAGGATTGTCCGTTGAGCTCGTACCACCCTGAGCATAACCGTCTTAAACATACCTCCCCAGAGCGGAATGCAATAAGTGATGATGGATTCACATAAGAAACGATACATAAGTAGTAAGGCAGTTTCTATGTCAGCCGAATGTCTAAGCTCCATGAATACATAGATCAGTTTTCGGATACGAAAACAGAGGTTGCTTATGTGTTCCTGCCAGCCTGATCTCTCATCAATGTGTACTCTTAAATATTTAACATTTGAAACTATAGAGACGGGAGGGCAATCACATGTCGAAGGGCACAAACCTGTATGAGCTTTAATAGTTCTTGAGTATATCGGTGGTTTAACTGAATTTGGGGGTAAGAACTGAATAATATTAAACATTTTTATGTTGAGCGTTTATAAATTAGTGGATAACTAATCCATTACCCTTCACAAGGAAAGTTCGGTTGCAAGTTTGGCACTGTCCCATTCCATTCCATAAGTTAGTAGAGTCGTGTCGTCAGCATAGTTGAAGATATTGCAGTATTTTGAGGGTAATAGACAGAGATCGTTAATATAGATTTGGATTAGGGTGGGTGCCAGGACACTACCTTGTGGTAAGCCGTAGTTTTAGTTATCCTCATCACTGACGGTCGAGTTGATTTTGATGCACTGACTGCGTTCACTGAGGTAATCTTTATATAAATCCAAGATCATGCCGCGTATTCCCATACGTTTTATCTTGTTCACCAGCCTGGCGATGGAGACTGTGTCAAAGCCCTTGGTTAGGTTGTAAAAAGACACCATAACATTTGAGCTGACTGTCCAGTTTATCGATTAGGGTGTTTGTGAAGTCAAATACGGCATCCTTGGTTGAAACTCCCAAACGAAAACTATATTAGTTGCTTACTATCAAATGGTTCTTATTAAGAAATTTTGTCAAGTTTGTGTTCAATATGTGTTCGAGAATTTTGGATAATCCGCTTAGTACTGAAATTGGCCGGTTATTGGAGATGGCGTCTTTGGCTTCGCTTTTGTAAATCGGATGGATAATCGCGCGCTTAAACGCTTTAGGGAATATTTTAGTACTAATTGCACAGTTACAAATATGAGCAATGATGGGGGCTAGAGCAGTGCGTAATAGTTTTAGGACCTTCAATTATCGTCAGTACTTTATGGGTATCAACCGGACGAATGCCCAGTGAAACGCAGGGAGACAAGTGAGAAACAGAACTCAGGGGGTGGTTAGAGGGCTTAAATATAGAGGCAAGGGTCATTCTGATAGAGGTAAAATATTTATTGATATCATTTAAAGTTAGAGCTGGGTCAGTTGATGCTTTACGTAGGGCATTCGGAAATTATTTTTGGCGTGCTGTTTGTGATGGACTTGATTACCCTTCATGTGGCCCTAGAGTTGTTCTTGGCTTTGAGCAGTTCGACTTTCTGATAGGACTATCTTTAGGACCGTTTTAACTTTTAACCAATAAACTACATTAATTACGGTAACGCTTATAGGTCGTTTTTAACATAACGTTATGCGGAGATATTGTTTTATTTTATTCTCTTATTGGCTTGCGTTTGACCACGAACTCACCTGATCTTAAGTGAAGATGCAGTAGACGATGGAGCATGCTTGCCTAGAAGATACCTATTCACTCGCGACTTGAAAACACCCAGATTGTACTCATCAGGAAACACATATCTTGACCTGGTGATGCATTTCGTCACGATTATGGAGGCACCGAAACCAAATACACCGGAGCTGTCATCCAAGGTTTAATGATCGTTTTAAGGTTGGAAGTGCGAATTGTTTTACTGTGTTTCAAGATGTCAGACTATATTTCCGAGATGAAGTGATTAGTTGCCAAGTTTGGGTCCGATGAATTGTGAACATGATTAAAGTCGTAGTTATCCAGTTCGGTTTTTATGGCTTCATAGTCAAACCGGAGTGACATGTTTTTTGCTTGACGTCTGCATATTTTATTTATATCTGTGAAGATTGCAATTGGAAGGTGATCGGTGATGTGAGTGTCAAGTATAATGATTCAAGCAAGCGACTTCGATCTCATCAAAGCGTGGTCCAGACAGTTATTTACTCTAGTTGGCGAGGTATGGGCAGCTAGTAAACCTAGCGAAGCTGTTATATTTAGGTAAATGATGCATGGCGGTCATTATTTCCTGGTTTGATATCAATGTTAAGATCACCTATAAGCAGGACATTATTGTAAGATTTGAGGGATGTGACTATTTCACTTAGGCTGTTATAAAAATTAGTTAGGTTTGGATATGGTGGGGAGCGATATATTTCAATTATAGCTGTATCATTATAGCAGAAGACCAGGTGGTTGGCATCAGTGATTATGGGCTCCTTTGTGGAGCAGTGCAATGCGTTTCTGACGAATATGACCACACCACCATTTTAATGGGATTATTTTTGGTGATATAGTCTCACGAAGTGATAACGACTCTCCCAGAGGGGTCTCTGGGAGAGTCGTTATCACTTCGTGAGACTAACGTGATATGGGTGGACACAATACACTAGCTTTTAAAATATCACCTTCACCTTGTGATATAAACAAAAAATGTATGTATCACGAGGTTAAATAAAAGCGCATAAACCGCAGGGTAGCTTGTGGCGAGCTGAATGTGAGTGGCGACACGGCGGTCCTGAATGCCTCAGATAGTCGGTTAGGGCCTCTTCCCCGGCTTGCCGTTACTGGTTGGCTGGCGTGGAACTTTAAAATCGCCCATAGGACTTTAAACTCTGGCTTGCCTTCGTCAGCCGGTCAGAAGGGATATATGCTTGGCGACTAGAGCTTTATGCTTGGGGATGGAAGTGTAATTTTCATGAGCATAACTATGGGGAAACACGTTCCCGGTCTCCGTTGTCACGAGACCCGTGATGGTGCAACCGGCGCCGCACCACTTGACAACCCTAGCCGCTCACACCGTTGTTGCTTGCTGCAACTCTCTGCTGGCTTGTATGCCCATGGTGACTATTTAGGGGGCCTGTCTAGTGAGTTGGTGAGTCACCATATACCCATTCGACTTGATACTATAAGAGTATTCAAGGCAGACGCCGTTCCTCATCCTTAGTTGCCATTATACCTGTACATCAAACACCCATCCGCATACGACTCTATAGAAAATTATTTCTATAGAGACTTTCATGGTTTTTTTTGGAAGAGACCGCACGCTGTTTTCCTTTTCAGCACTCACTCAAAAAAAGTTTTAAATGCTTTTCTGCATTCATTCGTCCACGGACTTACTCCATTGCTCATGTGTTGAACTTGACAATTTTTGGCAAATCTAATTTGAGCTTCTCGATGTTGTCCGAAGTGTTCTGCACCTCAAGCTGGTCTTTTAGCATGCTGGCTTTGTTGCTCCAATTTTTCTTTGACTGTACGCTCATTTAAATCGTCTAATTTTGCTGTTCAACGGTGCTGCTGTATTAACACTGCAGTGATAAACTGATTTCTCAAAATTACAAAACCAATGATTGTTTTATGTTTCTTTTTTTGGCTTGAGTAAAGAATAATCTTGAAGTTATTAAATTATAACACATAATTTTGATTTGCGATCCTTTATGAACAGTTTTTAGACTTATTTATATTTGGACCACACTCCGTGCCGCTAAGTGTACTTTTAGTACAAATACAAAGCCTTCCCGATCGCCAACTATGTTTTTAGTACTACGTATTTGGTAGTCAGCATATTGCTCAGAATTTCTTGACAAAAAAACCAAATAACAATTTTCCCGACTCGAAAACCGAACCCGAGACGTTATGCACAGCAGTCGTATATACCTATTATCACTGCGCCACCGAGGCAATTCACAGCTTGTGTACGATTTCCCCTACAGATTGTTACATTTTTTTTACAGTTGATGCCGAAAAGTTTACACAAAAGCTTTTCCCCTGAGCGTACTGAAAGATATTATGTTGAATGGAAAATTCCGTTAAACGAAATATAATATTTCCTATCATGATTTAAGTATATGCTTTTATTGGCCAAGTTACATAATAGTAACTGTTTGTGCGACTATCGTACATAAGATTCTGGCTCCAACTCGAGTAATTTTAACTGCGTTTAGGAATTTCTCAGTAACTGCAATAATTATGTAAGAATAGGTACCTTGCACAGTCAGCAACATAAGTTGCTAAACTTACAATTTATAGTATTTTAGACAGTAACAATTTTAGAATTGTGACTTAAATCAACTATATTTTACAAACATTGGTTATAATTTCGAAAAATGATGAAAAAAGGTCATTATCTTGCAAATGTGAATCAACTTATGTGCTTCGATTGTTATGGTATTATGGAAATGCCTGGCGAATGCCGATACAGCATACATAGTAATGTAGATATACAGACGTGAGTCTGTGAGTACACAGACTCACGTCTGTATATCTCTAATGACTTCCTTATTTCCACCCACGACTGAGGAGTTATAACACCAAACTATGCTAACTTTACTCAAAAATCTTAACCAAGTTTAATCAATTAGTCAAACATTCACACCAATTTGAGTTGAATCTCCAGCAATAAAGAGAAACATAGTAATATGATTGCGTTCGTTTTCTTAAGGACCTGGTATTTGATAACTATATCGAATAACAACTATTGACGTACCTAACTAAACATTTACACTAAAATCTATTAGTGATATTGAGGTGCTATTCATCGAAGAACGATACATTAACGTCAGACAATGAACCTGATCCATACGTGTAATTGTTTCTATATTTTTATTACCAAGAATGTTGCCTTCATGTAATTCAGCTATAGATAACTAGCGACCCTTCCTGGCTTTACACGGATAGTACAAAACAACAAATTATACACCTTAACCTTCCTCACAAATCATTATGTCTATTGGTGAAAATCCGTTCAGTAGTTTTTGAGTTTATTGCAAACAGATAGACAGATGTGGCTAATATGTAGTGATGTAGTGAAGATATAATAATTGTTTAATGACATAATTAGTCTTTTTATATAATCTAAGCGGTAAACATACATATAGTAATGACTGTACGGATAACATAGCGGTTGAACTCGTTACGCACTGAGAAGGCTCACGGGCCCCTTTCTGGCACGCCCAACAGTGAGACAGTTTATGTATGGCTGATTTTATTATTATACAAGTTGTTACCTGCGATTTTGTCACCATGAATTCTTAGAACAAAAGTAGCCTAAGTTAAATAAGGAGTAGTTTATAACATCAGCTATCTGCCAGTGAAAGTTCCGTCAAAATCAGTTCAGCGGTTTCAGGGACTAGCTGGAACAAACAGACAGACAAACAAGAGTTAAAATTATTTTTTTGGTATAGGTACCGTATATACTTGCATATGCTTTTAGTAAATAGCTGTTATTTTGAAATTACAAACAGACATTTCAGTTTTATTTATTTGTATAGATGATTTATGGGAGCCAAGCAAAATCTATGTAGCGTAAGCCTGTTTATAGACCACGGTAATCTTTTATTATCAGACCAGCCATATCTAGACTTATTCGCCATCTAACTGGTGTAATAAATAAAAACATTTTCTCAAAAAATATATTTCTTATATTTTCTGAACTCTCTTGCATCAAATCTGGATGTCTATAATGTATGTTAACATGTGTTTAGGATTAAATTCGAATCGTATCGAAAGTAAGTACAGTAAATCCTTTATAAGTGTCAAAAGTCTGCCTCAGCCTTGCCACTGACATTGCGGCGAGAGTTGTGGGTCCAATCCCCTATGGAAAAATGTAGCCTACAAACAGTTTACCGAGTTCTAGATACCTAGAGGTTTTGTTTACTTTGGTTGAATGTTTATAAAGTCTCCGGTATACAAGAATTGAACAAAGGACGGGAAAAGTACTTTTTTAAAATAAATATTCGTTAACTAAAGTGCCAATATTTTTACCGGATTTCAGAAATGATGAGGCTTTTACATTTAATTAGTTTTTTAATAAGTACGATCGACCATAACTTGTTTGCTTATGAGCTGATTTTAAAAATTATTTTGGAAGTAGAAGAGAACCTGCAGTTGTAGGCTTCCACAATGTGGACCAACAACCTGATAAGAGTCACGAGCAGGGGTGGATGCGGACGGCCCAAGATTGGTCCCTTTAGATAATCTTAAGGATACCTATGTCCAGCAGTGGACTTAGAGATGTAAAAACGCTTGAGTAGGCGCTAAAACACTTGAGTCAACGCTCGAGCAGTTTTGAAACCCTCGAGTCGGGACTCGAGTCAGTTCTAAAACGCTCGAGCCCAGGCTTGAGCGTTTAAATAAAAAAGCTCGATTATAGCGCCGAACTCGACGCTCGACTCGAGCTTGAGCGCGAGTGTCAACAAAGTATGTAAAGAATAAATAATTTTATTAATAACTACATAATTTGGTCCTAAATGTAATAAAATGAATTATAGCTTAAAAAATTCATAATTTTGTACGAACATTAGGACTATGCTTGTATAGTCCTTTGATAACGTTTGCAGAAAAACTTCTTTTTCGTTGGACTCGTGTTTATTGTTATTAACGATCGACCTTGTATGTTTTACTGAACTTGCATGCTTTTGATATAAATCTCTTATAGCTCAGCTCTCAGACTGCTAAAGTCTTTTGCATTTTCGGTGATGGTATTATAAAATATTAGCTGTCCAATTATACCTATAATTATAATTATATAATTTTGTATTTTTACATTCAGGCACAAAATTATATGATATATGTCCACTCTCCTTTTTTACACTTAGGTAAATCCATAAATTCACCATTATCTTCCATGTCATCTCATCCATTCTCACTACCACTAATAAAATCGCTATCTTTTTCCATTTCATGAGAAACACTCGAAATTATGAACGCAAAAAAATAATGATAACTTATAGAAAATATGCAAACACGCCGATGAAAATGATTTTTGATGAAGTTTGAGTCGGAGTACATAGGCACGTCACACATCATATAAATAAATAATAGCCTCTAATTAAATCATTGTTAATATACCCCCACTAAAATGGTAACGCTTCGCCGCTTGAGCGCGCAACTTGAGCGTCGAACCCCGAGTCTTCAACGCTCGCGAGTGTCAAAGGCTCGAGCGTTTAACGCTCGAGACTTGAACGCTCAAAAGCGTCGACTCAGCGCTCAACGCTCGACGCTTAGTGCTCATTTTTACAACCCTAAATGGATTTTCTATCGGCTGAGATTATGATAAAGACTTGAAAGGATTTACTTACAGTGTAGTCTTATATGTGTATCTTTAGTCTAGGTTCGTTGATGGATTACAAAGGTAATAAGTGAAACGCCTCAATTATTAACAGTAAATGAGCAACAAAAAATATTTTGTACTTTACATAGGACTTACAACATACCTGGCAAAAAGTGAGTGTAGTATACCTCTACCTAACTCTTCGGTGTCAATCTATGCATAAAGAGTTAATTAAAAATACCTTAGTCTGTCACTTTTCATAATTAATTATTTGATTTTGAAAACAAATATACACATACTAAAATCGGTTGCACTAATTGCATTATGACTATACACCAAGAGGACACATTATGCGGGACACGGGCTTGCAATTTTAAACTTGTGTCATACTTTTTAGGAAACAGTATTGAGTTTTGTAAGAATTAGTAGGACAAAAGTTGAAAGAAAGAAATAAAACATTCTTAATTGCCACATATACTTAATAATAACTACATAGATTTTTCTTATAAAATAGTACAATAAAAAAAAACACAATTAAATAAGTTTGCAATAATAGATACATAGCTAGTGTGGCAACTAACGGTCTCCATTCAGCATTGATGTTGCGATAATACTGACGTGCTATTGCAACGCTGATTTAATTTCAATGGAGACCACCGTTACGTACGGACGTCAAGCCAGCTGCATACAAGTTGTTATGGATCATGTAAAGAAGACATAGGTAAAAGATTATATTATTAGTGTTTTTCATTTATCCTTTATATAGCATATCTAAACATTGAATGGTTCATATTAGCCCATGACAAATTAACTGTTTATCTTCAAAGTCGTAAGAAATAATGCTGCATGTTGGTATGGGACTTAACTGCAGAAATGTGGTTATTCAACAGTGAACATAAGCTTACAGTTATGCTAGTGGAACAAATATGCAGATCTTAAATGCTTAAACCGCTTAAAGCACTTCAATTCGCAGAAAGACTGGATGGAATCTTGTATGTTAATGAGCATTTGTGGTAAATGTGTATAAGAATAGCTGTAAAGTTTTAAAAAGCAGTATGCAAATGTTTTCCTTTTTTTTTTAAACACAAATAAATTAAAAAAAATATATATATTAACTTAAATTCGCCGTGAGATGCTGTTTCTAATCCAAAGCTTACTGTGAAAGCATCGAGTTGAATAAGGGGCTTCTGGTTCTTCCCGCTCTCGAGGCGGCGAGGTCCGAGCTCCGCCAGGTCCTAGTGGCGAATTGGAAGGAGCGACTTGTGCACCCCAGTGCCGGGCACGCCCGGATTTTGTCGGAAGTCCCGTGTTTGAGGAGTGGCTGGAGAGGCGGCATGGCGCCCTCACCTTCCGGCTGACACAGGTAATGACTGGCCACGGTTGTTTTGGCCAGTTTCTGCGTCGTATACGCCGGCAAGAGACGCCCGGTTGTGTGCGGCGACTGCCGCAACGTAGTTGAGGACACGGGGCTGCACACTTTGGCGGTTTGCCCCGCCTGGGCATCGCAGCGCCATGAGTTGATCGCGGCAGTCGGATTGGTTGCCCTCTCGCTCCCGGCCGTAGTTCAGTCTATGGTCCGGAGTGAGAGGTCGTGGAACGCCGTCACCTCCTTTTGTGAGGAAGTCATTTCCATCAAGGAGGCGGCGGAGCGAGAGAGGGAGCATTTAAACCCTCTCCCCAGCCGCAGAACCAGGTGCCGGAGGGCGCGAGATGACCTGCAGCCACCCTGAGGATTGACCTGGGGGTGGTGGGCTTTGTGGGCCTGCCCGCCATCCGTTCAGCACCAGGTCCGAGAGGCGGCGTGCGTGTTCCCACGCGCGCCTCTGTTTCGAGTCCGTCTCCCCTCTAAGGGCAGACAGTAGGGTTTAATAAGTGAGTGAGTGCCTTTGGGTAGGTCTCTTTGCGTAGTGGCCTGCCGTTTCATACGGTGGGCCGAAACCTCGGCGGGGTCGCGACCGCATGCGCAAGTGATTCGTGCGGCCCCGTCGATAGTGGTTTTGTCGAGGAACACCGTGGTAGGTTTAGTCGGTATTCCGGGAGGTACATTATTCTAATTCCATCTTTCTTTTACCCCGGCGAGTCCGACATAACCCCTCCGCCCGCCCCCGCGGAGGGGTACGCGTCATGCATTCCCCCAGGTAAAAAAAAAAGGGACTCGAGTTGAATATAGTTTGATCTTATATTTGGGTATCCAGACAGCTGACATACGTGTCAGTTTTGTAATTTAAATTTCTTGAGCTACGCTAGTACTATACTGTGGTTATAATTATGGTTGTTAGGAAAGGCAAAAAGAGGAGAAAGAGAGAGTAGAAGATTCAGAGATCTATATGTTTAGACGTATAATAATATACTTATTTTTATATTTATATGTCTTCTGATACTAAGAAGAAGCTCGTGCCCAGCAATGCGACAATTTAAAAACAGAACTGATATTATATTTTGTATGCACTATATACTGATATACAAATAAATAAAGGTTATACGGAAACCGAGTATATGTTTCTTGCAACGTTTTAGTATAAAAATACAATACAAGTTGTCATAGATATGTTCTACGAAATTCCTTTATTTTGCAATAGCGTTGGTCTTGTATTTTTTTATAGCGAGCTTTACTAAATATTGAGTGGGTAGATACATAATCGTTCTCAAAATATTTGTTATATGCAACATTTCGCCCGAGGGACTTCTGGGAATATGTTCACTTCAAAAGCTTATGCAACTAACTCTGGTTGAATTCAAGTGACACCTATATTGCTTTATTGTGAACGTTTCCCGTACTTGGAATAATCAATTTATTACATAGAGCCTTTAACAGTAACAAAAGATAACTACCAGCGTATCACCAGTCTACTATAAAACGAATACACCGAAGTTTCGGGACGATTGTGCCTACCAAAAAACAATTTCGGTACCTATCGATTGTCCTAAACGCATTTATGAAGCAGTCCGAAAAAGTACATCATTTTGAAATAAAGAAATCCGAAGAACCTTCCTTCTTTTTTTTATTACGTGTTGAAGTTTCGGATAGACATTTTCATGGTAGACCTACTGCGTATATTCAATTTCACCACGTCACCTCACTCTACAGCTTAAAATCAAATCTCATTTCTGAAATGGACTAATAATATGTATATTATATATTACATAGATATAAGGTGCTTTGACTGCCTCGATGGTCTATTAGCAATTGTTAGTAGATTTTAATCCTGAATTGGCACAACAAAAAAAGTTATAGGGTTTTCCGCCTAAGAAATATTGAATGACAGGACGAAGGAAGTTGACGATATTTCAACTCTATGGATCTGAAAGCACCTAAGTCTGTTGGTCCTAAGTGTGTTGGTAACGAATCACTGTCCAGTTGGCAGTGCCTTGTCTGAAAACTCTATCAATACGGTTATTGACCATGTTTGATTTTGTACAGGATTTTATTCATAAAAGCAAAAAGCAATCAAAATATTTTAATTGCAAATTAAGGGACTAATTAATATTTTAAATTTGGATAGAAAAAAATTCGGACAGCTGCTGCCAATAGCAGTTGCGACACAGTTTGTATCGTGCATCCTTTTATTGACATTTGACAATTACCTCTACCACCAGATTTGAAACGCTTGTAACTTTTTGTTTTGAGTAGATTTTAAAAAATGTTCGCTATTTAAAGTTTGGTATGCGATCATCAGGCCCAAATAATAAAAAAGAAGTCAACCACCCTATGGACTTCAATTTTACACTTTGTGTTATTCCTAGATTTGTCAAGAAGGACCATGATTATACTGTGCAAACTGACTATTGAGAGATTGCTCGTCATTACAGCGCTAAGTGACGTGCTGCGTTTAATTGACTTAATTTGCGTTTGTCGCAGTAAACCCACTTATGCGTTAGAAATTAAGAGCGTTTCAATCTATTTTGAACCTAAGTGATTGATGAATTGCAGAGATGAGGAGAGAGGGGTTTAGCAGAAGGCTCTTTGCCACGATGAAAGTACCAAACGTTATGAGTTCAATCCACTCGTGAGAAATAATTTTTTATAACCCACATATGGTTTCGAGTCTGGGTGTTTGCTTGTTTGTTGTCAAATATAAGATACTATATGTGAAATTGCGTCACGTAAATGTAGGTTAGGATAGAAACAGCACTTTTTTAGACTGAAAGGTACCCTATGTCTTTTTCTGTTCGCCCGACAACGTGTATGTAATACATAATTTCATGATGATCGGTCGGATAGTAGAGGCGTGAATACGTAACGAACAAATAAACAAACTCACATTCGCATTTATAATACAAAGTAGGATAGAGATACATTTAGTTTAAAGTTTTTAACCTTCCCCGTCATATACGGACCAGACTGAGATAGATAATTAATTGTCTTGAAATAAGATTTCCATTGAATAAAATGAATTGAAGAACCTAAAGCTTTACCTAGTATTTAAATCATTAACAAATGCCCGCTGTGACACAGCTTTCGTTCCAACTTCAGGTCTCGTACAATTTATTTTTAATTTAAATATAGTTTAAGTTTTAACAGAGAATGTAAATTAAACAAGAATAAAACCTCTCTAAAGATAACAAACAAGTTGCAAACTTTATAACTTCAAGTTACCAGTTGACAGCGATGCTGAAGAATTCTACGATGCCTAAACCATTTTTGTAAATATTTAGTATTATAATTATTTGAGTCTTTGTAATTATGTTATCTTTTTTAATACATTTGTAAATATATATTAGATTATTTCGTTAATTAGTTATATAATATATAATAGTAAATTTAAAATTAATTATGTAAATATATTGTAAATAAACTCTACCTTATTAATAGTTTTAATAATTTAATTAGCTTAAAAAATAGTAAAGTTTAATAGTACCTAGTAGTAGTGTAACAGTTTCTAAATTATATAATAAAGTGTAAAATAAACAACGCGATAAAATCTTCACAATATTACATTCGGTTTCAAGATATTTTATTCGAAGAATTCAAGTGCTGAGCTTTAATTAACCTAAAATAAGGTCCTGCGTAGTTTCCGGGCTTTCAGATAATAAAATAAAAAGTATTGTTCTTCACTGTCGTTTATAGATAAGTATCTTAAAATTTTAAACTTGATTGCTTTGTCGCTTTCAGGATACATAAGTGCCAAAAAACATTGAGTAGAGCAAAGTTTTGTGTACATAGCAATAGTATAGTGACTGTTACTAGGTGATCAAATAGAATAAAACTAAATACCTAAATACAATTATCTAGCCTGTATTCAAAAATAATTTTTGGAGACTATACAAGGAAAACTAGCGTAAGACCATTGGACTGCCGCACAAAATTAGAGTAGACTGACACGCAATTATGATTTTATGTTATATAATAATTGTCTCGTTAGGAAATTTGCATTTCCAAGAGTGCTACATAATATTCACACACTAAAGCACCGTGGCATTTATGTACATACATATATTCTGTTATTTCTAAATGTTCTTTATTTTGCCCGCTTTGCTAAGAAAATAATTGGAATTCTTCTTTTCATGTTCTTTTACATACTTCTGATTAAATTACCTGTGAATAGCAGACATTGCCCGCGAGTTCACGATTGTCAACGCTTTCACTTTCACATTTCACGCAGCATATGAACGATAGTCTCTAACCTTTCTCATACTGATAGAGTGCTCAGCAGTGATACAGTTTACACACACATCTAATACAAAATCCGTGTAGTTAGCTTAAATTAAAGTCTTAAAGAAAAGCTTTTGATCTGCTCTGCTGCGTAGCCTTCACATGTCCCATCATTACGTTTTTCTTTTCTTTTAAATCAAAGATGTAATGCTTCTTCATTAATAAAACCAAAAGCCGCAACGATAACATCCAATCGTTTAAACAAATTAAGACGTGTTTAAAATATATCAGAAAATATTTCAATGAGTAATAAATAAATTAGTTTTGTTATGAATAGTTTTATTTATGACTTACGCAAAGCTTTCAGTATGGCTCACGTAAAACTGTTTAGATTGTATATATTGTTTAAATTTAGGGTACGAGTGTTGAACTTACCTGAAGGTGTCTATTTAAAACCGTGATGGTGTATGTTCGCACAGGTCAAATTGACTGTACAGCATAATGATGTTTGAGGCCACACTGCCAGTGGGTACCCCGATTATTATGATTTGCGTTCCCATACAATAAACGCATGCGTCAAAAAAATTGTAATAAATATGAGTGATATTTTGCTTTCGTTATTTAAATATATGTCACTGCCACGGTCGCGATACAGGAGAATTACTACAAGCCATTTATTTTCGTTGGGACCCAGTTTCACGGTGTTGTCTTATCTAAAACGTAAAAATCCTTCGTCTGTTAAGGTATCAGATTTGTTTTTATTTCATATAATGGTGAACAGCCACCTGTGGCTGTAGTGAGTGGTGACTAAAGCGCGTTTTATCGACTTCGCTATTGTTAATAGTATTCACAGCTAAGCTACAGGTTACCGTGGTATCCTTTTTTATACATTTTAATATCGTTCATAGGTGATGGAATATTTCATACTTTTATATTTTAGAGTTTTTACTATGTGAGATTGTATTAGTCACCGTGGATATCGCAGAGGGTTAAGTAATCTTCTCACCTGCTAGTAAAACGTTTAGTATAGATGGTTTGATTCCTAAGCCATATAAGAATATAGGTGATTCTGAAAGTAAATTTTGTAAACTTTTATTCATATAAAAATATACATATGGAAATAGTACAAATGCGCTGCTAGTAAAGAAGTTGTCTGATCATCCGATCTTTTGAATGCCACTGACGTGGCCACCTACTGGGCCCACATATGTATAAGAAAGGCCTTAGATTTGAGAGCCTTCTGAGAATTCAAAATAGATCTGGTCGTCTAGAAACATTTCTACGGAAAATTGTATGAAATAAAAGAAATATACGCCTACGTTCATTGTGATCGAGAGGTAACTGAAGTCGTATTAAGGGCGCAAATGCCACGTGCTATCAATCATCTCGACATTTACCGATTAATAATATAATATAATAATATTCTACCACATACACACAACACCATCTAGCCCAAACTAAGCAGAGCTTGTACTATGGGTACTAGACAATGGATAAACATACATATAGGTTTTTTTTTTCTATTTTTTTAAATACCTACATATTATACATAGAAACGCCCAGACCAAGACAAACATCCATGTTTATGCACACAAATGTTTGACTTGTGCGGGAATTGAACCCGTGATCTCAGGCGTGGCAGTCGGTTACACTAACCACTACGCTACGATTGCGTGTACAGTTCAGATTAATTTAGGCTAGCCATTTTTTTCGAACAGCTATCCCCATAGCGTCATATATTGCCATATTTATATTATTATATCTATATTACCTGCGTGGTAGACAGGTTGAAAATTGTTATATTCGTTCTAGATTTCAATGAAGCGATCTAAATCTATTTTGATATACTTTATTTTTTTTTTTAATAAATAATCGTAAGAACATATGTCATTCATCATTAATAAGGGTATTTTTAATTTATTTTAGACAATATTATTTGCCTATATTTATATGTGTCTCATGTGTCTTTAATGTACAGGTATATAATTTGACTTAACAAGATCAAATTAAATCAATTCCATTTGCAAAAGAAATAATTGTTATGTATCACTTAATATTATAAAACAAAGTCCCCCGCCGCGTCTGTCTGTTTGTTCGCGATAAACTCCAAAACGACTGAATAATCGAACCTTACACCTAATGCACACCAGTCAAATCCATTACTACTCAGCTACCATTCTAAATGGGCTTCAAAGACAATAACTTGTCACCAAAAGTGTTTTCTTATCATACCTTTCATGCGCCACTTACGGAAACGACTGAACAGATTTTCATGGGTTCAGTTTTCATCAATAGACAGAGGCATTAATGAGGAACGTTGAGGTGTATAATTCGTAAAGGTTTTGTGTAAATAGGTTGAAATATGACGATGTTTGTTGAAGATGTCGAGGAAAACCAAGACGCTGAATAATAAACACTGCCTAATCCCTTTGAGATAAGTGTAACAAAACAATGTATGGTGGGATTGTTCCTCTATTATAGATCTACAAAAAAATCCGCGATGGCATATGTCTATCTTTTAACGAGAGCTTACTATACACATTCTAATTTCTACAAAAAATGGTCACATATAATATAGTAATTGAAAAGATATTTAGACAGAGTCAGTATTAATCCTTATCAAATTAAATACTTTATCGTTACCTATTCCTTAGGAAATATCGCAAAATAAAAACAAATGCGCGAGAAAATAAATCGATGCGGTGAGACCACACCAACCAGTCTCGCTTGATGCAATCATCCTCGCGCCGCCAAGTATTGTAGGGATACGTTACGTTTTAATCTAAGTCAGATGCTCAACGCAATAAGCTGATGCTCAACTACCCGTGCGAAGCCGGGGCTATAGTAAACCTAGTTAGTTTTATTATAAACTAGCTGCGCCCGCGGTTTCAAGTCCCGATGCCATGTGAATATCGGGATAAAGATAAAGTAGCCTATTATAGTTAATTCAGGTCTTCAGCTATCTGCATACCAAGTTTCATCGCAATTAGTTTACAGTTGTTAAGTTTTCATCAAATTTCTAAATTCCCGCGCAACTTGCTTAATTTTTTCCTTTCATAAAAACCTTCTCCTGACAATAACAAACACAAAAAAAAGAATTAGCGAAATTGGTCCAGCCGTTTACAAGTGATGCCGTGACCAAGGGAAAATAGGGATTCATTTTTATATATGTACCTATAATGTAGCCTAATGGGAAACCGTTGGACTGCCACGCAGAGGTCTCGAGTTCGAACCCAAGGCGCGCAACTCTGACTTTTCGAAATTATGGTTGTATTAAATAATTAATTATCGCTCGCTTTAACTGTGAAGCAAAAAATCGTGAGGGAACCTGCATGTATGAGAGTTCTCCATAATATTCTCGAAGATATGTGAAGTCTGCCAACCCGCACTAGGCCAGCGTGTGAGATGTGATGAGACAGTAATCCGACACGACCGGAGAGAGATCAGGCACAGGATCAACGACTTTACGTACTTTCCGAGGAACGGGGGTGTCTAACACCGCCAACTTCCTAACTTCGGGCTGCTATTGAGATTTTTAACAGAAAAAAACATTAACTTTTTGTTGGCCCGACCAGGGATTCGAACCCAAGACCTCATGTACAGTAGTCACATTCACCACCGCTGCGCCACGGAGGCAGTCAAATATTTAATAATTATATATATACTATATGCACTATGTTTTAATTTTAATCAATAATAGCTAACAGTAGGTACATCTAGGTACACAAGGAGTAAAAATTGCAGTTTCAAAGTTATTGACATTTTATGATTTCGAGAATGAGTACATAAGAAAAAAGGTTTACTTAGAATACGGTAAAGGTAAACTTTATTTCACATATATCACATTAGCCATAATCTTGTATCCTCTTGATAGCAAACTCAAAAGTTAATACTAAGAAATTCAAGTATTAAGATAATATGTTAGCAAGAATGTATGTATATTATAAGCATTGAGTTATATGAGGAGATAACTACATTATTTGTAACACACGTTAGAGTGCATACTTTTCTTTAACTGGCTTAGACAGAGCGGAGTGCTTACTGCAACGACACGTTTGAGTGCTAAATGTATTAAGCAGTACCGCAATACCAACACATTAAGCTTATGAATTGCATTTTAACCGCATGGCATGGCATAGTCTAAGTGTTTTATATAACAAATAGTGATTTAAATCACGTTTGACAAACAATAAGATGTCTCTTTTAGTTCATAGTACCTATTAACCCATCTATACTAATATTATAACGAGAAAAGATTAGATTTTTTGTATTTTTGTATATTAGTTTGTAATAAATAAACTCAAAAACAATAGGAATGATTATAAAAATTATTTCCCCTTTAGAAATCGAATTTATCTGGGAGTAATATAGGAAGAACTTTTTTTTTTACTTGGGGTATGCTTTGACGCATTCCTCTCCGCGGGCGATGGCGAGGTTATGTCGGGCTCACCGGCGAAAAGATACCCCGGTAATACCGACTAAACCTACCACGGTTATCCTCGACATAACCATAGACGACGAGGCCGCGCGAATCGCTTTCACATGCAATCGCGACCCAATATAGAAAGTACCTATAACATCACACTACAAGCTACGATACCGGAGCAATAACCCTAAACGTGGGTAAAACCGCGGCAGACAACTAGTAATCGACATACTATGAAATTACTTAGCGATTTTAATACCTAATTATTTCATTATTAGAACGCTACTTTATCCTGAAGTAACATAGGGCTTATAACATTATGCTACGAGCCACGATACTAAAGCATTGATCATTAACGTAGGTGATACCGCGGGGGATAACTAGTAACCGGAAAAACTTTGGAACTACTAAACGGATTGTAATGTAATTTTACCATTAAAAAGTTACTTTATCGAATAGAAACGTAGGTTAATACACCACGCTACGAGCCACGTGAACAGAGCAGCAAACTCAAACGTGGTTGAAACTGCGACGTACAGCTGGTTAATCATAAAAATAAAGGCAACCAACGAGAAAATTTCAAACTGACCTCGACAATCCTTGTTGCTGCTTTACGTTGTAGGTAAGTTGCTCATGGCTTTACGTCATGAAATTAAATTTATAAGCATCTTAGCGATGAGTCGATACACAAACAACACCTGGTATTCATGGCTATAACGAGCAGTTTAAGATTATGAGAAACGGGAACAAGAATGGCTGAGAACTAAAAAAAGAACCTAAAGGTTTTATTAAATAAAATATTCTTAATATCACCCCGTAACTACGGATTATAAATTAGTACATTTTCATATTATATACACTTTCATATATCTCATTCTGAAAAGAGGCCCGTATCCACCAATGAGACAGTTCATATGCAGGATTGATATTGTTATTATTATATATCTATAAACTACAAAATTTTAATTATATTATTATCTACTGAAATACACTCTAATCATTCAAAATTCTGTAAATAAAATGTCAACTTAAGTTGCTGACTATTCATACACAATTAAAGTTAATCGCTGTAAAATAGATCCTCATAAAACCTTCATCATATTCGGAAAATCCTTGAAAATTCCTTAACTTAATAAAATCTTTATGCAAACTGAACCTTTTTTTTATTATTATGATTTATAAAAAACCTTGTAACACCAGTTACGAAATGTCACTACCTTTTGAATTAAGAACTTTGTTCTCTTTGAACTCGGTTCATAAGACCCTTTAATTATCTGATAACCCAATTAAAACTTTGAATATACATACCTATACGTAATTAATAATTTAAATGGTTTTTGAAAAGTTAAATCAGAAATATAGAAGATTTATTTATAGCCAGATGGTTATTCTGATTATAACCTGTCTGTTGCAACGCAAGTAACGTGGGCTGTCTTCGCGCTTCGAACCGTCGGAGTCGTGTCGATACGACATAATTAAATCTAGCATTTGCCCACAACTTTGCCCACAATGTCATTCAACTGGATTAGATTATACTCCGTATCTCTGGTTTTACTAAACGAATTTGGATAAATCTGTTTTAAAGTTAAGGTTTAAGCTACTAAAATGTTGGCAGGTTTTGTGTGATGGTGGTACAAGGATGCTTCTTTGTTACGTCATAACTCATAACACAAAATGGTAATTTAGAGATTCTATCTGTCTGCTGGTCTGTCGACCAACGAACGAAATTTCTGAAAACCATTGTAAGTGTGGGTCCAGAAGAATCTATTTAGTTAATTTAATTTCTTCTATACGTATAGAAATATATAATGACCTCTAGAAGTCATTACCTATTTCAATAAGTTCATTTATGCGTAACTAGCTGTGCCCGCGGTTTCACCCGCGTTTACGGTTACTGCGCCGCTCCCGTGGATTGTAGCGTGATGTTATATATCCTATAGCCTTCCTCTATAAATAGGCTATCCAACACTAAAATAATTTGTATTCGATTAATTCGAACCTGTAGTTCCTGAGATTAGCGCGTTCAACCACACAAACAAACAAATTCTTCAGCTTTCTAATATTAGTATTAGTATAGATCTATATTTATTTATTTATTTTATTTATTTAGGTTAACCAACAATTGTTTACACACATAACATTAACTTATAATACAATAGGCTAATATACTTTTAAAAGTGTAACAATTACTTAAAGGTTAACACCGCATGCACAAAAAACAACGGCTATGATAAATTGACTATTTTAAGATTAGATAAGTAATTATTGTAACATTAAATATTATATTAAATTAAACGACACAGACATAGTAGACATATTCAAGTAATGAATTCAAGCAAAAATAAATTATAAGTAATTCAGTTGGCAATAGATTATACAATTCAATTGGAAACATCAGTAAATAATAATAATATAATAAAAATAATAAAAAATTATATGAACCGATAATAGGTGCCAAATCATGGTAGATATATATACATCGACACTCTTGAAGGGTTAGGCAAAGTGAGTAATAGGCCCGCATTTCGCCAACATAACGGTTTAACACCCATTATTTAGAGGCCTTATGCAGTCTACTGGGCTCAGCATCAGACTTCGTACTGCTACTGGAATTTCTTTACAGATAGATCTAATAACATTTTGGCCGAGCCAGGATTCGAATCCAAGACAGTACAGCATTTGCATTCCGCTGCACTAGTAATAATTAAATAATATATTGTATACATAAAAAAATAACATAACACATATAAAGTATGGATAAATGCCAACATGGAAACTTTATTAGGTTGATTCCCTTTATAATTTTACCTGCACAACATTAATTGTTTATTACAACAGCTAGTGAGACGAAGACAATTCTAAGATGGTTATAACTTTGATACATAAAACAATTAGATAATTATAAATAAATGATATGTATGTATGATATAATTATACTTTAGGAAGTAAACGTATAATGCAAGATAGTCACTACATAGCTCATATAAAAAAAAACCATTTGTATTGATATAAAACATATTATAAACAATTGAGGAACTAAACAAGATGCTTTTTTACAATGCTTAATTTATTATTTCTTATTATAACTTACTATATTTATGTATAGTTTCTCTTATCACAGATATTTTTCTCACACATTTGAAAAATTGTATTATTATTAAATGTATAGTTTTATTATTAAAGTATAATATATATGAGTAAATGAATAAACAACTTGCTGCAACTTTACCCCAATTACCTGCTCTGAAAACCTATTTTCTATTTCGGATGAACATTCGCCTCGCACCGAAGACCTTTCTTGAATAATAAATGATCGTTCAAAACGTGTCGCATTAAAGTAAGTTTTAGAAACATGAACTCATTTTAAAGTTATACCTTTAAATGATGAATTGATAATAAAAGAGAGAGGTAACAGTTGAACTAGTAAGAGTGAATGGGTCGTAGTACTGTAGCATCCAGTGGGCAGTTTTCAGTGGCATGAATGGAAACACTACGGCGCGCGCCCGCCTCTGGTTTTCGCGCTTTCACGGGACAGATTCGAATACGCTGCGAGTCGTCCGCCCGTCTCGACTCACTAGCCGCAACGCGAATTTTCCTTACGAATTTTCCTTACGCGAGTACACTTGTACGTATTTCATAAAAGCTTTGAATAATATCAGTGCTTGTGTATGTGACATTTAATATATAAGTTTTGTACTTAAACTATTTTTAATGACCTGTCTAGTGATTAATGCAAAAATAAAATGCTTTATGCTGTGTTGCGAAGTGTACAATATAAATAAAAATAACTTCTTAATAAATTATTTGACTGGTATAAAGGGTGGAAAGCTTTTTTAATTTGCTAACGAGAGTAACAAGTGTCTCGTGAAGTTTCAAGAAATTCGTCTTTCAGGTAATTAAGTTAATTTACATTGATGCCATGAATTCTCAGTAATTTTCCTTAGATTGACATCGGCTAATTTGAGTTTGGACATTATTATATTTTCTGTAAATTGCTTGTTTTTCCATTTAGGTGATTAAAGACAAATATTTTTAAATGTTTATATTTTGTTTGATATTTCTTTAGTTTATTTTACTGTGACAAGATCATTATAAAAGTTTGTTTGTTTATGGTTCAACTGCTTAGTTTTTTAATTTATTACTCGTATTTTTTATGTATGTGCCAAATTTTATCATTAGTTATTTATTTTATTATCTAGCCAATATTTTAAGGAATTGATAAATAAATATTTTTAAGGTTTACTCTATAAAATATGCCGATATATGTTATGTTAATTAATTTTTTGTTACATTTCTAGTACCTATCATATATAACATAGTTAATTTTAGACAAGGTTATTTATTCTGATTGTGCTAATGAGTCGGTTTCAATATGATTATAACACACGGTTCAAGTCATGAAATATTTATTAATTATACTAAACTAATATTGTCTAACTTTATGTATGTTTTATTTTTAAATTACGCCTAGTGTAGTTACGATTGTAGTGTAGTGTTACATATAACTCGTTTCTAAATATATGTATTTACAACCACATTTGAAAAAGTAAACAGAATTATCTGTTTTACCGGACAGCAATGAAATAATAATAATCTTTTCTATATCTGAAAGAGTATACTATACAAAACTTATGTTTATACATTTATGTAATTTTGTGTATATTCTTTGTCGGAGAATCTTAATGAATAAAATGAAAATGAAAATATAATAAGAAATATAAGTAGTCGGTTACACAATTTATTTACTTTTAAATATTAGAATATTATACAAATTGGCCATTTTCATAATAAATATTAACACTTGAAAATAAAATTATTAGTTCTAACTAATAATTTTATTTTCAAGTGTTAATATTTATTATGAAAATGGCCAATTTGTATAATGTCAAAAGCAATATATTGGGACTCTTCCGTCTCTTTATTATAAAGAAATATGTATGTAAATGAATGCTAAAAGTTTATGACGCGTATGTTCATAATAATTACTATCAGCTTCAGCGTCATTATGAATGGCAGACTTATTGAATACTAGACTTTCGCCCGCGGCTTCGCTCAGACACACTACTCTTTTTTAGATAAAAGGTAGGTATTCTGACTTTTAATGTAACCTTGATAAGGTCTATGCGAAATTTCATGATCAAGTTGGTTGGTCGAGTAGTGAAGACGTGGAAGCAAAGCGAACAAGAAAACTCGCAATAGTATTATAAATGCGAAGGCGAGTTTGTTTGGTTATTTTTATGTACTTGTGACAAAATTTCGGTATTGATAGTCAGCTATTCACCGATCATTGCCAAACACAAATAGCACTGATTAGTTGAGACAAGAGAACCTAGATTTTCCAAGAGAGAGTCTATATTTCGTATATGATTAATAGATCATACCTACATGTACCTTTTATCTAAAAAAGAGTACTGTGCTTGAACAAAGCCAAGGGCTAAAGCTAGTATAAATAAGATAAGCGCCGCGATTTGAGATTCGTTGTTTAACTTAGAAATTATATTTAGGCGCCTAGTTTGATGTGCTTATAGTTTCCCACGTTATAGGCTTTTAATAGCAACTTCAGTTCTTTTATTTATTTTTAAGCAATTCCCGCTCTAGGAATAGTTTCTGTGTCGCGGATGACTTAACAAACATTTGAACAACAACCAGACTCGGGACGACCATTAATTTTTGTGCTGTGTGGGAATCGAAACCTCAACACTCAGTTCGTTCGTAAACAATAATACTCAAAGCTTTTCGTTTATAGAAGAACTAGTTCGTCCGCGTTAAACGCACAGACAAGCATTGCCGCTTCAAAGAGTAATGAGCTTAATGTTGAGTTAAGGGTAAGAAGAATCTTAGTATATAGTAATCTTTTAAAATAGACTACTCCTGCTCTGTGTATAATTCCTGTATCACAGGGGACTTAACAAACATTCAAACAACAGACACAAAGAACACCCAGACTCAGGACAATCGTTTGTAGATTACACAATTAATATAATAATATTCTATCACATACAAACAGCACCATCTAGGCCAAGCAGACCTTGTACTATAGGTAGGTACTAGACAATGGATAAACATACATATAATTTTTTTTTGTAAGTACATTTCATACATAGAAACACCCAGACCAAGACAACTATCCATGCCCATGCACACAAATGTTTGACTTGTGGCGAAATCGAACCCGCGACCTCAGGCATGGCAGTCGGTTAACTACTACGCCAGTGGCGAAGCGAGCACTTAAGGTCATAGCACACATATCAACTCGGAAACGAATCGGCATAGTATCAATTCGAGCCGTGCAGTTTTCTTTGTATGTAACTCCTTACTGCAACGCACATTAATCGGAATCGTAACGTAATCGCCTTGGGACAAGCTTGAAGTCCTCGCGCATACGGCTCGTCGTCCCCGCGCTTACGTCTCTCCGTGCATTACTGTTGCCGAACGTGCTGTCATTTACAAGATAACTAACAGTCGTGTTGCGCGCGTATTTTATTGCATTTGTAGGTTAGATTTCAAACAAAAATAACAATAAAAAGGGATCATTGAAGAAGTGAAAAAATATCCATATTAATATGATTTAAGTGAGCGCGGCGTTAGCGCGGCGTCGCCTAGTCGTAGCCGAGTCGATGTACGAGCTGATGATTCACTTTGGTTACGTTAGGGCCTGTGCACACAACGTTTTTTAAACGCGCCGTCGACGCGCGTTTTTAGCGATACAGACGCAGCCTGTAGACCTTTGCACACCTGTATTAATTTAAACACGCGTTTGAATCGATACAGACGCGCGTGTGTAGCGATACAAACGCGCTGGCATATTGCGTTTTTAAGCAGAACCTCGTCAACAGTAGCAAGATGGCGTCGATCGAGACAGTAATGATTGCATCCGCTTTGCTGTAACTGACAACGTGTATGCAAAATTTCATGTTGATCGGTCGAGTAGTTAAGGCGTGAAAGCTTAACAAACTAACTCACATTCGCATTTATAATATTAATAAGGATAAGGATATACAGTATATACAGCAGTATGTGAAGCTTGGTTTGTATGAATCTAAACCATTTCATACACGCTCTGGAGTGAGTCAGGGATCAGTTCTTGGGCCTTTGTTGTTCCTTATAATGCTAAACGATATGCCAACAGTGCTCAAACATGCAAAATGTCTCCTCTATACGGACGATCTAAAGTTGTTTTGCGAAATACAGTCCGCATTTGATTGCCAGGCACTTCAACGAGATATCGAAGCCATAAACAATTGGACTCTTGATGCAAAAATGGAGTTCAATAAAAGTAAATGTTGCATTATGAGTTTTGGACGAAAGAGGCATCGAATCCTCTTTCCTTACAACCTAAACGGCGATCCTATCAACAGAGTCGAAAGTATGAAAGACTTAGGCGTGATATTTGACCCTAAATTGACCTTTCACGAGCATATCATCTTAACCGCTAAGGAATCCTTTAGACGACTTGGGTTTATCCTCAGGAATGCCAGGGACTTTCACGGTAATGATGTAGTCAGAACACTCTACCAGTCGCTAGTTCTAAGTAAATTAGAATTTAGTGCCTGCGTCTGGAATCCACACGAAAGTACCTACGTCCTCTTACTGGAGAAGGTCCAAAAGGCTTACCTGAGATTTTTATACAAACGCACTAACGGGTACTATCCATTCATGTATCCCACACAGTATCTCCTAGGTAGCCTGGGGTACAATTCACTTGAAGTTAGACGAAGACTTGATCAAATCAGAACAATGTGCAAAATATTACTTGGTGTCATTGAGGCCCCTCAGCTCCATGACAAGGTATGTCGGTTTTACGTGCCCGATAATTATCGACGTAGCAGGAGGCACAAGTTATTTGCACCACCTTTTTACTGCACCGTGGCACACAGAAACTCACCCGTTCCTCGGGTACTTACCGCACTCAACGCTATCTTGGACGCAAATCCGAATTGTGATTTGTTTGCGGATGGATGGAAGGCGATTATGTCAGTATGCTTGGAGTTTTGTGAGAGATCTGTACGCTAGTTGATTGTTTTTAAAATAAATATACCTTAATTAGTGTAATTGGCTTGTAGCCGTTCTGATTAAGGATGCTTTTAAATAAATAAATAAATAAATATAAAACTGTTGGCTGTAAGACATTAAATGTTTACGATATTTGAAATATTTTAAAACTAATTTAAACCGATCATATTGTTTTAATCTACTTAATAGCTGTCTGTTATAACTTTAATACTACTAAACAATTTATTATTATAATATACTTTGGACGGTATCTTAGTGTCGACTTTTCATCATTTTGTTTAGTACGGCTATATACATATATAGAAGAGTGTTATCCACATAAACGTCTAAACGGGCGGACATGTAAGCAAAATCTAGTACGAAAAACGATTAAATCTGATAATAAAACGAAGAAATCAAGGTTGCACGAATTGTGTAGAAGTTGAAATGTTCGCTTCGCCATTTTCACAACGCCAGGTTTTGTGGATTCGAATCTCATACAAGGCAAAAATGTTGTGTTCCACATATGATTGTTTCAAGTCTGGATGTTCTTTGTGGTGGTTGTTTGAATGTTTCTCAAGAACCCCGTGGCACAGGATTTAGTGTTAGTAAGGAAGTTGTTTTGGAAACGGTTTTATTTAACTTTCCCCGTTTTTTTATATTATTGGGTTAAATTTAGAAATTGAAATTAATTTTAAATTAAATCGTGTATCCCGTAAGCGATGACATGGACGTAGTCGAAAGCAGTGCAAATAAAACGATATTAAATAAAAGACATCAAAGTATAGTATAGAAGAATTATTTAAACAACGGTATTAAGCAATTTTGTCTTTAGCTTCTATTATTATTTATTTTATTTTATTTTCAGCCTATATCGTCCCACTGTAGGGCAAAGGCCTCCCTTCGATGTTTCCACTCTTTTCTGTCCAGCGCCAATTGTCTCCAATCCCGGTTGAACGTATCCAATTCATTGCGCCATCTCATTCTGGACCTGCCGCGGGGCCGTTTGTTATTAGGTGCCCAGTTTGTAGTGATTTTCGCAAACTTCTCTTCAGACATGCGACATTCTCTTCAGATATGGCCAGCCCAGTTCCATTTAAGTTTGACAGCAACTTGGCCCACATCCTTAATCTTTGTTTGGGAGCGCAGTACCGTATTTCTGATCTTATCTATCAGCTTAACACCGAATATACTGCGTTCCATGGCATGTTGGCAAACCCCGATGTTGGACTTCTGACTCTTAGTTATTGACCATGTCTGCGCTCCATAGGTAGGATGCACATGTCCACGAGCTTCCTTTTTAGGGATAATGGTAGAGTGCCCTTCCTTAGGTATTTCATTGACCAGTAGCTTCTATTGGTAAAGCTTATTCGGACTTTCCTCTGGATATAACAACCGAATCGGTTATTGTTCAGTGTAATTGTTTCAATATAAGCGGATTATGCTACCCTTGTGGCTGCAAGGCGTCGTTTTAATATGTATACTTACTCATGAACAACAAAGAAATATAATCTCGCGTTGAAATTGTATTACTTTATACGAATTTAATCGCTGTTAATTTAAACACTAATATTATTTCAGGCTATTGAGTCGCAGTGGAACACCGGTGGCTAGTCACAATAGATTTTTATTTATGTCTGGTATTCTAAAACTTAACAGATTAATACAGCCGCAGCGATAGTAAATGCGACTGCTGTGGTGTCTGTGGGTCGGTTACTGCATTCTATTGTCAAGACGATACCAGTGACTGGCGAGCAGTCAGTGACTGGCGCTACAGAGAATTTATTGTGTAAATAAGTGAGTTCTTTTTACCATGCCGGTAGTCAGCAGTAGGCTAGACTATTATTATTATGTTTATTACATATTCTTTTATTTTGGATTTTTGATTTATATAGTCAGTAATATATAATAAAACGATAGGTATATACCAGGTGCTGCAAAACTTGGTACATAAATTAGTTGTAAAATACTAGAATTTTAATTTGATAGCGATTTAAAAGAGTGGCCGTGAGTTACTTGCAGATATTTTCTCATACGCTTAGGCCTGAGCCTAGCAACTAATATAAATGTAAATTCAGTAAATTTAGTAGACTCACGAACTTTATTTCTTTCACGTTCATAAGTGTTACTTTGTGACCTTAATGAATAAATGATTTTTGACTGACTATTACTGAAATATACCTCTGTCTATCTCCTTCAGAGAAATATGCGTGGAACTATGTATGTATCTACGTATTATATTTTTATTTACACTCAAAGCAGTGATAGCCTATAGGAAAACCGTCAGACTGCCACGTAGAGGTCTCGAATTCGATCCCAAGGCGCGCATCTCTGACTTTTCGAAATTGTGTGTATTACAAAGTTAATTATCGCTCGCTTTGACGGTAAAGGAAATCATCGTGAGGAAACTGTATGTATAAGAGTTCTCCATAATGTGCCTGAAGATATCCGAAGTCTGCCATCCCGCACTAGACCAGCATGCCCAGCAGTGGGACAGGGCTGATATTATACAGTATTTATTAAATCTCCTTCGTAGATCTACGCGTGAGACTGTGTTCGTACATAATATACTTTTAATTATAATTTACTCGAAGTTTCGGTTAATTTTAGCTGTCATGGTCACAGGTCACGTTTTTGCAAACGTTTGGAAGCTTAATTTTCTACCGAGTCGAGGTTGAGTTTTTATGACGAGTATGGTTTCTAGTGTAACGAAATTTGTGTGTAGCCAGAAGAAAGGTCAACTGGTACTTGTTGTTCATTGCGCTAGCTGTCTATCGATTGCTCTCTTGAAAAGTCAACGGTCTATTGGGTTGGTACTTGCTAAACATCAGTCAGTAATATTAACTATTATATTATACTATATTATAATATTTAGTAATATTAATTATATTTATAATAGTAATATTAATTATATTTATCATAAAATCATCGATACGTGAATGTACATAGGAAACATTTGAGATAATTAATTTGTGAGGCTTTTAAAGAGCTATACCTAGATATCAAAACAATTATTTTAGATATATCTGTCTGTATGTTTGTACCAGGGATGTTGCGAATATTCGCATCCGCGTCCGCAATTGCGGTAGCTCAGTGGGGAGACCAACAGACTGCAATGCAGAGGGTCTCGGGTACCCGGGTCTTACGGGTACGGGTTGGGTCTCGAACCCACGTCGCGCACCTCTGACTTTCGGAAGTTATATGAATTTTCGAAATTATGTGCGTATTGATTGACAATTATCGCCTGCTCCGTGCCTCGGAGAGCACGTTAAGCCGTCGGTCCCGGCTGTCATAAACATCTATGGCAGTCGTTATTGGGAAAGTCAGTACCGTCTAATATCCTGAAACTGGTCTAGCCTTAGTGTATCGTTAGCCTTCCGGTTGCGGAGGTCAGGTGGCAGCCACTCCGTGTAAAAACTGATATCCAGTCAAATCCGGTTAGACCAGAAAAGCCGACCCCAAGTGACTTGGGAATAATAAAGGCTAAGAGAGAAGAAGATCCGCAATTGCGCAGCTTCCGCATCGATTTGAACATGTGCATCTCCATCCGCATCCGCAATAATCAACGCGGATGTTAATGCGGATCTAGATATAGCGTAGGTTACAATAAGAAAGAAATCAGTTATTCAGTAGTACGTGTTTAATTTATAAACCTTTACAAAACAGGCTTGAACTTGCGAAGGTGGTGATATTAGATAATTTATTTTTATTAAATAAGATGAAAATTTTCATGGCTGGCATCCGCATCCGCAATTGCGGACCTTCAGCATCAATTTCGACATCCGCATCCGTATCCGCATCTGCGGATGTGAGTTTCCAAATATCCGAATCTGTGATGTTGCGAATTTTCGCATCTGCATCCGCAATCGTGGAGCTTCCTCATCGTTTTGGACATCTGCATCCGCATCCGCAATAATCAACATGGATCCAGATATAGAGTAGGTTACGATAAGAATGAAATCAGTTGTTCAGTAGTACGTGTTTAATTTATAAACCTTTGCAAAACAGGCTTGAACCTGTGACGGCGGTGACATTAGATACTTTATATTAAATAGGATGAACAATTTTCATCAACATCCGCATCTGCAATTGCGGAGCTTCCGCATCGATTTGGGCATCCGCATCCGCATCCGCAAATGTGAGATTTTAAATATCAAAAATCTGTGTATGTCAAAAAATCTGCATCCGCAACATCCCTGATCCGTATCCGCATCAGCATCCGCGGATGTCAAAAATCTGCATCCGCAACATCCCTGGTTTGTACGCGCATCACGCAAAAACTACTGCAAAGGATGAAATGTGGTCTTCACAGTTGTATTGCTGAAGGTCTGACTTTAATTCTTGTTCATTTTTCATCTCGATACGCCGACTAGAAGTCAAGAGATATAGATAGGTACCTACTTCCAAATTACGCGTTCGACGTCGCGTGCAAAGTAAGTACTTTGTTTGGAGTTAATTTTTATTTGTTTAGAACGCAGGTGGTTTAAATCTAATTGTAAAAATCTATTTGTATTAATTGTAAAATTTCTTATTTCTTTGCTTTCCATCGCGCGGTGGTATGGCTTCGAATCCAACATAGGACGTAAACTTGAGTGATCCACAAATGATTTGTTGTTTGAATGTTTGTTAATCCCCGCGGTACAGAAATGTTTCTAGATCGGCAGTAGACATGAAACAACTGAATTTAGCTTAAGTTAAGTACTTAAGTAATATTTTTTTTATTTATTGCTCGTGTCTGCAAGACTGATGTAGTGATTAATTGTACAGCAAACTGATATGAACCCATAAGGTATATTTACAAGATGACACCATATTATTATGATTGAATTTCTGACAAATAAGGTTTTATGTCCAATAAAATGGACCTGTAATAGTCATACGCGGTCATCGTTCGATTCAACTTTATTACGTTGGCAGCACGTTTGAGTGTTACCAAAGTAACAAAATAAATACGAGCGAGAGATTAGTAGTGTGAGCAACCAATATTATCATAGGTATTAAAAGCTCGCGTACGTGACGATTTCGATATTCCAATTGCTTTGAGATTTCTCGACGAGTGACATGTCCGATTAGTATACGGGCGAAATATTTTCTCAACATTGGGATTTTTTCGCATAGCTCTGTGGAAATATTCAATGCCAAGCAAAATTCCAAAAATTTGCATGTAGCAGTGACTGAAAATGGTACAGACAGAAATCACAGGGTGCCACAGCGAGTTTTATTTACCGTGTTCCAGTCAAACTAGGCAAATTAAATCACTAGTACGCATATTTTCTTTTGTGCCGTTCTTGAATCTGTGGTCATTTGTATCGAATTCTTAAGTCTTAATCATTATTGGTGTCCAAAAATGACAAACAGAAACCATTGCATCGTTTTTAAGATTTGAATTTAATACGTGAAGCAAAATCTTTGTACCTTTTACAAAGATTGCGCGGACGGAGGAGTATGAAATTTGGCACAGTTAAAGTTTATATGAAAAAGGAGGGGTGTTCAATCGAGTGATAAAGTTGACATTCCGCTCGGTAGATGGCGATGTGCCGTCCGGCTGAATCGCGGTGTTAAGATTCTCCGACGCACGTATATAAAGGCCCGAACAAAATAAATTTTTGTCTCGCATCAAACGGTTGTTTCATTCTAATTGATTCATTAGTTAAGTAAACCGAACCGTGCAGCTAAAAGCTCAAACATTTTTTGGTCCTTCGGAGCCGGACGGGTTTATTGTAACAATAAACCTCGTCGTTGATCGATCCGTTGGCTGTCTGTGTATACTATTGCGCCGTTGGCAATAGTGTATGGTTCAGAGTTCGATTCCGGACTGAGTGAAATTCAATTTTGTGTACTCAAGTGTTCAGTGTTGTGTGTGGTGCAATTAAGCGCAATAAAGCGGCAGTCATCGCTATTTGGAATTGTGGCGATTATCGGCAGAGGGCGCTACCTGTGCCTTTTAACTCGAACCAGTGTTTCGAGAGGCGACGACACCAGGCGTCCTATTTTGAGTGCTGTTTGGAGCTTGTGTCATCAAGTAAAGTGACGTAACACATCGGCAGTGACGTGCAGAGGTTTGACCGAACAATAACTGTAAGTAGTGAACAATTATTAACTTTGATTTTGGAGGAACATCAGTGATAAAACATAGAAAATTACATTAGTATAGTGAAGTAGAAGCATTTGGGACTTGTAATAATTTAAAATTAATTAGTTGTAGTTTGTAAAGTAGTTTTTAGACTTAGAATAATTAAGCAAATTTGGTTCATACGGGGAATCCATGCCCGATTTCGCCCTGGTGTACAAAGTTGTTTAAACACTTGTAAAATTTTTTAGATTTTACTTGGATTTATAATTTTAGCAAGCTTGTTGTTATTCTCATATCTTTAACGTTCATTATTGTAGCTTCATTTGTAACTTAGAAATTTTAGATCAGTATTGTACTTTAGTGAATTCATAATTATAAACTTGTGTATCATATTTATCATATACTTAGTCACAATGAAATCATTAATTAAATTACAATTGAACAACAAAACCATAATTGAAAAGGCTAGAATTAATTTTAAAAAGTCACCAAAGGATCGTATAACACAAACATATTTGCAAACAAGATTAGAATCATTAGAAGAGCAGTGGAAACAATTTGTAAAAACACATAGAAATATTATAGAGAAAGCGACAGATTTAGATTTAAATAATGAGTATTTTTCAACTGATGTATACGATAATACCGAGGAGTTCTACATATTGTATAAATCAGAACTTAAGGAACAAATGAATGTAAAAACTACTACTAATATTAATTCAAAGGAGCAAGAAAGAACATCGTCAAATATTAGATTGCCAAAGATTAGTCTACCTACCTTCTCAGGTATTTATACTGAGTGGACTAGTTTTAGAGATTTATTTCTGTCCCTTATACACAACAACGGGTCGTTAGACGATGTACAACGACTTCACTATTTGAAATCTCATTTGTCGGGAGAACCAGAACAGCTACTGCGACATACACCAGTAACTGCAGCTAATTATAGTGAATCTTGGTCTATTTTATGTAAACGATATGACAACAAGAAATTTTTATCTAACTGTATGTTAAAGCGCCTTGTCAAACAATCAGTAATTGTTAAAGAGTCTTCAACTTCCATTAAAAATCTATTGGATACCACAGTCGATTGTTTACATGGCTTATGTACCTTAGGCATTAATGTGGACGCTTGGGATACAATTGTAATATTTCTAATTAGCGAAAAATTAGATAACGAATCTCGAAAATTGTGGGAGTCGAAAATTAGTATTGACGATAATTTACCTACATTTGCCGAGTTCAAGATTTTTTTGGAATCAAGATTTCGTGCTTTGGAATATTTAAGTCCTAAGTCCATTACCCAAACTAAGAATAATAGTCCAAATACTAATGTAAAAACCTTTCACGTTGCTTCTTTAACTTGTATTTTGTGTTCTGGTGACCATAAATTGTGTCACTGCAAGCAGTTTGCAAAGCAGGATTGTGATGCACGTCGCGACTTTGTTCGAGCCAATAAGTTGTGCTTCAATTGTTTAGGTAAAAACCACGCCGTGTATTCATGCCGTCAGCCTACCAAATGCCATCTTTGCAAAAGGAGACACCACACACTCCTTCATTCTAAAACAACCGTCGATGCCACTGAACCGGTAGAGGGTTCAGCGGACAAGAATGTTGTGGTTGCCGCGGCAGCCGCTTCTTCTAATCAATGCGAGACCATAAACACCATTTGTTGTTTCGCAGATGTACACAACCAAGGTCTGCTCGCTACAGCCTTGGTCGATATTGAGTCAACAACTGGTACTGCTATTGTTTTAAGAGCTTTGATGGATCAGGGCTCTCAAGTCTCCTTTATCACGGAGGCCGCAGTACAGTTACTCGGTTTGAAGAAAACACCTGCTCACACCGACATATTGCGACTAGGCGATGATGAAGGGGCTTCGATGCCTTCTAAGTGGGTAGTTAGTTTCAAAATGCAGTCACGCCTAGATCCTACATTTTATTTATATGTCAATGCGTATGTATTGAGCAGACTCACATCACGTCTTCCTGAAAGGAAGATCGTCAATGTTCTGCCGTCAATCTCATCCTTAGACCTAGCAGACCCGTCTTTTGCTACCCCGGGTAAAATAGATATCCTGTTAGGTACTCGCGTGGTCGGTGAAGTTCTAATGGATGGTTTGGTCAAGGGCCCACCTGGTACACCAGTTGCCCAAAGAACCAAGTTAGGATGGATCCTATCTGGCGAGATTCACACATCGCTCAGGACTCAACCAGTATGTTGCAATGCAAGCGTAGACATTAACAGCCTCCTAAGGAAATTTTGGGAGTTGGAGTCTGAGTCTTCTCCTCATAGAGTGATCTTCACTGAGGAAGAGCAAAGGTGTGAGGACCTATACTCTAACACAACCAAAAGAGATGCAACAGGACGATACATAGTCAAGCTGCCATTCAAAACTGATCGTCCTAGCTGCGTTTATGGAAGATCGGAGGATATCGCTCGTAAACGTTTTAACATGCTGGAAAGAAAATTATCAGGCAATCCTGAGCTAAGACAGCAGTATTCAGAAGTTATCCAGGAGTATATTCGATTGGGACACGTTGAAGTAGTTCCTCAAGCAAAATTGAGAAACGATGCCTTTTATTTACCGCATCACGCTGTAGTACGCGAGGATAAAAGTACTACCAAGGTTAGGGTTGTCTTCGACGCCTCTTGTTCTGGATGCAACGGGGTCTCGTTGAATGACGATTTGATGGTTGGCCCAACCTTGCAACCTGATTTACGTCAAATTATTATAAGATGGCGCTGTCATCCCATAACATTAGTAGCGGACATCATTAAGATGTACCGGCAGATTAAGGTTTCTGACGATGACGTAGACTACCAACGTTTTTTATGGCGTGACAACTCAAATTCGGAGTTGCAACATCTACGTTTGTTACGTGTCACCTTTGGTGTATCTTCGGCTCCATATTTGGCGGTGCGTAGTTTACAACAACTGGCTCATGATGAAGGCAAGGATTATCCTCTAGTTGCAGACCGAATCCTTAAAGATTTTTACGTTGACGACCTTTTGTCAGGTTGTGAATCTGTAGCTGAAGGAAAACAGATCTATCATGAGATAAATGAGTTATTAGCACGTGGAGGTTTCAAACTTCAGAAGTGGTCCAGCAATAATAACGAATTATTGAATAAAATACAAACCGGAACAGAGGCAACCCATGATATAGTAAATTTCAAAATTGATAAGATCATGAAAATTTTAGGTTTAACTTGGAATAGAGATACGGATGAATTTCAATACACTGTCCATCTTCCTCCGCTGGAAACACCCTTGACTAAGCGAAGAGTGATATCTGACATTGCCCGTTTATTCGACCCACTGGGTTGGCTCGCGCCAGCAATAATAACAGCTAAGGTGTTCATTCAACGCCTGTGGCTTTCGGGTATAGATTGGGATGATGCATTGCCAGATCACCTAGCAACGGATTGGCTTAGTTACAGGAGAGAACTTAACAGTTTAGTCGGTTTCCATCTGCCTAGATGGATTCACACAAGCAGACACGACCATCATCTTGAACTGCAAGGCTTTTGTGATGCTTCTAATGAAGCGTATGCTGCAGTAGTCTATACACGGTCCATTGATTCTAACGGCTTAGTTTTCGTCAGTCTAGTGGCATCAAAAACCAAGGTGGCCCCCGTCAGACAGGTATCCATACCTCGTCTGGAATTATGTGGCGCGGTGCTGCTATCAAAACTTCTTCGTGAAGTTTCGGACACCTTGGGGATTAAAAGGGATAATGTACATGCCTGGACTGACTCATCAGTGGTTCTTGCCTGGTTGGCGAGCCACCCCAGTCGTTGGAAAACCTTTGTCGGCAACCGAGTTGCCGAAATTCTCACCGTTATGGACAGCAATCAATGGTCGCACGTCCAATCAAAAGACAATCCCGCTGATTGTGCCTCCCGTGGAGTAAAGCCTTCCATGTGTGCAGATCTTGAGTTGTGGCTAAGAGGACCTAGCTGGCTTAGGAACTACACAATTGATTATAGCATAAGGAAATTTAATCAAACTAACATAGAGGAAAGGAAATCAAACATAGTATGCAATGTAATAATCAACAATAAGGAAGAGAATAATATAATAATAAAATTTTCATCTTTGAGAAAGTTAACTAGAGTAATTGCGTATTGTAGAAGGTTACTGAAATCAAAAAATAAAATTATTAATCAAACTAAATCACAAAATAATTGTTTAACATTTGCCGAAATTGATCAAGGTCTACTTACATGTATAAAAATGTGTCAGAATGAATATTTTTGTAATGAAATAGACAGCATAAAGAAAACTGGTAAAGTTGAGAAAAGAGGAAAACTTATTCAACTTAATCCCTATCTCGACCAGGATCAGGTTATGAGAGTTGGCGGAAGGTTACATAGAGCTGATATTGAGGAAACCATGAAGCATCCTGTAATAATGCCTCACAAGTCACACTTAACGAACCTTATAGTTGCCGATGCTCATGAGCGCACTCTACATGGCGGACCACAATTGGTCCTTAATTATATAAGATCCAAGTACTGGATCATCAATGCGAAGAGTGTGGTTAGACAATATGTGCGCAAGTGTGTGACTTGTCTACGTTATTCAGCTCGAGTTGTACCGCCCTTAATGGGACAATTACCATCAGCCAGAGTCAATGCCGGCCGACCTTTCTCTAAAAGCGGAGTGGACTATGCAGGTCCTATTAGTGTGAGGCCCACAAGAGGGCGCGGATATCACTCCACAAAGGGCTACATTTGTCTATTTGTCTGCATGGCTACCCGTGCTATTCATTTGGAGGTTGTAAGTGATATGACTGCGACAGCATTCATAGCAGCCTTCAAACGCTTTACAGCCAGACGGGGCCATTGCGAGGAGATGTGGAGTGATAACGGCACCAACTTCGTCGGAGCTAATAAAGAGTTAAAGGCTTTGTTCATCCAAGAAAGGTCAAGCGTAGCATTAGACATTGCGGACTGGTTGGCAACCAACGGGACTAGTTGGCACTTCATTCCACCCCACTCACCTAATTTTGGAGGGCTTTGGGAAGCTGGAGTGAAGTCCACCAAGCATCACCTCAGAAGAGTCGTAGGGATCAGCACTCTTACCTTTGAGGAACTAACAACAGTGCTCGCTCAAATAGAGGCGTGTCTGAACTCAAGGCCGATCTCTACGTTCAGCGGTAGTCCTGACGACCCATATCCCTTGACACCGGGTCACTTTTTAATTGGAGAACCGTTGCTGCTTCCGCCTGAGTCAAACTTCGAAAGTTCAAACGTAAGTACACTAAGGCGGTGGCATTTAACTCAGCGTCTAGTCCAAGATTTTTGGCGTCGATGGTCCCACGAATACCTTGTCCAGTTCCATCATCGGTACAAATGGTCTCATCAGACTGTAGAACCTAATAAAGGGGATGTGGTTTTAGTTATGGAGGATGACTTGCCTCCTGCAAGATGGCTCTACGGCCTTATAATCGAGAAACACACTGGCTCAGACAAAGTCACGAGGGTTGTGTCATTGCGTTGCAAAAGGTCAATAATTAAAAGACCCGTTTCTAAACTAATAGTGTTGCCTATTACTACTTAATTGTTAAAATTTTGTAATTAAGTGTTGTATTGAGATTTATTGTTCGTGTAGAATTAGCATTCTTTTTGTTGAGTTCGGTTGAAACCCTTCGTTTGTGAATCGAAATTGTAATATTGTATCACCCCATGACTAGGTAATTAATTTAGTCGCTAATTATACAGTCCACTATTGTTTGTAATGTCTCAAATACATTTTTTTTTTAAATTTCCTTTATTACCTACGTCATGGTGGGCGGTTTTATGTTTATTTATTGCTGTTGCTAGTTTTAATTTTAGTTATGGACATTTCGTCCATGGTGGGCGGGATGTTCAATCGAGTGATAAAGTTGACATTCCGCTCGGTAGATGGCGATGTGCCGTTCGGCTGAATCGCGGTGTTAAGATTCTCCGACGCACGTATATAAAGGCCCGAACAAAATAAATTTTTGTCTCGCATCAAACGGTTGTTTCATTCTAATTGATTCATTAGTTAAGTAAACCGAACCGTGCAGCTAAAAGCTCAAACAAGGGGCGAATCCTAATATTTATATAAAATATGCATTAGAAATACATAAATTATTGAAAAACTACGCGCACCATGCATTTGACACACGCAGTTGAATAGCGTTCGTAGTACTTATTTCGGCATTGTTCGGCTGATGTAGTACTATTCTTCGTAACTATGGTTACATATATCAATATATAATCAGAAATATCTTACAGGCAACCTTTGGGCGGCTTGGAATGATGTATACTATTTATATTATAATATATTTACGTACATATCTATATGTAATAAAGAATAAAAGAAAACAAAGTAGCAAGCTTAAGAATACGGTCAATTAAAGAGTATAGTAAAGTAAATATTTTTGGTCGTATTTTGACCACTAGGGGACCACTAGTAATAATAAAAATGTTAAATGTTAGATATAAGCCTCTTCACACCTCTTCGGAAACGTCAAGGCAAATTCTTAGACATTCAGATTCAGACAGATTCCACATAAAATTTCCCCTTACCTTTCAAGCCGGCGATAATGAACTGTTTCAGAATGCAACACGTAACGTGAATAAAAACTTTTTAACCAAAAAATTAAACCGCCGAAAAAACTAAAAAGCAATAAATAATAAACCTTTTTATTTAACCTTAATAAATAAGTTCTTAAACTAATTTAAGTATACCTAAGTAATTTTGAGTCGGCGCCAAACAATCAATTAACAAAAATCACTAAATTACCTTAAATTTAAAGAAATAACCAAATCAAATTAATAATGCAACATGAAATCGCTCGGCATTTTCCGGCGAAGGAGCGTGTCGCGCTGCGCCGCCGCCGCGCATCACGCTTTACGTAATTAATTAATTTGCTTACCACCAACGCCCTGCTGCCCACCCTTAGAGAAGAATGTCTTTCCAAATTTATATGGGACCAACTTCGGGGTAAACCCTTTCCAATAAAAAAAGAATTATCAAAATCGGACTACTCATATACTCGTCGACTTGAGAACCTCCTCCGTTTTTTCGTCGGTTAAAAAGTCAGAAGCCGTGGGATTAAACTTGAGTATCCTGCGTTGAAGTTCTGAAGGCTATCGCTTTTTATATTATATTGATGAAAAATTTGCAAATATTTGCCGTCTAGTTTTCCCGTTACATTCGTCCATCAATCAAATGCCTCTATGTAACGTGATAGAAACGAATGGAACGATTATCGTGAGTATTGCTCGTATATCTGAAAAAATTGGCATCACGGAGGTATGACTGCAGTGAGCAATGACCGCAGGTCCTGAAAGTAGGTATAGCAAGTTCCTAAAACGTTCTGACCGTTACACTTGTAACGTCTAACACAGCACAAGGTTAATTTAACGTAATCTTAGAAAATAGCAAATCTGTTATATTCTTGCTGTTTCTGACATAAACGGCACCTCAAAGAAGGTTCTATAAGTCTTTACACTTTCATATACAGTACACAAGAAAAAGGCCACCTTTGGCTTCAACATATACATGCCGTGTTGCCTAGAAGGGACATACATACATATGTTCGCGATAAAAGGAAGATGTAAGATATTGAGTGATGTTTCCACACCGTTTAATAACTTAACTCAAAAACTACTGGACCGATCTTAAAATTCTTTCACCAGTAGAAAGCCACTTTATCTAGAAGCAACTTAAACTATATAATATCACGCTACAAGCTACGGAAGCGGAGCAGTAATCATAAACGTGGGCGAAACACCGAGAGCCAGTTAGTATATGTCAGCGCGTCATCGCCGTTGTCACGATCACACATAATGAGCACCAAAATTCACGCACAAATACTTTGCAGTAGTAGTAGTGATTTAAAAAAAGAACTTACTTCAATTTCAGGTATTTATTCACTGGTGAACCAACAAGGAATGAATCTACAAGTCACATAACAGCTCTATTTATACTGATTTCTCGTAACGGTCCAACATAACAAAAAGCGGAAGTGATAACAGAAATACAATAAACCAATCACAAATACAGTTGTAGTCAAAATAAAGACCTTCCAATATTAAACGGAAACACGAAAATATATTAACTTAAATCAAAAACTGAAGTTCAATACAAAAACAAATAATAAAATAAATACAGAGGATGTGACGTAATATTACCGACATTTTACATCAATAAAATAAATACAGTGGATATGACGTAATCTTAAATCGACCGGCATATCAAAAACAAATACAGGATGTGAAAACTAAATTAAACAAAGAAATCAAAACAAATACTAATATAACAACAAAAATAAAATTAATGGTGGTACTTAAAATGAAATCAAACACATTATACACAAAATATTGTCTTCTATTTACGCGAATATTATTCATTGAAATTAAACTGCTATATACGGATTTTATAGCGTTGTTTATTTGACACTTTATTACAAAATTTTGAAAATTGTTACCCTACTACTACTATTAAACTTTACTAATTTTTAAGCTAATTAAATTATTATTAAAATATTTAGATTTAATTTATTTTTACACTTTCCCCGACGTTTCGGTTGCTTTTCAGCAGCCATGGTCACGGGGAGACTAAGATGGCAGTTGTCTCAATGTTCCAGTGTAGTTATTTCAAAGTACCCGAACATAATTTAATCATTGGTGTTTCTATTTACGCAGAATGAGCTCAAAGTATCATGAAGTCTAGCTGTGGTTGTGGTGTTAGCAAGAAGAAGCAAACCACAGCTAGACTTCATGATATGACGTTATAGACGATAAAATCCGTATATAACAGTTTAATTTCAACATTATACACAATTTCAATTAATATATTTGTTTCGCGCCCATATATACCTTATATCAGAAAAATTAATTCGTCCAGTCAACAATAATACTAAGACTGGATTTTTTAATAATAGGTCTATTTCGAGTATCACACCCACACACTGTGCCGTTTTTTATTTAAATAATGAATAAAAATATTGTGTTCCAATGAAAATATGTATGAACATATCAGACATCATGTTATCAAGGTTACAAAGAATCACACGCCCCATTTGCATTTATATTCTATACTATTGTATATATATTTAAGAATCACAAGTAGTTACATTGATATAGGTACATAATAGTTTCTGGTATGTTTAGTTATATAGCAATTAAAATCGGCCACTTTATGCACATGGAGCTAAGATCAAAACTGAAATAATAAAGCATCGTAGCTTTACAAAAGATTACTTAGATCAAAAACTTATCGTAAAAGTAACAATAAAATAAAAATTATAAAATAGTTGTGCCAGCTACAGATCACTACAAATATGACACTTATATAGTCGTGATAATGCTTTATAGGTTTGGCACCACCTATTACATAAAAAAAATATAGTATTGCTTTTGTCGCTAGAAGAAAATCAGCGGGAGCTTGTATTTTTTAAAATTAATTTATAAGAGTTAACACCTGCACTAGAGATATATCGTGTGTGCTCATAACAGCTATTTTTGTATTACATAATATTTTTTCCAGGGATCGAACCCACAACCCTCGGCGCAGTGGCAGTGACGAGGCGTCCATCTAAACTACTACGCCGTCCATGCATATCAATGCAGCGCGTAGTATTACGTGCTATTATATTCTGTAGTTTATCGCTAACATGCAGGCGTCCATAGTAGGTCGCCTGACATTATTATTGTAGGTTTTTGTTATAACTTTACTACTGTATCATAGGGAATGATAATGTACTATTTATTTTACCTTCGGTTCCGTTTTATTTAATAGAAATTCAAACCTTATTGTATGTTTAGGATTCAAGGTCTTTCTGGCAACGGCAACGTGGTAACCGGTTCAACTGAAATGGTCAAAATTCTTGTAAAATAACGTTAAATATGACGATATTGTATCGCTCGATCGTGCGATCAAGCTAACATGAAGCGGGTTGCTGTTTAGTTTGGTATACCCGTATACGGCAAGCTTTAGTGAGAATTAGTTTAAATCAACAAAGAGTTACTCACAAGTGCAAGTACCAGCCTACTGAAATGCTTTTATTGATCCTGCTAATATTAAACGAGCACATAGATTTATGAACCATGCAATTTTGTTTTAAATAATGTATTTTGAGTTTTATTTGTTTGAGATTCTGAAAATAAATAAATGAACAAAATCATGCAATCAAATTAATGATAATTAGTCAACGGCTTATTTTATCATAAACATTGAGCCGCGAATTGATTATGTCTAATGATTGTTTCCAATTTTATATTACAGTCAAAACTTACCTACAATTTTATGCCTATAGCAAAATATGAAAACCTGGCAATGATACACTAGCGTTCGCATAGATTGGTCGATCTGCCACCATTTTTAAATTATGGGTATGTGTAATGGTGTATAAAAATTAGAATCTTCTTGGTCTCAGCGAGCATTGGTACCTACTAGTTTTCATGAACATCTATCTATCCCAGTCGATATGTAGAGTCAGTAACTGCAAGTTCACGTCTGGGACCTCACCATCTTCAAGACAAAGCTATAAACTCTGTATCGTGCTGTGTCATTCGCGCGCATATAATAACAGGGCTTCATAAGCATATGGCATGGCCCCAGCACCAACATTAGACTAGAGCTATATCATCGGGCTGCAACAGTTTTGATGGCAATCGTTTTGTGGAATACTGTTTACAGCCGAATTCAGTACTTTTTTCAGAAGCGGTAAGAATGGGGCAGTTCACATACATACATACATACATACATACATACATACACTAGCTATTGTGCATCGGTGCCGCTACTGAGAATTTATTTACTGAAAAACCCAATGATACTTTGTACTATCCAGGAGTTGATCCTTAAATCTCGTGCAAAACAGTCATATTCACTACCGCTGCACTACCAAAACAGCACTAAGTTATATTCTTTAGGATAATATGACCTGAAGGATAATGAAAAAGAAACCCCGCTATTCAGACAATATTTTTTCTTTGCTACCACTACCCCATAAATTATATTTGACGGATAGTGTAATTCTTCGGAAAGGTTTGTATTTTGGAATAAGTCTTAGCTTTTGCCCGCGGGTCCGTCCGCATAGACTTTAAATGTTAAGTGATGTTTATCTTTTTACTATGGTTATTATTTGTTATAATTACTCACTTATGTGGCAAAAGTAAATTCGGTAGTAATAAGCTATATCATAATATAATAACAAAACAAATTTAAGCACAAACTTTCTTTTATCCAATCAGAATTTCGTAATATCTAGTCTTACATCTTGTCTACATCATAAAGAAATCCTCGGCGCAAAATTTGATAGGAGCTAGGCGTCGATGAGTGAGCCAGTGAATGAGTCAGAACTTCTCTTATTTTATAAATAAGATTCCAAACTAAGGTAAGCAACTAAAACAGTCAACGCAGATCATTAAATTGTTTTAAGAAATTATCAAAACAAACAACATAAAAATGCAACGTAAAACGTCCGAAAATGCACTTAACTTGATGTGTTGACTAAAAATTAGTTACTTCTATAAGTTAAAGGGCTTAGTTACTTAAGACTAAAAAATATATTTCGCCACTTAGTTTCAGCTATCATCGAGTTCATTTTTGGGTACAAAATTTAAATTTTCCTCCAAGGATATCACAATTACGAACTTAAATTATCAAAGCGACTTAGTACCTAAGGTAGAAATACGCTCGACTTGCTTGTATGCTTTAGTAGAATGGCTGAATGGATTGCATCTAGGCTAAGTACTGGCGTTGATTAATTACAAATTCAGTGGCAGATAAGCCTCAGGTTACACTGTTAATATAGGACCTCGATTCCTCTGTAGGTTTAGATTTGATCACGAGCCGTATTTTTACCACAAGGATGGTATAAGCATACGGTCCACTAATAAGAATTTACAGTAGCCTAGGGACGCTTAAATTTTCTGATACCAGTTGGCACACCAGAATAATTTAAAAAAAGGCCAGGTGCCAGTGTAAGGAATAAAGTTAATGTCCTCCAAAACGAATTTCGGTCACGGCGGCCAATCTTACCGGAGACTGGCCAGTGGCCATCGGAGATATTATAGTGCATAAGCATGTGCGCTAACACAAATACAATCTCTGTTCCCTCAGTCACATGATCCGATGGGACGGTAATCCGACACGACCGGAGAGAGACCAGGCGTAGAACCAACGGCTATACGTGCTTTCCGAGGCACCTAGGAAGTTGGCGGTGAAATAATTTTTATCTGTCTGTTTTTGTCTGTCTGTTTGTTCCGGCTAATCTCTGAAACGGCTGGACCGATTTTGTCGGGACCTTCACTGGCAAATAGGTAATGTTATAAGGAGTAACTTAAGCTACTATTACTATAGAAATTTTTTGTTAGTTCTACACGGAAGAAGTCACCGGTAACAGCTAGTATTTTATACATTTAGTAGGTTAAGTTTTAATTACAAATCAAATCAAATCAAAATAATGAATAATAACGAGAATTAATTATTCCCTTACATATTTTATTTATTCACGATACCAAATATTAGCTTGATACAAATATCAAGATGGATTGAAATTGACTAATTACGCAACCTATACTGTTCTCCCCGAACTGAAACAGAAGCACAGGTGAAACATGACATTGGAATAAAGTCTGTAAATTTTATTCATGTCCAGAACAACACTGTTGCGCTTAGGTGCCAGTAGAGCCGATTAGAGCCTACCAACAAGTTTGGCTCCTAATATATTTACCGAACTATTAAAACTTCGAAACGCCAAACCCGTATTTCCTTCATACTTCGATACTGAGTCCTTAAAGCGGGGCGTGAAAATTACATCCTTAGGCCATAAAAGTAGAGACTTCGACACCGCTTTAGTTTATTGAGGCTGTGATACCCCCATACCCCGTCTTCATAACAACTTACTATCAGGCGGATTGTAGTAATTTTGACAGGCAATAATAAAATAAACACAAAACTATCTAGAAGAGTTTCTGGGATAGCTGTATACAAAGTAAATAGTTATATATAAAACTAAAATCCAATGTGGCTCCACATTTTCTACACATATTTTGTTATAATTATTTTATTTCAGTTTGCGACTAATGTTAATACTGTTTTCACAAAAAGGTTTCTTTTGAATGGATTTTCTTATAGGTATAAAATAACATACGAATTCAAACAAAGTATGAACTCTATTCTATGCAAAACAAATGATCAGATAGGCAACTATTCTATTCTGAGAAATACAAATGATGATGAATGTTAGATATTTCGTTATTCAATTCGAGCTCCGAAGACCAATTTCGCCCGTAGTATAAGTTCCATAGTGGTTTGTTTCGCATTATATCAAAGTTTATTAATATAAGTATGAATTAGAGAATTTCAAATTATCAAGGGAACTTTTTTAAGGCTGTACAGTAAATAGGCCCTTAGTAACGATTATATATAAGGGCTATTGATTTCCGTATTATGTAGTTACTAAGAGGAAAATCAGAAGAAACCAATTTAATTGGAGTCCAAATTGTTATATTAATTCTAAACTGGGTTTGAAGTTAAGTAACCTCGATAAGTCTGTTCAACTTTCCATGTCGTAACGTTGTAAGCATATTACTTCTAAAAGAAACCACTTAGTACGCATCCAAGCGTTCGAAAATTTATCCCACATGGCTATATTGTTACCCGACGGTATTGCATCAAGAAAGCTTGAAATAATAATATCAACCCTATTAATAAGCTGTCTTATTCCTACCTATGATATTGTTTTCAGTCATTGAATGTCTAGGACACAGTTCACCATGCTAGCCTAGTGTTGGTAGGCAGAATTAATATAGCTTCGAGAATATTATGTCAGACGCTCACACATTCATGCGATGTTATCCTTCCTTCTAATTATCTAATACATAAATTATTATTTATTTTCAAGATGAGTCTTTTCTAAACAATGTTAACTTAAGTGAATAAGATGTACACAAAGTTTGTCTAAAGAAATTACCAATTAACATACGAATCCGAAGGAGTATGTAGGCGACTATAAAACCCACATTTCGCCAGATGTGTTTTGAAGGTCTCACGTAATAGAAGCAGAACTTGTTGCTACCTATCGGGCACAAATCTGATACTTAGAATAGTCTTATAGTGTAATTCAATATAAATTTTGGCAACCCATGAATCGGCCCAGAGATCTCATGATTACAGGCAAATATAACTTATACTCTATAAGTATTTCTTTGCAAAACAAAAAGAAAAATGCAATCTACAGTTGGAGGCCAGCAATTGGCTATGACTACTTTTTGACATAGGGGTTAAAGAGAGAGTCAGGGAGTATATTTATTCTAAGCTCTCTCTTTCTCTTTCTATATACCTAGAGATTTAAATTTTTGGACTTCTTGACATAATATCCTGTAGCCAATCCAAAGTCTCAGGATCAGTCAGTAAAACAATTTTACTGACCGGTCCCGGAAATTTCAATTTCTACAGAGGCAGTCAAAATGTACATACAACCTTGAGCCACAAAAATATGATGACACTGAAGCCAATTCAATTTATTCGATATCTCATAAAACGACAAAGGGTAGGCATAAACCAGGGTGGATATTAATAGGTGACACTTGTACGTCAAGACGGACCTAACTACCAATAACGGCATCTATTAAAATAAATGTATCAAAAATGATACCAGTCGTAAAATTATATAGCTCGTAAAGGCTACATAGGTAAATCGTGTTTATAGACTATTCGTGCCGGAGAAAACAGTACTTTTGTAGTTACATGATTACATGTAAAATATTTTTATAGCATTATCTATCTTGATCTCGTGGCATAAGTTTGCGTGCAATTTTGAGATTTTGGCTTCGATTATAGGTCGGACTCGAAGGCTGTTTTGTTAGGTAATAACTGACTGCCCCCATGGCACAGCGGTAGTGAATGCGACTGCTGTGCTTGAGGTCTCGGGTTCAAATCCCGGATCGAGTCAACAAACAGATTTCGGGTTTTTCAGTTAAGAAATCTCAATAGCAGCCCGGAGTTCGGAAGTTGGAGGTGTAAGATACCCTCGTGCCTCGGCAAGCACGTAAAGCCGTTGGTCCTACGCCTAATCTCTCTCTGGTCGTGTCGGATTACCGTCCCATCGGATCATGAGAGTTAAGAAACAGCAAATGCACTTGTGTTTTCGCACACACTTGTACACTATAATATCTCCTGCGTAGTTGGCCAGTCTCCGTTAAGACTGGCCGCCGTGGCCGAATTCGGTCTGGAGGATTGTATAGCTCTATTTTATCTTCGTAGTAGCAAGAAGTCTGGCAATGTAGGCGGTAGATGATATAGTTTGCCTACTATCACGAGACCTAAAACAGGCTGTGTGTGCATTAGGAAATATAAAAGTGTTAGTACGAGCGTATGTTTTTATATCTTAACGTCTTTGAACCTACATCAGTGTATTAGAAGTTTACTATACGATCAAATCTTTGCTTATCTTTGATTAGATTCTGCAATTAGCTTTGCCCGCGTTAAACTCACGGGAAAGGATAATGAAACAAAAATCTATATATTAATACGTGAAACAAAAACTTTGTACCCCTTTTTACGAAAATTGCGTGGACGGAGGAGTATGAAATTTGGCACAGTTAAAGTTTATATGGAGAAGGAGAGGCGAATCCTAATATTTTGATAAAATATGCGTTAGAAGTACATTAAATTAATGAAAAAACACTACACGCACACAACCATGCATTTGGCACGAGCCGTCGAATCGCGTTCGTAGTATTTCGGCATTGTTCATCTGACGTCGTACATTTTTTTGTAACTGTGGTTACCTATACCTTATTTATATGTAATAGAGAAAAACAGAAAACAAAGTACCTAGCAAGCTTAGGAATTTTGGTCGAATTTTGACCACTAGGCGATCGCTAGTTATATTAAATCGAAGTAGGCGTTACATGGTGGCAGTCGATTGTAATTAAATTATTGGGAAGAAAGGAATCCGCCACGCACCTTCGGATTACACACCTCAACTATTGCAATAGAAAAGGGTTGAAAATACAAATAGGCAATCCGAGGGTGTGAGACTAGTTCCTCTCTTGCCAATAATAATTTTGAGACAAAAATTAACATAATTATGTATTAGTCAAGACATGGCGGTGTGCCAATTTTCATAAGGATTCATTGACCTATGACATAATTAAAAAGCAATTGTGTCAGGCCGCTCCCGATGGAGGTTTAAGTGTTAGGTCTACGGTGATTAAGTAATAAACATCTAAACATCTTTATAAACTATGACATATTTTATAATATTAGTAGGATGTCTTGTTACCGAAAGAGGTTTTTTATTTATGTTAAGGTGCTCATACTTGCAATACATTTTTATACGCTCATCTTAAAAGCTTTTAAGCAAACCTTACCCATCGCAGAAAAACGAATTTCATACATAATACATTTTATCCTATTTCCAAACTTTGATAGTATGTTCTTTGATTGTATGATACAAAGAAAGTGCAACAAATCCTCTTCTTTAAATCTCGTTAGACATAATTATCTACTTTAACATAATATTGTCTTCTGTTTACGCGAATGTTATTCATTGAAATTAAACAACCTGGAAAGTGTAAACTTAAATATAAATAGTTTTAATAATTTTAATAATTTAAATTGCTTAAAAAATATGTAAAGTTTAATAGTAGTAGTATTGTAACAGTTTCTAAATTATGTAATAAAGTGTCACATAAACAACGCGAGAAAATCAGTAAATAGTAGTGTAATTTAAAAAAATATCTACTTCAATGTTTAAAAGAAAGAAATATCATTTATTTTGTCTATCCTTTCATTAGGTACTGAATATTTCAAGTAAAATTTGTCATAAAAATCATAATACAGCGGGTGAAATTTGGGTACCTACAATAAACTTTCTATTACAACCACATTATGTATTGTGGCCTCACGTAGTAAGGAACGAGCCTTTTACTATATACCGGGCACAATTCATTCTCAATTCTGCTATTTAAATATTGACTTATAGAAAAATCCAATAGTAGTTTCTATTCGACCAGGGAATTCAACCACGATCGCACCCGCAAGCAACGAGGCATCCGTCAGATAACTTTTTATTTAAATTTTCCATCACAACCAAACCTGTTTTAGTTATCTGTATTTTTATAATAAAAAGGTAACGGGATCGAGATTTTTAATCATATATGTATTTTCAACCGCGGTAAAAGAGTTTTACTCTCAATTCGACGCCTATATTTTCTTTTTTAATATATTACCACGCCTGACTGTTTATAGAGTAGTCCGATTTTGATATTTCTTTTTTATTGGATATAAATTTGTTACCATATAAATTTAAAATAAACTCCGCTGCTAAAGGTAGAAAAATAGGCAATGATTGGTTGTTCACTCACTGAGTTTTTACGTGTTAACCGATTCTATCACGCATTTTTTTATTTATGTTATTCGATTTAATGTATCTATTTTATTGTATTGAGTATATCTTGAAATTGGAATCTTATAATTTGTAAGGTCTAAGGGTTAAAAACAGAACAGGATTGCTGTTTCAATAACTGAATTTAGAAAACAATTATGGTCGTAAAAATTAGACGCACAGATATTTTTACAAATATTTTGATACTTATGATACTTTGTCTGTCTGTCTAGACGTGGTTTACGCAAAAACTATACCACGGATTTTGTTGAAATTTGGTACACAAAACCTGTTGCTTACTTATCGATTCAAGATTTAGAGTACGATTTATAAAAATCAATGAATTAAATACTGAGATATAGCTTGATCTTTTATTAGTATAAAATGACAGTATGGATACAATATGGAAGGCCATGGACAGCGGAGTTTATAATTACAGGTTAATATAACCTGGAAATATGAACTCCGTTTCGCATAACATAATATTTAGCCATACACTAAGTTGACTGCACAGATGGCGTTGTGGTTTACGTGATCATCTTACCACTGCCACTACGTTAGATGTCGTAGGTTCGAGTCCTAGACGGGACAAAATCTTTTGTTTGATCGGCGCTACGGTAGTGGTGAGGCGACCACTTAAACCACTACGCCATTCGTTCAGTCAAGTATTATAGAGTTCGAAAAACTCTTATACTACATCTTCGTCCGTCCGTCTATCTGTCTGTTATACAACTTTCAACTCAAGAACCGTATGAGCTAGAGACTCTCGATTAACGCCATTCGATTCAGCATAGTTGATATACCCCGAAATTACTATGACCTTTGACCTCTGACCTCTGACCACGTGGTCACGTGGTATCACGTGACCTTTGCATATTATTTGAGTCATTTTTCGAACTCTGAGATTTACGGCAATTCATTGCCGTTTCTCACTTGTTTCAAATCAGCTCGTATTGCACTCAAAATTATATGGATGTGTGTGAATCGACACTTAAAAAACAAAAAGTGCGAAGCGAACAGATACGCGCGAAACGATCAATAAGCCAGAATTTGATATAATACTCGTGGATATATATCTAATACGGTAGGTAGTTTCTATCATAGCCATGCGACATAAGCAGGGAATCTAATTATGACAGCACATACGTCGCGCTGCGGAAATATCATAATAATACCAGATAATGCGTGGAATTAATGAGATCTCATAGAGTTGTCGATGATCACGGCACGTGCCATAAAATATAAACAATGGACAATGATTACGTAGTGAACGTACTTGCGAAGTACCAGAGTTAACACAAATGTGAAGGCCTACCACTGTATACGTCCAATAGCTTTTGCTTGCGGCTCAGCTCGCGTGGGAACAGTCTTTTTTTTTCTGGATGAAATCCCTATGTCCTTTTATTCGTTTTATTTTATTTCGTTCCCCTGACAATATATAGGCGATATTACAAGAAGATCGGTCGAGTAGTTCAGGCTTGGCAGCGTAACAAACAAAAGTTAAAAATATTAGTTAGGAATAGTTGGTACATTGCAAATGTGAATAAATAATTTTGGATTTTTTATCAGGCGGATTTCTATCTGATATTTTGATCATCAATCGGTATCCTATTTTAACTAAATTAGAAAGAATGAAAAGAAAGAAAATAATTTTATTTGTTCCACGCTCATAATATAAGGTAACAGAAAACACAACCAAAAGTACATATAGAACAAATAAGGTCCTGCGTCAGCAATGTTGCAGTATATCCACAACGCTGGTATTCTCGCAGACCTTGAATGATTTCGGTGCATGTAGGCAGTAACATACATGCATACAACTCAATTAAAAACAAAATATTATGATTAGAGAGTATTTCTGCTTAATGTATCTTTTGACACCGACACGATTCGACATATTCAAGCGTTATATGCGAGGTAAGTCGCAGCACACGGCATTAGAATACTTTATCTAAGTATAACTCCGAAATAGTCGAATCCAATGGCGACAAAAATACACTTAGAGAATCGCACGAATAGGCATTACTGAAATATAAATTGGTGTAGGGGTATCGTTTACACGGTCGTTTGACTTTTATGTCTGACACGGCCGGCTAGCAACAAAAACATGGTTTTGTCACTAGCTATTAACATTCCTTTTAAATTCCTATTGACAGATGGAAATTTATTGTCTGCTAACATTAATCTGCGACTTGGAACGCGTGAACTACGGTCTGCTTACGAGTCATTTGTGTAAATCACTGTGTCCGTCGTATTGCTGGTTCTACTGAGTCAAAAGTCACGTAGCATAAATTATAAGTTGAACACTAAGCTGCTGCTCTTAAGAACTGAGTCAAAATCTGTTTAGTGATTTTAGCTCTATGACGATATAAAGAAACAGACAAATTAAACATACAATATTATTTCGAGGTCAGCCTCTCTAACTTGACAATAATAATAATAATAATAATAAAAATCTCTTTATTGACATAAGTTTGTTTTACAATTATTTGAATCCCTGACCCCTGAGCTAGTTAAATACTGTATTACAGGGGTCAATATATTAATTTTTCAAAAGTATATCTAAAATAAACACTCAGCCATAATACAGTTTTATAATAATACTAGGAATTACCCGCGGCTTCGTTCGCTATTTTTCTGCATGTAAAGTACCCTTATATGTTTTATTCGAGTAGTTAAGGCGTGAAAGCGTAATTAACAAACTAACGCACATACGCATTTATAATATCAGTTAAGGTAGATCCATACAGTGAGCATAGCATGCATTTTTATCAATAGATGGAAAATTTAACCCTTACGAAAATACCGTGGGTCACGTCCCATCTGCAGTCCCGAGTTTACTTATTTGACAGCTAACATATTATTATTTGGCAGTTGTTCCTTTTTCGATTTATCACTCACAACGATTCTGGGATTTATTATAAAAATTGTCTGGAGAAATCCTAATATTGAGGCATTTTCATATCATCATACATCTGTGAGTTGATTATAACAGGTAAATGAAAAAGGGTCGACACGTATTCGCCATTAGAAGAAAGGACTTGCGAGAATAATAGTCACTGAATACGGCTTTCGTACTTTCTATATATTTATTGCGAAACAATATCGATGAGAATAGGTATTAGTATATTAAATAGTAATAGTCGCGGCTAAAACTAAAAAAAAACTGTGTTTCCCAGCGTTAGTGAATGGTGTGCGAGCTTTGGAATCGATTTCCAGGTCGAACAAAGTGTTACGTGGCCTTTCCTGTCTAGAAATTATTATATTTTATGTGCATATATAATTTGTATATTTGGTGTAGGGGCGGCGTAACGAAAACTTTAGCAAGACGTATTTCTATATTAATTATCTCGAAGCAAACTTCTATTTATTATAAAAACGCAAGATTAAGATTTTATATTGATTAACATTATTACGCGGTACGCAATGGATTGCTACCAATACAAGTTACAACGCACCGCGGGGCATGACTTCTGCGCTCCGCGCGCGCAGAAGTCATTCCCCGCAGTGCGTTGGGCGCTCCGCGCGCATAAACAACTGATTACATTGTTGGTTTGGTTTTTTTATATAAAATTGATGATTTATGCGTTGTTATGATTCACAGTCAGAAAAATTTAAAGCTGCAGAAAAGAATGTGATTTTTCCTTAAAAAAATTCCAATGATTTTTACTCAGAATTATGGTCCAAATCTAATATTTCAAAAGTGAAATATTCCATTTTAGTATATCTTTCGAATTAAACTCTTGGTGGGCTCCGCATACGTCGGCAAAAAACGTCAGGCGCCAGGCCATAATTGTTTACGTTATCGCCCGTTATCGCCGCGTGCCACTTGAGTTTTTATTATTGTGTTTTATTTAGAATAAAACAAAAGGTACTTCTAGGAAGCTTACGACGTGAGCTATACTGCACAATATAAACAAGACCATTTGTGTTTAATTGTTTATATTATTAGACCGGTTGAAATGAGAGAATGTAAACAAATGACGACTCATGATATGTGTGCTGATATAAATAAAATTATTATATTTAACCTATCGTATTTATATTTTCGTAATACCTTATGATATTTCCTTTACAAAAACATAATATAGTGACTACACTTGCCTGGAAAAAGTTACAATTTTAGCGTTTTAAAATTACAGTAAAGCCGTTATTATTATTTCGCTTGCGTTGCGTTAATGTTTTTCAAAAATTCATCCCAAGCGAATGAATACATGAATATAGTTAATTTTAGATTTTTATTGTATGAAATCTACTCAATTATGACAATCAAATAAATAAATAACGAAATACAGCTTATTATTCTATCTAAAAAGGCATTTTATGAAAATAGGCAAATAATCATAAAAAATTCAACGGTATTATTCTCTTCGTTTTAAATATCTAGAAAGAATACAATTTACTAGTAGTTATATTGTTTCTAAAAGTAGAAAAAAAATACCTTTCTAACGATGTAAAAATTAGATAGGATAATATATCATCCTTAGGCAAAATAAAATGAAAAAAGGGTGTCATGCATCAAGGGTTCGTTTTTTGTTTAGAGGGTCATTTTTTGTTTAGTCAAAAATTCATATTTCTTGATATATTTTATAATATTACTTACACATTATTACTCACAAATACGTTAATATTATTAGAATTGTAACAGGAATACACAACAATCTTATTAGTTTAGATTGATAAAGCCTAAATACGACACGGTGAAAAAAACAAAAGCACGCGCCGGCTACTATATTGTTTTAAGTTTTTTTAAACATTGCTATATATACTATAATCATTACAATATTAAATAAAATAACAATTACTTACGTTTTAATGTACTTCCAAGCACTGAAATCCATCACAAACACATAAAACCACAACACATTCACAGCGGCCATTACGGTTGGAACGCGTCGACTAATCTTTAGAATTTAGGTATTTTAAATATTTTCCTGTCCAAACCAGGCGTTTTTATTGGTCCGTAGTATGGCATCATTCATTCCGAGTCCATCCGTAGCGTAGTATTCCAATAGGCAATCAGTTTTAACCAAGAAGTTTGTTATAATGCGGTTTTAATTGCGGCGCGGACGGCGTTTTGATGCGAATTTGGTGGCTCGCATGCGAGCCGCTGGCCAACGACAGGATTAAAGCTGAGATTATGTATAAGTAGGAATATGGATGTAATAAAAAAAATATCAATTTATATCTATAAACTCATACTACTAGTATTTAGTTGGATAACTTTCAATTTGCGAACACATTCGGTTCTTCTAGAAATTCGATAAGATCAGCCATTTTCTACACAACTCATTTCGTCACTCGATCTATTTTCTCAACAAAAGTGTGTGAAACCAATATTTTACGTGATTTAATCTTAAATTAATGTTTTATGTTCATTGCTACGCATCATGAAAGTAATGGTACAACGAAATTATTGTGATAATTTTATTTTTTCCTATCTTAACGCAACAGGGGTAGGCCGGACAAGGTGGACCGAAGACCTGATAATAGTCGCGGGAAGCGGTTGGCTGCGGGTGGCCTAAGACCGGTCTGTGTGAAAACCCTTTGAAGAAGGTCTATGTCCAGCAGTGGGCGTCTTTCGGCTGAGATGATGATGATTTATAGAATACTAGCAGCCTCGGTGATTCTGTGTCTGGTGTTATTGGATTTCAGTAACAATAGTCTGGCACCAATAGACATTGTATTTAATAACGTGGGATCTTATAACATACTTGGTGAAATGTGGGTTTAGGGATGTAAGTCTAAGACTATGTAGCTATAAAACAGAATAACATGATTCTCTACACGGTATTGGAACACAGGACACTACGATCACACACATAAGCGCTGTCTTCTGCCACAAGTCCAACAAAGAACTTACATATGTAGTAGATATCCTCTATTTCCTAATGATATCCTGCCGATTTAATCCTAAATGGCTGAACACATGTGTCTATATGGGTGTATGACAGTTTTCGGGCTTTGTACTAAGCCAGCCATTAGTTTCAATCTATCTTTTGTGCTTATTCGCTGTGATGAAAGAGTACGGGGTAAGCGACTGAGATTTAGAACTACTAAAGTGGTAATTTTCATCATCTTATGATTGTGGTGTTGTCATTCGCCGTTGCCATTTTTGATAAGGACGTGACGATTATGATATTTTACAACTGTAATTATTTATTTTATATACATATTTGAATCAGTTAAAAATAAGTTCAAAGTAAGAATATATTTTTCTTATTAAAGATGGCTTCTCGCACAGAAACGAGGCCCGTGCCCAGCAGAAGGATAGTTTATATACAGGACTGATATATCTTATATATTGTTAACGGAAAGAAAAATAATCAACAACGACACCAAATAAAAAAAATATTGCGGTAAAAATTTTGTTTTTGCCTCTTGCTCGTTTCACTTCGGTAGACGTTGAACCACTTTTTATCAGCCAAACAGTCCGCCGACGTATCTTTTCTCGATTATGTTAATAAACTAAATATTCATCACTCGTAACGATATTATACACACAATAAGAAGAGTCAGAGCTTAAAACAGAATTGATATCCTGTCACAGCACTATCAACCTAAACCCATTGCTGAGATTGTATGGTACCCAACGTGAAACTATCATCCTTCCATAAAAATGGACGCAAACTTGATGCCAGTTCGGGATTCTATCTGTGACAAATACTAAATCGCTTTATATTTAACTAACAATAGAGATATGTGGAATAACCCAATATTTCTTGTAGCTTTGCTCACGTTATTTTAGATTTTATTAATAAATTTATATCCCTCAGGCACAGTACTATTTTCTGTATCGAAATATAGTCGAAGCAAATTAATTTTTCAATAAGAAACAATATTTAAATTATGTTCATCGAAATGAGAAGCCATCCCTAATTTGGAATCTTTTATTTTCCTTATAAAATATTATTTCAGAACCTACTACAGCCGCCTGTGTACCATTGTCTAGAGCTTTTTCTTAAAACTTTTTGCTTCGCACGTATTATAATGCCTTTAAAACTTTTTATCGGAACATTTTATCATATTACAAATTAAGAATTGTTTTTATAACTAGTTGTTACATATTTATAATACTGAAATTTAGATATGTTGATAATCCTAACTGATAAAAGCACCATAATAAGAAAAATCATGTCTGTATTTCTTAGAAATATATCAACTAAAATCGGCGGTAGCCCAATGGATAAGGCATTGGACTTGCGATCGAGAGGTCGCAGGTTCGAATCCACCCATTGCACTACTGACGTGAACCCACTCCTGACACAAGCATTCTAGCTTAGCTGGAGGATTAATGAATACTAGTAATTTGAAATCCAAACCGCTAGAAATCTTTAAAATAAAAAAAGGTCCTCACTGCTCCAAAGACATGATAAGTCTATGAAAAACATAAAAGCAAATAGATACCTACATGCATATTACTTCTCCAGGTTCCATACTAAAACGGTAAATTGGGGAAAAGTAGATTATGTCCAGAGAAAACCAAATAATATGCAAAGAAGTTAACAAATACTATTTTTGTATATAGGTATAAAATTTTGTATTACAAGAAACTAGAAATCCTACGAGTTAAATTGAAATGAGGAATTGCAGAAGCCACAGTAACATAAAATTTACACTTCAGATTATTTAATATTCTAGAATAAACAAACCATTGTACGCTTACCGTATTTGATCAAATATTGCACTTTAGTTAGGAAACACAATCAATCTTGTGCACTATGTATTTACTTCGGTTAAGTCGGTAAACATTGTAAACTAGATATTGCCCTCGGCTTCGCTTGCGTTAATGGTAAGGTTATGACAGTAAATTTCTACCACTCGAGACCAGTACTTTTTCTGAATTAAAGGTACTTATGTCCTTTTTTGTACCCCTGCCAACGTGTATGCAAGATATCATAATGATCGATCGAGTAGCTATAGTGTGAATACGTAACAAACAAACTCACATTTGAATTTATAATATTAGTTAGGATTCATATTTTTAATACATCAGCGATATTTTCACTATATTTTCCTCGCAGAAAAATCTTTTACTAAATCTACAAAAACAAAACAAAATGGTATGCATGGTTTTAAAAAATGGGATTAAGATCAGTGGAAAAATCTGCTACTGCACTGTTTATATAGACAGTTCATACGTTATGTTATAAAACAAAACTTGTTTAGCAAGTTAAACTATTTTGCCCAATTCTGTGGTTACGGTTAGACAGCTGGCATGCTCCATTATTGCATATTTGTGCCAGACAATCCAAATTAAACGCCGTATTCCTCTGTTATTGTAGAGAAGCATTATGGACATGGCTTTTTTCGATTTCACCCCGAAAACAAATAATATGCTTCGAGATGTGTTCTATCACGAGTTTACTCAAACTCTGGAGGGGTTTGCAGTGAGCAAAAATAATATATTGTAATATACTGTGTGCGTCTATAAAAAATCGTAAAGAGGTTTTTTGTTCTTTCGTCTCTGTACATCCATAACCACTGAACCAGTTTGGATGTAGTTTTTATTGATGTTGAGAATAACTTTAACTAACATTAAATATTTCATAAATTACATAATTGAAATTAAACTACTTTATACGGACTTTATCGCGTTATTTATTTTAAAACACTAATACATATTTTTTATATTTAAGTCGCATACAAAAGTTTAACTCCACTGTATAACATTCATATAAACGTAAGGCAATATTAAATTAAATAATATTAAAGTGCATTCTTCTTCTTCATACTTAAGAGCTTTGCTCTTGTCGGTAGAGCATATGCCATATTTCTTGATCGGCCAAACCTTGACCTCCTTATTAGACATGATCTTCGCCTTTTCTCTTAGTTGGTCAGTGAATGCGCTGCCGTGTGCATTAGGAAACGTCAATAACACATTCACGTGTAAAAATCATCGACATAGATAGTTTGTAATATACATTTTACTGTTTACTTCACTTTGTTGACAATGGCTTAAATCAACTTGTTTTTGCAGACGAGCCAAATTTTTGGTCCACAAATATTTATGACCTCGAAGTCATGATTAATAGCCAAAGTAGAATCAAGTATTATTTGGTAAGATAAGTTGAACTGTGGGCGAGGAATGTAAAATACCGTACCTAACTGTTTTAGCGTAGGCAGCAGGTCTAGTGGGAAAATTAAAGAACTTTCGTTTCATTCTGCAGAGATGCCGAGTATTGTCAAACTATACGTATTACTTTTTAAAGATACGTATAAATTCGATAAAGTAAAATATTGGATATTTGGATTTGTTACTATTCCAAAGTTTATTTTTTTACGTAACTGCTTTGTCCGTAGTAAGTATATCAATTCATCATTTTGTAGTTTACATTGCAAAACGACCTTGAACTTTCCTGTCAGCCATATCTGAACTTAAACATTACGGTAAATCATATATAATTTATCTAAGTAACATTACCTGAGGGACCTCAAACCATACGCTCCAAGCAAATACGCTCAACGTACTCGCGTTGTCATGCTTTTTATCTGACGCCTAACGCAAGACGTTGCTGCGCAAAATGTATTCGCTTAGAACGTCTGTTTTGTGGCCCTCAGTTTATTTATCAAAATATCATTTAAAAGAATCTGTCTAAGTCCTATTAAGTATATCCATAGGAAAAATATAATTTTTTGCAGCAGTTGCTTCTAAATCTATTGACACGCTTAAGTTAAGCATCTGTTTATGGATTGACGACAATCAAGTGATATTAGATTTGTTAAATGATTTAAAATGTTAGTATCAGTTAACATTGGAAAGTGGTTGCTTTATTAAATAGAGATTTTCGGATATGTATATTATTCAGAAAGGAATTCTGAGCTAAAGTTATAGCTACTGTACTATACAACATGTTACACAAAGGTGTGGACATACCATACACGTGATAAAAATCACGTTAATCTTTTAACAGCCGTGATTAACTTTGGATGACAAGCCAAATTGTACATAGTCATGATCAAATCATCATTAATGAACAGTCATATTTTTGAGTGTTCACGTGTATTTTATTAGTTAAAGTAGCCATAAATAGTTTAATAGTAAAAAACAGTGCAATGTGATGTAAATAATTATAATAACTGTACAGTAACCATGGCTGCTGAAAAGCAACCGAAACCTCGGGAAAAGTATAAACTTAAATATAAATAGTTTTAATAATTTATTTAGCTTAAAAAATAGTAAAGTTTAATAGTATCTAGGAGTAGTGGAACAGTTTCAAAATTATGTACTAAAGTGTAAAATAAACAACGCGATAAAATCCATATATAGTAGTTTAATTTCAATGAATAACATTCGCGTAAACAGAAGACAATATTATATAACTGTACAGTGTTAAAACCACATCTAAACTCAACAATTTTTCTTTTTTTCATAGCTGATATACGGCCAATTTAAGTTTTAAGATGTAACATCAGTAACTGTGCAAAATAGAAAGATATTGGTGACTTTTGGACCTTACTCAACGAAGATACGAACTTGTAACAGGCTTGCCTCCATTACGGAGAACATCAAGGTCGAATCAAAGCTAAGGTAATCTTTTTTTAAAATATAATTATTTATTAAGTACCTATTAGATTTTTAAGCGAGGAGATTATACGCGAAGGCGTCCACGCGTGAAAGCTTACCTAAGCCGATGTAGTCGCCGCATATACTTGTCGACATGTTTAACGGACATGATGACATAGGACGTAATATCATTTTAGAGTCCTATTTTTATATACTAAGACGTTCTGCCTAAAACTGCTGTGTTAATACCAACTTATAGATAATATATGGTGTTGTTCTTTCTAAAAAGATAATACCATATATACATATTTTTGGATAAAAGGAATAATATCAATGTGTAAAAATAGACGAAATCATCAGTAAAGGCATTCCAAATACTTCTTTTGGAGTTCCTCAGGGAAGTATTAGCGGTCCTACACTTTTCCTTATTTACATAAATGATCTGTGTAATTTGTATCTTCGGAACGAGGTTACAATATCATACGCAGATGACACAGTAATACAGTTCACCGCTCAATCACGCATCGAAGCCTATCAGCAAGCTCAAGAAGGTTTCAATACTATCAGTAAATGGTTCTCAAACAATTGTTTAACCCTAAATGGACAAAAAACTAAATATATTATTCACTTATCAATGCGCAACAAAACCACGTCATATTACATAAACAACATTATTGCTCACAATCATAATTGTCTGCTATCTGCTGACACCGCATGCACTTAGCCCACTTTAGAAGCAACCGATTGTATAAAATACTTAGGCATTGCGCTTGATATTAACCTTAATTTTAGCAAAAATATTTATTTATTACGCAATAGAGTACACAAACTAATATATACTTTCAAGAATCTTCGTAGCGTTGCACAATTTAAATTACTAAAACAGGTGTATTTAGCATTATGCCAATCAATCATAACCTATTGTGTAACATTGTGGGGTGGAGCATAGAAAACAATATTATTGCCATTAGAACATGCGCAAAGAGCCATCTTAAAGGTAGCCACATTTCGCCCTTTCATATTCCCTACCTATGAACTATACCAATCCACTAACATTTTAACGGTCCGACAACTATTTATCCTGCACATTGTCCTTAAACAACATACGCTTCTACTTTTTTACCTACATACAAGGGAAGGAAAGACTTGGTTTGTGAAAGTTTCCAAACTAAGCATACTTATATGAAGAGATTTTTCGTATTCTCAGGGCCTTTTTTGTACAATAAACTAAATAAGTTATTAGATATATATATAGCATTAATCATAATCAATGTCACATAGTTTTAACAAAGTACCTAAAACGTTTACGTATTCAGATACAGAGAAATTGCTAGTAGTTGTGAAATAATTTGTTATTGTTTAAGCAATTTTTCATTTATAATTGTTATTGTTTGCAGTACATATTATGTATAAATATTTTATGTAGACCCTTTAAAAAAAATTAATATTAGAAACAGCCTGAAACACAGATCTCTAATCTAGTTCAGGTAATACTATGTAAAAACAGACTTCATAAACAAATCTCTTGTAGTCCAATATTTAAATTATAAATGTTTTCCTTTAGATTAAATATAGTTTTAATGTGAATTTAATACAATAAGTAGCCTGTAATGTGTTTTGTAAAGACTATTATTTATTGAATGAATAATTTTATTATTATTATTATTATTCAATAATTTAAATAATAGAAGATATCTATATCTATGGAAGCTTTCTATGAACATGTATTTGAAACAATGATAAACAAAAAAGACTGCGACAGAAAACGAAATAAGTGGTTAAATTTGTGCTAACTTATATGTTTTCGGCGCGTAACTGTTCAAATTAAATTTAATTTATCAGATTTGAAACTTATCTCGTTCATTGAATTGTGATTGCCCACGTCTCCTTAGAAAACGTGGGTAATCACAACAGATAACAACGAATCAAACTTTAAATTAATAAAAGTTCCAAGTATTCCGCTCAGATTAATCCAATTTGACGTTTTTCCATAGACTGACAAGTTATGGTTTCATTTCAAATAATCGAAAGTGCTCAATCATCATAACAAACGTCCTCAAAGTTTTTTTTCTTTAATCAAGCTAACTTTATACGAATTTAATCGCTTTGTTTATTTTTTATAAAACACTATTATTACATAATTTTGAAACTTTAAACTACTATTGTTAAACACTTTTACTAGTTACTGTTAACTTCAATTTAAGCTATTATTTAATTTATAAATTTTATACTTTCCCTGACGTTGCGGTTGCTTTTCAGCAGCCATGGTCACGGGGAGACTAAGATGGTAGTTGTCTCAATGTTCCAGTGTAGTTATTTCAAAGTACCCGAACATAATTTAATCATTGGTATTTCTATTTACGCAGAATGAGCTCAAAGTATCATGAAGTCTAGCTGTCGTTTGCTTCTTCTTGGGTTTGACTATTTGATTTACTGGATCCCAAGCAGGTGGTACATTCCAACCATCTTCTCTATTGAAATTAGGATGGTTTTTGATTTCAATAGCCTCGCCAAGCGTCCATGGTAGGAATCGGTGTTCTTTAACGAGAATCTGTGGTTTGTCAAATCTCAGGTAGTGGTTGGTCCCCTGTTGCACATGTTCACACACAGCAGCCTTCAACGAGCGTTGGTGTTTTACATCAGCTATTATTATTTTATGCGGGTGCCTATACTTCTCTTGGTTTGAACAATGTATGAGAGTCCGCAGTCACAATCTACTTTATAGACAGGGGTCTTTTAGGGACCAGGGACCAGGGACCAGGGACCAGGGACAGGGACCTTTACAAGATGCAGGGGCATCTTGTAAAGGTAGTTGGCATTTGACAGATGGTAAAAATTGACTTATCTTCGTTGGCGGCTTGAAGTATGTGTTGATTGAAGCTCGCTTCAAGATGTAGCCAATCTTGTCAGTGACACCCCTTACATAAAGCAGTATAGCAGGCTGGCGCTTGACTGTGGCTGGCTTTTCTCGGGATCTGTGACAGCGGCGCGGTCGTTAGAACTTGTTGTCTTGCAGTACTACCTTGACATGTTGAAGCTCGGCATCCAGGTGTTTTTTGTCACAGATCCCGTTGGCTCTCTAGCTAGCTAACTGTTTAGGATGGTGGCGAGATTCACTGTTTAAGTACCTATTTGTATGGGTATTTTTCCTATACACAGTGTGGCTCAAAGTATGATCAGGATTCCCGATGACAAGTACATATAAGAAAGCTAATGATTTATTTGCCCCTAATTCCATAGTAAATTGGATGTTCTTATTAATGGCATTAAGATGATCTAAGAATACACTTATACTATCTGTTGGTAAAATTGTAAAAGTATCATCTACATACCTCTTATAAATCCTGGGTGTGATGGGGGCAGCCTAGAGCCTCGAAGTCCTCCATAAATATGTCGCCAACAACAAGCAATACTGGGGAGCTGATTGCCACACCATCGACCTGTATGTAGAATTTATTTTCCCGCAACAGATAGCCAATTAAGCAACGCTTATGTAGTTCTGCATATTCCATTCATTATAACATTCGCGTAAACATAAGACAATATTATGTCCTCAAAATTTTGTACGAAACGTTGTTAAACTTAGGACAAAAGCAAGGACGTAAAATAAAGAATTGGGAAGTTTTAATTGAATAGGGTGGCACTTTCCCAGTTGGGCTGCCGGCTGCTTCAGGGTTAAGTGCCAATGTGCTACTTTAAAAAATGACGCGAGCTAAAAAAATAACAAAATTGTGTCAATTGGTTACAAAACGTATTATTAATAACAACATTTATTTTACAATAACTTTTAAACTTTTGCGTTGCATGATAAATATATAATATGTAACGGGTATTAACGCGATCATGCATAATGTTTACCTTTTTTATGTTTGACGTTTCGACCAGGTTACACCGGCCGTGGTCCAGTCAGCTTGTGACCACGGCCGGTGTAACCTGGTCGAAACGAATATAATGTTAATGCAGTGAATATTTTAGTACAAAATACAAAATCCTTTAAGTAAAAAGTTATTCAAGCCATTTTAAACTAGGTACCTAATTTGTTAGGTTGATTATCTAAGTAAGCTACTCGTTGCAGTGCTTTTGTTCTCCTGGCTCAAAGCAACAGCTTTATTACTTACAGCTGATGTAAATCACTTCGTCGTTTATTCCTACAATATTATGATTGCCTGGTACAATCTTATGTAGAAGTTTGTTTCAAGTAAGTAATATAATCAACACTAATATTACATACATATGTATGAATGTGATTGTGAAAGTGGATTATATGTATGTTTCGTTACATTTGCGAGAGGTAGAAATAGCATGATTCATACGACCCAAATTTCGGACGAAAAGTTACATACTTACTTACTTAACCCATTGGCGTATTATGAGTGTTTAGGCATGCAATCGATGGTTAAGCATGTAGGTATTTTATTTTTATAACAAACTCTACAAATAGAGCTGTTTTAGGTTCTGCGCAATAGAGTCCAAGACCAATAATTATTATGCACATTGATAGATTCTATGCTTCTACTGAGCATTTCCAGCAGCAGTACGGAGCAAGATAACTTAAAACTAAAAGACCTACGTTTAACTGATTTACACATTAGTTACAATAAAAAATTCTATGTGACTTTCTGTTGTTTATAATAAATATTGGTTCTAAAAGTTGCGACTAATATATCAGCGTCAGCTCAGCGACGCTGTATCGCCTGAGCTGAATCCGTTTCGAATCGAAATTAAAGTACTTTATATAATTTTATCGCTGTTAATTCTTAAAACACTACAATCTATTTCGGAGAAAACACTTGTAATCTTGGCTAATAAAAGTAGTCGTAACATCGAGCGAAGCGTTAACATAAGGTTTATTCCTAATAAATATCTTGTTAAATATCTTGGTGTTTATATAGATAGTTCTTTAAGCTGGAAGCCCCATATCAATAAGCTCATAAGTAGGGTTCGAAAGTGTATGTTAATTTTTTAAAAACTGAGGTGTTCTGCGGATTCCCAGACTATTAAAACTGTTTATTTTGCATTGTGTCAATCCATCATCAGTTACTGCATTGTCGTATGGGGTGGTGCACCTAAAACCTCCCTTCTCTCTTTGGAGCGAGCACAAAGAGCTGTCCTCAAAGTCATGACCTCAAAGCCTTTCCGATACCCTACGTCGGCTCTCTACAGTGAGTGTCAAGTTCTGACGGTAAAACAGCTCTTTGTTCTTAGTACCATCCTCCGTAAGCATCCGACCGCATTACCGCATGACTCAAAAATTATCAACAAACGCAGATACTTTAATGTATGTCCAGCACAACAAAAATGCAGAACGAATCTTGCACAGCGTAACTATACTTACTTATCTAATAATCTGTACAATAAGATTAATAAGGTATGTGCCATTGCGCCTATGTGTCGCAAAAATTGTAAAGCCACTGTGTTTAAATGGTTGTTGGCACTGGATTATAGAGAGACAGAGGATTTATTACGATGTGGATCATAAGACTGGACCTATAAATTACGCACGCCCGTACATGCACACGCACACGCAAGCGCGCGCGCGCGCACGAACACACACACACACACACACACACACACACACACACACACGCACACGAGGCTACAGTAGTAAAATAAAAATGTCTGCAACTAAGTAGTAGTTTTAAATTTTAATATTTCATATTTTTATTTTATTTTTGTTTGTCTATTCTTTAAGTATATTTTTCTTAATTAACACTGTGTTCGTCTTACGAGTACTACTCACGTAATTGTTTATAGTGTGCGCGAGAACGCTGGTACCCTAAACACAAGTTGAATCTTATTCTGGGTACCAGAGTTTATCGTAAATACTAAATATCGTGTTTGTGACGCTGTTATGTATTTTTGTGCCAAGTTAAGAAAAAAATAAATTTTATTATTATATTATTTATTATTATTCCTTTAAAAGTAGTATTGTTGAAATGAACAGATTTGGCGTCTCGTTATTTGACGTCTTAATGCAAGCCACACCAAAAATGCGTGTAGCTTTCGCGTAGGGGACTTGCATACGCCAGACGAGCAATAGCATACTATTTCACGTTGCAATTTCTTGTTTTAAAATAAATCATGTGTATGTTTTAACAAAACAACCGCGACATGTAAGTGTCAGACAATTTATGTATGGCATGCGCTTAACAGATGGCAATGTTCGTAGTCACCCGTTGTTGCTAAATGATCAAGCCTACAGTCTACGTCACCAAGATTACATCTATTCAACGCTGCGCTTAGGACTGGACTTCTTGTCATCTGGAGGATACTCCAGGTGAGAGACAAGAGAGCTATTTATATGAGAGTGATGAATAAATGTAAGCTTGAAGACGTAGACTATGCTGAATGATAAAAATGCTCAAAATTTCAGAATAAGGCAAGATGATGGAAATGTATTTCCAGTAAATAATATTAAATCCAATGTATTAACTTTAATGTCACTTGGCTGTCACGATGCTAAATATATAAGTTTACCAAAGCAGATAGCAGCCTAGTGCCAAAATATAATTAAATATGTATATTCTGAATCGAACATTCAAACATCAAACAGGGACACGAGCGAGTTTTTGGGCTTATTCAAAGGTATCGCCACTATTTTCGCGCTGAGCGGAAGTTTGTCGATAAGCGTTTAACGAGCTATTACCAAGTCGTAATCGAGATCCCTTAGCAGATACACTAGCGCTAATGAGCTGTTTAGGAGATGCTATTACGTTGCGTTGAGGACTGCTAGACGTCGTAACAAGGAGGTGAAACGGTGCCAACGCCGAGCATATGTCTGCGATAAACTTAAATCTACACATAAAAGTTATACACGTTGTGTCTGCAATTTAAGTCCCTGTTTATTTGTGAACATGTTTTTTACAGCATTGAATAAACTTAATATATAAAACAGTAATGCGGTAAATAAAAACATACATACATTTGTGGGTAATTTGCTATTTGTTAGTATATTATTTCAGCCACACATTGCAGTAAAAATTGCCTGCTTAGAATCCCCTTTTATCTATTAACTAATAACATATGAATATACTAGCTTTCGAAGGAGGCTTCGCATGGGAGTACCTAGTATTTTTTCTGGATGAAAGGTACCATATGCCTTTTTCAGTACCTCTGACTATGTTTATACCAAAATCCATCACGATCGGTGGATTAGTTGATGCGTGAAGGGTAACAAACAAAATAACTAACTGACATTTGCATTTATAATGTTAGTTAGGATATGTGTAAAAAGTTTGGTTATATTTGAACATTGTAACGTAAATCAGATGTTCTGTTACAATATTTTAATATGACCAAACCATTTTCAATAAGATTTACAACACGTAACGGAAAGCTTTTCTATTGTTTATTGTATAACAAATACATATTTCGTTCAGCAAAGCTTTTCAGCCAGTGTGGTTTCGTATTTTACAAAACCGTATCTTTGTCATTACGGGATGTCTTTATTTATTTTATCTGTAGTTGAGCTGATTTGGTTTGCTAAAATTACCAGACATTGCGTTAATATTTAGATTCGTGTAGAAATATTGCAACGGGAATAACCACGGTAATATTATAAAACAAACGTTTGTTTATGTTTGTTTCTGACTCATATTTACGGTGGATTCCGTATGATAAAAATACAAACAATCTTGATATAAGACACGGCAGGAAACAGATAGACAGATAACTGTATGTTTGTTTATACATCTGCCGGTATTTTCCAGATATTAACTACCTATAGGTATAGGTAGTAAATATTAGAAAAATACATATGTATACTTGTAATACAGAATAATTTTTAAATTGGCTTAATACTTTATTATTGTAAATAATGTTTGGGCGTTGACAATGTAAAAAATACAACATCACATAATATGTCTTTTCTTGGCGATGAATCACTGAAATATAAATTTAGATTGTTTTATGTATATAGCTATATTCTTTAACTAGCAACTTTAATGGAATCAAAGTTGTTTGAATTTATTACTATATATATTAATTACTATTTTTATATAACCGCCCTCTATTCAGGTTAAATTAAAGATTCGTAACGGGTACAAAAAACAGTTACTCGTGATTGGACAATTTTGTATCCGTTTCAACAAAAACAATATTTTTATATGCTCAGAATCTAATAAACACATTAAATATATCATCATAGAGTGTTATCAGAATTTGAACAGTTCAAACTAGGGTAGGTACTAGTTAAATGGTCGAATGTTGCCAGTCTGATCCGCTCACTGAACAAAAATGTAGGATACATTTTAAGAGTAAAATCTCCGTAACGTACCTATAGATAAACTAGACTACTAGGCTTTGCATGGGACGTACAAAACTTTAACAAATCTTACAGGTAAACCATCCTTGTGAATCACTCTGTCTATTGGTGAAAACCGCATGAAAATCCGTTCCGTAGTTTTTGAGTTAATCGCGAATAGACAGACAGACGCGGCGAGGGACTTTGTTTCATAATATGTAGTGATAATTCAAAGATTCTAATTAGTGCTCTTTGTATTCGTCGTTTTAGTAATTGTAAATACAAAAAATACATCCCTAGTGCGAGCATCGTCGTTATTTAAGATATAATTATATAATATGCCTATACTATTTAAAAAACAAATCCTAACCCAGCTTTACATCGATTTATTTACAGCCTATTAATCTGACTTAATTGAGATTAGCCATTGATATTTCAGACGTCAACATTATATCGCCCGGGCACGCCACGATCGTGGCGGTAAGTCCCGTGTTTGAGGAGTGGCTGGAGAGGCGGCATGGCGCCCTCACCTTCCGGCTGACACAGGTAATGACTGGCCACGGTTGTTTTGGCCAGTTCCTGTTTCGTATACGCCGGCAAGAGACGCCCGGTTATCACCACTGCGGCGACTGCCGCGACGTTGTAGAGGCGCTGCACACTTTGGCGGTTTGCCCCGCCTGGGCATCGCAGCGCCGTGAGATGATCGCGGCAGTCGGTATGGTTGCCCTCTCGCTCCCGGCCGTAGTTCAGTCTATGGTCCGGAGTGAGAGGTCGTGGAACGCCGTCGCCTCGTTTTGTGAGGAAGTCATTTCCATCAAGGAGGCGGCGGAGCGGGAGAGGGAGCGTTTAAACCCTCTTCCCAGCCATCCCAGAACCGGGCGCCGGAGGGCGCCGGAGGGCGCGAGATGACCTCCAGCCACCCTGAGGATTGACCTGGGGGTGGTGGGCTTTGTGGGCCTGCCCGCCAACCGTTCAGCACCAGGTCCGAGAGGTTTCCCTCGGCGGGGTCGCGACCGCATGCGCAAGTGATTCGCGCGGCCCCGTCGATAGTGGTTTTGTCGAGGAACACCGTGGTAGGTTTAGTCGGTATTCCGAGAGGTACATTATTCTAATTCCATCTTTCTTTTACCCCGGCGAGTCCGACATAACCCCTCCGCCCGTCCCCGCGGAGGGTTATGCGTCATGCATTCCGCCACGTAAAAAAAAAAACGACGTCAACATTATAATTAGACATAGAATCAATTAACTTTATATAGCGTTAATGATATCTAATTAAAAAGATTCACAGTATATAAGTTAAGCTGGATCAAATTTAATGAACTCCGTGCTTATATACTTAATCTTCCGAATGTAATGTAAATTAATTACCCTGACACATTACACAGAGTACGGAGACTTTGTATGCTGAAAACACGGATAGATTAGATACAGAGCATTCAAAAGGCATACCACTGTCTTATATATGCGCGATTGCTGTTCATATGTAGGACTTCATTGACTAAACTCACGCAATGGGACTACATGTTAATAGTAATTTTACTAAAGGTTGATATTTCAATCATCAGATAACTTTTAGTTGAGAAATAAATATGGCGCTTTGACATATTTTCTATATAAAACTGTCAAAATGTCAAACATATTCCCCAAAAAAAATTTTTTGTCGATTGAAAAGTCGGCCCTAAGTATCTTATTCAGTTATTGGAATCACGAAAACCAACTATTAGGACGTTGTAGGAAAAGGCAGGCAAGGTCGTTAGTTATAGAATTTTTGGCTTAGATTAAAATGAAGTAAGAAAATTGTCAAAAGTAGGTAGGCATTAACATATTTTAAAATCAAAATTAAACTATTTTATATGAATTATACTATTAAACTACTACTACTATTAAACAATTTAAAATATTAAATACCTTTAAGAAACTTGTGATTATTACCAGTGCAACTTAGAGACTTCCAGAAAGGTATGAAAACATCGAACATAATCGCATTTTTTTTTTATATAACTTAGTTCATTCAAACCAGCATACGGCCCCACCTGATGGTAAGTGGTCACCGTAGCCTATGGACGCCTGTAACACCAGAGGCATTACTTGCGCGTTGCTGACCCTTTAGGAAAGGAAGTGGGAAGGAGAAGGAGCGGGAAGGGGCTAAGAGGGTGATTGGGCCTCCGGAACTCTCACTCACCGGACGAAACACAACAGTAGGAATACTGCTATTTCACGTCGATATTCTGTGAGAGGGTAGTCCTTCCCCGGTCGAGCTGGGCTCTACTTAATACCCGTTTTGTTTTATATAAATCATGCAAGCCTGAAAGTATAAAAGTGGTAGTCGTCCTTTTTTGCTTTATTCTATATTCAGTAGCAAAAGTGGCAATTTTAATGAAACCTTATTCGTTGAACAGACTTTTCGACCTCTGCAGCTGTATTACAATATAGCTGACAAGTCGTAATATAAGAAATATTAAGGAACGAATTTCTGTCCGCATTTACGCTCGCGTGAATTCCACGGGCAGGCATACCAAATTAAAAAATAATAGCCTAAATGTTAATTCAGGTCAAGGCCAATTCTATGCCAATATTCATCCAAATTCGTTCAACGATTTAAGTGTGATTAAGTAACAAACATACAAATATCCGAACAAATCTTCACAGTTAAATTAATCCTGTGTTGCAAGGAACTTTACAAATATTCAACATATTTTTGTTCCGTGTGGGGATCGAATCCACAACCCTCGGCGTAGATGCAGTGGCGAGGCGACCACTTCAACTGCTGATAACCATGTTGACTCTATGCTTACGAATGAGTAACTTGTGAATGCTATACTAAAGAATTGTACTCGCAATCATAAAAGGTACTCACATTTATAAACGACTTAATAAACTGTAAATTATGCGACGAGGTTTAATGCAAACTATTTTATCTGCAACAACTTCGTACGCCACTAAAATGTTATAATCCTTTAATTACCGTTGCTTATCTATGTAATTATCTGGGTCAAAGACTTTTTCTACCAATGCAGAGTTTCAAATAAACGCAATGTAGTTTGTGTAAAATATGTAATTAGGTTACGTTTATATGTTTAATTATATTTGAGACAGGATTTTGCCCGCGTGAATGCAGATCATGTCAATTTTATATCCCTTTCAGCAACAGTACTTTTTTTTTCTGAATGAAAGATACTCTATGTCGTTTTTTGTACCTGAAAACGTGTATACGAAATTTTATGATAATCGGTTAAGTATGTAGTTAAGACGTGAAAGCGTCACAAACAAACAATCATTTACAATATTAATTAGGATGTTTTAGTATAGTGAGGATTTTGTCTCCGTGGCGCAGCAGTAGGGTTTAAAAAAAACTGTATTTCTGTGTTTTGACAGTTTTTTGTAGCAATAAACCTGCCTATTACGTGGGTCCTACAAAAAATAGTTGACGAACACATTTCTTCAACAAGTTTTGAAGGTCCCAGCCACAGGTGTACCTAATACAACTGTGCCTACCTCTTTTGGAATATCATAGGCGTGATTTAATCAAAGCCTCTGTAAGCGAAATTGGTCCCTATATAATATATCACAGGCATATCATTGAATAAATATAAATAAAACAAATAGAAATTAATTGTTTTAAATAATTTTTCATTAGTTTTACTTTTGCATGCAAATAATATCAGTCCTGTATATAAACTATTTTATTGCTGGGCACGTGTCCCTTGTCATTATGAAGAGGGCAAGGCCACGCTGGCCCAGCGCGGGTTGGCAGATTTTACTACAAGCTGGTTTCCTCACGATGTTTTCCTTTAGCGCGAGCCATAATTAACTATTTAATGCGCACATAACTTCGAAAAGTCGATGTATCTATGTCCTAACCTATTTTTATTACATAGGATTGCATCACTCCTGCTTAAATAAACTAACATGATGCAATGCTATGTATCAAAATAAAGATTGGATCAACCTTTCAGTCAGACCGATGTGTTTTATACAAGCATATCTCTATACAACATGTAACAATAAGTGTGGTTATGGTTTTAGGAGTTTTAGTGGACTCTGTGAATAATCACAGAGGCTATAAAGCCTCTTCAAAAAATGCCAGTTCTCTATTGACGTATGCACAGGGAAAATGAAGGAACAACGCTTTTCACACGTTCATTTCAAAGTTTACACATTCGCGTCAACCCAAGACATTGTTTCGAGAAATTCAACATGGAATTTTACTTTGACGGTCCTGCAGGCACAAATATTTACATTCATATCATCAGCAGCCATGGTCATGGAGAGACTAAGATGGTAGTTGTCTCAATGTTCCAGTGTAGTTATTTCAAAGTACCCGAACATAATTCAAATATTGGTGTTTCTATTTACGCAGAATGAGCTCAAAGTATTATGAAGTCTAGCTGTGGTTTGCTTCTTCTTAGGTTTGACTATTTGAATTACTGGATCCCAAGTTGGTGGTACATTCCAACCATATTCTCTATTAAAATTAGGATGTTTTTTGATTTCAATAGCCTCGCGAAGCATCCTTGGTAAGAATCGGTGTTCTTTAGCGAGAATCTGACGTCACACGCCTCACGATGTTCTGCCATTTCTTCCGGTTAGCGGCATGTCTTGTACACTCCTGCAATAGATCGCCCACGTCTGACTTAACTTGGTCAGTCCATCTCTTGGGTGATTTTCCGCACGTTCTCCTGCCTTCCACCTTGCCTTGAACGACCAGACGCTCTATAGAGTCAGTATTGTCCCTTGACACGTGCCCAAAGAATCTAAGAATACGCGTCTGAACAGTTACTGATAGACGCTGCTTGATGCCAAGTTCTTTCAATATGGAGATATTTGATCGGAACTCCTTCCAAGATATCCCAAGCATCTTCCTCCAGCACCACATTTCGAGAGCATCTATCTTCTTCTTCTCTAATTCCCGTAACGTCCATATTTCTGCATCATAGAGGAACACAGGGAACATTAATGCCCGAACGAGGCGAATTTTCCTGGCTTTAGTGATGTGCTGACTTTTCCACACGTTCTTAAGTTTTTCCATTGCAGATCTTGTAATAGCCATGCGCCGCTATATTTCGTCAATACAGCCACCGCCATTAAAAATTAGAGCCCCGAGATAGATATAAGATTGTACAAATTCACAGTTCGCAACCTTAGTGATTTGTCATGAATTGTGATTGATGCGGTTGACGATCATGATCTTGGTTATCCCTCTTGGTGGCCCTCCTATTTATCTTTAGGCCAAACTGCAGGCTTACTTGCTCTATTTTGGTTAGCAAATACTCCATATGGCTAATGCTTCATGTCGTCTGCATAGCGGGAGTTCGATATTGTTCGCCCTCCTATTTTGATACCGTCTGTCCAGTCCTCAAGAATAATCAGCATTATTATCTCCATATAGATGTTAAATAGGAGTGCGGATATGATACATCCTTGGCGAACTCCTGCACTTGGGTGGAAACTACTGGACAATATGTTGTCTGTCCTCACTGAAGCTGTCCCATCTTCGTAAAGGCACCTCAATAGGTGTACAAGGTGCTTGGGTGCACCCGTTTCGAGAAGGGTCCTCCATAGTATTGGCCATTTCACTAAGTCGAAAGCTTTCGAAAAATCAACAAAGCATATGTATGTCTGCTTGTTGAATTCACGTGTTTTTACGATCATTTAACGCACTATTAAAATTTGTTCTCGGGTACCCTTCCCTTTCACAAAGCCTGCCTGTTCTGGGAAAATTCTCTCGACAAGAAGCTCTTGAGTCGCTCATTCAAAATATGCAGTAATATCTTGCTGGCATGAGATATAAGTGCGATCAGTCGGTAATTAGAGCACTTTTTAGTGGAACCCATTTTATGAAGTGGAACGAAGATAGTATGAACCCATTTCTTCGGCCAAGTACCATTGCGCCATATTTTGTTACAGAGTATGAAACATCGATACTCCCTCTTCACCAATAAGCCTTATAGTCTCAATAGGAATGGCATCCTTGCCTGTGGATTTTCCGATCTTGAGATGAAAAATGGCTGCTCTAACTTCGTCTTGAAGTATTTCCGGCTCAATTATATCGTTGTTAGGTTCTGTAGGAGCGAAGTCTTCAGCTTGAGGATCTTGTTATAAAGATTGACAGTAATCTATCCCGACTTCGGTGATGTCTTCGAGTTTGGTTATCATTTTCCTGTGACTTTTCTTAACTGCCAAGGTTTTGTTTGACAGAGACTTGTTGATGGAGCGTATTTCGTGATGCAGATCTCTAGCTTTATGCTTGTCCGCATGCCTCTCTATATCCTCGCATATACCACGTCAGTGGTTATATCGGTCTCTTCTGCAAGCGGCTTGAATCTGTGCAGACAATATGTTCAGAGATTTGAAATATGTGCCCTTTGACTTCAACATTCGTCTCTCTTCTACTAGAACAAGAGTACTGTCACTCAACCAGTGTTGCCTTTTTTAAACCTCAGCGTTTGGCTTAGACTCTTTGGCTGCTTTTGTAATCAGGTTCTTAGGTCGATCCCATAACATGTCCGGCGTCTCTGTTTCTAGATCAGCAGTTGCCCAATCGTTCCAATTTTTCTGGATAACATCTATATACTTTGTGAAGTCTTTTACTACGATCTTCGTTTGTTTGTCGAGTTTCCTAGCTGCTTTCAGTTTCAGACGAATAATGGAGACCAACAATTGGTGATTCAATCAATAGTCCGCTTCAGGTACAGTACGAGTGTTGCTAAGTTTCTCCAGCGAGATCTGACAAGAATGTAGTCGATCTGATTACGACACTTCCCATCTGGTGATATCCAAGCGTACAACCTACGTGGATGGTGTTTAAATAGGCTAGTCGTAATCATTAAGTCGTTTTCAACAGCAAATTGTATCAAACGCTCGCCTCTCTCGTTACGTTGTCCAAGTCCATACTTACTAACGCAATGGCTGATTTGGTTCGAGTTCATACCTATTTTGGCGTTGAAAACACCTATGATCATGAGCATTTCTCTTGTGGGAAATTTCAAGATGGTGGTGTTTAAGTATTGGTAAAAGTCCTCAATTACCTCATCGGTTGCTGCACTTGTCGGTGCGTAAACTTACACGATGTTGATATTTGTCGGGGTCGCCTTCAGCTTGATACTCAGAACTCGATCGTCTATAGGTTCATAACTCAACACGCAATTCTGTAAGTACTTTGGTATTACAACAGCAACTCCATTTATACTGGCGTTCTCATTTCCAGAAAATTAAATGGTATTATTTTCGGTAAGGAAATGTCCGTTATCTTTCCAGTGCGTTTCACTAAGGTCGCAAAAGCTTAGTTCACATTTAGCTATTTCATTCAGCAAAGTCTCCAGCTTCCCTGGTATAAGCAATCCACGAACATTCCAAATCTTTTCTTCTTAATCTTTTGGTCATGTCGTAGTTTTAAAGGCATTCCAGTAGCTATGTTTCCATGGGGAGCCTGGTTTCCTACTCCATCGTGGCCGGTAATCCATTTCCCACCGTCTGCCCCGGACGCAGAACGGCGCCACGTCACAACTCGGTTCGCATGGCAATCGTGACCTCTTCTTTCTATCTTTCATGATGACTATCTTAGAACAGTAGTTGCAGTGGTGTCCCCTTGCCTTCTGCACCAGACATTTTAGAAATTATTTATATTCCTAGGTTGCCGTAGCCTCATCTAGCCAGTTGCCTGGTTAGGTTTATGGATATACCGCCATGGTTCGATCGCTAGAGCCTCGTTAGTTGTCCAGCAGGGAGCACCGCGAACAGGTTAGGTTGACACTTGGGGCCGACTAAGCTTTTATTCATTCTCCCCCTTGCACCCTTAAAGCCTAAATTCCTTCATATAAAACTATACCACATTTTTCAAGTGTGATGCAATATTATATACCTTACTACCCTTTTTTCCACAGTCTTACTCGTGAACAGTACCTTTTTACAATGGATAACCTTATGTCTTTTTCTGTACCCTAGGCAACGTGCGTGCAAAATTTCATGATGATCGGTCGAGTAGTTAAGACCTGAAAGCGTAACAAGCAAACGAACTCACATTCGCATTTATAATTTTAGTTAGGATAATAATTATATTTATACTACTTTGATAAATAACTAGTACATCAAATACTGAACTACATTATAATAATTACTATGCTGAAACACTTTGTCAATGTATTGCCCTTGTCTAGTCCTTTTGAAGTAAAATTAAAAGCAATTTTTATCCAATGCCTAAAGATTTTTATTAAATTGGATGCCGAACTCGATTTCCAAGCAATGATAATATAATTCATCCGAAACTTGATTTATGTACATCAAGTGGCTTTTGAAGCTAAGTCCTAAGGATAAATGAACACTAGATTTATATTGCCAGCCTCTTGTGTTTGTGCACGTAGAACATCAAATCAATTATTTTTACCTGGGCCAGGGTGAGCTCAATACAAATCCATTTTCGCCCGCAAAGTAATGACGACTTACTTTGAATAAGTTGTAAAATTGCTAGACTTTGACAAACGTTATTAAATAAGTATTATATTTTGGAAAATTGTTAATTTGATTTTATTTCATATTTAATAGACAGACTTAGCCTATTTTAATAGTACTATTTGACATATGACACTGAAATTAATTAGCCATGTAGTTTATAGGTAGGAGACATAAGCTCAAAACGGATTTTTAGTTCTACTCCTAAGGAGGTATAACGGGGATTCCAAATTAGTGGCAGTAAAAATTTTAAATGGACATCGTGATTCATAATTTCGTATAGTACTTTCAGAAACAAATAAGCCAATAGTGACCTCGCAATTACCCGAAATTCAACACCTTAAAGGGCACTTGAAAAAAAAGTAACCTAAACCCCCTGTAAAAGTAACCTAAAAATGAATATGGGTGTTGTAAACGTGGGTAAAACTGCGAGGAACACGCAGTAACATTAGTTAGTATAGATTTGTTACTGTCTAAACTTAAGATAAATAGTAAAATACAAGAGAGTAGTGGTGAGAACATCGATTTGAGTAAGCTTAGTTTTTGTCTCGTTCTCAATTTTTACTATTTTTTTTCTGTGGGTTTAAAGCTTCATCTGGCCGCTATGCTCATCTAGGTATAGCTTTGGAAACATTTTTTATATAATCTTGGCATTTACTGCCACTGCTCTTGATGGCGCTACTTTTCGTGGGTCCATATTCTACCCATTGTACTACCGATAAAACCCACTACTAACAAGCCCATTAGCTCAGCTGGGGAGATTACAATAATATTATTAATTTGTAGCCCAAATTACTTTAAAATAATATAACTATCAATTTACACTAATAGAAATAAACCAAAGATTTAATAAATATTACTGTAAATTTACTATCTTTTTAAGATAATATTGCTTCAAAATAACGTTTTAACATAAATAATAATAATATTTTATCACACGCAACACCGTCTAGCCTAAACTAAGCAGATAAATAAACCAAAGATATAATATATACTTACTACCGTATAAACAGACAAGAACGAAATAAGACACATGTATGAACATTGATTATAAATAAATGCAAGTGTCTAGCTAGTCTTTAGATTGCCGTGAAGCAACATTTTGCAATTATTGTTACATATTCATAATATGGTTGGTTAACAACATTTACTATTTCCATTGTTGCTCAGTAAGAATGGTTTTACCAAGACATTCTCCGTAACAGCACGCGAAAAGGCTTGCCCCAATAAATAAACCAAAGACTTAATACTGACTACCGTATAAACAGACAAGAACAAAATAAGACACACGTATGAACGTTGATTATATATGAATAAATGCATGTGACTTGATATTTTTAGATTGCCGTGAAGCTACATTAGCAATTTTTGTTACTGATTCATAATTTGGTAGGGTATTATCCTTTCAGAAAATAGGTGGCGAAATGTGTGTATAATAACGTACTACTATCTCTAAAGGAACAGGCGTGACGTATGTAATTCAGCTGTATGTTTGAGGCCAATTAGCTAAGATAGATTATCTAGATTAGGTTAAACTAGCTGAAACATGGCGAAAGAATTAGACATTGATGCTGCATGCAAGAGCCTAAAGTAACTATTTAAGACTGCGCCGAGCGTAAGACAGATAATGACAGAGCTCGTGCGGCGCATATTCAAATCGTCGCGCAGCCGCCATAGTAAAATTGTATGGAGGATTTGAAGAGCTTTTTTTATAAATATGTATCTTTATTGTCAACCAATAACTTAAATATTTGGGACGGCCAAATTGTAATATAACTACTTATGTTTCGTTTAAGCTTTAAAATAGGATAGATTTCTACTGTTATAATCTAAAAATCACGTAACAAGAGCTTACGTTTTTGCATTTCTCGTGCAATTTTACGTAATTTTGTAGGCGAAAATATTAATTATTATATATTTTTTACACGGAGTAATTGTAAACATTCATTGTTATGGAAAATGTTTGTTTTATATTTGTATTAAACAAAAAGGGTTGATTTTATACACTTAACTGTGACCGCCTGTTTTGGCACATTTCGCTCGGCGCAGTCTTAAAGTGTATTTTATTGACGTCCATACTAACAAACTGATGTTACATATTTATTAAGTTTAAAGCGATTACAATAACACTTTAATAAGAATAACATGAACTTAGAAAAGCGTACAGAACATTACTTTATACGTTTTATAGGAAAACGTGAGGGATGGTATAGGCTTAGGACAGATACTACAGTTGCAATCCTTAAAAAAAATACCAGTATTCTTTAAGACTCTCGAGATAACAGTTTTTTAAATGCTTAAACCTTTACTTGAAACTGTAATTTCACCTAAATGCTATTCCAAACTTATGCGTTTTGGCTTGCGTGCTATAGATAAGTCATATATTGTGTTAAAGTTTAATTCTCAAGAGCAGCACGATGTCTGGATATCGACTTCGTTGTCGGCATTAGACATGTCGATATGACGGTATACTACATCTTATTCTACACCTTCGAAGATACAAACGTGCGTCTGTGTTCTTTAATATGACACAGTTTTTTTCTAAACCTTTCATTTTATTACTATATTGGTATCAATCTTTGTCTAAATCCAAAAACGTACCCTGAATGTATTGTAATGTCTCAAAAAGAACATAAATAATAACCAACCAAGGTGAAACATAAGTTTTACAAATAGATCAAAAGAGCTTTTTACTGTGAATGTGTTGTTTTACGACCAAAGACGTAATTACCATTTTTATTTGAACGTTCTTTTATGTTATCGGCGCCATCTATTTAGGACGTTATTTTACCATTATTTATAAGCTTTTATTTTAACTACTTAGTTATTTCGTAATATCAACTGCTGAGCATATGCCCTTAAAGATTCATGCTGCGCTGTTTGTATCCAACAGCTACCTATCTCTTCACGACGCCAACCAAGGAACCATACAATCAATAATTCAATATTGACAATTCATCAAAGTTGTTATCTTTTAACTAGATGGTGTTGTACCCATTGCCTGGATAGCGATATAGTTTTGTTACCGCTGCTAATATAAATGGTCAAGAAACTTTGTACTTCACACTTCCAATAAACGTACCTATTTGTCAAACTATCCAGCAAACAGTAGTTTCTTTTAGTATAAATACTTACTAGTGTTTACAACAAGTTAAATGCTAAGTGCAATGTCTGCCGGCTTCTTTCTTCTTTGATGTGTTTGACTGTTTTTTATCTAATTTGGGCACGCTGTCCGTCTAGTTTATATAGATATAATTAAAATGATCCATGAATCATCAAGATCTACGGCCTCGATGGCGTGCCACGTCTGAGGTCGCGGGTTCGATTCCTGCACAAGTCAAACATTTGTGTGCATGAACATGGATGTTTTTCTTGGTCTGGGTGTTTCTATGTATAATATGTGTGTATTTACAACAAAAAAAGTATATATGTATGTTTATCCATTGTCTAGTACCCATAGTACAAGCTCTGCTTAGTTTGGGCTAGATGGTGTTATGTGTTTGTGATAGAATATTATTATTATTATTATATTACATATATCTTACGTCCCATATTGAACATTTTAGTTGGATGTCCCTAAGAACCGCGTTTATCTAACGTTTACGTTAGAAAAATCCTGTGAAATTAATAAAACAAAATCAAAGAGCTGACTATCAGTTTCGGTATATAAATGTTAATGTTATACTTAATGATGGATAAGACATAAAACTAGACAGAGAATATAAGACTCCTCCTGATTTTAATAATAGTTTCTGCTCGCAGCTTGTCCACGTGAATATCGGCTTGGTCCACATAAAATGCCCGGGAACGTATACCGGGACCAAAAGTATCTTGTGTGTTAACCCAGGGTATAGTCAGAGGTTTACGCTTGATTGAGCGAGAAGCATAAAAAAAACACATATATACTATACATACTGAATATCTAATCACTTTTACATTCATAGTAGGCAACGTCGGATTAGTAGAAAATATACCAGCAGCGATAGCCTAGTGGGAAACCGTTAGACTGCCACGCAGAGGTCTCAAATTCGAACCCAAGGCGCGCATCTCTGACTTTTCGAAGTTATATGCGTATTAAATAGTTAATTATCGCTTGCTTTAACGGTGAAGGAAAACATCGTGAGGAAACCTGCATGTCTGAGAGTTCTCCATAATGTTCTCGAAGATACGTGAAGTCTGCCAACCTGCACTAGGCCAGCGTGGTGGACTATGGCCTAACCCTTTTCACAGTGAGAAGAGGTCCGTGCCCAGTCAGTGGGACAGTTTAATACAGGACTGATATTATATTATTATATTATATACCCCCGTGTTCTCTCTTCAAATTTTGGATGCGATATTTATTATTCTCAACTTTTAAAAAAAAAGGTTGTCGTAGCGCGGATGTGACACGGTTCTAAATGATATGCAAAGTTTTACTGTCTTTTTTACACTACAACCAATTTCAATAGGGTTATTAAAAGCTCGGTGCCGGCATAAATTTGATTTAAGTGTCAGGGACATGACGTCATCAGAGCGTGAAACTGCGGCCCACTCGTAGTGGTTTTTGTGGTGGTTTATACGTGGAGACAATATACTGCATTCAGTACAAAGATAACAAGATCTTTATTATTTCTGCGACTGTGCGATTTGGTGTTATATAAGGAACTGGAAAACAGAACGGTTGAAATGCGAGTTTAACGTATCTATCTACAAACATGACTCTGTGTACTCTAATTAATGAAGTTGAGAAGACAGCAACTATTATCTAGGTAATTTTCATTATAATATTATGTCATCATCATCATCATCATCATTTCAGCCTATTGCAGTCCACTGCTGGACATAAGCCTCCCCTACATAATATTATGTAGTAAAAGTTTATTTAAATTAGTTAATTATAGCTTGCTTTAACGGTGAAGAATAACATCGTGAAGAAACTCGCATGCCTTAGAGTTCTCCATAATCTCCATAACTCATCATACAAATATATAAGGAATTGTGTCAGTCTTTAATTCAATCTTGCATCACTTCATGGGGCGGTAGCGGAAAATCTTTCATATTAAATATTGAGCGGGCACAAAGAGTTCTTCTAAACGTAGCAACCCGCCGGCCCTACCGCTTTTCCACACATCTTTTGTATGAAAATTGTAAATTATTAACTGTCCGATAGCTTTTTATAATGTACACCGTATAACATCAACCTTACTAACACTAAAAGACGGAAAGATATTGTCTGTACCACACTTTCTGATTCAAAGTTTGTTTTTACAAATAGATTTTTCGCATTCTTAGGGCTTTTTCTTTATAACAAGATAAATAAACAAACAGCTATATATGACCTAAGTTATGTAAGATCTAAGCGGATAGTCTGTCGGTACCTTCAAACTTTAAATTATGAAGATACTGAAGTTTTGTTGACTGTTGTTAAATAAGCAATAACAAGTTCCATGATAATAATTACAATCTTGGCCTATTTTTGCATATATTTATATAAAAACTATGGTTAATATATAACTTAGTTCCTAGTAGTATATTGTAATTGCCCTTAACGCCTGTGGCACAGGCTTACCCTAGTACAGGCACCCATATTAAATTACCTATATTAAGTATATTAGAACTGTATTCATGTTTTACCATTGTAATCAATAAATAAATTATTATTATTATTATTATATTCTCCATGTTTTGCGGCTGTAGCCCAATGAATGGACTTGCGATCGAGAGGTCGCGGGTTCGAATCCCACCCATTGCACTACCGACGTGAACCCACTACTAATACAAGCATTCTAGCTTAGCTGGAGGGGTTAACAAGAACACTAGTAATTTGAAACCCAAATTGTTAATAATCTTTTATTGAAAAATAAAAAAACATATATGTCGGCCTCGATGGCGTAGTGGTTAGTGTAACCGACTGCCACGCCTGAGGTCGCGGGTTCGATTCTCGCACAAGTCAAACATTTGTGTGCATGAACATGGATGTTTGTCTTGGTCTGGGTGTTTCTATGTATAATATGTATGTATTTACAAAAAAAAAAGTATATAAGTATGTTTATCCATTGTCTAGAACCCATAGTACAAGCTCTGCTTAGTTTGGGCTAGACGGTGTTGTGTGTATGTGGTAGAATATTATTATTATTATTATATATGATGTCTGCAAACCCGCACTGGCGCAGTATGGTGAACTATAGTTCACCATACTAAAAAGAACCACCAGAAACACCATACTAAACCTCTTCTCAAAAGGTAAAACTATAGCTTTACCTTTTGAGAAGAGCTGGCCAGCAGTGTGACAATTTATATACAGTGCTGATATTATACTAATGGTTTAGGTAATTGTGTAATTACTTGTATAATTACACAAATGTTAAATATTGATCAAACTAAAGTCAGAGGAGACTGCTATGTAACATAATCGTCATAAAATATAAGCAATTAAGGTTCTTTAAGTTGGCACGAAATCTTTGGTTACAACGAAACTTCAAGTGCTTCGCTATTCACTTCGAATTTGCAATTTTCTGAGTGTTATCATAGCTATTAAAATGGCAAGCAATATCAGCAACTCGTTTCGACTATGCATCAGAAATGAAAATATGGTGCGATATTAGTTTGCCCGCTTTAGTTCTGAAATTCTCGAAAGTTGAAACGAGCTTAGACTAGTCCAGAAGCCACAGCCACAACAGACTCTCGAAACGGGAGTTGCGGCACAAATAGAAAGGTTTTGCGCACACAGCGCGCTGAGATTTGTCTCGTAGACTTGGAGTAAAGGCGATAATAATATATTGGATACAATAGTAGAAACGTATACTGGGGAAGTCAAAACATTTTAAAAGAGTTTTACCTCAGCCTAAGGTAAGGCATTCCGATCACTTTAGACGCCCGCAAAATAATTAAGCATGGCAACTGTGGGACGCGTAACCTATATTTTAGTTTCAAAAGCTATTTGATTATTTTAGGAAAAAATATGTTAGGAAAATATTAAGTTTGATACGGCATTTGTGTCTATTTATCAGACTTTGTATTATTTTGACACTTTGTTAAAAATATTTTAAATAGCATTTATATATTGCTAATCATGTTTCTGTCTTGGCGGTACTTTCAATAATACCTTCAATATTAATATACTAAAATCACAGAATTGTTAGTCATGTAATAACTTTAAATACAGGCTTGAAATTCAAAGCATCTTTTAACAATATTGGATGAGACCTAAAATAATTATATTCTAAAATGTCTGGTCTTAGGCTAACAGATCATAATTTGTTTCGATAAAATTAACCATGGATAACATAAATATTGTTAAATTTACAAAATATTTCATCGCTAACATGTTGCTACGCTATCAATATTTTTATAAATTATGGATTTTAAGAGAGAGGTAATTTTGTGTCATATGGTCATAGGTTACTAATATGAGGTACAAAATGATTTTGATACACACATACGTATAATTTAACCTAGTGAGTCGCAGCGGCACACCGGAGGCCAGACACACAACTATTTCATTATTTCTGGCATTTCAACAATTAACAGTATCCTTTCAATTCTTGGCATAATAATGATAGTTAAAAAAACTCTATTCCAATTACAAAAATGCAATCTCAGATGATAATACTGTCACAAATCTAGTTGGTTCTATCAAGACGAAGCTAATAGTGCCAGATGAATATTAGGAGTGGCTAGACGCAGGGTTCTATCCAGCCCTGCTTTTGCCTGAAGCTGCTTTACTGGCGACGTGCCGAAGTTCGTCGGTTCTATAGTAGGTATATACAGTTAGATAACATTGTATTGTATTTCTGCGGTGAGATAAATTCACAAAATTCCTAAAGTAAACGCTGTGCTTGTCAATGGTTTATGTTTAAGATAAACAAATTATTGACGTAAAACGAAGAGCAAAAATAGAAGCAGAGTTTTTTATGGACGCTGTAAGAACATGATTTGTATTATGAGTTATAATATAAAGACTACAGAGTTGACATTGCTATGTATGGTATTGTATGGTATGGATGTTATGGATGATCTTAGGCTACAAGTCAGGATCAGGCGTAAAGTATGATTCCTCGTTAATTATTTCTATAGTAGAAATGCTACCAACAGATAGAAAAATCTCATCATGTTAAACAACACATGCACTTCAAACAATTTTCATACCATTTTTCCTAAATATCTATATATACAGTTAAAGAAAACATCGTATGGAAACCCGAATGTCTGAGAGCTCTCCATAATGTTTTTAAAGATATGTGAAGTCTGCCGACCCGGACTGCGCCAGCGCGGTGTTTTATGCCCTGACCTTTGCCATACTGAGAAGAGGCCCGTGGACAGTTTATACAGAACTAATATTATATATATTATATTTATATGTCTATATACCTGTTCTATCTATCGTGGCGCTAAAGTATCAAATCGTAGTATCGTTAGCAAAGGAATCATAAAACTTCTTCAATTTAAAAACTAGTCTACTCAATTCTTAAACTCGATAATGTTGTCTTTTCGAGTGACTAGAGTTTTAATAAAGTTTTTAATTGAAAAAGTATATTGTAGAAAGTAATGAGACCTTTTACAAAACACATATAGTCAACACAGCTTTTACAATCTCGATGTTTGCTCATACAAACTCAAAGTGATCGTTGTTCTTCTAAAAGTAACGTAAGGAGCTTCGATATTCACTGACTTGTTTAAGGTTAAAAGAGACTTAAAGTATGCACTTTAACGGCCACTCCTACGACTAATAAGTAAAAGTTATCCGAAAGATAAATCGCATGCTGTCTCACTCATGTTAGGTTAAAGAAGAGAGATGGCAAGATTTTTTCTTATAGATAAATGCTATCTGGAGGTGGTAGTACAAGCCTTAAGTCTATTGTCAAAGCTGTGATCATTATTATTGCAGAAGTGACATTATAAATGGACAGGAATCATGATAAATTGTATCTGTAGATCCTCATCGCACTTAGATTGCACGAAAAAGTGTCTCAACTAAGAAGAGTAAGCTTACACATCACATTTACATGAAAGCAAAACGATAGTGTACCATTGTCAATATTAGTAAGTGTGAATAGTACTTTATTTATAATTGAGATGTCATATTGGTATTGTGGGCTAGATGTCAATTTAACGTCTAAAAAGTTGACCATACTTAAACGCAGGAAGGCTTCTATGATTAGAATTTTTGGGGACAATATATTTTTAAAGTAAATGTATCATCCACCATTTGCAAAACAAGAATGGCAAACATTGCAGCGTGCTCACAAACTTTCGTGTTTATTTGTTATTTATGTGATCATTTGTGAATGGCGATTGTCTCATACTGACTCTAATATCTACAGAGCACGGAAACAAAACACACTCTTTTCCTCAGCGAGTAGAGTTGCTCAGCGCACAAGTTTCTTGCTTTCTGAGCAGCGATAGCTCAGTGAGGAGACCGACAGACTGGAATGCAGAGGGTCTCGGGTTCGAACCCACGTCGCGCACCTCTGACTTTCGGAAGTTATATGACTTTTCGAAATTATGTGCGTACTGATCGACAATTATCGCCTGCTCCGTGCCTCGGAGAGCACGTTAAGCCGTCGGTCCCGGCTGCCATGAATATCTATGCTAGTCGTTATTGGGAGAGTGTCGACACAAAAGATCCCACTGGGTCGATGTGTCGCCGGTCTGCACTGACTGGCCTCCACATAAGATACAATCTTGCTCTCTGGTATCCAAGCATGCAATTGTAGTGTTTGTTTAGCTTAAAATAATTTTAAGTAAGAGTATTAGAACTGATATTGACGTCATTATTTCAAATATTTATGTATCGGCCAAAATGCCGCGGCAGAAATGAGGTGCCGGATTCGATTTGAGTAAAGTGTTATTGAATTATTAATTTTCTTTTTCAGTATCGTCATGAGTCCATGTGCACCGTGGCTGTAATACGAGCGTCCTTTTACGTGAGTCTTAAAACTGACCATTTAATTTCTGCGCCGCAAAAACCAAAGACGGATGGTTTTAAATTTTCAATTTCCTTCAGAACGTTCTCTGAAGACATTTATGGCTTCGAACGTACATAGACAAATTGAAAAATGACATCAAGTGATTGATTTTTACAAAGAAACATATTTCAATACATTGCTACGTAGAACAATATACTCTAAAGTATTTTGTTAGATATTCTTGGAAGCAATCAGAAAGTTAGTTCTGAGTACACTCATCGCGTCTTTCGATAAAATAAGATATATTGCTGGGCAGTGGAACGAAAGAAGCTAGTAATAATAATCTTAAAGATAAAGATAAATAAAGATAAAATAGTTCTGTACCTCTGCCTCTGTTTGTCAATCGAGATACTTTATTTTATTTTTTAAATGTTGGAAGTATTGTATGTCATGTAAGTTTCAGTCATTGCCAATAATGATTATGATCGAATTTCGACCACTGAGCGAAAACTAGTAAAAATAAATACATCTTGGGCAATCCTTGCCTTAATATGAGACTAACGTAATCTCTAAGTGCATCAGCATTGAAATACCCCCTTTACTTTGTGATATAGACATAAATGTATTACCAAATTAATTAAAAGGCGCATACCGCAAATCAGCTAATGGCGAGCTGTATGTGAGTTGCGAGCCTGCGGTTTCGATTGTCTGAAGAGCTGGCATCCTAGCTATAAACGATTACCTACTATTTTATTTACCCGCAGGGGCATTCTATTTATTATATTAATTATTTTTAATTTATGTAAGTGATTTTCTGACTGTGTTTGTCTTTTCGGAGAGAGTTAGGCAGGGCTTTGTCTCCAAGTTGTCTTATTAGCTGGCTAAATTGTCTTGGTCGACTGATCAGAGCGGAATTACTAGATCTGTATATGTTCGGGGGTGGAGTATAATTTTCAAGGGTATAACTATGGCAGAATCCGCTGCGGCTCTCTGTTTACACAATTAACAAAAACTCTGTTTATACAAATATGCCGGCGGTGGCAAAACCACCGCTGCATCGCTCACCACCCCTAGCCACTCACACCGGTATTGCCCTGTGCTGGCTTTGTCGCTAGTATTCTTACAGTGACAATTAATAGGGGCTTATATAGTGAGTCAGACAGCCACCTTAGACTTAGACTTTATAAACATTTTAAATTTTCCTCACAGATCAACCCACTAATATATTGACCGAGAAATAAATCAAAGCTCTACAAGACAAATTCCGGTCAGCAGTAGCGTTAGTGCTCACAACGAACATCACTGGACCAACGACGCAGCCTTAATTCATACATTTATACCATAAACAGGATATATAAATATTTAATCAATCTCAAAACCAAATCAAAATATAATATGTACATACTACCTCGTAATTATTTTGTCGGCCTCGATGGCGTAGTGGTTAGTGTAACCGACTGCCACGACTGAGGTCGCGGGTTCGATTCCCGCATAAGTCAAACATTTGTGTGCATGATCATGGATGTTTGTTTAGGTCTGGGTGTTTCTATGTATAACATGTATGTATTTACAAAAAAAAGTATATATGAAAGTTTATCCATTGTCTAGTACCCATAATACAAGCTCGGCTTAGTTTGGGCTAGATGGTGTTGTGTGTATGTGATAGAATATTATTATTATTATTATTCCATTTATTTAATATTTTCTCGTAAGTATATTTTACATTATATATAAAAAAATATAAAATAGGACCACGGAAACCCAACGGTAGCGGGTGCAAGGACCAAGCTATCGGTGGTTAGGGCTCCAGAGAAAGGAACGCTGCAATATGCACGCCGTGTTGAGCAATACTGCCTTCTGAATCGAGGACTTAACCCAGCCATTCAACGCGAGCCTCTTAAGATAGTGGTCGAGGCTCTTGACAGTTAACCCGTTATTATTATTATTATGTTTCTCTTATCACAGGTACTTTCTAACATATTATATTAGAAAATACCTGGCCCTTTGGGAGGCTTACACGGAGACATGGGTCCAACGTGAAGAGGCCCTTCGAGAGTTTTAATCAAAGGTGGGATGGAACACCTACAGCGGCACTAGCCACAGCAGGCATAGGACTATTACTACGTATGGATTTTAATATATGTGCTATGGGTATGGGTGTCTGGTGGACCGGTATATTACTAACTATGGATGTAAAACGGCGTTATTATTATTATTACTGTACCTGTTTACTTTCATTTAAGCTATTTAAATTTTAAAAACGTTATAAACTAAATTTTTACACTTGGCCAGACGTTTCTGTTGCTTTTCAGCAGAGCTGGTGTTTACGGGGATACTAAGATGTTGGTTGTCTTAATGTTTTGAAGTGTGATGTCTGTGAGTTGCAACATACATATTTACTGAATCGACTATTTGACATAGGACAAACAGTTTTTATATTCTTAATCTATCATAACTATAATATTAGAACACATTGCCTTTTCATCATCATCCATGTTCATGCACACAAATGTTTGACTTGTGCGGGAATCGAACCCGCGACCTCAGGCGTGGCAGTCGGTTACACTAACCACTACGCCATCGAGTCGTCAAAAAGTGTCAGCTGACTGTGATTAATTTTTTGGCCTTATTGTCATGTCGTGCATTTTGACTTTGGGAGTTCTGTTGGGTGAGATTTGGTGATGAAAATCATAATTTAACATTGTTACTAAGTTTGAATTTAAGTCAAAAAAGCAACATCTGTATCAAACAAACAACAACATTAAACTTTAAATTGATAATGCGATCAAAGAAAATAATCCTACACATTACTACCGATCCATAATTCGACAAGTAACTTTAATTTACTCGTATTATTTAAAAGCTTATTCATTATACTGCACATAAGTTCTTTCAGATTTTGTTAACGTCTCATGGCTTCTACTACCACAGTTAGGACATTTTACAATTGCCCTTCTATTGTATTGTAATTATATATTTTATAAAGGTACCTAGGTCTTTGAACTAATAATCATCATCGGCGGCTTTTACCTTGTTTCTAATGCCGATGGGTATGTATTTTATTTTGGTCCGGGATAGCTCTTCTATGTGTAAGGTGTTTTAGGATAATCTACTATTAACGTACTTTGGAGACTCTTAAAATTTACCTACTTTATACGGTTTATAATGCGGATTTGTACGGCCATCGACGACGATGAACGACAAACAACCATCTTATAGTTCCACCCTTTGACCTCATTGCTGTTTTAATACTACAATGTCATGTAGCTAAATAATACTTTAAGAAATGTCCAGATTTTGTTTTCAATATATACGTATGTTATTTGGGTAACTATTTTAAGACAATTTGTCAGCGAACAGATAAATGCGGGAAGTCAATAAACACTAAGAAAAATAAAATGAAAATTGGCCCACTTTCAAACTAGCTTATATACATTGCATGTTGTTTTCACACATATTGTATAAATTCTGTAAAAAAATGTTGTGTTATAATGGCACAGGTAGTGTGGCTCTACGATGTCTGTAAAGAAACGACTATTAAACTAAAATCTGCAAAAGTTAACTTCGGAATGTAAAGCTACGCTTTGCGACGGCGACTTTGACTTAAAGTTCTAAATATAAATTTCACTGGGCGCTAAAACCTATATAAGCAGCTTATATAAGACTCCATGATATTATACAAAACATGATATTATATGTAAAAATATAAATCGTTTTGTTTTAGAAACGGATTGTGTGCGTGTACTTGTCTTTTTTTATAAGCCATTCTTTACTAAAAACGTATTAAACCTCTCTCAAATATTATCGGGATTGTTTAGTTAATCCGTAAAGCAGTTGTCCTACCGGCGAAGATTAACGAGCAGCGAAGCGAGCACAGACATGCCGTACAGATTTGCTGAAAACTCATCTTGAACTCGATTGTCACCTCACCAGTAACCATAATAAGTAACTGTTGTTAAGTGCATAACTAATAAATATTTTCGTTTCGTATTTAATAAATAATTCCATAAGCAAACCAACTACATCCGATGTGATTTATGTAGTGAGATTTTACAGAATTCCAGTTCTTTCTTTCAAGTATCTAAACTGCTTTTTCACTGGGCTGTGCGTGTAGCGTATGTTACAGTGTATTAGGTACCGCGCGCCAATTTCCTTGTTAACCTTAATTACGAATCTCTTAAAGAATGAAGCAGTTGCATCGTATATCATCGGTTTCTAACGTTTTCATAGTTCTCTTCAGTTCTTTCATTGCGTCCGTATTAGTGCGAAAGGTGCCCACTGATAAAACTGATATCGATCAGGTATTAATAGACTTTTATATCCATATAGAAGTAAACAAATAATATAAGAGTTTAAGTATATAACATTAACATGTATTCTCATTCTCATATCATTTATATCTTTCATACTTAAGAAAATAATCGTTCACCTGTCGCTTACTCGTCGGCGGTGGTAACAACAATTAATGCTTTATAGTTCCAAATGTTAGGTCTCGGGTCGTTGATATCAACTCGTAGGTTAGGATTTTTATTACACACACAGCGTAAAAAGGCAAAGTATACGCGAGGAATACACAGAGATTAAAGTAGCCGGGTTGCTTGGTAACAAATCCGGTATGTTTATTTTTGGCAAATATTCCTTCTGAAAATGTCTTCAAATATGGCTACATTTAAAAACCTTTTAATTCTAATGTATCAACACTCATACATACAATCACGCCTTTAAAAATTAAATGTGAATTATTGCAACATTTGCTTTAAATATCGTTCAGGTATTGAGATATCAGTATCATAAGATAACTCTCAGGAGTTATCTCATACAAAATATTAATTTTTGCCCAATCTAATCCGACATCAAACATTCAAACTTCATCTTTTCTTATTAGCATGTGCAAGTGCAAGCTTATATCACTGGACCGACGAATTTAATATTTAGGTTTTTATCTATGAAATTGACATTACGATTTTAATTAATTAATTTAAATATACTATAATAAAGATATAGAGGACAAAATTTATACGTCTATAAGATTTAACCAGAACACCATAAAAATAAAAATAGTCAAAGCATTTGGATGCATACAATTTACATCAAAGCATAGTATTTGGATAAATTTGACGATTCCTCTTAGATTATTTATGATTCACCGAACCTGAAGTCAAATGTAAAACACAAACCCAAAGCAATTTGTTGACCTCAAGAAAAAGCCTTCGTAAATGCTGCTTTCTAAAATGGCTGCCCCAATGCTGCTTAATTGTGTCTCTTGGGAATTATTTACATTTGTTGCCTCCTGTACTGGTATAAACTTGTTCAAGCTATTCTATTTTAGTAAATTCAGATAGTCTATTCTCGAGGCCAACACGTGCAATAATTACTCGAGTAAATGCCAATAGTCCGAACGAATAGCAAAGCTTAATTGTTAGAATTCCTTTCACATTAGGTTTACACGCTGGAGTTGCGATCGAACTTTGATTTATAGATATTTACGACAAAGCTAAGTTATTGTAAGAGTACACAAGGAAGTCATTGCTTTAATTGTTAGAATATGTAATAAAAATACTTTAGTTTCGGTGCAACAGTCGCAGTGAATGCATTTGCTATGGATGAAGCCTCGGGCTTGAATCCTGAAACAGGCAAAGTGTTATTCAGTTTTTCTGTAAAGAAATGATCAGTTACAGCCTATTACCTAGAATCATAACTGGTTAAGTGCTGGTGTAATAGGTACAACCCAAATTAACCCTTCGGGTGTATAGGCGTAAGGTTATGTTTGAATTGAACTCAGGGTGATTTATACGCCTAACCAAAAATACACATAGCTTTGAATTGTTTTGTTTTAAAAAGGAGTATTGCGTAAAATTGTTTTTATAGGCAACATTTCTGATTATGTCTTTCACAACATTTGTACGATTAAGAATGACAGCTATATTGTTGCTCTTCATTCATTCTACTTAAAGAAAAATTTACCAAAAGACGCAATCTATATTTAAATAGCTTCTGTCCAAGGTTTAGCGTTTGCGTTAATTTCACGGTAACTCATAGCGGCATAATAAGTGTCCTATTAATAATTCCAGGACGTCCATTTGTGTGTCAAGTTTCGTTCAAATCAGTACTTTTTATTTAACAACTATAGACACTCGATATAACAGCTACATAAATTTATTCAGTTTATTCTATCGACATAGCCTCGGGCTTAATTGAGCTTTGTTCAGCTTTAAGGCTTAACTCATCTTTGGCGGATCGGCACGTTCGCGTTCATTCGGCACCATGGCCGAACCGAATGGAGATTCACTCCATTAGACAGACCGATCGGCATTTTAAACAATTACCTATAAGTCTATAAATACGATTTTGTAAAAACCAAAATATGTATGTAAACAGATAAGAAGTAGCGCATGTTTTATTCGTGGGAAAATGCGTCTTATGAATGGGTTTTCATGCCACAAGGGGAGACGAGGGAGTTCCTTCGAGGTCTCCCGAAAATTTGGGCTTCCCTGCTAAAACTACCTCGGTGTGCCAGGTACATCGCCGGAACTATAATTTTATTAACGACAAACAAATAGGTCCCCTTTTTAACTTAGGGGAATGCATTTACGCATCCATCTCCGCGAGAAAAAGGGGAGAAAAAGGGGTATGTCAGACACTCCCGGAGAAAGATTAAAAGTCCTATCAACTAAACTTACCACGATATGCCAACTTGCTGCCTTGAATGGTTGGTAAGTCGCTGGAACTGAAACTACATCAGTAAGAAACAAGCCTATTTTATCCTTAACCTAGGCAATTCAAAAACAAATATGGTTATTTTAAGTCAGTTTAAAATGTATAAGTCTCAATGTTAGGGATTCATAATAGGAGAGAGAAAATACAGCTGCAAAAGCGATAATATTATTCCATTCATATTTTGTTTGCTGTGCATAATTTTACTATAAAACAAAGTAAACCTGACTCTGGCTGACACTGACACTAATAAAGGTGCTGAACTACTTTTTACACATTATAAATAAAACACGATATATGTAGCAATTGAAACAAAACTCGGCGTCCCTTTTTTGTTGCAATGCCTTTTAATTTTTTGGAGTCATATTTACCAGAAATGTATTATGCATTCGAACAAGAACTCCCAAAAGGCCTTATACATACTAGTAAAAAGAGAGGATTCAAAAATGCGAATGTGAGTTTCTTTTCTACTGTATCGATCATCATGAAATTCACGCATATACGTTGTCAGGGGTACAGAAAAGGCCATAGGTTACCTTTATCCAGAAAAAAGTACTAGTACCAAGCGAAGCTGCAAGCGCTAATATTTTAAAAAACAAATTGAATGAACTAACACTGACATTAATCATAACAATAAACAAAATACTAGTGGTCATTCAACATTTATCACACTCAGGCTTTTATTGACGTTATGAAAGAAATAAGTCACTCAAAAACACCAACAGTGCCGGATACGATGATATAAGCACTAAAGTGGTGAACACCACATATTTGATTATTGCGCTAACAGTTAGTCACGTGAATAATAAATGTATTGAAGAAGGTATATTCCCAGAAAGTTAAAGTCTTCTGTATAAAAAGGGTGACGGAGAAGATCCTGGTACTTATTAGCCAATTGCACTCATTTCGGTATTTAAAAGAATTACTGCATAAAAGAACATACTCCTTTTTAGAAACAAAAATCAGCGTAAATTCTGAACAGTGGATTTGCCAAAATAAAAACATTTATTCCGTTATTATTACTTACTTATTGACCACGTTCTGGCAAACATAGTCAGTCGGATTACTGCAGTTCAATTATTCAATCTGGGCACATATGAAATTAGAGGCGTACCCTAGGATTTCTAAATTCTATAAATTTGTAACTAGTCGTAAAAAAATTACATGCATAAAAATGCCCTAATATAAAAATGCTCTAGTATAAAATGCCCTAATATAAAAGTAGAAAGAGTATAAATGTACTTTTAATCACCGATGATGTTTTTCCAGAGTTCCGCAGGGCACTCTCGCTCCATTGTCATTTTATATTTGTTTGACATGCCCAATCTTATCTTATCTTGTTACGGGGGCCAGTCAGTGTAGACCGGCGACACTTTGACACAGTGAGATCTTTTGTGTCGGCCTCTAGATCAGCCATCTCCCTATGAATGTACTGCATTAGTCGCAGCGTACACTTCAGAGGGAGAAGCCTGAAGTCTTCAGGGTTCGGACATGCCAATCCCATCAGACCCATCCCCAGTCCAGCCAACGCGTCACATTCACACAGTAGGTGTAATATGGACTCGTCCCGTTCACCACAGGCTCTGCAGATCAAATTGTTTGCCAAACTCAATCTACACAGGAAGTCATTGGTGCCAAAGTAACCAGTAAACTCTCCTGTGAGCAGGCGTATTTGGCCCTTGTTGTACCCGCAGAACTTCCGGGTGAAGCCCGTGGCTCTGTTTGCAATGAATTTCTTGGAGTGTTCCAGACCCCTAAGGGCCATCCACTCCAGCCTGTGTTTATCATTGCCATGTGCATTCATAACTGCCTTGACGGTACTCTCAGAGAGTCCTACGAATGGCTCGGGGCCAACAAATAGTTGCTCCGAGCCCTTCCTGGCTAATTCGTCAGCCTCTTCATTACCCTGCACACCTGCATGCCCCGGAACCCACACCAGCCTGACTTTGATTTTCCTGCCAAATTTATTAAGGGCTTTAAACACAGTTCAGGACCAGTCCGGAATCCACCCTACAGGAGTTCAGAGCCTTAAGAGCAGCTTGACTGTCACTGAGAATATAAACAGTCTTATCAGTGGCATTTTTGTTGATATTCTCCTGCGCGCAGGCAATTATAGCATAGGTTTCCGCCTGGAAGACCGTTATATTTGCCCATGCTTTGGCTCACCTTACAGTCGTTTGCATAAATACCAGCGCCTGATCCTGTTTCCATTTTGCAACCATCGGTGTACCAGATGAGACAACCCTTGTTAGGGGATTGTAGACTTTGTCTCCATTCGTCCCTTGTGAGGACCTTTATTTTGAAATTCTTTTTGAATATGTTCATTGGTTGCATTTTGTCGCATCCCATGCTCATAGTCTCTTTGAGATCCTTTGAAATCTCCAGTTTTGTGTGTCGGCTTACCAGCATGTTGACGCTCCACAGCCCATGCACAGACAGTCTATGTAGCGCCTTCAACGCCTCTAACTCCACAAAAATGTGTAGCGGCGTTAGATCCAGCAGGATCTCTAACACAGCCGTTGGCGTAGTCGGGAACGCCCCTGTTATAGCCATGCAGGCCAATCGCTGCACCTTAGACAGCGCTTTCCTGCATGTTGCTAGTTTAGTTCTTGGCCACCAGACAATGCTTGCATATGTGAGTATGGGTCTTATCATCATCGTGTATAGCCACTTGATGACCTTGGGCTTCAGGCCCCAGATCTTCCCATAAGTAGAACGAATCATGCCGAAGACCCGCTGGGCCTTCACTATGGCTTTGTCTACATGAGGTTTCTACGTTAGCGTGCTATCCAGGGTCATGCCTAGATACTTCACCTCCGTGGACCATTTTAGCTGTGCACTATACATGGATAGAGTTCCCAACCCTGTCAGATCCCTCTTCCTAGTAAACGGCACAACAGTAGTTTTTCCTGGGTTGAACGATAAATGGTTACTACTGCACCATTTTTCTACCATAATCAGGGCCCTCTGCATGAGGCTGGATACTGTGCTCGGAAATTTTCCATTGACGAGTATCACCAAGCCATCCGCATATCCGACCGTTAAGTACGGACCTTTGTTGAGTTGTTCTAAGAGTGAATTAACCACCAAGCACCATAAGAGTGGTGAGAGTACTCCACCCTGAGGGCAGCCTTTGGTGGTCGTTGCAATCATTTCATCTCCTAACAACTCAGACCTAATAATTCTTCCCCTGAGCATACAATCGATCCACTTGCAAATGGTTGGCTTTATGCCGTGATTTGCCGATGCCACACTAATGGCATCAAAAGTAGCCCGATCGAAAGCTCCCTCAATATCCAGGAATGCAGCAATGCATAATTCCCGGTTATCTAATGCATGTTCTGCCTTATTTACCACAAAATGCAGTGCCGTCTCAGTGGATTTTCCCAACTGGTAAGCACATTGTAGCCCGTGGAGGGGGAATTTCCCTAATGCTCTCTCCCTGAGATGTCTATCTATTGACATGCCCAAACAACTTATAGAAAATATGTATGTGCAAAAAAAACTTAGGAAATATTAGTCATATTAGCTAAGTTCTTTACACATATTTTTTCTCTATAATCTTAGAAAAGTTGCTAATCAGGCAACAATTAAGGATTTAAATAGCTGGACATGCTTTTATTACCTATGTAATACCTATGTTTACAAATAAATGCATTCAGTTTAAAACTTGTAATCTGATGATTGGTAGAGGACACATAATAATATTATGTTATAAATAGACAGATATAAATTTTTACATAAACATACACCAAAATTAATTCAGAACCAAGAGGAAAATAACTACACTGGACGTAATTGGAAGCGCTGAAACTTCGTTTACACACATATGATTAGCTCTGAATATTTTAGCACTACCCGAGTTAGTAAGGTATTTCCACTGTAAAAAGTTATTTAATTTATACGTACCTAGGTTTACGAATGTGTAGGAGTAATCCTTGGCTATTTTTAGGATTTATTCGGGGACATAATGACTTATTCCTTTATTTAGTTTAACCCTACTTCGTCTAACCACTTGATAAAATCATTCTATGGAACCTAAATATCAGATGTCTTTGTTTAGCTTGTCAGCTTCACCACATCAAGACATAATAATAAAAGGTTTCTGTCTGAACGTCGGCGTCCGAACGCTGAATAATGAGTTGTTTATCTTTACATAATTAATAAGACTGCAATCATTTGAGGCAATTTTTTCTTTTAGTATTATTTTTATATACCAAAACCCTTTTGAGGTAAGTTTTAAAAGTCATTAATTATTAATGTAACTATAACTGTCGCCCTCGATGGCGTAGTGGTCAGTGTAACCTACTGCCACTCCTTAGGTCGCGGGTTCAATGGTGCTTTACGGCGCATCGGTGTGGGCGGATACCCTGGCCGTTCAGTGTAGGACTCTTTTGCGGTGACCGCAGAGAGTCATAGCGGTCAGGGTCGTACGTGGCTATCGCACGGTGTTGGCCGACGCAGCATGCGTATTGGCCCGTACACCCCCGTGGGATTTAGAGGCTGAAGTTCTCACCGAAGTGTTCGCTGTGAGTGAGGCTGTGCGAGAGGAGACAGGTTATCTTCCCCTCCCGGCAGTGATTGAGCGCGCGCGAAATCGAGCCCACCAGGGCATGATTGGAAGGTGGAAAGCGTGGCTGGAGGCGCCCCTGGCCGGTTCCAGAACCGTTGGGGCCCTCCAGCCCGTGTTAGAGTGGTGGGCAGGGCGGCAGCATGGGATCCTTTCCTTCCGACTAGTGCAGATATTGTCGGGGCATGGTTGCTTTGGCAAGTACCTGCACAAGGTCGCTAGGAGGGAACCGAATCCCATCTGCCACCACTGCGAATATGAGGAGGACACAGCGCAGCACACGCTCGAGCAATGTCCTGCTTGGGAGGTGCAGCGCCGTGAACTCCAGGACGTTGTGGGAGAAGACCTCTCGCTGCCGGCCGTGATCAAAGCCATGGTCGACAGCGAGAGGAAGTGGGTAGCGGTCGCATCCTTCTGTGAGGACGTCATCTCTCAGAAGGAGGCGGCGGAGCGGATCCGTGAGGAAAATATCCTTGCGGATCCGAGCCGCCGCCGGCGTAGTGAAGGCCGCAGGTAGGAGAACGGGGATCTCCCACCCACCAGCCGTTGAGTCGGAGCGACGCCCTCTGTTGTGCCAGGGTGTCGTCTAGAAGTCGTCGCCCGCTGACACAACATCTCTGCATTGGGCACTGCTAGGTAGGTCGCTGATGTAGTTTTAGTTCCAGCGACCCACCCATACAAAGCAGCGAGTTGGAACACCGTGGTGGTTTTAGTCGGTGGGCCCGCAGTCTCGGTAGAGCCCGACATAACCCTCTCGCCTCCCCTTGTGGCGAGTGGGTATGCATAAGGAGCATTTCCCAGGAAAAAAAAGAAGTTGGTATTGTGTGTATGTAATAGAATATTATATTATTATTATAATGACGTAAAATAACTCTAAAATCTTACTTATTCCTTTTAAAATGTTATAATATTTACTTAGTCAGTTTATTTTCGAATAAATTTGCACTAGAATTTCTCGTATTGAATAAACATATCGGTTCCTACATCGTGTTTGTGGCTACAATGGTAAAGACACGTAGGATACAGTGAATATTGCATCCGTTGAGGCTACAGTAGCCCGATTGTTAGGTTTCAATATATATCCTATGAGATGTAGGTATTTCCTTAAAAGTAAAGGTCTATCAGAAGATTTTAGTTAAATCAACTTATATAAACTGTGCGATGAGTATTTATTTAGGAAAATATTTAAGGAGAACTGAGTTATCGTAACAATGCTCCAATTGGTGTCATAAACATCTATAAGCAGTAACCAGATACCACGTTCGATATAAGAGGTATGACAACAAGATTTACGCTATTGGATATATCCATTGCTTTTTGTAAACTAAGAAGCTGAATTATAAACTTTTGTCAAGTGAAAATATGTTGTTGATTATACGTACTATAAATAAACCTTAAACAAAATGTATTGACATTGTTTACCTTTTTGTTTTAGTCAATAAATGTTATGGTGGTTGTAGTTATTTAATACCATTAAATGTCCAATACTTCGAGAACTTAAAGCAAAAAGGTCATATATCGGGTATTTCTGGGATGCTGAATTTTTTAATTAAGTTTCCGTTGCGGTTTTAACCCAAAATACCAAAGGTTTACCTCAATCCGTTCCTGTTGAAAATGTTACTCGTGCTCAAAGGTCACGTACAGTTGTTCACGTAAAATCTCGTTAACGGTCACTTTTCTCAAGGTCAAACACCGCCTAACATGCACAGAGGCACATTATGTGTATTTGAAATTTTGTTTAGAATCGGAACAGGAAAGTTCAGGCAATCATCCAGCTTCCACTATTTTTAAAGACAGAAGTCGAATTCCAAAATCTATTTTTCATTTTGATCACAAGGTTACACTTAGGAACGTCAAAGTTAACGAGTTAGTGAGTTTTGTGCGATAAACGAATTTACATTTAGGCTTGTTGCTAGGTATATTTGTTCTACTGTATAACGTAGCTATTATAACTAGTAAAATTTAATTTAATGAAACTGTTAGTAAACCGATTAAGCGTTGTTCGTTATTATTAAATATTTTTTATTTTTATTTTATTCGTTAATTTGCACTTATCATATGTCACATAAAATTTGACAAAAAATAATGTCCATTATTTGTCAATTTTTTTTTTAATTCGTTTATTTCCATATAAATATAAAATGTGGTACATTTTTTACAAACTCGCCAAACTGTAAACACAGTTAGTTGGCGAAAGAGGCGCTCTTTCTTAATTCTAATTACGTACTTATACTAAATTAAAGTATTATATGTCATCGCTGTAGTAATTACCGTCGAGTATCAAATAACTTAAGCTAAAAAGCTTTTTAGTAGCCATCAACATTCATAAGAAGTAAACCTTATCAGGAGACGTCTTTATCGATTCGTTTATCTCTCATAGCTGCTTATCTCAGCAGTGAATAAAGTATTTAATTTAAAAATTAAATTAGTAAATATCTTTAGCGTTACCAATTGACAACATTTCAGTTTTTCAACATGCGCATATTATTATATTTAATGCAATTAGATTTAAAATAAAGACGTGGTTAGGTTTATTAATATTAGTTAAGTTGTAAATTATGAGTGTTGCTTTGTTTATGTAATACCCATATAATTTCATTTTCCGAAATACGGCTGTTTTCATTCATGAATTCCTTAAGTTCGTATAACCTCATATAAACGGCATATTAGCGTTAAGACTTTTGCATAGCCAAGCATTGTAAAAAAAGTAAGAGTTGACATTTTTAAATGTCAATGTAGCATCTATCAAAAAATGTATTTACGTTCGTTTGGTTAACTTTCGTTTCGATTTCTTAAGATAAATATCTTTTCAATCTTTGTTTAGTTGATATATAAATATATATATTTACCATGAAGGTATCTGTAGGTTTTCATGTTGTTGATAGTAGGAACTTGCCTAAAGTGAACTACATAATGCTTTTGGAGTACATGCACGAGAACGATTGCTACAATGTCAATGATGATCTTCACATATTATATATACTACGCGTTTAGGGCAAGTAATATCCAATAGTGTACCATTCTAGCTTGTTGGAGTTAGGCACGGCAAAAAGTATCTTCTGAGCATCCTTAGAACTGTTTTTGCCGGCTGGTACAAAACAATGTTTGAAATCTTTTATTGGCGTGTACCTACTCCTCATTAGGATCCATCGTATATATTAATACTAGTTGGTAAGTGGTAATAAATGAATAAGCTACGCCGAGTTCTACAACAGCCACAATGTTTTACATTCAGAAATGACAAGCATGACATTGTCTCATATTTTGACATTCAATCTTTTTTTGCAGCATAACTAAGACATAGTAAAATACTTATACAGCCGTATATATGACGTCATTATATAGTTTTTAGTTTTTATTTATTTTCTCCCAAATTATAATAATAAATTGAAAATATCTATTTTTACTCGGTATAGGAAAAAATAGAAACGGTATTTTTGTTTTAGACAATTTCTAATTTTGAAATGTAGTCAATTGCTAGTTTTGATTTTCATTGCGGAATGTGGAGGTAAATAAAACTTAAGGAGGCTTAATAAGTTAAATATGAAAAGGCCTTATTTACAAATTTTATAAAATTTAATTTTATTGCGTGTCATATTTTCATGTCATGATCAAAGTAAATAAAAATTTAGTTAAGCAACAAATCAAATTTAAAAAATTTTAATTTTATGAAATTTTTTTTTCACCGTAGAAACATAGAACATATCACACTTATTTGAATCAGCACCTAACAACGTATTTAGTGTACTGCAATACTAAATAAAAGACACCATTCAAACAAAACTTTATATACGTAAATGTAAATTTACTCTTTTGGACTCCGGTTCGGGAAAATCTCAGTGCACGATTACGACTCGTGCTTCGTCGGTTTGTTATTTCTATGATGCTTTATAGTTGACGAGAACGTTTTTTGTATACTGTTGCGTAGTTAATACTATTGTGAAGACCAGTCTTTGTAGGCCAAACACAACTTTGGAACTCCTCCAACACATCTCCGATCTTATCCAAGTTTAAAAATTTCACTCAGGTGACCTGTTCTAGAGATTAAATTAGGACAAATTGTTTTTCTACGCCAAACTACAGCTGTTGTATAATTAGTTTTAATTTGAATTCTAATAAATAAGTCGAAAGCTGTGTGTGTATCCTCAATAAAAAATATTTGCCATAATATTGTCTTCTATTTACGCGAATATTATTCATTGAAATTAAACTGCTATATACGGATTTTATCGCGTTGTTTATTTGACACTTTATTACAAAATTTTGAAAATTGTTACACTTCTACTACTATTAAACTTTACTAATTTTTAAGCTAATTAAATTATTATTAAGCTATTTAGATTTAATTTATTTTTACACTTTCCCCGACGTTTCGGTTGCTTTTCAGCAGCCATGGTCACGGGGAGACTCCCCGTGAAATATTCAAAATTTTGTAATAAAGTGTCAAATAAACAACGCGATAAAATCCGTATATAGCAGTTTAATTTCAATGAATATTTGCCATGTTCGAATCTTGTAAAACAAAAACAAGCTTTGACAAATTGTGAAATCTAAAGAAAATCCAAAGTGCTTTGTTGTCGTCCAGGACAACAAAACATTTTGGATTAAATCAGCCGCGACAAATAGCCGCGAACAGCTGCCGAAAAACATTAAATAAAAGAATCATTATTAATCAATTTTAAAGTGAGTGACGAAAGGCTTGTGATCTAAAACAATCGTTAACGATTTGTAAACACTTATTTTGGGGAGTTTATTTTCTTCAAACATAGTTTTCAAAATATTTACGCCATTGTTACAGAAAATATATTGAATGGGTCATAAATTATCCCACATTGGAATATTAGTATCACGATTTACCTAGAAGAACACGATTTTATTTAGTTGTGGGTGACTTCAAAGAGGACGGAGTTAAGGTCATCTAATGGACACAGTTCTAAACTGCTTATGCTGCTGAGAATTTCAGAGTTTTTTCAAAAGTTTGTACCCGAGATCTCATGCATAACAGTCACATTTACTTCCACTGCGACACCGAGGCAGGCTACAAAATAAATACCAGATATTTTTGCTATACATTTAGTTTGTGATGCGACGCGTCGTCACTTTGATATTTTTATGTTATGTCAATTGTCGCACCTCATTGAGTCGCATAGATACGCTTTCGTCATCCTAACTACTATTATACAACGAATGTGAGTTCGTTTGTTTGTTTGTTATGCTTTCACACCGTAACTCATGATTACTCAAATTTGAATACTGTCAGGGGTACAGAAAAAGATATGGGGCATCTTTTATCCAGAAAAAGAATTATCCCCAACGAAGCTGCGCCCAAAAAATAGTAGTTTATATTATATAAATATCGCATATAACTCGTATTATGTTTTGTTGCCATCGCTCAGCTAGGACACTGCCAACAGAACAGTCAATATAAACGCCAACTGAAGAAGACATCTATTTAATTGTGTACTTATGCTGATTTTTTGTATTATTGAAAACCAACTACGTAATACGGAATATATAACATTGTTTAACAGAAAACACTACTATTTCTTTCCAACTATTTGTATTTATACCTATAAATACGTTTTCTTTTCTAAAACAGAACATGTCCTTTCTCGCATGCCTGTCTTGTCACAGGTCATTTGTATTATCGCTCGAGTTTAGCGCGGTTGTGACGCGCATGCTGGTGTTAGGGAATCCACATTTCGGGTATCATCTTCCAATATCCACACTGAGGATTTCTTTGTGATTTATGAGGTTTTTATGATTTCGTGAGATTTCTAATATCCATAACTATCCCTTGCTTAATCTGGCACGTTAATAATAACGTTTGTAGAATATTACAATGAATGTCCTCCAAACCGAATTTCGGCTATGGCATCTTACTATTAAATATGACTACTCAATTCCTGATTAAGAATTTCTTGAAAATATTGCTAATAACAATTTTGCCCGTTCTGGTTAAGCCGAGATCGGGAGAGACCCGGGATGTTCGAGGAATTCCAATAAAATATCGTATACCTACATACAGATCATTAGACTAACGCAGTAGACATAATCTATATTTATATTTATATAATAATTCTTCTGTACGTATGTACTGTGTATGTCAATAAACTTCTCCTATGTGGCTGAACAGATATTGATTAAATTTTTGTTTGTTTTTAATGCTTCTCTGGAGGTATTAATTCACAATTCGAGGTAAGTGCTGCGATTGGTTCGTTCGACCAGGCAAACGTCATATAATATTAAGATATTTATAAAACAGACGTTGTGTATGAAAAACATCGATACCATTGTGATTGTTATACAAAATGTAAAATCAAATTTGATACAACATGCCAATTATAATTTGTGTTTAATTATTAAAAAACTACTATAATTTAATTCTAGCAAATAACAGTCATCAACGGAATTGCCTAAACCGGAAAGGAAAAGAATAAAAGAAATTGCAAAATTAAAAAAAAAATATCCTTGTATTACGTAGGTATATGAAAATTTATATAAGATGTAGGCAATCGATGGCAATTTCATAAAGACTTAAAGATTATTTTGCTGTTTATCTATACTATTACAAAACTGTCTGTACATGACTAATATTTGTATATCCAGTCAAATCCGGTTAGACCAGAAAAGCCGACCCCAAGTGACTTGGGAATAATAAAGGCTAAGAGAGAAGACAAAAAATCAAAGGTTTCTATTAAAATAACTTAGTTATACCGTAACCAGCGACAAGTACTCCATTGCATCTTGAACCGCAGCCTTAGTAAAAATGCGGTAAATCATGAACACTTGCTAAGCTGACGACAGCATTAATTAAAAGCCTTACCCCGTGAAATATTTGTGATTTTGCTTCGAGCAGCTTGAGATCTTTTGTTAAACATTTTTCTTACTTTAAGATTATCATATTGCAGGAAGTAACTGGTTAAATCGAGCTTGAAAATATATGTATATCTCTGATTTTTATCCTTTCTGTTTCGGTTCAGAACCAATCGATTATAATATTTGTTTATTGATATCGTGATGTGGTGATTGTAATGGTATTTTCGCTGTAGCTAAATTAATACCTGTGTGCCATAACATGTAAACTAATGAAGGTACTTTAGATTTTATTTTTTTCAATTATAATTTACAAACGTTTTGCTATTTTATCGCTTGTTTGTTTAGGATATGCGCGTAACAAATGGTATATTTTTATTAAAACCGCCGTTTATGCACTTGTATTTGTTTTGATGGGGTGAATGTTTTAAATTTACTAACACGTTTTTAGTATATCGTACCAAATAAAACGGAAACGTAGTGAAAACGGTACCTTATGGTGTGTCTGTCTCTGTCACAGCTGTTTATTTTAACACCTACTAACGCTACTGACTTAAGATTTTAAATTGTTATTAAACAATAAGTTTAAACTAAATAGAAAAAATTGTCAAAAATTATAAATATATTATTATGTAATTGTTTATAGGAAATATAAATGTGAAAGCCTAACATTTTTATAAATTAAGCTTGCCTTAGTATTTTATTTCAAATAAAAAAATTCTGAAATATATTAGTTGAAATAATTATATTAATAACGAAGATGATCGACAGTTTTCAGTGATATAGAGCATTATAAAATATATTTCTATTATTTTTATATTGCATAGATTTCGACTTGTGAATTAAAAATAAATACAGTTATTACTAATTTATCTCCGAAGTCCCCGAAGCGAAAAATCGAAAATAATTAGAATTGATAGACGTTTATGTAAAGATTACAGGTTAAAAAACGATGTCACTAACTAGCACAGATTTGCACAGTCAGTAAGTATCTACCAAGAATCTTAGTTTTGCGATCGGTATTCAAGCGGGGTGAATTCATGAATTTCAATAAAGTTTGCCCGGTAGACGGCAATAAGCTCGGTCGCTTACATGAAATTTAAATTCATAGCTGACCAAATCGTCGTCTTGTGGGTCACCCAGGGTACCGCTGGAAAGATGAACGACGTAAAGACCTGAAAGGGATGAATGTGCCTAATTAGACTGACTTGGCACAAAATAGGAAAGAATGGCGCAATTGAGTGTCGGATGCCAAGATCTACTTTGGGTCGCTGAGCCAGCGAAATAAGTAAGCTGTCAAAATGAAGGTCAATACATCTCTGCCTAATGCCTCGCAGAATTGCGCTTGACCGGTGTTTCTTTAGATATACAACGTGGTAAAATGATTATGTATAAGGGACCGTTAAAGAGGTCCATCCCAAATCCAATCTCTTTGCAGATAAAGTTGGTATAATCCTCAATTATTATTGAGGATTATACCAACTTTATCTGATGATGCTATGTCTGGTGATAATAGAAATATATAACAAGTAAAAAATACAGAAACAGTTTACAATCGACATGAAAAAGTGGTATATAATAATAAAAAAATTATCCTATTATGTTAACTATCCCATTGCTGAGCCAACCCGTGCTCAGCAATCCTCTCAGTGGAACAAGAGTTCGGCGTTGTTCACCACGTTAGCCTAGTGTGAGTTAGCAGACTTCACCTACCTTTGAAAACATTATAGAGAACACTCGAACATGCAGGTTTCTCCACGATGTACTATCTTCACCGGTAAAGCGACCGATAATTAAAAGTAAGATAGTTACTGTTAACTATCTTATAGGCATACAACAGCTAAAAACGGACAGAGATGTTTTGTCCTTTTTTTGAACTTGGGGCATTCCGCATGCTTTCCGCATTGACGCATACCTCTCCGCTAAAAAGGTGAGCGAAGAGGTTATGTCGAGCTCACCCAGGAAAAGATAGAACGTCCCAGGTACTACCGACTAAACCAACCACGATGTGCCAACTGGCTGCCTTGAATGGTGGGTGGGTCGCTGGAACTGAAACTACATCAGCGACCCACCCAGCATTGTCCAACACAGGCAAGAAATGCCTGCCGACGACGACTCCTGGGTGTCATCCCAGCATGACAGAGGGAGTTCCCCGTTCTGCCGCGTGTGGTGCGTCGTGTCCTCAACACACCTGCAGTGTTAGGCTATCGTTGCTATCATTTGAAATTATTATGCTATGCTACGTTAAAATATTAAAAATAGTGATAACTTTCATTTTCCATTATGTCTGCATTAATATTTATCATATACACGTTATGAGCCATAAATATACCTTTCAGTATTACGCTGTGCATATAAACGAGTCATTGTGGATGCAAATTAAACCTTTCAGAAATGACGAGTACTAGGTGGTGAGGTGACGTGACCGTTTGGATTCTTGCGATAAGAGGACTCGAAAACGTCTTGTAAACATCAAGTTCAGTAATTGCTTTAATTAACTTAAGTGTGACCTTATTTCTAGTCACATATATAAGTATAGCTCCACGTTTTTATCCCCATAAAAGTATAGATATATTACATCCACATTTTGGCAGGTATGATTGTAGGTTCCTCGTTACAGAGGAGGTGCCTATTGCAGTCTATCGGACATATTTCCAAGTCAAGTGGTGAGAATTTAGAAGCAGAAAACATTTACAAGCGTTAGCACCAAGTCATTCGCTAACTATATATTTAAGTAAATAATTTACTTAAAATTCTTAACTTATAATGTATAGATTTTGAGTGGGGAATTGGTGGCTGTGTCTATGCAATAATATAAATAAGAATACAGAAATAGTCCTATATATCGTCGTAGATTGACAATCGAGAATAGGCAAAGGTCACATTTCGCCAGCTATAATCGTATTTCACATAAAAAGGCTGCTACTGGGATTTTTCTTAAGGAAATCTCAATTACACTTTGCTTGACCCAGTCATTCAACTGGAGACCTCAGCCATTAACTTAAGCCGTGAGAGAGCCATGCTTCGGCACGAATTGTCCGGCTCGACCGGAGTGATACCACGGTCTCACAGACAACTGGCGTGAAATAGCGCTTGCGTTATGTTTCGTCGAGTGAGTGAGGGTACTGGAGGCCCAACTCCTCCCCCCTCTTTTGAGGGAGGGGGAGGGAGGGGGGGATCAAATTTAAAAGGCCGGCAGCGCACTTGTGACTCCTCTGGTGTTGCGGGTGTCCATGGGCGGCGGTAATCGCTTACCATCAGATGATCATTCTACACGTTTGCCGCCCAAACTATAAAAAGAAAACGTTCAATAAATTTAAGTCGAAAATTCATCTGAAAATTCTTAATAAACATTTTCAGCGGGGTAAGCGGTCTATATAAATAATAATAAGACCAAAAAACTCTGCAGTGCTGTTCACCAATAAAAAAAGGTTCGGTATTGTCAACCTTTTTCTGTTACCATTATTGGTGTGCGTGTTGGTTTCATCTCTTCCTAATTATTTTTCTAGACCCATGATATCGAAAGTTTAAAAATAAATAATGTTGAAATTGAATGCATATTGGAGTAAGACTAAAAGTAACAACTATTCTAGTATTGTTTTTTATAAGATATTTTATTTATATGACAATTATAAACTTTTATTAATCAACTTTACTAATATTAATATAACTTACTTATGTACTAAAAAAGATAACATAATTAACATAATTACAAAAACACAAATAATTATAATACTAAATATTTACAAAAATGGTTTAGGCATCGTAGAATTCTCCAGCTACGCAGTGAAAAAAAAAAAAAAACTTGTAACAAACATAAATTACGAATACTAAAAAAACATAAGTGAGAACGTAAAAGTGAAATCCTGTCTTTTTATATTTTAAACAAATAAGTAACCCGCTACGAATATAAACTTGTCGCATGTAGACTTTACTAACATTCAAACAATGAAAACACAGAACACTCTAGGTGTAGTCTGTTTCCGTTGTTCTCACTCTTAGCAGAACAATTTTTGGATCTTACACATTTTTGACCCATGTGTGCGAGCCAACACTCGGCGCAGTACCAATGGCGAGGCCAATCAAAACACTACGTCATCTGCGCAGTCAATTATTTAGTTTCTTCATATTCATTTTAAATCTAAATGTTCGATTAGATTGATTATGAATTTCAACCGTAACCTACGTTGATTAAATCATTCATCAAGATGTCCCTTCAATTGTAGAATTTGAAGCAATATCGGACACTATTACCATGGCCGTCTGCGGTACTGTATTCTATTCGTATCGTAGACAGTCCGAATTGTACATGTTCAGCATATTGCTACCATTAAATCTAAAAGGCTTGCTCATATACCTTTGTTACATAAAAGCGTACAAGAATGCCCCAAAAATTTATTGCACAGCTATAATACAAGCCTTATCTACTTTATACGTGCCGTACTATTAAAGTAGGACATACAAGTTATTAGGGGCACGTCAATGCCGTTCCAAGACGAGCCAGCGGTGTATACTTTTCTTTTTAAATCTCGGGCACTTTTAAAACCTCTATATCATTGTTACGCGACAGAGAAAATGTTTGCAACTTACGTAACCAAGACAAAAAGGTGCATGATTAAAATTAACTTATTAGATACATAGATATATATATATATATTTGAGCATACATGCTACATAGTCCTTCGCGGAGTAATTTAAAGCCCATAGTTCAATTTTATATAAAAAAGGAAAGCAGACAATTATTCAATGGTATTCCGTTTTTACAAAACTGTGCCGAGCAAATGCCAGCATATTGGCTATATTATTTCTAAAAACTAATTGATATCGACTCTTTGGAACGGTGAGGCCGTTCCAAATAGTCGATTTCAATTAGTTTAGTTTATTGTTGTTTTGTTAGAATAAAGTTTTTTTTAAAATTTAATTTGTCTGTTTGTACTAGTTTAACTCAAAACCACTGCAGGGTTTTAACGGAATAATATATTAGGGTTCAACTTAAATCTAAGGGACGTTGCGGCCATCACCTTCTGAAGACTCAGAATTACGATGGGTGTGACTTCACCTGCGTGAGCTATATAGATTGCCAACGACGTCTTTACAGAGTTAAATGACGTAGGGGGCGTAGATGATAATTTTACAAATAAGTTCCAAAATATCACTTCAATGTCTCCTGCAGTTGATTTCCAATAATTTATTGTATTAAGGTCTCATAAGCTGCGATAGTTAGATAATCTTACGTTGAAAATGTTTAAAGATTGTCCTTTACAAGATGTGACAAACTATCAAGAAAGTACAAGTTTAATTGAGTTTATCGGCCACCTGAGGACATTTTCTTCTTGTTAGTATACATTAATCTTTTCTTTCTTTCTTTTTTATTTATTGTCGCTGTTGGCAGCGTAATTAAGGATTGGAGTATCGTTCTGCTAGAATATTAAACATATTTTTAGCTTTTTTATGAGGAGGTAAATCATAATTGCTGATGCAAATGCTGTTTTCTTATTAGAAGGAAGAAATTAAAGAAATATATTATCTTTTGACCAACGCTGAGAACCCAAAGTCACAGTGCGTTTTCATTACTTCTTTTAAATACCGTTTTTAGTGCTTTTTCATAGTCTGGCTTCTTACTTATTAATATTGGTATTCAACAAAAAGCAGATAAGCTAAGTGTCATATTAATAAACTGTCTCTCAATTGTTTGGTCTATCTTCTGTCTATCATTGATTTATATAGACGTGAAACAATGCAGTGCTATCTACGTTTTATTTATTACAACTATATTTCTAACAAATATGTGCCTAAAAGTCATAGTTTATATACTAGCCACCAGTAAAAGTATAATGGTTTATTTACGTTCACTCTCTCGCAAAAAATATATGTTCGTCAATGCGTCTCCAATATACATAATATAATATTATGGCGTAAATGCTGCGAATAAACTTGAATATACCGGTCACTATCGACTCGCTTTGTTGAAAAAGAGACGCAGCAACTATGGATCATCAACTATTTTCAGGAAAACCACATTATGACGGACTTCTTAAGAAATATCAATTGAAATATTACTTTTCGTGTTTCTTAGATGTGTTTATATTTTTATATGATTTGGATCATTAAAAAAGTTATTCATACCGAAAATGTTTACTTTTACTGTGTTTAACCGAGTATACCTACCTAATTGATAAAAGTATAATAGGTATACATAAAACTTTAAGATGTTTTGGGATGTATATTATTGGAGTTTTATTATTGGATACAGACATAATACAGTGCACAACATGTGCACTGTAATAACACATTATTATAAATCCATTATCACTAAAGTATAACATCTCGAATTTTGAATTGATAACGGGAAGCATGCGAATTCAATAACCGACAGTTGCAAAATATACAGAATGATCTCGTGTATACATTGTAAAGAGATAAGATGGGGATATACATTATTAACATAAATATGAGCGAGCCCCGTGTAATGTATAACATAGGGTAATAATAATATCCTCCAGACCGAATTTCAGCCACGGCGGCCAGTCTTAACGGAGACTGGCCACCTACGCAGGAGATATTATAGTGCACAAGCGTGTACGTAAACACAAGTGCACTCTCTGTTGCCTAACTCTCATGATCCGATTTCTTAACTGAAAAAGCCAATGCTAAACTTTTAGTCGACCCGACCCAGGATTCGAACCCTCATGCACAGCAGTCGCATTCACTACCGTGGTTAAGATGATGACAAAAAAATATCAAACACTTTTATTTATCCTCGTAACCAGGCAATGAAGTCCAAATAGAACGACTAGCTAAAATCTATGCTAATATAGATAATAATAGTGACTGACAACGACTGAGGCGCTCATAGCCAGTTGCACTTACTGATCGGTAAATGATTAGCGAGGTTAAGCAACGTTGGGTGCGGTCAGTCTATAGATGGATGACCGCTTAGTGGTATTTCATCTGTGCGTCTCCGTGCATCGGAGGGCACGTAAAAAGTCGGTCCCGGTTGTTGTCAAATTGACAGCAGTCGTTAAGCCATGTCAGAGGCCTACGGGCGGTTTGAACAACTCTTGACAACAGGTTGGCTACTAACCACACGAAAAGAAGAAGAAGAAGTAGTGACTGCATGGATAGGGCAGTGTTAGTGCTTGCCTTGCCACTAAACTGCACTGCACCGAGTGCTATGGATTTGATCCCGACACGCGATAATTAATTGTGCGGGTATTGTGTTTTTTATAGTTCGAGAAAACTCTTATACCACAGCTCTGTCCGTCCGTCCGACCGTCTGTCTGTTATACAACTTTCAACTCAAGAACCATAAGAGCTAGAGACTCGCGGTCAACGCCAATAGACTCAGTATAGTCGATATACCCCCGAAATGACTATGACCTTTGACCTCTGACCTCAAGGCCACGTGACACCATTTTATCGAATTCTAAGATTTACAGCAATTCATAGCCGTTTCTTACTTGTTTTAAATGCCGATGGCCATAAATTAGGTGATCGTTCTCTAATCATATAAAAACATTTTGATAGAAGGCCGGGTTAAGAGTAGCCTAAACCAACGAGATGCATTAATAATATAAATAAAGTGAATAAAGCAGAAGAGGTACCTATGCCATGATCATAACAGTGGGAATCGGTATTCTTTACCTACCTCTCCGGAAAATATGGCGTGCCTATGAATGTATAAAAGTTTGTAAAGCAGGTTTTTTTTAATAAGATCGCCGCTCTATGAGTAATTCCTATAACGCTGGGGACTATACCAACATTCAAACAAAGGACACAAAGAAAAGCCAGACTCGTAACAAACATAATATGTGGACTTTTGATCCGTGTGGGATTTGAATCCATAACACTCGACGTAGCATAAATGGCAAGACTACCACTTAAGCCAATACATCATCTGTGCAGTCAAATCAATGTTTCTTATCCAACTACACGTTTACCGTTGAATGGAATCTGATGGCTCTTAGCACATTGGTTGACTATGTTATGGATTAACACATAGCATACCTTTTAGTTTAGTATGCGTTCTCGTTAGATTCAAGCGAAACCGCGTGAAAAATCTAGTTACTAATATTTTTGACAGCCGTCCAATGATAAATGTGTCAGAGAAACGTAATTTGTAAATGTGCTATATTTATATTTATTACGAAAGCCGGACAAAAATAGTTGGTGTATCTGGGCTGCGTAAATATCTTTTTATGCATATCAAATGTCTTAAAACATACCACCTGGTAATTACGCGCTAGCTATTGTATATTGCACATAAAATGTCGAACATTGCCAATGCATACATCATAAAGAATAATAATATATCGCTCGAGACTTTGTTGGCATGAAGAACAATTTGCCCGCTACGCCATTTAACCACACTACTTGTAAAAACTATATATCTGCTTCAACTAACCAAATTATTTGACACGTGGCTAAGATTGTATACTGAACATTCTATTAATCAAGTTGGGTACACTGGATCAAGGTCTGATTAGTGTCTAATGAAAGAACAAGCAGACATGCAGACAAAAATCTTCAAAAATTAACGCCTCACAATAGTCGAAACCATATATAGTCTATCCCAATAGAATTTGAGAAAAAGGTAAACAACTTTTAGTTACTTTTATCATAAAATATTTTTATGTAAAATAAATTTATGAATATTTATCAAAAGAAGAACTTTCATACGGCTTATTGTATTCATTAACTAATTTTTAAAGAAAGTTTGAATTTCCTAAATGACTTTATATTTAATTAGGCATGAAACGATTGTTTACATAACATATTAATTCAATTGGGACAGAGTATAGTCACTTTTTTTAAATATAACCGATGTACAGACCAGACCTTATGTATGACTGTCTTTAATGTAATGAATGTCTTTTTTGCCACAGAGTAATGAATATCAATGAATTGTAGTAGACAACGGTGTAAACACATCTAATTTAATTTAAAAAATACTTTACGTACTCTCCTAATAAATTCTACACATTTGAAACATACAGAAAGCAACACACAATAATACACACACGCACGCACACACACACATGCAAAAGAAACAAAACACACACACAGCGTATATTTAACTTCTTAATATTTAAGTTCTGTTTTCCCCTTTGCCTTTCCTTTTATAAATATACAATACAATTTTCTCTTCTAGTGCATTCTATTTCATAAATACTTGAATGGCTACATTTTCCAATAATTTACCATTGTATAATACTTTTACTTACAGTTCTGAGTGAGGATCTGGTAATCCGTAACACAGGGTTTCCCTACTATGGACTTCAGTCTCCCACAAAGGCTCATAATTCTATAAAGCTTTGTATTCTGTCAACCGTGCTTTATGTTTATTGTTGTAAATCTTTGTGAAGAGAGAAATAAATAAATAATAACAATTATTATTGTTGCCTTTGGCATCATCATCATCATCATTTCAGCCTATTGCAGTCCACTGCTGGACATAAGCCTCCCCCAGGGTGCGCCACAAGGCCCGATCTTCCGTTTTCGCCATCCAGTCACCTCCAGCCACCTTTTTCAGATCATCGGTCCATCTGGCCGGAGGGCGTCCTACACTACGCTTACCGAGTCGTGGTCTCCACTCGAGAACCCGTCTGCTCCAACGATCATCGGTTCTGCGACAGATGTGACCAGCCCACTGCCACTTCAGCCTGCTACACTTCTGAACTACGTCGGTGACTTTGGTTTTTTGCTGGATAATCTCGTTCCGGACTTTGTCCCTTAACGAGATTCCGAGCATACACCTTTCCATAGCTCGCTGAGTGACATGCAATCGGTGGGCTAGTTTCACTGTCAGGTTCCACGTCTCAGCTCTGTATGTCATGACCATTGATCCATTGGACGCATTGATTGAATACCTTGGTCTTCAGCTATTGTGGCAAGGGTGACTCGAAGATGTGACGCAACTTTCCAAACGCTGCCCAGCCAAGCTGCACTCTTCTGGTGATTTCACCCTCAAAGTTGTCTCTACCCAGCTGTAACTTTTGTCCTAGGTAGACGTACTCCTGGACAACTTCAAGGGCTACACCTTCGACGGGAACGGGCTCAGGGACGATGTGCTCGTTGAACATGACCTTAGTCTTGTCCAAGTTCATCCCGAGCCCAACGCGTCTCGAGGCAACATTAAGACCGGACAGCATTTTCTGCAGGTCTTGCAGCGATTCTGCCATTATAACTATGTCGTCAGCAAAGCGGAGGTGTGCGAGATATTCACCATTGACATTGATGCCCAGTCCATTCCACCGCAGGGTCTTGAAGACATCCTCTAGAGCATTGGTGAAGAGTTTCGGGGAAATAACGTCACCCTGTCTTACACCTCTGAGCAACTGGGTGGGTCTTGTTTGGTGGTTCTGCACTTGGACGGACATTGTCGCCATTTGGTAGATACTTTTCAGCACCTTCACGTACCGCCAGTCGACTTGGCATCGCTGCAAAGACTCCAGAACAGCCCAGGTTTCGATGGAGATGAAGGCCTTCTCGTAGTCCACAAATGCCAGACACAGCGGTTGGTTATACTCTTCGGACTTCTGTATAACCTGTATACTGTACTGTGTACTGTACTGTACCCAAACAGTATGGATGTGGTCTACTGTGCTATAGCCTTTACGAAACCCAGCCTGTTCCGGTGGCTGAAAGGCATCAAATCTTGATGCCAGACGATTCGTGACGACTCTCGAGAACAGCTTATAGACGTGGCTCAGAAGCGTGATCGGCCTATAGTTTTTAAGGAGCGTTTTGTTTCCTTTCTTGAAAAACAATGCCACTACACCTCTGTTCCACGCCTTCGAGGTAGGCCCATTGGTTATTACAGAGTTGAAGATCCTCTTCAACTCCCAAAGAACAGGTTTACCCCCAGCCTTGAGGAGCTCAGAGGCTACTCCATCTTCACCGGGAGCCTTCCCATTACTAAGCTGTTTGAGAGCCGCCTCGATTTCGTCGACATCTACGTCTGGGAGATCGTCAGTGAAGTGGCGGGTAAGTGGGACTCTAGGGTCTCTCGCGTCAGGTGGAGGCTTCGGTGCGTGCGAGGCATACAGATGTCCGTAGAAGTCCTCAATTTCAGCGAGTATCCCCAGGACTGATGTGACGGTTTCACCATGCGAGGTAACTAACTTTGTCAGATGACTCCTCCCCAGTGTCTTGGTGAAGACCTTCGACCCTCGATTTCGCTCGATCGCCTCATATACTAGGCGAGTGTTCCAGCTGCGAAGGTCGCGTCTTACCAAGTTCCTGATTTTCTTGTGGAGTGACTGGGGATCTGACAAAGATTCCTCTGGTGTCTCACATCTAAATTGCATCAGATCCAGGGTCTCGTTAGAAAGTTTGGACTTCTTATCTGATCGCCTTTTCCGAAAGTGCCTCGTTCCCACTTCGCGTATCACCCCAATAATGCCGTCCAGGTCCTCGTCAACATTTGCCGGGGTCTCCAGTGCGGCGAATCTATTTTGCAATTCCATTTGGAACGCAAAATACGTTCTACTACGTTCGAGCTTAAAATTGATATTTAGGGTGCCTCGTACAAGCCGGTGATCGCTACCGGTATTAAACCTGCTGATCACTGAGACATCCCTAAATATGTTCTTCTTATCGGCTATGATGAAGTCAATCTCGTTCTTCGTCACACCGTCGGGGCTCTTCCAGGTCCACTTCCGTTGGGGCTTTTTCTGATAAAAGGTGTTCATACAGAACAGCCCCTGCATGCTAAGGTAGTTGACCAGCATTTGGCCCCTATGGTTTCTGCGTCCATAGCTATGATGTCCCAAACAAGATTCACCGCATTCTTTTCCCACTTTGGCGTTGAAGTCCCCCATGACAACTGTATAATGGGTTTTGGTGGTACGATGCATGGCCTTTGACACATCGTCGTAAACGGCTTCCACCTCTTCATCTGAGCTGCTCGACGTCGGCGCATATACCTGTATGACCTTGAGAGAGTATCTCTTGGTCAGTTTCAGTATAAGGTACGCTACCCGGGTCGAGACGCTGCAGATCTCCACCACGTTGTCACGGAGGGCTTTGTTGACGAGAAATCCCACGCCACCCTGGGATTTTTGGCTCCCTTCCCTGAAGTAGAATAGATGGCCTAACTCAAGGGTTACCCCTCTCTACGAACTTCCGATAACTCGAGAACATGCCATCGTATCTTCTCTAATTCTACTTCAAGGATCTGGAGGCTTTTGTCCAGCCGTAGACTGCGTCCATTAAATCTAGCCAGGATCAATTGTTGGCAGCCGTCCGTAGCCCGGGGATTCCTAGCACCCCTACCCTACCGTAACCAAGGCCGCTGCCGTGACCTGGAATAGTAGGGCGGCTGGGAACTGGGGGCCCGTTTCTTTTTGGGTCTCATCGTGGGGGGTTTTGCCCGTAGTCACCACGCTGGGCAGGCGAGTTGGTGACCGCAGTGTATTGATATGGACTGTGTTGTCTACACAAGAGGCGCTGCTGCCCACCTCTCGGATGGTCCCTTAATTGCCTTCTACGATACCCACGGGAAGAAATGGGGTGGTGCTATTCTACTTTGCCGGCACCACTCGGCAGATTTGGCACCTTTGGCAAATTTTGGGCAATTCTATTTTAGAACTAGAGACATGAAAGTACTTATTTTTCAACTACAAATCTCACACTAGGAATAATTTCTGAGCAGCGAGAGATTTTACAAAAACCAAATAACGGACACAAAGAACATCCAGACTCGGAACAATTTATTTGTGGATCGCATTTGTTTGTCCTGTGTTGGCAGCGAATTCATAACACTTAGCATGGCGGCAATGGGGAGGCGACAATTTAAACCATTACGTCATCCGTCTACTGATTGTCATGACAGCCCTGACTGCTCTTAGTACTATCTAACAAATCAAGGCGCACGACTATTATTTGTAATGATTACCCTTCTATGTGCATGGCGGTGCTAATGTTGCTTAATCTCATGGATCAATCTGCGTGTTTGTTACTGTAGCGCGTGCCACTATAACGTAATATAGAGATACGTGTATATGGAGGCTATTATTCTAACAATTAGCTTGGATTATCAGATTTGATAACAGCTGACATTATGTGGAAATCCGATATGTAGCATATTTGGTTACCTACATGGTTACCTATAAAATCGACACAAGGGAATGATATGAGATATAGGAAGAAAGACGAAAGAAACATGTAGACATTACAAATGCCTGCGAAAAACGTAAACATTGAAATAATCATTACAAGTACAACACTGTATTTCTTGCAACTAAGAGGATAAATGACAAATTGTCCGACTAATACTATAATTAGCTTAAATTTTCCTAGCCCATCTTACCCCGCAACCTACCCCACAATAAAAAGTGTATTCGTAAATAAACTTAAAACTGAATTCAGTTAGTCTGTGGTAATACTGTGTGTCGACTGCAACACAACTAACGGTAAAAAATAACTTAACCAAAGCGCTGATGAAACAAAGGAATATTTAAATAGCATGTTAATTATGAAGAAGGTAAAATATTAAAAGTTAAAGTTAATGCTTGGTTGATACGTTTGTGGGTGTAAAGTGAAACAAATAGGCAACTTGTTTATTGTAGATAACATCGACAAACGTAATAACAAACTTTAATCACAATAACAATTTAGATTGTAAGTTACTAGATTTATTTTTAGGTTAGATTAGATTAGTAACAGTACTATTTTGGGGAGGATAGATCCTCTATGTCCTTTACTGTTCCCCTAACAACGTGTATGTGAAATTTCATGATGAATGGTTGAGTATTTAAGGCGTGAAAGAGTAACAAACAAACAAACTTACATACACGTTAATAATATTTCTAGATTTTGCCTGCAGCTCCGCTCGCGTAAATGTAGGTTACATTACTAACATCACTTTTTCTGGATGAAAGGCACCCAATGTCCTTTTCTGTTCCTCCGCCAACGTATAAGCGAAATTTCATGATCACTGGTCGAGTAGGTAGTTAAAGCGTGAAAGCGTAGCAAACAAACAAACCCACATTAGTATTTATAATAATAAACAATCAGGATAAGGATTAGTATTCTTGTTAACCCCTCCAGCTAAACTAAATTTATTTATACAACTTAGGTGGCAAACAAGCATACGGCCCAGCTGATGGTAAGTGGTCACCGTAGCCTATGGACGCCTGCAATACCAGAGGCATCACTTGCGCGTTGCCGACCCTTTAGGAAGAAAAGGTAGTGGGAAGGAGAAGGAGCAGGAAGGAGGAAAGAGGGTGATTGGGCCTCCGTTACTCTCACTCACAAAACAAAACACAACAGTTGGAACACTGCTATTTCACGTCGATAATCTGTGAGAGGGTAGTACTTCCCCGGTCGAGCCGGCCCATTCATGCTGAAATCAGCGAGGCTCTGCTACTCACAGATACTATGTTTGTATTAAGAGTGGGTTCTCGTCGGTATAACAATGGATGGAATTTGAACGACCGGGCTACCATTGATTTGACTCAAAGTTAACGCTACACGCGAACTGGCAAACATACTTGAGTGTAATGACTAGTTTATGCGGGCAATTTGTTTATGCAAGTGGCACTACTTATAGATATTTCTCTTTGCGGCTTTAGCAGCCATGCAATTTTTGCTTTTAAACCATATCGAGGCATAACGATGAAAGCATTTTACTAATACCAGCGTCCAAAAGCCGATAAATGAATTAAAATTAAATCTCTATGGGCGATAGAGATTTTAATTATAATTTATCAAAATCATAATTAAATTCTGTGTCGGAATTAGTATCTGTTACAAGTAAAAATTTGACATTGATGTAGCTTGCTTGAACTCTCTGGAGACTTTATTTCAGGTAGTGGTTTCAAACTTATAGTGCCATTTTAAAGTGAACATTTTTGCTTTGTTGAAAATAATAATAAGTACGTATTTATTTCTCTCTTTCACAAATGAAGTATACATTAGATAACACAGTACAGATATAACAATTCTCAATCCTTTGTGGAGAGACTGGAGTGTATAGTAGGAAAATCTGTTTTACAGATCAAGAGGTGGGACCTATTGAATGTTAATAGGCCAATAAGCCTATAAGCCTATTGAAGTCATCACAACAACAAGTCTTCTGTATGTACACACTGTGTACAAGCCAGCCCTTTTTAAGATTGTCAGGTCACCTATCCTTCCTACCTCACATTTACCCTACTTTATTTCGTTTGTTTTCGCAAAAAGAATAAGTATATTTCTGGATTTGAAACACGTTATATTATGATTATTTACTTTTAATATATTCGTTTGATATAATCTTGTGTTTGCGTGACATATTTTGAGAATAATCTTTATTTATTTATTTATTATGTAAAAAAGAGTAAACATCTGTCAAATAAACAACGCGATAAAATCCGTATATAGTAGTTTAATTTCAATGAATAACATTCGCGTAAACAGAAGACAATATTAAATAATCTTTAGCTTTACCTAAGTTGTGATAAAACCCCACTCCTCCCCCCCTTTGTCCGGGTGGTGACGGAGTAAGAATACTGAGTGTCACCATCCCATTTCATCCCGTGGGTGTCGTAGGAGTCGACAAAGGGACCATACCAAGCAGAGAACAGCACTGCAAAGATAAGGAAAACTTAAAACAAACTCTATAACAACCCGTCTGGCCAGCTTGGTATTCTAGGTCTCCCTCAAGTACCAGTTGTCGTAGGAGGTGATTGAGGTAGTCAATGGCTCATACCTTGCAGCATTTCATCTCCAACTGCAACGCCATGATCAAAGAAGAAAATCTTAAAACAAGCCCGGGGTGGAACCCCCGTAAGGCATGAGCCGGGTACAGAGAAGGAAATCTCGAAACAAACCCGGTACGGAATCTCCGTTAGGCATGACCCGGGTCCTGCAACCGAGCTCGCTCCGCACGTGACGACTCGTCGTTCCTGTGGACCAAGCTGGAGAGGTCGAGAGGGAGGTGCAGGCAGTGGGAATATCCGCATTTCCTAAATGGACTACCAGGCGTAATAGTATAACATCTGGGGGGAAGACACATCGCAATCTAACAGCGGTGGAACCAACACGGGGAATGACAGACACCAGTGATAAGTCTGCGCGAATAGGCGAAAGCGCGGGCGCTAGGGGTCATTCTTGACAGTGGGAGGGCCCATTGTAGGTCCATTGACCAGTTACCGCCCACTCTAGCTGGGCCGGCCGGCCAATAAGGTACTGGTCCGCCTCAGCATTGACTTGTTTTCGTTGGGTGGATACACTAGTCAAAAAAAATAAAAAGTTGGTGCTGTAAATTTTTCACCTGCGCTAAAACAGAAGAAGAATATTATGAACAAACAACCACACTTCTCCTCCCGGAGACCTGTGGAGGTTCAGGTTGCGTACAAGATAGAAGAAGACGATCATTAATGACCTACGCAAAACTTCTGTGATTGACACTGAGTTGACGAGTCGTAACATCGCTGTTTCGGCCCTTCAAGAAACAATGCGTCCTGACACTGGTTCTATCAGAGAAGCCCATTATAACTTTTTCTGGGTAGGATCAGCACGCTAACCACGAGCATGGCGTGGGTTTCGTTGTTCGTAACGATCTCCTTGCATCTATTGAAACACCTCAAGGCATATCAGAGCACATTATCGTTCTGCGTTTCTTCAGTAATTGCGGTTTTGTAAACTTGATTTCCGCATATACACCAGCATTAGTTTCAACAACAGAAGTTAAAAATCGTTTCTACGACCAACTCATGCAAACCATGAGCGCGGTGCCTTTAATACTAGAGTCGGCCAAGATAATATCGCTTGGCCTGATTGCCTCGGTAACCACGGTATTGGAAAGATGAACGAAAACGGTCAACGTTTGCTTGAGTTTTGTTCTAATCACCGGCTATGTTTTACCAACACGTATTTCAGAATCGAATCTACGCATAAAATGCCATGGAGGCACCCGCGCTCCTGGTATCGGCATCAGTTAAATCTAATACATCACCATTCATCCAAAAAGATCTTCACTTTGTCTTCCATATTCGTTCCTATCAAAGCGCAGATTGCGACATGGACCACTCGCTTATAGAGACAAACATAGCTATTGTCTGCAAAAGGATTCACTCTTCGAAGCATCCTGGGAGAAAAAAAATTGATCTCGCTCAGACCAGTGTTAGCGCGAAGGTCGATTCCTTTGAAGAGCTGGTACGTTCCAAGACTTCATCTTTGGACCAAAATGTGTCACTTCAAGAGGAATGGAGCCGTGTCAAAAGAATCCTCTCAGAGATCGCAGGCGAAGCTTTCGGATATCAGAAAGCGAAGACAGAGGACTGGTTTTCACAAAACATCGAGCACTTACAACCTTTGCTCGACTCTAAACGCCTTGCTGCATTGAACCATCGCATGAACCCGTCTCCTGCTACTCGTACGAACTTGCAAGGGCCAAGTCAGCTCTGCAGCGCAACACTCGCTTCTCTGCAAACAAGTACTGGCTTGAGTTTTGTTGATTCATCCAACGGAGCGCTGATTCAGGTAATTTTAGCGGAGTCTATTCGGGCATCAAACGGGCACTTGGCCCTTTATCTAAAAAGACTGCTCTTCTGAAAGAACTCGACGGTACGATCATTAATGACAGTAAACGTAAATTGCAAAGATGGGTGGAACACTACACCGGTCTTTACTAGCAGCCAGTGGACATACAGCCTGAAGCTGTAGACTTAGTTCCTAAGCTGACAACCTGGCAAGAGCTAGATGATGAACCTACAGTAGAGGAGCTTCACAATGTAATAAGACAGCTCAAATGCGGCAAGGGTCTTGGTGGAGACTACGTATACCCCGAGTTGCTGAAATTTAATTTCATAGCTCCACTCCTGCATAATCTTTTAATTGAATGCTGGTCTGAGGGCATAGTGCCTCAGGATATGCGCGATGCCAACATTATCATCCTCTATAAAAGGAAAGGTAACCGCGGCGACTGTAACTCATATCGTGTTATATTCCTTCTGAGCGTCATTGGAAAGCTCATAGGCTGTGTAGTTCTCAAAAAACTACAACGTCTCGCTGATCAATTAATGAAATGATCTTTACACTACGCCAGATTCAGGAGAAATGCAGAGAGCAACAGACACCTGTTCTTATAACGTTTGTATACCTTAACAAGGCATTCGATACTGTGCGCAGGGACGGTCTATACAAGGCACTTGAGAGGATAGGCTGTCCACCAAAATTTCTCAGCCTCGTTAAATTATTCCACGCGGTAATAAATGGGGCTGTAGTCTTTAATGGTAACTTATCCGATCAGTTTTAAATGCGCAGAGACGTGCGACAGGGCTGTGTGTTGGCCCCTACCTTGATTGGGATTTTCTTTTCGATGCTTTTAAGGGCTGCCTTTGGCGAAGACCAACAAGGTGTCCATCTTCATACAAGGGCTGACGGGAAGCTTTACAACATATCCCTCCTAAAATCAAAGCGCAACCAAGAAGACCGATAAACTGATCATGAGTCACTTTTTTGCCGATGACACCGCTTTTATTGCAACATCTCCATGCGAGATTCAAACCATGATCGATAAATTCTCTCATGCATGTGATCTGTTTTCCATGTCCATTAATGCCAAGAATACTGTGATACTTACCCAAGGGTGTGAGCAAAAACCAGCAATATCACTGGACAGCACCCCATTAGATGTAGTCGACAACTTTTGCTACCTTGGTTCGACCGTTACTAGCAACCTCTCACTTAATGTGGAAATCGACACTCAAAGCGGCGCCTATATTCGGAAAGCTTCGTTCAAGAGTATGGGACAATAGCCTCCTCACAATCAGAACCAAAATATTGGTCTATCGAGCGTGCATTTTCAGCATGCTCTTGTACGGAGCTGAGACATAGACCTCGTACACTAAACATGAACGTCGACTCAACTCTTTTCACATACGCTGCGAGCGCAGTATCTTAGGCATTACTCGCGAAAGCACAGCTGCCTAGCCTAACTGCACTGCTTAAACAACGACGACTAAGGTGGTATGGGCACGTGCATTGTATGGACACTTCCAGACTGCTAAGGCAGGTCATGTTGGGTTCTATAGCCGATGGCAAGAGACGTCCATTACTGCGCTTTAAAGACTGCGCCAGGCGTGACTTGGCTTCTTTCAATATCGAGCATGGCGAATGGGAGAAGCTTGCAGAAGATAGGGACCGGTGGAGGAACTTGTTACGCAAGGCATAAAGCTCCACGATAGAGCGTGGTTCGACAAGCTTGCCGTAAAGAGGACCAAAAGGCACAAAAGCGACAACCTTCCATCAAATCCATCCGTCGCGATATATGTATGCTTTATTTGCGGTCGATCTTACCGCTCTAGAATTGGACTAAATAGTCACTTCAAGAAGTGTTTAAAACAATCAGGCACTGCTTAAAACATCTCAAAAAGATGAAAAGGCCAATAGAGATAACACCCTTATGTTGGTAATATTCTATATACAAAGACATGCATATTATGTACCTATGTATATGTATGACATTTCAATAAACATAAGTATTGCAATGGTATTGTAATTAATTAGCAAGAACATATTATACACGTAATGGATTCAAGACAAAGGCTTTTGTTATCGAACATCTTGTAAATTGTAATACAGCACAACATTATTGTTATTAGTTCCTGAACTTAAGATAACGTATGACAAAGACACATTACCAATAAGACAATGAAATCGACTACCTCACTGTTGTATGTTTGTATCTATACCTATACTAATCAAAACTTCTCTGTTTGTATGTAGGCGGTAATCTCTGAAAGTTTCGATTCAATAAATTATTACACTATTAGAAAGCAATACTGTCTCTCGGTAATTGAGAGTATGTTTCAATCGACATTAAAACATCCTAACTAATATTATAAATACCAGTGTGAGTTTGTTACGCTTATTATGTACTCAGCTGATCATCATGCAATTGCGCATCCACGTTTTTAGGGACATAGAAAAGGACATAATATGGTACCTTTCATCCAGAAGCACTGTACCCGAGGTATCCCTTTTGACAGACATTGACTAAATCTACATTAACGCGAATGAATCCGCAAGCAAAATCTTGTAAGAGCACCAGATTTTGCCCTAGGTAGTATTAATATACTACCTAGGGCAAAATAATACTAGCTAGATTTTGCCCTAGGTAATCCTAGGGTAAAATCTAGCTAGTATATTACCTAGGGAAAGTGTAGTTTTATGTGTAACTGTGTAACAGTTTAAGGCTATTAATCAAAGTCAAAAATAATTTGAAACGTTAAACAGATTTTATAGGATTCTTTATTAAAAAAAAAATGCGTTAAAATCCATATAAAGTTGTTTAATTTCAATGTGTAACATTCGCGTAAACGTAAGACAATCTTATCAAAAATAATTTATTAATTTAGGTCACAAACTACGTCATGACCGTCAGTTTATGAATTAGTCAGCTTACTTAAGTTAGTTGCGAGGTTCAGACAAAGGGTTGAGTCTGTGAGAAGATACCTGCAAGAAAATGAAGGCAAGTAAATAATGCGATTGCCCATTAAATCACTTAATAAACGAGATATCTTTACCCGACTTTAAACAATTAGAAGATTGACATTTTAAAAACATACATATATTAATTTAATACGACATATATACTAACAGCGTGCAAATATACTAATAGTTATTTTCTATCGGGTTTAGTGCGTCGTAAGGTTATCTTGTAGTAGATATTATATTACAGCAGTATACGTATGCAAATACAACCTTGCACTTTCCATTCCCTCACTCACATAGTCCGATGTGACGGCAATCCAAAACAACTGACAGACAGTCCACTTGCACGCGTGTCGAGTTTCGGTCGTTTACGCGATGCAGATACCTGTCACAGGCTGTACACAACATGCTTAAATGGGACATTTTGCGCATGTCTCGGATATCGCCCGAATCGTCTACCAGAGCTATAAGAGTTTCATTTACACCTTTAGCCCACCACATACAAACAGGCGAAGGCGGAGTGGTGAATTTTTGTATTGTTCTAATTAGTATGAATCATCACACATAGTGATGCGACTTTATTCCAATTTTACTCGAGTGACTCGAGTTACTACGGTGAAAACGTATTTGAGTAAAAAAATCTGACTCGAAATCACTCGGACTGGCTCAAAACATAAATAAACAGGTTTAAACGTGTATGTATGTGTGCGTTGCGGAGAGCTGCGGAACAAATAAAGACAATGTATTTTTTGAAATCTTTGTATCCTTTCTAAAGACTGACATCACATACGGTGATTCAAATTTATCGAGTGTTCGAGTGGCATGTCAACTACTTGAGCGACTCGGCAATCGAGTAATATTCAAGTTGGACTGTAAAATGACTCGAGTAACTCGAGTGGTAAAATTGGACTAGAGTCGCACCACTGTACACAGACGATCGCTCCAAACCGTGTGTGTAAAGGTGCCTACTAATTCGAATAATACAACAATAACGCTTCTTTTGTACTTGGGGCCCAAGATACCTCGGTAATACCGACTAAACCTACCATAGTGTTCCTCGACATAACCATAGACGGCGGGGCCGCGCGAATCACTTACACATGCAATCAATCGCGTCCCCACCGAGGTTTGTAGTCCCCACCGCCGTGTGGAACGGCAGGCCACTACATAAAAAGACTCCCTCTAATGAGGGGACGAAGACACGATACAAAGGCGCGCGTGAGAACACGTACGCTGCCTTTCGGACTTAGTGCCAATCGGGAGGCGAGCAGGTCCACGAAGCCCACCACCCCTAGGTCAAACCTCAGGATGGCTGGAGGTCATCTTGAACAATAACTACCGGTACCGCTCGCTCTCGCTCTGCCTTCGCTCCGCATCCGCTGTATGTGTGTGATGCCCATCACACACATACAGCGGATTAAATGATGCAAACCATCAACTTTTTTAACATAAACTTGATTCATACTCATGTTTACCTGAAAAAGACAGAATACTAAGCCAAGATAAATCAGATACATAACTCTTAGGTTTTATGAGACACTTATGTAAAGAGATAAGGATTTTATATGTTTTTTCAAGATTAACCCTCAACAGTAAACATTTTTATTACAAAGCAACGGTAAGCTTTCCGTAAGGTTACTGAGTAATAGAACCGAATTGCCTCTTTTACTTTACTTACATAATACTATCTATAAGTTTGAGTTTTACAAAGGTAACCTTGAACCTTAACATTTCAGAGCGTTTACGCCTTATAGTCTATTCCGAATGGCAATAAAATTATGCTCCATCTATGATACACTTGTTTTTACCTTAATCTATAGAATGTAAAACTTTTTGAAATGATATTCAATAATAATATATTTATTTTTATAGAAAGTCAACTGCCGCGCTTTTAATAATTCTTGTGTGTCACGGGGGTCTCTACAAACACTCAAACAACAGACACAAAGAACACCCAGACTGGGCACAACTATTTGTGGATCACACAAATTTCTATCCCGTGTGGGGTACGAACCCGCAACACTCGGCGCGGCGGCAATGGCGAGGCGACCATTGAAACCACTACGCCATCCGTGTCTGAAGACAAAATCCTCACATATAAATCCTCAAAATATGACACGTAATCGGTCTTAGGTTTAAGCTTTACACAATTGCATTTATATCGGTATACTGGTTTAGCTGTAAAAAAATAAGTAACAGCAGTGGTTTATCATTTATCAATTATCATTTTTAAATTACCATGATAGTATTTATTTCTTACATCATTTCATATTTATGACGGTGCTCTATGCTTTAACATTTGTAGAATTAGCTGTATACGCATAACATTTCATCTAAATTCACTTTGCAATTAGCAGTAAAACATCACAAACTGAAATCAGTATCGTATATTTAAATTTTAGTATTTTTGTTTGTAAATCAAAGTAAAAGTCAAAAATCATTTATTCATTTAGGTCACAAAGTAACACTTTTGGACGTCAAAATATATAGGTTAGTAAGTTTACTAAGTTACTGAAGCTACATTTAGGTTAGTTGCTAATTTCAGGCAAAGAGTTGAGCCTATGAGAAGAAACCTGCAAGAAACTCACGGCCACTCTTTTAAATCGCCAATTAAATATAATTTCAGTATTTACAACTCATATCAACAAGGTGTTGCAGCCATTATGCCATATACTACCTGCCCTATACGACTTTAAAAAAACTAAAGATAATAACAATATTAACTTAATAATATTATAGAGATTAAATAATTTGGGTTTAGTTATATTTTTCAATATAAATCTAAAATAGACAGTAGGATGGCATGATGGCGCATACACTTACACTTTGTAACAATGCAAAGGTAGTCCGTGACTAAATGCGGTTGTGGATTTATATTTTTCAATAGTAATCAAAATGAGAAGCAAAATACTTGATAACATCACATACCTATAATCACGAGATACCTCTACATTACTAAATTGACTTATAAGTAATACAGATCTTTGAATCCTGAATGCAACAAGTTACTAAGTCCATGAGTTTTTGTCATTTAAGTAGTCGTTGACTGAATAACAACCCCTTCGAATGAGCTGTATTTTAACGGCGCTTTTAAATTTAAGCAATGGTAAATTAATTATATTAGTGGGTAGTTTATTAAAAAAACGTATACCGAGTCCCGCGAATGTATTGTAAACGATGATATGGGCCTACTAATTTATGCTTATTTCTAGTGTTTACATTATGAACCTTATTATTATAATTTAAGTGAATATTATGTTTAATAAACATAATGTTTGCAAATATATATTGCGACGCAACAGTAAGTACGCCTATTTCTTTATATCGATCTGTCAGGGAAATTCGTGGTCCTAAATTATAAATACTACGTAGGTACTGCACGCTTGGAGAATAAAAATTGTCTCAATATCAGCTGCCTTGCCCCACAATAATATACCGTAGGACGTGACACTGTGAAAGTAACTGAAATTGACTAGGAAACTGTCTTACTTTCCGAATTGCTTATGCGGCTGGGCTAAGTTTCCCTGCAAGACACGATATATAATTAATAAACTTAAAATCTGCTGGTCAGATTTTAATTATTCTTTCACTATTAAAAAGTTGCTTTAGCCAAAAGTGATATAGTATTTATAACATCATGCTACGTGTCACTGTAGCGATCAGTGATAATGAACGTGGGTGAAGCCACGATGAACAGCTAGTAAGAAATATTTTTATACAAATGCTTCTTTCTACGTTGTTATAACTGGATCATAAAAGGACAAACTAAACGAATATTTAATGATCCTTTGTTGCACTTCTCTGCTTTATTTTTCTTTCTTACTAAGTATACCCAATGGCAAAGAAAATTAATACGCTTGACGTTCGCAATCAATATTTTATAGAGTTTGTCTTACACCACCAACTGTTTAATGAAAGAAACTTTTTCCATGTTCAAGTATTCATTACTTTTCTTTTGTACATAAGACAGGAGAGAGTCTTAATGTTCTGGGACAGGGACGTTAATTAAACCATACTTGCATGAATAGTGGACTAGAACTTTCCTGTACACTAAGGGTAAATTCTGTGTAGTCACAGAATAAGAGCAGGCCTAGTAATTACTAGGGCTGGTCTTATAATGTTATTATATATACTTATTATTATTATGTCTTATTATACGTCAACACTTATCCTGCTCTTACACCGGTTTCCTGTAAGAGAGTAAAGTTTCTCTCGAAGGGCCGATAATTTCATTTGAATTAACTATCTTTTAATTTAAAACAGCAATGTTAAATAGCCCAATTCGTAGACCGTTGGACTGTTACGCAGAGGTCTCGAGTTTGATCAAAAGTACAATACAATATAAAATAAACACAGACACCGTTTCAAACTACTGACGTGTGTATTACTAAGGTCATTGGCAATAATATGTTTAGGTTTTTAAGGCAATTATAATGAATGTAATATCAAGCCTGTATATAAACTGCGCCATTGCTGGGTACGGGCCTCTTCTAGGTTGGAGAAGGGTTCAGCCACCACGCTGGCCCAGTGCGTGTTGGCAGACTTCACATACCTCCAAGAATATTACGAAGGACTAAAGTGGAAAGCCTTTATGGCTAAAGCCATGCAGGCTTCCCTCAGTGATTTCTTCACAGCTAAAGTGAGTAGTAAATTAACTTTCAAATAATTTCGAAAAGTCAGATGTGCGTGCCTTTGGATAGAACTCGAGACCTCTAAATAAAACATATCTAAAATCCATGCTGCTACTCTTTATATTCAAAAATTCGTAAATTCACGATCCGATATTCGATCTGGTATTTAAACTATGACTGCATACAAACATAATGGTGCATCCATATATGCCCGGCAGCCCGGTCGGCGGTGCGGCTGACGTCTAAGCTGGCGGTCCAGCCGCCGTCACGCGCAACATTATCTGCGGTACGCGCGGCTTTTGAATGCCGGCGGTAGTTGGCTACGACACATTTTTAGCAGGCCTTGTAGGCCGCCGGTAAAGCTGCGGGAAAACCGACAGCAAAGCAGTCTGAAAGCACGCGGCAAAACCGACGGCAAGGCAGTCTGAAAGCCGGCGGCAAATCCGGCGTCATGTGTGGATGCACCATAAGCGTACACGTGTGATCAATAAGACAGTTTTCTCTCCTGTTCACTATGTTCACTATATTCTCATCTCATCTCACCTCCAAACGCTTGACAAAACGCCAAATACACAAAGAGAAACGTAAGCTCTCCTACACGTATAAGTTTAACTGCGGGGGTCAACTATATTGCAACACGTGTTTATAATGTTCAGTCTAGTCTATAAGGGCACATAATAATGTGTAATAGTCGCCATTATCAAAAACGACGACTTCGACCCTAGCATTGCTGACTATATAATATATTCTCATCTTTAGTCCATTTTCCATACTTAAAGACCTAAGTATACACCCAACTCTATGTACTGTTTTTTTTTTGTTTTCTGTATTTATTTTCAATAATACCTAAGTACAGCACTAAATGATTTTTATAATAAGTTTGAAAAGACCAAAAAGGAAGTAAATAACTTAATTTGAAACAAGGTTTAAAAAGAAGAGGGTTTTGGCAATAGGGAAAAGCTGGGCTTTACGCTAAGTATTGTCGACTTTGACATTCGCGGCTGTACTTTATATATATATATATATGCGGTCCCCCGCAGTATATTAGTAGTAGATCTAAAATAAAGTAGCTTTCTATTGATAAAATAATTATTAAAATCGATTCAGTAGCTCCGAACGTATCGATTATAAAAACATCATCTTTATAAATATTAATATAGAGAAAAAAAACATTACGATGGCAAAATCAATCCTACAACATTAAAAGTGAAATCACGTAGTAATCAGTACCACAGACATGACTCATTCATGGAAATATTCATAATATATTTGCGTAGGTGGCTCGTATCAGGTACGCATGTAGGTGGTATAAATATACTTCAAGACTTTCCCCGCCTAACGATCAAACTCTTCCAGGAAGGCTTTACGTACGTACGGGATAAAAACAATTTAGTGAAATGTAGGTGAGTGGCTGTTAGGCAATTTATGTCGGCTTTTATCTGGTTATCTCGGTTCATTTCTACGGAGCTCTGAAACAATGTACCTACTTTATTTAATTGCAATGCTGGAATTAAAAAACTATTTAATACATACTTTACCGCAGGATTGTACTATGATACTAGAGGTTTAAAAATTAAAAGCAACCGGTTAGGGAAAGTGCAAATATTTATACTTTCATAAATAATTGTTGTTGTAGTTGTACTATGTTTTACCAAACGTTTGAAGTTTATTTTTTTATAATTAAACAATTCCCGCAATAGGAATAGTTCATGTATCGCGGGGTATTTACTAAATTCTAATAACGGACATAAAGAATACCCAAACACAGCACAACCATTTGTGGATCACACACACGGGACCCAGGAGACTATATATGTATACGAGGATTTCGATCACATGACAAATAATAGAATCATTGCGCTACCATTACAAGGTACAGAGGACATTTTGCGGCCTGGCAATACGCGTATGAAGTCTTTGGTATTGCAACCGTTCATGAGCAATGGTAATCGCTTACCATCAGCCGTATTGTATGTTTACCACTTTTAATTATTATTATAGCAAATACTTGTCCTTGCTTCAGCCTAGCGCTTCGCCTGCGTAAAACCCACGAAAATTTACATCGGGATCAAAATCTTACATGTTAATCCGTTAATACAGGACTTGGTGTATATAGGTAACCGAGTCCCATATGCCACCACTGCGATAGTACTGAGGACACGGCGCAGCACACGCTCAAGGTATGTCCTGCCTGGGTGGTGCAGCGCCGTGAACTCGTCGACGTTGTGGGCATCGACCTCTCGCTGCCGGCCGTGATCAAAGCCATGGTCGACAGCGAGAGGAACTGGATAGCGGTCGCATCCTTCTGCGACGACGTTATCTCGCGGAAGGAGGCGGCGGAGCGGATCCGTGAGGAAAGTATTCTTGCGGATCCGAGCTGCCGCCGGCGGCTCGGGCGGCGAAGGCGCGCATTATGCCACCATAGTGAAGGCTGTGGGCGGGAGAACGGGGATCCCCCGTCCGCAAGCCATTGAGTCGTGCCAGGGCGTTGCCGAGGAGTTGTCGTCCGCAAGCATTTCTTGCCTGAGTTGGGCACTGCTGGGTGGGTCGCTGGTGTAGTTTTAGTTCCAGGGGATCACCCACCATTCAAGGCAGCGAGTTGGCACACCATGATGGATTTAGTCGGTAATACCTGGAAACTTCCGTCTTTTCCCGGGTGTCCCCGTCATAACCTCTCCGCTCTCCTTTTCAGCGGAGAGATATGCGTCAAAGCATTCCCCAGGTTAAAAAAAAGAAAAAAGGTCTTGCTGGCTAGTTATCTATGTAAATAATGTTCACGCGAATCAAATATATATGTGTGAATAAGTGTCAAATATTCAAACATCGCCATCAAGAAGCTTTTAAATTAACCCATTTTTTTAAGAACTCATCTATTCTTATAACAAAATAAATAATTATAGTAGAAAAGTAGAATATGTACGACGAAAATTATCTTTTGATAGTTTGATGTCCTAACTTATATTATAAATGTGAATGTGAGTTTGTTTGTTGTTTACGCTATCATGCCTTAACTACTCGACCGATTATCATTAAATTTCAGATACACGTTGTCAGAGGAACAGACTGTTACTAACCTAACCTAATCTACATTTATGCGAACGAAGCCGCGGGCAAAATCTAATATATAATAAGATTGGGAATCCCTGCCTTTTGTTTCAATTTTGTATACTCGAGTGCGCATCGAGTAGCTTTTTAATAAAATCAATGAAACAGGTCAGCGTCCATCGCAACTGTCAAATCGAATTAACGAAGATGGCCCAACGAAATTATTAGAAACCTTTGACCAACTAGTTGACGAAGGACCGTAATTCTCCCTCTTTGTCGTATTAATTTATTTACCGTTTTAATTTCCTACTAGCCAGCGTTGATATTATGAAGGCAAAACAAATAGAATTTGTTCTGTACCCCCAATTATGAGCTTAATTATTTATCAATAAGCTCTGTTGGTCATACACTTTGATCAGAAGGTTAATTCTCCAAATATATTCTCATTTTATTTTGTACATTACGGGAATACATCTGTGCTATGATTATGAGGCTAGATCGGAACTCTATTCTGAATAGTTTCTATTGCGAGAATATGCTTTCTAAATTTTATTTCGATGGTTGAATTGAATTTTTACTAAGTGCGTTTCTTTATTGAACACGAATTTTAATCAATCATAGTTTATTTAATCATCTTATTAACAAAAAGCGGGGTATCGTATTTGATGTGACAATTTTTTTTTCTTTGTATACGTGTACAACGACAAAACGATAAAAAAATTTGTTAAGATGCCAAAACTAAGTAGATGCGCAGTTTTTTTGTCGTTTTTTTTGAGTTTGCTTTTCTTTTATTCATAAAGTTCCAGCGACACAGTAATTATCTAAAACAATATTGTATATTATTCTAAACATGACTGATTATTTTAAATTATTATCTTCATCCGATTGTTTGATGACCAATTTGTACGAGGAAATACCAGCCCCATACAGGAAACACAGTTACTGCGTTTGGCAATACACTATAATTATACATTATTAAATTAATTGGACGTGTCTTATTCAAACTTAGCCTGATAATTGGGTCTTCTTGCGCAGAATCATTTTATACGTTTATATTATATTTTATATCAGATTTGAATAGTAATGCAATTTACACAATAATATTATACATTAACGGTATCTTCTTCGATTAATTAGGAAAGTTCAAATAAGACTATTCAATCATCTCATATGAGCTGCGATGCAACTGTTGTCATACTAGTAATCATATATAATTGAGAAAACATAAAAAAAATATAGCTAATTATGTTTTACTTTTATAATAATAATATATAAAGAAAATTCTCAAAATAATTTACAGAGACGAAACTTAATTTACACTGCCCGCACTAATTGGCTTGGTTATAAAATAAAGTTTGTGATAAAATATTAAAGCTGTTATTTTGCCATTTTCAAGATGGTTGTAATTTTCTTTTAAATCGTCAGTGGCTTATAAAACATTAATCAGTAATTAATTAACTAAAATTACTAAAAAATCATTGTTATTGATTTACCATACATAACAATTTAATTTTAGTTATTAAATAGGTTCTTGTTTTTTACTTTGTTATACATGTATTGAAATTTTATTAGTAGTTTTACATTGTTATCTATTTACTATTATTATAACTTATAATATATCTTAAAGGTACATCCTTTATATTCTTCATTCATATATAATCAATTATTTTATTTATCTAAGAACTTACTACATCATTCTTATTATTAATACTGTACTTATACACATTGATTAGTATTTTTTTAAATAAATAATACCTGTGCCCATTCTCGAAGACAACAAAAATCTTTACTATTGTTTTTTTGACGTTTATTTTGTGAGAGAGCTCTGGTACCCATAACACAAGTTAAATCTTAGCATGGATACCGGTGTTCAAATATATAGTGTACTTATAGAAAACTGTAACATTTCATGTGTAACTTATGGTACGTGTGTTTGTGAAATAAATGATTATTATTATTATAATTATTATTATTAGTTCATGATATTTTATCAAAATATTTAAACAATATCCTATCTTTACATGACCAAAATAATTATGAATAGATTTCTTTTTCTTTTTTAATAAGACAAGTACAACGAAACTATTTGACGTAAATATTTATACAAGACTGTACAAAAAAGGATTGTTGTATTGCCAGGTATCAGGTCTGAATGTGTGTCTCTTTATTACATCATGCATCGTATAGGACTAAGCCGATTTATACATAAATTATATGGTATAGCTAGCTAGAATCAGACATTAAAAAAATGCTTTAATGTAATCAATGAAAAAGCTAAAACCTTAAAATTTATTAAATAATATGAATCATGTTCAATTGATCATATTATGAGCTTATAATTGTGCTCATCACTAAAAATATATTATCCTATTTAGAACATGTGACTCATATTGAAATTAATAGTTTAAGAAGGCAGAGTAAAATCATTTATAAAAAGTTGTTTATCAGGATAAACTGTTACAAAATCTCTGAAATGAAATTTCTCTTTACTCTAGTTTTATATTATATTGTTTTATATTAAGCGGACCTTGAGACAAGCGCTCTTCATAGTACGAGTATTAATTGAACAGCTCTTACTTTTAATGAAGCCTGCTATACAAATAATCGTGAATTTAACTACTAAGCCGACAAATATTTGCTAAATTGATATTTCTTTATTTAAAAAATGAACGCTAGTATTAATTTCTGTGTTGCGATGGACTTTAGAAACAATCAAACAACGGACACAAAGAACACACAGAATTAAAACGACTTTTTATTTATTCGTTTATTATGATTCACCAATAATTATTTACATTAATACTTAAAGATCTAAACTAGTTTAAAATACAAGCGACAATACAAAAATGACTTCTACGTAAATACTATATGTGGATCACACAAGCTTTTTGTCCGGTGTCGAACCACATCACGTTTATTCAACGTCAACCACAATAATTTTAGTCAACATGAAAACTGAATTCAGCTTTATAGTGTTAGCTTATCGAAATGAATGATTTAATTTTATATTAATATTGCGCATTTCAGAATTAATAAGTTGTGAATTGGAAAGCATTGCCTAATGATTCGATTAAATATAACGGAAGTTCGTATAAAATAATATAGTGTAGATACTATAATATGCCTTGATTTTAACATATATTTTTAGAATATATCTAGTTATTTAAATACATATGTGTTAATTTAAACTTATGTTTTTAGAATAATTTATATTTATCGGTCACTCAACTGACATATCTGGCAGTCGTTACAAAATAACGTTTGTTAGTCAGTTGAGTGCTTGTTATTTTTATTTTACTTCCCATTTTCGGTAAGTAAGAACAGGCAGTCGCTGTTGAGCTACAAACCGAGTAGGTCTATACTAATAAGTAGTGATTGTGTCATAAATAAAATTTATTGTAACATAACGGTTTGTTTTAATAACTCACCATCAAGAAGAATTTAACAATAGTATTGCAATGTAAGGCAAAATGTGCTGTAGAACTCATAGTTACAAAAAGAATAATACGCGTCGAATAAATACTACCTACTACTATAAATTGTAAACATGTTTGAGTGTTTGTTATTCAATAACGCGTGAAATGTTGTATAAAATGAAATAAACCTTAACATATTGTTACTAGCAGGACTATGGTGTAATCTTTCTCAAACTGAGAAAACGCCCGTGGGACAGTTCATATAAAGGGCTGTCATTATTATTAACCTCTGAGTCTTCTTCACAGGTTAATGGAAACACTATGTGGGTATGTGTGTTACTGACAGATTTGTGTTAGTGACAGCCATAACTCCGGAACCACTAGACCGATTGACTTGTAACTTGGTGTGCCGATACCTTGAGGTCATACCTCGAGTTTGAATATGAGCCTTGTGGGTTAAAAGACCTTTAAAATATAAGGGTCACAAGGTCACATGTATTTTAAATGGCAAAATATTGACTTGTAACTTGGTATGCAGACACTTTGGAGCCATACCTCGGTCGAGTTTGAATATGGGCCATGCGAGTCAAAAGACCGCAGAGGAGATATAGGGGTCACAAGGTCACATGTATTTTAAATGCTTTTACATTTAAGACGAAGAGGTTGAATCCTGGGTTTTTACAGCCATCTCGTTATTATATTAGGTAGTCACTATTGCCGCATGCTACAATTGTGGATCAACGCTGGTCCTGAGTGGAGATCGATCCCACAACACTAGTTGCAGTAGCAATGGTAAGGAAAAAAAACTTAAGCCACTACGCCATCCATGAGTCAAGGCCATGCCCTAGATTTACACATAGTATATATATTTAGACTGGTATGCGTTTCTGTGCGATTCACTTAGGTGAAGTCACAGGCAAACACTAGTGGTTGCATATGCGCAATTACACCGGTTGACCTTAGAGCGTTTAATATAGGTTATTATGTTCGTCCTGAATTGAGTTTGCCGACGACTATCCAACCAATTAACACCGACTAAATAAGGAAATTAATACTAAAACTGACCAATTAACTGAAATCGAGCTCATTTAGGAGCAGCGATAGCCTAAGGAAAACCTGGCGAGCGGTGATATTAGGTTACCAAGGTTCCAAAATAAGGTGGACATTAAAAGATATAATTGCTAGTTTTGATTGCCTGTTAGAAGTGATCAACGTTTATTATGGCGCGCTTTACAAGTTAGTTTATAGCTTTCATTGATCGCGCAACCCTCATTATACACGCTACCCATCCCATTAATAGACTACGCAGTTGTCGAACGTTCTTGAAAACGATTCGGGTCAGAAAAACCGGTATTAAATTATACTAAAACTCCTACAGAACTTGGATTAAGTAGTACTTGCTTCTGCCGGAAACAAATATTTTTCTGGGTGAAAGATTGCCTATGTCCTTTTCTGTACCCCTGACAACGTGTATGCGAGTAGTTAAGTCGTAAATGTGTAACAAATAAACAAACCCAAATTCACGATTATAATATTTAAAAAAACGCTTTCTGTCTGTCAGAAATGCCTTTAAAATTTAATTTGATACGGCGGTATTGTTTGTGCTTTTGTTACTCTAAAATTCTTGCACCAGGTTACTAACCGAGTATTCAATAAGCACCGATACCATATATCACGGGAAAATAATAAAATGAGTCTGGAAAATCATATTTCCAAGCTCCATTTTCTTGAAAATTGATACAGTGCAATTGAAATGTGAGACGTGATCGTCGCAGCAAGCATTCAAACTACTTTATTGGACATGGGATCTAACTTTGCTTTACGACATAATAATAAAAATAATATAATTTGATAGATGAATTTAAGTTCACATATATCCAGTGTATCTATTCAGCATACGACATGTGTGGCCTGCCCAGTTTCTTCGAAAGGCCGCTGAATGGCGTACATCAGTAATGTCTGTTGTTTAAATAAGAGCATTCTGTTCAGTTTCTAATGTGGTCTGTAAAAGGTTTACTGCGCACCAACTACATTAGACAAGCGTGCTTGTTGCATGGTCCAAACCCTCATAATAAACCTAATATTAGTTATAGTCTAGTATTAATTAATAAAATCAAATATTTGTATAATCAGATAAATTTAATTTGCCTGACACTTGATGTAGTTGATTTTGTTTGAACGAATTTTAAAATTAATTAACAAGCTAGAATTTTATCACGACAGTAAGTACAAACAATAATTATAGTTACACAATATTTACTATACAGTTCTAAGACTGCTTTCTTTGTAGCCTATTTTAAAAGTATACAATCGTCTTCTTCTTCACTTTGATTAGATTACAATATATTATAAGATACAGCAGCAGGTAACATTTAGGTGTGGTCTAATTGATGAGTGCACGGATGGCTTAGTGGTTCAAGTGGTTGCCTCGCCATTGCCACTACCCCGAGTGTTGGGGGTTCGAATCCCACACGGGACAAAAATTAGTGTGATCCACAAATGGTTGTTCCGAGTCTGGATGTGCGTTGTATCTGTTGTTTGAATGTTTTCAAAGTCCCCCGCGATACAGGAATTATTCCTAGTGCGAGAGTAGTCCTTAATAAAATTAAAGAAAAAAGTTAATTTATAATACCATTGGCATATAATATGTTACAAATTATAAAGGCAATCCTTACGTATAAAATTATACTAATATGAATCAAATTCGTAGTTGCCTGAACCATGCAACTAACATAAATGTAAATTCAGTAAATGTAATAAACTCACTAAACCCTTTGACGTTCATAAGTGTTACTTTGAGACTAAAATGAATAAATAATTTTGACTTTGACTTTAAAATAGATTAAAAATTAATTTAAATTTTTGTTTCATATTTATAATTAAATCCGGATGATTTCGGTTATCTAAATATGCCAGCAAGATATAGAGTTCGACCTTTAAATATGACCTCAATGCAACCTTTTACGATAAATTTAAACATCTGAGCTGCAGTAGCCCACCGGTGGCGAGTCACAATTACTTTTCAATTATGTTTGTCATTCCCGTTAATAGCAAACTAGTAGCATTATTTCCAGGTTTTCTATTTACGATGCTTAACAACTTATTTATTTGCTGAGGCGGTTTTTACTTAGTTTAAATTTATAATTGGTTGTCGAGATACTTTGAAACTATTCAGTTACTAGGTTTTGCCCGCGGCTTTGCTTGCGTAAAAGCAGGTTAGGTTATGTTAGTAACAATATGTTATGTATATACAAATGACATATATAATATATATATATATACCTCCTGCCTTCGTTGCCATGATAGCCACATCTAGCTGTATTTGTATTTTGATACTTTAGATCCGTATTTTCTTGGTTGGTGATGTTGACAGTGATACGTTTAACATAAAATTATAAGTTTACCCACTTTATATTTATATAAAGTTTTACTTTCGTCTATTTTTCTGTACGCTCATTTATTGTAAATATGGATTCTCAGTAAGTGAATTTTTGTAATTCTTATGAGAATAAAGTTTTTAAATCAGAACAATAGGGGAGACCAGGGATGAACGTAACAATTTTCGATTTTACTGTAATATCTCACAAAGATTTTTGAATATTAAAATTCTGATTAATACACATTTTAGACTGATCTTTCAGCTATCTTTTAACACCAGCTTAAAGGCAATTAATATTACAGATTTTGAGAAAAACTACTAAATATTTGAAGTAGGATTTGTTACAACCATCCCTACCCCTAGGGTTGGTTGTAACAGTCTAAGTGGATGTTTGTAAAATTGTAAATAAAAATAAAATTACGTTCATAATCAACATATTTATTTATAATCAGCCTTTTGAGTTTCATCGAAACACAGTAATCTTCGAAAATAATCAACATTATTCAAAACTGAGATCTCAATCAGACAAACAATTAAGTATGTTTTATTAGTCCAGTCTACATGAGCCAAGGCTGACACTGTACCTATTTTTTATTTGACCTGCTGTTTGAAAAGGATTCCATGCAAACCAAACAGAAGCAATCTTCGCTGTCTGAATCATCACTATACTTTATTATTTTAGCATCCTTTTTCTTCTTTTGTGCCTTATTTTATTTTTTAAGGTGTCTAAGCAACTAAAGTCTTTGCCTTTTTTGTCCCTTAAGCAGTCTGCAAAACAAGTCTCCTAACTTCTATTGCACTTAACTTTCTTTATTCTTGTTCTTAAATTCTAAATTTGTTTGGAATATCAGTCATTATTTCTTATTTTCTGGATTTCCTTCTCTTTCCATTATTCTTTCTGGGTCCTGCTTTTGGCAAGGGCTTAACTTCAAAAGGGCTAAACGATGTCATCGTGATGTCCTGAACACTAGCTGAAGAGATTGATGGGGTGTGCAAATTATCAGATGAAGTCGATCGAATAGCCACATCTACTCGACCAGTATTTTTCTTCTTCGTCAGTAAAACTCTTCCTTTCGATACGTAGCCTATATTTAAAAGTCTTGTTGAACCTCCTTCAAGCATTTTTGTCTTCCATTGCACGTTTCTATCTATATAACGATACATGGCACAGCTGATAAGAATTCGGAGCCTCTCTAAACGGTACTTTTTTGAGAAGTACATCTTCTGCAGCCAAAACCATTATTTCTGCTGTAGCTAAACCTCTACTGGTGAACTACGAGTAGAGGTTTTTATGTATATTAGGCATTCTGAAATAAGAAAATAGATTTGTATTACTTTGAAATATAAAAGAACGCAACAAAATATGCTTTCAGATATCACGCCATAAACGGGATGGAAGTAACAAATTGTTACTTTCATCCCTACGTTTAAAATTACCCGAATACGACAATCATATGCCTATAATGTAAAAACCATTTTTGAAAGATACCATTTCAAACACTAAAATAGAAAGATGAATAGTTATGCTACTTTACTGACATTTAACATGCAAGATTAAACCTACCATAATAAAAACAAACGCAGTTGAAAAAAGCGGTTAAAACTTACTTTGAAGGTATTTTTGACGCACTGACTCGCTACGTCCACAACCTGACGGCACAATGCCGTGAGCGCACCTGAGGTGAAGAGGGGTTCAAAATGGCGCATATCTGTGAATTGAGCATTAATGCAGCCCCCATAATTCGATCAGAAATTAATTTGTTACGTTCATCCCGTGTTACTTTCATACCTGGTCTCCCTTTTTTGTTTGAATAAAATACACCCTATGTTACTCGATGATAATATAGTTTTCTAATTTATTTATTTATTTATGGAGGTCCAACAGCTTATCCTAGTTTGACAAAATATTTAAATTAATATTCGATAGCCAATTACAGGTCCTAACGTTTAGCATTTCATTAAAAATTACACATAGTTTCCAAGAGAATAGCAATTACACGTATACAATTACATACAACCAAAGTACAATACAGCTCAGCTAGTAATACAACAGTTTAAACAAAGAACTGTTCACTCATTCGTCGTCTGGCCACTGGAATACTAGTGCAGAATAAATCCAAATTCAGATCTTTAGCAGTTGAGTTAAAGCTACTGCTCGCTCGATTAAGGAAAGAGTTTTGACGATAGTTAGAAAAAGATCTAGGCACATGCAAGGGTTTTGCAGATCTTAATAACTTGGGTGGCGCATGGAGATTGAGTTTGTTTAATAAGTCGGGACAATTTATGTTGTTTGAGGCAATTTTAAGTATATAACAGACGTCGGCAATATTTCTTCTATCAGAAAGGGTCAGCAGGTGAAACTTCTTACAAATGTTTAGATATTGACTTGTACTAAATGGAATTTGTAGACAATAACACATGTACATAATAAATTTTATTTGAATTCCCACAATTCTTATAACGTACGTATCGTAACGTGGATTCCATATCTGAGATGCGTATTCCAATATGCTTCTGACGAAAGTGCAATAAAGAATTTGCCAGGTTTTAGCATTCTTAAAATAAACAGATGATCGCATAATAAAACCATGAGCCCTATAGGCCTTTGTTACCATGCCATTAATGTGTTTGTCATAGAGCAATTTTGAATCATGAATAACACCCAGGTCGCGAACAGATTCTTTTCTAGTGATATGGTGTCCTTTTATGATGTATTGAAGCGCTAAGTTATCTTTCTTTCGACTGTACGTTACAACGCAGCATTTAGCGGGGTTAAGCTCGAGTTTGTTAACGTGGCAGTAATGATCAAGGCGCGTTAGGTCCGACTGCAATAACTATGCGTCGGATAGTGAAGTTATTGCTGCACAGATTTTCATGTCATCCGCGAAACACAACAGTTTAGAGCTATGGAAACAGGTTTCAATGTCGTTTACAAATATGTTAAATAGCTAATGGTAAAAGAATTAAAAATCCGTTGAATAGTTTTTGAGTTAAAGACTTACAAACCAAAAATCAAATCTTTACTCTCTAAAATATCGGTTTAGATAACATCGACCACAATACGCGGATTAAACGTACTTCAAACGTTTTTATGCTCATGGGTAACTCAGTGTAACTAATCTGTTGGCTGATACTCTTTATTTTTGACAATGGTTACCAGTTGCGTGTGTTCACACTTCTACATTTAAACTAAAAGCAGTTCGGTTTTGCTTTTCTGTATACAATTTGGCAAAGAGATTAGATTTTTTTGGGATTGTAATTCGTGATGACGTTTGGCCATTTATAGAATCAAGTATATAGAGTATATATGAAGGTGGTGTAAATACCTGCAGTCCTTTGCGTGAAACGGGTATAAATAATTAAGTCCACGTACACAATATATAAAACGTTTATTGCACGCACACACAAAGTTGAAGACAGGTAAGAAGAGAAAAGATATATCACACACGCATACACAATACTATAGATAGGAAATAGAAGGCGAGAAACAGAACAGAAGAACATAAACAGTACTTTAAACTAAATATTTACGATCTCGTTAAATAGGTCACGGATCATCGAGTGGCACCGGTATCGCGCGCGGAAGCAATTAACCGACTAATGACCATAGCGGTCGAGTAAGGTCACGCGCAGGACGAACATCCTTAGCATACGCGACGTTAAAATGTTAACCCTAACATACGCTATGGTTGAGTGTCAAAATGTTGTATAGTTATTAATGTGTTATGTATGTAAATAATTGTGTAAATATATATTATTATGTTTGTACATATTATTAAATAAATAGATAACTAGGAATATGATATATTAAATGTAGGCAATACTTATATAATGTAGAATGTGAATTAAACGTGTTATTATATAAGTAGGCCACATCACTCCCCCCCCGAGAGACCGTCCCTATGGTCGGTAGAAATTTGGAAAACGAACTCTGCGACCAGAACGCGTAGTTCGCGAATATGTCTGATTAGGAAGAATTTTATCAGGCAGGGTATTAGGAGCGGGGGTTTGAATGGGAGTAGGAATGGGAGTAGGAATAGGAGTAAGAGATGGGTCAACCAATATATAAGCCGGCTTGAGGCGGTCTATGGATACTGTGACAATCTTACCTTTAACTAAAATTTTAAAAGTCTTGCTACCACGTTCGAGAACTTCATACGGCCCAGAATATGGTGGTTGCAAGGAGCATCTGAGGGAATCGTCCCTAAGGAATACATGGCTCGAAGATGCCAGATCCTTATATATAAAAATTTTCTCCTTGTTATGACGAGATGTTGGAGATGGGCGTAATTTAGCTGCAAAATGATGGAGACGAGTGGAGAAATCCGATAAATCGGTGGAATCTGGCACGACCGCTTGGAAAAACTCAACAGGGAGGCGCAAGGGCTCGCCGTAAACTAATTCGGCTGATGAAGCGTGTAAGTCCTCTTTGTAAGAAGCCCTGATACCTAATAGCACCAAAGGTAAGCTATCAACCCAATTGCAGTCTGCATGGCACATAATGGCTGCTTTTAGCTGACGGTGGAAACGTTCCACCAAGCCATTACAAGCTGGATGATACGCGGTTGTACGACGATGTTTAAATCCTATCACTTTTCCTAGATACTGGAAAAGTGCAGATTCAAACTGCCGACCACGATCAGTGACGATATCCGTGGGACATCCAAATCTGGATATCCAGGATATCAACGCCTTACCCACTGTCTCAGCTGTGATGTCCATCATCGGCATGACTTCTGGCCAACGGGTGAAACGATCTACCACCGTCAGACAATAGCGGTAACCCTGAGATGGTGGTAGTGGGCCAATTATGTCAATGTGGATGAATGCAAACCTGGCGCGGGGTAAATCGAATGACCCTAATGGTGCGGACACATGGCGATTTACCTTGGCGCGTTGGCACGATATGCAGTTGCGAGCCCACTCTCGACAGTCCTTGCGCATACTAGGCCAGACGAACCGCTCAGCTACAAGCTTAGCTGATGCCATGGCACCTGGATGGCTAAGATTATGAAGACTGTCGAAGAGGGGCTTTCTTAGTGCCCTAGTCACGAAAGGACGCGGTGAAGGTCTACTCACGTCACAATAAAGCTCTCTGTCACTGCCTGGAATTTTAAGTTTCACCAAACGCAGTGAAAAATCACCATTGATGAATCGCTGTATTTCATCATCGGAAGCTTGAGACTCTGCCAGCTGATCTAAATCAATAGACATCTGCAGTTCATCGACTCTCGACAATGTATCGGCAACAACATTATCTTTGCCCGATATGTGTCGAATGTCGGTCGTGAACTGCGAGATGTAGTCAAGATGGCGAAACTGACGCGGTGAACAATTAGCTTTCCGATCGCGAAACGCATAAGTGATAGGCTTATGGTCGGTGAACACAATAAAGTGTCGAGCCTCCAACATGTGACGAAAGTATTTTATACTTTCGTATATTGCCAAGAGCTCGCGATCGTATGGCGAATATTTTTGCTGGCAAGGAGTTAATTTTCGCGAGAAAAATGCGAGAGGTTGCCACTCACCATCCTTGAGCTGCTGCAGGACTGCACCCATAGCTAAATCTGACGCGTCTGTTACCAGCGCGAGCTTAGCGTTGACGTCTGGGTGTGAGAGTAATGCAGCATTAGCAAGGCTTTGCTTACACTGGTTAAATGCCAAGAGTAACTCACCCGATATGTCTACTGGTTGCGAAGCCTTGACTGTACCAGCAAGTAAGGTATTCAAGGGAGCTTGAATTAAAGCTGCGTTGGGAAGGAACCGCCTATAAAAATTCACCATCCCCAAAAATCGCCTCAACTGACGAACAGTTTTTGGGGTTGGGAAATCCTGGATTGCCTGGACCTTAGACTCAAGAGGCTTCGAACCGGCTTCAGAGACATGGTAGCCAAGAAAAGTCACTTCACTAACTCCGAAGACACACTTTGAAGTGTTTACGACGATGCCGTACTTCTTCATACGCTCGAACAGCTGCTGAAGGTGGATCTCATGAAGCTCTTCAGTCTGGCTAAAACAAAGGAAATCGTCGCAATATGGGTAAACGAAATCAAGCCCTCTGGTCATCTCATCGACGAACCTCTGGAAGGTTTGACCTGCGTTCCTCAGACCAAAGGTCATACAGGGGAACTCATACAGGCCAAACGGTGTAGTGATGGCAGTCTTCTTTATGTCCTCCTCGAAAATCGGAATTTGGTGATAGGCCTTCACCAGGTCTATGGTACTAAAGACCTTGCACCCAGCAATGCTACTGGCAAAGTCGTGGATGTGCCTAATGGGATAACGGTCTGGTACAGTTCGTGCATTAAGCATCCTATAATCACCACAGGGTCTCCAGCCGTTATCCTTTTTAGGCACAAGGTGCAGGGGAGAAGCCCAAGCACTCTCAGAGGGACGTGCAATACCATTACTGATCATGAGGTCGAATTCCCTCTTAGCAATCTGAAGCTTATCAGGGGCAAGTCTGCGGGGTGTACAGTGAACGGGAGGGCCGGTTGTGGTACGAATATGGTGTACAGTGTCATGTTTAGTGTTCAATGGTATGCCTGAAGGTCGTGTAATCTCAGGATACTTGTCCAACAGCCTGTGATACCTTGTGTCACCCGAAGTAACCTTCACAGAACAAACATTGGTCTTAGCGATGGAAGCACTTGAAAACAAAGTTGTTGTATTATCAACAAGGCGTTGGTTACATACATCAACCATTAAATTATAAAAGCTAAGAAAATCAACGCCAATAATAGCTTTGGTTACATTAGCCACAGTGAAGCGCCAAGGGAAATTACGTCTTAAGCCTAAATTTAAATTTAAATCAATTGCACCATAAGTCTCAATCACAGTTCCATTCGCGGCACATAACTGGAAATCAGTTCTAGAACGACGCTCACGTAATGACGAACGGGGATACACACAGAGGTCACTGCCCGTATCAATCAGAAACTGGGTACCTGTACTGCGGTCGGTAACGAAGAGGCGACCTGAAGACGCTGGGCAGTCGTCAGTCGCCATTAGCGACTGCCTGAGCCTTTTCCCACCTTGTCGAAGTCACAGGGTTTGATGCAGCTATGCGCCTTTTCCCCGAAGTTGGAATGGTACCAACAGAGCGGGTATTTGCGGTAATTGGAGTTAGACCGACACCTGTGACGAGACGAAGAACGACGGCGACGATGTGCTGGCGGTCTCGAGCGGCCTGCAGAACAAACCGAGGCCCGGGTGTGCTCCTCCAGTTTAATGGTCAGCTGCTGTACCATCCTCTTCAGCTCTGCGATCTCCTCCGACGCGTGTTGAGCCGAGACACTACGGGAGGATGCGGCAGCGACTGCAGGCGATGTCAGCTCTTGGATGCGGTCTGCCAAATCTGCGAGTTGCTCCAGCGAATGCGTCGGTTGCGACGCGAGAACCGTCTGAATGTTATGGGGTAGACGATTACTCCATATGGTCCGTATGAAGTCTTCAGGTACGGACGGTCCTGCCAGGTCCTGGAGATGCCTCAGGAACTGCGATGGCTTCCTGTCGCCTAACTCCTCATGAGTCAGCAACTGCTTCACCTTCTTCTCATGAGAAGCCGAGAGCCGCTTCACCAACTCCGTCTTGATTTTGACGTAACGGTTTTTGTCGGGTGGATTGACTATGATGTCCTTCACAGACTTTGCGTATTGCATATCTAAATTATTCACGACATGCGCAAATTTTTTGTAATCGTTCGTTTCGCCGTGGCTCGCGAACTGGCCCTCTATTAGCGCGAACCATAGCTCCGGATCCTCAGGCGAAAACGGAGGAACTTTTATTCGCGAAATATGTTCTACGGCGCGCACTTTATGAGTCCGACGTACGGTAACATGTTCGTCGTGCGAACCGGCCGTTTGTGCACTGTCACTGCTGTCACTCATGTTTAAAAGTACAAAAACTCTGTCCACGTGTTCGGTTCAACGGGGTCACCAGTTATAGAGTATATATGAAGGTGGTGTAAATACCTGCAGTCCTTTGCGTGAAACGGGTATAAATAATTAAGTCCACGTACACAATATATAAAACGTTTATTGCACGCACACACAAAGTTGAAGACAGGTAAGAAGAGAAAAGATATATCACACACGCATACACAATACTATAGATAGGAAATAGAAGGCGAGAAACAGAACAGAAGAACATAAACAGTACTTTAAACTAAATATTTACGATCTCGTTAAATAGGTCACGGATCATCGAGTGGCACCGGTATCGCGCGCGGAAGCAATTAACCGACTAATGACCATAGCGGTCGAGTAAGGTCACGCGCAGGACGAACATCCTTAGCATACGCGACGTTAAAATGTTAACCCTAACATACGCTATGGTTGAGTGTCAAAATGTTGTATAGTTACTAATGTGTTATGTATGTAAATAATTGTGTAAATATATATTATTATGTTTGTACATATTATTAAATAAATAGATAACTAGGAATATGATATATTAAATGTAGGCAATACTTATATAATGTAGAATGTGAATTAAACGTGTTATTATATAAGTAGGCCACAAGTACTTTAGACTTTTGCACAGTATATGTAGGTAGTCAGCGTATGCATATAAGTCTTAAAACTGGTTAATGCCAACTAATATTATGAATGCGAATATGAGTTTGTTAGTTTGTTATGCTTCCACGCCTGAACTACTCGAGCAATCATCATGAAATTTTACATGCACGTTGTCAGGGATATAGAAAAAAACATAGTTTACGTTTCATTTAGAAAAGGTACCGTGCTCGAGGGATAGTTTATTGATAAAATCTACATTAAAATGAACGAAGCCGGAGGCAAAATCTAGTTTTTAATAATTTTCCTTTTCTTTCCTGGCTTTTAAAATCCACTTCTTCTTTAAATAGACACCAAATAAGATTTAATTTATCTAAACCAAAATGAAATAATAAATATATGAAATTAATACTTTCAAGTATTATATATGTATATTATATATTTCCAAAATTCATCATTCATTTCATATATTTAGATTTAGGTAAATATTTCAGATAACAATACTTTTTCAATCGAATGACATGGCAGAATTAAAGTGACTTGGGATAGAAACATTTATTATCATCCTCGTATTTTTCACTCCCCTGACTGTAATTTCATTTCAGCTCCCAACTTGTTATAAATTTTATTCACTGGTCACTAAATAACTTTCCAATAAGTAAGATCACTCGAATGCAAAAATTTATTCAGCGCACTAAACTGAACAGAACTGTGTGTTGAATTATTAATGGTGCGCGTTTTTGATGGTATAATTGTCTCCTTTATTTAGGTACCTTAGGGTTAGGTCCACAGTTTTGGTTAGGTCACTAGGGATTAACTCTGTTGCGACTGACTTTACAAACTTTGAATCAAATGCCGTAAGTGATTCTGTACAACTTCTGAAGCTCACACAAATTTAATATTATCTATAATAATATTAGTATATTATAGGCCTCCTACAAGGTGGACCGACGACCTGGTAAAGGTCACGGGAAGCGGTTGGATGCGGGTGGCCCAAGACCGGTCTGTGTGGAAGACCTTGGGGGTAGCCTATGTCCAGCAGTGGACGTCTTTCGGCTGATATGATGATGATACTAATATTGTAAAGAGTTCAAGTGTGTATATGTTTGTGAGTTTGGATGAAGTAGGTAGTCTCTGGAACTCATGTGATTTAATTAATTGTTCCATATATATATTTATTTATCGCGTTAAAATAAAAGCAGGTTTCGTGGAGACCACTATACCTTAGTCAGCGGTAAAATTATTGAGCAGATGAGCTTTTCATACTAGATGATCAGCATGGTTTATTTTAAGTAATTTCTGTAGTAATACTTTTACATAGAGAAAACATTATTACAGGAAGTACTAGAAAAGCAATTTGATATTTATTCTACCTAACGAATCAAAGTGACTTATTCGCATTAAAGTTTGTAATACATGTGATATAGTCTACTGACCTGACCTGACTCTCGTGACCAGATTAAGCGATTAGCATAGTTCAATTTCAGTACTACATAAATGACAGCGACGTTTGAAGCGCTTGCCATATCATAAAAACATCAGCAGAATGGTGCACAGCTCTGCGTGAGCAATATGAATAAGAAATAATCACATAGACCTTTATTTTAATTTACCTAATATGCAACAGTTACATTGCACGAAATAAGCTTTTGGGGACAACGTTCTGTCTTTACGTTTTAATATATAAATGTACAGTATTGTTGTCTCGTGATACAAGTTTTTACTTATGTCTATATGTGATCGGGATAACCTAAGGTTATGTTTTTGGGATGGGCCAAATGGTATGGATTATGGACTTTTCTATTAGGAAATTCACATCTGCAGCATGGAATCTGGCAATTTGCTTGGTAAACGACAAAAGGCTCGCCCCTTATAAGTAGGATGTAAAATACTTAAATGGAGAAGTATGGGTATCACACGCTTTTGCCTACCCCTTCAGAACAGGCACGAGTCTATTTTATAAAAGCTTAAGTACGGAATACGTAATATTATCGAACTTGACAATATCTTATATCGCAGCGCTTTGATGTAAAAACCAGGTCAACAACGGAGACATTCTTCAAACGGTTGGAATGCGGGGTCAGGCGAGGGTACATCCGTAAACGACGCTTGCCAATTTATACGTGAAAGAATTAATCCTTATACTCAGTAGCTCAAAAATGGTTGATGTATTGTTGCTATGCGTAAACAAAGGAATAGTAGTTGCATATATTACCTATATTACTTGGTTTTAAAGAGTGCGACGCCTAAGGAAGATATAGGCATACAACGTAGTCGATACCTATCTGGCTATAAACAATTTTTAACAGCTCTAACCATTTGGTAATTAGTATTACAGTTAATATTATATTAGAATTAGAATACGATTCGGGAATTGCACAATTTTTGTCTCGTTTAGAGATTCAAAACACTCAACGCATTGGCAACGCGACCTTTTAAACCACTATTCCATCCGTAAAATCATTCATTTGTATCATCGTTAAAATATGGAATGTATTCTTTACGAACTTCGATGCTCTCACCTGATTTTCTTACGTCATTTAAGCTCATTTTGTCATGTTATAACTGAACGAGCTACAAGAATCTCTAGAATTGATTCCAGAGACCCTTTCATTGCACTTAACAACCTATTATTGTCGTACAAAATTATTTGGTAAAAACTTATATGAACATTGAACAGGGCACCTTTTATTTTTCTTACTTGTAAGTTACAGTTGAAGTTAAATAATCAGAAATCAGAAATATTTATTTGTAAACATAGGTAATACATGGGATATTATGTCCATCTATGTCTTGTATTGAAGCGTGCTTTGATACAGTAATTATATATTTTTTTTTTTTTTTTTTACTTGTGGGAATGCGTGACGCATACCCCTCCGCGGGGGCGGGCGGAGGGGTTATGTCGGACTCGCCGGGGTAAAATAAGATGTTAAGATGATAAAGTACCTCCCGGAATACCGACTAAACCTACCACGGTGTTCCTCGACAAAACCACTATCGATGGGGCCGCGCGAATCACTTTCGCATGCGGTCGCGACCCCGCCGAGGTTTCGGCCCGCCGTATGAAACGGCAGGCCACTACACGAAAGACCTACCCTAAAGGCACTTCTACCACTCCCTACTGTCCCCCCTAGAGGGGAGACGGACTCAACACAGAGGCGCGCGTGGGAACACGCACGCCGCCTCTCGGACCTGGTGCTGAACGGATGGCGGGCAGGCCCACAAAGCCCGCCACCCCCAGGTCAAACCTCAGGGTGGCTGGAGGTCGTCCCGCGCCCTCCGGCGCCCGGCTCTGCGGTTGGGGAAGGGGTTCAGACGCTTCCTCTCCCGCTCCGCCGCCTCCTTGATGGAAATGACTTCCTCACAAAAGGAGGCGACGGCGTTCCACGACCTCTCACTCCGGACCATAGACTGAACTACGGCCGGGAGCGAGAGGGCAACCAATCCGACTGCCGCGATCAATTCACGGCGCTGCGATGCCCAGGCGGGGCAAACCGCCAAAGTGTGCAGCGCCGTGTCCTCAACTACGTCGCGGCAGTCGCCGCAGTGGTGACAACCGGGCGTCTCTTGCCGGCGTATACGACACAGGAACTGGCCAAAACAACCGTGGCCAGTCATTACCTGTGTCAGCCGGAAGGTGAGGGCGCCATGGCGCCTCTCCAGCCACTCCTCAAACACGGGACTTACCGCCACGATCGTGGCGTGCCCGACAGTAATTATATGCTTAAGCTTACAACAATAATATTTTAACAAAATTTTACATTGAAATTAAACTGCTATATACGGATTTTATCGCGTTGTTTATTTGACACTTTATTACAAAATTTTGATTTTTTTTGCACTACTACTACTATTAAACTTTACTAATTTTTAAGCAAATTAAATTATTATTTATATTTCTTAGTCTCCCCGTGACCATGGCTGCTGAAAAGCAACCGAAACGTCGGGGAAAGTGTAAAAATAAACTAAATCTAAATAGTTTAATAATAATTTAATTAGCTTAAAAATTAGTAAAGTTTAATAGTAGTAGTAGTGTAAAAAATTTCCAAAATTTTGTAATAAAGTGTCAAATAAACAACGCGATAAAATCCGTATATAGCAGTTTAATTTCAATGAATAATATTCGCGTAAATAGAAGACAATATTATGTAAAATTTTACATTAATTTAAATATTAAAAAGTACTTCAATTAACAATAAATTAATATTTATTTATGAACAATAATGAATCAAAACATAATTATCAATTGTAAAATGTAATATACTTAAATTAATGGCTATTAATATAATTATATAGGTACCTAATAATTATTACATTCCTATTTTATTCATGTAGTCTTAAAAATATGCATATATACGAGTACCTGGTATATTAATTATTAGGAATTAGTAGGTATATTTTATTTATAGCTATCCCTCGAAAATATTTATTTTTCTAGATGAAATAATTATTAATTATAATATATACCATAATTATTTACTCTTTTTTATTTCTGACAACGTGTATGCGAAATTTATATGATAGCTCAGTGGGGAGACCAACAGACTGCAATGTAGAGGGTCTCGGGTTCGAACCCACGTCGCCCACCTCTGACTTGCGGAAGGTATATGACTTTTTGAAATTATGTGCGTATTGATTGATAATTATCGCCTGCTCCGTGCCTCGGAGAGCACGTTAAGCCGTCGATCCCGGCTGCCATGAACATCTATGGCAGTCGTTATTGGGAGAGTGTCGACACAAAAGATCCCACTGGGTCAAAGTGTCGCCGGTCTGCACTAACTGGCCCCCACATACGATACATACATACATAAGGCGTGTAAGCGTAACAAACCAACTGACATTCGCACTTATCATATCAGTTAGGATAAATAAGATTGCAAGCAATACTTTGCACATTTAGATGTTCACAGTCATGATGATGCTTGCGTAGTATGAGAAATACTCAACGCAATGAATATTAGCGACATGATAAAAATATCATTTTCCTTTTACATATATGGAAAACTCTAGGCAGCTGTTTCGTACACCTATATTTTACCAGCTATTGTTTTAGGTTCTATGCTATAGGAGCGAAGTCTGTTGCTGTCTACCGAGCACAGTGCTAGACTTGGTACTGCTATTAAGAGATTGAATTGCTACTGAGAAAATGAAAATTCCATTAACACTGCCCGTCCAGCCCAACCCGAGACCTCATCCACTGCAGTTGTATTTACTCGCTGCGACTTCAGATTTGCAAAGCATTTATAAGGCCATATAAAAACACCATAGTGATATTTTGCCAAGCAACAGTTACATCTAGTGTAGCGCCCGCCAAATTGAATAACTTTTCCCTTTAGATGGTTACCGCGTTTATATGATTACATACATATACGTAACGTTGACATCAAAGACTATTATACTATGTATAAGGGACGGCCGACGTTGTCAGTGTAAAAGATATGAGAGCCCACAGTTTGTCAGATGCTATAATGAGATAAACAGAACCAAAAGTTCTTATCTGTACATTATATCAGTCCTCGGAAATAGCTGTGTGCTTTATCTAATACACATCCAGCGATAGAGACAGACCATGGAACTACCACGCAAAGATCTTGAATTCGGTCCTACGGCAGATGACATTCACTGCCATTTTTCTCTTTAAAAAAAATCTGTCGCTCTAGGAATAATTCCTGTGTTGCGGAGTACTTTACAAACATTCAAACAACGGACACAAAGAACACCCAGACCTACAACGCTCGGCGCAATGGCAGCGGCAAGACGACAAATTTTTAAACCACTATACCATCGGTGCAGTCATATGAGTATTAACACAGTACATACATATGTATTCAGTATTGTAACTCAGCCCTGTCCTTGAAATAATTACCTACAACAGCGCGGTTCGTAGACACGCGTTAGGGCTGCCCGCCTACAGTAGTTTAATTTTATCTACCTACTTGAGTTTCTTTCTAGTTCAGTGATTGTAAATATTATATGTATACTAGATGCCCGGACAGACTTCGTTCTGTCAAAAGTAATTTTTCTTTTTCTTATGTTTACTTTATCACTAAGGGGTATGAAAAATTGATAGTAGCTGATTCTCAGACCTACTAAATATGCATATAAAATTTCATAAAAATCGGTCAAGCCGTTTCGGAGGAGTATGGTAACTAACATTGTGACACGAGAATTTTATATATAAGATTATATTATAAAAAATGAAATTCATAATTAATGAAATAGGAAGTGTTCAATAAAATCAAATCATGACAAATCTTACGCTTACTACTTACAAAACAATCACACCATCCGTTCATCACTGCGACGCATTCGCGACTGGTTGCAAACCAAGCGCATACTAACGCCGAGGCGCGTAGGTATGACTCGAGTTCCGACCGTTTCTATAAAGATAAAATACTGTATATGTATGTACTGTGGTATTAAGTAGTTAATAACTTTTTGAATTCCATTACATCAAATTTTAAGCGTTACATTGTTAATCATAATGTTATTTGATGGTAAATGCGCTTAAGCATAATCGGAAAAATTTAAATATTTATTAAGTGAACTCAGTAAATTGCCGAGCCTACCTTCTCCGAAAAATCAGTTTACAGCGTTGCAACGGTACCAGACTTCTACTGATAAATATGATGGACAATATTATCGAAACCACAATTGTAAAATGAAATTTACAAAAGAAGATGTGCTGTTGCTATGCTTCCCAATGATTTCGACAGATATGCCATTAGACTTCAAACGGTAACAATTTCCGGAGCAACTCGAATTTACAATGACTATCAACAGAACGCAGCGGAAATCACTAAGGGCGTGGACTGGATTTGGAAAATACATTCTCACATTCTCACAAAAATGCAGCGAAAGCCCAGTGGGAGGCCGTTAGACTGCCACGGAGAAATATGACTTTACGAAATTATGTACGTATTAAATAGTTGATTATCGCTCGCTTTAACTGTGAATGAAAACATCGTAACGAACCCTGTATGTCTGAGAGTTTCCCATAATAATCTTGAAGACATGTGAAGTCTGCCAACCTGCATGGCGCCAGAGTGGTGGACTATGGCGTATCGCTTCTCACACAGAGAAGAGGCCCGTGCCCAGCAGTGGGACAGTTTAATACAGGGCTGATATTATGATATTATGCTTCTAAGATGGACAACTGTATGTTGCTTGCTCACACGATAGGAACCCGTCCGATTTATTAATTTACGCACGAGACGGAAAACCAAACACATTGTGTATCCATAAGTATTTTAATTAACACATTGCAATGCAATGCCGGATACAGCTAGTATATTAAAAATTACGAGCATATGCAGTTAATTGAAAAATACCAATAGACCCGTGACTCTATTATGCCTTACTTAATAACTTTTGTTCTACTACATTTTATAATTTGCATTTTTAAACAAAATATAAATATTGAGATTGGTTGTTCCAATCGCACGACTGAGACTTAGGACTACACGCGGTCACAAAAGAAAGCAGCGGCTTAATCAAACACCACAGGGCGGAAGGCGTAGTGCCTAGTGAGTTGGGGCACATACAACTTTTCCTGTCTGCATAAGGCACTGCTGGGTGGATCGCTGATGTAGTTTCAGTCCCAGCGACCCACGCAACATACAAAGCAGCGAGTTGGCACACCGTGGTGGTTTTAGTCGGTAGGCCTGAAGTTTCGGGGGAGGCCCACATAACCCTCTCGCCTGCCCTTGTGGGGAGATATGTATCAGGAAAATTTGCCATGTTAAAAAAAAACATCTTTAAACTTGTTAAACATGTTTTTTGGAAAAAGTGCTAGAAACTAAGTTGTCAGGTATGATGTAAAGACACGGTTAAAAGGTTATTAGTATTTTTCATTTAACCCTGTTATGCCTATATTCTTAGGGTAGATTAGCTTTAGTTAGAAGCTTATTATACCCACATTTCGTCGGCATAGGCTTTAGCTTTCACGTAAGTAGTTTCTGTAACCAGACCATGTATTACTGCTGAGAATTTCTTAACAGAAAAAAGGCATCAGTATTTTGTACGATCTGGGAATTTAATCCAAAAGAATCGGATTGACTACGCACCACCGTGCTAGAAACTAAAATATAAAGTTTAGCAAAATTTACTATTGAAATTTTTGTATAAAATGCTCATTTTAAGGAATTCCTATAGCGAAGTATTTAATTTAAAAGTAACAACCTATTTAAGAAATACAACTCCCGCACTAGGAATAATGCCTGTGTCGCGGGGGACTTTACAAACATTCAAACAACGGACACAAATAACACCCAGACTTGGCACAATCATTTGTGGATCACACAAATGTTTGGCCCGTTGGGTCGAATCAGGCGGCGCGACAGTAGTGAGGCAACTATTTAAACCACTACGCCATCTTTGCAGGCATAATTGTAATTAGATCAATTTAATTTTAATACTTAATTATATAGTTAGCGATAGCTCAGTGGGGAGACCAACAGACTACAACTACAGGGTTCGAACCCACGTCGCGCACCTCTGACTTTCGGAAGTTATATGACTTTTCGAAATTATGTGCGTATTGATTGACAATTATCGCCTGCTCTGTGCCTCGGAGAGCACGTTAAGCCGTTGGTTCCGGCTGCCATGAACATTTATGGCAGTCGTTATTGGGAAAGTCAGTACCCTTTACGTTTTTGTACTAACTTTTAGACATGTATGTTTTATATACATGTCTAAAAGTTCACCATAATATTCTCGAAGATGTGTGAAGTCTGCCAATCAGCACTGGAACAGCAACGTGGACTTATGACCTGAACCATTTTGGTGGTTTCTCGGCCAGTGAGACAATTTAATACAGGGCTGGTATTATTATTATCTTGAAACTAATTGACTTACAAGTCTACAGTTAATTGAATGTTATAATATATATTATTTAAGCCGTATTGGAGAAGCTTATCATCTCCAAAAAGATAAAATTGAAGAACATGGCCCTCTTTTCAAACTAACTAATTGCATAAGTTAATTGCCTACATATTACGTACATATACCGTAAAATATTCAGCTATGCTAAAAAGACGTAAGCTTAGCGGGTTTAGACCGCAGTTAGACAAAACATTCAAATAATTCCTCGCAAACCTCCAGAACCAATTAGCAACCACTATTTTGTAAGTGAATAAGGTTTTGCAAGCTAATATCTCAGCCAAGTTCGGACTCCAAGGCTCAGATATAATACTATTTTCATTGTATCCGGTTGCCGGTTACTTAATTAATGATTCTTAGTATAACAAGCGCTGGCACCTTGTTATCATAAAGCAGAACAAATTTAATACTTGTTTGAGATCTTCTTTGTGTTCAAAAGAAGTTATGATTATGTTCTATGATTGCGAAAATGAATTCCTTTTATTACAAATCACTAGTGTTCTTGTTAACTCACCTTCAGCTAAACTTATATGCTTCTATTAGGAGTGGATTTATGTCTGTAATGCAATAGATGGGATTCGAACTTACGATCCCGATTGCAGGTCTGAAGCTCAACCATTGGGTTACTTAAGCATGTGTAAACTGCTGAACTGATTTATCCTAATTAATATTATAAATGCGAATGTAAGTTCGCATACACTTTGTCAGGAGTACAGAAAGTACTCGGGGTATCTTTTATCCAGAAAAAGTGACTACTGTTCCCGCGGGATACCTAGTATAAAATATAGTACACAGATACACCATATAATATTCTGAAACGCATATAACACTTTGTATCCCGATAATGTGTGGACGTACGGAAATGAAGTTGCGGGCAGAGCATAATATCAAATAAAATCGCGTATTCGTGCAGAAGTGTAGGCATCCCAAATCCGTATAAAGTTGTTTAATTTCAATGTATAATATTCACATAAACGTAAGACAATATTTTGGCAACTATGGCAATAACATTACTATTACTATATTTTGTTCGTTCTCAACGAGGTACATAGTAACGTGTCCCAGTGTATATCGTTGGGAATTATTTGAAAACTAATCCCAACTAGTAGTATCATTATTCAGTATGACAATGTTTATACTGGCGAGGCAAGAATCAAGTTCGGGGTGCGTATTTTAACAAAATATTATGTTGATATTGATTGCAAGGACTCATAAGTTACGGTAATCGCTTACTTTCAGTCGGACTATAGGGTTGTTTGCCAACTTGGTATTAGAACAATACTTTTGGGAACACAAATATTGGCTGAGCTAGCAATAATTTTCTTAATGAGTTTCTACACTACATTATTGCTAGCTACTCTGTAAATCGATTCGAATCAGTTCGGTTTCGATTTGGATTACTAATATAGACGGTGATTTTATTGCCGTGTGTCGGGTACTGTTTCAAACTGCCGGCCGTGCTGAAACCGAGCATAGCCAACATAAAATTCTCATTAGCACTATATTTGATTCGAGATACGAAAAATGATCACATATACGCTAACGCCTACAATTCTGCACGAATACGCGATTTTATTTGATACTAATTTCTGCCCGCAGCTTGATTTCTGTACGTCCACACATTATCGGGATACAAAGTATTATAATTATGTGTTTCAGGATAATATATGGTGTATCTGTATTCTATATTTTTACTTTTGGAAATATAGTAAAGTCTTATCTCTTGTTTTAATGAAAGTAATTAAAAGAGCACGACCAACATGGATCTTTTAATTTATTTTGACAGTATTATTTCGCAATATTAGACTTTTGTAAAATAAAAACAATTTGGAAGCTAACAAACATTTTTTAATTTCCTTTTTATCATTTGCTGTGAATAAATTTCTGTTTGCTTACTTTAAACTTTTTATTAATATAACTTTTGTATTTGTTTTTTGACCTCAGTGCTCGCTAGTTAGAATTTCTATTTGTGCAATTGCGACGTGTATCTCCAGGGTATAATTAATGTTTTATGTGTAATAGCAGTTTACTTTTATCTATTTATGTAAAGTCCAACTCACAAATGACAAAAACAAAGGCGTTAAAAGAAATTTCAAATAAATTATAGAATATGCAACAGATTTTTATAAGTCACTAGCTCTTTGTCGCAGTTTCGCTGTAGCACCTGTGCCCCTGACAATGTATATACGTTATTTCATGATGAACGATAGAGGAATGGCGCCGAGGCATATAATAAACAAACTCTCATTCGCATTTATAATATCAGTCAGGAAGTTAGGATATTATGAACTTTAAACATTTATGAAATGTTATTTTAAACTACTTAATTCGGTATTTGCCAAGTTGTATAATATGTCTTTTCCTAAAGTCTAAGATACCTTCATAATAGCATTAAATTCAAATTGGTTCTACAATTCGATCGTGAAAATATAACAAACAGTTATATTAGTGTCGCATTTATAAAAATAGTGCTGTGCATGAAATCTCGGGTTCAATTCTTGAGTCTGGCAAATTTTATATAGGGTTATTCTGTCAAGATTTCTATAACAACATAGCTTCTGGAACCAGTATTACTTAAGTGGCTCGCCCCACATGGGACATAAAATCTTAGTATATTTATTTATTTATATTTATTTATTTATTTATTTATTTATGGAGGTCCAACAGCTTATCCTAGTTTGACAAAATATTTAAATTAGTATTCGATAGCCAATTACAGGTCCTAACGTTTCGCATTTCATTAAAAATTACACATAGTTTCCAAGAGAATAGCAATTACACGTATACAATTACATACAACCAAAGTACAATACAGCTCGGCTAGTACTACAACAGTTTAAACAAAGAACTGTTCACACATTCGTCGTCTGGCCACTGGAATACTAGTGCAGAATAAATCCAAATTCAGATCTTTAGCAGTTGAGTTAAAGCTACTGCTCGCTCGATTAAGGAAAGAGTTTTGACGATAGTTAGAAGAAGATCTAGGCACATGCAAGGGTTTTGCAGATCTTAATAACTTGGGTGGCGCATGGAGATTGAGTTTGTTTAATAAGTCGCGACAATTTATGTTGTTTGAGGCAATTTTAAGTATATAACAGACGTCGGCAATATTTCTTCTATCAGTAAGGGTCAGCAGGTGAAACTTCTTACAAATGTTTAGATATTGACTTGTATTAAATTGAATTTATTGACGATGACACATACATTTAATAAATTTGATTTGAATTCTCTCAATTCTCTTAACGTACGTATCGTAACGTGGATTCCATATCTGAGATGCGTATTCCAATATGCTTCTGACGAAAGTGCAATAGAGAATATGCCAGGTTTTAGCATTCTTAAAATAAACAGATGATCGCATAATAAAACCAAGAGCCCTATAGGCCTTTGTTACCATGCCATTAATGTGTTTGTCATAGAGCAATTTTGAATCATGAATAACACCCAGGTCGCGAACAGATTCTTTTCTAGTGATATGGTGTCCTTTTATGATGTATTGAAACGATAAGTTATCTTTCTTTCGACTGCACGTTACAACGCAGCATTTAGCGGGGTTAAGCTCGAGTTTGTTAACGTGGCAGTAATGATCAAGGCGCGTGAGGTCTGACTGCAGTAACTGTGCGTCGGATAGTGAAGTTATTGCTGCACAGATTTTCATGTCATCGGCAAAACACAACAGTTTAGGGCTATGGAAACAGGTTTCACTGTCGTTTAAAAATATGTTAAATAGCTAATGGTGCAATTAAAGATCCCTGAGGAATACCACTGGGAATGGGGACCCAACTAGAGATATAATTATTTATATTTAGTAGTCGAAATGGAGAAGTAACATACTTCTGCCTACTGTTTTCGAAATATGTATGTATGTACATAGTATGTATATGTTTTATACTATACTGTACTGTGTAAGTTTAAAATTGTTTTTTTTTTTTGCTTGGTTGTATATATCTCTTTTGTTCCCAAGTAGAGCATTTATTATTTGTAAACATAAAATTAAATCACTAGATTTTGTACAAGCAGAGAATAACAGCAATATTTTATTAAGCGTGCATATTCAGAATACTACAGTTTTAGAATAAACTCGATTAAATACTCATCTCGCATACTGAACGCAGAATAGCTTGGTGAATACATTAATTTACCTGTGTGTTTTGTTAACCGCAGTTCGATATAAATGTTGGCGTAACACATAATCAACCGGTATTATACGGATGCATGGTTTAGTCATGTTTTGTGCATATAAATACTAATTCATAACCGATTGAAAAACCGGGATAATTTGATGGTAATCCACAAATGTTGAGCTGTTAACAAAATAATAATAAACGCAGTTAAGCCCTTACAAATAAACAAACATACAAACAAACATAAAATCAAATCTTTACTCTTTATAATATAAGAATAAAATAGTGTTAATAAATATCGCGATTAAATCCATAGAAAGCAATTTAATTTTAATGTATAACATTCGCGTAAACTTAATACAATATAATATAATATTTCAGTGTTATTATAATAATAAAATTACGTAATATATACATTACGGCTACATGAACGGCGTATTGGTTAAAGTCGTTACCTGCTTCTGCGAAGCCAAAATTTGTGTGATACACAAATTTTAATACTGTACTGTTTCACAATGTTATTTGTGCCTGTTGTTTGAAAACCTGAAAATTTCCCATGACATTAGAAATTAACAAACGCGAGAAAGTACTCTTTTAAACATCCCTAAGAAAGAAGGGAAGCCTCCCAAAAAATTGAGTCTGGAGACACTCAACAAATAGAGCATATCTACATGATATTATGGTCTGTGGGTTTTTTTTAATGATACCAAACGACTTTTTAATGATACAAAACTTTTTAATGATGAAAAATTTTCTCTGTCATAAATGATTCTATAGCCTCATATCCACTAGGCAACATTTGACGAGCGATATGTTGCACAATATTGTTTCTCACGGCAACGCATAACTTTGTTTAGCAATGTTGTCTGTCCAGGCATGACCAGTCGTTAGCAACATGTCGCCAGAGGAACTAGTGTTGATTTTAGCACACTTTCATTATTTCATTTTTGTGCGTCACGTCTCCACTTGACAACATTTGATGCTCAACTGCATGTTGCACGGACACAAATAACAAACCGCGCGTCATGTTGCGCACCAGCAGGCAACGTTGCGCGTTGTTGTGCAACGTTGCCGATCTTGTTGAGAGTCACGTGTTGTGCGTCAATTGTTGCCTAGTAAATACGAGCCTTACAGATGCTATTACAAATCTAAACAGATCAAATAAAAATGCGCTATAAAAAATCACAAAATTAATTAAAATTGTTATATTTCCAAAACTTTGGAGGGCGTTATAAAAAGTTCTCTAAACAAATTTTATCCAAACCTTTTGTGAAATCTTGCAAATGTTATCTTTTTCCCTTGATGATGTGAGTTGAGCTTTACTTAAAAGTTTGTTAAACTGTTTGCTTGACGAAAATCAAGTAGGTAAAATAAATACCTATTTAACAAAAGCGCTACTTCGCAAATTAAATTCTCAATATCGAATGGTATCACAAATATTTATTTCAATACGCTGATATTTAATTCCAATTAACTCGTTCCAAATGTAAACGCAAATAAATTCATCGAAACTATGATAATTATTGAAAATTTACGTTACCGTTTTATTTGAACTAACTATCTGTACCTATGTATTTTCAGCCAGTGTTTAAAACTTAACTATAATCATTATTAAACAAGTGAGAAACGGCAATGAATTTCCGTAAATCTCAGAGTTTGAAAAATGGTATCATTCTCATTTCGGGGTATATCTACTATGCTGAGTCGAATGGCGTTGACCGAGAGTCTCTAGCTCTTACGGTTCTTGAGTTGAAAGTTGTATAACAGACGGACGGACAAAGATGTTGTATAAGACTTTTTTCGAACTCTAAAAAACTGTGAAGTCGGACTTGTACACAAAGAAATCCGTAGCACCGTACAAAATATAACACCATGTCCTTTATATTATTTGTTGTTATAGCGGCTATAGAAATACGAAGTCTGTGTAAATTTCAACTCTCTACCTATTACGGTTTATGAGTTACAGCCCGCTGACAGACAGACGGACGGATAGCGGAGGGAGGCCTTTGGGTATGGAACCCTAAAACGACTTGTGTTGCGGCTATCTAGATTTTGTTAATAAATTACTTTCCCTCAGAAACAGATCTATTTTCTGGATGAAACTGAAACTGTCCTTTTCGGTACAACATGTATGCAAAATTGGTTCCCTATTTATTCGCATAAAATTATATGTCATAATTTAGCATGGCATACTTATTATACTTATCCTAATATAAGTTACGCACAATATTCATTTGGCATAACTGTTCAGGCATAATTTTTAAGCATAAGCATAATAATTGTTAATCATACTAATCTAAAGCATAAATTTTAAGTTTTGTAAATTTTGCGTTTGCTTTTAATAAAATAATAATAATATTCTATATCACATTTTTTTTTTTTTTTTTAACGTGGCGTAATGCTTGATGCATACCCCTCCGCGGGGGCGGGCGGAGGGGTTATGTCGGACTCGCCGGGGTAAAAGAAAGATGTTAAGAAGAAAATGTACCTCCCGGAATACCGACTAAACCTACCACGGTGTTCCTCGACAAAACCACTATCGACGGAGCCGCGCGAATCACTTTCGCATGCGGTCGCGACCCCGCCGAGGTTTCGGCCCGCCGTATGAAACGGCAGGCCACTACACAAAAGACCTACCCAAAGGCACTCCTCACAAATTATCCCTACTGTCCCCCCTAGAGGGGAGACGGACTCGAAACAACAGAGGCGCGCGTGGGAACACGCACGCCGCCTCTCGGACCTGGTGCTGAACGGATGGCTGGCAGGCCCACAAAGCCCGCCACCCCCAGGTCAAACCTCAGGGTGGCTGGAGGTCGTCTCGCGATTCTATGACATACACACAACACCATCTAGCCCAAACTAAGCAGAGCTTGTACTATGGGTACTAGACAATGGACAAACAGAAATATATACTTTTTTTGTAAATACATACATATTATACATAGAAACACCTATAAATACTTTTTGTATATAAAATAAACATGTTGGCGGCTTAGGAATGGCCCAAGAGCCACTCTCGCCGCACCCTAGCCTATTGTTACACTATGGTACCCAAGTTATATATGCCTTATAACTTTATGCCAATCAAAATTAGGGCAAAAAGCATTAGCCTAAATTATATTTATGCCTACTGAAATAATATGTAAAAAAAAACTATTATGTTAAAGTATTATTCTGACAAAAAAATAAGCCTTCCTTGTTATGCCTATATTCATTAAATTAGGACAAAAAAAAAAAAAAAAATGTGTCGTAACAAAGGGTTGCTTGCGAAATTTCATGATGATCGGTTGAGTGGTTCAGGTGTGAAAGCGTAACAAACAAACTCACATTCGCATTTATAATATTAGGTTAAAATAAGGCTCATCGTAGCTAGAGCAATTAAGAAAAGAAAAAAGAAAATCGGATGGCAAAACAAACAAAAGAGACAGAAACAGACAAAAGAGAAAACGGTACTAAGCTGTTCTGTATTTGCCTATTTATTATCTGTTAATTTATAACAAGTCTTTTTCCGTCTACCCTCTGGCTGTTAGCTGCATTTAGATTACAAGAATGTTAGGAGTCATCAATTGGATTATTTCAACGTAAAAAAGATTCTATGTTACCTACATAAAATTTATTTTAGTTTACAACGACAACTCAGGAGAGCTATAATGATACAACAAGTGAGAAACGGCTATGAATTGCCGTAAATCTTAGAATTCGAAAAAATTGTACCACGTGACCTTGTGGTCAGAGGTCAGAGGTCATAGTAATTTCGGGGGTATATCGACTATACTGAGTCGAATGGTGTTGACCGCGAGTCTCTTACGGTTCTTGAGTTGAAAGTTGTATAACAGACGGACGGACGCACTGTTGTATAAGAGTTTTTCAAACTCTTAAAACATATGTTTTGATCGCTTTTGTTTAATATTGCCTAATGATATCTATCTGTATTATGTGTATTTATAGGATTGGTTTGAGTGACTATTCTGCGGGTTACGTGATTTATAATAATTATGTCTGATTGTGCGTTTGGATTCGATATTTGAGTATTAAAAAAATATCACGAGGAAAGTCTCATTCGATAATTCGAGAGATGATATATCGCAATATACCCTTCAAAAGGTTATAGTTTTATTGTAACTGGTTGTAATTTGTTGAAACTATATGTTTATGCGTGTTCGAGTGTCCAGGGTTGTGTGCTGGGAGATAGTCAAAGTCAAAGTCAAAGTCAAATTTTTTTATTTCAAATAGGCCTGAGTAACAAGCACTTTTAAAACGTCAAAAGCTAGGTGTCAGTTCCAAAAGTGAATTCAATTAAATGTAATAAATTTCCTACACCAGGGCCAACATCGTGCTCACACCTTTACAAACATTTTATTATTTTAATATGAAGTATATAATCTTAATTATACAACATGAAATTGATATATTATTTGTCAGTAGGCCGAGGAAATGCAAGTATTTAAAAGGACATAGTTGAGAATAACATAAATGAACATACAAAAAAATCATTGCCGTATGCAGGGGGGGACCGAAGACCAAGCATTTTTATCGTCCATATATTGTTTCGTGCTATAGTATGCTTTGGAGAGTAGAGTGCGTTTCACTATCTCTTTAAACTTTTTGACGGGTAATTCACTAATGTGGGATGGGATTTTATTATAGAATCTAATACTATTTCCAATAAAACTTTTACTAGTTCTGCTAAGTCTAAATCCCGGTACCATAAGTTTGTGTTTATTGCGAGTATTTAGGCTGTGGACGTCACTTTTCTTGATATAGAGCAAGATGTTTTTGCGAATATACATGATGTTCGTGAGAATATATAATGATGGCAGCGTAAGAATATTTATCTTCTATATAAATTAAAGTCACAAGGCCGATTGACTGAGAATGTACATATATATTACATTAAGTAGTTACAATAATACAAATATCGCGTATGTCGCGTGTGTCGGTAGTGCGCGGTACGGAACGACTGGCGTGACAAGTTATAAGAACTTCACACGATACAATTTGATGTGTCAGCACAGCCACTACAGTTTTTTTTTTTAAGGACATATCCCACCCCAGGAATAATTTCTGTATCGCGGGGGCTTTTATATCCAGACTCAGACTAGAAGAGCCTCGAATTGACAACTTGACTAAAAAGTTTGATTGGATAGTTGTCCACAGAGACATTTGGTGAATCGTAGCAATTTTTAGCATAACCACAATACACAGGATGGCACATTTAATAAATATTGCATTGAAGCGTGTCGTTGCAGTAAGTTTCTGGCTTAAAATTTAAGTTGTCTCCTCTAGCGCATATTACATTAACTCAACGTTCTACCGCAACAGCTTACAAATGCCAGCATTTACGTCTGTCGCTGAAGTTATCCGTGCAAGCTTAAACTCGTTATACAAGCGGTGCACAGCTGCTTCGGAAAAGATTTCATTTTGACAATTAACAAAGGGTGCCATCCATTTTTGGGGACATTTAGCATCTAAAAATAGATATTTATACCGCAATATTTATTCGAGTGAATTCGGCAACAAATTTAAATTTGGAAATTATTGTAGTTAAACTGTTTTAGCTGCTGCTTTATTTTTTCGATTTATGACCGGTTTATCTGGATAAGTTATAATAAATAATGTAATACCTATGACAGTTTCCCCATTCATCCAAAGATTAAGACGTATGCCCTACTCATACGCGTGTGAAAATCTTTAGTAATAAAAAGAAGTTGTTTATTAACACTCACATTACATAATTTTGAACATATTACATTACTACTGAACCTATAATACTATTTTAGCTATGCTGTTAAAACTACTTATATGTAAAGGACAATGAACAATTTGGCCTATAAATCAACACTCATTCCACCTAAACAATAATTTGTACTTTATTTTATGACTTAATAATCATCAATCATTACAATCTCACGGATACTTTCGATTATTAATTTCGTATTAAAAAGTATTTTCGCGATTTCAAATACATCGGCATCCATTGTTTATATCTGAGACACGCAGTGTTGCGATGCCTACAGTTTTTACACTATGTGTACGGTTTTATCAGATAAATTATTTCCTAATTAGCTTATCTGTAATTTTTCTTACGTAGTTAATACGAATGCTATTCTATAAATACCATTATTGAACTTCATCACAGATACGACCAATTTCTTAAAAATTCATAAGTTGTAATGTAAAAGTCCATAATAAATAACAATTTGTCGGTATTTTACGTTTTTCTATATTGCAAGCATGACAACACTTTTTTCTTTTTGACGTGGGGGAATGTATTGACGCATACCCAACCGCCGGGGCGGGTGGAGGGGTTATGTCTGACTCACCGCTGCACCGGGGTCAAAGAGAAAGATGGAATAAGGATGATAATAATGGACGTCCCGGAATATTCAGAAGCAATATTCAGAAGTGTCCGTGACTTATATTCACTTTTAATTGAATGTGGTCATCCTTAACCATATATTTATAATTTTTTGTGGCCGTTGGTTCTTAGGCTAACAATGTATGGCAGCTGAACAATGTCCTTTACAATTTACCCGACGTTTCGGTTACTTTTCAGCAACCATATTTACGTGTTTTCTTTTAGGTATATTTTAGCATTAGCATTTAAGCAGTCAGTGCTTTATATATAAAATCTGTTGGTACTTTACTGCGTTATCTTTTAATCTGTTTTTACCTTTGATTGATTGACCATTATTTTGGTGTACTGGCCATTGCCAACAGTATTTTACCAAAATGTATGCTGTTATTTTTACTATAGAGTGATATCGACTTTTATATCGGTGAATGTTGTAGTACCAGTCTTTATTACAAAATAACGTTGCCAGCGATTTGTATCGCTGCGTATTATATTGCAACATAATGTCATATTGTAAATGATATGGCCAGACATAAGTAGATGAACATCAAACATACGCATGAATAAAGTTTTAAGTACTTACTATTCTACTGTTATGAATTGTAATAAAAGAAAAAGTGCTGTAAAATTGCAAATATGTTTTTATTTTGTTTTAAAATAAAGAAATATCATTACTTTCTATGACAGCATACAAAATAATCATATTTTATTTTCAGATATTTTAGTTCCAATACAAAATTGCGGACCACAAATATGTACGTATCATTCAGTCAACATCTTCTTTCAAAAGGGTCATTTGACGTGTATCTTTGTAGCGTTAGAATTAACATTAGCAGTAGAGCCATACTACGCTATCATCTCAGAAAGCAGGATAATTTAACATGACCCTTAACTAGTGTACAAAGAAGTACATAAACCCTTATTAATCTAACACATACGAGTTTCTTGGATGATTTAATTAACCAACCTTAGTTTTATCCCAAACTGTACAAAACAAAACAGGAAAACATTTTAACTAAAGAGTTCTTACTGTTGTATTCAATTATAATTATTTTTGCTTTACAAATGAACTAGCTTTGCTCGCAGCGTCGCTAGCGTAATAGTAGGTTAGGATACGTTAGTAAAAGTACTTTATAAAATAAAATGTAGCCTATTTAGCGGTGATAATTTAGCTGTAATAATGGTGTAAGAATTTTTAAATCGGTTGAGTAGGTTTTGATTTACAGCCTTACAAACAAACAAAGATTAAATCCTCTTTATAATATTAGCATAGATAATTATTTTTGCTTTATAGATGAATTTTCCAACCATTTTGGTGGTTGTAAATGGACGGAACGAAATAAAAGTGCCGGAAGTGTGACAAATAGCTTATTTTTTGGGTTGCAACTTGGTGTAGAATTTGATTTATTTCTCTTTCAATAATGTATGTTTATAAGGTTGTTAGTTGGACGGAATAGTTTTGTCGGTATATTATTTTATGATAAGATATTAGTATAATGTTTTAAGATTGTGTCATTTACCAACAAGGTAAGTTTTTCACGGTCCGACGAGACGGCCAGCAGGTTCAAATTCTGTTTCGTGGGTTGTCTTTGTTCTCTGCTATAATTTACAATGCATCGATTAACAATTGCCATCAAATACAGTTTTGATAATTTCATAAATATAACATTATTCAAATATAATATTATGCAATATTTGATAAAAAGTATTCAAATAATTACTGACAAAGATTAGATCAATATTCAAATGCAAGTTCGTAATGTTTTGAATCATTAGATTTGTACGTAATGATCGCGCAGCATTACTACGTAAATACCACTGGTAAATATACCAATAGGTACTTCATACTTGATTTACCGAAGGTTTTCATTGGTCATACTAATATTATAAAGAGAAAATATATGATTTCTGTTTGTTTATTTGTAAGGATTGAAAGTAAAAAGTACATAGCCGATTTTAAAATTCTCTAGTAGAAAGCTATATTATCACCAATTAACATAGGCTATATTTTTTTTTCTTTTTTTTTCTTTACGTGGGTATGCTTTGACGCATACCTCTACGCGGGGCGACGGAGAGGTTATGTTGGGCTCACCGGGAGAAAGATAACCCGGTAATACCGACTAAACCTACCACGGTGTTTCTCGACATAACCATAGACGGCGCTGCGATGCCCAGGCGGGGCAATCTGCCAAAGTGTGCAGCGCCGTGTCTACAACAACATCGCGGCAGTCTCCGCAGTGATGACACCTGAGCGTCCCCTGCCGGCCTGCGACACAGAAACTGGCCAAACCAACCGTGGCCAGTCATTACCTGTGTCAGCCGAAAGGTGAGGGCGCTATGCCGCCTCTCCAGCCACTCCTCAAAAACGGGACTTACCGCCGCGATCGTGGCGTGCCCGGACGGTTGCTAACATAACCTAACCTACTTTATCGCGAGCGAAACCGTGAGCAAAAGCTAGTCTACTATAATTGTGGTAATCATTCAAGTCCTATATTAACCGACCTAGCCAAATAGTTTAACTTATAACCACAGCCTTCCTGCAATTGAAACGTTAATTTTAAACAGCCGTATCCCTTCCCTTATAAAGTATCACAGATTGAATTTTCAAGTTTTATGTAAACAAGATGAGGGCTTAAACAACTCAGTTGGTATAGACATTGTGGCTTACTGCGTAATCAGAGTTTGAACAAAATGTTAACCACTATTTCCGGTAGGTACTTAATTATTAGGATAAATATTTGGATAGTTTTACGGTCAAGATCTTCCTGGAGGCGTTCTGATAACATTAATACGTAACCCTCTGACTATAGAGCAGTAGTTTAAGAATTCACTTCGCCAGTAATAGCATACCGAGTGTTTCGGATTCGATCTCCGTACTAGACAAAAATAACATTTTTGTGAACCATTATGTTTTTACGTTTTCGTAGAAGTTAACAGGGCAATAAGGTGGTGAAGGTGAAATGTTGAGACTCGAAACACTTAAAAACAAAAATGATAATAATCTTTCAATTTAAAAGGTTCTATATTTAGATTTCCATTACTGTTTAATATAGGTTGTTATTATAAATACCCAAGCTTTAAGATACCAGTTTATTTTTTGTTTATAGCGTCTGCACTGGGTAAATTTCCGTGTTTCGATATACAATACATATATGGAAAGAACACACTAAACGATTCTTCAAATTGGGTTACTAGTTTCCATAGGCTATATGCTTATCGCATACAATCAGGGGGACTAAAAGGAACAAATTATTCTTTTTACAAAGCTTACGAAGTCAAAATCAAAAATCATTTATGCTTTTAAGTCATAAAATAACATTTATGAACGTCAAATTTTATGAGTTAGTGAGTTTAGTGCAATTACTGAATTTTCATTTAGGTTAGTTGTTAGGTTCAAGCAAAAGGTTGAGCCTATGAAAAGATACCAACAAGAAACTCACAGCCACTCTTTCAAATCGCTAAATATTTTTATAGTTGGTAATAAATGCTATAATGAATAATATAAAGGTCACATAAGAATATCTGAAAAAAAAAAAGTAAATACTTAATGATACACAACACTTCAACATTAAATTTATGGTAATTTAAAAGCAAAGGTTAGTCAATTTTACGCTTCAGTGGCAGAAAGGCTGTGGCAATAATTCTACTCAGTTTACTGGGTTACATCCCTCTCTCTACGAATAGTCCAGTTTATGATATAGCGTTCCCCTACACCAACCGTCAAGGTTATATTAGGTGGAGACGCTGTACCTTCCAGTGCCCGAGAGTACCTTCCGGGAGTAGTTATAGACAGGTCTTGTCCCCAAATCTCGACTCTCCACTCTAACCTCAGAGATGCGGTTCTCGTAAGCGAACTACCTCGTGCCCAAGTGATACTACGTATTCTCCAGATAGGTACCGGAGCAATAAAGCCACTCACCACCCACAACTCTGAGAGTTGCTAACGAGCACCTCGCTGAAGCTGAAGGAGAAGCTGCCTCCCATATCTCGAGTGTGATACCGGAGCTGTGTAAGGCACGCTCACTGCCCGACGTACATCCATACGCCTACCCAAATAGGCCTACGCCGGGTGTGGCCTAAGTCACTCCAGCTATGACTCTTACTTGCTGAGCAGGCAAGCGCCCGAGATGCGTTGTGGCAGCGAAACTACGCTGCCACTTCGCTAAAGACAACTCCGTTCCTCACGCGACCAATTGGCTTGCACTAGCCGCGCATGAGAACGACTCTTGAACGCCACGTGCTTGCCGAGCTACGAACATGTCGTTCTCTGCGGCTAACCGTATACCCCTGGGCGTCCAACACCAATGTCAGGCACCGCGCACTCTAATCAGCGGTCGATAGAACACACCTTTCGAGGTGCAGTGGGCTTCCTGACCCCGCAGTACCCTGGTCCAAAGGAGGAGAGCCGTAGTTCTCCCCCCGAAACCCTATCTACTCGGGTCCTTTAGGTAGGGATATAACTTGGTTAGTCTAAACCTAAATTTATTGGTATCGGTTTTCAAGTTCAGCGTAAATAATTACCACACTTTAATACATGACCAAGATTCCATACAGCCGAGTATGTGAAATGTGAATGTTTATTAGTCTCAGCGAAACCGCACTTAGCTGGTTAATAGTAGGTTAGATATTTTAATCTATCGTTCGGGTATAAACAGCTATGAGACTTTGATATTGTCATGTATATAATGTGTCCGTCACCGTTTTTTCGAATCTTTATAATAGGCGCTACCCACACTCGGCGTCAAGTATCCTTATAGAACCTACTTCAATAATAATAATAATACCCCTCTGGGACAGTCGTTATCTCATCATGAGACTAACGCGATGTCGGAGGGCACAGTACACTAGCTTTTAAACTATCACCTTTGCCTTGTAATATAAACAAAAATGTATCACCAGGTTAAATAAAAGCGCATAAACCGCAGGGCAGCTTGTGGCGAGCTGAATGTGAGTGGTGACACTGCGGTCCTGAATGCCTCAGAGAGTTGGTTAGGGCCTCATCCCCGGCTTGCCGTTACTGGTTGGCTGAGGTGGAACTTCAAGAGCGCCTGTAGAACTCTCAACTCTGGCTTACCTTGGATGGCCGGTCAGGAGAGAGGCCGCTAGAACTATATGCTTTGGGGTGAAAGTGTCATTTTCAAGGGCATAGCTACGGGGAAACCCGCTCCGGTACGCATCTCCGCACGAGACCCGTGATGGTGAAACCGGCGCCGCACCGCTCGACACCCCTAGCCACTCGCACCGGTGTTGCCCTTTGCTGCTGGCTTATAGGTATGCCTATGGTGGCTATTCAGGAGGCCCACGTAGTGAGATGGCGAGGCACCGTCTGCCCATTGCATTCCATGCTATTAGAGTATTCAGGGCAGACGCCGTTTTTTATCCATAGTTAACAATATACCGGTCCACCAAACACCCATACCTATAGCCCATATATTAGAATCCATACGTAGCAGTAGTCCCACGCCTGCTGCGGCTAGTGCCGCTGTAGGTATTCCATCCCACCTTTGATTAAAACTTTCGAAGGGCCTCTGCACGTTGCACCCAAGTCTCCGTGTAAGCCTCCCAAAGGGCCAGGTATTTTCTAATATAATATGTTAGAAAGTAGCTGTGATAAGAGAAGCATAATAATAATAAGGCACTGATAGCTGTGAAACAGTTTTTACAAGAAAACAAATAATAGGGGTTAAAGTATGAAGTTGCCGTTGTATAGTAATAGATACTTTGAATTGACCTAAAACCTTCATGGTGTGAGATTTTCGAATGAAACTTTTTTCACATGATACACAAAAAATTCTTCTTTTAAAAAACGTTTATCATTCGATTTTCGACTAACAATTGTTTTTTTTATTCAGCTTAAACGGGAAAGACGGATACTTCAAAAAGCCAAGTCATTTGGATTTAGAGACTAATGAAGGCACCGTGCGTTTTTGGTTTAAACGAAAGTTACGAAAGTAATGGAAATTTCGACTTGAAGAATGAACCACGTGGAAGACCGCCTACACAGGTGAATAACGATGAATTAAAGGAGATGGTGGAAGCCGATCCGAGTCAAACTACCCAGGAGTTAGCGGCATGGTTTACCGTTACCCTACCTACAATATTGGCTCATTTGCATCAAATCAATAAAATAAAATAAAAATGAAATATGGGTGCCTCATGATTTGACTGATCTGCAGAATGAAATGCGTGTTGAAACTTCTGTTGCCTTGTTGAATCGGTACAGAAATGAAGGAATATTGGATTGAATTGTAATATGTCATGAAAAGTGGATTATTTACAATAATCGTAAGCGAAAAATGCAATGGCTGACCCCAGGTCAAACGCCGTAACAGTGCCCTAAAGCAAAGCTTACCAATAAAAAGGTAATGGTAACTGTTTGGTGGTCTTTTTATGGTGTTATTCACTATAAGTTTCTCAGGTCTGGTTAAGCAATAACAGCAGATGTTTACTGTGCCGAACTTCGAACAATGATGGCGAAACTGGCAGTGAAACAGCCCCGACTCGTGGTGAATCGATCTTCACTATTATTGCTCCACGATAACGCAAGACCTCACACTGCACGAGAAACCGTTGTAACGCTACAGCAGCTGCAGTTAGAAACCATACGTCATCCTCCGTACTCGCCAGACCTTGATCCAACGGTCTAACATTTTTTTCGTGAATTGAACAGCTTTTTTCGTGATAAAAAATGTTCTTCCCAGGAGGCAGTACAAAATGCTTTCACACAGTTTGTCGAATCTAGATCCCCGGAGGTCTATCGTAAATGCATAAATAAACTTTTGTTTAGATGGCAGCAATGTATAGATAATGAGGGTAAATATTTCGATTAAATAAATATGGTACATCTTAAAAAACTACGATTTTCAATTTTTCAGTACAAATCGGAAATTTCATACTTTAACCCCTAATAAAATTGAATTTTTCTTAATACCGTGCCGTTCACACGAATTTTATACATTCAAAATATAAAATCCGTTTAAATCATAATTAAATCCGTATAAAGTAGTTTAATTTCAAAATATTACTTATTAAAAATACAAAGATCATTCGTGAGAAACTCCATTATATTTAACAGAAGCTAGACAATTCCAAAACAGTTGTAATCTGCCGAGTGTAGTGTAAATTTGTGCATCGAATTCAACTTCACGAAAGATTAAGTAATAGCCATACAAATCTAAATAATGTATATTGACTCAATTAAAATAATTATAAATAACTAGATAGCAGACTTGAATAAAATATAATTAGTTGATTATACAATATTTAAAATAACATAGAAAAGGTAGATTGTAAATTATATGAACACCATTTTTACGAAATTTATTTGTTGTAATATTGCTTAAGTAAGTTGCCTTTTTTACCTAAAGGAGCTGACCGTAAACCTTGTGGTCTAGCTCATTGACTGGGCTTTAAATAGATAATTATACTTTTACCCTTTATCCGAAAATATATTTTACGTAACCACACTATAAATCCTTTTATCGTAAGTGGATGTATCTGTCTAAGTGCCGACGGTTATAAAGTTTGTTTGCAAAATAGAACAAATATGAATAGCGGAGTAAGAGACAATTGAATTTTTCGTAGCATTCTCCCTGATGCACTTTATTAGTTGGAACTTTGTTGAATATTCATGTCATAAGCGTGTCATCCACTCCAATAATGTAGGAGTGCATGCATTTTCATATATTTTACTTGAGGGAAATAATTATTCTCTTATTTTACGGTGGATTTGCAAAGTTACTAATACATAGTTATTAAACTAAAACGTAGTGTAGACACCCACTCTTCGTAAAACTAACGAAACTATTCCTACGTAAAGAATTAATAATATTAAAGGTAACTTAAAGGTGATATATGTATCTACGCAAGCAAAAATCCAGCAGGAAATGATTAATCTCTTCTATTTCAATTTTTTTAGTAACGCTACCATCAGTTGTACTTATACTGCACTTTTTTAAAGATGTCTTTAACTCTATTTACAAAACAAAGACTCAAACAACAGACAGATTTGTCTTCTGTGTGTTTCAAGTCCACAACGCTCGGTGTTGTGACAGTAGCGAGATACAACAATACAAAAGAGCCATCGTGCTGTCAATAAAAAAAATCAATGTATATCGATGTAATTTATGTATTTTCAATAACAATCATATAATTATATTTATTATCTATTTATACGGTCCTTGCTTCCATGAGCCACTGCTGAAAATCAGCGCCGCGGTCATCGTAGGCTTGCGGGAGCTTTTGGCCATGTCAATAAACAATTTTGTCTAGATTTTAACAATTTTCTGTAATATGTGTGTAATAAAGAGTTTATTGTTTTTCTCTCACATAGAAAAGTTACATATGGTGGTAAAAATGTGTCTTATAAATGTTTAATTCATTAATTCAAGAAGTTACACTAGCACACGTAGCAGTACGGCTAGTAGTACTACCGTTACGGTTGCCACCATTTCGACGGCAATGAAAAATATTATTACATTGCATATGTACTTTCATTATCCTTTCTCGTCCAATAACCCGATGCTTTCAAAATAGTAGTAGATACTTCCGTAATGAACTGCGGTGGTGTAAAATGATATAAAACAAAACTTACCATTTGCTAGCGAGTTAATCTACGTGTACAGTTTGCTAGTGATGTTTTTGCCCGCGCATTTATGGACTCTAGCTATGGACCACATGTTCGGTCGTCAACAAAATTAGATGATATATAATATATTTAAAGTTAACTTTCAATCTACCAAACTGTAAGAACTGCATTGAAATACTTTTTGTATTTCCACATGATGCTGGTACAGACTCACAAAATTGTAAAAGGTTTGTATGTATCTCAGACAATATTTTCAATAATATATCCAGTTAGTTTTTGCCCGCGACTTCGCCCGCGTAAATTTCCACGGTACCACTTATTGAGTGAAATGGCCTATGTCCATCACCAGCAAATAATATATTGCCTTAAAAAAGTACATTCCGGCTACCCCGTTTTTTTTATGCCGGATGTGTCCTATAACAAAATGCATAGATTAAGTATAAAAGCTTTAACACGTACCGGCATAAATTACTCAGCAGGCAACTTATTATGGAACCAGTTAGTCGGCGCCGGCTACGCGACAGCTAAAACGAGCTTAGAGTGCTTAGCACTCTGGCTTTACACGGTTAAACCAAAACATTTATTCTACTATTTGTGCATGCCTAATAGCTACACAATGTCTTTAAATAAGATAAATAGCGCTGTATTCTTGCCTTAGGGCGCTTGGTTCGTTTATGCGGTAAACGCATTCCGTTTGCCGCTACGTCGCTCAAGATAACGCGCGTGTCACGCTGTGTTCTACGCAACAACGAAAGTGTAGCAATTGCGTTATATGTCATAAAAATGTACGTGGCAGTAGTAATGCATTGAACGCTCTATGAGACGCATACACAAACCGAGCGCTTTATAATTTCAGTGATGTATAAAAACATGCGAATGTTCGTAGCGCGGGCTACATACGCAAGCTATGCACGCGAGCTACATACATAGTCTACGGGTTATACGGGTTACCTGCGTGTGTGACTCGTGTAGATTCTTTTCTCTTCTACACGATGTACACAACCTACGCAAGTGCCTAAACTTGCACAACCACGTCGTAAACCAGCTCGAGCGTTTTGTTTTACCGTTCTGTTAATATTCTGTTTAGTTAATAATAATAATAATAATATTCTACCACATACACACAACACCGTCTAGCCCAAACTAAGCATAGCTTGTACTATGGGTACTAGACAATGGATAAACATACTTATATACTTTTTTTTTTGTAAATACATACATATTATACATAGAAACACCCAGACCAAGACAAACATCCATGTTCATGCACACAAATGTTTGACTTGTGCGGGAATCGAACCCGCGACCTCAGGCGTGGCAGTCGGTTACACTCACCACTACGCCATCGAGGCCGAGTTGTTCTATAATTTCATCAGTCCCTGCTCTTTAGGGAACAAAATAAATGTGTGGTATACCGATAATTGAGTTTATATATTTATGAGAGTTTCAAACTCTATTTAGGCCTTCGAAAATACATAGAAGACTGTATACTTATATATGTGTAAGAGAGGTCTATATGGGTATATAAAAATTACTTTATTTTGCCCATGAACTTATTGCCGTAGTGCACCTCTGCCTCAGGTAGACCTGTATTACTGGCCAACAATGTTTTAAGGCGAGTTTATTACTCTCGACCGAGCTTATTCCAGATATTGTGCTATTTCAATGGCTGAATGGATATCTGGAACGAGTTCGAATGAGAGAACATTGCCATTAAAAACAAGATCATACTTGGCACGTCACGACCTATGAATTCATACCGAGAGCCTACGATCGGCCACAATCAACGAGACAGTAGAGAATATCAATTTTATACATTATAAGAAATATATATACAATCATACAAGGAATAATAAGCATTCTTTCTTAGAACTGGAAGAAGTGATAAAATATTTTTATTAAGGAAATAAAAAAGAAGCCCAATAAACTGTCAATCACTGACTGAAAAACGTTTCGTCTCAAAGAATAATATATTCGTATTTCACAGTTCTTGCTTACAATCTTTATTTGTCGTAGACATAAAATCGGAATGGTGCTTTTAATAAATCATTATGAAACTTCCAAATGAAAAAGGAAGAAAATTTTCGTCTGAAACAATTATTGAACAGATATGGAAAACATAATAAAATGTTCCAAAATAAATATATATCAAAGGTAATGTAAAATAAAAGGTAACAAAGATATATAAGTATACTTGTTCAATTAACTTAGAAAACGTTCCGTCTCACATAATATTTTTTAAGTCTTATCTTATCTTGAGAATACGAAATATAAGATTGGAAGTTGAACACTAGCAGGATGTCTTACTAGAGCGATAGACTCAGGATCTGATATGAAACTAAAAAAAAAAAAAAAAAAACTAATACTAAAACTTTGTTTATATAATTTTGTAAACATTTTTCTCATACCAGTGAACTGTAATTGTTCTTTTGAGAATAAATATTCTTTAAACCGAACTAAATATTCGAATCATAGTTTCGGCATGTTCATGTAGAGACTATAATAGATAGTATTTATTATACTCAAATATGACAGGTAGGTAATTGATATATATTTCATATCGATATACTTACGTCCCGGAAGTAATGGATAATCCTGAAACACCTTATAATAGAGCTAATTGAAGCCCAAAATAAAATACAAAATCAAAGTTGCCAGGTAGTACGTGTGCAAGTAATATTTTGAAAAATAGTATATATAACACACAATTTCTTATTTTATTCTGATAGTTTTCAATTATTTGTAGACATGGTATGCAGTACCTATTATATATATAGAAAACTATTTTAAAATGCGTATTCAATACAGATTTCAGAATGGATATTATTTTTGTCGTGTAAATACGAGATTATTGCTATAAACCTGTTGAGTTGCAGCGGTATACTAGTGGGCTACGAGCCCATACGCCCCTTGACTTTCGCCCCTTTCAGAGAAAGACGGATTCAGCTTCGCGCGGCTCCTATTTTTGATTTGATTTTAAGAAGAAACCTCACAAATCCCTACTAGGGGATGAAACTTGAGGGGCGAACGGGCCTCGTAACTTACTAGTGGCCAAACGCAATATTATATTTTTAATTATTCATATAAGTATTGACTACACGAATAGCGTAGTGGTTTAAGTGGTCACCTCGCCACTGCCACTGCGCCGAATGTTGTGGGTTCGAATCCCACACGGGACAAAAATTTGTGTGATCCACAAATGATTGTTCCTAGTCCGGATGTTCTTTGTGTCCGTAATTTAAATGTTTGTAAAGTTCCACATGGTACAGGATTTTTTTTTTTTTTTTTTATTTGTTTGAGCACTATCAGATTAATAAGCAGGAGTAAATATCATGTTCATAAAAACCATCGAGAATTTTTTTTTCATTTTGTGTTATGGTTCCCCAATAGAGGTAATGGTCATGTTTCAATATTTTCCATTCTTTACGGAATACAAGATTACACACACGTGTACAAGACTATATTCACAGTAATTTTTGGTGAAGAACGGCTTTAAAAACTGACCGATAGACAACGAAATTTTTCTATAAAGAGACAGTATTTGCCTTTTTTTAATACGGAACCTCAAACGAAAGCAGAAACTAAAAGTATCGGGTTTGTCTTTTGATTTTCGTAGTTCACAAGAGTGAGAACGCAACAACACATGTGTGTCCAACCATTTTCTAGATTACATTTTGAATACATCTAGGGCTTGGTTTGTGCAAACATTGGTGACCATCATTGAAGGGATTTTTAGTTCATTAATTTATTTTTGATACTTATCTAATCATAATCAATATATAAATATATAGGTAAAAAGAGAATCATAACTCACTCACTGTCTCAGTTATGATCAGCGGTCGGCGTAGGTAGTGCCATATAGGATGAATGCCCTCAAATGTATATGTAAACATGGACATACCCCGGGATTCCGGGATTTTAAAATTATCGAGTTTATTAATTATAATAATATAATACCAGCTTTGTATATAAGCTAACCCACTGTTGGGCACGGGCCTCTTCTCAGTGTGAGAAGGCTTAGGCCATAGTCCCGTAATGCGGGTTGACAGACTTCACATATCTTTGAGAACATTAAGTGGAACTCTTAGATATACAGGTTTCCTCACGGTGTTTCTTTCACCGTTTAAAGTAAGCGATAATTAATTGTTTTTACGTACATACAACGGGTAATATCTTAAGCTTTTTTATTAAAATACTGTTTCCGGTGGCGCCACTCACACGTTTTACGTTTGTTATTTCTATGCCGCTTCTATGAGTTGTAGCGTTATGTTTTATAGCCTATAAACTTCCTCAATAAACAGGCTATCTAACGCAAAAAGATTTTTTAGAAAGTACAATGCGAGTGGAGTCGCTTGAAAAAGCTAGTATTAGTTTAGATTTACGCACTTATCACCCGTTGTCAATAATAATAAGTATAAAAAGTGTATATTTCATGAAAGTTTAAAAACAATATTTTGTACAGGTAGTATTGAGTCGTAACGCTGTAGCAATTTGGCTGATTTCTATGAAATGGCTATTTTATAAAAAAAAAGGTTATGTATAGTTCAAAAACAGTAGAGACACTTTTAGAGTGCGGATTTGTAAATTTTATATCGGTAATATTTAATCGTGAACCTTTAAAATCCCGGGATGAAATGAGAGGGTGTCAATCATGTCCATGTTATGCCATGATTGACGAATCCCACGAAATGGCACTACCTACGCCGACCACTGGACTTATGATCACCCAGCCAAAAACCTTAAAATGAAATTCTGCACACATGTTCCCTAAACGATGTTGACATTAAGAATAAGGTCAGAATGTTGCCAGAATGAAATCCGAGCGACTGATGGTATGTCGGAGGTAACCGGCGTATGCTAGCGATGCAGGTAAAAGCTTGCAGTAACGCAAGGAATTTTCCTAATCTGTGTTCGCTAGAGGTCAGCGGGGCCTGTCCAATCTTCTTGCCCGCTGTCCGCCGGTGTGCAATGAGCCAAAAGTCTTATATTAAACTAGCTGTCCTGACAAACGTTGTCCTGTACACAAGAAAAAATACAAATCTAAACCAGTCTCGAATCCACTTGAAACAACCCAAAAAATTTCATCAAAATCGGTCCTGCTGTTTAGGAGTTTAATTACAAACACACGCACAGAAGATTTATATATATAAAGATTTAATATCCGTACACTAATATGCTGCTGTGATGTAAACGTTATTAATTTAAATTTTCTATGTAGTTAACTGGAAGCAAAAATATGAACGTAGATATATATTTATGTAGATATAGATTATACATTAAGATATAAATATTAATATTTTAATGTATAATTTATGTCTGAAGAATTGCACGGAGCACACAGCACATCGATTGCAGAGGACAGAGCCGGGTAACGTTGCCTCAGGTTCGATGCCTACACAGGTCAGATATTTTTAAGATTTACTTATAACTCTGTATCTGCTTTGTGATCGTTTTTAAATGTTTGTAAAATCGAAAACCTTAAAATATATAAACGAAATGTTTTGAATCATAGAATAAAAATGTAATTGTACTTAGGTATTTAGATACATAGATGGTAAAGTGACTTAGGTAGACACCTTGCCGCTGCCACCGCACGCTGCACACTTTTATTCTTAAGTCTGCGCCGAGCGAAATGTGCCAAAACAGGCGGTCACAGTTAAGTGAATAAAATCAAAACTTTTTGTTTAATACAATTATAAAATATACATTTACCATAACAATGAATGTGTTTACAATTACTCCGTGTAAAAAACTTAAAATAATTAATATTTTCGCCTACAAAATTACGTAAATTCGCCCGAAAAATGCAAAAACGTAAGCTCGCATTACGTGCTTTTTAGATTATAACAGTAGAAATCTATTCTATTTTACAGCTTAAACGAAACATAAATAGTTATATTACAATTTGTCCGACTCAAATATTTAAGTTATTGGTTGACAATAAAGATACATATTTATCAAAAAGCACTTCAAATCCTCCATACAATTTTAGTATGGCGACTGCGCTCCGATTTGAATATGCGCCGTACGAGCTCTGTCACTATCTGTCTTACGCTAGGCGCAATCTTAAGGGACAATCATCATTTACGAAATTTATAAACTCACATATATCTATCTTGAGCTCCTCTAGAATCTTCAAACATTTACATTATGCAATGAAATCCCAAGTAATGTATGTATCAAGCCACAAGAGCGACATAAAACTAAATTTATCCTTCCCCTTATAAATAGAGAACGTTGTTTGTATAAACTCTGAACACACTAGCAATCTCTAGTGTATCTCGTGCATACAACAACGGATATCATGAAAATTTCATGAAACAATTTTAATTTCAACATTCATAAACATTAACAAAGAAAAGAGAACATTATTCACAGTTTGTATAAATATACTGTTAATAAATTTACCTCCTGTCGTTATGTATATATTAACGGTTTGATTATGACCTCATAATTACTGGAAAACGAAACTATTAATAGTTTTATAGCAGAACTTCTACAATATTATGATGCTGCCTGAACGGTGATTCACGATTGCTACGTAAAGATATAAAACTAAAATGATATAAACTTATGTGTAATTTTATAAAATCTTACTGCTTAACGCGATTCTGAGTGGATCTGCAGTAACCATGGTAATAACAGATGGTTACTATTACTACTTTCAAAGTGACATAGGATATCCATCATAAGTTTGTGACGTAGTAAAATACATAATTTGTCATGAAGCAGACGAAAATAGTGATTGTCGGCTACCGATACTAAATTAATCGAATCATTTGAAACTTTGATGATACGCGAATGTATTAAACTTTGATATTAATTGATTATTTGATTACTTATTAGCCCATCGTCAATACGAATGCCATACCGCTGTTTAGTTATTCACATGGCGTAGGGCATAAGGCTTCGAAATATTAAAAGGATAGTAAAAAAGGTAATTAATTACTATACGAAACATCGTCGAAAAGTTCAAAAAACTATCGATCTTGACTTATCACCTAATCAAGTTTAGAATCATTCTTCTCCTTAGCATTTATTATCCCCAAGTCACTTGGGGTCGGCTTTTCTAGTCTAACCGGGTTTGACTGGATATCAGTTTTTACACGGAGCGGCTGCCACCTGACCTCCGCAACCCGAAGGCTAACGATACCCTAAGGCTAGACCAGTGTCAGGATATTAGAGGGTACTGACTTTCCCAATAACGACTGCCATAGATGTTCATGGCAGCCAGGACCGACGGCTTAACGTGCTCTCCAAAGCACGGAGCAGGCGATAATCGTCAATCAATACGCACATAATTTCGAAAAGTCATATGACTTCCGAAAGTCAGAGGTGCGCGACGTGGGTTCGAACCCGAGACCCTCTGCATTGCAGTCTGTTGGTCTTCCCACTGAGCTATCGCTGCTGTCGAGTTTAGAATCATTACACATTATAAAGCAAAGTCCTCCGCCGCGTCTGTCTATCTGTTCGCGATAAACTCAAAAACTACTAAAAAGATTTTCATGTAGATTTCACCAACAGAAAAAGTGATTCATGAGGAAGATTTAGGTATATAATTTGCTAAGGTTTTGTACTAGCCGTGCGAAGCCGGGGCGGATGGCTAGTATATTATAATTCGAGTTATTACAAGTGACAACGAATTGTTCAACGATCGAATGGGCGATCATGCAATTTTCAAATACTCGAATTACTTTTTTCGTCGAAATTGCCAATTGCTATTTGAGAAGCGATTGTTAGTGCCTGACCGCCATAGTGCACGTAATCAATGGAAGTGCTTCCATGTTTCACTGTGTTGTTGTTCTTCGTTTTTAATATTTTATCCCCTTTTCCCTGTCTACTTGCCTTTATGTTTAACACAAACATTCTAGCTTAGTATATATATTCTAGCTTACACTAGTCATTTGTAACTCAAATTGCTAGTAATCTTTTAACAAAGAAATAAAAAGGACTATCTATATTGTATTGTGTTTCGTATTGTGTTATTTTCGTAATTTTTCTATTTCCTGAGGTCGCGAGTTCGATTCCCGCACAAGTCAAACATTTGTATGCACACAAATGTTTGACTTGGCCTGGATGTTCCTATGTATAATATGTACGTATTTACAAAAAAAAAGGAAATATTATGTATGTTTACACATTGTCTAGTACCCATAGTACAAGCTCTGCTTAGTTTGGGCTAGATGGTGCTGTGTGTATATGATAGAATATTATGTTATAAAAAGAAAAAGAAGAAGAATATTATATTTTTATTAATATTATATTTGATTACCTAGGTTTTACCGACTGAGCGTTGTCACTATTTTAGCCTGTTGATTTTTACTTGTAAACAAAAGAATGCTTTCTCTCTCTTTCTTCCCTTTTATAAATACTATTTTTCAATCTTTTACATTCATCATTTACATTTAAACAACAGACAAAGAACATTCAAATCATATATTTATCACACACAATATTTATCCCGTATAGAAATCGAACCCATAGCACTCGACGCAGTGACAGTGGCGAGGTGACCACTAGAACCACTAAGCCACCCAACAAAAGTAAAAAAATATTAATAAGCAATTAGTCCGAAAATTAGTAGTAATATAATCGAATGTTTACATCTCAAGCTAAAGTCTCTATTTGCCAAGCAAAAACTTTGACAAAATAATGAACATTTCTTTGTATATTTTTTATCCTTTCATCTTTTGTAAACACATGTCCAATCATGAGAGAGTAAACATTTAGCAGAACATTTCCAGACGAATTGAATTCAGATTGACACGTCCGGTCTAGATATTTTGTATTACGACTACATAAACATCCTTACTAATATAAAAAATGCGAATGTGTGTTTGTTTGTTACGCTTTCATAGCTTAACTACTCAACCGATCATCATAAAATTTCGCATACACATTGTCAGGGGTACAGAAAAGGATAAAAGAGACCTTTTATCCAGAAAATAAATAAAGTAAGTAAGTAAATCTCTTCCCGAGAGAAATTTATTGACCAAAAATATATCTACATAAATTAAAATTTACTACACAATAAAAATAACAATATAACATCAAATAATTATTCCATTATAAATTCTAAAATAATGTTGTTATGTCGCGAGATTACGATATTTATAAAATAAATATTGTCACGTCTCGTCAAAAGCTGACTTTCACAAAGTTCCAGAACGCCCTGGCAAATGGGGAGATTACTTCACATTATAATAATCCACGGTTTGCTTGCATCTTTGTTTTTAGTTTAATACCTTTTAAATTCTTCGTCTACTACCGTCAACATTTGATTTATAATACTTTCTCGTATTTTCTTATTAATAAAAGCATCTCCCGTATTATGAATAATAATGTCCTCCAGACCGAATTTCAGTCATGGCAGCCAATCTTAACGGAGACTAGCCATCTACGCAGGAGATATTATAGTGCACAAGTATGTGCGCAAACACAAGTGCACTCTCTGTTCCCTAACTCTCATGATCCGATGGGACGGATAATCCGACACGACCGGAGAGAGATCAGGCGCAGGACCAACGGCTTTACGTGCTTTCCGAGGCACGGGAGTGTCTAACACCGCCAACTTCCTAGCTCCGGACTCGTATTAAGATTTCTTAACAGAAAAACCCAATAACTTATTGTTGGCCCGACCCAGGATTCGAACCCGAGACCTCATGCACAGTAGTCGCGTTCACTACCGCTTTGCCACGGAGGCAGTCAGAATTATATATATGAATAATAGCTGTATCGCGAGGAGGCTTAACAAACATTTAAACATCAGACATGAAGGTCACCCATACTCGGAGAAACTATAAGTGAATCACTCAATTTGTTGTACCGTGTGGGATACGAACCCACAACCCATTTGTTTGTCTCAATCATCAAAAAATACAAATTATGAGGAATGCCTAATACTTGTAATTTCCCAGTATTCAACTGAACCTTTCAACGTAATGATGTTGAAGATAACCCTTTAATAGTTGAATGTTTAAAATAGATTTAATTAAAGTAAGAAAATAAACAATATGCATATTATTTTACAATTACAATCTATTTAACAATTGAGTTTATTTATATAGGTTAGAGAGTAAACAATCTTTTATAAAGTAATATTTAGAGATACATCATAATTAAATAAAATAAGTAAATAATATACATGGCTGTTTACGTAAAAATGTAGTCATTCCTTAACATCACTGTCGACTGAAAACGTCGATCACACATTTTGCGAGATCGGAGACTGATTTTATATTAACTTGCTAGCTAATATTGATATTAATGTGATGATAGTCAACGACCTGACTTTTTGTTCAACGCGTTATCTTCTTGAAGAAAGCTTGTATTATAGATATAGATGAATAATAATGAGACACATTATACTTAGAAGCTATCGTTACAGCTTAAACGTTGAGAGTTGTTGAAAGATCGCTGATTTGAATCTTAACTATTGTACTATCGACGAGAACCAGCTCCTAAAATAAGCATTCTAGGTTAGCTGGAAGGATAACAAGAGTACTATTTTTATAGTTGTTTATAGTTTTATAAGACAACTACTTGCACTAGGAATAATGTATGTATCGAGGGAGACTTTACAAACATTCAAACAGCGGACACAAAGAACATCCAGGCTCAGAACAACCATTTGCGGAATATTGTCTTCTGTTTAGGCGAATGTTATTCATTGAAAGTAAATGTGTAAAATAAACAACGCGATAAAATCCGTATATAGTAGTTTAATTTCAATCATTTGCGGGTCACACAATTTTTGTTCCGTGTGGGACACTTAGCGTAGGGTGGCGAGGTGACCACTTATACCATCCCTGCAGTCAATCAATAATCTCACTCTAATCAATAACATTCACATATAATATTAGTTAGTATGTATATAAAAATGAATATAAAGATGTTTGGATGTTCATTACTTAATTCCGCGTAATAACCCTTGAACGGATATGGACGTAACGTAGCGCGCTAATAGACCATGTTCTAGATTATTCCTTAGGATTTTTTTATCACCGTATGCGTTCATATAGGTGAAGCCGCGGGCAGTAGCTAGTATATTATATACATTCAATTTCATGAGCTTATAGACATGTCAGATGAAAGTCTACGATAATAGCAAACTCTTAAAATGTATCCAAACACTTTGATGTTATAAAAGCGCCAATTGACTGGAAGCACTTAAGATAACTGAACATAGCAAAAATATGCACTCAGTTGGTGTACCTACCTATTTGTATTGTAAACATCTATTTTACAAAAATAGTAAGTACCGCATGGGCGTGCTAAAAGTATCCCTCTGACGCCCCTTTCTAAAACATCGGCGTGATAATATATTATGTATATGTATACCTAACTGCCTCCGTGGTGCAGCGGTAGTGAATGGGACTGCTGTGTATGAGGTCTCGGGTTAGAATCCCGGATCGGGCAACAAACAATTATAGGGTTTTCTGTAAAGAAATCTCAATAGCAGCCCGGAGTTAGGAAATTGGCGATGTTATACACCCCCGTGCCTTGGAAAACACGTAAAGCCGTTGGGCCTGCGTCTGATCTCTCTCCGGTCGTGTCGAATTACCGTCCCATCGGATCATGAGAGTCAGGGAACAGTGTGTGCACTTGTGTTTGCGCACACACTTGTGCACTATAATATCACTTGCGCAGATGGCCAGTCTCTGTTAAGACTGGCCGCCGTGACCGAAATTTGGTCTGGAGGACACTATTATGTATAACACGTAATACTAAATATTTTATTGTATTCCATAACACATACATACAGTAGTGTAACAGTTTCAAAATTATGAAATAAAAGTGTTAAATAAACAACGATAAAATCCGTATATAGTAGTTTAATTTCAATGCATTCCAAAATGTTATGCAAAGGTAGATTTATAAACGAATTATATAATTATGGGCCCTGTGGGGCACAACAAATTAGGTCAGAGGAAGAAGGCTAAATAGGAATCCTTACTTAATATTGTAAATGCGAATGTGACACTTTCATGCCATAACTCCTCGACCGATTATCATGAAATTTCGCATACACGCCAGGGGAACAGAAAAAGACATAATATAACTTTCATCTGAAAAAAATGGTTGATCTCGAGATTTACAAAAACCTACATAACTTACAAAAAATCTAGTAATAAATACATTTAAGAACAAATCACCTAGCTTCTAAAGTCCTATGCTTTATTCATTTAAACGGAATGAATAATTGTGTCGTTCGCTCACTACAGGAGGTAGACAGGATTGAAAAGTATCTAACACGTGCACAGGGTATCAGTGCTACTTTATTGACAACTCGTCCCAGGGACGACTCTTGTTGCAGTAGAAAACGAGACTTAGGGCCCATTTACACGAGGACAGTTTCTTGAAACAATAGCCGTCCATCTTTTTCTTACTGTGTGAATAATACAGTGGTAAAACTAACCTGCTTTGAAACATTGTCGTAATGTAGATAGGCTTTTAGTATTTTATTTTTATTAGGCATTCTGCAATTTGAGTAACATCTATACTAATATTATAAAGCTGAAGAGTTTGTTTGTTTGTTTGATTGATTGAACGCGCTAATCTCAGAAACTTAAATTTTATTTCTGTTTTGCTTATAAATATGTATTCTAAATTGTGTTATCTGTTATCTTAGTTTCTAAGTTTATCTTTAATTGCATGCTGTGGTCTCCTATAATTGAAGGAGTACACATACCTTATCCTTAAGTGAGTATTTTTGTAATTTACAGTGTACATTCTTCGTTGGAGATCCTAAATAAATAAATAAATAAATAAAAAACTTCTTCTCTCTTAGCCTTTATTATTCCCAAGTCACTTGGGGTCGGCTTTTCTGGTCTAACCAGATTTGACTGGATATCAGTTTTTACACGGAGCGGCTGCCACCTGACCTCCGCAACCCGAAGGCTAACGATACCCTAAGGCTAGACCAGTGTCAGGATATTAGAGTGTACTGACTTTCCCAATAACGACTGCCATAGATGTTCATGGCAGCCGGGACCGACGACTTAACGTGCTCTCCGAGGCACGGAGCGCGACGTGGGTTCGAACCCGAGACCCTCTGCATTGCAGTCTGTTGGTCTCCCCACTGAGCTATCGCTGCTCGCGCTAATCTCAGAAACTACTGGTCCGAATTGAAAAATATTTTTAGTGTTAGATAGCCCATTTATTGAGGAAGACTATAGGTTATATAACATCATGCTACGACGAATAGGAGCGGAGCAGCAATGAAAAATGTTGCAAAAACGGGCAAATATCTCTTATGTGAAGCAGACAAAGTTGCGCGGGTCAACTAGTAAAGTATAAGATGCAATTTCGCATTTATGTTGTCAGTCGTACACCTAATACATATACAACGTGTAACATATTAAACGCACTTCCTGAAAGTACTTTGTTCAGAATCTGCTACTGAATCCATTTCTGTCATTTTAATATAGGTATTATTTTTTCCTAAAATAATGAAAACAACGTAAATTATAGTCATCCTATTCTTTGAACAGTCAAAATAAACGAAAATGTATCATAATTCAAGGCAATAAGGTTTTTGATGCAATAAAGGTAATAATGTTAGATTTATTGTAATATACCCATACTATCCGCGCACAATAGGGAGAACTCATTCGTTAAATTAAAATATTTAAGTACATAAAAGTAACATTTTAATGATTATATTATTATTACGGTTTAATAATCTAATTGGTGTTTGTGCGTTATATCTGTGACACGTTGTATATAAAATATATATATATATATATATATAATACATTTATAATATATAAATAATTCCTGTGTCGCGGAGGAATTTACAAACATTCAAGCAACGGACACAAAGAACACCCAGACTCGGAACAACCATTTGTGGACCCCACAAAGATTTGTCCTGTATGGGATTCGAACCCACAACACTCGACGCAGTAGCAGTGGCGAGACGACTGCTTAACCCACTTGGCCATCCGTGCAGTCAGGCAGTCAGGCAGTTTATTGTTAGTTAAACAGAAATCAAATATCTATCCATTATAAACGACGAAAATGTTGGTAGAGCGTCCGGTGACGTTAGGAAATGTCTATGTAAACAAATTAAAACAGCAACAGTTCGAAATCGACATACGAAATTATGATGCTATTAACATAACAGGATATACTACTCATAAATCAACGTAATACGTGAAAGTTGTAATTAAAAATACGAGATCGTTTATAAATGAAACTAAAAAATCTTACTTTGTTTTGCTAACGTTACTATTTGTAAACAGTATGTAACCTTTAGGGTTTACTTTAGGAGAAATGTAGATATAATTAGGAAGTACAATGAGAGAAGGTATAACAAATACACTTTTAATGAATTAAGATACAATTAAAAGAGACAATCTTTACTTATAGAACTATAGTCAGGGCGTGGTTCGCTAAAGACTTGCTTCGTGGTCCTTGTATAATCAGGGCACTTAGCTGGGAGTGTGAAGCCGGGCCGCAAGGAGACCGCGACTGACGCCGTCCGTCCTTATATAGTGTCGCACCACCGGTCGCGAGAGGTGGCTAGTGACGTGTGCCCGCGTTCGCCGGGCGTCTAGGCGATTATCGTCACAAGTAAAGTTAGCAAAAAAAGCTCTAAAATGCCTTGTTAGTCCGTGGCATAAGGTTGTGGTTAATCGTAAAATCTCGGGTTTAATATCCAGGTTGGGCATATTATATTGGGTTCGTATGACACAAACATAGCATGTTACCGTGCACTTTCCAGACTTTCTGCTACACGAAGTCTGGAAATACACACGGTAGACTGTTACTATGTTTCTGCTCCATCTAATAAATAAATATTCAGTAAAGCTAGCTGGTGAAATGTGGATGTAATGTTACCTCTGTCCAGTCAAGGTCAATAACCGAAATAATATTTAGCGTTGACCTTGAACTGAACGCTCTTAAAATGATGTCATTCAATATTGACGACTCGATGGCGTAGTGGTTAGTGTAACCGACTGCCACGCCTAAGGTCGCGGGTTCGATTCCCGCACAAGTCAAACATTTGTGTGCGTGAACATGGATGTTTGTCTTGGTCTGGGTGTTTCTATGTATAATATGTATGTATTTACAAAAAAAAAAGTATATATGTATGTTTATCCATTGTCTAGTACCCATAGTACAAGCTCTGCTTAGTTTGGGCTAGATGGTGTTGTGTGTATGTGATAGAATATTATTATTATTATTATTATTATTATACTTTTTATTAGTTAAGTCTTTGAACAGTGTAACCGTTCATCTAACATACTCATCAATATTTTGCCGGTCATACATCAATACGCATCATTTCTTTTTATAATTTCACTAGATTATTCCCGTGGCTTCGCTCGCATTTATCTAGGTTATGTAAATAAATTTATATTCCTTAGGAACAGTACTTTTTTTCTAGATGTAAGGCAGTCTGTGTCCTTTTCTGTACCCCTGAAAACGTGTAGGCAAAATTTCATGATGATTGATCGAGTAGTTAAGGCGTGAAAGTGTTTTCAAACATTTGCATTTATAATATTAGTTAGCATTAGATTATTACTTTACCTAGTTCACACGTAGTCATTACAATCAATTTTGTTACTTTTTTTATTTTTGTAATGATCTTCATTGAAAAACAAGTGATAATCAGCAATGAATTGCCGTAAATCTTAGAGTTCGAAAAAATGGTTCAAGTAATATATAAAGGTCACGTGATACCACGTGACCTTGACATCAGAGGTCAAAAGTCATAGTCATTTCAGGGTCTATCGACTGTGTTGAGTCGAATGACGTTGACCGCGAGTCTCTAGCTCTTACAGTTCTTGAGTTGAAAGTTGTATAACAGACGGACGGATGGACGGACGCAGGGACGGACGGATGGATGGACAAAGATGTTGTATAAGAGTTTTTCGAACTCTAAAAAAGAAAGTTAGTAGATTTACATTTATTACAATTATACATACACGCACATAATAATTATCACGTACGTTCGGGAAGCGCCGACATATCTTCGCGTCCAATATACCGCAGTATCAGCGTTCAACTTTTAATAGTTCAAGTCCAAACAGTCTAGGTTGATGTGTCGCTGTGTGTACATCGCTATTACATCAGGTGGTATCGCTCATGTAAATTGACGACTTTATCAGGTGGTAATAGTAAACGTGAAATCGAGTTCACAACAATAATATTATTTATAATCATACCGATGATACTACCCTAATTGGTACTCTTTCAACGATACAACCGGTAATTATCGGTATAAATAGGAATGAAAGCCACAATTTATGTAGGGAGATTAAGTCAGAAGTAACGAATATTAAATAATCTACATATAAATAAGCAAAGGCAAACAGTTCAGTACTTTGCCCTACTTAGTTTGCCAACAGACCTTCTTATTTTGTTAAGTAGCATTTTTCGAGCTTAAGAGTAATCAACAAAAAATAATTCAAGGCTGCTTCCCATGACCATGACTGCTGGAAAGCAACCGAAACATCGGGGAAAGTGTAAACTTAAATACAAATACATCGTTTTAATAATTGAATTAGCTGAAAAATATGTTTAATAGAAGTAGTAGTAGTGTAACAGTTTTCAAAATAATAATTATATAATAAAGTGTTAAATAAACAACGCGTTAAAATCCGTATAAAGTAGTTTAATTTCAATTGAGACTGCTAGTTTTTTATATATAAATAATAATAAAAGTAATAATTTATTTGCAAACTAAGTGAATTTTAGAGTTTTGTCGGGTGAAATAAAAAAAAGATGTTTTATTATGCGAAAATTCTGGGTTATACTTACTTTATTTCAGTCATTTTATACAAATTACTTCTAAATTGCTTCGGTTCTGTTAGTAAGAATATGTAGCTATTAAATAAAATCAAAAAGGACACGATTAGTCGATGTTTGTCGCAGATATCAACCAAATAGGACAAAGAGAATTTAAGAAAAATAAAAAGTATAATTCGATTATAAAAAGTATACAACTTAGACGTCTAAGTTGTATACTTTTTTTACCGATTTTATTTCTTTATTTAAGCGATTTTCTCGATAATTTTACGTATATTTTTTTTTGATATTTTTTCGGCCTGTCACTTATCGGTGGAACACATTGTATGTGTAACAGAAATCAAAAAAGTGTAAAAAATTTATCGAAATTCGTTGGCTTACTTATTTAGTTAGCGTTACCACAGGCTGTTATTTTAGGTCCATTTTTATTGACCATTGACCATTTTACTTGAGACATATTTGTGACAATGCACTGTTTGCTGGCGATACGTCATTAATACTTACAGTAAAGATAGGGATAAGAAAATTTCGTCGAAGTAAACATATCGTAATAACATAACGTAATCATCTTGCATCTTGCATCATCAAGTAACGAAGTGGTTTACTGTAACAAACTAGTATTGAAAAAAGTATGGCAAAATTCAGTCTCACTCTGTCAAACGTGAGACGATTTGATCCTAATAGCTTTGAACATTGAAGTACTGAAAGCAATACAATCTACATTATTTCTTGGTGCTAATTTTAATTCGAAACTGCAGTATGGTGCGCACATAACTTATCTGTCAGCGAAGCTTAGCTCAGCTGCTTCCGTGATTAGGAAAGTTCGGGGATGTACTGACGTTGATTCATCGAGATTAGTCTTTGTAGCCACTTTCAAAGTTCTCTTGTTAGATTTTATTATGAGATAGTGTATTCCATATAACAAGAAACAGCCGTGCTATATGCTGATAGAAGTATAGATTTGGCCAAAAAAGGTTACAAGATTTAACGATATAAAGATTCTACTAAAGGGTAACTTTTAAATTGCACTTATGGTTTATGGATACACCACTAGGTAAGTGGTTTCAGCTCTATAATTTCTTAGGTCTGATTTGTAAAATAGATATCAATGTAAACATTTTCATCAAAATAATGGCTATGAGTTACTTGCCAGTTCATCTCAAAGGTTTAAAGCTCTTGCATATCTGAAGTTGGCAACAAATAATTGTAAATTTAACAAAGAACTGACCAACTGTCGGACGCGAAATCATACAATTTCCAAATATTCCATTCTTATTATAGCAATATGGCTAGGGCCAACCAATATATATTACCTTAATTTTATTTTCGTCAATATAATATTATGGGTTGAAGAACCATTAACAATATTATAATAAAGTTTACGTCATGCCTAGAATTAGGCCCAATTACTTAGAAGTCTATACCGGCCTCTGTGTAATGTACTCGTACGTGACTGAACCATAAAACGGCAATTTGATGTACTTAATGAGACATGGGAACGTATTTGTGCCGCCCTTACAATTCAACAAGAGATTTATATTTTCCAGGCGAATTACAGAAATCTGATTATATATAGTTCTATTTGTTTAGATTGCTATTTAGAGTCAGTCATTTTCACTGAAATATACGCATTTACTAAAATTCGGTAAAATGATGGCGATTTAAAAAAGTGGCCTTGAGTTTCTTGCAGGTATATTTTCATAGGCTCAACCCTTTGCCTGAACCTTGCAACTAACAAACGTTAATTCAGTAAATGTAATAAACTCACTAACCCCTTTGACGTTCATAGCTGTTACTTTGCGACCTAAATTAATCAATTATTTTTGACTTTTTAACTTTGGCTTTGGTTTGCCTGAATACTCTTGGATTTAAGCAGGGCCTGCAATAAATAGCTGCTAACACGAAATAAAGTAATGTAAACTTAATACTTATATTATAACATATATCTTAAAGTTGTCAAGAGTGCCAGTATCACTACAAAGTGTAGAGTGAGGTAAACATACAAGCTCAGAAATACTTGCTTAATGTACGTTTTGCAGAGGAATGGATGTATACGTATGCCGCGATAGCTAGCCACAAATTGCCCAAAGCGTGAGCAACCGCAAGGATTCCTAAACGCATATAGTATAAGCAAAAACGCATTTTAATTAAACAATGTAAAATGTGCGTTGTGTCGTATGTGTCCTGCAAGTTGTGAATCGTACATAAAACTTAGATTTCACTCAAATTGGAACAGTCCAGCTGGGGAAGTAGATATCTTACAGAAGATCGCAGCCGAATAACCTGGTGTTGTGAATATAATATTGATGAGTAGGGTTTTCCGACTCTTTAGAGAAGCACTGTGCTAAGATGTCAAGACTTTATTTATTGTGCTGGTGACACAGTGACTTTCATTTTTATATAAAGCAATCAAGCATTGTGGCGATAATAAGTAGCTACAGTAGACTACATAAATGAGCACTACCAGGCAGGACGTATACGTTTCATCTTCATATATAAAACAAAGTAACGGGATTGTTAATAACTAGATTTAATCAGACTTTGAATCCAAAACGTCTTTAGTTTCTCCTTACAGCAGAAAAACGATATTTTATTTAGAACTCATAAGTTAGCAGGCTTATGCAACAAAATACTCGAAACTTGGATGGAGACTATTGCTAGCTTAAGATTTCAAGCGCCTTTGCAATTTTCCGCCTGTACCAACTTATTTGCGGTTGTTCAAAGCCCGACAGACAACAACAAGCGTCTATAAATCATCAAATTCGACTAGTAACTGACAAGCACTCTTGAGATAGTATGAAAACTCATAGTAAAATATGAGAACCAGCCCACTACCCTTAAATTTATTTGGCCCAAGCGATTTTTAGCAGTAAGGTAGGTGACTCACAATTCGTTATTATTTAAATAAAATAGTTACATAACCCAAACTATAAAAGACAAATAATTTTAAATATCTACTTTCTTAAGATCAGTAAGATACGAGCGTTTCAAATAATAGTGGTAATTCAAAAATGACAGATAAAGGATGCACAATACAAACTGTGACGTAAACTCCATTTAACCGCAGTGGTACGAGGGAGATAACGAAAATTCCTCACTACGACCCCACTTTTTCTTATATCCAAATTTAAAATATTAATGACTCTCTTATTTTGCAATGAATTTTAATTTGTTTGCACAAAAAGATTTCTTATCATTTTATCTTATCTTATCATTATAATGTACAACGTTAAACATAGGCAACTAACCTATTGCCTTATTCTTAGAACTTTGTGTATGTGTGTGTAATACAATGTACATACCTACGTATGAATGTATCTTCAACGCGTAATATATAGGCGTGGCTATTAGAGATCCAATATCTAAAATTAAAAAGTTTTAATCTCTAAAAAGCTTTTAGTCTATTCGAAGTTTGCCGAACTTTAACGTGAATTAAAGTACCTATTAAGTCATCTTCATGTAATTGGTAAACATCTCGAATTATTCAGGAATACGTTCCTCAATCGTTCGGGCAAATTGATGTTTTGGTTGTAAATAAAATTAGGGTCTAAATGAATGAATGAAATGAATCCGTGCTGGAATGGCGCTATTTAGACAACCAAATTTATTTTACGTGGCTTCGTCTGTAGATAGGCAGGAAAATACGATACGTGCCATTTCTCTTTATGAAGTACCGAATGGATAGAGATATCTGAGTAATTATTTATGTATTGTATTTGTATTGTTTAGTATTCTCATAGTATTATTATGGCTTACGATGGAAATTCAATGGTAAAGGCTTTGCAAACAAGCGGTTGCGATTACCAATCAATGCACTATTGACGTGTTACCACTTCTAGCATATGCTTTGTTGTCCTATATTGGAGGACTTTTGTTAAGCTATTGCAACTCTAGTAATGAAATATTCAATAAGATTTTCCTCAATTTTAACTGCTTAACTATGGCTATAAAAAATTATGTAAATATTAGATGGAATCACTATTGGAATACTTATTAAAACTTTATTCATAAATAGCAAGGTACATGCTCATAAGGTATTATATGTAAAACGTAATTAAATAAAATACATGACATATCATCGATTAGAGAAAAGAATCATGTCAAGTGGAAACAATAATAATGGAAAGAAATTATATCTATACTTCTATACTAATATTATAAAACTGTAGGGTTTGTTTGTTTGGTTGGTTGAACGCGCTAATCTCAGGTACTAGTAGTTCGATTTGAAAATGAATTTAGTGTTGGATAGCCTATTTATCGACCCATGGGGGCGGCGCAGTAATCATTAACGCGGGTGAAACCGTGGGCACAGCTAGTATTATATATAACAGGCAGAACGTCACTAACATTGCTACAGGGTAGGCTCTATTATAAATTCTATCTATCTCTCTCTCTCTCTCTCCTCCTAGCTTAACTCCCACATGGTGGTGGGGTGAGCTTTCCTAATATTCTACCTGCACTTTGCTCTATCTTCGACCTCGTTTTCAGTCACTTGGCACTTACTCAATTCGCATCTTTTTGCACTACATCTTTCCATGTTGTCTTGGGTCTGCCTCTGAATATTTGAACTATGAGTGAAACATGTAGAGCTAAATAACCGACGTAGTCAGGTGGTCTCTTTTTTACATGTCCATACCATAGCAGCTTAGTCTCCTGCATCTTATCAGAATGTCGCGCACACCCAGGCTTGGATAAGATCAGCAAGGAGTATGTACATACAATGGTATGTACATACTCCTTGCTGATCTTATCCCGCCTGGTAAACCCGCACATTCACCTATCTATCGTAAATACTATACTTTTAGTAAACGTATATATTGGATATTACCGTTACAAATTCAAATTGTACAAGTGAACGGACAGTTTTGCAACTGGCACGTGCCCACTCTCGAGCTCCGAATAATAATCCGCTTAGTAAATGTGCTTTTATTAAAATGAATGCTCCACCACATTAGGATTTTGGCTCACATGACGTTGACGCAACAAAGTAACGGCGCTTACTTTAAATTTCAACTGTCTTTTTTTATTTTAAATTTAGGAGTCACGCCTTATTGAACAATCTCTACAAAGAATATATTTAGGCTTCATTCTCAGTACAGTAAACTCTCGGTAATCCGACAAATGTTTTGCAGAGCTGTGTCGAATTTGTCAAATTATAGAGTACTACCACATACAGGGGGTCCGGTAATTTTTGATAAAGAGTACCTTATAATGCGACAAATTACAAATCAAAATTATAAGATTCTATTTAACTACAATACGTCAAGCGCAATAATGGTAGCGCGTAGAAGTTACAACCTATTCAATCATGCATTATATAAGTAAAGATATGCCGAAATAAATTTTATGAGCAGTGACAGGCATGTCGGATTACAGAGGGCGCCGGATTAGACAGGAACCGGAGGTCCACTATATTTAGTTTGCTTCTTATTTTTCTTTCGTATTCTATCTTAACTGTTTTGTCACCCATTTTATTTTGTTTAGGTACTTTCACACACAAATTGACGTCGTTATTTCATGGATCGGATGAATCATTTAGTGGACAATAACGTCATATCAATTAGTTCGTGTGTGAAATATGAAGCCAGATATCGATGTATACTATAGTACCTATACTAATTGTTTGCTTACTGTCAATAAGTAATTGCCGTGGATTTCCAATAAAAGGCGTGCGTAGTAAATTTTATGACGTTCAAAATGAGAGTACTTTGTGAAATGAAAGGAGTCTGAATTACTTTTATTAGTCATTTTGTCAGACGTTGTACCAGACGGAAGAAGTTATTATATCCAAAAATGAGTAATATAAATTGCAATTAGCTCGTCAATTAGTCAAAAACTCTCAGATCAATCATTATTTTTATTGTTCATAGCAGCAATAAAATGCAATGAAAAAGATTATGTCTGGGCCTCGGAAGCCGTGCAATGCCCAAAAGATTAAATTCTATAAAATCAGTTTTAGTAAATTCAAAATCAGTTTAATGGGATATTCGTCTCTGGATTTTGGAATGGGGGTTATTAATTAATATTTATCAAACCATTAGAATTGGTGTTATATACATCTGGCTCATGTTCTTTATGAAAATAGGGCTTATTGAATTGTAAATTAAATTCTGGAGATTCGCGCCAGTACTAATGGAAATTGCTTCGCGTACGTCAAGTCGTATGCTAAAGCCAAGGTTAATACGTACCTATTGTTACTATTATCACGAGGAAGATTAGCTTTACATTTTTGTAGTTGTTTCTCAACCACGTACCATTAATTTTTCTTTTTTATGTTACAACCCGCACTAGAAATAATTTCTTTATTGCGCGGGAGTATACAAAGAACATCCAGACTCGGCACAACCATTTGCTGAACGCAAGTTTTTGTCACGTGTGGGATTCGAACCCACAACACTTGGCGAAGTGGTAGTGGCTAGGTGAGTACTTAAACCACTACGCTATCCGTGCAAATTAATGATTTGATCATTGCAGAATCTTTCATTCGAAATGTGAATTATACGTTATCGCTACGTAGTGTTTAGCTAATATTGATTGTGACAATTTGAACTTTCAGAATTCAAAAATTCACTTATACAACAGCTTTGTCCGTCCGGCCATCCATCCGTCCGTCTGTCTGTTATACAACTTTCAACTCAAGAACCGTAAGAGCTAGGGACTCGCGGTCAAAGCCATTCGACTCAGCATAGCGCTATAGCCCAAAATGAATGTGACCTTTGACCTTTGACCTCGAGGTCACGTGATACCATCTTTCAAATCAAGAACCGTAAAAGCTAGAGACTCGCGGTCAACGCCCTTCGACTCAGCATAGTCGATATATGCCCGAAATGACTATGAACTTTGACCTCTGACGTCACGTGGTCACGTGATACAATTTTTCGAACTCTAATATGTACGGCAAATCATGGCCGTTTCTCACTTGTTTTAACTTCGCCGTAAAATGTATAACATCAATTTTAAATAGATAAGATCTGTGACGATTCGACTTTCACGTTGTCAACACCAGCCAATACATCTAAATAATAAAATGCAATCAATTTTAATGTGTTCATGTAAACGCAATCAATGCTACGCGATGCCATTGATCCTTTTAATAATAAAATTGACACATCATTAGAGTTCACAATGTTTCACGGAAGAAATACGCTTATAAGGCATCGGAGATCGTTTGTTTTTATGTTTTATTTTACATTTTTGTCTTTATTTAGTCAATTGTACATTGTAACATATAACGTCTATTTTAACCACAAAATTAGGTATTAGTCAATATAACAAAATAGTGTTACGCTGTAGTGTCTCGAAGTTAGTTCTCTAGTTTCTCTAGTTATACAGAATAATATTATGTGAACAGCAATAACAAAGTTTATGATCGTGTTATAAACTTAATAATTACGTTGGATACATTATAAAACTTAAAATATGTTCTCTGTCTCATATTAGCCTACGTTAATTTCGTTGTTATATACGAGGTAATGTAATTTTACCACAATTGTCGTTGTTTGTGAATGCCTGTCATATTCTATGTTTAATAGCACTTTCCGTGCGGTGATTAAAGCTATCTTTATCTTTTTATAAGGTCTGAATAACTTTATTATTCTCGCTTTGTTTGCCCTTTTATGGGGACCGGGGACACCATTATCGAACACAATGAATATGCTTTGTAATATATTAATATTATGTTATTTTTATGCTATTGTGTATTGTAGGGCATATTTTTATCACCACTTATTGGCAAATCGTAGTGCGCTCTTTATAACCTAAATCGGTCACTGCGGTTTCACCCACTTTTAAGATTATTGCTTCTCTCCTGTAGATGTTACTGTGATGATATATAGCATTATACCTAATCTCCTTCAAAAATCGGGCTATTAAATGCCAAACGAATTTTTAGATCTGACTGTTAGCTCCAGAGATCAGCGTGTTTTAACAAAACCACAAACAAACTCTTCAGCTTTATTATAATACTAAATTATGCCCGCGTCTGCGCTCGCGTAAATGTAGGTTAGGCAAGAAAAGTGCTTATTTCTTTAGGATAAAATTTACTTTTCTGTACACTTGATAAAGTTTACGCGAAATTTTATGATGATTGATTACTAAAGGCGTCAAAGCATAACAAACAACTAAACAAACTCAGTTTCATATTCATTGGTACAATATTATGTTAAAATGTTGGTAAGTATAGATGACATGTGTGCCATGGCCACGTTCACAAAAATAAATAATTTGTTAAAGCCCTGTATTGTTAAACATTTTGATAGTAGGTATGTAACGTCGTGTTAATGAAAAATGTTCGTATTAATCATGACTCTAATCCGGCTCCTATCGTTCTGATAGAAGCCTTACCTCAGACAAGACGTGCAAGCTAATTTCAAATAAGGCAGTATCTTCGATAAGAGATCTTAGGTATCTTAGAGATCTTCCATCAACACGATCGTAATTACTTGACTCTTCATCGTTCCGATTGAAAATTTGAGAGCTTTGTCGTCCTCGTTTTGTCGGACCCGGCTTTGAGTAAATTACTTGATAGTTTTCGGCCTGTCGGGGCTACCCGACTAACATACATAGTGTATGTACGTGTAAATGGTTTTAAACGTACCCTTATACTTAGTTGCTGTGTAACCGGCGCCGGCTATTGGACGACCGTGACGAAAGCAATAAAAGTAATTATTTGTAGCTGAACAGCGGTCCTAATCTAGAGGAATCCTTGCAAAGTATATTACTTATAACCTATAGCCCGCGTCTTCTTTACTTAATACTTTACAAGTTTTATTATACCACTTTTTACAAAGATCAATACTTTTCCAAAACTCATTATTTAATAATTTAAAAATACCATCCACCCTACCTACAAAGCCTATATTGTTTGGAAACGCCACTGCTTTCTTTTATGACCACGTGTATTTTTAAGTCTCTGTCGTGCGGTTAAAGCAATCAATTTCAAAATTTGTATATTAAAATATAATAACTAATGAATTACGAAAAATAATACAACAAAAGTTGTTTAGTAACGTATAAATAAGTCACGGGTATTAGTATTTTTCAATTAACCCTATATGCCACAATATATTTTCTACGATTAAAACATCCACGACGATTGTAATGTTGCCATCCGCATGACACATAAAAGTTTACACAAATATATATATATATATGTATATATATACTTCTTTACATGTATATATATATATATACATGTAAAGAAGTATATATTAACCCGATACCGTTCCTCAGCGAGTCTAAATGTGAGAAATGTCAAACGCAGGATTGTGGCCTAAGTGACTAAGTTTAGGTCAAATATCGACTCTAACATCAATAGTAAAGTAAATATCCTTTCTGACAAGTTTTCATAATAATGTACTACTCAAGTCTGGAACATTTCTGAACGAAAATATTCTTTCAATTGGTGTTTTAATGTATTTTTGGACGTCTTCAAAAGGGACTGGCAGGAATCATCTTTGAACAGAGTGGTTTGCTAAAGGAGAAGTTTTTGCTCAGCTGTGAGCTGGACATAACAAGAGGCTAAGGAAAAAATGTCAGCACATGACGCCAAAATCTGAATGCGAATGAAAAGCTACCTTCGGAATGTACATTTTATCCAACTACATTAATTGTATGTTGTTGGATTAAATAAATAATATCTATTATACAGTATCACGCCTGTAACTTAGAAGAGGTAATCAGAAATGTATTACATCAAAATTTCGCCAGCTATGTTTTTTAGGTTTCATGTTAAGATAGACATCGTGCTGATACTGCGAATTAATTAACAGAAATATTCAGTAAAATTTTGCTCGAACCAGGCATCGAGGCCAAGACCTTATGCACAGCACTCGTATACGGTCACTACGGTATTGTATAACAATACCGTTGCGCCAGTGTATATATATATATAGGCTTATACGTTTATTACAGACGATTCATGGCGTGTGATGGTCTTTGAAACAGCTCTTTTCGTGGCTGTACAAACCGATGCGAGAGCGACACAACCTACCGCAGGCACGACAAGATAAATCGGCGGTGGTTGGTGCTAAGCCACCTAGATGATGTTTCTGTCTTTTGTCGGCAAGTGTTTGAAACCCGGCGTCATCGCAAACATTGCGACCCTCCATTACACGTTTGCGTCAATCGGTTCTATTTTCTGCGAGCTTTTACCAGTTACGGTGGTCAATTTTAAAAGTGGCCATGTCACGATTGGTGCCGTCCTTATAGCGAAGCAAAGGCCTCCCAACATCTCGTTTGCATTCGCTATTGCACCTAGGAGAACGCATCGTGGTAAATGGGAGGGTTCCATCCTGTGCGTATTCCCCAGCCATCGTAGACGCCTCTGTTCGAGAAGTGCAGTCAAGCTAGGCAGCTATGCGATTTATAGAATCTTCTCGTTGGTTACCCTGTCTCGCCATGATATGCCCAACATTTTGCGTAGGCAACGCGTGTAAAATGAGTTTAATCGACGCTCTTGTTTTGCGTACGTTGTCCAGGTCTCAGCTCCGTACAGGAGAATGCTTAATATGAAAGACTACAATTTTGGTATTTGTAGTGAGATATTTGTTATACCATACTCTTGTACTAAGCTTACCGAACGTGGCCGCCGCTTTGCCAATACGTGTGTCGATCTCCGCTACAAGCGAGAGATTGTTCGACAAGGTCGACCCTAAGTAGCACAACCTGACAAATTCATCTAAAAGCGTGCCATTTAAAAAAAAATAAGATTTTCTTAAGTGCCATGTGTTAGCACAACTGTCTTTTTGGTGTTAATAGACATGGCATATAGGAAACAGGCCTAAGATATTTTTTCCAAGATGATCCAATGATGATGATGATGATCCAAGACTGAAAAAACAAATACAATAATGTGTGAAATAATTATTCGATTTTTAGGTGTAGTTACTATGACAAAATCACGATACAGTTACGCGTATCTTGTATCAACCTTAATGTTCATCGCATAAAAAGTAAGAAGTTACGACTAATCTGACTGACTTGTATAGTTCACGTAAAAGCACAAATTTCGAAAGAAAGAACGTGCCTCCAAATTTAATGTCGGGTTTATTACAGCTCTCATGGTTTTACGTACACAAATGTAATGTATCGTAATAACGCATAATGTAGCAGTAATACGAGCAATGGTGATCTGCTGACGTGACGTACCAAACATCTGCATGATGTGTTACATACGTGTATGACGTAAGCCAAGATGGGATTGCAAAATAAATATAGAAGCAATCGAGCTATTTTTATTATTTACGGTTTCAATTTGAAAAGACTACTAGTGTTAACTAATATTATAAATGTGGATGTTAGTTTGTTTGTTTGTTACGCTTACACGATTTAACTACTCGACCGATCATTTTGAAATTTCGTATACACGTTATCTGAGGTCTGTACCTCAGATAATGTAAAGGGAAATAAAGAACCCCCTTATAATAAGGAAAATTATATCGGTCCCGGCAACGCAAAGCCGTGGTCAACAACTGGTATTATAAAATACTAGATGTCTCTCGCTGTTTAACCCACGTTTGAGATAACTGCTGCGCTCCTGTGGCTAGTAGCGTGATGTTATATAGCCTATGTTACTACTGGATAAAGTAGCTTTCGAATAGTATAATAATTTTTAAAATGGATCCTCTAGCTTTTAAATATATTAATTATAAACTAAAATACAAATCTTTCCTCTTTAAAATATTAGGACAGAAATAGAATTACCTGAATGTGTGTGTGTGTGATTTTGAGATTTGTTTTTTAACGCCCGAACAAAAGGACAAACACTAATGGTATTTGATTTATTACCACGCACCTTTGAACTATTCCTCCGTTTAGAAGTGAAGTTTCCCTTATAGTCAACGCATAAATAGTGCTTTAAAGTATGCTAATCTGTTTGATTATATGTATTATCCTCATTTTGAATAACCTTTTGTAGAAAGCATTAAGTATAGATTCATATTATCCTTTTTACAAAGTTATGCCAAGTAGGTATGAATCACATGAAGATGTGCAGGGGCACATCTTCGTAAGACATTATCTGTGTAACTGCCAAGTTACGTTAAGGAATAATACAACAGTTTGATATGCACATATTTCAGATTCGATCAGGTACATGGGGTACCTATACAGCGTGTAACAGAAAGGTGTGGTCATATTTAAGCATCACATAATAAGGACTTATCAATACTAGCGGTCGCCTAGTGCTTGCAATACGACCAAAATTTGCCTGTAAGATATTGCTTATACATGTCATTATATATTAATATATGTGTAATTTTTCATTAATTTAATGTATTTCTTATGCATATTTTATATAAATAGTAGGATTCGCCCCTCCTTCTCCATATAAACTTTAACTGTGCCAAATTTCATACTCCTCCGTCGGCGCAATTTTCGTAAAAAGAGGTACAAAGTTTTGGTTAAGATTTGGGTTGGGTTGTTGTTTTTTTTTTCGTTTGTACAGGACTACGTCTGTCGGAACAGCTAGTTAGTATATATATTACATATTATTCTAGTCGATACTTAAACAACACAAACGGCTTACTCGGGGGATCTCTGTTATACCGAAAATAACCATGCTCTATTTGGATAGTGATATAATGCGTTTATTTCGATGTATAAATAAAAATAAATAAATTGTCATAAAATTTAAAATTTGTTTTTTTGATCCGGTAATAGGGCACATAGATTATTTATCAGATATATATCACAGTCTTAAAATATGATTACACCTTTCTGTTACACGCTGTATAACTGCTAGAAACTATCAGTAGCCAAATCTCGTCAATGCGGGAAGGAGAACCATTGGTATTCGACGTCGATAAAACTTAGTACTGCCATTTAATGGACCACCAGTAGTGGCCACAGTAAAACCATTGGTGCTTACCACAAATTATAGAATAATATTTGCATTTTGTTTGATACTGATAGCGCCGGCGCCGGGGAAGAGCAAGAGGAGCGGTCACTTAGGCGCCAGATGGCAAGAGGCGACAAAAAGCCAAATGCGAAAAACAATTTCAGGAACATTTGAGCGCGATATTGAAAATCTGAATAAGATTATTTATTTAAAATAAAACCAAAGTAGAATTTACGTAAAGTGAAAACTTCGAGCAAAGAGCGTCGTAAGACAATTTCGCTCTACCCTGATCAAGGGCTAGGGCTAGCGTTGGGTATCAACGCACGCACGTTCAGCCAATTGTGGCTAGAAATGGTAGCCAGCCACTTGAACCACTTGAACGCATCATGTGTCCGGCAGCACTTTGTAGCAAGATAGCACTTTCATTAATGTTTTGTTAATGTAGGTTAACTGAACCACTTTCTTGACTATTATTTCAAATGGACCTCATTTTCTAGGTTACGTACCCAAGCTATTACTACGCTTACATCGTCTCTTTGCCCTTTAAATTCAGCATGACCTTTAAAAGGTTTGACCTTGTGTTATGTGTGTGTGTTTTGTGTTTATATTTAAAACCACAATAAGTAGTAGCCAGTTGCAATTTCACAGATTAATAATGTGAATATGGCGGAACTTACGAAGAAATTATACTAAATATAAAAATAAAACGGCGTGGTTGTACAAAAAATCATTAGTTTTTAAGATTATTTGTTTGTTTATCGCAAAAACTGTAGCACTCAAACTTTTAACTTGTTATAATTACTAAGTAAAGTTTACTCATAACAACATTTAATAAATTCGCCCTAATGTGAGTCCTGTTTGCATTATAAATACCAACATTGATGAAATTAAATCCTAATTTATGACATTAGCGCTAACTAGCGCAGAATTAAAATAATTAGACAATCAGTTTTGTTGTTTATTTCACAAGAAATGTATATTGAAATGTTTTCTATAATTACTATAGGTACTGGAATATATAATAGGGGTTAAAGTATGAAGTAGCCGTTGTATAGTAATAGATACTTTGAATTGACATAAAACCTTCATGGTGTGAGATTTTCGTGTGAAACTTTTTCACATGATACCTATACGATTCTTCTTTTAAAAAATGTGCAACATTCGATTTTCGACTTTCTATTGTTTTTCTTTATTCAGTTTAGACGGGATAGACGGATACTTCGCAAAGTCGAGTCATTTTTGAATACGAGGTCCGACGCGGCACTAATGCGGCAGAAACAGCTCGCAATATCAATGCTGCGTTTGGAGAGGAGACTGCTAATGAACGCACCGTGCGTTTTTGGTTTAAACGCTTTCGGAAGCCGATCTGAGTCAAACTACCCAGGAGTTAGTGGTATGGTTTAACGTTACCCTACCTACTAATATTGGATCATTTGCATCAAATCAATAAGATAAAAAAAATTATAAAAATAGGTGCCTCATGATTTGACTGATCTGCAGAAAGAAAAGCGTGTTAAAACTTGTGTTGCCTTGTTGAATCGGTACAGAAATGAAGGAATTTTAGATTGAATTGTGACATGTGACGAAAAATCGATTCTTTACGATAACCGTAAGCGAAAAAATCAATGGCTGATCGCAGGTCAAACGCCGCAACAGTGGCGTAAAGCAAAGCTTACCTATAAAAAGGTAATGGTAACTGTTTGGTGGTCTCTTCATCGTATTATTCACTTTAGCTTTCTCAGGTCTGGTCAAGCGATAACATCAGATGTTTACTATGGGGAATTTCGAACAATAATGGCGAAACTGGCATTGAAACAGCCCCGACTCATGAATCGATCTTCACCATTATTGCTCCATGATAACGCAAGACCTCACACTGCACGAGACCGTTGGAACTCTACAGGAGCTGCAGTTAGAAAACATATGTCATCCTTCGTACTCACCAGACCTTGTTCCAACGGACTACCATTTTTTTCGTGATTTGGACAGTATTTTTCGTGATAAATATTTTCTTCCCTGAAGGCAGTACAAAATGCTTTCACACAGTTTGCAGAATCTAGATCCCCGGAGTTCTATCGTAAAAGCATAAATGGACTTCCATTTAGATGGCAGCAATGTATAGATAATGAGGGTAAATATTTCGATTAAATAAATATGGTACATCTTGGAAAAAAACGTGTTTCAATTTTTCAGTACAAATCGGCTATTTCATACTTTAACCCCTAATATTTATATAAATCGCAACCAATATAAGAATAACAGGAGTTTTTATATCACACGATGGTACGCTAAACCATTAGTATCATCATCATCATCATCATTTCAGCCTATTGCAGTCCACTGCTGGACATAAGCCTCCCCCAGGGTGCGCCACAAGGCCCGATCTCCCGTTTTCGCCATCCAGTCACCTCCAGCCACCTATTTTAGGTCATCGGTCCATCTGGCCGGAGGGCGTCCTACACTACGCTTGCCGAGTCGTGGTCTCCACTCGAGAACCCGTCTGCTCCAACGGTCATCGGTTCTGCGACAGATGTGACCAGCCCACATATGGCATATATACCATTAGTATATATGCCATGAAATAATTAAGTACGTACAATCAAGTACTTATTTATTCTGTTTTGAAAAACTCTTATACTTACTGAAAGTTAAGCTTTCAAACAATGAATCAAAAACCTTTATACAGATTTTCACGTCGACTTTTCCTTGTGGACGGCTATTTTATGATTTAATTTCGATAAAATAAAACAATATACATTTCAATATTGTTTGTAAACTAATGTAATGAGTATTTCTAAAACAAATTACTTTTAAAATGTCGTTTCTTGTTGTAAATATATCTGCCATCTTACCAGCACATAGTAACATAACCAGTCCTACATATAAACGGTCGTAGGACATTTTATTAAGTTGGCTACTGACCTTTTATAAGAAAGAGGTCATTGTCCACCACGCATACCAAGTGCAGATTGACAGAAATAACATATAACACAAGTATTATTAATTACTTACTGGGGATGTCTCATTTATAATTAATGTAACTGTTTTGAGACAAATAAAGATGTTTTATTTAAAAAAAAATATCTTTAAGAACAGTATGGAGAAATTTTAGACGTGCAGACGTCATAACGATGTTTCCCTTTGTCGTTAAAGCGAGCGGTAATTAACCATTTAATGCGCACATAACTACGAAAAGTCAGATATTCAAGCCGTGGAATTGAATTCTTTATCTCTGCGTGCCAGTACAACTTACAGTGTCCTTACTCACTAGGCTATTGCTGCTTATTTTTGCTTAAATAACAAATAAATTATACGTACACACCAAAAATCTATATTTAAATTATTAATATATTAAATTGAGTGCTAATTAAATTGTATCTTATTAATATTGGTTCGTTAAGATATATCCTTTGAAGAGCTTTTCGTATCAATTACTTCAGTTGATAATAAACTTTAATTATCTAAGATATTTATTTATACTCTGAGTTTGGTTTTATCTCAGTCCTTTTCCGTAAAACGTCCCATTAATAAGGCATAACTAAATAACATAATATGGAGCAACAAATCCCATGAATAGAACACGAATAACTTGCCTTGGCGGCGCAGCAGTATTTTGCATGAGGTCTAGGATTCAATTTTTAATTCGAACGAAGTGTTTTTAGGTTTCTCTTCCAAGAAATTTTCAATTGCAGCATGGCGTCTCGAACTGTGCCTGGTAGATAGTAATAAGCTTGCACTTTTATTCTCACACTAAGGTGTGAGAATGAAATCCCTGTCGATGGCAAGATGGTGCAACCTAATTGGTGCTGCACCAAACTGTTCCCAAGGAATTTTCTCCCGCGGACGCTCAGGTTGTGGAATACATTCCTTGCCGAGGTTTTCCCACAAAACTAAAGTATGGAGTTTTTCAAAAAGGGTGTTAAAAGCTTTTTACAAGGTCGGCAATGCGCAAGTTATACCCCTGGTGTTGCAGGCGTCCATAGGCTACGGTGACCACTTACCATCAGGTGGGCCGTAAGCTTGTATGCTACATTGATAGTTTAAAAAAAAAAACTAAAATCCAATAGCTAGCGAATTGTGGGCGTAATGTATCTTTGCCTACCTATATACCTATGTGTATATAATATATATATATAAGACTATGTATGTAACTGAGTTTATTTCTTTCCAGATAAGATTGGCACAAGAGCAACAAGAAGATTTTGAAGATGCGGAAATAAGAAAGAAAACGACACATAATGTTAGACACCTTTGATGTGGGATATGAAAGTACTACCATTTACAATACGCTCGAAACATCTACGAATAGATATGAAGAACAAAATTTAAACACATCATACAAAAATACGACATGGCCAGATTACGATGTGTGCTCTCCCAGTGCAACTTCAGAAGACTTTCTTACGTCGCCATTTTTCCAAAGTTGCATCTACTTCATGTACTCAACTGTGTTTCTGATAGCATTAGTTGGAAACGGACTTGTATGTTTTGTTGTAAAAACTTCACCGCGTATGAAAACAGTGACCAACTACTTTATAGTAAATTTAGCAGTCGGTGATATATTGATGACATTGTTTTGTGTACCATTCTCATTTGTGTCCATGTTGGTGCTGAGATACTGGCCATTTGGTTTGTTAATGTGTAAGATAGTGAACTATTCTCAAGCTGTGTCAGTACTTGTTAGTGCATATACACTGTTGGCTATATCTATAGATAGGTATATGGCTATTATGCGACCTTTGAAGCCTCGATTGGGGAAAACGGCTGCTAAGACTGTGGTAGCAGCAGTATGGGGAGGTGCTTTGGCAACAGCGGCACCAATCTCTGTAGTATCGCAACTTCAAAGGCCTACAACATGGCATCAATTTTGTCAAGCGTAAGTAGTTCATATTACAAATAGACGTTATTTATCAAGATTTTTAACTGTTAACGAGCTTTAACATATTTATAGATATTGTTAAGTTTAAAGGATCATTGTCTTTTGTTGCTTTGGTACTAGTCAGAGATATATTGTTAAATTTTTTTTTTGATACCGTAGTTTGGATTGGATTTTCTAGCAATTTATAATTATGTTTAGCTTAAGAAAATCTTTCCTTAATCACTTTAGGATATAGTAAACTAAAAATAAAAATTCTGAGTACCATTAGCTGAAATAAATAAAAACGCTAATAAAGATCTCTCCACATTATTCGATTTTATCGGAGTCCGGATCACCATGCTAAAACTGTTCCACATTTGAGTCCTTCAAACGATAGCCACGACCGCTGTCCGGCAATCGCAACTAACTATATTTATTGGCCGCGTAATAGCAATTATTAAGTGTGTTCAGAATAATGTGGATATAATAATAATAATAATAATAATAAATAATATTCTATCACATACACGCAACACCATCTAGCCCAAACTAAGCAGAGCTTTTACTATGGATACTAGACAATGGATAAACATACATGTATACTTTTTTTTTGTAAATACATACATATTATACATTATAACACCCAGACCAAGATAAACATCCATGTTCATGCACACAAATGTTTGACTTGTGCGGGAATCGAACCCGCGACCTCAGGCGTGGCAGTCAGTTAGACTAACCACTACGCCATCGAGTCGTCAAATCATCTTGTCCTTTTTGCTATTGCTTAAGCATATTCTTATTATTCCTTAATTGGAGCTCTCAGAGAGCGCATGACTAGTGCGTCTGGCTATTATCGACATTGTACGTATGCGATCAGCAAATCGTATAATCTAGCAAAGGGTAGTATCGATTAAAATCGAATTATTCGGTTTTCGAACTAATCGGAATATTCTAAACTCTAACGATTATTCCATTGCATTAAACTTTCATGTTGATAGATTATTTGATTACGTATTGGCCTAAAGCCAACACAGCTGCGGAACTGCCGCTCGATTATTCAAGTGGCGTAGGAAATGATGCTGGCTAATTTTAAGAGAAATCCCTAAAAATTTACCAGTACATCGTTATGCAATATGACGAACACAGAAATATTACGGAAGACCCTAAAAAGGTCATAACTGTATTTCGACAGCACAAAGCACCATCGACTAAGGTCAAAACACAATTGTTCGGCGCATCATTAAATCAATTTTCTAATATTCAATTATAATTCGACCTCCTAACACTAGTTTACACTCATATACCGTATATATGTATAAAGCTTTTGGTGACTGCCTTATGCTGATTGTATAATATGGGAAGACTAAGAAAAATGATATACCTGTTAATGCTGGCCTGACTTTGATCCACATTACATGATCCCTTATACGGCTCATAAGCCGTATAAGGGATCAAATCAATAGAGTACCTACTATATATCTAATACTAATAAATAACCAATAGATAAAGAACAATTGTGGAATGTTCACAGAGATATTTGCCTCGAACAGTGGGAGCATACGGGACAGAGTGCTCAGTACACATGCGCTTTGTTGGTGCTGCAGTTTGCTTTGCCACTGGCTGCACTTATCGCGACATATGCACGGATTGCCTGCGCAGTCTGGGGTGGTCGACCGCCAGGCGAAGCACAAGACGCTCGAGATACACGACTGCAACATTCTAAGCGAAAGGTCAGTAATAATATAAGCCTTTTATACAAACTGTCCCACTGCTGGGCATGAGCCTTTTCTTAATCTAAAAAGTGTTAGGCCCGTTGTTTACCACGCTGGCCCAATGTGGGCTGGCAGTCGTTACATATCTTTGATAACATAAGGAGAACTCTAAGATATGCAGGTTTCCTTACGATGTTTTCCTTTGTTTTAAATGCTAGTAATCATTAACTATTTAATATGCACATACATAACTTTGAAAATCAGAGAAGCGCGCCTTCGGTTCGAACTCGAGACTTCTGCGTGGCTAGGCTAGACTTTTAAGAAACTATTATATTCGTTTAAAAAGTCGTAGAGCCTCGCTGATTTCGGTATGAATGAGCCGGCTCGACCGGGGTAGGACTACTCTCTCACAAAATATCGACGTGAAATAGCAGTATTCCTACTGTTGTGTTTCGTTCGGTGAGTGAGAATGCCGGAGGCCCAATCACCCTCTGTCCCCCTTCCCGCTCCTTCTCCTTCCCACTTCTTTTCCTAAAGGGTCGGCAACGCGCAAGTGATGCCTCTAATGTTGCAGGTGTCCATAGGCTACGGTGACCACTTGCCATCAGGTGGGCCGTATGACTGTTGCCACCTAATATGCATTTAAAAAAAATAGAAAAAGAAAGTCAATGTCACTTACATGAGAACAATAATAAAATATGAGTAATATCGATCAAAAGTCACCACGTCCACACAAGTAATCAAATGCTTGATGAACGTATACAGATTTTTTTTGTTTTTACTTTTAATGTTCTAACACGTACCTACTGTGATCATTTTGACTCGTATACGTTGAATGAGCTCTTATTCTTTGTGCTGAACGGTAACTTATTGTTTAGTAAAGATGTACTCCCTCGAAGGTAATACTTCTTTTACCATAATTTATTCGTACTCTCGGCAAAACAAGTAAACTAGCTCGTTGAGTACTGAGTTTACTAATCTGTGAGATTTTTGTAAACGACAAGTTAGTGTTTATAATATAATATTATTTTCAAGTAACTAGGACTCATAATAAAATAATAAGTAAATTGTTAGTATAACTTACAAACTATGTTAATGTGACAATAATAAACAAACTATAAACTATCTATTATTGTGATTTAGTAGTTAGTTATCTAGTCGGCTGGACTGCATACACGCGACTCACCGCTGTACCATTCCGTGAGAGATGGCACCGCAGCGACTCACGTATATACAGTCCAACCTTTTTATATATAGTTTATGCTTTTGCTTATAATTTTACTAAACATGATGTAATTGTATAGTTGATTGATAGTCATTATTTCATTATTTTGGTCTCATTCTATATTTTACTAGTGATCCGCCCTGGCTTCGCACGGGTAGTACAAAACCTTAACAAATTATACACTTAAACCTTCCTCTTGAATCATTCTCTCTGTTGGTGAAAACCGCATGAAAATCCGTTTAGTAGTTTCCGAGTTTATCGCGAACAGACAGATGCAGATAGGAACTCTGTAATATGTTGTATGTTTGTTTTTATAATATGTAGTCATTAGTAAATGTGTAGTATGGATACTGAAAAAGAGATTTCAATACTTTATTTTGCATGAACTGCAGTTCTTTTATCTTTGTTTTTGAATGAAGAATTAGAGTTATTTTGTCTAGACGAAATTTTTAAAGATTTTACTTAAGATTATAGCAAATATGAATACAGACATAGATCTTAGATAGACCTTTTAAACATGTTTTCTTCTTTTCGTGTGGTTAGTGGCCAACCTGTTGTCAAGAGTTGTTCAAGCCGCCCGTAGGTCTCTGACATAGCTTAACGACTGCTGTCAATTTGGCAACAACCGGGACCGAATTTTTACGTGCCCTCCGAAGCACAGAGACGCTCCGATGAAATACCACTAAGCGGTTACCCATCAATAGACTGACCGCACCCAACGTTGCTTAACCTCGCTAATCGTTTACCGATCAGTGAGTGCAACTGGCTATGAGCGCTTCTTTTAAATATATTTTAAATATATAAAGATGTAGCAGCCTTTAATACACCTAAAGTACTTTACGGCATGGCATAGTCCATAACACTTAGTTTCTTCCATATCTAAGGATGACTGTATACTCATACAAACTCATGAACTACTGAATCATATTCAAGTACTTTTTAAACTTTAGCTTCATTAATAATTTCTTCTATGGTATACTACTACTACTATATATCTATGTGTCTATCTATTTTGACTGCCTCCGTGACGCAGCGGTAGTGAATGCGACTGCTGCGCATGAGGTCTCGGGTTCAAATCCCAACAAACTGCCGGGCTGTCGGGCCAACAAACTGATATTGGATTTTGGCTGTTTAGAAATCTCAATACGAGCCCAGAGTTAGGAAGTTGACGGTGTTAGACACCCCCGTGCCTCGGAAAGCACGTAAAGCCGTTGGTCCTGCGCCTGTTCTCTCTCCGGTCGTGTTGGATTACCGTCCCATCGACTAATGAGGGTTAGGGAACAGAGAGTGCACTTGTGTTTGCGCGCATACTTGTGCACTATAATACCTCCTGCGTAGATGGCCAGTCTCCGTTAAGATTGGCTGCCGTGGCCGAAATTCGGTCTGGAGGACATTATATCTATGTAATAATTTTATTTTGTGACAATACGACTACTGTGCAAAAGGTTCTGGATTTTTCTGTCAAAAAGTTCTCAATAGCCGCTCAGAGTCATGAAGTTGACGGTACACTCCACCTCGCTATCTACCTCTAGTATGTGGTCTAAGTCGATGTGTTGGTCGCTTAGGGTACATTGAAGCTCAAGACTTTCTGCTAGGCATTCAGTCTTTTCGTCATCGTCGAATGCTGGACCGCTCAACCGCCCGTTAGGCCTGTTTAACGGCGGTAGAGAGGACTTCTGAACATCTTTAGTGAGGGATTGGGACAGCTGCCAGAAGACGAGGTGCGTTGGCTCTAGCTCGCTTAATGTAGCGTCCCACCGGGATTCGCGCATTTCTTGTATGCGTGACTTGACATCGCGCTGAAGAGAACGCATCCTAACCCAATTTGCCTCGCATGGGTATCTGTCATAGCCACGTGTGGCGGCGTGCTTTCACCTCAACAAATCAGGTACGTCATCCGGTAGGTGCCAGCGATTGTCGTCCTTTGCAGGAACTTCCCGAAAACAATCGTTAATTAGTGATTGAACGTGATCGGTGAGGCGATCGATAACCGCCTCAGTATCTGTTCGCCCCGTAAAGATATCAGGAAGTTGTTCTTTGATTACCGATGAGGTCGACTCGAGTTCTCTCTCGAGCTGAGCCCAATCAGTAATCATCCTAGTGGGGGTAAAGCCTATATCAGGGTGACCTAACCTAGGTGCAAAGTCTATGATAACAAGCTGGTGGTCAGATGCTAACTCATGTGACACTTCTACAGAACACAAACGCAGGTCTACATTCCTTACAAATGCTACGTCTAATATGTCGGATCGGTGCGTCACATTTGCCGGGTAGTGCGTCGGTTCTAGTGGGGTTATAATGTCATAGCTAAGAGGCCCTGAAAGCGAATCTAGTATCGAGCCCCGCGGATTTGTCGTAAGACAATTCCAGCGAGTGTTCTTAGCGTTCAGGTCGCCCACGATAATCACGGCTCCGCCGAAATCTAGGAGAGCTTGAAGATCACTCTTTAGCAGTCTCCTAGGGTTGTTCTCTGTAGAACTTGGTGACAAATATACTGAGACTAAGGTGATGGGTTAATGACCTGACATGGCCAGCCTACAGACCATGCTTCAATGTGTGTCAAAGCGGGTGGATCCAAAGGTATGCAGTGCAAGGACCTTCTAAAGTAGATCAGAGTGCCTCCCTCCCACAGGTGAGTTCAACCTATCATTACGAACTATATCAAAGTTTGCAATTTTAGGGTTTCAGTGTGCTGGCTTTAAGAAGATTTCTTGCACGAGAAGTATGTCTAAGTGATGGTCCCTAATAAACGTACCTATCTCATCGCGTTGTGATGAGAGGCCGTTGGCATTGAAGAACCCTAACTTGAGTGATCGTGGTTTGGCAAACAATTTGATCTGCAGAGCCTGTGGTGAACAGACGAGTCCATATCGCACCTACTATGTGAATATGACGTGTTGGCTGGATTGAGGATGGGTCTGATGGGATTGGCATATCCAAACCCTGAAGACTTCAGGATTCTCCCTCTGAAGTGTACGCTGCGGCTGATGCATTACATTCATAAGGAATCTTATGCCGGTCGGATCCATGCGAGGCATATTAGGTTAGGATGCGTTCCTCTTCAGCGTGAGGTCAATAGATCTTGGGGCCGACACAAAAGATGCCACAGGGTCGAAGTGTCGCCGGTCTGCACTGAGTGGCCCCCACATAAGATAATATCGTATTTTGACTCTGCCTGTAATATGCCTACCCATTACGGGTCTAGTCTAAAGTTGGCTAAGGCGTGGAATATGTGAGCATACCTACCACATACTTGACATAGCCCCCCAGAGTCGCGGAGGGAGAGCGGGCTTAGTCAGGATGCGTGCGATGGCATCCCCGAAAATTTCCCTAAGAAGAGAGTTCGCCCTAGGGTGAGAGAGAGTGGTTTCGATACTTATCACCCCAGCCAAGATGACCGGAGATTTTACTAATAAACCAACACGTCTATAGGGAGCGTTAAGCGCAGCTCTAAAAACCTAACAATAACAATAATAAGTTGCCGGCTGGCTGACTGTTAACTAAGACAACATTATTTTAGTGTTAGATAGCCCATTTATCGAGAAAGGCTATCAGCTATATAGCATCACGCTACAACCAATAGGAGCGGAGCATCAATGAAAAATGTTGCAATAACGGGGAAAATTCTCTTACGTGAAGCAGACGAAGTTGCGCGGGTTAGCTAGTCTATAATATAAGGTATGGATTTGGTAAACAATAGGACCGAATCAGCAAGCGGCGCACAAGACTGGAGACAGGTATGAGGTAAGGTGAGTAACGCATGGCTCACGAAGAACTGAGAAAATCTAAAAAGCTACGAAGAACTGTCGTTTTACCTACCTGTAATAATATTCTGATACATAAAACAATATACAAAGCATTTGGATAAGTGACGTTTCATTTCAACTACCGACTGCTGCTAAGCACGATCATACCTGCTTTCTTTAATGTGGTTTTTGCCCTTCCCTATCGACGGAAATATGGGAGCGAAGTGGGAATGTCGGGCTCACCCGGGGAAAGATGGAGAATCCTGGGTACTACCAACTAAACCAACCACGGTCTGCTAACTCACAGTCTTAACTTACTATACACCCACCCACAAGTGGCCCGCTAGAACTGAAACTACATCCGCAACCTACCAAGCAGAGCCATATCTGCTGCACCAACCAAGTCGCCACCAATATCTACAAATAGTTGGCTAATCGAAAACACGGTTTATCGAGTTACAGACCTGTTTTCCCCTCTCCTATAATTAAAATCATATATCTTAGGCGCTATGGCATGTCTATGAATTATACATATATATAATTAAGTATGTTTGTACTATTGTACAGATAACTCACCGTGCCAGTTCGTATTTCTCATTGTTAGTTATTGCTCGGTCATGTCATTAATCAAAGTCAGCTTTGGCTTCCGTTATCTTCCGAGCTTTATAATTTCAAAGCGTATTGAGGTCGGGTTTTCAGTTTAATCAGGCTAAATACTGTTTATACATAATTATAAATGAAGAGAATAATGTTTCGTGATTAAATTTGGAGTAAATGGATGGTAGAATGGTTCCTTTGGGGAATCGTGGAACGAATTGACTGAGGTCACTACTAAGAAAGCAAACAAACTCACTACACACACTTGGTCCACCAAGCAGTAGGTACCGTACCGACTTACGGGCCAGTCATATAATGATGGAACGGCAATGTGACTCGAGCGGAAAGAGACCAGGCATAGAACCAACGGCTTTACGTGCTGGTCGTTTTCATGACAGAACGATTAGGTATTTTGGTCCGATTCGATATTTGAACAGAACTTCATGTTCCGGTGACATAATTATAATATACGAACTACAAAACCGATGAGGTTATCATTACACAAAGAGAATTTACAGAGTAAAATATTTTAAAAAATTAGAGAGGTTTTGGCCCAAGCGTTTTATAGTGGGTTATTGCTAATTATTCAGCAACTGCATTGATGACATGACTCGACTTGCTCGGGGATGTATTACCCTTTTACTTGGCTACCAAGTTACCATTATAGTATCGCCTGCGGGCGGGCTAGGGCATCGGTGCACAAGTGAGTGCATATGTGAGTGTTTTTTGTTGCTTATATATAAGCAAAAACACTCCTGGTAAACGCTCAAATCATAATTAATAGATGAAGAATTTCTCAATAGGAACTTCGATATAGTAGGAACGTTTTGCTCGGCCTAAGAGTTCAAACGCACTGTTATACTATCAACCCTAAGCTGAAGTGCATTGACGTTACTGTCCCCTTAAGTTAGAAAGAGAAGGTAGTCAAGCAAATAAAGAAAGTTAATTACATTTGTAATTAAATTTGCTCTGTTTCACGACTGTCTGCACTTACGTAAAATTTGTTCAGTTGGCAACATAAGAAATTACTTTAAACACAAATTGTTACTGTAAAAGATCCCAGAGACAGAGCAAAACTAAGATTTGTACAGTAGATAAACAACGTATGTATACTATTTAAAAGGGTGTCTGTTTTTCTTCTCTATGTCTTGTAGTGATATAAAAGAACTATTAACACAAGATGACCACACTACCATAGTCTGGCCATTCACCAAAACATATTTTAAGATGAACATATATAAAAAACTAACTGTCCCATATGATTTCACTAACCTTTACTACATCACTCAACGTTTCTCAAGAATTTTGTTTGGTATTATATGCTAAAATAATTGTAAAGGAAAACGAACAATCTCTTCAGCTTTATTATATCCTAACTAATATTATAAATGCGAATGTGAGTTTGTTACGCTTTCATGCTTTAAATACTCGACCGATCACTATGAAATTTCGCTTACACATTGTCAAGGGCACAGAAAAGGACAGAATGTACATTTAATCCAGAAAAAAAGTTATGTTTATAACCTAACCTTATCTAACCTACATTTATGCGAACGAGCCTAGTTAAGGCAGTCGAAAATTTCAAAACTGTATAGGCATTCTACTCTATCAGTAACACAGAGACTTTTTGTTAAACTAAGTTCATACACAAACACAAACCACCGGCATGCAGTTATGTGGTCTTAATTATGTGTACCGTTGAAAAATCCAAGAGCACCTGGTACGAGTCGACTCACGATCAGCGTGAGCTAAGCGCTGACAATTTCTCTTAATTTTGTTATAAAAGACATCGTTTGTTACAGAAACAGTTTCAGATACAAAAAAATAAAAAACTCGCGTATCGATATAAAAATTTATAAGAATTGTATCTATACTACATTTATACTTTAAAATTATAACGGCAGCTATAGCTCAGTGGGGAGACCAACAGACTGCAATGCAAAGGGTTTCGGGTTCGAACCCACGTCGCGCACCTATGACTTTCGGAAGTTATATGACTTTTCGAAATCATGTGCGTATTGATTGACAATTATCGCCTGCTCCGTGCTTCGAAAAGCACGTTAAGCCGTCGGTCCCGGCTGCCATGAACATCTATGGCAGTCGTTATTGGGTAGTCAGTGCCCTATAATATCCTGACACTGGTCTAGAATTGGGGTATCGTTAGCCTTCGGGTTGCAGAGGTCAGGTGGCAGCCGCTCCGTGTAAAAACTGATATCCAGTCAAATCCGGTTAGACTAGAAAAGCCGACCCCAAGTGACTTGGGAATAATAAAGGCTAGGGGAGAAGATATCTATACTAGATTTTGCCCTTGGCTTCGCTCACGTAAATATAGAATAGTTAAATTATATTAGTACCGTTACTAATCCTAAACTATTTTCTGGATGAAAGGTATCCTATGTCCTTTTCTGTTACCCTGACAACGTGTATGCGAAATTTCATGATGAACGGTCTAGTATTTAAGGCGTGAAAACGTAACAAACAAACTCACATTCGCATTAATAGTATTATCATGTTTATTTCATATGTCGAAATCCAAGGTGCAATGCATTCGATTGTGTCTGACTCCATTTCCACCTGTGACAGCACGATACAGCGTATTGCAAAGTGTAAAGCTTTGTCTCGTTCTATCACATGCATTAATAACACTTTAATAGATTCTGGCACGGTCCATACTAAGATTACCTATATTCTAACTATAGCCATTAAATGCATATGTCTGATTTTGACTATTAGAGAATTGCGTTTGCTGTTGTTTGTTTGGGTTGTGTTTTTTGAAAATTATATCTTTATATATATAATTCTACTGTACGTATGTATGTCACTGAACTCGTCCTAAACGGCTGGACCGATTTTGATAAAAAAAATTGTGTGTGTTCATGTGGATTCGAGGATGGTTTAGATTTGGGTTTTTTTTTTCGTGTCAGCAGGACAACGTCTGTCGGGACAGCTAGTTAGAGTATATATTTCGTTTATAAATTTGGTTAATTTTTGTTAATTGCCTTACGTACTAATTTTTGTTTGGATAATTTAAATTTAATTGTTTAAGTATGTACGAGTTGGATAGTAATTTGATTGTTTCTTTGACATCATATCTGCTACTCAAGAAAACATAATTTTGCCGCTGGCTGGTTCACTACTAAAAATAATCAAAAATAGAACAACTGTAGCAAAGATAAATTTAATCAGATGAATTAAATTCTAGAATATAGTCCTCCAGACCGGATCTCAGTCACGATGGCCAGATTTAACAGGGACATACCATTTACGCAAGAGATCATTTTAGGGCACAAGTGTGTGTGTTCGCAATCAAAAGTGCACTCTCTATCTTCCAAGTCTCATAAGCCAATGGGACGGCAATACGTAACAACTAGAAAGAGAGAGAGATCAATTGCAAGACCAACGACTTTACAAGCTTTCCAAGGCACGGCGTAATTAGCCCCTTTCTAATTCCAGGCCACTTTTGAGACTTTCATGACGAAAAATTCAATAACTTTTCGATTAGGTTTTAATCCCAAAACCTCATGCACGGAATCTGCATTCTCTCATTCTTGGATACCAAAATAATGTACCCATTCAGCAGTAAGCAGATATTAATAATAGAAGTGACATATCACCATCTACATTACCACAATCCGCGCTGCCACTCGGAATTTCCTAACGGGTGAACCTAATAATAGTAATAATACTTGGCAACCAAGCTGACCTTAGACAATCTTTTGCAGAGATATATAATATATATCCATATAACCATCACAAAAACTTTTAATAAATATTTGTGCAATGGTTCATCAAACGACTCTTACTACAAAAGGTTCTGTTTAATTTTAATTAAATGAATTATGTACGAATCTGTGCTTTCAATTTGACAATCACGAATCAATACATTTTATTCACAAACGAAGATCTATTTGAATGTGTACCATACATATATAATTATGTATTGACTTCTAAGGATTCAAAGGATTTTGTTTAACACAATTTAAAGTTTTACATTGTGATCGTGTTTGACTCATTTTGATTATTAATAGACGTGGTATCGAACATAGACTTTTAAACATTGAGATATGTCGTTTTTAAATATTATTAAGTAAGATAATTCCCCGATAAGAAAAAGGTTCTGTGTCGCAGAAGACTTTGCAAATATACAAACAACGGACACAAAGAACACCCAGACACGGAAGAACTATTTGTGGATCACACAACTGTTTATCTCATGTGTATAATAAATATTATATAGCAAAGATGCTATATAATATTTATATATTTGTGATATATTTTGATTTGTGTGTACAAATCCAATAAATATTTGTTGGTGTTACCCTTTGATTAATTAAATACCAAAAATTGTGATTTAACGAACACCGATGGCTCGCCGCAGTCACATCAAAATTTAAATTAATTAAAGTTTGTGGTGTTTCAATAACAATTTTGCATCCTACTAATAAATTAACTAGAAACGAGAATAAACTTTACTGAATACTAGCAATTCGCCCCAGCTTCGCAAGAATAGTACAAAATCTTAACAAATTATACACCTAAACCTTTCGTCATAGATCACTCTGTCTATTGGTGAAAACCACATGAAAATCCGTTCAGTAGTTTTTGAGTTTATCGCGAACAGACAGGCATACAGACGCGGCGAGGGACTTTGTTTTATAATATGTAGTGATAGTGATATAATTTTTGCTACATAAGTCTCGTGCACAACTTTTTTTTTTTAAAAAGTTTTTCCTAACAAGACAAATAATGTATGAATCAGTCAAATGTAACTTATCAATTATTTAATCTAAACTATATAATATTTCCCTATAATGTTTTTTTTTTTTTTTTTTTTTTTTCATTTTTGTGTTCTACATTATTATTATTTAAATACAGTTGGTATATTATATAGACAATTTATTTTTATCAACTCACCTGTGGACGCTGTTACGCATTTCACATAATTTTATATTTCACACAACAGCTTTATGTTGTATATATATTACATTTAAGTAATAATTCTCCACAATTAGCTATAATAGATGGTCTCACTAATAATAATATCAAAATAATTATAATATCAAAACAAAAACATACAAAACAATACAAATAGCCTACTACGCTGAGGTTGATCACTTTGTTTACGTTTCACTTTGAGCATAATATTGTGTCATCAGTGCCTATTATGCAATGACTTTTATTTTTATTTTTAACCTACCTCCTTAAATTTATTTATTTGATAGTAACGTGTTATTTATACCTCTGTTCTCATATCTTTTAAATGTACCTAATTTATAAACACAATTTTATATGCCCTATACGTTTTCCTTGTGTATGTATGTAGCAGAACCACATTGTATTTTTGTTGTAATGTTAAGTATTTGCCTCAGACCGTGCATCACTTGTATCGGGTGGCCAACTGAAAACCAGCGCTGGTGCACTCAATTTGGGTGCCCAGCTAATGCTGAGGTGGTGACCCTTTTCGACGAGGGCATACACATTTTGTAATGACATGTATATTATATATATATATATATTTTTTTTGTTATTTCTGTTTTAACTGATTGTGTGTGCTCTGTACGAAATAAATTTGATTTCTTTCTTTTCTTTCAACTTTAACTTTGCCAGTATTTAATAAATGCCCACATTCGATTTCCGTGTCGCGAAAATGTTATTGCGTGTATGTTTGGACATTGTCTTGCCTTTATGTTTGTATTTTGATAAACTGTAACAGTGATTTTGTTTCAGATGATCAAAATGATGGTTATCGTGGTGACTGTGTTCACGATATGCTGGCTGCCTCTCAACATGTTCATTGCAAGTACTCATTAATTTACTTGTTGTTTTATAATACTAGCTTTTTGACTATGACTCCGTCCGCATGGTCTTTAGTTATTAGCTGCTTTTATCGTATCTCGGGAGAACTATAGCTGCTTTTCCCTAGCCTATCATAGAATTGAAAATCCTGAAAACACATTTTAGTGGTCAACTACCTACCTATGTGCTAAATTTGAAGTCTCAAGTAATAATATACATATAGCACGACATATTATGCAAGTATACTGAAAAGCAAAAATGCTCTTTATTGGCTATCTCGTGTATTTATTATCTCTTTCTTGTCTAAGTCATAAGGGGAACCTGTGTGCATAATTTCAACTTTCAAGTCTAACATCTTGGACTGAGCGTTGATGAGTTACTCAGTTCAAGATGTTAAGAAACTTAACGTAAGAATCCTGCCTCACTAGTTAGGTTTTTAATTTATTTATGTACATATATTGATAATATCAATACGGGCCTTTTCTCAATATAAGTAGAAAGAGGCCATAGTCCTTTTCGCTGTAACAGGCTTCTCATATTATGGAAACCATTACCGAGAACTATGAGATATGCAGATATCCTCGCTATGTTTTCCTTCATCGTTAAAGTCAGCCTTAATTTATTACATAGTACATATGTACATAGTGAAAAGCGGGTGCTTGTTGTAATATCAAACTCGAAACTTCTGCGTGGCAACATTAAATAATAACATTAAGAAATTATGTTTGACTATAATTTGATAATGTTTGAACATATTTTCTTAATGTTATCATAAAGCGCTAGAACAGTTTAATCGTATAGTGGGGAGGAACAAAGGACATGTAATTACAGTGTATGCTGAAAAGGGTGGATCGCCTTTGAACGGTTATTTGGTCCTGACAACATTTTAATTTGCAACTTTATAAAAGTATATACACTCAGATTTACACAGAAATTCTTTTGGTAGTTATCCTGGCGTTGGATAAAATATAAATATAATCTAAAAATACATTTTCTATATATACACGCTGGACTGGCTATCCTGTAGAAAAGGACTGTTATGTTTTCTTCTTATAGAATCGACGCTTTTTCTTTACAATTTTGGTGGATAAATTCTATCGACGTCTTAAGTAAATTATTGTTGTCCATTACTAATATTAGTTCCAAGTACAGTCACAACCGCTCTCAGCGCCAAAATGGCGAAAATGTAAAGGTTCATATTTTGAGCTGGTCCAGCGTACTAATACTCTACAAATATAAGTCATTTAACATGAAATATACGCTCGAAGTAATTACGCTTAGAACGTTGCGATCTGGATGCCTAGTGCGGGTTGTTTTACTTTAACGTGATCAAGACGTTTACAGCGTTTGGCTCTCTAATTGGTAAAGAGTTTGGAGTGGACCAATCAGATTGCCGAACGGCATAAACGTGTCGATCGCATTAACATTTATTTGCAAATTTTCATTTTATGTACGTAGAAGTAATAAACAGCCAGCAAAAGGCATCCAATATTCCATATTCATCAATAAAGTAAGAACATTTTAGTTTTGTGTGCAACCTTAAAGTTCTTTCTTTGTGATTAGACAGTAACAGATGTGACCTTACTGGTGACATAGGTATGCGACGAGAAAGAGAGAGAGAGAGAGAGAAAGAGCTATATATAAAGTTTGAAAACTGTAGTCCATAATTCGGTAGCGGTGCGATTGTCGTGAGCGACGAGGCTAAAAACACGTATAAGGCTATTTTCTGGAACGCTGACCTTTATTAAATTAAGTCAATGCCTGTCACTGAATTTGTTAAGAAGATATAGGTTTCTATTTACGTCAACCTTTTTTCATTCAGTGATTTTAATCAAATTTATTGCTTGTTAACACTGTCATGTCACTTACAGTAAGGTTTTATTTTAATCATTTTAATAAATGTACATACATTGCTCCCATGTATATAACAGAATCATTTTAGTACACAGAATAATGTAATGTTTCAAATTATTGATAAAAATTCTGATACATAAACCGAGTAATACAATATGAAAATATTATTTCTTTTATTCTTATTCATACTAAAAGTACTAAGAGTCTTAAAGGTTTCGGAGAATCAAGGTACGCCAAGAAAGACTGTAATTTATTTCTTAGACGATATTTCAACTATCTACCGCAGAAAAAAATCTCGATAGTTTGTTTTCCTTTTTCTTATGAGATAGGAGGCAAACGAGCAGATGGATTGCCTGATGGTAAGCGATTACCGCCGCCCATGGACACCCGCAACACCAGAGGAGTTGCAAGTGCGCTGTAAAGTAAAGTAGTAGGCGGTGGGCCGGCGTGAAATACTGTCTCGATCTGTTGAGCACACCAAGCTTTTTCGAAGCTAATTTAGCCTTACCCTCTAAATGGCCGCGAAACTGCACTTCACTCGATATGTCGACACCAAGTATACCAATATTGGCTGAGGCAGTACTTAATGGGGATGTGCTCAAAACGAGGAGATACGACCAACAGCAGGTTTTTTGCGCTAACGCGCAGACTTGTGTCTTTGTGGGGTTAAATCGGACCAAACTTAATCTGCCCCAATCCGAGATATTTTTAAAAGAGGTCTCAATTCCACACACATGTTTGTTTCGGCTCTCAATGACGTTTTCCCGATAGATATTAGCGCGGCTGGTCCGCATAACAATGAATACAATATGTAATTGAAAAGTTTGAAAAATTCATGAAGATACGTCTTCTTTTTCTAAAAGAGTAAACTTAAAGAAGCAGAACTCTGAAATATAGACAAGTTTTCGGTATTTATTACTTTTGTAGTGTCGACATTACACACGGATAGGGTTTTAGCCCAGTTTAACAGCCACACTATTCAAAGGCCGTTACGGTATTTTTACCTTTTCACCGGGTAACGCTTTCAATCTATTTTAGGCGTCTTTTACAAAAAACCTGCTCAATTTTATCATACGAGCCGTGTGTATAACGTTTAAAGTGAATGTTTTCTTGATTCGTGTACAGTTTATATTATTTCATGCTTCGCACGACTTAAAATTTTACACTTATTTTAGTAGTATTTCAACATAATGAAAACCGGTCGACTAGTTGTAAAGTTTTTGAAACTGTATAATAATTTCACAACACTATGTATCCTTTATAAAACAGTATGACAACATGTTCAAACTTGCCAATATATTTAATAAAATGTTTTAAGCACTTTTGCACAATAGGAATACATTCTGTGTCACGGGGACCTTTGCAAACATTCAAACAACGGACATAAGAACAACTAGACACGGCACAACTACTTCAAATTTTTGTCCCGTTTGGGAATCGAAACTATATTTTCAATAACTTTATGTTGAAATTATTTACTTATAAAATTTTTTGTGCTGATTTATTTCATATTTTGCATCACAGGTTTTATGGACGATACACGAGCAGGACGAGAGCTGGGGCATGTGGCCCGGCATGCCCTACGTGTGGTTCGCTAGCCATTGGCTGGCGATGTCTCATTCCTGCTACAACCCTATCATATACTGCTATATGAACGCCCGATATAGACGCGGCTTTAAACAGGTAACTTTACAAACAATTGATTTGATGTTTTCCGTTACCGAACTGTCCTGAGCATGCCTAGCACTGACGCGAATCACCTGTCGATGCATATTTTATTTTTGAAGTGGAATATAACCAGAGGAGTAAGCTCGGCACCCACGACAGGGTTGTCAATCAGCAGAGAAGTTCTATATAGTCAAACTTTTTCTTTTGTAATAATTGAGGTAGACTATCCAAGGCGCGTGCTGAGTTCCTCTATTCACAATTATTTTATTAACATCGTTAATTTTAAAGAACAAACCACATAATGATATCTTTGGCATTTATTTCTAGTCTCTTAAAGCAGATATTTTTAGTCTTAGCCATCTGTATTATATGAGTGCAAATTTAGATTCTTAGAACAATATTTTATAGGAGAAATTAAACTTATTCTAAACAACATGTTTTAATGAGTCTTAAGTACTTGGCGACCTGACAACTAGCGATAGTATACTCAGTGCAGTTAGTGAGCTTGTTATCAGCATAAGCAGGTTCATAAGTAACTTTGCTAGTTTTCCTTACGTGAGGTCGGTAAATAATATATTTAATTATTGTTACCTTTTATCGTAAAAGTAGTATAACTTCGTTGTATTACATATTCATACGCCCTTCACGTATTGAAATATACAAAAGCTTTTATGAACACTCATGGTAGAGTTATACTGATTGATAGGTATTTAATAACGCAAGTACTGTCTGTCAAACATTAAAATAGATCAGAAATAGTAAGACAAGATAAACACTGTTAACTACTTTTTCAAGATTGGAATCTTTATTGCAGTAGAGTTGCGGAACATGGAATGTCTTCTAAAAATAAATGTTGTTCATTCTGTTGAAGGTACACGTACACGAGTCAATGAATGTCTACGTCTTTTGACTTCTTATACAACTATACAACATATTGTACACGAAAAACATAGCAGGTAGTTCACGTGGGATAGCCCACGTGGCTTACGTGCTTACATATAATGCATAAACATGTTCAATAATTATATGTAGTATATAAAAATGCGGGTGGCCCAAGACCGGTCTGAGTGGAAACCCTTGGGAGAGGCCTATGTCCAGCAGTGGACGTCTTCAGCTAAGATGATCATGAAAAAATATATTTAATCATGATCCATGCTAAGATAAAATTAAATTATAAACGAGAAAAAGTAGGACTTAAGCCTGCGACTTCGACAAACCGTGTCGTCGCTCTACCAACTAAGCTATTCATGTATTGAAATTTGCGTCTGTAGTTCGCATTTACGGCGTTACGGCGATGAAATGCGTCATCTATCGTATAGTTATAGAATTATGCTGTCAGCTAGTAGCGACCTTTAGTTATGTTAATATTATTATGTATGTTACTTTACTTGGTTTGTTTTGTGTGCTTTATGCTTATATTGAAGATTTCTAGGTGAATATAGTAATTAGAGAACACTAGCATACTTTCAATGTCTTTGATAGAGTACAATTAATATACAGATAAGAAAAGTAGCGCGTATATTAAAAAATATCAACATATCTATCAAAATCTCTACATGAATAACACACAAAACACATTGGTTTAATCCATTCTGTATCAGGTGTTTTGATTAAATAAGATTACTTATAATTTGGGTTACAAATTATTTGTATCCTTAAGTAGGTTCCCGGCGGTAAGGCATTGGTTAAAATTCGTGCCCATGATCTCTCTATCACAAATCCGATGCCTCCTCTATTGGGCTACTGCCGTTTATTCTTTTTTGATGTGTTAGAAAGTATTGATGAGGTTGAATGGATTTTAGTAACCCTATGCATAAGGTATGTATGTATGTATGTATCTTATGTGGGGGCCAGTCAGTGCAGACCGGCGGCACTTCGACCCAGTGGGATCTTTTGTGTCGACACTCTCCCAATAACGACTGCTATAGATATTCATGGCAGCCGGGACCGACGGCTTAACGTGCTCTCTGAGGCACGGAGCAGGCGATAATTGGCAATCAATACGCACATAATTTCGAAAAGTCATATAATTTCCGAAAGTCAGAGGTGCGCGACATGGGTTCGAACCCGAGACCCTCTGCATTGCAGTCTGTTGGTCTCCCCACTGAGCTATCGCTGCTCTTATATGCATAAGGTAACTTGTGAACTTGGTAACTTGTGATCGAAAAGTCATGGATATATATCCTGCTTGCTAGCACTACTGATATGGACTTACGCCTAACACAGGCTTGTGTAAGGATTGAGTTTACTTTGGTAGGTCATTCCAGCGTAGTTGAAGGGGTTTACAAACATGCAAGTTAAAAAATATTAGAAAAACAAATACAGCATACTGCAGGCCCTGGTTTGGCCTCTTACAATAGACTAGGCGGCCTCGATGGCATAGTGGTTAGTGTAACCGACTGCCACGCCTGAGGTCGCGGGTTCGAATACCGCACAAGTCAAACATTTGTGTGCATGAACATGGATGTTTGTCTTGATCTGGGTGTTTCTACGTATAATATGGATGTATTTACAAAAAAAACAGTATATATGTATGTTTATCCATAATTGTCTAGTACCCATAGTACAAGCTCTGCTTAGTTTGGGCTAGATGGTGTTGTGTGTGTGTGATAGAATAGAATATTATTACTAAAACCGTTATAGTAATAGTGACGAACGAAGCCGAATGCAGGAAACACCGTCAGTGCCGCAATATAATTAGGAAAGTATTAAGTAAAATTATGAAGTTTGCTTGTTCCACGATCTGGGATAGAAAACAATCCTAACTAATATTATGAATGCGAAGGTCAGTATGTTTGTTTCTTACACTTTCACGCTAACTAACTACTCGACCAATCATCGTGAAATTTGGCATACACATTATATGAGGTTCAAAAAGACCTTTAATCCAGAAAAAATACTGTTCTCAAGCGAGCAAAGCCACAGGCAAAGCTTAAGATAATATCCAAACTTACCTATTACCACGGGACTTTTGACGTCTTACAAATAAGTGGAAAGCATTGATGTTGATGGAATGTATTTCAAAACTTTCAATACAGGTAGTAATGATAGTACAGAGTTCAAAACTATGTATTGTTAATATAAACTTATATACCTATATTACTGTTCCAAGGGATAGCACTGAAAGTTTACAGTATAGTCACTTCCATTCCCATTGTTCAGACTCAGTAAGGAACTGTAAGTGCTTTCCTATAATTAGTTAAGTTTTACAGAAACTTCAATCAATAATAATGATTAAAGTTTCTGTAAAATAGATGAAGTCACAAGATTTTAAGTATAATGTACTTAGATGCCTTAAAATCACTTAGGGGTATTTTTTATTTTTAGTTGTATCTTAAATATTTCGTATTTCGAATCTTATTTAATATATTTATGAAATCAATTAAAAAAAACATCTTATCTCTCACTACACCGCTCTAAGCCACCGTTCGGTACGGTTTATACTATGCGTATTATAGTATAAATATATATTGATTTGATTTACAACAATTAAATAAAATGTATACTACTTTAATGTAAGTTCACTTCTCTGGTGATAAAAACGGGCTTTCGTTGCAGATTTTAGTAACATAACTCCTTAAAGGCAGGTTGGCAAGACACAGGATGAATGCGCGAGTGATCCCTGCGCCCCGGCCATAGATTGCGAGAAGGAACACCATGGTAGGTTTAGTCAGTATTACCGGGATATCTTCATCTTTTCCCGGGTGAATCCGACATAACCCCTCCGCCCGCCCCCGCAAAGGGATAAGCGCCAAAACATACCACACCTTAAAAAAAATGTTGGCAAGATACAATCCATTTGGATAAAAATGTAAACACTGATCATGTTTAAGTAAATATTTGTTAATTTCTACATAGCAAAACGCGGCAATAGAAAGATGTTTCGTAAGTTCACCTTTACCTTTCAAACCGCTACGCACACTGGTGGCCCGACACAATAGATTTTTAATTGTGTCTGGTATTCTAAGAATTGACTGATTGAGTAACTTCCAAAAGAGTAGAAAATTCCATATTAGAAAAATAATATTTTCTCAACATAAATACATATTATATATTATAAATACATACATATGTCGGCCTCGATGGCGTAGTGGTTAGTGTAACCGACTGCCACGCCTGAGGTCGCGGGTTTGATTCCCACACAAGTCAAACATTTGTGTGCATGAACATGGATGTTTGTCTTGGTCTGGGTGTTTCTATGTATAATATGTACGTATTTACAAAAAAAAAAGTATATAAGTATGTTTATCCATTATCTAGTACCCATAGTACAAGCTCTGCTTAGTTTGGGCTAGACGGTGTTGTGTGTATATGGTAGAATATTATTATTATTATTATTATATAAATATCAGATCGCAAGTTACCTTTCATCTTCTAAAGGATTTGTAGAAAACAAACGTATTACAGTCCTCAAACGAAATTAAAAATATAAATCTGAAGCTAAGAGGAGTATGGAGGATATTATTTAATAATGTGCTTGACTGGGCATCTATAACCACGTTTCTATTATTCTAGAGAAAGGACGCCGGGTTTATTTTACCGATAATAACATTTATGATATTGTCATTTCACAAAATATTTGATATAATATATATGAAATTAAAAATTACTTATTGTGCGTAATATGTAGTATTGCATTCGACTAAGTAATTGCATATAACCAAAACTATTCAACTAAGAAGGCTGCACTAGTTTCTGTTAGTATATAGTCTACACCACGCTGATTCAGTGTGGGTTGGCAGAATTGCCCAAGATGTTTTCCTTTACCCTTAAAATAAGCGATAATAATTAGCTATTTAATACGCGTGTAACTTTGAAAAGTCGGAGATGCGTAACTTTGTATCAAACTTTAATCCTCTGCTTTGTTGTTCAATGGTTCCACGAGGCTACCGCTACGTGAAAATATTTCATATTGAGAGCAAAAGTTGTCAGGCGGGTAAGGCCATTAGTATGCCACTAGCTAAGCTTGTTAATCTTCTAGTTTTGTTAAGAGACTCTGTGACTGCGTGGATGGTGAAGTGATTTAAGTGGATGGCTTACCATAAGTCACACACAGTTCAAAATTTGTGTAATCCACATATAGCTTTTCGAAATCTGGGTGTTCTTCGTGTCCGTTGTTTAAATGTTTGTAAAGTATCCCACGACATAGGGTTTTTTAATATGACAAGTAAATTGCGTACAAAAAAAATTTTCTTTCTTGTAAAAGACCTCTTTGGCTGTGGAAATAAATCCTGTGTCTCGGGGGACTTTGTAAACATTCAAACAACGGCCACAATGAACAGTCAAACTCGGAACAACGATTTGAGGAACACACAAATTTTTGGCCCGTGTGGGATTCGAACCCAAAATACTTGGAATAGTGGAAGTGGCTAGGTGACCACTTAAACCGCTACGCCATCCGTGCATTCAAAATATATGAAACAAGTTTCTACAAAATACAGTTTAATATAATATCTTGGAACGCCTTCGGCGAGATCTAATATTAGATACGTGGCACGTTCATTATTAAGAAAACAATTTTCTCTAAGTTCGTTGATTAAACAATATGATAAAGCTGCCTCCTCGAGTAAATCCATTAAATACTTGAACTGCCTGTACCGACTTTAATGATAATCTAGATATAGACAGTGCTGAATTCACAATAGAGTGTTATCCTAACTAATATTATAAAGAGATATGATTTCATTTTCATTTGTTTTTTGTAAGGGCTTAACTTAAAAACTACCCGACCAATTTTAAAATTGCTTTACCATTAGAAATATATATTATCACTTATCACCGAGTAAATATATTTAACATAACTTAACGGCTTCGCTCGCGTAAAATATCAAGTTTAAGCTAAAGCTAGTCTGGGATACAGAAGAGAACATAGGGTCCCGAGGTATAAATCTACATTATCATCAATAATAATAATAATAATACCCTATCACATGCACACAACACCATCTAGCCCAAACTAAGCAAAGCTTGTACTATGGGTACTAGACAATGGATAAACATACATAATAATATATACTTTTTTTCTGTAAATACATACACATTATACATATAAACACCCAGCCTAAGACAAACATTCGTGTTCATGCACACAAATGTTTGACTTGTGCGGGAATCGAACCCGCGACGTCAGGCGTGGCAGTCGGTTACACTAACCACTACGGTTACACTAAATCTACATTAACGCAAGCGAAACCGCGTGTAATACTATAAATTATAACTACCTTCCAAAAAGTATAGGATGCGAGAATGTCATCGTAGTATAACAACAAAGCAAAAATAGATAACACAATTTGATTTAACAAAAATGAAAACTTTTTCAACATCTAAAATTGCTGACAGCATAAGGTTGAACCTCACACATATGTACGTATAGTCAGCAACGTAAATCGATACGCAACTGCGATATTTCGTTAGCTACTATCTTTTAAAATGATGAATGAAATTGTCTTCTGTTTACGCGAATATTATTAATTGAAATTAAACTACTATATACGGATTTTATCCTCATTAGGGGAGGGCTATGTCCAGCAGTGGACTATTATAGCCCGATGATGATGATGATACGGATTTTATCGCGTTATTTATTTGACACTTAATTACATAATTTTGAAAACTGTTACACAGACCTGTGACCATGGCTTCTTTCGGTGCGTGACAATCTTTGTTATCAGTTGGCTTATGGACACGTACTCTCGAAATCATTGCACTGTAAATAAATCTGAAGGTAATATACAATATATAATATTGGTTTACGTCGACTTCATACGGATTTTATCGCGTTGTTGTAAATATATGTATTATATATAAATAAATATATTGTTTATTAAATATAATATGTACATAAACAACGCGATAAAATTCGTATAACATAGTTAAATATTGTAATATGGCAGTAAATGTAAATTCGCAGAAAAATATTGTGTAAATTTGACATTCATAAGTGTTACCTTGTAACCTAATCTGAATAAATTTATTTTGATTTTGATTTTTGATTTTATTAATTATATACGTTATGTTCGGACTCGCTCGTTTTAACCATTTGTGTTTGGCATCTACGCATAACCAATTAGACTTCTACATTATCTTAAGCTTTTATACGGTCTGCCCTATTGGCAGAAACTCGATAGATGTAAAGTAATGCCTACCCGGATACACGTCGACATTGCCAAGCACCATTGAACATTTTTGATTGTATAACTAACGCTGACCGGGTATGGATTAGGAAATGGCTTTTTAATCTATACTAATATTATAAAGCTGAAGAGTTTTTTTGTTTGGTTACCGCGCTAAACTCAGGAACTACTGGTTCGAATTGAAAATTATTTTAGTGTTGGATAGCCTTATTTATCGAGGAAGGCTATAGGCTATATAACATCACGCTGCGACTCACGGGGACGGCGCAGTAACTATAAACGCGGGTTAAACCGCGGGCACATCTAGTTGAATATATACATACAATGTTGACAGCGTGTGGATAGAGAAGACGTAATTTTTTTTTTAATACTTAATTCTTATCGTGTCTGTATGAAAAAGTCGTTTAGATTTCGTAGATACTACACCAACATTTTAAAAAATTTTCATAATTGTTTGATATAATAATAACGGCCCTATATATAAAATCGGTCCCACTGTTGGGCACGGATTTTTTCTCAATATTATATTTTAAAATTGTTTAAACAAAGTTAAATTCTTTAAGACATATATGTCGGCGTATAACTTTATAAAGTCCAGCTGCTCACAAAAAATCGGTATTGACACGTACAAGCTTTTATTAAATCTTGTCTGCCGCTATACTTGAACATAACCGAAAAAGGCCCTTATTAAAATTACTTGTGGTGCCATATTGGCACCAAGAAAATATACTTTTATAACCTTAGCATTTTCAATATATGGTAATACTAGAGTTTGTCAGCGGGTTCACACACGCAAAATTGAATTTTGACAATAAATTTATATCCCTTGAGAACAATACTTTTTCTAATTTAAAGGTCCTTTTCCTTTTTTTGTATCCCTGTCAACGTGTATGAGAAATTTCATGATCTGTTGAGTAACTAAGGCGTATAAGCGTAACAAATAATTAAAGAAACAAACTCACTTTGGCATTTATAATATTAGTTACGATATCTCAATATTCTAACTATAAGATAGCATGTATCTAAATTGCATTACCCATTACGATAATAATTATACATTTTCTAACCAGCTTATTGATGCAGCAATTGCATGCATAGGTTTAATACTTGATCAGTCTTTCTCAAGAATCAAACACAATACCTCACGCATGGTAGTCGCATGTAATACCTCGAGGCTGTCAGTACAGTGATATACATAAAACAATAGGTACACATATCGGTTTATACAGAAGTCGCTTGCATAGGTTCAATACTTGATCAGTCTTTCTCAAGAATCAAACACAATACCTCACGCATGGTAGTCGCATGTAATACCTCGAGGCTGTCACTACAGTGATATATTATGCGAAATAATACACATATCCGTTTATACAGAAGTCAGTCAGTAACATGCTATTTATTATTGTTTTAAAAGCAACACGTTACCGAATAGTTCCACATGTTGCTTTTATCGCATTCCTTAATAACAAACTATAGGAATTTGCGCTATACATATATCCTATATTAGCTGATGGTCGTAATATATTGTTTTACTATATTTTGCTCGCGGCTTCGGTCGCGTAAATTTAGATTAGGTAAATTTTCTTTTCCCGGGAACACTACTTTTTCCAGATGAAAGGTACGCTGTGTCCTTTTCTGTACCCCTGACAACGTGTATGCGGAATTTCATGATGATCGGTCGAGTAGTTAGGGGGTGAAAACGTTACAAACAAAGAAACAAACACACAAGTCGTTAAAATTTTTTGTTTGTTTGTGTTTTTATTTAGTTATTTTTGTTGTACCTACATAATAACAATTGTTGATGCATGTCGTGATGGTGCAAAAATAAAAATCATTTTATTTCATTTTATTTATTATATTCGCATTTATAATATTAGTTAAGAATTACCTACAGAGGTCGAGACGTAATCTATATATTAATACGTGAAGTAAAAACTTTGTACCCCTTTTTACAAAAATTGCGCTGACGGAGGAGTATGAAATTTGGCACAGTTAAAGTTTATATGGAGAAGGAGGGGCGAATCCTATTATTTATATAAAATATGCATTAGAAATACATTAAATTAATGAAAAAACACTACACGCACACAACTATGCATTTGACACACGCTGTCGAAGCGCGTAACTATGGTTACATACATCAATATATAATGACATATATCAGTAAAATCTTACAGGCAAACTTTGGTCGAATTTCGAGCACTCGGCGACCGCTGGTATATCAAAAATAAGCTAAGGTCAAATCGAAGAATTCAAGGCTCTATGATTCCAACACATGTGTGTTTGTTAAAGCTAGCTTTTGGCAAAGCGGATTAAACTAAAGCCTTTGCAAAGGTCTGAATTGTGCGTTCAAGGGTATTTTTCTATGTAACACAAACCTAAAATCTAATAACGAGACGGTGCCTTAACCATAGAGCTACTCCATGGTTAAAGCGCCTTGCGATTGAGCTTGGGTTCGATGCACAGTCATGGTACTATTGACATGTGAATCTACTTATAACATAAGCATTTAGTATACCTAGTGTGGTTGATAGAATATTAGTGACTAACTTCACCCATACTTATGTTTACGGCGCCGTTCCCATGGCTGGTAGTGTGCTGTTATAAAGCTTATGTTACTTTTGAATAAAGTAGCTTTCCAATGGTGAAGAAGAAGAGAATAATCAAAACTCTATCTATCGAAAAAAGTACAGAAGTTTAAGAGTTAATACATTACAAACAATTATACAAAAACAAAAACAAATCTTTTCTTTTTGTAATATTAGTATTATATTAAGATACATTTGTAATTTAAGTTTTAAGTACAAAAAAGTAACTGTTAGTATCGTATTTTTATGATGCTACATCGTTACTGTATTTAATGATCGAGTAAATACACCGTTCGAAGACGACTCTTCAAAAAAGAAGTTACTACCTAAGGCACAAGAAACAGAATGACACTTGCCCACTATTATCTTCACAGCGTCTCCTTTAAAGCCTAAAACTGCCGCAGAACACAATATTTGTTTCATCTTCTGTATGAGTTTGGCTTCTGTAAGTACTTTCTCAGGCCACTTACATCAGATTGATCCAATGTTGTCGGCCTCGATGGCGTAGTGGTTAGTGTAAACGACTGCCACGATTCCCGCACAAGTCAAATATTTGTGTGCATGAACATGTACAAATAGTAGAAATATTGTTTTAAATCCTATTCACATGATATTCGAAACACCTGGCGGGATCCCGCCATCTTGACGATCATGCTATCCGTGCTGTCAAAGATGAGGCACTTATGCTAGTATTACATAGTGTAAATGACCGACACCGGCGCGAGAAGCTTGCGCATGTAACTCCCGCTACTAGTTTCTTGCGTCGTGATGATTGATCATTGGTTTTTTATAGACAAGTTATTCAATCATGTTCTAATAAATACATAAAGGATAACAATACTTTTCTAAATTATTTTTTAATTAAGATGTTGCATATGGAGTACTTAAAAAGTAATTATTACTGGCTCGCTTACTTTGAGCCGTTTGCCAACTTCGGCATACGAATTCGGCGTGCCGAAGGTGTCTCGGTTGAAGCGTTTTTTCGACTTGATCGACTTTGGCTGCGAACTGAGTTCTCAGATGACTAGATACACTTATTAATATGTTTCGAAATAGGCTGTGGGTGTGAGCATTTCAATCCCAAGCGTTTACCTTCTATATAGTCTCTGGCCAAGTAATATCCTCTGAACATCATATGTATCTTATTTTTTTTAAATTTAATCTTTCATTTCCACAGCTGGTTGTATAACGATGCGAAAAAGCGGCAAATTAAAATCCCGTAGGACAATGGATAGCTTAGTTTGTAAAGTGACGGCATGGTTTAGTGAGGTCGCAGGTTCCAGTTCCGCTGGATAGATTCTCTTTGTTATCGTATATAATTTCCACAAAAATTATATATATATAATGTCAAGTATTATTTGGACAAGTCTACACTTTTATTAATTAAACAGGAAAAAAATAGAACATCTAAAGTTAGTTTCATACTAATAAATCCCGAAACGAATAAATGTGCATGATTATTTGGAATCCTAAATTTTGGTAGTGATGCACTATACTTTATACCTATTCAAATATTAGTTACTCTAATCTATTATATTTTTGTTTTTCTTAGGCGTTTGCGTGTTTATTTCGCATCCGGCTGGACACGCCGTCCCGACATCGGTCTAGCGTATGCGAAGGTGTTCAAATGTCTGGTAAGTGACCTTAAATATATATAAATATATAACCATATTTTTCAGCACAAGCGCCGACTCCAGAGGGTCTGGGGTTGCCAAAGACCCTGCCCCCCTCAACTTCCTCTTCTCGTTTTTAGTAGAATATCAGCTCTGTATTAAACTGTCTCACTATTGGGCACGGGCGTCGACCTAAAAAGGATTAGGCCATAGTCCACAGCGCTAGCCCAGTCCGGGTTAAAGCGAGTGATTATTAACTATTTCATATGCACATAACTTGGAAAACTTAGAGATGTATGATGTTCTTCATACTAACTATATGAACAAAAAACAAACTGTCAAAAATGTTCAGTAATAACACGGAGCTTGGAGCTGTCCTCGGTAAACAGTTATAGGCTCGCTTCTTATTTCGTGTGAGATAACACATAGTTAGTGAAATCTATGGACCTCTGTCTACCCATACTATGTATATATATCAACTCTCTCATCATGTAAGATATATTATGTGTAACATGGTGATAGAAAATGTTTTTATTGTACTAGTTTGATATTGAAAACATTAAACCTTTTCGCCTACCATAGTTCATGCGATAATCACACTAAAGGCTGATTTACGCTAGCCAAGGCTTTTTAAAAGTCTGCCGTTGTCTTTGTCTTACTTAGTGAAAAAACAAGGATAAAATTGTATAAGCTACAAAAGTTTTACTTCGTCTAAATTGGCCACTACTTGTGTGTACGTATCGCAATTTTAGTTTTTAAATCTCACGATATAAAGAGACATGTGATGCTGTATTTGCCATCTACAAGTCAATACTAGGCATATTTCTGCTAATGAGTTCTGAAAAAAGGCGCAATGGCCAAATGGCAGCCTCTACTCACACATCTCATACTCATGCTCATAGACATATACATAATTGTTCCATACGTGATTTATGTACATAATTCTGTGTATATGTAAATGGCAGGCCGGTCAATTATTTATGTAATTTTTTATTTTTTTTATTCGTTTATTTCCATAAAAAATATAAAATGTGGTACATTTTCAACAAACTCGCCAAACTGTAAACACAGTTTGTTGGCGAAAGAGGCGCTCTTTCTTAATTCTAATTACGTAGGTACTTATACTAAATTATAATTTATTGACATAATATTATTATGTTAGAGGAGTTTTTCATACATTACATAAACTTTACTTACTTTAATTATTATATATTCTTGAAACAATATTTAACTTAAATGTATATTTAAATTAATTATGGTCTTGTGTATTACAACGGTTTGTATTGTGCCTAACTATTAATGTCGTTTAACATCTCATTTTTCAGTCTTTTCTTTAAAGTTACCCTGCTTATGCCTTCCGTGTGAGTTCTTATAAAATCTATTTTATTATATATTACAGGAGTTAAGTATTGTCTAGTTCGTTCGCCATAGTAGTTTGTTACAGAGGGCGTCACATATTTCCCTTCCTGAGCTTGTTTAGTGGAATACTTATGTGTCTTAGGTTTTTTATGTTCATCTGTGTAATATTGTTCTAATGCTATTAGATATTCTACTTTCAAATGCACGGGAATTATTTTACATATAATAAATAACCTGTCATAGTGTGGCTTACATTGTAATTTTTACTTCTGACTGACCAAATACTTAACTAATCTGATTTGTAGTTGCTTTATGCGATCAAGCTGCGTTTTAAATGTTAGGCCATAACAACTCAAGCCATAGTCAACTATTGAGTCAGCAAGTGCATAGTACAATATATACATAAGTTTTTTGTTTACAGAATTACTCAGGTGAAAAAATTTACCCAGAATTGACTGTAGCTTATTGCAAACGTCATTTATATGTGACTTCCAATTAAAGTGACTATCTACCATTAGACCCAAATATCGGTAGTTGTCTACTACTTGTGTCCGATAATTGTTCGGTGTAAGCAAAGAAGGTAACAAGAAAATAAAACTTTACAAAAAATATTTGTGTGATACGCATGTTCTCAAATTGATGTATGGATCTTATGTGGGGGCCAGTCAGTGCAGACTGGCGACACTTTGACCCAGTGGGATCTTTTGTGTCGACACTCTCCCAATAACGACTGCCAGAGATGTTCATGGCAGCCGGGACCGACGGCTTAACGTGCTTTCCGAGGCACAGAGCAGGCGATAATTATCAATCAACACACACATAATTTCGAAAAGTCATATAACTTCCGAAAGTTAGAGGTGCGTGGCGTGGGTTCGAATCCGAAACCCTCTGCTTTGCAGTCTATTGGTCTCCCCACTGAGCTATCGTTGCTCTCCAAATTGATGTAACTATTAGTTGTAAATGACAAAATGCTATGCAAATATCTTAATATAAACAATAATTTCAACCATAAGCCAGTAAATCGACAGACTCTAATGAATAATAGTAAGTACATATAATGTAATAATTAGGAGATCAATGGATAATATTGTCTTCTATTTACGCGAATATTATTCATTGAAATTAAACTGCTATATACGGATTTTATCGCGTTGTTTATTTGACACTTTATTACAAAATTTTGAAAATTGTTACACTTCTACTACTATTAAACTTTACTAATTTTTAAGCTAATTAAATTATTATTAAACTATTTAGATTTAATTTATTTTTACACTTTCCCCGACGTTTCGGTTGCTTTTCAGCAGCCATGGCTCCCCGTGACCATGGCTGCTGAAAAGCAACCGAAACGTCGGGGAAACTGTAAAAATAAATTAAATCTAAATAGTTTAATAATAATTTAATTAGCTTAAAATTAGTAAAGTTTAATAGTAGTACTTAGTAGTGTAAAAATTTTCAAAATTTTGTAATAAAGTGTCAAATAAACAACGCGATAAAATCCGTATATAGCAGTTTAATTTCAAAGATCAATGGATATTGATTTTGGTGAATTACATTTATCCTTGCGGGTTAAGGAATTCATGATGGTGCTGTGTAAGATACAGATTAAAAATAATAGCCTAATAATTTTAGTATCTTATTGCGGATACAAAGAGACATGAAGGCCTGCAATGCTTCTGAAGAAGACGTCAACAACCTGTCCTTGCGAAGTGGAAGTAGAAAACAAAGAAGAGTGAGCACCTCACCATGTGGAATAAATAACCAGGAAGAGAGAGAGAGAGCTTGCGGATACATATAGATGTATGTATGTATCTTATGTGGGGGCCAGTCAGTGCAGACCGGCGACATTTCGACCCAGTGGGATCTTTTGTGTCGACACTCTCCCAATAACGACTGCCATAGATGTTCATGGCAGCCGGTACCGACGGCTTAACGTGCTCTTCGAGGCACGGAGCAGGCAATATTGTCAATCAACAAGCACATAATTTCGAAAAGTCATATAACTTCCGAAAATTAGAGGTGCGTGGCGTAATGCTGTACATATAGATACTTCGATATTTTTTTCTACAACACCACACATATGCAGATTTTTGCGAGCTCCCTACGACTATGTAAAATGATCTATATTGCCTGCTACTTCATTAAGCATACACAAGTAAAGGCTTTTCAAACAAATTCGTTTTAGGACACCGCCAACGTACATACGCATAGTACTGAATTTGAGATTAGTAGATATATTATTGTAAAAATATTCGCAAACTTTTCACTTCAAAACACAAATGCTGAAGAAATACCGCCACGATGCTCAAAAGCAGCCGAAACGTCCGGGATAATATGACTTTTACTATTTAACCTCTAACTTAACCGTAAAGACACAGATATAAAGTTAACAACATTGCTCAATATTTCGATTTAAACGACAATATCAGTTATATAAAGAAATATCAATAAAAACCTTTGATAATGTCTACAATATGGTATCCATTGCGGCTAATTGTATAATTTCACTCACTTGCCTTTGAACTAGACAATTTTTTGCGATTACTATTAATGCAATGTTAAAGAAAATTATTCAGCCAAGTATGAATTTACATCTTAAAAGAAAATATATTTCGTTGCTGCGTAATCAGATGAAAAATAAACATTATTTTAGTTTGGTTTAAATAAACAGCATTTAAGACATCAATGTACTCTGTCTCGTTAACAGTATGATAGAAAATTTAGGTCGACTGTGAGTGTTGTGAGTTTGATTATCTGACAAAATGGGTATCTTCTTATGACTACAGTTAGTGCAACCTGGCGAAACGACAAGTTTTTTAAGAAGGCACGTAAATACCTAGCATGATTTCGTTAATGCCCGTCTTCTATTACATAAAATAAATATGGCTGTACATACACACGATATTCTTCTTCTTCGGAGAAAGAAAGTGTAAGTCTACTTACATATGTATATATGATTACAAAATATACCTTCAAATTATAAAAAAGTACTAAATTTTTATTACCTATAAAGTTACGCAATAAAATTTTGCTTGCATAGGTAACATAGTTATGTCAGAGTAAGCAAAATCTTTGTAACGTATTATATATTGTAACCGTAACGTAACCCCACGTTGGGCGCCAGTGTAACGTAGTGCTAGTCGATCACGTTTTTAGACGTGGTCGACCAGGAAAGTTAAAGTAGCGGAGTCAAGGTAAACACTATAGCTTGCAATTACACGTTCTTTTGGTAACAGTACGCGAATTGATTTCTATACATTAAGTACGGGGTATGGTTGTAGTAGTAAGGCTTTGGTACGAGGTCCGGCTGGAGTACAGTGGACCACTTAACTTTAGGATGGCGGCCGGCGGAAGAGTCTCGATCCAGGGCGTGGTTGTGTTTTTATTTGCCGCCGCTGGGGAGGAGAAGCCGAAGGAGGGGCGCCACGAGCACAGCCGTGGAGACACGGCCGGTCCACGTGCCATCTTATTGGGTGTTTCTACTAAAGATTTTTTTGGAAGCAACTGGTATGGGCTGTGCCAGGTAGACCGTAGTAGGGTGACCCCCTATAACATGAGGCCATCATAATTTGGCTATAATACATCTCTGCCTACTTCTCCGGGGATATATGTAGATGTATAGACGTGAGAGTAGGCACCTATGTACTTATTTATCTACAAGACTGTTGTAAACCTTTATATTGAATCTAACCTATGGTACACGTACCTAGATAACTATGTTTCCCTGAATTCACAACCAAATGTACTCCGTTTGCTCGCTCAAGAAAACACGCGTCGCTGCGTTCAACGTAAAAATCAAATCGCAGCACTTGCTTCATCGAAACAAATATTATTTATTTATTGGTTTACCAACAATTGTTACACTTGTACATGATGTGAAAATGATTTCGTTTGTTACGCTTTCATGCCTTAACTGCTTGACCAATCATCATTAAATTAATCAATACATAGTGTACTTTCATTCAGGTAAAAGTAATATTTCCGAGTGAAGAAAGCTGCGGGCAGATACTAATTTGTAATAAAATAGTACGCGGCAATCTCAATACGATTAACGCAACGTATGACGTATAAACGAACCGAGTGCTGACCATCATAAGTATTTATAGGTTTCTGGAAGATTATTTTCTTTTTAACAAAATAAACGTGGCTTCGCGTTAGAAAATAAAATTACTTAAAATATTCGTGATTTACGCCCATTATTATTACAAAGACACGAGACTGAACAAGGAATTTTCATGTCGGCCTTTTCTATAGGATTCGTACTTGGACAGCATCAATCATTCCCCCATTTTTGTTGTAAAGGAGCTCTGATGTAAGCATCTACCTACGTCATTTATCGTAAGAACCAGTACAAAATGACCTCTCCTTTGTAGACTCTATTCTATTGTATAAGTGGGTTAATAAATTATCTTCTTGTCGGATTTTGTCAGTCATTTACGCGGTCTATTTTGGTGGTGATGCATTTGATTTGATGGTTATTTAATTACTGTTGTTCATTTTGTTTTTGATACTGATTTGTTCGTAAGCATTACGACTAATGGAAATGAAAAGACGCGAGATTTATTTTGGTTTGAATAATTATTTTGTTACATCATTAACATTATCGTTTTATTTTATTATACAAATACACAGATAGCAGAATAAATAAGTGTAAATAATAGAAGAAGACATTTAAATAGCAAGAAATAGACACCATCACATCTGGTTTTTAGACATAAGGAAACATTTACACAAAGTTTTTTTGATTTGACTGTTACGCAATAATTGGCAAAATGATTTTAAAATATAATTTATTTTATTCAATAAACTAAACTTAAGTTATTTTACAGCGTGATCTTATAGTAGCGAATATTAAAATAGAAGTGTACAATTTACTTTTGAGTTGAGCTTATATACTAAGGGAGTCGTGGGATTAGTATGATAAGGGCATTAACATAATATCCTAATGAAATAGATGATATGGGATAGGTAAATAGATGATAAGGACATTATGTAATCATAGAGACTAATTGGATAAACAAGACTAAACATTATCGTGATAAGGGGGACTAATACATAACATGCCTATTACTATAAGTAAATAAGTCTATATCAACACTCTGGCCTGGTTGAAGATACGACTCGCTCGAATTAAAAATGATTTTTGCCTGTAGGTTGTACTAGCTGTTGTACATATATAAGTAAGTAATAAAATAATTGTTTTATAAGAATCAAATATCCCATAAAAGCTCAAGTCCGCGGGTGCCTGCTGCACAAATTCATACCAGCCATTTTCAGATTAAAATTCATAATATATTAACTTATTAAAGAGAAACTATAATAAATATTAAAATCCTTTTATGTTAACACTCATGTTGTTTGATGTTGCCACCTTATTGACATGAATTTTAATAACTTGTCTATGGCCCGGAGTGAGAGGTCGTGGAACGCCGTCGCCTCCTTCTGCGAGGAAGTAATTTCCATCAAGGAGGCGGCGGAGCGGGAGAGGGAGCGTTTAAACCCTCTCCCCAACCGCAGAGCCGGGCGCCGGAGGGCGCGGGACGACCTCCAGCCACCCTGAGGTTTGACCTGTGGGTGGCGGGCTTTGTGGGCCTGCCCGCCATCCGTTCAGCACCAGGTCCGAGAGGCGGCGTGCGTGTTCCCACGCGCGCCTCTGTTTCGAGTCCGTCTCCCCTCTTGGGGGGACAGTAGGGAGTGATAGAAGTGCCAATAGGGTAGGTCTTTCGTGTAGTGGCCTGCCGTTTCATACGGCGGGCCGAAACCTCGGCGGGGTCGCGAACGCATGTGCAAATGATTCGCGCGGCCCCGTCGATAGTGGTTTTGTCGAGGAACACCGTGGTAGGTTTAGTCGGTATTCCGGGAGGTACTTTATCATCTTTAACATCTTTCTTTTACCTCGGCGAGTCCAACATAACCCCTCCGCCCGCCCCCGCGGAGGGGTATGCGTCATGCATTCCCCCACGTAAAAAAAAAACATGTATTTTCATAACTTGTGTTTACTAACATTATATTGTTACTAGATTTTGCACGCGTCTTTGCTTGCGTTAATGTACATTTCGGCATACCTGGTTAAAATTAACTACCGTTCATTTCTAGATAAAAGGTACCTTCTGTACTCCTGACAACGTGTGTGTGAAATTTCATGATGATTTCTAGTAGATACGGCGTGAAAGGCTAACAAAAAATCAAAATTACATTCGCATCCATTACATAACATTAATTTAGGGAGCTAGGATGTATTACTATTAAATTGTTTGTGTGATGTTTGCATATCTATTATTCAATCACTCTCAAATGGCTTAACCAATTTGGATGAAACCCGACACAAAGATAGACCATGTACTGGATAATTCATACAGTATGTAGAATTTTCTCCATTTAAATTTTATCGACATTTTAATTTTATGCGTTTCATGAGTTAAATATAAAAATAGCGCCGTATGCATAAATTTTATCTTGTACCTCATTAATTACTTTATTGATTAGTATACTCGCCTTGAAATTAACCTGTTAAAAGTATATGATGCCTTCAGCGCTTTTATATTTACGCCTATGAAGTTATGGTAAAAGCCATGTTATTAAGTGTTCTTATTGAGCACATGGAAGTATGCGGGCGCATGCGGGCGCATATTTTGTTGGCAGCTAACTAAGTTTGCTTAGACGAGAAAATGCATTAGATTCTAGGAGCGCGTATACTCTAGTATGCTACCACATTTTTTGCCAAAATTTTAACGCTGCCGCATCGTAATCAGTCAGTTGCCAGCGACACCGGGCGTGCCTTTTAGTGGAAATCAAAGCTTTTATTCTTTTGAAATTGAATGAATGCATCAATTATCAGACGTTATTTATTTATTATGTGTGAAGTCGAGAGGAAGTTGGCAATGTTTTATCCTTGTACCTTGGTCGTATCGAACTACTCTTCCATCCAATTATTATTATGAAAATGACTGAAATTGTAGAGCCGTCAGACTTATGTCATTTTAGCAAAGCTGAATATTTTACACACCGTTTTGAATGGTCAAATAGCTCTAAAATAAAATCTTCTTCTTTTCATGTGGTTAGTGGCCAACCTGTTGTCAAGAGTTGTTCAAGCTGCCGGTAGGCCTCTGACATGTCTTAACGACTGCTGTTAATTTGACAACAACCGGGACCGACTTTTTACGTGCCCTCCGAAGCACGGAGACGCTCAGATGAAATGCCACTAAGCGGTCACCCATCTATATACTGACCGCACCCAACGTTGCTTAACCTCGCTAATCGTTTACCAATCAGTGAGTGCAACTATGAGCGCACAAATCGCATAATTCACTGCATATTCAAGTCGCATTAAATTAACACCATGATTTATTTTGAATACTTCCTGCAGTATTCTGAACTAACAACGTATTTATACCTAAAAACGTATAGTTGATCAAGTCATTACTTAAAATGCCTGCAGGCGTTTCTATTTAAGGAGATGCTTCATACAACATAGATTCTCACTAAAGCCAGAGCATACAGGCTTGCGCAGCCATATACAGTCGTTGCGTTTCCGGCCTCGCCACCGAGGTAGGAATACGCGTCACGTTAAAGTTAATCCCGGAGATCACCTTAAATCTACGTTGCCAACATCACCCCAAGTCGAGGTCTACTGTGGACCCTTGGCGCATAACGTTGTCTATATAATACATATACTTAAGAAAGGATAGCGCTCACCCACGGTCCGCGTGAAGTTGTCAAGGCCATCAGTGTCCAACAACTAAAACAAACAAAAAAAGTTACGTTGGTATTCTTAACATACTGTCACCTAAGAATGCTTTACATTTACGCAAATGTTATACATTGAAATTAAACTACATCATACAAAATTCTGAACTTAAATAGGTAATAATAATCTTTTGTTATACAACAAAAGAGTATTAAAAAAAATAAACCGTGGTAAAAGCCGTCTAAAGTAGTTTAATTTCAACATATACACAAATCCATTAATTATTTGTATCGTACAATTTGATATTACTGACAACTGTAGAGTTTTAATTCAGATGAATGCGTAAAAAGAGAAGGTTTATTCGCACATCATTATTTTAAAGTGCAATTGATCGATTACCTGGCACTAGACTTAATACCTTTGATATTGTATTGTGTGGTTTTTCCAGTGTGCAACTGAATACAGGTAATGTAGTGCAACTAGTGGACGAATATCGGACTCTCTCTAGCATGCATTTTGGTGTATAAGATAGACAAGTACAAATGTATAGTAATAGTCTGTATTTTTTAAAGCGAACTGTAATTTTAACTGGCAAAATTATTTTACTATAAGACATAAAAACCTTACTAAAATAGCTGCCAAAAAACATATAATTTGTATTATTTTCAATTACGATACTGAAAGAGCGCTAGAAAGAAATTCATATGCATTTCCTAGTTTCATACTTTAGAAGGTTGTCACTGGCTTACTTATTATTGCAGATGTAACTGTTCCAAACCGTATAAAACTTCAGAGTTATAGCACTGCGACCATGTCAAGTTGATCTAACTTCGCGGAAAACCTTATGGCCAGCGCGTATTTTGAATTTATTAGCATAGTTACAACCGATTAGAACCAATAGACATTTTAAATAGTGACTCATTTCAAAATAATATAAACTATCAGGTGTTTTTATATCATTCATTCTCATGTACTCTGTATTACTAAATGCGAATAAGAGAGCTGTTACACAGTTTTTATTTTATCACAGTTTTATTTCTATGCCTTTAGTTATTAATCTAAGGTCAAGCCATTATTAATTCTATGACTAAAGCATGCCCATGACGACATGCGACAGTCACGTAATAACCAACTTAAGCCAAAATACAAAAGTATATCACGTTCCATCTCCTGGAAACTTATAATTGGAAACACTTGATGTTATTCTAATATTATACCTGTAAGCATACAAATTCTAGACACAGACTGTCAATGAAAAAGTAATTCATTAATTCTATGAAACGCGTAATCGAAGTAAACCACAGTACTTCTAAACTTTAATTAATGATTAAAATTACTGAGCCTCCGTCAATAGCTTTATTTGACAAAGCACCCAAATTACTCTCGAATTTTCTCGATATCAGTAGCTAGCGCTGGCGTTACAAACAATATAAAAGATAAATATAAGCGGAGGGCACACAAAGACATGAAACGAGTGTTTCAAATCTGCTTTCTCTGAAGACAGACATATGTTTCTACAATTGTAAAGGTCTCCTGGGATCAATTTAATTAAATGGATCACAGGAGACCTTATCGAAATACTTACTTGTTTATTTAATTTGCTTATGCCACTGTCAACACGTTTTCTTCTTACGAGACTTTTGTATTTGGAATACGAATTATATTAACTGTTTCTTTAACATGTTATTTTTAAACAGGCTACAGAAAGTGTGAAGCTTATGTTTCTATGGCTAGTTAGACAAAATATAGTATGGGTATAAAATATCAAATACGGTAATGTATAGTGCCCACATGAGTGAGTGAGTCTCAAACTTAAAGTGTGAAAGTTAAAAAATGTGTTACATATTGAATCTTTAGGATATCTTGTAGTAATTTACTTATTATTTTACAAAATAAATTACCAGAATTAGGCACCAACCCCTGAGTTGCGGGTGGTTTACAAACATAAAATACATTCCGAACAAATATTTATGGAACAGAAATAATTCTTGTCCTGGATGGAATTTGAACACTCAGCGGCTGCAGCGAGGCGACCCCTTGGCCCATGCGCATTGCGCCATGGGTGTCGTCAAGTTATCTTTTGGTTGCGTGCAGGTCTAAAACATAATTATGTATAGTTATATATTGTCTCTACCCTGCGGCAAACTTGAGCTGATGGCGGAAAGGACACATACTAATAATCCCCTGCTAACGCTACCATGACTCCGTTTACAAGTTCTATTAGCAATAATTGGATACATGATAGCCCACGCAGTGTTCCAAGTTAGAGGACTAAATACAGAAAACGAACCCTACAGATCAGGCACATAATTAGGTACTCTATTGTTTGTGTAGCACATACGTGTACACCTTTCTGCAGCTTACAGCTATTTTAGTCTAAAATTTTCTAAATGTAGAAGGATTTTCTGGTCTGTTGACTCGTAATAATAAAAATAGTTTATTACTATAGTGAAAATTACAAATAATATAAAACAAGTTTTAACCAAAAATGTATTTTCAATGTTCTAAATTATTCTGAACTAGTTTTTGTCTGCGGCTTCGCTCGCGTAAATGTGGGTTAAGTCTTTTTTTATTCCGTTTGGTTCATTTATCGGTGACAGACGAGCCTGCGAACCACCTGATAGTGAGCGAGAACCGAGGCTGTGTTTTCTTAGCATTACAGAAACAATGTCAAAAAAACACAACCAACCAAGATGGGGTTTGGGAAGAGAAGGGTGATTGGGCCTCCGGTGCTCTCTTTCACCGAACGAAACATAACAGATACTATTATTTTACTTCGATCTTCTATAAGAGGGTGGTACTTCTCCGGTCGAGCCGGCCCATTCATGCAGCAAACAGCGTGGCCCTACCACTCAAAAAATTTTAGCCGACGTTACTCGGTGTAAAATTTAGCCTACTAATGAAGGAATATTTTTTAAATCGGTTGAGTATTTTTTAAGTTAACCCTTACAAACAAACAAACGAACGGACAAATATCGAAATATTCTTTTTTTATAATATAAGTATAGATTGATAAAACCTCCAGCTAAGCCTGTCTTGCAGTAAAAAAAAGGCTGAGATCTCGCTATGTCTGATTTTAATCATTCATTCGAATCTTTTCTTTTTTATGTTATTGTGTTCCATTGATAAAGTTAGTAACTTGCATGTTTAAACATGATGAAAAACTTCTTCAATTTCACCTCCACACTGTTGTAACTTATTTGATTCCAAAGTTACTTAATCACTTCTTTAAGGTTTCATTAATTTCCTTCTGGATTAAAACTTTACCCAATGAATATATTTTACATTCATTGTAACTGTATGTAAGATAAAGTATTTAAATGAGTTCTAGAATATGCAATGAATCGGTAAACTAACGAATCCCGGCCTACGGAAAGAGAGTTTAAAGTAAGTGGCTGGATTTGAAGGCACCGGGTTTTTGATGCAAATTGAAGAAGGCCCGTATCCATTGAACAACCACACGCTAATTAGTGATGGCTGAATATTTAAAACTAATCGCTATCCCGTGATAGGAACAATAGAAAATTTATTGTTATGTATCTATATCTCGTATATAATATGTGATTCATCGGACAGGGAACCTGATAAGTTTTTTTTTTATAGTATTGGCGGTAAACTGTCATACGGGTCGCCTGATGGTAAGCGATTATCGCCGCCCATGGACACCAGAGGAGTCACAAGTGCGTTGTGTTCCTTTTGAATTTGCCCCCACCGGGAAGGAGGGGGGGATTGGGCATCCAGTACCCACTCACTCGACGAAACACAACGCAAGCGCTATTTCACGCCAGTTTTCTGTGAGGCCGTGGTATTACTCCGATCGAGCCGGCCCATTCGTGCCGAAGCATAGCTCTCCCACAGTTAAAGTAAAAGTTCCTCGTTTGACATGAGTACACCCAAAAAAAGAAAATTAAAAATTAAAATCCAAATCTTAAGTCTTGGATTGGATAAAGTGTTATTGGAATTTAGCATTGGTGGAGCAGCGGATTAATGTCACAACTGAGCAAGTATCGAGGTCGATTCCCGGTTGTGAGTGTGTGCGGAGAAAGTGTTATTAGATTTTTCTATCAAGAAGTTCTCAGAATTAGACCGGAGTTTGAACTTATGCCCGGTAACCGGCAATATTATATATTATATAGCTGGCTAAATATGTGTGTATTTGTAGTGTGTACCTCTTTGTAACCTTTCGCAGGTATAATCGTGAGACTAGATATGCTAGGAGGCTCATACCTTATTATGAGAAAGCCTGTACCTACCCTTTGCGGTTGACATGCCCTATTTTTTTAGAATAATATTATAATCCTTGCACTATACGTAAAAATGCAAATAATATAAACAAACGTGACTTAGAACTATGAATAGATTAATTGGTAAAGTAACAACACTATTTATCGAGGTCGCAGGTTCAAGTCCTGCTTCATGGATTCAGTTGTCTTTTTAATAGTTGAGAAACAATAGATATAGTAAATTTATTAGATATCCATTTAATATCATTAACCTTTACAATTACTAGCTTTTGCCCGCAGATTCGCTCGCGTAAAATTAGATTAGGTTAGGTTAGTAACAGTACTTTTCAAAAAATAGCATAATAGCCTATGTTACTCGGTGATAATAAAGCTTTCGAATGGTGTATTTTTAAAATTGTTTGAATAGTTTGAGTTATACCCTTACAAACAAACAAAAAATGTCATCTTTCCTCTTGATAATATTAGTATAGATATGTTCTCAGAAAGATCTATGTGCTGACCTTGGCTATAGGAACGAAGTCCCGCTTAATAACAAGATTCAATTATCATTAAATATTATATAAAATATATAAAGGAAGTACTGTATCTCGTATAAAGAGTCTCAGAATGAAACGAACTTAATAAGGTATCCAAAAAAAAGTACCTACTACAATATGTCTGAAGAATGCCAAGGACTGACCTTTATCTCAAGAACACTTTATCTACGAATTTCTTGAAAGAAATAGGTAATAATGAATCATTCAAAGACTTGAATGTATGTAGACGAGCAGTTTAGAATTAAATTAAAAGCGGAAGAGGGAAACTACTGCGGTAAATAGGAAGACCCTCACGCATATACGACACTGAGACGTTCTTTTTTCGATGCCGTGGGTATTTGAATATAACATCAGCCTTGTATTAAACTGTCCCACTGATGGGCACGTGCCTCTTCTCATTATAATATTTAATATAATAATATTCTATCACATACACACAACACCATCTAGCCCAAACTAAGCAGAGCTTGTACTATGGGTACTAGACAATGGATAAACATACATATATACTTTTTTTTTTTTGTAAATATATACATATTATACATAGAAACACCCAGACCAAGACAAACATCCATGTTCATGCACACAAATGTTTGACTTGTGCGGGAATCGAACCCACGACCTCAGGCGTGGCAGTCGGTTACACTAACCACTACGCCATCGAGTCGTCTATTATGAGAAGGGTTAGGCCATAGTCCACCACGATGGCGGTGCGGGCTCGCAGACTTCACATATCTTTCAGAACATTATGGAGAACTTTCAGGCATGCAGGTTTACTCACGATGTTTTCCTTCACCGTATTTGAATAATAACACTTAAATATAGTGAAAGTAAATCAGACAGTCTACAACTATTTCTCTCGTTCGCTCACAGTCGACCAAATGATTTACAAATTCAGTCAGAATTGACCGTAACTCAGTGCGCAACTTTCAAGTAAGGCACAGGGGATAGTCTAGCACCATACATGAGTAGAATCATTAGATGAATAATCCTAACTAATAATATAAATGCGAATGTGAGTCATTTGTTTTTTACGCTTTCACACCTTACCTGCTCGACCGATCATCATGACATTTCGCATACACGTGGTTTAGGTACAGAAAAGGACGTAGAGTACCTTTTGTTTAGGAAAACGCAAGGAAATCCGCGGGTAAATCTAGTTAATTTATGTTTCGAAATATTAGAATCTTCAAGACGAGTAAATCTAATTTAATCCGTAGTAAAAAAAATATATCGCTACGTTGACGTGGGTGTTGATTGTTACCCCACCCTTAGGAGTACACAGGTGTGATCTGTATACTTTACCATTAAAGTCAGCGTTACCGAATAGATGGCTTTCGAAATGACGGCATTGGTCATTCGAAATCGTTTCAGGGCAGCTAAAGTGGGCTATCCATTACACGAAGACAGTGATGTGAGCCGTAAGAATGGCTTTTAGCCAACAGGAACATCTGTCTACCGTTGTGACTCGAATTATATCGTAGTTCAATACGGAAATAAATGTTTTTGAAAAGTTTACTTATATTGTGTGAGTTATCATTTTAAACTTCGCCGGCACACCGGTGGCCAGACACAATAGATCTTAAATTATGTCTGGTATTCCTAGACATGACAGATTTAATTTGACTAGCTAATGTATAGCCTATATCTATCTGAAATAATAAAACATTTATTTTCATTTTTCATTTTCATTCATATGTTAAGTTTTCCAACCGTCAGTAAGCCAGCGTGGTGGACAATGGCCTAACTCTTCTAACAGTGAGAAGAGGCCCATGCCAAGCAGTCGGACAGTTACAGGGCTGATATTATTATTTTTATACTGCCAATACATTAATTATGACAGTAATTAATTAAAGCATTTACATATATTATGGAAGGTTACTCTTGGCCATTGAGATAGCAACTAGTGTCCCTAAGTCAATGTAATTGGCTCTGTCAATTACTTTACAAGACCTCGAACTTTCTGAATCTCTCATATCATCTGAATGATAATTTATTTTCTACTTGAAATTAAACATTTTATATAGCAAACAATCTCGTTTGGATGTATGAAATGGGTACACGTTTGGAACATGTCTAGACATGATATAATAACCTTGTTATATAAATGGCACTCAAAAGTATGCTATATAATTAATATCATTGAAATTAAACTGCTTCTACGGCTTTTTCCGCATAATATATGAAAAGTAAGAAAGAAATATTATTTTATTTGTTACTCATTCTTATACACTTTCTCGGAAACATGACTAATATAAAAAGTAACAAATAAGGTCCTGCATCAGCAATGTTGCATTGTAACCACAACGCTGGTATTCTTGCACAGCCTGCATCTATTCGGTGCATGTAAGTAATAATATGCAAACATAACTTAAAAAAAACAACTTATATAATTTAGGCAGAAGGTAGTCATAGATGGCAAAAGTAATTTCATACTAAATAATAATCTTCTCCCTAGCCTTTATTATTCCCAAGTCACTTGAGGTCGGCTTGTCTAGTCTAACCGGATTTGACTCGATATCAGTTTTTACACGAAGCGGCTGCCACCTGACCTCCGCAACCCGAAGGTTAACGATACCCTAACAACCGCATTCTATATCCAATCTCAATCGAAATTTTGCTATCTGAGTTAGAATTTTGTCAACATTCTTACTCAGATAGCAACATTTTGATTAAGATTGGATAAAGAGAGCGACCGTAAGGCTAGACCAGTGTCAGGATATTAGAGGGTACTGACTTTCCCAATACCGACTGCCATAGATGTTCATGGCAGCCGAACAAATACTAAATAATAATATTGGTATTTATATAATATTTAATTGTGTACATATTATAGATTTAACAGTATATTGATATTGCATATATATGTAGCATGATAATATAAACATAAATATTTTAATATTACGCGAAGAAAACATTTTAGTCTCCCCGTGAACATGGCTGCTGTAAAGCAACCGAATATATAATAATTTGAATAGCTTAAATCGTAGTAAAGTTCAACAACATTAATGTTAGAGTTCAAAATTATTTAATAAAAGTGTTTTAAAATACGTCAAAATCCGTATAAAGTAAGTAGTTTAATTTCAATGTATAACATTCGCGTAAACGTAAGACAATATTATATAAATATCAGGTAAACTCAGTTAAGTTTATCTTATAAAGAGATGATTAACTTTATCCTTTATACATAATATTATTACCCTACACGACTAAATAACTTTCTAATCCTATAAAATAAATAAAAGTATCATGAAATCGATGTTCTTTAGCGAGAGTCTGTGGTTTGTCAGACTCTCGCTAAAGAACACCGATTTCTACCAAAGATGCTTCGCGAGGCTATTTTAATCAAAAAGCATCCTAATTTTAATAGAGAATATGGTTGGAATGTACCATCAGCTTGGGATCCAGTAATTCAAATAGTCAAACCCAAGAAGAATCCAACCATAGCTATACTTCATGATACTTTGAGCTCTTTCTGCGTAAATAGAAACACCAATGATTAAATTATGTTCGGGTACTTTGAAATAACTACATTCGAACATTGAGACGGCTACCATCTAAGTCTCCCCGTGACCATGGCTGTTGAAAAGCAACCGAAACGTCGGGGAAAGTGTAAACTTAAATTTAAATAGGTTTAATAGTTTTAATAATTTAATTGGCTTAAAAATTAGTAAAGTTAAATAGTAGTAGTTTCTAAATTTTGTAAAAAAGTGTCAAATAAACAACGCGATAAAATCCGTATATAGCAGGTTAATTTCAAAATATTTAAGTAATTTTTTATTTTATCCTTTTATTCCTCCTCATCCATTGCACTTACTCTATATCTGCTTCATCCAAAGCATTATTGAAAGTAATACTCAGTGATCAGTAATATTTTTAACTTTTGTTGACCGCCATTTTTATGTCACCTTATTATTGTGCGAGAATAAATATTTTTTATTTGTCAACACGTGTGGCACTAAAAAAGTTACCCATAATCGAAAATCACGTTAAAAGGGTTTTTACAAAATCAAGTTGTTACTTGATTTCGTAAACTCTTGACCTACGTGAGCGTTTACTTTTATCGAAAATTCAGAGATGAACTAAATTGTAACTCAAAAATTGCCTTCAAAACTTACATTAAGTACGTTTTTTCGTAAGTCATTTACGTTTTTCGTTTACTAGAAAATTTGATTTCGAAATTTTACGTTCCAAAACAACAAATTCAGCAAATATTTATCACAAATTAAACAATGTTAAGCTATTTTAGAAATGAGTTAGAGGTATACCACAAAAAAAAATGAGAATCGGCAATGAATTGCCGTAAATCTTAAAGTTCTAAAAAATGGTTCAAGTAATATGCAAAGGTCAGAGGTACCAGAGTCAGAGGTCAGAGGTCAAAGGTTATAGTCATTTCGGGGTATATCGACTATGCTGAGTCGAATGGCGTTTACCGCTAGTCTCTAGCTCTTACGGTGCTTGAGTTGAAAGTTGTATAACAGACAGACGGACGGACGGACAAAGCTGTTGTATAAGAGTTTTATCGAACTCTAAAAATATAATCGTAGATTTTGCCCGCGGCTTCGCTCGCGTTAAGGTAGGCTAGGTTAGCCTGAGGTTTTAGCTGGGGGTAGTGAGCGTCATGAGCCTGCCCGTGACCCGATCAGCACCAGGTCCGACAGACGGCGTGCGTGTTCCCACACACGCCTCTGTGTCGTGTCTTCGTCCCTCACAAGGAGACAGCAGGGAATAATTAGAGTAACATAAAGGCTATTTGTGTAGTGGCCCGCCGGGGTCGCGATTGCATGTGTAAGTGATTCGCGCAGCCCTTAGTTATGTCGAGGAACACCGTGGTAGGTTAGTCGATTTTACCGGGCTATCTCATCCCCGGTGAGTCCGACATAACCTCTCCGTCGCGTCATCCCGCGGAGAAGCATGCGTCACTGCATAACATCACGTAAAAATACTAATAACAGTACTATTATCATTTCGTTTTTGTTTGTAATGATTTAACCCAAAAACTGCTCAACCGATTTTAAAAATTCTTTCTTTAGAAAGATATCACCGAGTAACACAAGCTATATTTAATGCAAAAAAGTACAGCTATTACTAACATAACCTAACCTACTAATACGCGAGCAAAGTCACGGGCAAAAGCTAGTATTAAATAAATTACGGTGCTTCTTGGGCTCGGCGCCGCCCAAGCATTTTATTTCGTTTATTTCTAGTACACCGTGTTTAAATTTTACCTATTAGTTTTTGATTTGTAATGGGTAAATAGAAGATCGAACGTGGTGCGGCCAAACCACGAACGCGGTCCGCTATGTCGGACCGTATTCGATCGTGTGGCACATACTGCGCCAAACATGAGATACGGAATTATATTTTGGGGAAATGCCACGGGTAAAGAAATGGTATTTAAGTGTCAAAAGAGGTGCATTAGAGCTATTTACAATTTAAAGACAACAGATAGCTGCAAACCGTTTTTTAAAAATACAAAAATATTAACGATGCCCTCGCTGTACATATATGAAACGTCTATATTCGTCAAAAATAATTTACATAAATTTGTTCGAGTAACTAGTCAGCGTCGTTGTGATCGGTTACAAGCAGTTGGGTCTAGAACTGCGCTATATGGAAATAGTATTTTTGTAATGGCACCAAGGGTCTATAATAAATTACCAAAATGTATAAGGAGTGAAGATAATATCCGCAAATTCAAAAGTAAATTGTGTTTATTTTTATTAGATAAGACGTACTACACCATAGAAGAATTTTTAAATGATAAAATATGACATTGCTAACCTTTTAATACAATTTACCTTTGACATGCATGTAACAATAAATTATAATTGATTAATTGCCTAATAACAGTACCATTAATTGAAATTATTTACAATATGATAAAGTGGAATATTATTTGCCTTTTGCTTTAATTGACATTATTTACTCGAACTTGACTTTTTATTGTATAATTTCTGACTTATTACTAAAAAATGAATAGATTTGTACACCAATTTCATTGGTAGGACATAGAGCTCAATTAAATTGTATCCATAAGACCTTTATTGTAATACCTATTCCCAAATAAAGTTTGATTGATTGATTGATTGATTGAACATTATTATTATTAATACCGGTACAATGGTCGATAACGACAGCTTAGTGAGAGACCATTGGACTGCCATACAGAAGTCTCGAGTTCCATCCCAAGGCGCACATCTCTGATTTTTCGAACTTATGTGCGTATTAAATAGTTAATTGTCGCTTGATTAATTAACGGTGAAGAAAAACATCGTAAAGAAACCTGCATGTCTGAGAGTGCTTCACAATCTTATCGAAGATAAGTAAAGTTTGCCAACCCGCACTAGACCAGCTTGATGGACTATGGCCTAACCCTGCTCATACTGAGAAGAGGCCCGTACCCAGCAGTGCGACAGCAAACAGGGCTGATATTATTAGAGTTACCTTATATATTTGGTACAGATATTTGTTTCTATTAGAGGTTATGGATTAAATAACACACTGTAAAAATACTTTATCTATTTATTTTATACTTTGACACGAGCATGTTTTATATGTCCGTTCACTTACAGCTCACAACAAGAAGTGATAGACAGCAGTGTTGCTATGCCTTTTATAGCTTATCAAACTGTAAAGTATTTGACTACTATTTATATTGTATGGTGTTATATTATACAATTACTAATACTAATTATTCTAAATAGTCACGTGAAATGGTCACAGGGAGACCATGGCTGCTGAAAAGCAACCGAAACGTCGGGGAAAGTGTAAAATTAAATTAAATCTAAATAGTTTTAATAAAAATTTAATTAGCTAAAAAATTTGTAAAGTTTAATAGTAGTAGTAGTATAACAGTTTTCAAAATTATGTAATAAAGTGTCAAATAAACAACGCGATAAAATCCGTATATAGTAGTTTAATTTCAATGAATAATATTCGCGTAAACAGAAGACAATATAAAGTAATTTAATTTCAGTACTCATATTGTTGGCTGTACAATCATAATATTGAAATAGGTTAGTCGTAAACCTCATAAATTTTAGTAGAGTTATTTGTCTCTATACAGTTTGGAGGTATATCTAAGCTAAATTACAACAAGTGCTATAATTATATTAATTAGTTGTCGCTCGTCACATACAATATCACTGAACTAATTGAACTACAGACATGAAAAAGCTGCGTAGCTCAAAATATTAATATTCACGAAGTATGGCGTAGTGGTGTTTAGGTGGTAACCTCGCCACTGCTACGACGCCGAGCGTTGTGGTTTCGAATCCCACACGCGACAAAAATTTGTGTGATCCACAAAATATGGTTCTTTTGGGTCTAGGTGTTCCTTGTGTCCGTTGTTTGAACGATAGTAAAGTCCAAGACGGGATTTATAATTAGGGCGGGCACTGAGTTATTACAACCAAATGCTAGTAGTATTTGTTAACGCATAAATTTTGAATGAAAGAATAACTGTGGGGATATTGCCTTCTGTAGACATGAAAAGGGTAAACAACTCTTTATAGATATATTAGTTTATTACCTTCTTAAACTTATTTAAGATTACACCATGATGGGTTTGCCGAAGTGCAGTAAACTCATCGTACGGATGCCATCACATAAAAGTTACGCACTAAAAATGAATCAGAGCGTACTTTGTCATAAACTCTTCTAAGTTGACCAATAACAGACTTAGTTACCAATTTGGATGTAAACGGATATTCACTGATGCGTTTTCTTATTTTTTCATATATTGTATAAAAATATCAGCCCTATATTAAACTGTCCCATTGCATACGGCTATAGTCCACCACGCTGGTCCAGTGCGATTTGGCAGACTTCACATATCTTGGAGAACATTATGGAGAACTCTTATACATGCAGGTTTCCTTACGATGCATGTGTTGGGATCGAACTTGAGACCTCTGCGTGGTAATCCAACGTTCTCCCAATAGGCTATCGCTGCTACTAATTAGAAAATTATAATTATAATGATTTTATTGTTAAGAAAGACAATGCCCGCATTAGGAGTATACAAACATTAAAAGTTGGTATAATTAACAAGTGAGAAACGGCCATAAATTGCCGTAAATCTTAGAGTTAAAAATGGTATCACGTGACCACTCTGGTCACGTGATACCATTTTGGACCGTGGTCCGAGGTCAAAGGTCATAGTCATTCCGGGGTATATCGACTATGCTGAGTCGAATGGCGTTGACCGCGAGTCTCTAGCTCTTAAGGTTCTTAAGTTGAAAGATGGTAACGCGTGATCTTAAGGTCAGAGGTCAAAGGTCATAGTCATTTTAAGGGGTATATTGATTATGCTGAGTCGAATGGCGTTGACTGCGAGTCTCTAGCTCTTACGGTTCTTGAGTTGAAAGTTGTATAACAGACGGACGGACGGACGGACAAAGCTATTGTATAAAAGTTTTTTCGAACTCGAACGAATATATAATAATTTGAATAGCTTAAATCGTAGTAAAGTTCAACAACATTAATGTTAGAGTTCAAAATTATTTAATAAAAGTGTTTTAAAATACGTCAAAATCCGTATAAAGTAAGTAGTTTAATTTCAATGTATAACATTCGCGTAAACGTAAGACAATATTATATAAATATCAGGTAAACTCAGTTAAGTTTATCTTATAAAGAGATGATTAACTTTATCCTTTATACATAATATTATTACCCTACACGACTAAATAACTTTCTAATCCTATAAAATAAATAAAAGTATCATGAAATCGATGTTCTTTAGCGAGAGTCTGTGGTTTGTCAGACTCTCGCTAAAGAACACCGATTTCTACCAAAGATGCTTCGCGAGGCTATTTTAATCAAAAAGCATCCTAATTTTAATAGAGAATATGGTTGGAATGTACCATCAGCTTGGGATCCAGTAATTCAAATAGTCAAACCCAAGAAGAATCCAACCATAGCTATACTTCATGATACTTTGAGCTCTTTCTGCGTAAATAGAAACACCAATGATTAAATTATGTTCGGGTACTTTGAAATAACTACATTCGAACATTGAGACGGCTACCATCTAAGTCTCCCCGTGACCATGGCTGTTGAAAAGCAACCGAAACGTCGGGGAAAGTGTAAACTTAAATTTAAATAGGTTTAATAGTTTTAATAATTTAATTGGCTTAAAAATTAGTAAAGTTAAATAGTAGTAGTTTCTAAATTTTGTAAAAAAGTGTCAAATAAACAACGCGATAAAATCCGTATATAGCAGGTTAATTTCAAAATATTTAAGTAATTTTTTATTTTATCCTTTTATTCCTCCTCATCCATTGCACTTACTCTATATCTGCTTCATCCAAAGCATTATTGAAAGTAATACTCAGTGATCAGTAATATTTTTAACTTTTGTTGACCGCCATTTTTATGTCACCTTATTATTGTGCGAGAATAAATATTTTTTATTTGTCAACACGTGTGGCACTAAAAAAGTTACCCATAATCGAAAATCACGTTAAAAGGGTTTTTACAAAATCAAGTTGTTACTTGATTTCGTAAACTCTTGACCTACGTGAGCGTTTACTTTTATCGAAAATTCAGAGATGAACTAAATTGTAACTCAAAAATTGCCTTCAAAACTTACATTAAGTACGTTTTTTCGTAAGTCATTTACGTTTTTCGTTTACTAGAAAATTTGATTTCGAAATTTTACGTTCCAAAACAACAAATTCAGCAAATATTTATCACAAATTAAACAATGTTAAGCTATTTTAGAAATGAGTTAGAGGTATACCACAAAAAAAAATGAGAATCGGCAATGAATTGCCGTAAATCTTAAAGTTCTAAAAAATGGTTCAAGTAATATGCAAAGGTCAGAGGTACCAGAGTCAGAGGTCAGAGGTCAAAGGTTATAGTCATTTCGGGGTATATCGACTATGCTGAGTCGAATGGCGTTGACTGCGAGTCTCTAGCTCTTACGGTTCTTGAGTTGAAAGTTGTATAACAGACGGACGGACGGACGGGCAAAGCTATTGTATAAAAGTTTTTTCGAACTCTAAAACAGAAAGTTCATAGCCACCTACTTACAATAATATATTGTTATTAAAGATTTTCGTTTAATATAAAAATACTAGTAGAAAAGTAACTATAATCCATATAAGTGGATTTTAAGACTGTAGTGGCTCAGAGTATACTTTACTTTAAACCTGGTAAGAGTAATGATGAAAGACTTAACATTTATTTTTAAAGACATTATCCTCGCAAACTACAAACATTCAAACAACGGACACAAAGAACAGCCAGACTCGAAACAACTTTTTACGGATTACACAAGTTTTTGTCCCGTGTAGGGATCGGACTCAAAGCACTCGGTGAACTAGTGGCGAGGTAACCTCTTAAGACTGCGTCGAGCGTAAGACAGATAATGACAGAACTCGTGAGGCGCATAATTAAATCGGCGCGTGGCCGCCATAGTAAAATTGTATAGACGATTTGAAGAGCTTTTTTTGATAAATATGTATCTTTATTGTCAACCAATAACTTAAATATTTGGGACGAGCAAATTGTAATATAACTATTTATGTTTCGTTTAAACTGTAAATTATGATAGGCTTCTACTGTTATAATCTAAAAATGACGTAACACGAGCTAACGTTTTTTATTTTTCGTGCTAATTTACGTAATTTTGTAGGCGAAAATATTAATTATTTTAAGTTTTTATATGGAGTAATTGTAAACACATTCATTGTTATAGTAAATGTATATTTTATATTTGTATTAAACAAAAAGTGTTGATTTTATTCACTTAACTGTGACCGCCTGTTTAGGCACATTTCGCTCGGCGCAGTCTTACACCACTTCGTCAACCGTGCAGACTATTAATCTGTTATGTTACTAAATATAATTACGTTACGTAATTACGTTACCAAAAGGTTAAATAATTAAATTATGTATACGTGAAAACTTATAATTGGCGATATTTAGCTATTACTTTTCTAATTGTATTTGCCAGCAGTGAGGTTTCCAACATTTTTTAATTTAAATTTTTGATAACTGTATTTAACGTTACAATACACATTAAAAATTGTTATACGCCCATATGTAATCGATTCGCTAATACAATTCTAACTAACATTATAAGCGCCAATGTGAGGTTGTTTGTTACGCTTTCACGCCTTAACCACTCGACCAATCATCATGACATTTCGCATACACGTTATCAAGGGAACAGAAAAGGATATAGCGTACCTTTCATCCGGAAAAAGTACTGTTACTAATCTAACCTACATTTACGCAAAATCTAGTATAAGATGAAACAAAAACATGACACATTAGATGTTCATCTAATGTATTGAGACAAAAACATAACCCATTAGATGTCCATTTAATATGTTGAAACAAAAACATAACACATTAGATGTCCATCTAATGCGGTATGTTTTTGTTTTATCTTTACTCGAATACCAGAGCTTTTATACGAGTAAACGCGTATACGTTTTCATTGTTGAAAACCGAGTTGTGAAACAATAAGAACATAATATTCGCACACGCACTATGCTAATCAAAAGCATATGATGACACGATGCTATAACTCATAAACGTAACATGTTCAAGGCGGTGCCAGTTTTGCGGCCAAAACTAATTTAACATGGGTTTGGATATCGAGTTTGAATGACAATCATACCATTATATAGGTATATACAAATCCAGTCCACAAAACTCGACCAATTGAAATCTAGCAATCGCTGGATCGACATTTCAACACAACCTTTTATTTTTATAAAAGAGTATTATAAATATCTTTTTATCCCAAAGTTGAGTGAGAATAGAAAATATTTCTAGAATACTTTTATTTACTTCTCTAATAATTAATATCAGACTGATCCACAGCGAACAGTGGCCGTTTTGATCTGGTTTTATTTACTGATACTAAATTCTATGATTTTTCTATCGTTAATACGAAAATTATTACATGAAGGAACAGTTCTCGTACTAGACAAATTAATTTGACACACATAATGCAAACATTCAGAGTGGAACACCTTAAAAGTCAAAAAGTATTTATTTTTGAGAGAAATGATACAGTAGGGTCATGTAATTTAAGCAAAATCGCATCAAGTGGCTCAACTGTGGTAGTGAACAGAAATTTGCAGCTTTCCCGGGTTTTCAAGCATTCTGCTTTAAAACTCGGCTCAGCTGCAAGTTTCAGTGAGAGATGTGTTGTCCCAGTATATCTTGTAATCTATCTAATCTTGACGCCATGCATTAGTATTAAGGCAATTTCTTTTAATAAGAGTTATTCGTGAATGTTAGCCCTAGTTTTGCATCTAAATTCTAATGTAACCGCTTACCATTAATCGAGCTGCTCGTTGGTCACATTGGCAGTATAACCAAGTTACCCACATTTAAATTTAATGACCTGCGTAATATATGATATGTCCCTTGCAAAATTAACGAAAGGATAATCCAATAACACTTTGCTTGATGAACAGGCGGGCCATTATTTCACATGACTATAGAGGTAGTAAAAAAATTTACGTTAATTGTTAATTGTCACGCAGTTCTTTGACTGCAGGAATGGTGTAGCGGGCAAGCCTCGCCTAGCCGCTGCCGCCGCGCTGGGTGTTGTGTGTTTGAATCCCAGAAGAAACAATTATTTCACTATATATAAACTGACCACGCCTGGGCACAGGCCCTTTCTAAGTGTGGCCAAGTCAAACCATACTGCGTCCCGCACGAGTTGGTAAACTTCACAATGCAGATTCTTAAGTTTAACAATGCAGATTTTCCCTAAATGTATTCTTTGCCGTTAAAGCGAGCGATAATTAACTATTCAGAAAGACAGACACGTTTTACACGGGGACTAATATTAATTATATCTGACAATCCAACTTGACTGGACGGGCTAATACTAATAAAATTTTGTGAAATCAGAGATGCGTGCCTTAGAATCGTACCTACTCGAGATCTCTGAGTAGCAGTCAAGCAAATCAAACCTAAAGCACAGCTGTATTTTAAAAATTATTGTTAATTATAGAGCTAAATATTTTATTTTTGATTGTTACAGAAATGGTTGGCGTTAACGGTATCAGTCGTCGGGGTACAACTAGTAGCTGCCTCAGTCGACTACATCGAGCCCCAACTTGTTCGTCGTGCGCGTCAATAAGACGTGGTGTGCTCTCTACGCGCACATACACACCCGTCGCGCCCGTCCGTGCGCTTTCAGTGCGCACACATTTCAACTAGTTAAGAAAATCACCCCGTGAAAACAACAATCGGGGTCCTAAATGTAAACTACTAGACTAGCTGGGGTATGCAAATACCCGTCAAGGAGAGAGGTGGGGTTACATAATACCCCACAGTGACTGTGGTTTAAATAATTTTACTATGGACTCGTAAATTAGAAAATATTTTATCTGGCGAGTCATTCGTATTTCCAGGCGTATAATAAAATATTTTATCGAAAATATTTTTGTTTAATTACCTCACAAACAAAACGAAATTCCAAAATAGTTTGACCTTCCCTGGGACTTCACACAAGTTAAAGCACAGTGCTTTCTATGATCACTACGGCCGAACAATCTTGGATATTCGTCGATGATCCAATAGCTATAATATATAATATGCTTATAACCATTTCGCCTAACAATGTAATTGGTTAGATTCATAGAGTAAATATAAAAGTGGAGCGCACAGATTACTGGCCAACATACGTAATTAGTTGCACAGGAATTACTATGGTTTTTTAAGTAATCATTATTTTTCAAAATATCACTTGTAATACCCTTGTCATAACAAAACACTCCTTTATGAAAACTCTGTTACAAGAACAGAGTTTGGAATAAGTATTCATTGGAATTCATCACAACAGTACTCACTTTCTATCAGGCCAGGCCGTACGATTGTTTGTCATCTAAGCGATTTAGACAACAAAAACTACTTAAGCTTTATAAGTCTTTAAATCTTTTATTTTTTATGATGTACCAGTTTAATAGTTGGTACCGTAAGGCAATAACGCTGCGCGTTGCGAGATAGAAAAGTAATATTAATTTTCGTGTCGAGTGATGGACGGCGCTGAGAGGAGTGCAGCCAATATTATTCGACACTACTTCTTCAATATTTCGACACTACTTACAATATTACTTTATATTTCAGTATCGCATATGCAGTTGTCACGACCTTTATATTTATTTTATTTTATATAACAACAAATTACGAGCAATTCCTGTATCGCGGCGAACTTTGAAAACATTTATACAACAGTCACAAAGAACACCCAGTCTCGGAACAACGATTTCTGCATACCTAACACAAATTTTTGTCCCGAGTGGGGGGATCAAACCTACAGCACTCGACGCAGGGGACTACTTATGCCAGGACGCAATCCGTGCAGATACTGGCATTTTGATTGTAGACAGACTTAGTAATTTACAGCATCCTGCTCTGTAATAGTTGCTTTTATTCAATTTTTTTACATAGATGATATCAAAAGCGAAATACGATATATCGCAAGTCTGTGCTTCATGTTTACGAATTTTTAGTCGACGAAATATTAAGCTTTAGTTTTTTATTCTATAGATGCCTGTTATTTCAATCCCTATGACCGATTTATAAACTCAGCTGTACAGTTCTAAAAGTAATTTAGAACATTAACTCGAAATGTCAAAGTTACTTCCATCTTATACCTGTACTTAAATAATATTTGTATAAACTCTAGATTATTATCTACTATCGTTACTATTACTATCGTTTTAAATTAGTATGTCTGGTCATCCTAACTATATTATAATAGCCAACGTGAGTTAGTTTGTTGGTTAGTTACGTTTTCACGTCTTAAGTAGTAGTCCCACAAGTAGTGAGCAAAAATGCGGACAAAATCAATTTCTAATATAAAATATAAATTAGAAAAATTCGATCGTGAGGTTCATTTCATCGGCCAGGCAAGGTTTTTGTTGGTTTTGCCGTCATAAAATTCTCATTAGCTGGCATAGAGCCTAGTGTGTCCAGAAGACGCCAATAGACTCACGTTCTAATACATGGCACATTAAAAATATAGCAAGAAAAAATTACGTAAATGTATGGATGATACGTAAATGTTTAATTAGAAACATATAGTTAGGTCCTAAGCCGTCGGTCCCGGCTGCCGTGAACGTCTATGGCAGTCGTTATTGGGAAAGTCAGTACCCTCTAATATCCTGACACTGATCTAGCCTTAGGATATCGTTAGCCTTCGGGTTGCGGAGGTCAGGTGGCAGCCGCTCCGTGTAAAAACTGATATACAGTCAAATCCGGTTAGACTAGAAAAGCCGACCCCAAGTGACTTGGGAATAATAAAGGCTAGGGAGATGATGATGATGAGTTAGGTCCAATCTAGTAAGTATAACTTTTCACACGACAAGAAAACCAATCTTCAAATTTATTATTATTCTAATCTGTTAAGGATGACTAATTGTAATAAGAGTGAACGAAACAAAAGAAATATTAAATAAATAAAAAATAAAAATAAAAATTAGTTTATTTGACAAAAAAGGGTTTGTACAATAACACTAAAAACTAAAGTAGAAACAGTCGGATACAACTAAAATTAATATGCATAAGTGTTTGGTTGAACTCTGATACCCATGATAAGAATAAACTTGAAATATTACTACGATCATACCGAGGTGAAGTCGATTAATAATTCTTATAGAAGCAATCTTCAGTATGTACTGTATTATTATAGTGATAGCTCCTACGAAATGAAAACGAGAAGAGTCTCTTTATGTACTTGTATAACAAATTAGACGTCGTATGTATTATTGAAAATATATTGCTTTCTATATAACTCATCGACATCATTATTATTAATAGGACTATTCTTTACAAGTACAATATATTCCTACAGGATAAGTTACCTTATATATGCTTCACGCTACCTCTTCGCTTGATAGTTTATGTAGCCTATTTCATTCATGAGATTCGTTTTTATTAATGAGAAACCTGTGTCGATTCGCGTCGTGTAAACTATAGATGCAAGCCATCCGCGCAAATTGCTTGCATGAATAGCTTGCGCATGTGGTCGGCATGAGTAGTTAGTGCATGTAGCCCGCGCGCAGTTACTAGCGTTGTCTACAAATTCATTTAGAAATTAGTGAAAATATTATACACTTGGTTTAGTAATTCCAGAGATTACTCCCAACATAAAAACATATAGATAATCTTTTATGGTAAAAGTAAATAGGTATATTGTACGAAAATCACTAGTAATTTGTGAATTGCTGAAATGCCAAACATTGCCAGACATGATCACCGGCAGACCACTGCAGCACATAACGTTACGTAGATAGGTATGTATATCCATACACATATACCATCTATACTGACATTGTAAAAAGGTAAAACATGTTTTGTTTATTGATATGTAAGAAATAATGGCTCGAAACAAAACTAAATATATTGGTAATACAGTAGACTCCCGGTAATCCGACAATCGTTTTGCAGAGCGGTGTCGGTCTATCGAATTTGTCGGATTATAGAATAATACCACATAACTCCTATAGTCCGGCAATTTTTGATAATGTGTTTTCTAGCCTGGCTGACTGTTTAGATACCTACAATAAAATATCACTAACTGCCATTTTTATCTTTGATTCTGTTGCATAGCAGAAAGGCATGCCAACATAAATACTACACTTATGTTGGCATGCCATTGTGCGGTGACTTTATAAAGTTGATTGTGTATTTTATTCTGTGTAGCTTTCAAGGTACCTTCATATTTTCATTAAAATCGGTTTAAGGGGTCTAGGCATCGTACAAAATAGAAAGCTATTTACACATTTGAATTATTATACCACTGTTCGAATCGAATTATTATATCACTTCTACAAAGCTTCATTTAGTACGGACTTGTCGAACTGCTATTAAAATAAATAAATAATAATTTATTGAATCGTGACCTCGTTTTGACAATAACGCAAACTGTGTCCCATGTTGGGTATAACAGCTACGACAGCGAACTTGTGGAAAAGTTTAGTACATAACAAGGAAAACAGTTTTAAAATGGAATATAGCCCATTTAACCGAAGTGGCAGGATAGCACGCACCCGGCCGCCGACGCCGGCGCCTGCACCTGCATCCACACCGCGCCCTACAGCCCGACCCAACGAGACGATATTCTTGAAGTCATCTCAATGCCGGAGATTCAATCCTGGATGATCGAGAATGCTTATAAACGAAAACCTAGAGAGTTTGTTATCGGGGTGTCTGCATCTATGAAAGAAGAAGTTTTTCATTGTTTGTTCCATTAGAATCTAGCCGGTAAACTTGAAAATACTAATCTTGAGTCGTTTATGAGTACGATAAGATTAAGCCATAAGTCGGGCAAGAAGGAAGCTGATACCTGTAACTATATAATAGAAGTATCTGCAGACATTCAGAAAGCATTAATAACAAAGCAAAGAGTACTTATGAATTGATCATCTTTCCCTGTGAGAGACTTTACTTTAATCACTAGATGTTATAAGTGTCAACAGTACAGGCATGCGGCAAAGACGTGTCGGGAAACTACCTATACCTGCGGCCGCTGTGGCGACCAAGGTCACTCAATAAAGGACTGCACGAAGAAGGCCGATGAACCAAAATGCGCTACTTGCTTGCACTTCAAAAAGCCAAGCACACATACCATAGGCGCTATTGACTGCCCGGCAAAAATAATGGCTGAAAAGAGATACATAACTTCGGTTGATTATGGAGGCACCTAATAACTTCACCAATAGGACCTTTCATCTAGAAAAAGTCAGTACTTTTAGTACTATAACTTTCTATCCCTCGGGAAGAGTTACCCGAGGATGGTTAGCCTCGATAGAAAGTAATTGACTAAATCGATTTATTTGAATTTAGATTAGAAGATTAGAAGCCGCGGGCAAATAAAGTAGTTCATTATAAAAGCTTGGTTCTATAATCTAGTGATATAATAATTTAAAATATTAAGCATATAGCGTGCAAAGCTTTCATGAAGAAGGGCAACGCTTAATAAATGCTAAAACACTTGCGCTAATTAATCAGGAAGCAACTGTAATAGATCCATTACGTATAGCAGATGATAAAAACACACATTCAGCAATCCTAACTTATATTATAAATGCGAATGTGACTTTGTTTGTTTATTTATTTGTTCGTTTCTTTGTTAAGCTTTCACGTCTTAACTACTTGACAAATCATTATGAAATGTTGCATACACGTTTTAAGGATTGCAGAAAAACGTCAAAGGATACCTTTCATCCAGAAAAGGTACTGCTCCTAAGGGAAGGCAATTTATAAAAATCTAGATTTGTGTGTGCGCACGCGCACGCGCACGCGCACGCGCGCGCACGCACACGCACACGCACACGCACACGCACACGCACACGCACACGCACACGCACACGCACACGCACACGCACACGCACACGCACACGCACACGCACACGCACACGCACACGCACACGCACACGCACACGCACACGCACACGCACACGCACACGCACACGCACACGCACACGCACACGCACACGCACACGCACACGCACACGCACACGCACACGCACACGCACACGCACACGCACACGCACACGCACACGCACACGCACACGCACACGCACACGCACACGCACACGCACACGCACACGCACACGCACACTCACACGCACACGCACACGCACACGCACACGCACACGCACACGCACACGCACACGCACACGCACACGCACACGCACACGCACACGCACACGCACACGCACACGCACACGCACACGCACACGCACACGCACACGCACACGCACACGCACGCGCACGCGCACGCGCACGCACACGCACACGCACACGCACACGCACACGCACACGCACGCACACGCACGCACGCACGCACGCACGCGTGTGCGTGTGCGTGTGCGTGCGTGTGCGTGTGCGTGTGCGTGTGCGTGTGCGTGGACGGATCAGTCATCGGACTGACATCGAGTCATAACAGAATATAAAGTCACACAATCAGAGACAAAACAAAATGTTTATCAGCCCTGCATATACAGTGTCCAACCGCTGGCACCGGTCTCTACCCAGCTGCAGTCTGCAGTGTGAGATGCGTATAGCTGCATATATAACACTAGCTGACCCGCGCAACTTCATCTTCGTCATATAAGATAGGAAAATTTACCCCGTTTTTGCAACCTTTTTCATTGCTATTGTGTGCGTGTGGGTGTGGTCGTAGCGTAATGTTACATAGCCTTCCTCGATAAATGGGCTATCCAACACTAAAATAATTTTTCAATTCCAATCAGTAGTTCTTGAGATTAGCGCGTTCAACCAAACAAACAAACTCTTCAGCTTTATAATAGTAGTATAGTATAGATTGCACAAAGATAAGTTCCTCATTAAAACTAACGTTGTAGACTAAGGGGCTTGCAACTTGATAACTGAATGAAGACCGTTTGTTGGCATAATTAAGACGAGTAACCTAACATTTTCGAAATTTAAATTAAATAAAAGTTTTAAGTTGGTTTCTCGGTTTTGTTTCATTATACTTAAAAAGCTAGTTTTTGCCCGAAGCTTCGCTCGCATGAATGTAGAGTTTGTCAATAAATTTCATGCCCATATCCCTCTGAAACAGCAGTTTTCTAAGTGACCCTACATAATTATGTTCATTTCTATACCACCGTCAACGTGTATGCGAAATTTGACGATGATCGGTCAAGTAGTTAAGGCGTGAAAGACAAACAAACTCACATTCGCAATAAATATTTTGTTCTACGGTCGAGATATTGTGGGGGGTCTTAAATATTGAGTGTAAAATATAACTAAAATAATAATAAGGTTATTGTAAATGCATTTATTTTGCATATATGAGCACACAGTGGCCAACATCTTTACCCGTTACCGCACAACTTACCTTTTGTTTTTAATTAGCGTTATTTTAAGTGAATATATATTCCATAGTGTTATTTATAACAACAAGTAATAATATTTTTTTCAGAAAAATTTAATTTTCCGAGAAAATTAAAAAAAGCTAGTGGCCAGTATACTGACCACCGACCGTTTTGCGTCAGTAACTATCCCTGTATAATCACTGGCCTGTAAACTGGACACTTATAAAAACCGGTTATTTTTGGTGCAAATAACATTATAAAATAAAATCATTCTGTATTTCGTAATCAGGCTTTAATCAGCCTCAAAAACATAACATAATTAGCATGTAATTTCAAACAAAATTATAGAGTATCTTCTTCTCAGCCTAAAAAACATAAACCAAACAAAATCAAAATGCTTTCTTCTATTTGAAATATGAACCAGCAATGGTCGTATCTTGAAGAGTCTATCAAAGCCTTCATTAGCCCTAGGTATAATTTGTTCGTTATCATTAGCACGTAAAGGATGCGTTATTTTTAAAAATATGCGCTTTCTCATAACACTGCTTATACGGGCTAAATGAAAGATTTTATCATGAAACCAATAAAACCGCATTGATGATAAGCTATGGAAGCCCATAATAATCAAAATTCCTAAAAAGTATTCAAATTCTCCTCAGTTAGGTTTAGCGGCTGGTGGCATTGTGCAGCGTATCTATTACTCTCTTTATAGAGCGTAATAGATACGCTGCAATGCATGCAATCTCATGATTATTCATGAGATTGTAAAAGAAAGTAGTCAAGAAAAGTTTAGAAATGTTCAATGGTGAATTTAGATCGACTTCCTTATTTATACTTATATAATTATTGAAAGTAGGTACTATTTTTATATACTGGTGGATTCCTAAATTGTCTATTGCGCCACTTATTCAAATTTCAGAAGTACCTTCGGGCGTCTGACCCATAACTATAGGCGGCGACAGCAGAGGTGGTGGTGGATGCGGCGGTGTTGGTGGATACGGCGGCGCTGTTAGGGGAGGCAGTGAAAGCGTGATGAAGGTGCTGGTGGAGGATTTTGCGAAGATACAGATCCGTGGGGGGATTCTGAAGAAGATGATGCCTGATGACTACGGGTGCTACAACTGCTGGTATTTGAGACAACATCGCCAAAACAGTCATCAGCATCGGAATCGCCACCAATATCAGAATGGATGGCCTGGTCATCAGTAATGGCGATAATTTCCTCCCATTGGTCTTCAGTCAGCATCTCCAGTCCTGGTAACTGAAGTTATTTCTAAATCAACAGAAAAACTAGGATGGAAACTCAATAAACTCAAGATTATTATATGTACCTACAAATCTACAGAATTCGATATGAAAAAATACCTAAACAATTACGTAAATAGGTTATAACTACCGAACCCATATTGCTAATTATGCATTTGCTAATTATGTTATTATATCCTTAAAAAAGACTATATACTTTGTGTAAAATTATACAGTTTATATGTATTAATCAAAATATATAGTTATAAGATTACCTCCAACCTAGCTTGCATGTGTCATTTCTAGGTTTGGTTTTTTGAACACACCGATTTTGTTTTTAATTGCAGATATAACATGTTTATTTTGCGGTACTTGATTATATTTACACACAATAATAAAGTATATACTATAAAACAATCGTTTTACTTACCTTTTGTACGAAGACATGTTTTTTATTGCACTTCAATCCAAAATACGTGACGTCTGCTTGCGATGACAGCAAATACTAGTGCGGGTGTGCGCAGTGGCCAGTAGACAGGCCACCGTAAAAAATGGATTTTTTTATTGCGTGCGACGTCCTTGAACACTGGCTAGTTAATAGGCTAGTATGCTTTACTGGCTATCGTTTATGATCATAAGATTAAACATTTTTATAAAAGTCTTTGAATTATCGACCTTAAAATAACTGTCCAGTTTACTGGACACTTTGTGTTTGTCGTCCTATAAAGGGTTAAAATTAATCTGTTGGCCAACGCTCAGACTCCGAGATTCAGACGCAATGCTTTTTAGGGTACCATACCAAATGGTAAAATATAACTCTAACGGTGCGGTTGTCTGCCTTAGCTGTATATCTCAAAAGCTACTTATGTTGGTAATTTGAATTTTATATCCTAACTAATAGTATAAATGCCAATATGAATTGGTTTGTTACGCTATCACGCCTTCACTACTTAAGCGATCATCAAGAAATTTCGCATGGACAGGAAATATAGTGTTTTTCAACCAAAAAAAAGTTACCTACTGTTCCCGAGGAATAGAAATTTTGACAAAATCTAAATTAAACACAGGCGATGCCGCGGCCAAAATCTAGTCAGTTATAAATATTGCTTTCTTTATTTACATATAAAATAAAATATAATGCTAGTTAATTTTGATCTGTATTGTAAAAGAGATTACAAGTCGAGTGGAGGTCCAGTTCATACTCTCGACGACATGAAAGGGGTTTACACATGACAAAATATGTTTTCCTATGATTTATGTTAGTTAGATATTTTTGCTAATGATGAAAGTGACAATAAATACATCAAGCAATACATCAATCCCACCTTAATTCCAAAGTTCACGAAACAAAAATATACTAAGAAACAGAACCCTCAGTGCGCGAGTGTTACTCACACTTGACTGATGTTACTTCAACAAGTGCTCCAGGTAATAGAGTCATTGAAGTTCTTGTAATTAAAGTGCTGAGGTGTACAAAATAAAACAACTGTAACACAGTAACTCGGGCGAATAGTCACATTTAAGTTCTTGTATGAAGTTACTGAGTCTTTAACCTCTGTTTATGTATGTAACGTAAAGCGGAGGTAAAATTTGTTGATGAAATTTATTTAGCTGCATAACACACCAACTCATATATGGTGGTAAGATAGTTCTGTTGATATATCTATACTAATAAGATTATTTATTTATTTATTTATTTATTGGTTTACCAGCAATTATTTAGAAAATTACTACACTAAAACATTCATTACATACAGAACATAGAATTACGTTTAATGTAAGTGCACAACTTATGTAGGTAAACACCACATGCATATATGTAATTTAGAAAATAACTATAGAAAAATGTTATTCAAGTATCGGGGGAAAAAACTTATTATCTCTGAATAGGACAGTAATTAGTGGATGGTTAATCGATATCAAGATTATGGACTCTGTGCGTGCGTGCGTGCGTGCGTGTTTTAGAATCATTAATATATATATGTTTAAGTTTGTTTATACTTATGTGTATATTTATATATGTACGTATACTAATTTTATACAAACTATTTAAGATAGTTTGTATGTTACCAAGGGCTTAAGTATTATTTAAATAACAGACATTATTTTAGATGAAACACTTTAATCAAATAAAACATATTTTGTAAGTAACTATTGTCATATAAAGACTAACATAGGTACATTATTTTAGATAACAAACATGAAGTATACTTATCTCGAGCTTACAGCTGACTGGTAGGTGTGTACTGTCCCGTGGTCGCCGAGCAATAACATGCCGTTTGCCACGCGGCAACGATTTATATAGCAATACCCCCACTGCTCGACGATCATAGGATGTCAATTGAATTACTCGTTATACATTAAATAATGATTTAAAAGAAATCATAGTATGCCTTTAGAATATTTTAAATGATGTAAAATGCTCATATTTAATTAATAACTATATAATTTATTATATTATTCAATTAATAGAATAACAACCTATATATAATATTCTAACACGTGCATGCGTGCGTGCGTGCGTGCGTGCGTGCGTGCGTACGTGCGTGCGTGCGTGCGTGCGTGCGTGCCTGCGTGCGTGCGTGCTTGCGTGCGTGCGTGCGTGCGTGCGTGCGTGTGGGTGTATGTGCGTGCGTACGTGTATATGACCGCTCTCTGGGCGCGCTCTAGTTTTATTAAAATGGTTTTTGCAGCACCTCCCCAGAATGCGATGCAGTACGTCAAAATAGACTGGCATAAAGCGAGGTAAGCCAGCTTTAGAACATTTTTATCTGCCACGAGACGCAGGTTTTTAAAAACAGGCGTGTTGGAGCCTATAACAGACTTACGAAAACGAGGATGTAGGAGCATAATTGGTTTTCTAGGATATCTGTGAGGCATATTGAATTTCTATTAAGATAGCAATTCAATATTGTTGTTTAAAAGCTTAAATAAAAATAATAATTCAGATGAGCTCCTGCGCTTTTCTTATGAGTCAATTTTGAAATATTTGAGGCGTTTCAAATAGCTTGGTTGTTTTTTTGCTACACCCGTAGAGTAGGCTAGATGATTTAAGAAACGCTTTTAGAGTCGCTCAATTCTGAGGATATGTGTAGCATAGTGAGGACGCCAAGCTACGACGCTATACCCAAGTATGCTTCTTACGAGGCTATTATACGGTACAATTTTAGGTTTTGGAGACCGGAATGATTTGATATTTCTAATGAGAAAACCCAGCATTTTTGACGCTTTCTTTACAAAAACATCTATGTGAGGCACAAAAGTTAGTTTGGAGTCAAGTGTTCCACCTAAATCTCTGACAGTGTCTACAGGCCCAAGTGGTACGCCGTTTATATTATAACTATAGAGTATCTTATTCAGTTTACGGGTAAAAGTTATTTGAGATTTTTTTAACTTTAGTTTTTTTTTATCTGTTTTATTTAGAGGCTTTATTTGCATGTTGTTACAACCACACCATTCTAAAAGTCTATTAATATCACTTTGAAGTAACAATGCATCAGTATTAGATTCTATTACACGAGCTATTTTTAAGTCTTCCGCGAATAAATACGGAGTAGAATAAAGGAAGAAATTCGGGTTATTAATAAATAATATAAATATTAAACAATTAATAAATATATTAAACAGGATTGATCCCAAATGCGAAACAACGTCGGGGCAAGTGTAAAATTGAATTTAAATAGTTGTATAATTTAAATAGCTTAAATTAAAATAAACGGTAACTAGTAAAAGTGTTTAACAATAATAGTTTAAAGTTTCAAAATTATGTAAAAATAGTGTTTTATAAAAAATAAACAACGCGATAAAATCCGAATAAAGTTTGTTTAATTTCAATGCATAACATTCGCGTAAACATAAGACAGTATTATAATAATATAATATTATAAAGAGGAAAGATTAATTTTTTTATTTGTATGTATGTTTGTTTGTAAGGATCTAACTCAAAAATTACACAACCGATTTTAAAAATTCTTCCACCTTTCATCATCTCAGCCGAAAGACGTTCACTGCTGGACATAGGCCTCCCCCAAGGTTTTCCACACAGACCGGTGCTAAGCCACCCATATCCAACCGCTTCCCGCGACCCTTACTAGATCGTGGATCCACCTTGTGTGCCTACCTCTGCTGCGTGTACCAGTGCGTGTCCGCCACTCCAGAACCTTTCTGCCCCAACGGCCATCGGTTTTGCGTGCTATGTGCCCTGCCCACTGCCACTTCATCTTGGCTATCCGGAAAGCTATGTCGGCAACTTTGTTTTCCTGCGGATCTCCTCATTTCTGATTCGATCCCTTTTACCATTAGAAAGCTATATTATCCCCGAGTAACATAGGTTATATTTTATTTTAAAAGGTTCTATTGCATAATTTAACCTGACCTAATTTTACGAGAGCGAAGCCGCGGGCAAAAGCTAGTCAAACGATAAAGCACTTTTAACGGTCTATATTTATATATGTTTTATATAGATAAATAGTAATTATAAAAAACTAATACATTGTATTTATTGTATGTATGTTTATCCATTGTCTAGTACCCATAGTACAAGCTCTGCTTAGTTTGGGCTAGATGGTGTCGTGTGTATGTGATAGAATATTATATTATATTATATTATTATATTTATTGTATTTACATAACTGGTATAGGCGTCGGCGAATTTGTCAGTATCCATAACGTAATACCTAAGCTTTCAGCATTGCCACGTTGAATGGTAATGCTGCAATTATTCTTTGGACTATGAACAAAAAAGCCTTCTGATCACACAAAACGACGATAAAGCATTTTGCGAGCTCACTATACAAGATTCAAGCGCTTAGACCCCTCAAGCTAAACGTTGCCACCTCAACCAAACGCCTCAAAAATGTAATTACTATAAAATTTAGAATGTAATGTAAATAAATGCCATTCATACAGATATATTAGATGTGCAGATCTTAATTTTTAATCCTCTTTCACGAATAACCTTGTATTTCGTGTTAGTAAACAGGAAAAAGCCAATATTGCTAGCTAAGTAGGTCTTACATCACCCATCACCACCGTAAATAAAACACAGTCGACTAAAGATTTTGTATAAATAAACACGATGCTCATTGATTGATACACTTTCGATCAAATAGTAGTAGTGTTTCAAAATTCAATTCACACCGAGTGATAGATGATGCGCAGATATTTTTACAACCACCGTTTCGGTAACCGACCAATTCCATCGTATATTTTATATTCTCTAAATAGACTGCATGCTTTTCAAATAAATACTTTAATAGATCATCTATGCCAAATACATGGATATGCTTTTACGTTTGTATTCTACAAAGAAATATATTATCTGCAATATGACATGATTTATGCTTTTATTTTTTATGTCTGTCTACTTAAACTATTATTGGATCAGCTTTGTTCTATGCATAAATTATATAAAACATTCTTGAGATTTAAACAATGCTAAGAAATTTATAGCGAAAGGTATCGATATCGAGATAACATACTACAATATTTGTTTATATTATTTTAGTAATAGATTATAGTTCTCAAATTTATATTTCTTTTTGACGGTATTGTTTGATATTTCAAGGTCTCTCTTTCTAATAAATATTCATTATTTATGCATCATATACCATCATAAACCAGTTATGCAATTCTGTTAAATCTCACAACCAAACTTATCTCCGGATCGGCTGTTATAATTTGATTTTTCTTCAGTACCCGTGACAATAAGAAAGAAAGAAAGAAATCATTCTTTATTGCCACAAAGAAATATGATTACATATTTTTCTTACAAAATAGACAAAATAATAAAAAAGACAATTAAATAAACAGTTAGTAATTAAAGAAAATATATATATATATATACATATTATGCTATTGTGGCATCAAATGGTCTCCATTCAGCATTGATGTTGCGATAAAACCGATGTGATATCGAAACGCTGATTTTCAATGGAGACCACCGTTACGCACGGACATCAAGCCAGCTGCATACAATTTTACAACTAACAATAAATTAGAAAATTTCAAAGATACGTACCCAGAGAAAAAACAAACTATTACTCAACTTATATAAAAAACAAATAAATGACAAAAAAAAAAAAAAAAAAATTAAACCTTTACAGTATGCACGTAATAATAATATATATATATATATATATAATATAAATAAATAACAATTGGTTACTATGGTTACTGGCAAGGCGGCAGTCGAGTTTTTTTTTTAAATTTAATTGAATGTTACAAACCGAACCGTAGGGCGGACCGTTTTATTTATACATCAAAGATGGTAAACGAGAATGGATAAGACCGCTTTCAATTCCAGGGGTTCAGCAATGAATGAGTAATACCTAGGTAGAGGAATCTTAATGGCCAGTCCAACAACTAATAAGTAAATTTTTCCGAAAGATAAATCGCATGCTGTCTCACTCTTGTAAGGTTAAAGGAGAGAGATGACTAGACTTTTATCTTATAGATAAATGCTATTTAGTGGTGGTGCTCTAGAAAAATAAGCAATAATAAAAAAACAGTGTATCTCAAACATTTATTAATCGAGAGAAATCATTAACAACGCTGTTACTATTTAACCTTAACCTAATTGAAATCAGCTGACCAAACTGTTCAGAAATTCAATACCCATAGTAACATATTTTCAGATATTTAAATATTCAATGTTAAACCGTTTTCAAAAACACTTTTACTTCGCTTTAGTTAGTTACTAACTGAATATACTCCTACACCTTTATAGGGAAAAAAAAGCGACAAGAAAATATCTTTCCCTTAATACAAAGAAATCCTAAGTAGAGAAACCTACGACTATTGCCTCGTCTACTAATTTGAAACGCCATGTTTTATATTTTCAATGGCTTTCAAAATATCTTTCTCTTTCGATTTTCGAAGACGTAACATTGTTATTGATGTAATACAGAAAGTTGTGTCAAATACCCTGTTCACCAATTACGTTAAAAGCCTGGCCTACACGCAAAACCGAAGAACGCAACGTTGCGTGTCAAAGAATATATTTAGGAAATAGTTAAGTAGAGAATCACTCTCGGACTTATGAGTACAAGTAAATAGGAGTCTCAGAGAGAACTTGGTAGTACTTTAAGTGAACAAATGAGTCAACTTACTATCGTGTCTTAAGAAATCTAATGATCAACTTACTGATTCGTTAATCCAATGGCATAAGTTTGTACATTAAAGGTATTTATTTATTCAATTTGCAACCGATCGTGTGAATCCCTAGACGGGCAAAGTTTTACAATGTTTTCTGTTAGGGATTTTCTATAGTACTCCCGTGTTTAGGTTTGTACTTGTTAGTCAATACCTGCTCTTTACCTGAAACACGACTACTAAAAACGGTGTGCCTTCACTGATTTACAGGCGTGATTTAATTGTGTAAGTTACGATGATATTTTTTAGTATAACGGGGTCGGCCCCAGAAAACGCTTGCTTAGGCTGCAAACGTTTTCTGACCAGATCGGAAACATCCTAGAGAAAGGCTAATTTCAGCGTATTCTAAACCAATGTTACCTAAAAAAATGTTAGATTATAATGATGAGAGCAGCGATAGCTCAGTGGAGAGACCAACAGACTGCAATGCAGAGGGTCTCGGGTTCGAGCCCACGTCGCGCACCAGAGGTGCTAACTTTCGGAAGTTATATGACTTTTCAAAATTATGTGCGTATTGATTGACAATTATCGCCTGCTCCGTGCCTCGGAGAGCACGTTAAGGCGTCGGTCCCGGCTGCCATGAAAATCTATGGCAGTCGTTATTGAGAGAGTGTCGACACAAAAGATCCCACTGGGTCGAAGTGTCGCCGGTCTGCACTGACTGGCCCCCACATAAGATAATATAGATTATAATGATAGTTAATAAAGCAAGAGTGATATGCCAGGATTGTTGCATGTAGCAATCCGTAGCCTGTTTCCCAAAAGGGGTAAATAGGTGAATAGGACTTCTAGCTACCCCTTTCCTTTCCCCTACATATTTAAGTACAATGATACGTATTGACAGACTCGTTGGTGCAGCAATAGTGAATGCGTTTTTTGAAATGAAACTCTTAATAGCAGCAGAATTTCGGTCTTTATACCGCTCTATCAACACTTAGGAAATATATTGTGTAAAACTATGCAGATTTTCGATTTTCGCAAAATCAAATTAATACTGTACCTGGTAAATAATAAACAAGTAAAAAGTCGCAGTGAGATTACGTAAATTGACCCCGCTCCTAATTGGATCATAACATCGTCATTTGGATTCAACTTCAGCAGTCTAATAAAGTCACTGGCTGGCTAATAAATATCTATATTTCAATAATCGTACTGTGAATGTTTGTGATCGTATTACTTTTAAACAACTTTGTAGTTATATTTAGACTATAATTAGTTTTGACGGCGAACTATTGCAAAGGACTGGATTTTAGAATACTGATAGCTTTTCGCATCATATTAACCACTAATAAATAATTTGTGTGCGCCCAATGGACAAAATTTGACCATAATCATTATGGAAATTTGACGAAAACATATATAAATTTACATTTTCAACATTTTTCATCTATCTTTTACATTCGTTCGTATTTTTAGTAGCTATTGATTAACGATAGGAGTATTGATAACACTAAAGCTAGTCAATTATTACAAAACAAAACGACAATAAAATCGGTTCATAAAGGGAGCAGAAAATGGTACTGCACTGTTTTGCCTAGTTATATAGATACATATAGGTAAAATAAAATAGCAGCGATAGCTCAGTGGGGAGACCAACAGACTGCAATGCAGAGGGTCTCGAGTTTGAACCCACGTTGCGCACCTCTGACTTTCGGAAGTTATATGACTTTTCGAAATTATGTGCGTATTGATTGACATTTATCGCCTGCTCCGTGCCTCGGAGAGCACGTTAAGCCGTCGGTCCTGGCTGCCATGAACATCTATGGCAGTCGTTATTGGGAAAGTCAGTACCCTCAATATCCTGACACTGGTCTAGCCTTAGGGTATCGTTAGCCTTCGGGTTGCGGAGGTCAGGTGGCAGCCGCTCCGTGTAAAAACTGATATCCAGTCAAATCCGGTTAGACCAGAAAAGCCCCCAAGTGACTTGGGAATAATAAAGGCTTAGAGAGAACAAGATGTATGTATGTACATATATAGGTATGTATGTATATACATATGTAGATTGTAGGCGTTTATATATTTATATGTATATATTTGTATATATTTTATTTAAATTATATGATATATTTAGGTATGGATATAGTGACAAGAATAGAAAAGGGTATGTTAAGCTGGTTTGGGCATGTAGAAAGAATGGACGAGGAAAGACTGACTAAGAAAGTTTATAAGGCTAGTGTGAATGGAACAGTCGCAAGAGGAAGACCTAGGCGAACGTTTCTTGATCAGATCGGAGGCGTTCTGGACAAAGGCCAGGTTAAGAGCACCTTGAACCGACGGGCGTGTATGAGGAATGTGATGAAAGTGAATGAAGCCAGAGAAGTGTGTCAGGATCGTAGCAAATGGAAATCCGTAGTCTCTGCCTACCCCTCTGGGAAACAGGCGTGAATCTATGTATGTATATATTATGTAAATATCATTACTTTTGTGTTATTCTTTAGTTTAAATACATGTATATTTAGAATGCTATTGTATGCGTATGCACATATTTCTTTTTATCTCTGCATCACTCTACGGTTAACTGGTAGAGAATGCCCTTGGCATGAAGTCCGCCAATGTATTGTTTAGTGCATGAAGATTTTAAATAAATGAATAAAATAATATTAAAATACGAGTAGTTCTATATCTATTCTTAACATACGTTTGCATCACACATGTAAGTATAGGAATTAGTTTTAGATTCTATTACCGAGAGAATTGTCAGTGAAATTAGGTTTCGCATACGTGATACTAGTTACATGGAACTTGATATAATTTAAAACGTTACCCCGTGTTTTCTCTTTGTGTGTTTTAAGACAAAAGTTATTAGAATTCTGGCAATTTACATAACTGTTTCTTAAAATAGGATAATAATTTTAGTTCAAGTTCAATGCCTTACCAACTGGGCTTCTGTCCCAAAGCATTAAACTTGCAATCGAGAGGTAGCGGTTTCGAATCACACCCATTGTACCACCAACGTAACCTATTTCCAACGAGGCGCTCATAGCCAGTTGCACTCACTGATTGGTAAACGATTAGCGAGGTTAAGCAACGTTGGGTGCGGTCAGACTATAGATGGGTGACCGCTTAGTGGTATTTCATCTGAGCGTCTCCGAGCTTCGAAGGCCACGTAAAAAACCACGGCCATGTCGGTCCCGGTTGTTGTCAAATTGACAGCAGTCGTTAAGCCATGTCAGAGGCCTACGTGCGGCTTGAACAACTCTTGACAACAGGTTGGCCACTAACCACACGAAAAGAAGAAGATGACCTATTTCCAACACTAGCAGTCTAGCGTAGCTGAAAGAGTTAACAAGAATACTAGTAATACGAAGGAACCCCAAATTGGTAGTAATCTTTTAAAAAAACAGTTATTTCCCATAACATAATGAACTATTAATTGATAGTACTATCTAACAAACCTACTGTTAGAGGCTGAGTTGCTAATATTATCGTTTTCAATAGTAAATAAGTGGTGATTTTTAAAAACCATTATAGTAAAATTGGTGATTTGATAGAGTGACCGTGAGTTTCTTTCCAGTTCTTCTTTCAACAGGTCAACAGGCTTCGATATTCTTACGTAGTTTGACGTTCATCAACGTTACTTTATGACCTACATAAATAAAGCGTTTTAGCAATTTCAAGCTCGAAAAAAATTACTAGTCTAGTACAATATTAACGAAAAATCTTTACGGGGTTAACGTAACCATGCATCAAACAAACTAGATATTTATTGAAATTGAACTTCTTTATACAGATTGTTGTTCGGGGATTTATAAATAACTTCAAGGTGAAAACTAAGGTGCTGTTCTCACCTTAGTCTCTTTATCGCTTTTACTCGCTATATCAAACTTCTAAAAGCAACTAGATCGCTCATGCTAATAGTTTGTTTTCACATTATTTCAGTCATGTATACTGTATACGAAATTGAATAAATGAATTATGCATTTAAATACATATAAATATTCCGATATACAAATAAACAATTCAGTTCACGCATCTTACGTCATAAAATCCAGAATGAAAAGAGATGCTATTCTAAAATTGCAAAGTCATCATAACAGAAATCATCCCCGCCAGCATTTATAAAGTACTAGATTTTAATATAATAATATAATATATTCTACCACATACACACTACACCATCTAGTCCAAACTAAGCAGAGGTTGTACTATGGGTCAAGGAGGCGGCGGAGCGGGAGAGGGAGCGCTTAAACCCTCTCCCCAACTGCAGAACCGGGCGCCGGAGGGCGCGAGATGACCTCCAGCCACCTTGAAGTTTGACCTGGGGGTGGTGGGCTGCGTGGGCCTGCTCGCCACCCGATCAGCACCAGGTCCGAGAGGCGGCGTGCGTGTTCCCACGTGCGCCTCCTCTGTATCGTGTCTTTGTCCCCCCCCCCCCCGCTCAGGGGGATGGTGGAGGAAATATTCTTTGTGAAGTGGCCTGCCGTTTCACACGGCGGGCCAAAACCACGGCGGGGTCGCGGTTGCATGTGAAAGCGATTCGCGCGGCTTCGCCGTCTATGGTTATGTCGAGGAACACCGTGGTAGGTTTAGTCGGTATTACCGGAGTATCTTTTCCCCGGTGAGCCCAACATAACCTCTCCGTCGCCCCGCGGAGAGGTATGCGTCAAAGCATTCCCCCACGAAAAAAAAAATCGGTACTTGACTTGACAATGAATAAACATACATACCTATATACTTTTATTTCGTAAATCATCATCATCCTCTGGCCCTGGTCCCAATTTATTTGGGGTCGGCGCAATACGTCCTTCGCTTCCATACTTCTCTGTTACCCGTCATCTGATCATTTACCCCTTTCCCTTTCATAGCCATCCTCACACAGTCCATCCATCTTTTCCTTGGCCTTCCTCTCCCTTTTCGTCCCGCTACCCCCATATCTATTACTTGCTTACCTACATATGAATCATCTCTTTGCATAACATGTCCATACCAAGCCAAACGATTTCCTTTCACCTTCTCGTCTATAGGCACCACTTTCAGACTACCTCTTACGTATTCATTCCTAATTCTGTCCATTCTCGTCACTCCAAACATCCATCGTAACATTCTCATCTCAGCTACATGTAATCGTTTCTCATCCATCTTTTTTTGGTAAATACATACATATTATACATAGAAACACCCAGACCAAGACAAACATCCAAGTTCATGCACACAATGTTTGACTTGTGCGGGAATCGAACCTGCGACCTCAGGCGTGGCAGTCGGTTAAACTAACCACTACGCCATCGAGGCCGACATTTGTTTGTTTGTTACGCTTTCGTAATTCTTTTTTAATTTCGTAATTGCGTGTTATGGGTAGGCCATAGTAGAAGCTCTGCTTAGTTTAGGCTAGATGGTGTTGTCGGTATGTGATAGAATATAAAAAATAATAAACAAACTCACATTCGCATTTATAATATTAGTTAGGATGCTGACGATGCAAGTAGCGGGCTGCATGCGCATGGTACTCATGTGAACTGCATGCGCATGGTACTCATGTGAACTGCATGCGCAAGGTACTTGCACAGGCAAGCAAGTTAAACAACCAGGTTAATTGCGTGAAGCTCACTCGCTCGTTTACACGATGCAAACAACTTGCGCATATAACTATTTCTATATTATTTATGATACATTTTCTAATACATCTTTATCTTCTAATCTAATCTTTATCTGAAACAATAAAGATTATTATTATTATTATTATTATACATCGTCAATATTTTTTAAAGTTATACGACTTGACGACGTAATATCCTAATAAACCGGGTATGTCTATGTAACACACTAACTAGTAATAATAACCTATTGTGTGACACCCGCACATTGGCGGCCAAGCTCAAAAGGATTTCTGTTATGTCTGGCACTTTAAAAATTGTCAGGTTAATGTGATAGAACCTCAGCCTAACATTTATATTAAAGTGACAAATAGATAAATTACAAAAATAGAAGAAGAACGAGTAGTAAATAATATTAAAAATAAGGCAGTTTGTTGACGATGCAAGTAGCGAACTGCATGCGCAAGATAGTCGCTCAGGCAAGCAAGTTTAACAATTGAGTTACTATAGTGGCTCGCTCGTTTACACGATGCAAACAACTTGTGTATATCACCTGCGTCATATACAAGAGCCATTGAGTCAACATACTCAATACTTATTTACCAACTGGATAGCTATTTCGAAAGAATAGTATTGAGAACAAACATCAATCGTTGATAGAAAACGAAGAGAAAACAGTATTACGATAAAGTTTGCCAGGATAAAGAGTTAGTGTAGATATCACAATAATTTTGTTTTTCGTGCTATATTGTTTACTTAGCTTTACAGTGATTTGTAGCTATTTGTTTTAGAATAGACATTTAGTCGGTCTCGAAGGCGTAGTGGTTAGTGTAATCGACAGCTGCGCCTAAGGTCGCGGGTTCGATTCCCGCACAATTCAAACATTTGTGTGCATGAACATGGATGTTTGTCTTGGTCTGGGTCTTCTATGTATAATATGTATGTATTTACAAAAAAAAAAAATATATATAATTTTATCCATTGTCTAGTACCCATAGTACAAGCTCTGCTTAGTTTGGGCTAGATGGTGTTGTGCAATTAGATAGAATATAAAAAAAACAAACTCACATTCGCATTTATAATATTAGTTAGGATGACGATGCAAGTAGCGGGCTGCATGCGCATGGTTCGCGCGTGGGCTGCATGCGCAAGATACTCACGCGGGCTTTAGGCAAGCAAGTTAAACAATTGAGTTATTATAGTGGCTCGCTTGCTCGTTCACACGATGCAAACAACTTGTGTATATCACCTGCGTCATATACAAGAGCCATTGAGTCAACATACTCAATACTTATTTACTAACTTGATAGCTGTTTTGAAAGAATAGTATTGAGAACAAACATCAATAGTTGATAGAAAACGAAGAGAAAATAGTATTACGATAAAGTTTGTTTCAAGTTAAAGAGTTTGTGTAGATAACTATCACAATTATTTTGTTTGTCGTGCCATATTGTTTACTTACCTTTAGAGTGATTTATAGCTTTTTGTTTTAGAATAGACTTTGTTTTTCATATATACAAAAAGTAATTATTCATTTCAGTGACATCAGTTGGTATTTATGTCATATGATTTATACTTAATTATAGTAAAATTATAAGTGTTCGATGTCTGCACATAGAAGATATTTAATAATAATTCCAGCCCTGTTTTAAACTGCTCCTACTGCTGGGCACGGACATCTTCTCAGTGTGAGAAGGGTTAGGTCATAGATCACCACGCTGGCCCAGTGCGGGTTGACAGATTTCACATATCTTTGAGAACATTATGGAGAACTCTCAGACATGCAGGTTTCCTCGCGATGTTTTCTTTTACCGGTAAAACAAGCAAAAATTAACTATTCAATACGCATATGAATTCTAAAAGTCAGATGTGCATGCCTTGGAATCGATCTCGAGACTTCTGCTTAGCAGTCCAACGGTCTCGCTGCTGTTATTTATGTATATATGTATATGTTATGTAACAGATATTTAAAAAAACATAATGTGAGCGTTCTATTCGAAAGCTTTTTAAATTTGTATGTTTGACCGTCTGTTTGTCCGCAACCGTCATCATGCAAAATCTTTAGCACGAAAATTAATGCTGTTTTGACAGTTGTATTGCTGGAGGTCTGACATAAAATCTAGTGCATGTCTTATCTTAATACGTTACCTTGAAATCAAGTATTATGTGTGAAGATCAGCTTCTAATTGCATGCAAAAAAGAAACGCACAGATAGATAGGTAGGTACCTACTTCCAAATCTCACGCGTACGAAGTCGTAGACAAAAGCTAACTTTTAAATAAATACCTGCAAAATACTTTCTATCAATCAATCAATCATCCCACCGCAGTCCACTGCTGGACATAGACCTCTCCCCTCTCGCATAATATACCAAATAAATAGTTTACAAAAATGGACGAAGAACGAGAAGTAAATAAGAAAGAAGTAGGTTACATTTTATTTAGCTTTTTCATACTTAAAAGCTTTGCTCTCGTAGGTGGAGTATACGCCTCTTTTCTCGATCTTCAGCCAACATCTTGACCTTAGTATACGAAAAGACCTTGACCCCTTCTGGGGCTGCCTCTTCCTGTCTTTCCTTTTAAATTGTACTACCGGAAAAATAAAAACATTATTGTATATGTATTACTTATGTTTATATACAATATGTTCATAAGTATATATATGACTGCTCGTATGGCGTAGTGGTTTAAGTGGTCGCCTTACCACTGCCACCGCGCCAAGTGTTGTGGGTTCTATCCCTACACGGTAAAAATATTTGTGTGATCCCCAAATATTCGTTTCGAGTCTGGGTGTTTTTTATGTCTGTTGTTTGAATGTTTCTCTTAAGCAGCGATAGCTGATAGATAGATGGGTTCAACCCACGTCACGCACCTCTGACTTTCGAAAGTTATGTGCGTATTGATTGACAATTATCGCCTGTTCTGTGCCTCGGAGAGCACGTTAAGCCGTCGGTCCCAGCTGCCATGAACATCTATGGCAGTCGTTATAGGGAAAGTCAGTACCCTCTAATATCCTAACACTGGTCTAGCTTAAGTTTATCGTTAGCCTTCGGGTTGCGGAGGTCAGGTGGCAGCCGCTCCGTATAAAAACTGATATCCAGTCAAATTCGGTTAGACTAGAAAAGCCTTGGCAAGCCTTCACTTGCCAAGTGACTTGGGAATAATAAAGGCTAAGAGAGAAGAAGTTTGAATGTTTTAATTCCTATAAATGTGTTTAAAAATAAATGTATTATAATTTTGCCGCACACCTACATTTCCGCATGAGTTGGGTGAATTATACCCACATTTTCAAGTTGGTGTTTAAGAAAAATTGCGTGTTTCTAATAAATAACTCGCTGATCTGGAAACATCGGTCAAAGAAATAAATATAACCATTCTAGGCATTACACTCAAAAATAAATACCAACAAAGAGAAGTGATTGTCCATTGATAAAAACTGAATATTGCAAAAAAAATAAAAGTAACATGCGTTGGAAAGTTCGTAGTCCGCAAAATCTAGGATGGTAGAACTGGAATATTGTAAACGAATCATAGTCTATTGGATACCAAAATCCCTGTAGATATTTTAGAAAAGTCGCGAACTTTTATACTTAAACTTATTTTCACGCATATAATTACTGCTCCACTCCCTTGGCTCGTACCATGATATTAGCTAATATTTTTTGGAAGCCGACTGGTAATTTAAAGAAATGCCGCGTTCATACAAATACTACACAAACTCTACAGCCTTATTATAAGTATAGATTGACACATCATTACATGGTATATAAGCATATACATACATACCTAAAGAAATTAAATACATACTACAAGAATATAATATGTATATAATTTTCCTTGTAGCTTATAAAATAGTTTGGTAACTAACGTGGAGAACTAGTATTGATCGACTGTAGACAGGTATGTTATGTATAATAAATAAACAGAATATATATAATGGTAGAAAACACAAACATAAATGGATATCAGCAAAAGTTTTTTAATGGCATTCATACTGTATTTGTACTAACACAATTTTGAGATACTAAAAGTTCTATAACATAATTTGTCCCTTAGTTGGACCTAGAACATATTTAGGAAGAATAGATTCCGCAAGAGAGTACATCTTAGAAACTGTTAGTTTGTTACTAATATCAACTAGACGCAAAGGCGCCATCATCACTTTGTATTAACACTATAACTAAATCAAAATTAATAATGAACATACGGAATCAGATAACTCTATTTCTTTGATCATAACTACACCCACTTATAAGGATTTTATTCGTTATTTTTCTATACTACATAGAAATATTATAAGTACCCATATTATATTACAACTAGATGTGCCCGCGGTTTCACCCACGTTTATCGATACTGCGCCGCCCCCGTGGGTCGCAGCGTGATGTTATGTAGCCTATAGCCTTCCTCGAGAAATAGGGTATAGCAAATTGAAAAAAAATTTTACAACTTGCTCTAGTAGTTCCTGAGATTAGCGCGTTCAAACAAACAAACAAACAAACTCTTCAGCTTTATGATATTAGTATAGATCAGGGGCCCAATTCTACTATTTTTATAGATTCGTCATTCCGACACGACGTAACTGCAATTCCATTGTCATTTTGCTAAAAGTTCGTAATCTGCTAAATTCATAATGGTCGATCATTGGTCGGTCAATGGTCTCGTAATAGGATTGTGGTAGAATGACATGTTGTATTGTCATTATTATAAAACCCGTAAGTAGAAGTGATTTTTGAAAAACTACTACTAATTTCGAACATTTATTCATGCCAGATTTCGTTTATATATATTTTTACATAATATTTATTAGTGTTAAAAGCAATTTGATCAAAGGAACTGTCAAAATTTTACCATTTGTCATTATATACGAGATTACGATTCTATGGCATTTTCAATGAAGTGTCAGTGGTTGACCATCGGAAAGTCATAATAACGCCATTATAAAAATCAACAATTATGAAATCAATGATGAATGAACCATTCTGACACTATTGTAATAGCAGAGAGTACCTGACTTTTTTTTTTTTTATTGCTATCGTTGGCAGACGAGCAAGTAATCCACCTGATGGAAAGTGGTAACCGCTGCTCATGGACTTCAGCAATGTCAGGACACAGCAAAGCCGCTGCCTACCGTGAAAGAAGAACTCTCTTTAAACCTCGTTTGAAGAAGGTCATATCAACGAAGGACTATATAAAGTTAGGTACTGTTTACTTCAATTGAAGCTATTTAAATTATACAACTATTTAGATTTAATTTTACACTTTCCCCGACGTTTCGGTTGCTTTTCAGCAGCCATGGTCACGGGGAGAATCTAATAGTGTTTTATAAAAAAATAAACAACGCGGTAAAATCCGTATAAAGTTTGTTTAATTTCAATTTACCTAGTAAGTTAATTTACTAGGCAACATGGATGGAATACCAGACCAAACATACAGGCATTATTGAATAGACAAAAAACACATTGTGTGCACACTGTGTAAAAGACTCATATTAACAGGGCTGTGAGCATTGGACACATGTGGAAGCCAATAAAGGCAAGCCAACCCGAACGTACCGCCGTTAAGCCAGCCAGGGACCTCGCAAGTATCTCGAGTGCGCTAACAAAACACACGTATTACCCACACGTTAAGAAAATGACCGAAGCAATCTACTTTTATTATCATAGGTATTATATTACAAACATGTTGCAAGATACAAGATGCAAGTGCACATGTCATCGTACGTAAAACGTCGTTTTGCTTGACGACGAGAATAAGTGCAAGATTGTATGCGTACGAGCTCCCGCGACACTTTATGTAGTTGCATAAGTAAATTGCTAAGACAAAGTTTGTAAGCCTCTTTCATTTTACGCTTCAGACTTTGCACAGGGCTTACTGCACATGTTAGAAAACTACGTTTTCATTGACTAACACGAGACGGGATGACTAATATTATAAATGCGAATGTGAGTTTGTCTGTTTGTTTGTTACTCATTCGCGCCTTAACAATTCGACCGATCATCATTCATCATTCATCATCATTAAATTTAAACTATTTTAAAATTTAAACTTTGCATACACGTTGTCAGGGGTACAGAAAAGGACATAGGGTACTTTCATCCAGAAAAGACTACTATTCCGGGAGATAAAAAATGTATATACAACCTACATTTACGCGAGCGCAGCCGCGGGCGAAATCTAGTTATATGTATATGTTTCTGAAAATCGTTGTTTGTATTTCATTTGTTGCTTTCAGGAAGCTATGTGTGGATAAGACTGCATTATTGACGTCAATCAGTTAATTAATTATCGATATTAATATTATAAAGAGGAAATATTTGATTTTTCGTTTGTTTGTTTGTTTGTAAGGGCCTTAGCTCAAAACTACTCAACCGGTTTTAAAATTCGACTCACCATTAGAAAGGTTTTTTCGCGGGAGCGGGCGTAGGGTTTATGTCGGACTCACCGGGGTAAAAGAGAAAGATGTTGAAATGACGATAATGGACCTCCCGGAATACCGACTAAACGTACCACGGTGTTCCTCGACAAAACCACTACCGACGGGGCCGCGCGAATCATTTGCACATGCGTTCGCGACCCCGCCGAGGTTTCGGCCCGCCGTATGAAACGGCAGGCCACTATACGAAAAAACCTACCCTACGATCACCACTACCTTTAAAATCCCTACTGTCCTGTACTATTAATTTAAAAAATCCTTGGGTGATTTCTACTTTTTATACAGAAATTATTTCCATAATTAATATGATTAGACCTTGCAGTTTGAGCTGTGCTGTTACGTCGGTCAGACAGAATCTCCAATCCAGGCATAAGTAAAATAATAATGGATAAAAACACATACTTAACTGATAACAGTTATACGTAGACTTACAACACAAAAGACTCTTAGAAGTCTGCTCTGTCAATACAAAGGCTACAAGATGATATATGTACACCGTATGGACACAACACAGTAATACAATATTTAAAAAGATTGTAGCCATTAAATCTGTATAATGAAAATAAACATGTACCTACTTGTAAACTACATACGCTCTACTTTCAAAGTCTTACTTCAATATCATTAGTGTAATGACCTCTCAATGAAAATAAAATTACTAGGAACATAACATAACACAACGTACTGAAATTATGTTAAAGATATTAACATAATTTCAGTACTAGGTTCTTAAATGTACAAATGGATCTTCTTTGTATCTGTTGGTTAAATGTTTGCGACATAGAAGTTATTCCTAGTGCAAGGTTGTGTTTTTTAAAAGAACAATGTATTTCATGGCGTCGAAGAGAAAACTACCAGACAACTTTCGTAAGTCAGTGATCAAAGTGGCATTTACTATCAGCATCCACATACTGCGTTCTGTTATGAATCACTATTACACTCCGACTAATTCTGAGTCTCGGTGTGCTTTGTATCCATTGTTTAAAAATTGATAATTAATTTGCCCGCGACGCAGTATTTATAGTGCGGAAGATGTCTTTTTTAAATAGAAAATCATAAGTATATTGCAACTAAACGAGTAGAATTCTCGAATGCCTGTTGCTACTAAGACCATATAATTGCAAACTCAAACAAGTCGGCCTCGATGGCGTAGTGGTTAGTGTAACCGACTGCCACGCCTGAGGTCGCGGGTTCAATTCCCGCACAAGTCAAACATTTGTATGCATGAACATGGATGTTTGTCTTGGTCTGGGTGTTTCTATGTATAATATGTATGCATTTACAAAAAAAAAGTATATATATGTATATGTTTATCCATTGTCTAGTACCATAGTACAAGCTCTGCTTAGTTTGGGCTAGATGGTGCTGTGTGTATGTGGTAGAATATTATTATTATTATTATTAAACTTATAGACAAAGACCCAGATATCTTAAATATTACGTTAGTAAGTCTTTTTGATTGCCTTTTCTCGCGTTAAAGAAAAATGAAACGATGTGCTTACTTAGACGCAAGTAGAAGCAATTTAAAGTAACGTAACTGCTGTAATAGTAAAGTAATAACTTATGCGACCTAGAAGTAAAAGCGACGTAAGTTTCATAAAATTACCTTTTTATGAACTCAACATCTTACTTAAATCTGGCAACTATTAATGGAACTTAATAAATATCGCTATCCTGATTTAGCGCTTTCATGTTTTTGGGAAACCTTTTCTTCTTCTTCTTATTTAAGCCTAAGTGACTTGTCGGTGTAGCTTGTCTCTCCATATCTGTCTGTCCAGTGCCATTTCTTGCATTTCTCTGTACGACATGACACCTAACTTTTCCCTGATCTGACTAATGTAACTTATTCTTGGCCTTCCTCTTCCGCGCTTTCCCTCAGTGATGTTTTTAATAAAAGTGTCATGTCGTAAGAGATGGCCAACCATTTTATGTCTTCTAGCTGCAATAGAGTTAAGTTTTACTTCTGAATAAAGGAAACCTTTTATTCAGAAGTAAAATGAGATCACAATAATGACTTGTGAACAGTAAGCGGATGGCATGAAGTTGAAGTACATGCGTGGGCTGCATGCATCGTGTAAACGACTGAAGTGAAACATCTGCGCAAGTAACCTGGATGATTATCTTGCGCATGTAGAGCGCGCGAGTCTCATGCGCATGTAGCTTGCTAGAAAGTCCGTCATTTCATTTGTTTATCATCAATAACAACAGGCGTGCGATATTGCTTCATCCATATAAACAAAAATTACATTCTTATTTTAAAAACGCCCGTTTGGTGGATAATCTTTTGTATTTGCAAACATTGAACACAACGATTAGATTTGGTACAACAGACATAAATAATACCCAGAATCGAATCGCTTAAAATATGCACTAAGTAAAATTTTTAATATTTCTATCATTCAAACTATTATTCTTGTTTTACAACAGTAATAGTCAACGAATAGGTTATTTAGGAAAAATTCATAAATACATTATCATAATACAAAACTTACTTCAATAAGACATTTATAGAAATACTAGCTTTTGCCTGCGGCTTTCCTCGACGACCGTACAATAATATGTCCTTTTCTGTACCCCTGATAACGTGTATGAGAAATTTCATGACGGTCGGTCGAGTAGCTAGGGCGTGGAAGCGTAACAAACAAACTCGCATCTATAATATTACTAGATTATGCCCGCGGCTTCGCTCGCATAAATGTAGGTTATGTTAGTAACAGTCCTTATTTCTAGATACGAAGCACATAGACACAGTATACTAAGAACAGCAAGTCATCTTTATAGAAATGTGCCGCTGCCCGTTTGAATGTGTGCGTGCGCGCCGGGCACTGTGTACGCACACGCTGCCACGCACATATTAGCATAAGATACGGCTGAATACCATGGCGGCAGCGTGGGTCGTACCGTGAGTGTGTCGTGTGATCGGGCGCGTTCAAGTACCTACGCTGCACGCCCGCTCGCGTTCGCCTGCTCTCACGTTATATTATATAATACACGTTATATTATATACATAAAAACATAGTGCTGCTCATAGTGCGCAAATAATATTTAACTAAAAATATAAGTGACAAGCTTAAGCGCCAACGCAAGAATAGGCTAATTACTCGCCGAGTGGTCTTAGATAAACTACTGTTCTTAGTATACTATGACATAGAGTACCTATGTCCTTTTCTGTACCCCTGACAACGTGTATGCAAAATTTCATGATAATCGATCGATTAGTTAAGACGTGAAAGCATAACAAAACAAATAAACTCAAATTCGCATTTATAATATTAGTTAGGATGACGTAAGATAGAATCCTTCATATTTCACCTAAATGGACTTCCAAACTACTTGGAATGGGGCCTGTGCCTTCTTTAATGTACCTACTATTACATTAAGTGTAAACATTATTCAGGGTTCGAATCATATATTCATTTGGGTCACTGGATAACTCGTTTATGTCAAACGTTACGTCTATGAATTTATCCTCAGGTACACAAGTATCGAGAGGGGCTTTGGCTATTGGTATGAATACAACGGATTTTCTTATAAAGCGCCTAAAACGAATTATTATTTTACCTACTATAATATGGCAAGACTATAATACCACTTATAACATTCTTATATAAATACTAAAGTGAGTTTATTTTTTTTATTTAGCTTTTTAACTTTAACTAATTGACCGACCATCTTGAAACTTCGTATACACGTCGTCAGGGGCCCGTCTGCTATTTTTATAAATTCGTCATACTGACACGACGTAACTGCAATTCCATTGTCATTTTGCTAAAAGTTCGTAATCTGCTAAATTCATAATGGTCGATCATTGGTCGGTCAATGGTCTCGTAATAGGATAGTGGTAGAATGGCATGTTGTTTTGCCATTGTTATAAAACCCGTTAGAAGAAGTGATTTTTAAAAATCTACTCCTTTTGAACATTTATTCATGCCAGATTTCGTTTATATATATTTTTACACATTATTTATTAGTGTTAAAAGCAATTCGATCAAAGGAACTGTGAAATAGCAAATTACCGCATACGTCAGTCATTCATTTGTCATAATGTACGAGATTAACATTCTATGCCATTTTTCAATGGAGGGTCAGTGGTTGACCATCGGAAAGTCATAATGACACCATTATATTAGTAGATTACCAAACTTGTCAAAATCAACAATTATGAAATCAATGATCGACCATTCTGACACTATTGTAATAGCAGACTTGGGCCCTAGGTGTACACAAAAAGACATTGGCATCCTTTCATCGAGAAATAAAGTATTGGTCTCGAGTGAAGCCGTGGGTAAAAGCTAACCTATATAACATTATCATAGTTTTTTTTTTTAATGTTTACTCTGGCGCGTGGAATAATTCCTATATAGGGCAAGCCTTTAGAAATATTCAATTTACGGACACAAAGAACATCCAGATTCGGAATAATCATTTGTGGATCACACATACTTTTGTCCCGTGTGGGATTCGAACATATCGCCATTGTGGTAGAGGCTAAGCGACTACATCAACTACTTTGACATCCGTGCCGTCCTAAAATAATTTTTGACAATACTTATTACACCGAAACCGTAGACATATTGCCATGATTCGATTTTTTGTCCTTGTTACTACGTGAGACTCAAACTATTAATTAATTTTACAACCGGCACACCAGACATTATTCCTTACTCAGCGCTGTTACAGATATTTTTTTGATAAAGTATCTATATACAGGTTGTCTCAGAAGTCAACGTCATGTGGGAATCAGGTAATAGGCTAAGTTATAATAGCTATCAAAATAATCTACACCTTGTGTCGAAATATAATTATTTTATATAAGGCTCGATCCGGGAATCAAATCCGAACCTCGTGCAAGACAGTCGCACAGCTATGAAAGTAAATTCTCTAGAGATTGTTTACAATAATATTAGTCCTGTATATAAACTGTCTGTCTGAGCACGTGTGCGGTGATGCGTGTGATGAGTGAGGCAGAGAGATTGTTTATTTTGTGACAAAATATCACAACAGTAAAATAAATTATGCTCGCTTTCTACTGTGGCGATAAGTATTCTGTGAAAAACAGTAAAAACAGAAACGAAAATAATTTAAAAAATTCTATGCCAATATTTAATTACCTTCATTTGAATAAAACGACTCGTGAACGAAAGTGCTATTGTCGGCATTTGTTTTTCCTTACAGTTCAAAGTTAGTAAGAAACTTTACATTAATAAGTAATCTAATTCTATCAGCAACAAAAACAAGTTTGTTTTTATAGTAATTCTCAAAGGCTTATGAAAAGCAAAGTTATTTCTTTAGTCGCTAAACTCAATATAATAAGTATGTACCCGAGAATCTCACAACAAATCTCATTGAAACAAATTTTCTGTGAGAGGACTATTGAACTACTTGTACCTAATATTTTGCAGAACGTCCCATAATTAGTAAAAGCTATTAGCTCTTTCTATGACTAAATGCTTTGTGTTAATATCCACATATACGACGAAGTAACATCTTGCGACGAGAGATGGCACTGTACTCAGTTCCAGACTATTTTGTACAGGTTGTACTAGAGCCTGAACCGCGGTAGCGAAGTTTGCAATACGAGTTATTATACATACAAGTTTCGTTCATTCGGTTTGGTTGAAGGACTTTTGGGTTGGATTATGTTCAGAGTGCAAAGTCTATGCTTATTTACATTTTTATACTTTTAAAATACCTTTATGTGAATAGAAAGAAGTGTATAGAAATTACTAACATAGATTTAAATAAAATTGTACTTACTGAAGCTACCAGCTTATAAGCTGGTAGCTTCAGTAAGTACAATTTTATCTATAGGTATTATCTGAAATAAAACAAAGATTATTTTAATTTAAATACAAAAATAAATAAAATAACTCTACAAGTCTCAAAGATATAACGTAGGTACATAAAAACTTATAACCGGATTAACAACAGACTGCTTAAACTAGCTTAAAGATATTTTAATCCTCCAAACATGACTACACCTTCATTCAAAATGGTTAACAAACTAGAGATAACGAAATGCCATCCAAAATATAAGTTAATCTAAATACACGTAAAAGACTATAAGAGAATTGTGCTTAAAGTGTACAAGTTTAGACAAAGTTATATTTCAAAAGGAAAGTTTGGCGAACCAACTTAGTCTGTATTTTGAGCTAAGTACAAACTGATTTATATTAATGTTTATCTTTAAGGTGGCCAATTAATGTGCCGCCTGTTCGATTGTGCGATTTACTTTACTCAAAGATTGAATTACACTTTGTCCACCCTGAAAATCGAACACGAGAAGAAAGTCAAATCGCCGTTTACCATCTATACTAATATTATAAAGCTGAAGAGTTTGTTTATTTGTTTGTATGTTTGCTTGAACGCGCTAATCTCAGAAACTACTGGACCGAATTGAAAAATGTTTTTAGTGTTAGATAGCCCATTTATCGAGGAAGGCTATAGGCTATATAACATCACGCTACGACCAATAGGAGCGGAGCAGCAATGAAAAATGTTGCAAAAACGGGCAAAATTCTCTTATGTGAAGCAGACAAAGTTGCGCGGGTCAGCTAGTAATATATGATTATTTACTCGTAGGTATACTTACTAATAATCTACGCAGTACCTAATAGGGTAGTTGCCTATGTTTGAATTTGTACATAATGTACGATAAGACCAAATAGCAATAAAAACAATATTTTTGTGCAAACAGTATCAAAATTTGGATATAAGAAAAAGTGAGGCTCACTACACAGAGGGCTATCGTGCACGTGTATCCTTTTTCTGACATTTGACATTTATCCGCACTACTAGATATAAAACGTTCTTATCTCATTTGCGCTAGCTAGCTGTTACCCACGACTTCGCCTGCGTGTAATTTAATAAAAAAGTGTTTATTCTGTTAGCAGAGATTTCAAGTTACTCCTTTTAAGATCAGCTATCTGCTAGTGAAAACTCCGTCAAAATCGATCTAGCCGTTTCAGAGATTAGCCGGATCAAACAGACTGACAGACAGGCAAATTTTTATATTGGTATATATAAGTACCTTGATAATAATTATATAAGTAATACTTTCATATGTATTAAGAAACAAGCAGTGATTTTGACATTAAAAACGGACACTTAATTGTTTTTCGTTTGTAAAGAAAGAAGAAAGATTTAAAAAAATATTTGTTTGTTTTTAAGATTGAGTAAAACTATTTGACTTGTTATTTAAGCAATCGTGAGTCAACTACTCCATTCGTGGCCATAAATCTCAGCAGACGTCGTTTTTCAAAAACCGATAGATAGTGAAAATGGCCGCTAAAATACATATGTATATCTCAGAGCCACTATTTATAGTTATTAATTGTTGGTCACCTATGCGAAGCTTTGGCTAGACTGTTTGTAACATCAAAGGTTTAATAAACCGACCGTCTGGTCGGTTTATTAAACCTTTTATAAAATCACGAGAGCAATTAATGCGAGGTTTTATATAAGTTTGTAGCTGATAGCATTTTATCAACAACACATAAGATAAGATAAGATAAGTATAGACTTATCTTATTTCGGGGGCCAATCAGTGTATACCGGCGACACTTCGACCCAGTGGGATCTTTTGTGTCGGCCCCGAGATCTAACCCTGAGCTATCTCCCTACGAATGTACTGCATCAGTCGCAGCGTACACTTCAGAGGGAGAAGCCTGAAGTCTTCAAGGTTCGGATATGCCAATCCCATCAGACCCATCCTTAGTCCAGCCAACGAGTCACATTCACACAGTAGGTGTAATATGGACTCGTCCTGTTCACCACAGGCTCTGCAGATCAAATTGTTTGCCAAACTCAATCTGCACAGGAAGTCGTTGATACCAAAATGACCAGTGAACGCTCCTGTGAGCAGGCGTATTTGGCCCTTGTTGTACCCGCAGAACTTCCGGGTGAAGCCCGTGACTCTGTTGTCAATGAATTTTTTGGAGTGTTCCAGACCGCCAAGGGCCATCCACTCCAGCCTGTGTTTATCATTGCCATGTGCATTCATAGCTGCCTTGACGGTACTCTCAGAGAGTCCTACGAATGGCTCGGGGCCAACAAATAGTTGCTCCGAGCCCTTCCTAGCTAATTCATCGGCCTCCTCATTACCCTGCACACCTGCATGCACCTATACTTACTATAGTACATTATATAGTATTATAAAGTGGAAAGATATGTAGTTATGTTTGTAATTATTAAACTTAAAAGCTACAGGACCAATTTTTAAATTATTACCCCAATAGATAGCTATTTTATCCAGGAGTAACAAGGCTTAGATATCGTCACGCTCGAGCCACAGGAGTAGTGTAGTATTTATGAACGTGGGTAGAACCGCGGGCGACTGCTAGTATGACATAAACATACTAAACTCTGTCCAGAAATAGGTCGGAAATATATAGATTGAGTTGATGTTTATCTTGAAGAGGCCGAATAGCCCGTATTTCGTAATGGCAATCTATGGTAGCTATACAATTGGCGAACAAACACACAACCTGATTGATAATAATCGGCTCCAGTAGCTTTCATACGCATTCAACGTTTTTTTTAGATACTTCTCGCGTACTTGTTTTCATACCTGTGTTGCGGGAGACTTCACAAACACTCAAACAACGGACACAAAGACACCCAGGCTCAAAATAACTACTTGTGAATCCTTACTAATATTATAAACGCGAAAGTTTGTATGGATGTATGGATGTTTGTTACTCTTTCACGCAAAAACTACTGGACCGATTTCGATGTAACTTGGTATGTAGTTAGCTGGAGACCTGGATTCACACATAGGCTCTTTATCCCGATATTCCCACGGGAACGGGACTTACGCGGGTGAAACCGCGGAGAAAAACTAGTCACACATATTTTAGTCATGTGTGAGGATCGAACCTACAACACTCGGCATAGTGGCGGCAGCCAGGCGATCATTTAAACCACTTCGTCAACCATGCAGTCAAAACTGACTTCTGCCTACTTCCCTATGAATGAACAAGCTTGAGTTTCTGCATATGTAAAGTAGATTAAATAGTAAATGTAAAGTTTATAATAACAAGTGAGAAATGGCAATGAACTGCCGTAAATCTTAGAGTTCGGAAAACAATATATGCAAAGGTCACGTGATACCACGTGACCTTGAGGTCAGAGGTCAAAGGTCGTAGTCATTTCGTTGGTATATCGACTATGCTGAGTCGAATGGCGTTGACCGCGAGTCTCTAGCTGTAGGGACACACACATACATAGTTAGGTGCATTGTACGTCTCTGGCTATGTATGTGCAACGCGCCACTTACATCGTTTTCCCACGATTTAATTTACTACACAGCAGTCTGCTTGAACTATAGAAATTGTAATACGTGTTCGGACTTATTATTGACGTTGTATTATTGTAGACAATTTTAGACTTATAGACCTTAAAGTTATATGAATTTGCGGCCTTAAATTTTTGTGTATTTAAGTGTGCCAAACATTGTAAAGTAACAATATAATAACAGTACAGTGACATTCCGACTTTTATTTAAATGCTCCATATAGATGAACTATATAAACCCTTACGGTTCTTGAGTTGAAAGTTGTATAACAGACAGACGGACGGACGGATAAAGCTGTTGTATAAGAGTTTTTTCGAACACTAAAAAGCAAACATTTCAGAAAGCTTTCGTATTGTAAAGAAAATGCATACCTCAGCAAGTAATTATTTACTAACCAATCACTGTTGAATAAACATTGCTATCTCTTAGGTACTATAAGCATTTTGCGCAACGAGCTCATTTGAAAAGCTTGATTTGAAAAGCTTTACTTATTACCGAATATAAAAAAAAAATATGTGGTGTGACTCTGAAAGATAGAATAAGGAATAGTGTGATTAGAGAGAGATCCGGCATGTAAGTGGATATACTGACAAGAATAGAAAACGGTATGTTAAGCTGGTTTGGGCATGGAGAAAGAATGAAGGAGGATAGACTGACTAAGAAAGTTTATAAGGCTAGTGTGAATGGAACAGTCGCAAGAGTAAGACCTTTTTTTTTTTTTTTTTTTTTTTTTGACCCAGGAAAATCCTTTATGGATACCCCCTCCCCCGGGGGGGGAAGGGTGGTTATGTGAGACTCTCCGCCCCTGAAGGGGGTCGGTATACACACTAAAAACCTGGGGTGAGCAGTCCCTCCGCCAACGGAGTGGGGCGGGATGGGGTCGCGTTAGCAATCACCATCCCGCCCTGGCGGTTGGCCCGGCTGATGGTGACCGGGCCTCAGCACCTATGGAGGGAAGGCCTTGCTCACCAAGACCATCCCCCAGACGTGTGGGGCCGTGCAAGCCGGTAGAGAGTCCCCCGACTCTGTACCAGTGACCCCACTATACAGGAGCGAAAAGGCGGGCAAATCGCCTCCTTCTCGCTCCCGTCCGTCTGCGCCGGAGAGGGTCAGCGAGGAGGTTGTTCTCCCTGACCCTCTCCGCGGTCTCCTTCTGCGCTATGACAGCTTCGCAGAAGGAGACCACTGCCTGCCACGACCTCTCGCCGCCGAGCATGGCGTTGATCACGCTCGGCAGGGAGAGATCTCCGCCTATTATGGCCGAAAGCGTGTGCCGCTGCGGCCCCCACGCGGCACACGCCTCCAGCGTGTGAAGCGCCGTGTCTTCCGGCGCTCCACACTCGTGGCAGGCCGGGGTCGCCTCCCGTCTCGCGATCTGGTGCAAATACTTTCCGAAGCATCCGTGCCCGGAAAGCACCTGCACCAGTCGGAAGGTCAGCGACCCGAATCGCCGCCCTATCCACCCCCGGAGGACCGGGCGAATGGCCTCCACCGTCCACTGGCCCGGGGCCGGTGGAGCCAGGTCCTCCGTCCATCGCCTCAACAGGGCGACCCGCGCCTGTCGCCGCATGCGTGCGACCTCCTTCCACCCCGGGGACTCCCCGCGGGACCTCCTCGCCGCCACGAAGTGGTAAACTTCGGCGAGGACCTCCGCTTGTAGCTCCCAGGGGGGGTCACTGGCCAGCACGCAAGCCGCCGTCCAGGACACCGTCCGGTAACCGCGTATGGCCCTCGTCGCGACGACCCGCTGCGGACGTCGCAGCAGGGTCTTATTGTCGCGACTAAGGGCGTCCGCCCAGACCGGTGCCCCGTAAAGGGCCATACTCCGGATCACTCCGGAGTACAGTCGGCGACAGGTGGCACTCGGGCCACCCACGTTGGGCAGCAGCCTCCCCAGGGCGGCCGCCGCTCCCAGGACTCTTGGGGCCAGCTGGGTGAAGTGTGCCCCAAAAGTCCACCTCCCATCCAGGATGAGACCCAAGTACCTCATTTGGGTCCCAACCCGGACCAGGACCCCGTCCAGTGCCACTCGCGTACCTGGAGGAGGTCCACCCCGAGGCCCATGGAACAATAGGGCCTCGGTCTTGGAGAGGGCAACCTCCAATCCCAGGGCGCGGATACGGTCGACCACTAGGGCAGCTCCCACCGCGGCCAACCGCACCGCCTCCCCGAGATCCCTCCCCTTGACTACGACCAGGGTGTCATCGGCATAGCACGCCACCCGCATACTCGCGGGAAGCGTGCCTCGAAGCACCCAGTCGTAGCCAACGTTCCACAGGAGCGGTCCCAGCACCGACCCCTGTGGAACCCCGCAGGATACGCGACGGCGCCTCAAACCGTCGCGTCCCTCCACCAGGACCTCGCGGTCCTGGAGGTAGTCGGCTAACAGCCTCCGCAAATACAGGGGCACTCCGTGATACCGGAGCGCCTCCTGTACTGTTCCATGCGGGAGGCTGTTGAAGGCGTTGGCAATGTCCAGCGAGACAGCCAACGCCTTGTTCCCCCCACCGACCGCTTCCTGCGTCCAGTCTTTGAGCCAGAGCAGGGCGTCTATCGTGGACCGCCCCGCTCTGAACCCATACTGGGCCTGCGATAGCGCCGGCCCAGTCCTCTCCAAGTGTTGGATGACACGGGCAGTCACCACTCTCTCTAGCAGCTTTCCCGTGTCATCCAGCAACACGATTGGCCTGTATGCGGCAGGCGAGGTTGTGTCTCGCCCTTCCTTCCGCAACAGGCACAATCGGCCGTCCTTCCACAACTTAGGGAACCGTCCAGACGTGAGGCACGCGTCGAACAGCTCCCGAAGCGGATCGCCCATCTCTCTGAGAGCGATCCGCAGGACCCGCCCCGGGATCCCGTCAGGACCCGGTGCCGTCCTCTTGCCCCGTAAGCGGCTGACGGCCGCCTCCATCTCCGCCTCCGATACAAGCGGGATGGAGGCCGGGTCCAATTCCTCCGGGAAGGACGGCGCCATCGTCGGAGGGGTGTGGTGGGGGTTCCGTTCGGGAAAGAGCCCCACCAGCACCCTGCCCAGGAGCTCCGGCTCCAGGGACGCCGCGACGGGGGGCGTCGGGCCCCGGAACTTGTTCCGGGCAGCCCTGTACGGACGCCCCCATGGGTCCCTATCCAGGCCCTCCAGGGCCTCACCCCAGGCTCGGGACTTGGCCTGGCCGACGGCCAGCTGCAGCTCCTTTTTGGCTGCACGGTACTCACCGTACAGCCGGAGCTCGGCCTGCAGTTCTTCGGCCGACAGCTGGTCGTTCGTCCGGCCATGCCGCCGCCGCCTACACCGCGTGTAGGGCCGCCGCGCCGCCGAGCAGGCGGCTCGGAGATTTGCGATCTCCGAGCTCCACCAGTACACTTCTCGGCGGCTGGGGCGGCGGCGGGCCCTCGGCATGGCCGCGTCGCAGACGGCCGTGACCGCTTCGCGAAAACGGCCGGCCGCGACGTCTACCTCCACCGGGCGCGTGGGGGTGGCAAGCCACGCCCGGACGATGGCCGCCTCTTCCGCCAGTTCAGCGTCGAGGCGACTCACCGACCAGCGCGGAAAATCCACCCGTACCACGCGCCGGGACCCCCCCTGACTATCGGAGGCGGAGATCTCGAACCTTATGTATTTGTGGTCCGAGAGCGTCTCCACCTCCGACATCACCCTCCAGGCCCGGGCACGTGCCGCGACAGCGGGACTGGTGAACGTTAGGTCCACTACGGATCCCCCACACCATCGCACGCACGTGTGGACCGACCCTCTATTGAGGAGAGTCAGTCCTGTGGCAACCGCCCACTCCCTGACTATCTCCCCACGAGTGTCAGTGGAGCGGTTGCCCCATTCCCGGGCCTTGGCGTTCAGATCCCCCATTAGGAGGACCTGATGTGGCGCCTGCCTTCTCACCACCGCGGCCAGGAGGTCCATGAAGACCTCCAGCTCCGCGGCGGTTCTGTTGGGGGAGAAGTATGCGCCGACGATCGCATACCTCTCCCACCTGGCCACCACATACCCCGCCCCTCTCTCTTTAACTGAGAGGAGGGGGCCGCCAACCCTCCCAATGATGGCCACGGAGCCGTTTAAGTCCCCAGCCCAATAGGGACTGGGGGGGATGAAATACGGCTCCGCGGCGACGGCCACACCGATTTCCCACTGCGCCAGGGTCTGCATGAGCAGGTCTTGGGCCCCGGCGCAGTGGTTCAGATTCGCCTGCAGGAAGTTGTGATGTCCGACCTGACCCATACTAATCAGACATCACAACCTCCCCGCCGGCCACTGCTTCGCGACGCGCTGCCTCAGGGGCGGCCTGACTGGTGGCCGCAGGGGCGGCCCGGGTCCCAGGGGCTTTTCCCTTCGTCTTCGGGGGGTTGCAGCTGCGCCCCCCCATAACGTGCCCCGAGGGCTTGCCCGCCTCTGCACAAATGGCGCAGCGCAGCCCGGCCTTGCCACAGTTGGCCGCCCGGTGACCTGCGTCTCCACAACGGAAGCACAGGTCACTCCTGTCGGCCGCGGCGGGACACTGGGGCCGCGTGTGCCCCAGCCCCATGCACCTGAAGCAGCGCATGGGGCGCTCTCCCAGCGCAACCACCTTCACCGAGCTCCACCCGATGAGAAGCCTGCCCCTGCTCAGCAGCACTTTGGCTGCCGAGACAGGGCAGGCCACAAGGGCGGAGCCGGCGCCATCAAAGCCGGGGCGGATCTCCCCGACCTTAACGAGCCGCACCTCGCAATCGCCCGCCGCCGCGACCGCCGCCGCCACCTTTTCCTTTGTGGCAGCATCGTCCAGGCCCGCAATCCGCAAGTCTGTGGACTTTACGGGCCGGGTGACGCTGGCCACTGCGGACAGGGCATCGCGGAGTTTCTCCGCGAGCCTATTCGCCTTTTCTCCGCTTTGGGAGCCAGGAATCTCTAAAATCCTGGCTCCCGTAGCTGTCTGGCGGAAGCGGAGCTGGTCGATACCCAGCTCCTTTAGGTCGACTTTTTCCTGTGCCGCCCTGATGGCGGCAGCGTAAGTAATCCCCTTTGCCGCGGCGTCGGGCTGCAACGACAGCACGACTGCCGAGGATTTTGGGGACCTCAGTGCTGTCGCCACACTCTTGGGGGCAGCAGGCCGGGCTTTGGCGGCGGAGGCACGGGCCACCTGAGCAGGCGCAGCAAGAGTAAGACCTAGGCGAACGTTTCTTGATCAGATCGAAGGCGTTCTAGACAAAGGCCAGGTTAAGAGCACCTTGAACTGACGGGCGTGTATGAGGAATGTGATGAAAGTGAATGAAGCCAGAGAAGTGTGTCAGGATCGTAGCAAATGGAAATCCGTAGTCTCTGCCTACCCCTCTGGGAAACAGGCGTGAATCTATGTATGTATGTATTTCAGATGCCGTCTACCTCGGTAATGCAATAGTAGCAAAATACGATTGCTGTGGGTACATGAGATCTCGTGTTTAATTTTCGGGTCGGCAGTGTTATCAAAAATCAAATCAAAATATGGATCGAAACCATAATACTCGATACTGTGGCATACGAAGTGACTACTTGAACTACGACATCCGTGCGTCAGTCGTCAACCACTGGAGGACTTTTTTTTTATTTTAAATAGTCTAGCACTTGGAATAATTATTCCAAGTGCTAGACTATTTAAAATAAAAAAAAAGGAATTCCTGTATCGTGGTAGACTTTACAAACAACTGACACAAAGAATACCCAGACAAAACAACTATTTATGGATCACACAATTTTTGTCCCGTGTTGGGATCGAAACCTCAACACTCGGCGCGGCAGCAGCAGCAAGGCGACCACTTAAACCACTACGCCATCCGTGCAGTCTTTTTCTGGATACAAACACTTCGTTTTTACTCTAGATTTTACCCACGGCTTTACCTGCGTTAATGTAGATTTTGTCAATAACTTGTTTCCCTCGGGAATAGTACTTTTTCTTGACAAAGATCATAATGTGCTTTTCGGTATCTCTGACACTGAAATTTTACATATATTATATTGTATCCAAAATTTCATGATGATCGGTCGGATAATTAAAACGTAAAAAAAGTAACAAACAAACAAACTCACATTAGCATTTATAATATTAGTTAGGATTTAATATATTAAATTACTCCTTAAAACAAGAAAGATGATAAAACATTTAATAGATAAAGAGAAAGTGTAACGCCATGACGCCCTCAACCCTTCGTCTGACCTACAATTATACAGCAATTTCTATTCTAATGCTCTATCTCTCTTGCAAAGGAGGCACTTTGCTTACAGATCGTTTTGAGAATAGGCAAAGGTATAACGACATCACAATGTATTCCTTTAAATGGTGAAAATGTAGGCAGTGTAATCAATCATAGGGTTTGGTATTTGACCAATTACGTCTCAAAGAATTGAAAGTGTAACTCGCAATGAACTAATCAACTAGAAATCCTAACTGATATTGTTAATGCGTCTGTGAGTTACTCCGTGACGCATTCACGTTTAACTATAATACTCGACCAACCATCATGCAATTTTGCATACATGTTGTCTGAGACTTAGAAAAAGACATAGTATTTCTTATAGAAAAAGTACTGTTTCCGTGAAGGCTGGCAAAAGTTAGTCCTAACTAATATTATACGAGGGGACTTTAATGTATTCTTGGTATAGGCATGGAAGAATAAGCAGAAAATTCTGAAAAAAATATTTTTTATGTATTCCTCCATCAGCTCAATACACTTATGCGGGAAAGTAACTTTTCAATACACCCTAAAAATATTTTTTTCTTTGACTGAAAAATGTTCATCAATTGCCGCCTTTAACTCTTCATCGTCAGAAAAACGTTTATCTCGAACATCTTTCGTAAGGTTTGGGAACAGAAAGTAATCACTAGGGGCCAGGTCTGGGCTGTAGGGAGGATTATTGATTTCTTCAAATCCGCATTCCCGCACAGCAGCCTTAGCAACTCGCCTCGTGTGAACCGGAGCGTTGTCGTAAAGTAGCAAGACACCTGCGATCAATTTACCACGTTATTTTTTCTTTTACTGCTTCCTTTAAATTACGTAGAGTGTTTGCGTAAGATGCGGCAGTAATACTTCGACCCTTTTTTGGGTACTCAATCAGTAAGATACCCTTAGAATCCCAAAACTCATGGCCACAGTCCATAAGTTTTCCAGCGGAAGGGGTGATTTTAAACTTCACTAGACCACTTTTGAATCGTAGATAATGAAGGAGCAGAATCTTGGTAAACAGCCACCATTTCTTCGTGAATAACCTTTTAAGTCTTTCCTTGTTTTGTAAGGAATTTTATCACAGCGCGATGCTCGATTTTTTTTAACATTGTCGCATCGGTCATCTTAGTTGCCTTTTCGTAATTATATCTTGAATACTAATGGTGACAACTAATCAAATTTTATATTTATACCCTCAAAGAGTGTCTTTAACTAATGAGATAATTTAATTACCTTCATCATTAGTATATCCCCTTAATACCGAGAATACATTGAACACCCCTCGTAAATGTCAGTGTGAGCTGATTTACTTAGAACGCTTTCACGCCTTAACTACACGACTGATCATCATGAAATTTCACATGCACGTTGTCAAGGGAACAGAAGAGAACATAGGGTACCTTGCATCCCAACAAAAGTACTGTTACTAACCTAACATACAATTACGCGAGTGAAGTCTCCGGCAAAATCTAGTGTTATATAAATCCTAAGGCCCGGTATCCACCAAAGCAGAGAGGAGAGGAGACAAGAGGAGAAGAGCTGCGAAGTTGGCAGGTTATTTCCACCAAAGCGGAGAGTAGATGTGAGCTGTGTATACCTAGCAGAGATGAGAGCTGTGAGGGCTTTAAACCAGTCAATCGAATGACGCTTTCGGGTGTACGTGGCGCGGGGAGAAGGCAGCGGCATCACAAAAATTCACATACACGTAGTCAGAAGTACTGAAAAGACCTAGAGTAACTTTTATGTAAATTCGCTAGTTACACATAAAATGTATTGGCGTATATCATACACATACGTGACGTGATATAACATAACCTATGTAACTTCTTGATAAAATAGCTTTCTATTGGTGAAAGAGTTGTAAAATCGGTTTAGTAGTTTTGAGTTTACTCATTACAAACAAAATACTAATCTGTTATTTTTATAATATTAGTGCAGAAGTTTTTTTTTTAATAATCAATCTATGTAAATTTGTATTAAGTGAGCATAGTTTCATATAATTACATAAGATGCGTGATTTTTAAAAATATGTATGAATCGGTACGCTGGTTACAATTACAACTTAACTAAAGAAATATCATATTTTATTATCTTTCTACTACTAATTCAACTATCCATAAAAATCAGGACAAAAACAAAACTTATTATTGAATTATATGAAATATTTTTATTTTGTAAATGTGATGTTCAATTAATTGTAAAAAGATAAATAAATATGATTTTCCTTTACTTCACTACATTTTATAAAACAAAGTCCTCCGCCGCGTCTGTCTGTCTGTTTGCGATAACCTTAAAATCTATTGAACAGATTTTCATGCGGTTTTCACCAATAGACAGAGTGATTCATGAGGACGGTTTAGGTGTATATTTGTTTAGGTTTTGTACTACCAAATCCTCAACTTTAAAGAATCACCCAGCTGACATGTGACCAGACCATGTTAATTGCCTTGCATTATTCTCAGACGAGATACTCTCACAGCAAAATATGCAGAACACCTCGCCACCGCTACGGTGACTTGAATTTCCCTGTGCTGTTATGAAATACATTTCATCTCTTAAATTATCTTGTTAGGAGCTTGTTGTTATAACACAAATATTATCTAGCAAACGAATTTGGAGAAACAAGGTAGAGTATGTTCACCTTATATTGTAAGCACCATTTACAACTTGACATCATGTTCTTCTGGAGCATGCTGAATGGTAACTTAATCTAAAAGTTAAGGTGTAGAGTATCATATAATATACGATTTAAACCTGAAGGTCTAATCTATAAACAAAGCTTCGAGCCGAACCAAAAGCATCTACAGTAATCTTTCTTTGTACGCACTACTTCATGAAAGGGAAATAAATGTGTTGCATGAAACAAACAGTCGGTCCGATACTTCGGCATTTACTTTTAGTGGTAGGCGTATTAGATCGGGCAGTTCAACTTATTTTTTTGCTTCGTGATCGGATATTCTGAAAGTAGTGACGTTCTACCAAGATTTATGGAGACAGTGGTTGCCGCACGAGTAGTTTTAGTTCAGGTGGATTTTTGGAGTCTTTGGAGATATAGGTATACTGAATAATACTGAAATCCTTCGCTAATAACATTTAAATTTTATTAACATTTTATATTTGTTTCTATTTCCATTTTTTTTTATACTTCAATTTCATTTTCTTTTTGTTTATTGTATATGATGTCTAAAACTTTAGCTACTTACCTAAATGTTTAGTCAACATCTCGGTGCATCGTGTATGCTTATCTTAGTGTATGTTTATGAACTAGTTTTAAGATACTGTATTATGTGCAATGTTGTATACATACTGTTGGCGTGTCTAAAATAAATAAATAAGATGATAATAATAATAATAATAATAATAATAATCTCGCGAAAGCTGAAAAAGATAAACAAATTAAATATCTCGATTTAGCTCGCGAGGTTGTCGACATGTGGGATGTGGATTCGGTGATCACTGTGCCGATAGTCATATCTGTCAATGGTCTAATTGCCAAGAGCCTCGATCACCATCTAAAGAGGCTCGCGTTAGGTGCTTGAATCAGGGGTTTGATGGAGAAGACAGTGCTATTAGATAAGGCACGCATTGTTAGATTCCTGTCTCTGGAATCCTAACCACCGGCAGCTTGGACTCTGTACCCGATGCCGGTGGGGTACCATATATTTTATATATTTAAATTTATTTTTATATATGTATATTTAAAAATGAAAAATATATTGCAAAGATTGAAATAAAGAGTATAATAATAATAATAATAATAGTTCATTAGCAACAGAAAAAAAAATCTGATCTGTATACATCATCATATTTTAATAAATGAAAATAGGTCGAGTACGTCTGAGGTATACAATGTGAGCAATGTCCTCCGAGCTAGGAAAATTATATACACGCGGTGAATATTTTTAACTTAAATTTCAACTAATATAATAGTTTAATTAATTGCTACTGCCACTTCGCCAAGTATAGCGGTTTGAATCCCGCACAAGTCAAATCGACAAATGGTTGTTCCAAGTATGAGTGCTTTTTGTGTCTATTTTTTAAATATTTGTAAAGTCCCTCGTGATACAGGAATAATGGCTATTGTGGGAGTTGTTTAAAAAAGAAGGTATATAGCGTAATGCACTAAACACCATGGATTTAACAGAATTTCACAGCTGAATGAACATTGTTTTGACCTAAGCGGTGATTATAAAATCTGACGCAATCTAAACAATCAAACCGCTCGCCTTAGTGTCAGCTGCCATGAAAGCTTACACAAAACAAATTATTTATTAGATGTTCTCCCTAGCCTTTATTCCCAAGTCACTTGGGGTCGGGGTTTCTAGTCTAACCGGATTTGACTGGATATCAGTTTTTACACGGAGCGGCTGCCACCTGACCTCCGCAACCCGAAGGCTCACGATACGCTAAGGCTAGACTAGTGTCAAGATATTAGAGGGCACTAACTTGCCCAATAACAACTGCCATAGATGTTCATGACAGCCGGGACCGACGGCTTAACGTGCTCTCCGAGGCACGGAGCAGGCGATAATTATCAATCAATACGCCCATAATTTCGAAAAGTCATATAACTTCCGAAAGTGAGAGGTGAGCGACGTGGGTTCGAACGCGAGACCCTCTGCATTGCAGTCTGTTGGTCTCCCCACTGAGCTATCGTTACTACTATTTAATCTAATAAATAATATAATTTGACGACCTCGATGGCGTAGTGGTTAGTGTAACCGACTGCCACGCCTAAGGGCGCGGGTTCGATTCCCGCACAAGTCAAACATTTGTGTGCACATGGATGTTTGTCTTGGTCTGGGTGTTTCTATGTATAATATGTATAAAGTTACAAAAAAAATGTATATATATGTATGTTTATCCATTGTCTAGTACCCATAGTACAAGCTCTGCTTAGTTTGGGCTAGATGGTGTTGTGTGTATGTGGTAGAATATTATTATTATTATTATTCTCTTTATTACTAATTTTCTTCTAATTATTACATTTTTAAATATAAATATAAAAACATACATATTTAAAAATATAAAAACTGAAATGACCCACCGACATCGGGAACAGGGTCCAAGCTGCCGGTGGTTAGGGCCCCAGAGAGAGGAATCTCCTCACAATACGCGCCGTGTCGAGTAGTACTGCCTTTTGCATCAAGGACTTGATCCAGCCATCTAACGCGAGCCTCTGCAGGTGGTGGTCGAGGCTCTTAGGTATTAAACCATTGACTGTAATGACTATCGGCACAATGATCGCCGAGTCCACACGCCACATGTCGACAATCTCGTGAGCTAGGTCTAAGTATTTCAACTCTTTTTCTTTTTCAGCTTTCACAAGATTCTCGTCATGCGGAATGGTAACATCGATGATCATTGCTCGGCGCTCCAATCGGTCCATCAGCACAATATCTGGCTTGTTCGCCACAATTGTCCTATCAGTGATGATAGACCGATCCCAGTACAAAGTAGCACGACCATTTTCGAGAACTGGATCGGGCACATACCTGTAATACGGCACTTCAGATTCCACAAGGTCATACTTTAAGGCAAGTTGCTGATGGACAATCCTGGCTACTTGGTTGTGTCTATGCAAATACTCTCCATTGGCAAGACGAGAACAACCGGAGATAATATGTCTGAGAGATTCTCCGGGCTGGTGACATGCCCGACATATGTCAACCGTCCCATCCTTCAGGATATATCTCCGGTAGTTGTTCGTCATAACAACTTCGTCCATTATTGCACATACAAAACCTTCGGTCTCAGCGAAGAGATCGCCGAAACGTAGCCAGGACACCGATGACTGAAAATCTATGTCGGGCCCATTCAGGGCCCGCAAAAAGCGTCCATGCAGCTCTTTTCCTTTCCATACATCCCTGCGCTCGTCAGTTCCAAGCATAACAGGTTTGCGCCAGTTCTCCTTAGCCAGAGCAAGCGGGGTAAAGCCCGTATCCACTGCGACTACATCGCGATGCACGCCCACATCGGTTCGGAGTAAATATTCTCTGAGATTGCACACTTCACGGTTGTGGAGGGTCTTGGCATTTAAAAAACCGCGACCCCCACACTTCCGTGGGATGTACAATCTCATTACCGAGGAGCGCGGGTGGTGCATTCGGTATGCAGTCAACAGTGTACGGACCTTTCTATCCAGGGCATCTAATTCCGTTTGCGTCCATCTGAGTACGCCAAAGGAGTACATAAGGATCGGCATGGCCCAACCGTTACAGGCGCGCACCCTGTTGCCGCCTGACAAAAGACTTTTCAGTATTTTTTTCAAGCGGCCAAAGAAGCGCTCCCGCAACGTCCGTTTCATACCGTCCTCAGTGATACCTAATGCCTGTGACATACCCAGATATTTATAGGTTTCGTTTGCAGAGAGAGACCTAAGTCTAGTAAAATCTGAAAGTTCAATGCCATCAGATTCCACAACCCTGCCTCGCTTTACATACATAACTGCACACTTGTCAACACCAAACTCCATCCTGATGGAATTACTGAAGTTTTCCGTTACCTTAAGTAACGCCGTCAGTTGGGGTCTGGTGGAGGCAAATAGTTTTAGGTCATCCATGTAAAGAAGGTGGGATATAACTTGACCATCTCTCCGCAATCGATAGCCTAGCCCTGAACTCTCCAGTAAAGTACTAAGAGGGTTCAGCGCTAGACAGAACCATAAGGGACTCAAACTGTCGCCCTGAAATATACCTCGCTTGATCTTGATAGATACACCGCTTTCCCCGATCTGGCGACATCCTGGATAGCGTAAAACCGTTCTCCACTGCCTCATACATGACTTCAAGAAAGTGCTAAGAGTTGCATCAACTTTATACAACTCCAGCACCCTCAAGAGCCATGCATGAGGTACAGAGTCATAGGCTTTCTTATAATCTATCCAGCATGTCGCAAGATCTTTCTTAAGGCGGTGTATTTGTTGACTGATGGTCATGTCAATTAGGAGTAGCTCTTTAGTACCACGGGCCCCACTTCTACATCCATTTTGAGATACAGACATGATGTTATTTGCTGTAATATGTAGTGAAAGCTTAGATCTCAAAATGGATGTAAGAAGTTTATAGACCGTCGGTAGGCATGTTATCGGTCTATAATTTTTTGGGTCCGTGACACTACCTGATTTGTAGAGCAGATGAGTGGTGCCAGTGGTCAAAAACTCAGGCAGCGATCCTGATTCCAAAGATGACTGGAATAGGGATGCCAAGCATGCATGCGCACTGCGGAACCATTTCAACCAGAAGTTGTGCAGTCCGTCCGGTCCCGCTGCTTTCCAGTTTGGTAACGAACGAACCGCACAAGAAACGTCTTCTGGTCGTATGTTAATTGGCTCCATTTGAGGTATAGTGTCGCATGCCTGCCTAACATCCCCAAACCAATCCCCCTCTTCGTGGTCGACGGGCGTCGACCAGATACTACGCCAAAAAGCAGTCGTGGCTTCTGTATCTGGTAGACAACCATCCCCACTAGAATCAGGATGCTCCCACCTTCTGTACACCCACCTTTCATCTCTCTGGAATGCACGATTTTGGGCATATCGATCAGCTCTTTTTTTGTAGCGCCTCACTCGGCTTGCCCACGCACAAATTCTCTGCTTCAGGAAGTCGATGCGTTCTGTAACCCGGGCGACATAATCTTGGGGACATACGTCAGTCCCTGCAAACGCCCGAGTCACATAACGCATCACTCTCGGTCGTGTATTACCCTCCCTGAAACAGATAAGCTTGCCGATGAGTGCCCTGGACTCAGCGATACGACGCTCAATCCTGCACTGCCACGCTGGCGTAGTATTTCTGGGTCGAGCAGCTGTCATTATGTGTGGATTTTTAATACCAGCCACTCGACATGCCGCAGCAGCCGCACAGTACAAGATTGAGTGTGCATCGCTAAGACTTTCACTGTCCACTAGATAAGCGGGCAGTAATGAGTCCAAGGCACACACCAGCGCTAAATTCTTTTTGTGCGTAGGCAATCTTGGCAGACGTGGTCTATTTGCCGCATAAACGTGCCGATATTCCCGCAACGTGCACTCCAAAGTACTCCTTAATTGTTCATTGTACTGGGTACTTACGTGTGTAGCCCTGCTATCCACCTCTTCACTAATATTGTTATCATTTGGCCTCGATGCCTCATGAAGTCTTTGAGGCATTATCTGGACAGAAGAAGTGACGGGAGGGCTACTTCGTACGTCAGAGCGTAGCCTCTCAAGTGCGGCATCGTCCAACAACCGACACCGTTGGATGGCACGCACTTGGTCCGATAGTCTTTGAGCCGAGACGTTAACGGCCGGTTCCAAGTCCTGAAACAGAGGCAGCATTCGATCACGGTACGCACTGAGATTGATTCCCCCCTCTGTTGCCACAAAATATGCCCGCATGACATTTTCATTCATAGATTTAGTCCACTTCATGCGGCGCACATTACCACCGACAGCGGAGACCCTGTTCGAGGCCGGTAGGTCTCGGGGTCCCAAGCAGGACGGTGGCCGGCGTATCCCTCGCCGACGTACAGGTGTTGGCGACGTCGGCGGGGAAAAATACTCGTCGCTCGATGGGCTCGACACCTCATTGCACGTCGGGGTCGCAGGTGCAGGTGCCGACGGCTGCGAGGTGGAGCTGAGCGGCAGGTCCGGTGAACGTTTTTGTGCTGCGGCTCTCCTGGCTCTTGTTAGCATGTCATTTTATTTCAATCTTTCCTGTATTATTTGTTTTGTTATGAATTTTTCTTCTTGACGTTTATTGTCATCTTGTTGTCTTTTATCATTTTATTTATTTATGGATTTGGTGGGGTTTTTTATTGCTATTATTATATAGGTGGATAATGTGAATTTGTAGTTTTATTAATTAGATATTGTAAATTATGTTGAATTGCAATATATTAGGAAAATAAATTATTATTATTATTATTATAATTATTTATTAGATACGAAGTTATTTTTTAAATTAGATATTCCTTGTTTACACGTGCTTCTAATAAATATTATTTTATATTTGGAGCTATATTTTCTCTATTTAGTTGTCACACTATTTTGTTTTCAGAATTTGCGGAGTTCTTGATGTTTTCGCTTTTCCTTCATATATATTCTGTATATCAGAGACCAATGTAATTTATGAAAAACGTAATCTGTCTGTTCAAGTTACTTTACTACAATTATTTTCGTTGAGTACTCTCTTCTTGCTACGAAGACGGTTAAAACCTACTTCATATGTATATCTACATACACCAGTAAGCAACAGTGCTCTTACTGCTGTTTGTAGGGCTATCTGTGTACAAAATCTAAGGGCGTTCTCCTATGATCCTGCTATATTATAAGCATGTGAGTGTAACAAAATTGTTCTTACATTTGTTGTTGCTTATATTTCAAGTATACATTTTAAGATAATATACATTTTTATTATATAGATCGCTGGTCTAGTAAATAAGGTCTATGAACCAAGAGATCCATGGTTCGAATCGCAGATCGGGCCAACAAACTATTTGGTTATTTGGTTTCTAGACATAAAAAATTCTTAGTAGCAGAAAGTTAGCAATTTGGTATTGCATCCTCTTTCTTCGTAAACCTCGTAAAGGCCTCCTAATGTCACTTTGGTCGGGTCAGCTTGCAGTCATATCGAATTATGAGATTGAGAAAACAGAATCTGCTCTATAATATCTAGTGTATACGGTAGTCTCTATTAAAATTACAATTGAAGAACAGTATTTATAAGCTCGCTGTAAAATGATGAATATCCTTCTTTTTATTGCATCTGGTTTACGGATTATTGACGAGACAAATGTACTTTTATTATTGCCTGTCAAAATACTTGATCGCGGGCATGCCTTTCACACTACGTCCTCGCGTAAAGAGGTGCCGAAGTCTCTACTTTGGAGGTACTTTCTAACGCGTCGCTTGAAGAAAGAAGGGATCAAGTAAAGTAATACGTGCATCTAAAAATCACTCTACATCGGGTAATAAAATAATACAATAAAAGTGTCATTGTATGTAAAGCAACAGCAGCGATAGCTCAGTGGGGAGACCAACAGACTGCAATGCAGAGGGTCTCGGGTTCGAACCCACATCGCGCACCTCTGACTTTCGGAAGTTATATGACTTTTCGAAATCATGTGCGTATTGATTGACAATTATCGCCTGCTCCGTGCCTCGGACAGCACGTTAAGCCGTTGGTCCCGGCTGCCATGAACATCTATGTCAATCGTTATTGGGAAAGTCAGTACCCTCTAATATCCTGACACTTCATCATGTGTCACCACAATGTCATAAATCCCGTATAGCAATTAATTCATTGGAATAAAAAGGGCATCGACTTCCATACCGATGGTGCGAAACTATTAACAAAAAAAAAAAAAAAAAATATCCTGACACTGGTCTAGCCTTAGGTATCGTTAGCCTTCGGGTTGCGGCGGTTAGGTGGCAGCCGCTCCGTGTAAAAACTGACATCGAGTCAAATCCGGTTAGACCAGTAAAGCCGACCCCAAGTGACTTGGAAATAATAAAGGCTAAGAGAGAAGAGTATGTAAAGCAACAAGAGGAATCGTAGTGTGAGTATATATAATAAAGGTCCTATTCTAATTGAGGCAAACGACCCGTGATGAAAACTAGACGGCTCGACAGTAATCCGGATCATAACTTGTATAGTTAGTTCACTTGAATTTAGGCCAGGTGATTAGTGAGGATCTACCTTTTTGTATATTAAGTTCAACTTCAGTACGAATAAACTCATCAAGCAAACAATTCAACCGCGAGATACTTTGTGGCGGACTAAAAGTTCTAAAAACGAATTTCGTGTAATGATTCTCTAAGTAGAGCTGAAAATTTCGGGTGGTCCTGTAATATAAATGTATATATACAGCGTGTAATATCCGTGTAGTATCCAGTCAAATCCGGTTAGACCAGAAAAGCCGACCCCAAGTGACTTGGGAATAATAAAGGCTAAGAGAGATGAAGATATACAGCGTGTAACAGAAGGTCAGGTTTTATGACCGTAATGTATCTGAAAAAATAATTGTCTTACGTTTACGCGAATGTTATCCATTGAAATTAAACAACTTTATACGGATTTCATCGCGTTGTTAATTTTTTTAAAACACTATTCTTACTTAATTTTGAAACTTTAAACTACTATTGTTAAATACTTTAACTAATTACTGTTTACTTCTATTTAAATAATAAAATTATTTAGATTTAATTTTAAACTATCCCCGACTTTTCGGTTGCTTTTCATCAGCCATGTCTGCCTGTGAGAAAAGTATATAAATTTGTTATATATGACAGTTAGTAGTAGAGCTAGACTTTTCCTACGGCGTCGCCCACGTTAATGTAGATTTCGACAATTTTTTTTTTATGTTTAAGGTTCCTTTCCTCTTTCCTTTTCTCTATCTCTGACAACGTGTATGTAAAATTGCATGATAATCGGTTGAGTAGTTAAGGCGTGAAAGCGTAACAAACAAACAAGTTCACATCCACATTTATAATATTAGTTAGGATGTGAACATAGTATTAAGTCGTTATCTATAACACTTGCATTTTCTCTACACCTCATTTCGTGGTTACTAATATATCCACAGCCCCGAAACAATTTTAATAGCATAGATATAATTTGACCAATTAGTTGCAAAGCAAAATCCATTGTTAATAAATAATTGAGAAGAGGAGAGTTAGGTCACTCTGTCAAATTCCAACGTTAACAAAAACAACCCGGTTCTCTGTATTGAAAGAACAGCTTTAAGAGCTGCATGTATTATTCAACTATTACAATTTTGCTCTTTGACCGGCTAACATTTAGTCGCCAATGGAAGATGCACCAAAGAGCATATAACAGAAGCAGTTACAGGTAGCAGATAACAGAAGCAATGGTTTGAAAAGCCGGGTTCGCATAGGCCCGGTTCCTAAGTTTAAAAACATGTCGTTTTATCTATGGGCAGTTAGCGTTTGACACATATTCTATGACTACATTTTATAAAAGAGAATCTCCCGCCGCGTCTTTCTGTCTGTTCGCGATAAACTCAAAAACTACTGAACAGTTTTTCATGCGGTTTTCACCAATAGACAGAGTGATTCAAGAAAAAGGTTTAGTTATAATTATTATAATTTATAATTTGTTAAGGTCTTGTACTAACCGTGCGCAGCCGGGTAAGGTCGCTAGTGAAAATATGTCAAACTTTTACTGTTCGTAGCAAAAACGACTCGTTTCACGAACTATAGGAACCAAGCCATAATCAAGTTGTCTGTACTACAACCGGCGAAACAAGATAACACTTTGACCATACAGTCAACGGCTTAGAGAAATGGCATAGACCTTGACTGGAGCTATTTGTCATAGAATGTGTCAAAAATTAAATGTCCGTAGGAGCAGTCGTCCAAAAATGTGGTCTACCGTAATAAGGTCGATTTCCTTTTGCAATATTATTATGACATTAACCATTGCTCTCTTTATTATGTATTATATTTGTGTCATGCCATGTGTTAAATTAGAGAAGTCAACCGTAGTGATAATTAGATCTCACAGAAACTTTTGTAATAACTGGAATACCACTTTCTTGGCCGACTGTACAGCAACTCATTTCTGATTATAGGAACCGGGCCATAGAGAAAAGTTTTAATGTGACTTCTTTTTAACCTAATGTTGTCAGACTGCGTGATCTTTGGATCTTTCATCGGCAGCACAAATTAAAGGTACAACAAAAAGGTTTTAAAGGTTTAACAATTCGCCCAAGTTCGCCAGGTCGATAAATTTACAGACATTGAAATGAAAGTCAAAAATCACACAAACTCGGTATAATTATGTGTTGATTAACAAATATTTGTTAGAAATCGTTCTCACAATATTTGGCGCAGTGGCAGTTGTTAGACGACCACTTAAAACCACTACGACATCCGTGCAGTCAAACTATATATTTATTTATACTAATATCAAATCAAATGTTTGTTAACACAATTATAAAGTAAACTACATCCTTATACTATAACCTAACATATCATTATACCGTACTATTTGTACAATAGATACCGGGAAATTATGAATTATACGCCTGTTTTACATTGTTTAACCTTTCAGACTCAATTACTGAAGCCAAACATTCGTATAATAAAATGAAAACAAAAATCGTGGGAACATTACGAATAAATCAATATGAGTGTTTAATACACGATGTTCTGAAGTTGTTTCGGTTATTTTATTGTCTATTGGCACTAGTGTTGAGTAGGACATGAATTTGAAATAAGTTTGTAAGAGTTGCCTCTTTATTGTACTGAACTAGTGCAATGTCCAACTTCAAATGAGGCGAGGTGTCTTGAAGCACAGCAGTAGATTTGAAGTTACGTATGTGCTTGAGTGGGGTCGAGGCGCCATCTTTGCTTTAGGAAGACCGACAGTTATTGAGACACGTTTAAGCGATAGCGACTGATCGAGTCGGAACGTTGAGTTGTGAGTTGTGTAAAAAAGAAGTAAGATCAGTGCCCTGAACCCACTGCTCGGTCTTAACTGTTATTTTTCATTCGACATTATTGTGAAGTGAAAATATTGTTTATTCTAAATAAAAATAGTGTAAGACCTTCAACGTTGTGTTTTGTGCTCGCATATTACCTAGATGACGCCCACTAAACCCGCAACCACTAATGATGTTGTCATAGAGAACAATACTTCTCCAACATCAGAAGTGGGATTTGAACTCGTCTCACTGGTCTTGGCGATAGCTCAATAAGCGAGCGCCGCGTGGACAGCTGCGAGATGGTTGCTGTGCGGATAGTAACAACAATCAGGTGGGTCGCTTTCATTTTATTTCGATGCCAGGGCCGAATATTCTCTTGTGTAATTAATTATTAATTGTAGCTGACATATCGCACTCGTTATAATAATTCTGTTTAAATAACTGATATTGATAATTCCGCTATTTGTTCTACCGACGAACTCTGATTGAGGTTATTTTTAATGAGAATAATCTTGCATTTTTATTCCATATTGTACCCGACTATCCTATAAAACATGAGGTTGTAATAGACCGTGATATTTTAAAATAAGGATTTACAATTACAATAACTTAGTTACTATTTGTGAAGTACCTTCAGTAAATTAGTTTTCATAATGTTGATTTCGAGGTCTACTCGGACAACATGCAAAAGTTAATGTTGTTTTTACAAGCTAGAAGTATATATCCTAGTTATTAGACTTTCGCGAGTCCCGTTCTATTAGTCAAAAAGCGCAACGGTAGTGATGGTATTAAGCGTGGACTATCGCGTACTTAATAGAAATACTGTGACAGATGGTTTTCCTTTGCCTTTAATTTTGATTTCGATTGCGAGTCTGTTTGGTGCTTAGTTTCTTTAGCTGACTGACTGACAGTGGCAAAAATGATAGCAAAGATTACATAATCGTTATTATTGACGCTTTTAATAAGTTGTTTTATTGTTTCACTAGATTTTTTCCGTGTCTTCGCTCGCATAAATGTAGGTTATGTTGATTTACGTTATATTAGTTAGTCCTGGATAAAAGGCACCCTTTGTCCTTTTGTTCCCCTGACATCGTGTATGTTTAGTGATAATCTGTTGAGTTGTTGAGGAGTGAAGGTGTAGCAAACAAGCTTACATTCGCGTTTGTAATACGTTGCGTATCGACATACCTAGTGTAATTAATGCACTTATAGATTTTTTTCTGTGCTTCTTATCGCGTAATAACTTGTTTCTTTTTATAACGGAGTGAGTAAATTGTACAGAACAAATTTTATGTGATTTACGGATTATAGCATTCCTATATTGTTTCAAACTTGACCGGACGATTGTTTAAATATTACGAGGAAATGATTGGACGCGTCAATTTAAAATTTGTAGTGGGCTGTCAGTTTATTCAGTTCATTCGATAAATATCATTTTGCTTTTTTCAAAACCAATGAACTTTGATACGTGTAATGTATTTTCATCCTAAATCTTAACAGTATTGCAATATTGCTATTGTTTATTTTTAGTTGCAGTACTGAGTGATTCTCGGATTATTATATCAAGGCCTTACGCCGCACTCGGGTAACCGTGGGTGATTTGAAAATTAAGCTATACGACCCGAACCTTACTGTCTACCATCCATCTAATTGGCCCAGCCTTAATGTAAATCGTACAAAGTATACTAAAGGAATTTCTAGTTTCAGATATTAACCGTTCCAGTAAAGCCTGGTAAAAAAAGCGAGATGGTACGGATGTCATGGTGATATATTATCGCGAACCAACTTGAATACTTTCCCGATAGATTTTCTCTTCCACTCTTAGCCGATCTGATATCACAACAATCAGAGGCAGATTTTTACATTGGTCTATATGCTAGTGGCTGTATTCAAATTCGTATTTTAGAACTCGATTGTATCAAACTCAAGGCTTTATTAAGCCCGACAGGCAATTAGTAGCAACTAAGGGATACAGAATTTTAGTCCTTGGTTATACACAAATCTGATTTCAGCTATGCACCTATAGTACCGCAAGCCTTTCGGTGGTCTGTAATTAACTATGTTCACAAGCTAGTAATGCATCTTGAGTAGGAAAAGATGCCCAAAACTATGTGACTACTATTGTTTTAGTCACATAATAAATTATTTCCTTTTTCAGTCCAGGCAAAGTATAACTAACTGATTCGTAGGCAAACATAATATAATTCACAATATAAATTGTCTACATTTTAATTACTTTTAAAATTCTTAATTTAATTTTATTTGATTTCTTAAATTATTAAAACTTTTACCTCAAAAACCTTATTAATCTAATAAAAGTTATGAATATTGTAGTTCACGTAACGACCAATCAGAGCAGAGCGCGTGCTTGCCCTGATATGACGCATTGTCGAGGCGCCATCTTTACTTTAAGAAGGCCGACAGTTATTGAGACACATTTGAGCGATAGCGACTGATCGAGTCGGAACGTTGAGTTGTGAGTTGTGTAAAAAAATAAGTAAGATCAGTGCCCTGAACCCACTGCTCGGTCTTAACTGTTATTTTTCAATCGATATTATTGTGAAGTGAAAATATTGTTTATTCTAAATAAAAATTGTGTAAAACCGGAATCGTTGTGTTTTGTGCTCGCATATTACCCAGATGACGCCCACTAAACCCGCAACCACTAATGATGTTGTCATAGAGAACAATATTTCTCCGACATCAGAAGTGGGATTTGAACTCCAGTCTCACTGGTTTTGGCGATAGCTCAATAAGCGAGCGCCGCGTGGACAGCTGCGAGATGGTTGCTGTGCGGATAGTTACACATTCAGATGGGTCGCTTTTATTTTATTTCGATGCCGGGTAAGTAAGACCTCGTGACCGTCTTAGTACAAAGCCTAAATTTCTGTACGCCCTTTTACATATATTCGATACATGTTCACGAAATGTCAGTTCCTGTGTAAAATAAAACCCTTAGTCCCGTACTTGTGTGACTCGTTGTATAGGCTCCGTGTCCATGTTATACTCGTATTGCATTGATGTTCTAGCCCGTGTAAAACTCATTACTGAACACTTGGACACGTTGAAATATAGTTTATTTACCTTACTCCACTCGATATCCTGTCGATATCATCTTGCACGCGTTTACAATCCGACTCATCTTTAATCTCGAACAGCAATTTAAGGTCATTTGCAAATAGTAGACATGTTCCATTCCTGATGACTTCCGGTAAACTGTTTATCATTATAATGAAATTCAGAGGCCCCAAATTAAAATAATAAATTATTGCAATAAATGGCGCTTAATAAAGGCTATTAAAAACCATTAATATAATATCAGCTCTATATATTAACTACCCTGCTGCTCATCACGCCTCTTGTCATATATATGAGGAGGATTAGGATAGCCTAACCCTCCTCAATCCGTACTGGCCCAGCGTGGTAGACTATAGAGTCTACCACGCTGGGCCAGTACGGATTGGACGACTTCACATATCTTCGAAACTCTCAGATATGCGATTCCTCGCGATGTTTTCCTTTACCGTTAATGCAAGATAATTAACTATTTAATAAGCACATAACTTCGAAAACTGCCTCCGTGACGCAGCGGTAGTGAATGCGACTGCTGTGCATGAGGTCTGGGGTTCGAATCCCGGGTTGGGCTAACAAAATGGTATTGGGTTAGGAAGTTGGAGGCGTTAGACACCCCGTGTCTCGGAAAGAACGTAAAGCAGTTGGTCTTGGGCCTGATCTCTCTCCGGTCGTGTCGGATTATACGTCCCACCAGATCACGAGAGTTAGGGAACAGAGAGTGCACCTGTGTTTCCGCACATACTTGTGCACTATAATATCTCCTGCGCTTCGATTGCAGATGGCCAGTCTTCGTTAAGATTGGCCGCCGTGACCGAAATTCGGTATTCAGTATCATCAGTAAACCCTGTATACCTTTAGATGATTAAAATATTCATAGTAGGTATATGATCGTATACCAACAATCGCAAAATAAGAAACGGGGCTATTATTTACCACCGCATCTATACATACACGCCCACTTGTTTTCCGGATACCCATCCGACAAACATGTCGCAAAAAACACCAATTTTCCTTTTTATTGATGTGTTAAGATAAGCTAATATTACATTGGTATGTAAGAAAACTAAGCAGCGATAGCTCAGTGGGGAAACCAACACACTGCAATGCCGAGGATCTCGGGTTCGAACCTCCGTCGCGCACCTCTGACTTTCAGAAGTTATATGACTTTTCGAAATTATGTGCGTATTGACTGACAATTATCGCCTGCTCCGTGCCTCGGAGAGCACGTTAAGCCGTCGGTCCCGGCTACCATGAACATGTATGGCAATCGTTATTGGGCAAGTCAGTACCCTCTAATATCCCGACACTGGTCTAGCCTAAGGTTATCGTTAGCCTTCGGGTTGCGGAGATCAGGTGGCAGCCGCTCCGTGTAAAAACTGATATCCAGTCAAATCCGGTTAGACCAGAAAAGCCAACCCTAAGTAACTTGGGAATTATAAAGGCTAGGGCGAAGATGTAAGAAAACTAACAGCTAACCAAGCTGACTGATCTGAAGGCGTAGTAGTCTAAATGGTCGCTTCGCCGCTGCTGCCGTGACGAGTGACGTGGCTTCAATTTCCACATGAGACAAACATTTGTGATTCCGTTGTTTGAATATTAGCTAAGTCCTTCGCGACACAGGAATTACTCCCAGTGTAGAAGATCTTAATAGTAAATAAATAATACAATAAAATAAATACTTTAACATTTTAAATGGAAATAAAATTAATGCGAAGTCCACACAGATGGGCACTTCCTACGATCCTGACATAAATCTCTTGTGTCACTTTCTCTTATTCCACTTGTCATATACGCCCCTTGATTAACGACACTCATAAAGCCTTTATCCAGAATGTATCTAATCTGAAAAGTTCGCCACAATTATCTTTGTCTTCCAGATGTCACTTATATCACTAACAAACATAATATAATATAATTATATCACTGTATTAAACTGTCGCACTGCTGTGCACAGGCAAGGAGCCAGCGTGAGAAGGGTTAAGCCATAGTCCGCCACACTAGACCCTTGCGAGTTGTCAGACTTCATATATCTTCGAACAATAAGGAGAACTCTCAGACATGCAGGTTACCTCACCATGTCTTCCTTCACAGTTAAAGCAAGCGATAATTAAATACTTAATACGCACATAACTTCGAAAAGTCGGAGATTGCGCGCATTAGTGATCGTTTTCGAAACCTCTCCGTAGCAGTCCAACGATCTCCCATCGCTGCTGGATAAAAATCTCCAAAATTTATCAGCATTAATAATACTTTATGACATGAAATTCTATATACCACAGATGAAGGACACCGCTCGTAAAAGGTTTTTTTATGGTGGACTCGGGCACCAAGATAATTAGGGCATCAATTTACATTTTATGATCCCATGCTACTAAAATTCTGAATAAACTTTGGATATCACCCTAAAAATCTCATAGAAAACAGATATTAACCTACGTTATCTCCATTCGCGGTTTTATTTACTTACTTTTCTTTATTCAAATACTAAATTTTGTCCGCGACTTCGCCCGGGTCAGTGTAAATCGTCGATAACTTCCTGTACCTACCCCTGACAAAGTGTATGCAAAATTTCATAATGCTCGATTGAGTGGTTAAGGCGCGGGCGTGAAAGCCTAACAAACAAACAATTACACATTTATAATATTAGATAGGATTAGGATAAAAATTGCATTTTTGTTTGTAATGACTACACTTAAAAACTACAAAAACGATTTATTTAAATCTTGCATCATTAGAAAGCTATTTTATCCTAAAGTAACATAGGCTTTTTACATTACGCTACGAGCTACGGGAGCGGAGCAGTAATCATATGCGCGCATATGCGCGCCTTCGCCGCCCGGTTCGCCGGCGGCACGGCGGTACGGATCCGCAAGAATAAGACAGACCTCAAGCAACGAAGCAGACTGACATCTAAATGGGACCTAAGTCAGATTACTCTTCAACATAGTATAAACCTCTGTAGTACATTTAAATAGTGCTGCGCTTATTTTTGCGTGCTATGGGAAGGTTCCAGATCTGTTTCACACAGGTTTACTTGGTGTCTGGAAATGTGATTGGTACACGCTAAATTGCCCCCTATTACATGGTCGAAATATGGTTATAAGAAAAGATTTAGACCATAGATAACCATAGTTCGCACGAAAAATTTACCATACTAAGAAGAGTAAGCTAACATATTACATGAACTTAACAGAGAACGATGTGTACAATCCTCATCCAAACTTATTATTATAAATGCGATGAATGTGAGTTTGTTAGATTGTTTGTTACGCTTTCACGCCTCAACCACACGACCGATCATCATGAAAATACGCATAAACGTTGTCAGAGTACAGAAAAGTACATAGGGTACCATTCATTTAGGGAAAAAAGCGGTTTCTTACATATAATATTTTAAGTAAGCGTCAATGCGCTCCATGGACGACTACCTCCCTGCAGTGCGGCGGAGACCTTATGTCGGACTCACCCGGGGATAGATGACGACGTCTCTGTATAATTCAGATGTCACGTTGACCTTGTGGTTCAGATGCAAACTTAACGTTCAGAAAGGTGAATTAATTTAAGCGTAAAGTGAGTATGTATGATTTAAATCATTGTCTGGAATCCGCCTGTCAATTTAATAAGATATACCTATACATACAAGTAGTATGTCTGTTTGTTATTATAGGTATTAAGTAACTGTCATGATGGTGATGCTTACCCAATTTGAACGAAATCGTGGGTTCAAGCAGAAATTCAGGTATGTCCTACCTTTTTCATAATTCTTCTTCTCCCTAGCCTTTATTATTCCCAAGTCACTTGGGTCGGCTTTTCTGGTTTAACCGGATTTGACTGGATATCAGTTTTTACACGGAGCGGCTGCCACCTGATCTCCGCAACCCGAAGGCTAACGATACCCTAAGGCTAGACCAGTGTCAGGATATTATAGGGCACAGACTTCCCAATAACGACTACCATAGACGTTCATGACAGCCGAGACCGACGGCTTAACGTGCTCTCCGAGGCACGGAGCAAGCGATAATTGTCAATCAATACGCACATAATTTCGAAAATTCATATAATTTCCGAAAGTCAGAGGTGCGCGACGTGGGTTCCAACCCGAGACCCTCTGCATTGCAGTCTGTTGGTCTCTCCACTGAGCTATCACTGCATTTTTTATAATTAATTAATAATATATTTGGTTTAAGCAGAGAAGAATTACACACGTACATTTAGCCAGGCTTGATTTCAGGTACCACGTGATAAGGGTATAGTGACAAACCTCATGCTGTCAACTTCGTTCGTCCGTAACCCAATAACATATTTTGAAAATCAAGCTATAGATCTCACACACAGCCGCCCCTTTCGCTACGGCTTTCTATTTGTGTCTAAAATACAATCATATAGGTCAATAATCATAATTTTAGGAAAAATAATGACTTTTATTTTCGTGAAAAGTAGCGAGAGCTTCTTACACTCAGTATCATAACTTTCGAGCACGAACTAAGTCATTCTGTTCGCGGCATCAAGTGTATATACTTACAATAAACTTATTTCAAAATCATGACGCAAATTCCTTTGCATTTGACAATAATCGACAGCTCATGTTCCACTGATACACGTTTCCCTGCCATAGAACGCCTTTAACAAACTCAAAAACATTAATCACAAATGCTTAAACCATAAAATTAGTTTAATAATTGTCTATTAGTCACGACGGCTAGCCTATTAAAACGGGGTAGAACAATATTTAAACCTAACTATAACCTTGCTTAATTGCTTAAAACTGTTAATAATTAGACGAAGCCATTTTCGTAACTAACTCAATCATTCGAGGATTTATTAATATTAACAATCTTTTAATTATCATGGGAGCTTTTTGGTTTGAGTTTTCAATGACTACTTACTTAATTTGTCGTTCTTGTAGGTTATCGTTTTGATAGTATTACTTTTTCTTTTTATACGAGCATGCTAAATAACGACTGCTTATATGGGTACCATTAGCACAAACAAACTGACATTCGCATCCTAAACCTAACTAATATTATAAATGCGAATGTGACCTACGAACATCAGGCAATTTCGCATACACGTTGTCAGAGGAACAGAAAAGGGAATACAGCTCGCCGTTCATCCAAATAAAAGTAGGGGATAGAAAATTCACATAACCTACATTTATGCGAGCAAAACCGCAATCTACTTTTTAATATTAGTCAGGCTAAATAGTATGCTAATCCACCTGAGTCTTGGAGACCTAGTCATCGAAGAAACATAACACAGTGCTGTTTAGCTGTGATCTTTTACAGGTAGGTGGTGTTTTCCAAGCGCGCTGTTCCATATTGAGATGCATTCCAGTGTTAAGCAATGCGCTTGCTGTGATTTATCCTAGAGTATAATATATAAGCCATGTATGTTTATGTATACTCTAAAGTCTTACCACTGAATAACGTGGAAGTAGCCAGCTGCTTATACTAAGGTTTGTCTAGCAATTCTAACACAAACGCAGTGTATTACGAATCTCTGTCTTATAATACTTAAATAGCTTGATGTTATACCTCTGCTAAAGAATTGTCGACTTTTAAAGTGCAATACATTAATTACCGTATTCACTTAATAAAATTACTTTGTATTTTGTATTCGCCTGCGACGCAGGAAAGCTAGGTAAATGCTGACGAAAGAAAAATATATATTTTGTAACGATACGGAAAGTATGCCCTACTTTCCGTATCGTTACAAAATAATTATTTTTCTTTCGTAGGTAGGTAATAAAATACAATATTGTCCAAACAATATTTTATTTTGCCCTGCTATATTTATTATTTTTATTTCCTATAGAAAGATTACTAATCAATTTTATTTCTAAATATTTATTAAATATATAACTTTAATAACCATAACACCAAACAATTTACACAAATTAAATGAGATAGTATCTTACGCGAATAATTTGAAGATGACGAACAGTAACATTTTTTAATAACCGAATCCGGGTAAAGCTTTATTAAATCGTCTATTAGATCTTTCACTAACCTATTCGGTCGAGCTTCAAAAAACGCAGTATTCCATTTTACTTTTGGATCTCGAGGTACATCGTAATCGATGTCAACTACATTATCTTTATCATGCCGCTCCTTTTTCTTTTTTGTTGTATCTCTATCACTCTCATCATCGTCGCTATAAGAATCATCTTCGTTTTCTTTATCATCATAATAATATAAATACTCATCAGGTACTTTATTCAAAATATTCGGTGGATAATAAAAATTAGGCTGGTAAGGAAAATAATATGGCATTAGCGTAAACGAAACTGTAGTTCTTGTACAGCCATTGCATTTATGAGATGTTGTGCCAACAGTGGGATAGTTTAATCTACTGGAACAGCTTGGTTGGGGTGGGGTTGGATTTAATGAACTTTGGCTACAAGTACAGGATTTAAAAGTTGGCACTCCCATACGCAGGGCATTCATATGAGATGGTCCATGACCTGACAAGCTTCTTAAATCAACAACTTTATTTTTCGATTCATTGTGTTGCCTCTCTACATCATTACAGCTTTTCACTTTTAAGGGAATGCTTGTGTTCGAAGATACTTTAACTTCTTCTTGGGGCAAAAGGTGTCTGAACTCAAAGTCCTCAACGTAACTTTCAATTTCATCAGTCTTAGAAATTAGATCGACAGCTGGCCGTTTCTTTTTAATTTCTAATGTAGGAGAACCAATGTTAAATTTTGTGTTTTTACATTTCGTAGAAGCATCTCTACCACATATATTTTGCTTAATTGACAACATTTCATCTGACAATTTTCTATCATAAAGATTAATGATTAAATTCGGGCTTCTTGTATTTGTTAGATTTTCTGCAATTCCAAATAAGGATTTCTCTGTTGTAATTTGAAATGTGTTGTTGCGTAAATCTGTAAGATATACAAGGAAATTTGTGTAAGTAACCTAGGTAATGACAAAATTGTGCACATTTCAAGTCAATTTGGTTCTTACCTTCCAAAATTTCATAATTGTTGTTTAATTTTGTATCTCTTCCGACGTCCTGAATTATTCTTTGTAAAACATAGCTACTGGTGTCGGAGACATAATTTATTAGTACTAAAATATAAAACACAAAAAACATAACTAATTGATACAAAATAGTGCATTTTACCGAGGTATCCTGTTGGATTGTAACGTAGCCATATAGATGTATGGCGATGAATGTCACAATTTAATATTAAATCGTTGTTGAACATATTTATTTTTGTGTTGTTATATTAATAAATTATGATAAAGGTTAAATTTATTGTATTGTTTGGATGTATCAGTGTTTTAAGTGCGTTTTATTATGAAATATGTTCTAACCACACACTTTGTCAATATAAAGTATGTTCATATTTATGATATTTTGTTTTGTTAGTTGAACTTATGAAATTGTGTTTTACTTATTGTAACGTTGTTTATTATTTGATGGATCCTAGATACCAGGTCCCAGTGCAGCATGTGTATCATACGACAGTACAGCATTACTATCCGATCAAGACATCAAAGAACTTGTTAATAAAATTAATGAAAGAAGAAACTTCATAGCTACGGGGCAATCTAAAGTTCTTCCTCAAGCAGCTAACATGAAGAAAATTGTAAGTGAAAGTATTGTGGATATCTATATTAAATATTATTTGATTATATTCTATACTGGGATTTATTCATTTTAACCTATTGAGACGCAGCTGCACCTCGGTGGCTAGACACAATAGGCTCTTAAGTCTTCAAAGGCTTGACAGGTTAAATTCAATATAAAAATAAGGTAAGACCTGTCTTATACATATAGTATAACAGTAGTAATAATGATCAAAGAAAACCTCAACGCCATACGGTGTTTAAATACTGTCAATATTTTCCAAGCATGCATGTTTTTCAAGAATAACTTCACGAAGCCACTAGGATCGTCTTTAAAACCACATAACGATTAAGTATACTGACTAAAGCGATTCAAACTACTATAGTTGTTAAAAATATCTCACTATTCTGAAGAAATTACTTTGCAACACGCTTGGCAGTTAATGGTTACCGATTATATAAAGTATTAGCCGACCCGCGCAACTTCGTCTGCTTCACATAAGAGAATTTTCCCCGTTTTTGCAACATTTTTACTACGCTGCTATTGGTCGTAGCGTGATGTTATATAGCCTATAGCTTTCCTCGATAAATGGGCTATCCAACACTTAAAGAATTCTTCAATTCCAACTAGAAGTTTCTGAGATTAGCGCGTTCAACCAAACAAACAAACTCTTTAGCTTTATAATATCAGTATAGATTTATTTTCTGGTAGTTATATTATGGCTTTCCAATTGTGTGAAGCATGACTGTTGTGGCTATGTATCTATCTTAAGAAGTTAATTACTACTTCAAGAGCAGCGATAGCTCAGTGAGGAGACCAACAGACTGCAATGCAGAGGGTCTCGGGTTCGAACCCACGTCGCGCACCTTTGACTTTCGGAAATTATATGACTTTTCGAAATTATGTGCGTATTGATTGACAATTATCGCCTGCCCCGTGCCTCGGAGAGCACGTTAAGCCGTCGGTCGCGGCTGCCATGAACATCTATGGCAGTCGTTATTGGGAGAGTATCGACACAAAAGATCCCACTGGGTCGAAGTGTCGCCGGTCTGCACTGACTGGCCCCCACATAAGATAAGATAATTACTACTTCTGGCAAAAGAGGTTAATAGTCCTCCCGCCGCGCGCCGTCTCTTACAGTAGCATTATTTTCAACTTTATTTAAAACAGACTGCCACAGTAGTAAAGCGGTAGTAGAAATGACTGCTGAGCATGGCGTTTTAGGTTTGATGTCTGTGTCGGGAAGAGTGCTGTAGTTTTTTCCTGGCAAAGAATATTCAGTATATAGCAGCAAGGTTATAAGATAATATAACTGGGCCTCTTATTACGTGGGACCTTAATCCATAGTTAGAGATATAAGACTCCTCTTCCTTCTCCTTCAAGGTTGTATAGACGTAAAACTATGCATGTTATTCTTAACTAGCTTATAATTAGCGAGATAACAAATTTTTATTATTTTTATACTTGCAGCATTGGTCGACAGAGTTAGAAAACTCTGCTCAACGGTGGGCAGACCAGTGTGATCCTTATGTACATCCAGATAGAGAAGACGAATGTAGAGACTTAGGTGAGTAGGATTAACGTTCGCCTCAATCAATGGACAAGTAACAACTTATGTTGCTATATTATGATACTAACTGACCCGCGCAACTTCGTTTGCTTAACATAAGAGATGCTCCGCTGCTATTGGTCAAAGCGTGATGTTATATAGCCTATAGCCTTCCTGGATAAATGGGCTATCCAACACTAAAAGAATTTTCCAATTCAAACTAATAGTTCCTGAGATTAAAGCGTTCAACCAAAAAAACAAACAAACTCTTCAGCTTTATAATATTAGTATAGATACAGAAACAACGATAGCCTATTAGGAGACCGTTAAAATACTATGCAGAAGTCTCGATTTCCCATGGCGCGCATATCTGACTTTTCGAAGTTATATGTGTATTAATAGTTAGTTATCGCTCGCTTTAACGGTGAAGGAAAACATCGTGAGGAAACCTGCATGTATCAGAGTTCTCCATAAAAGTTCTAGAAGATATGAAAACTCTGAGCCAGCGTGGTGGACTATGGCTTACCCCTTCTCACACTGAGGCCCGGCCCGTGCCAAGTAGTGGGACAGTTTTATACAGGGCTAATATAAAATTTGCACATAAATCCTTATTAGTCATAACCTTAGGTATACATAACCATAGAGCATATTCAAGTATGATTAGCTAAGCGCAGGTGTGGATATTGTAATTATTCTAGTAATAACTTATTACAGACACACAATCAGTTAATCTCCATTTGAGTCTATGAGATAAAGATCCAAACAGTATATGTAGTGTTCTAAAACAATTTTAGAAGCAAAGCAGTCTTCGGTTTCGCATCGGTAGTGTACGATGAGATCTTGGATTCGATTCCTATATGGGACAAAGTGTTATTTGACTTTCCTGTCAAAAAATTCTTCGTAGTAGTACAGTTTCTGGTTCTGTGTACGGTAAACGGCAATAGGCTTCGTATCCGTACTTTTTTGGACCTAAAACCATGACTAGCGATATGTGGGTGTAAAACACCTCTACGTACTCCTACGGAAATATAGGTCTAAGACTTGTATGTATGCATTAGGATTTAACTATGAAATTGCTGCTCATGTAATTTCGCGGATTCTGTACAAAATACTATAGTTATTTTATAATTTCATTTATACTACTACAATATACTATTCATTATTAATAACATGTATTATTAATAATAAGTATCAAGAACCTTTCATACCATTTGTATTTAAAGTTATATCGCTTAGTGTCTGCCCGTATACGTTGTTTTAATTCGCCATAATTACAAAAACATGAACTATGTTTTTTTTTATTTTAAGACAAACATTTAGTAGCTTAAATACAAGCAACTATGTATACATGGAAAAGAACATAAAATTCGAATTGACCATTTAATTAATATTGATGTAATTGTTAGTATGAAAACCACAATTTTCTGCATACAAAGTGGCAACTTCATATATTTTAAGCCCTATTATTTATTTCAAACGCAGTACTGTAAAATAAGTAACACTGAAACCCATTGCGTTTCCACTTCCAAACACAATTCATCATTACATTCAAATAGATAAATCTTAGACATTTATCTATCCCGACTGCCTCAATGGCGTACCGATGGTGGTGATTATGACTGCAGTGCATGTAGTCTCGGTTCGATTCGAGATCTCTGATTAATAGTTTTGACGTGTATCAATATAATAATTTTTGTTTTAGAGAACGTTAAAGTAGGACAAAACGTTGGTAGCGTCGTTGGTCCGTCACCTGGTCTCAACGTAAAGAGTTTTGTCGAGATGTGGTTCATACAAATACTAGATTATGCCGGAACTGTGTCTTACTACAACCGGTAAGTATATATCTGCTTAGAATGGTTTCTCAAGGAAAGGTCTCTTCAGTATTATTTTCTTATAATTGTTTTTACAAAAGAAAGCTCCTTTTGTAATATCTCCGAGGGACATAAAACAACGAAATAAAGAACACCCAGATTCGGAACAGCTATCTGTAGATCACACAAATTGTTGTCTCGTTTGGGAATTGACTGAACACCTTTAGCACAGTGGCAGTGGTGAAATGACCACTTAAATTACTACTACGCAGAAACCAAAGGTATCTCAAGAGTATTAAAATCAGAACTGCGAGTTAAGTAAATTGCCAGTATCTACTATGGAGATCTGAGAGCTGATAACTTTGTCTGTTAATTTGATCATTGCTTTGTGGCATAAGTTTGCCCTCATGGGTGCAATTCCTGGATAGGGCAAAGAGGTTTAGTTAGAAAATTTTCAGTTGCAAGAGGCACAGTACGAAGTTTGGAAAGTTGCCTAATAGAAGGCTACAAGCTCGCGCTGTATTACACGAAAGTAAAAAAATATATAGCGTTCGATGTTGTCTATGTGATACATATTTTTTTTATAATCATCTCTCGCTCAAACCCTATACCGCGTAGGACTTTACAAACATACAATCAGTGTATTCAAAGTTTATCTATACTCAGAACAATCGATTTTGGATCACTTATATAATTGTTTCGTGTGGGATTCGAGACCACAACACTCAGCGCGTTGATAGTGGCGAGGCCACGCTCCACGCTCCCTGCGCCATTCTTGCAGTCAGTGCGCCGTCTACTGTGTTGAGGTCACAAAACATTATAATATGTTTTGTGGTTGAGGCTATATGGGAGAAATTCTATATCTTTAGCTTGATTACTTATTCATATTTTATTTATTAATTAGACTGCCTCGGACTAAAATTAAATTATATATAATTATTTTAATATTTGAGTTATACAAATCCGTAAAACATCAATATATGCAAAACTTTAACATATATCAAACGCGTCAAACCTTGATATTGTCTGATTATCTATATATTAATACGTGAAGCAAAAACTTTGTACACCTTTTTACGAAAATTGCGCGGACGGACGAGTATGAAATTTAAAAGTTTATATGGAAAAGGAGTGGCGAATCCTAATATTTATATAAAATATGCATTATAAATACATTAAATTCATGAAAAAATACTACACGCACACAACCATGCATTTGACACACACAGTTGAACCTCGTTCGTAGTATTTCGGCATTGTTCGTAACTATGGTTACATATATCAATATAAAATGACAATTGACATATATCAGCAATATCTTACAGGCTCTTTGAGGCACCCTTTGGGTGGATTGGAATGATATATACTATTTATATTATTATATATTTACGTATCTATATAAACCTAATAAAAAAAAACCAGGGTAGCAAGTTTAGGAATATCTTCAATGAAAGAGTATAATTATTTGTTTGAAAAAGATAAGTAAATTAACCTGTATAGCCTTGATAAAATCTAAATAAAATGTTATTATAAGGATAAAGTTACAGACAGGAAAACCTTGTGCTGTTGAGGTTGCCCCGGTTCTGCAGCGCGTCTAGTATGTTTGCAGTAGCGCGTACTGATGACTTTTATGCTGTTATGAGGAAAAAGACCGCATCCTTATTATGCAGAATGACGGCTAGCACCAACAGCATTTTGAAAACCATAGCTGAACAGCACGATGCACCATTTATAAGACACTGTGTCCGGTTGCTCGTGCGTCAGTGATGTTTAAATGTGTAAATGTGTTAAATGTGTACGTAATTAATTAATACTAACCCTTATTTGATAAGTTTGTTTTTTGTACTAACCAGTGGACCAATGTTGTCAAATTAAATAAATAAATTATTATTATATATTATATTATAATATCAAAATTTAAATTTTATTCAATAATTGTATTCGAATTTTGACCACTTGGCGACCGCTAGTTTCATATGAGGCCCATTTCATGAATTAGGAGGACGCTGTGTACAAAGGTATTAATCATAAGGTAGTAATCATAATAATTAACAATATATAATCTATTTTGCAGATCTCGAGATTCGAAGACAAATTATTTTACGCAACTAATATGGGCTGAAACAGAATTCGTTGGGTGTGGCAAAGTTAAATTCTATGTAAATATATATGATCGTATTATAGTCTTTATCGTTCAAAAACCGTAAAAAAAAATCTATTAGTAATAATAATGATAATAGGCAGTCTCAGTTGCTCTTAGGCAGTCGTTATCCATCATGAGACTAAGTATATATTAGCTTTTAAAATATTACCTTCACCTTGTGATATAAACAAAAACTGTATAACCAGGTTAAATAAAAGTACACAAACCGCAGGGCAACTTGTGGTGACCTGAATGTGAGTAGGGTCTCTGTGGTCCAGAGTGCCTCAGAGAGTCGGTTAGGTCCTCCTCTCCGGCTTGCTGTTACTGGTAGAGCACCTGTAGGATTCCCAACTCTGATTTGCCTTGGTCGACGGGTCAAAAGGAGGCCGTCAGAGCTATATGCTCGAAGGTGGAAGTATGATTTTTGAGGGCATAACTACGGGGAATCACGCTCCGAGTCTCCGTTGTCACGAGACCTCTAGCCGCTCACACCGGTGTTATAAGAGTATTCAGGACAGACGCCGTTTTTCATCCATAGTTACCATTATACCGGTCCATCAAACACCCATCCCCATAGCCCATATATATTAGAGTCCATATGTGGCAATAGTCCAACGCCTGCTTTGCCTAATGCCACCGTAGCTGTTCCATCCCACCATAGATTAAAACTCTCGAAGGGCCTCTTCACGTTGGACCTCTGTCTCCGTGTAAGTCTCCCCAAGAGCCAGGTATTTTTCTAATGTGAATGTTACAAAATACCTGTGATAGGAGAAACATAAGCCCACACAAACTAAAAGTAAACTATCCCACTGCTGGGCACGGGCCTCTTCTCAGTATTAGCAAAATTAGGCAACAGTCTACTACGCTAGCGGGTTAGCAAACTTTACATATCTTCAAGAACATTATGAAATACTCTCAGACATAGAGTTATCTTCGTCGTTTTGAATAAATGATCCTGATTTCAATGTTTCAGCTATACGACAGAAAAGTAATGATAGAAAGGCTTGTTTGTAACTTTGCACCGAAGGGTAACATTCACGGCAAGTCAGTCTACGCCATAGGTTATCCAGGAACGCAGTGTGAAGTTGATCGGATAAATGAAGATAACTATAAAGGACTATGTGATAACGAAGATCCTGCTAAAACTACGTTACATACAAGTACCTATATTAAATTTATATCCCCAAATGTGTATACAGAAGTTTGGTACGCCCATATTTCGCCAGTTGTCTTTAGGTCTAACGAAATAGAAACGTGCAAATTGTTGAATAAATTTAGAGAATAACTGGACAGAAAAAGCCAGTAACACATTACCTGAAATGGGAATTTGATGCGAGATCTCATGCATAGCAGTCGCGTTCACTTCCGCTCCACAGAAAGTCCATTATTTTCATAGTGAAAATTAAAACAAATTGGCGTTGCATTAAAAAACATCTATTAAATATATTCATATCATCTAGCCATTTAAATTAGCATACACAACTATTTTAATTAAGCAAATAAAATATACATATTTTGAATTATGCAAATGAAGCTCTGTCATATAACACCGCACTTGAAGTAATAATTCTGCTTATTACTTCTTTCTTTCGGCAACCTGCTCCTCCTTTTGCAATAATAAAACATATCAATGTAATCTAATTTTTATATGTAGTAGCAAAATAGTAATTCTACCATTACTGATAAATAGTGCTCGCTCAGTCACTAGTAGTCATAGTAGCATTACTAATTGCCTAAATAAGCTGTGACAGACTGGCAGACAAGGTCGCACTATAATTTCATGTTTACCATTTTGATACGGAGCATTAAAAATAACTACCGGGAAAAATAGAAGTTTGTAAATGCCTCTAAGCTAATTGCATTACGATATCAGAGCTATAAATATTAAAGACGCCAAGAAAGCCAAATATTGCCACAAGGGCTGTTATAGAGATAACATACTAATCAATCTTAAACACAGACAACGAAGTGATTAATCACACCGTTTGCTTACAGTAAGAAAACTAACTACTCGGGAACCTCCAGTGAGCAGCTTACTCAGAATCCTTAATCTATCAAACGAGCCAGTAAGGCGCGAAATTGACCCTATTCGTAATAATTTAAGACAAACAAATTTAAAAAGGAAGAGACAAAGAAATCAAAAGACACGACATATATTATCAACCAATAGTTACGGTAAGTCATTGCTTTTATTTTAATATAGTAGTTGTTGTCTCGAAGATCTGAAGATTCTTTGGAAAGCTGAATAATGTATGAATTAAAAGGTAATTATGCCATATGACGACTCGATGGCGTAGTGGTTAGTGTAACCGACTGCCAAGCCTAAGGTCGCGGGTTCGATTCCCGCACAAGTCAAACATTTGTGTGCGTGAACATGGATGTTTGTCTTGGTCTGGGTGTTTCTATGTATAATATGTATGTATTTACAAAAAAAAAGTATATATGTATGTTTATCCATTGTCTAGTACCCATAGTACAAGCTCTGCTTAGTTTGGGTTAGATGGTGTTGAGTGTATGTGATAGAATATTATTATTATTATATGTTCGTTGTGAGACACGGTTAAAAATATCCAACAGATATAACTATTTTTTGATATATCTTGATTGAATGAGTTTGCACCGTGAGAGCGGGCATTTCTTTAACATTGTGTCCCTGCTTAGCTACCAGACACAATATTGTAAATAGAGGTAAAAATTTAAAACTAATGTAAAAAATCTAACTAATATAAAAAGGTAACATATTTCTCTTTTATAGGTGCTGCCCATCGTACACAACTACATAAGCAAAATATGAGGAAAAGTCTTTTTCACAATATGTCAATTAATGTGAATGACGATGACTACCATTATCAGCACGAACGAGGTCACTCACGTTTGTATCACGGACACCAACAGATTACTAGTCGAAACCCAACAGCATACTATTTTCATGAAAATAATAATAATCAAGATTTTAGAAAATATGATACCACTACCGCATCTATTTATTTAATATCTAGTCCCAACTATAGAAAATATCAGCGAAATCAGCACTGCACTCGCAAAACAGGACAAATACAAAATAATTGTTGTAGTAATAACCAATGCACAAGAGGAAATTATAACCGATATCATCAATCAACGGCATGTCAAACTGAAACATTTATATACCCATTAAATTCGAATAGTTTGTGTCCATGTACTACAGTAATATGTCCTTCCACATGTCCCACTATTTGTCCACCTCTTTTTACCACTGTTGATAATTGTAACAATAATTGTAAGTGTATGCCCTACGAAGTAACAAAAGACCCGTTTTTATCTTATAACAATATTCCAAATATGGTGCGTAGTGGCAACCACAAAACAAAACAAGAATTTTCTACACTAAAAGAATTTTATGATACAAAAATGAGTAAAACATTCAAAACAATTGTTGTAACAGAAAAATCTGATTCATTTCACGAACAAATAGAGCATGAAATTCATCCACAATACAACGAACAAGATCGAGACTATTTATATCGTTCCTTTGATTCGAGCTTAAGGAAAAGACGGCAACATAAAGATGAAATTACCTTAAAGCCTTTTTGGAAAATAAAAGAATTAAATTATAAAAAGGCACCTGAATTAAGAGCATTAAAATACACAACACTAACAAATAGGAAAAACCGCAAAACGAAAAGAAACATGCAGTCGATATTTAGGACTTTTGCAACAGAACCAATTACAATGAATAGGGAAGACTATACAGACTATGATAGTGAGTCACATAAGACAGAAAAATATTTATCTTTTGACGAATTAATGTACCTGCGAAAATTTAGCGATAATTACAGAGGTCTCAATGCCAGAAGACAAGGCGCTACTACAAATAAAGCTGCTGCGACGACTAAAGCCGCTGCGACAACTAAAGCCGCTGCGACAACTAAAGCCGCTGCGACAACTAAAGCCGCTGCGACAACTAAAGCCGCTGCTACGACTAAAGCCGCTGCGACGACTAAAGCCGCTGCGACGACTAAAGCCGCTGCGACGACTAAAGCCGCTGCGACGACTACAGCAGCAACTACAACTAAAGCTGCTACCACGACTATAGCCGCTGCTACAACTAAAGCCGCTGCTACAACTAAAACCACTAAAGCTACTACTACAACTGAAACAACAACAGAATATACAGCAAATACTCCATACATTAGAAAAAAACATTGCACTCGTAAACTAACTTGTACCTGGACAGCATTTACGGGGATCGCTGAAGATGGTAAACAACGTGGGCCTGTCATAGATTTTGGTTCTAGGACGCCACCTGGATATGTAGAAGGTTGTACTCGAACTTCTACTTGTACTCGTGATTTCATGGAAAGAAACAAATTAGGCACGCCATCTGATCAAAATAAAGGCAAAAATACAGTTACAGACCAATACGGACAGGTTATTGCAACGGATGAGGAAGATGAAGAGTATTGTGAAAAGCGATCTCTTAAAGTTCGAAGGCAAAATCCTGATAACAAAGACATTACTGCTCACTCATATGAAGCGTATACAATTCTACTAAACTCAGATATTGATAGTGTAACTGAAAGTCTACCTAAAATATATGACTGTAATTGTAACAAACATTTAAGAATAAAAAGGCAAGAAAGCGCTTTATCGAATAGTGACTCAAAGATCATGTCTTATGCTGATCTTTATTATTTGGTTTTAAATAAGATAATCAAAACCTACGAAAATATATCAAACAATACTAACAAGTGTTTATGTAATTGTACCACTACGCCCACTGGTCCCTCTTGTATTATGTTTTGTTTTATATTATACATACTTACATAAATATGTAGTCTGTAAATAAAATTCTAATCACTATTAATGGCTTTGTAATATTTATTAATAAAGCAATAACAATCCAAAAAATAGTAACAGTGACTGAAAATATATCATTGCTGATCTATTACGTGTACAATGAAATATTTTATTCAACTTTAATTTCTTCAAATCATCTGCTATTTTTTGCAATAAGACCTTATAACTCAGGTATTTTTTATGAATGCTTCTCTTATAGCAATCTGGAGTATATAATACGTTGGGTAATTTATTCCATTGACTACCATTATTCTTTAATATGCGTCTACTAAGACTTTGATGTCTTCGTTTTCTCTTCAAGCGCTGGTCTGATTTTTTTTGGTACAGTTGATTTACATAGATACCACTATTGAAAGCAATGTTAACTATTTCTGAAATAACAACAAATAAAACTGTTAAATTTTATCATGTAAAAATGTATCGTTAGTTCTGTATCAATAAACGGTCACTAGTTTCTCTCTCTCTAAAAATTTTTTCATGACTCTGTATCCACTTTTGTACAAATTTATATTATCCGGCGATAACGTATTGATTGTGCTCGTACTTTCTGTGGATGTATCAGACTCAAAAATGTCATCCAGAAAATCTCTCGTAATTGAACTCATTTTCAAATGTTCTATTTCCATCTCCACATCAGATTCAGCTATGTTCGTATTGTCATAATACACTTCTGTGGTCTCACTGGTACTTTCCTCTTCCTCCTCTGGAAAAAAGTAATGGCCAGAAAATTCTCTATTTTCCTTCACTTCTGCAAGTTCCGCTTGCACTTTTACAGGTTTGACTATAGGTAATGTTTGAGTATCCTGTTGGGCCTCAGTAGTAGGCATATTGTCTAAAACGAAAAATATGCATATAATACCTGCGTCCTAATAAATTAATAAATCGTAGTAGCGTTGGTTAAGATATTTAAATAAAATACTAGAATAACTCATATACCATTGCTCCTGAAGATTACCGCTTCTATCAAGTCAACTAGTAATGTAGAATTCACATAATCCTTTGGTGTCGTAGTTGTTGTAGTAGAAAAGCCTGTTTTACTATAAATTCTGTTAATAAACGCTGACATGCCTTCATCGTGGTACGTAGCATCGGAAACACCTACACTTCCTGCAGGTGTGGTCAATAGCAAATCTTTAATACTAGGGTCTTTATTCAGCTTCTTCTTTAGCAATTCAATAAATTCGTTTAGTAAAGCATCTTTATTGGGAACGTCTTTAGATATGGGTGTAGAACTTTCCCTTAAAATATTAGGTTCATATAAATGGGGAAAATAATCAAATGTTAGAGATTCCATGTCAGGATTCGTGTCTTGATTAGAAATAGTTATAGCTTCAAATATGGTATCAACCACAGCACTGGAAACGTTATTAGTTGCTGTTGTTGCTTGTAAAGGTGGTGTTTGAGCTGTGGTCTCCTCATCATACGTATCTTTATCAGTAACCTCTTCAATAGTTGTAGGTTTGTTTTCTAAAATAGTAATATAATATAAAGTACCATGTCAACCCATATCACTGTACGTGACATTTCTATCCTAAAGAATTAAAAAATACAGGCAGACATAATAATTGTTAAATTCGTATGCACTTGAGAGAACATAATATTACGCTGAGCTCATGTCTATGAGATTTTACCTCCTAGATTATGCTATACTTCGATACATCCTGACACACCATAAATAGTGCAAGTACGGTAGTGGTAAAATTGCCATTAACGTTCATTAGTAACAATAAATAATCGACCCCTGAGGTTGATTAAGCAACGACACGGTTATTTGAGTTCGTAATTTCAAATTTTAACTTAAAACTACTAACTCGACAAACCGTGCCGTTACTTTACCAACTAATCACTTCTACAATTTTAGCGTTCTCTTTTTAAATAAAAATCCTATCTAATATTATTATAAATGTGAAAGTGAGTTTGTTTGTTTGTTACACTTGCACGCCTAAATAACTCGACCAATCACCATGAAATGTCGCATACACGTTGTTACGGGTACAGATAAGAAAGAAGGGTACATTTAATCTAAAGAAAATGATTAACAATTTCGAGATTAACTCGAGCGAAGCCGCGGGCAAAATCGAGTACTACATAATTTTATAATAACAAAGATATTTATACAGACCACATAAGGCTCTATAGTCATGATCGCAAACGCCATCAGGACATGCAGAACAAGGTGAGCCGCATGAATATACTGATTTATTTCGACGATTACCAGCAGGAGCGAAGTTGCATACCAATCTATAAATAGTCCTGTATTTTACGACATCCAAGCGTTCCTGCAATAAATATTTTTACTAGGCCTTGCTTGAGACCATAGTCTCGAACGTAATCAAGCATATTAAGTATTTTGGAAACTATTTCGTAACTCAAATATTAGACGCTAGAGGTACAGAACAGTATAACTATTACTAGACTGCCTGCCACCGACAAAGTACCGGTGAAGTAAGCTAATTATATTGAGTATATTAAAAACTCTATTTTATAACTCAAATATTACACGCTAGAGACACAGAAAACACATTTAAACTACGTACTAGAAATACAATGTCGCAAAAGCTAACAATAGTCTGCCAATGATCGTTGACAGGTGACGTGGGTACTGGTTAATTAAGCAGTTATCTAAAACTTACGTCACTCGTCTTATAATACGCAAATAGCATATTCGTTTTCATTCTTTTCGTTTAAATAAAGCTATCTAAATATTAAAATTAATCTTTTCAAAGGCTTATTTCTAAAAACAATACATATTTGGAACAATTTTATTAAGCCTCCGAAATGATGCCATTTCGGTTAGCTGCCACACCAGGCTTCGCTACAGAGTAACACTGATGTATTCCTACCCTTCAAAATATGATTTGCTACGCTATATATACGCGTATTACGCTTACTTGTCTCCTACTAACAACACAGTATTTGTAAAAGAACAAAAAAGAAAATGATTACGGAAACAAAAGGAGCCTGATCACTCTAGTCATCGTAGAAACAAAACACAAAGTTATGTAACCACAGACGTTTGTAGAGCCGAGATATTTTCTCAGTGTGGGCCTCTGCAAATTAGACGAAACCGCAACCTTCAGTCTTTCTGTTAGGTTTGGGTGATTTTACTGAAAAGTGACCAATCACTTTTATCGAGGATATATTGTGAAGTACAAATATTATTACTTGGAATTTAACTCCGCCACATCCAACGTCTGTTGTCTCCTCCCACACAAGTTGCGTAAAATAATCGTAATGCGATTCCTCCATGTCAGATGATCTGCAAGACATACGTACTGAGAATCATACCTGTTATTGACTAAGGGCGTAAAAGACGTAAAGGACTTAGCTATGTGTTAAGTCATAGTATACAATTATCCTCGCCTGAAAGATATATTTAAAACGTCAACATTATAATGATAAACTACACAAAGCACTAAAGCCTACACTACAATGCATTCTAGCTCTTCAGCTTAGAAGAAGCTGGCGTTACAACAGAACGAACTCAAAGTTAATCGAAGGTTATGTCTAGTTCTATGTATCCTTTTTACTTACGGAAAATATCGTGATATCACCGAAGAGTTTAACTTGAGTAATTCCATATACCACACGTCCACCAATGCAACGGGAGTTAAACCTGGAGAGTCCCCTTGTACTGTGGCGATATTTTGACCCACATGTATGTTGACTGGAATATATAACCAATTGTATATCTTCAGAATAAGAACTGGTACATTACAGGTCAAATATAATGATTATAGTATTTTAGAAATAAATAATGCAAAACCTCTATTTTGATTGTCATAAGTCATTGGCAATGTCGATAGAAGATGCAGCAGAGAATTAAATTGATCCTCTCATATAAGTAGCAAAAGGGGCTGGATTAATAATACGATGTTACGAAACGATGTTAAATAATTAAACATATAAAGTACTACAAAGATTGTAGAGCGTCAGCTATATAGCAAAGCTATATATTATAGCTTAAATATACCAACATATAAAACTTTATAAAAAGAAGTGGTTAATTATTTTAGCCTTGGCAAACCTTCTTATATTCCTTGCGTTTACATTTTATTATTTAGCATTTTTATATATATATATATATATATATATATATATATATATATATATACACATACATATATACATATATATATATATATATATACATATTATAAAACAGTATAAAAATCTTATATTTGTCTTTTACGAGAGCACTTTCTTGACGGCTTTCGGGACGAAGGTTTCGTAAAGAAAAGCTCTTAAAAAGACAAAGCTCATCAAATGCGAACATTTTAGAGCGCGGGCTCGTCATTTTAGTATTTCGTCAAAGTTCGGTGACTTACAAAAGAGTATCCATATTGTCGCCGCCTTCTAGTAAGAGTTTTAATAGTTTTCTAGGACCTAAACTTCGGTGTGCTTTCAAAACACTATCTACTGGGTCTAGCCTAACTTTAATGAACTAATAAACATTTACGGAAATCTAGGCGTTTATTGTACGTGAAAACTGTGGCAACTCCTACTAAAAATAACTTATTATCTACGAAAATATGTTCAACCTAAATCTCGGCATGTATCTTTTAAATCCGGCACATGATGATTTACACACTGATCGGCCCATCGCTGTGCTGACAGTTCCAATTCTGTATTCCATTCCTGAAAATAGATAAAAAATGATCATTTTATGACTTGCTATTCCACGAATAGTCGATATAATAGTCGATAATCGAGATCCCGGCCAATTGCTAGTACGAAGGAAGTGTTATTTAAATCTTTTATTAGGAGCCAATCTGTTAAGTACTGTAAGAACATAATTTGTGCAAAGTGGTTTTTCTAAAAAGTACCGCTGAGTATAAGGACTCAGGCTCGATTCGGGCAAGTGTTATTGGATTTTTCTGTCAAAAAGTCTTTAACTCTGCCCGATGGATGACAATAGACTCGCCCTCTCTCGTCCTCATAATAATGTGGGACCTAAAAACATAGATGGCAATCTAAGGGCTAACATAACTCTATGTTTTAGGTGATGGCAGACAATACAGGTATGTGAACCGGGCTTTTCGAACCATCGATGCTGCATTTCCTATTCGGATCATGATATTAAATATTCTTCGCCCATTTGCTGATACTGTTCGTAGGGAGCTACTCTTATAATCGTTCGCTAAAGGATTTTTAATTAAGGAACAATCTAACACGTTACCAATTTCCTCATACCGGCGGCTGGAGGTAGAGATCTGATTTCCCCACTAGCCACTTTATTCCGTCGAGCATTTATCTTATCCAAAAGCAATCGTTTATCCATGACACTTGTAATTGTTCGTTCGAAAGACAAACAATTTCTACCGGGTTCTTCATCAGACTGTAAGATTTAATGTAGAATTTAATTATAAAACTTGTCATAGTAGGAGTATATCACGCTTGGTGATGACCCGGTCTAGTGGCATTACTGCGCTGATGAATAATGCAATAGAAAGAGAACACTAGTTCCTTTCGGTGATGGCACAGCACCCTGTTATGAAACACTTAAATATCCTATTCAAAACAGCAACACAGTACTTACACCATTATTTTGTTTGACGACGGACTAGCAATATGATATAGTAAGTCGTGTTATATATACAACGTACGTTTATTACTCATAATTACAAACGAAGTAGGTATTATTTGTTTATCTTCCGTATAATTTGCGAATATTTTGCTTCTCAACACTACTGTCGACTAACAGCCTCACATAAAAATATCGCTTACTAATACTTATTCACCTCTCAATTAATTAAATATTAGCTTTTTGATCAGCGGCCCCTCTCTGTTGCTTAAATATTGTTCAAAGAACTTTCAACGTTGATTCATGTTTATAGATAAGAATGTTTCGGATCAGTCGCCAGTAAATATGTACTTAGCCACATCTTAAGTATTTTGAGAGTAGTTTATAAATTAGTGTACATGAGCCTCGTCTCCAAAGAACAGTCGAAGTAAGTCTAGTTATAACTTTCAACGTACAGGTTTATCACGTGGTTCCGCTTCCAGTTAGCTGACGCTCGTTTGTGTTTTTTTAAGTAAATACTTCACAGCCTTTCCCTGCGCTGTTATGTCAGAAATTGCTGAAAGTACGTACTTTCTAAACGTTGCCTACATATACATTTTGCCGCAATTGATCGAGTTAGTATTATTCTTTCAGTTGGCTTATACTCAGCAAACGAATACATATATGTACTTCGGCATTACAGAACCCAAACAAATTGTTAAAAAAACAATTCTTATCCTGAACTTTCTGACGAAACTTACCGGATATTTGCACAATGTGTGTTGTTTACTATTCTCACAATAATCAGCACTACAATAGTCCTTTGTTCTACATCGTGTAATAAACAATAAAGAAAATGTAATAAATAATATTTTCTTCAACGTCAACATTGATTTTTAGTAAGTTTAAGTTATTGCTCTATGTTACTTCAGATACGACCACTCTAGATGGTCAAGATAAACATACAATACCTATTCACTTTGAAACTTTTTAGTATAGGACTCGGAAGTAAATTATTGGTACCTAAAATAAACCTACATGTAACATATCAAGCTCGAATGTCTACTCAAGTAGCCATCAGGGAAATCTTAGTAAAAGAAAACAAATGGGGTTGCGCTGTGTCATTTATGTGGCCCTACCTTACGTGTTTTTAGATGGCAGTGTCTTATTAGACATTACACACTAACGAATGTGTGAAACAAAATTGGCTGCTACGTGAAATAACTCTATGTTGTTCTACAGATGAAATATCAACACTTAGCTGTATAGTGTTACTATTAACGTATTATCTTATCGAGTAATTAAACAATATGATCTCAAGTCAAAAATATTTTGTAGATATGAAAATCAATTCTTATGAAAAATAAATAGCAACATTTAAGAATGATATTAGGTACTATTGTTTAGACGTATTAATCTCAGGTCGGTTATTCGAAATCTATACCTATATATAAAATCAATTGCTGTTCGTTTGTCTCGCTAAAACTCGAGAACGGCTGGGCCGATATAGCTGATTTTGGTTTTGAAATGTTTGTCATAGTCCAGGACAGGTTTCAACGGTGAGAAAATATAGAAAATTCGTTAGGATAGGTGATTCGAAGTGCACCGGGTCATCTAGTATTGAATATATTATGTCATAATATGCTAATTTAGAACAATAAAAAACACCAGCTTGATTCATCGAACCGATCTATTAAATACTTAATTGAATCTGCCTGATAAAGCAAGTTAAAAAAAAATTGTTTGAATTTGGGTAGGTATAAATCAGTCTCAAATCCCAGTGAAATAAGTTACCGAGACGGTTTGTAATTACTCATAGATACAGTCAGCAACATAAGTAGCTTTAACGAAATTATTTTATAAATTAACAATAACAATAAGTAATTATCTATGTTTTTAAATTGTGATTATATCAACGAACTATCCTCTACTATTATTATAAAAATAAGTATTTGTTATAATATTGAAAGATGGTGCTCGATCTTGCACGTTTGTTTCGACTTCTGTAGCTGAATGTATCTATTCTGACGCCCTATTGTTGATATCACGGTTGATATCAATCGCAGAAATTAGGCTGTCGGTGCTCTCATAATTAGACAGTGTTGTGCAGAAATGATCCAATCCACAAAAACATAAATAAAAGTTATGCTAATTTGAAACATAAGTTCATTTTACTTATGACTGTTATTCTACTACATCATGTTATGCATACCTATAGTTTTATAAATAATTGAATATAGATTTTTGCATTACTTATGTTTATTCAAAAGACCTTTATAATTAAAATGCACCTCTGGATAATTTCTGCACAACACGGTCCAATCATGGTTGCAAGCAATGTTGCAAATTGACATACAGATGACAAATTGCACATTTTGGCATATTATATAATGTTATTAAAATAAGTCGTAGTCTGTCAATGAATAAAATAGAGAAGAACAATGTAGATATTAACCTGTGGTATGCCGGAACGTGGATCTACGCGAGACACAATGCTTTTTCTATTATGTCTGGTATTCGGGCATACAAGAGGTTAAACCCTCTTATGTGTTTTGTTTATTTTCACTTTAACATAATAGTTATTATGTACCTATGTTATTTTCTGCACGCGTTAAAGTACTCAAAGTTCACATACCTAGTCACATCGCATTAGTGCCCATATTCTATTACATAAACTGATCGAGAAAGGAACCATAAATAAGTTTATTTTAGTAGGTATCTATATTTACTCTAAAGATGTAGATCATGCGCTTATGTAGTTGGCGAATATGAAGTCAAATTAAGGGTTTTAATTACTATTTGAACCCTTAATTATCTAGGGATCATGTAGTCTTATTAACGTCTAACTGTCTCCCGCGGTTTCATTTACATTTATATTTACTGCTCGGCTCCTGTAGCTCATAATGTGATATAAGCCTGTGTTCTCTCTGTATTAAATACCTTTTAATGGTCAGAAATAATTATTCAAATTGGCAAGTAGTTTTTTAAGATTTTCTTAACTATCAAAACAGAAATTTACAGTGATAATGTGGACCAAACTCTTACCATACCATACATTAAAATCGGCTCGGTAATCATAAATGCAACAAATAACAAAATTATGTTTCTTGCATTTACCTACACTGTTTGCAAGTAATTACTTACTTGCAAGGCGATATAATTACAGTACAGGCGTATAATTCAATAGATAATATGTCTGTTATAATATATTTATGGAGAGTTTGTTAATACTATATCTGCATAATAATCACTAGGTATTTCTATGTATAATATGTATGTATTTACAAAAAAAAAGTATATATGTATGTTTATCCATTGTCTAGAACCCATAGTACAAGCTCTGCTTAGTTTGGGCTAGATGGTGTTGTGTGTATGTGGTAGAATATTATTATTATTATTATTATTATTACACGTTGCTGATAATTACTATTGTGTATTCGTGTGTGAATTACTCTAACTGTTGTAGAAACTGGCTGTAGCCAATGCAGCACAATAATTAATACTAGCGGTCGCCCACTGGTCAAAATTCGACCATAATTGATTTAAAGTTTAAGTTTGATCGTTATTAAGCATTGATATATAAAAATCCTAGATACACAATCCCAGACAAAACTTACACTTAAAATTATCCTCAGTTGCTTATAAGTAGTTATATTAACTATATAAACCTTCATTAATGCAAATTAAACCTTACCGCCTTAACTTTAAGTTGAATATACAAGGATATCTAAAAAAAGTTATAAAATTATACGAGCAGCGTTCGCCGATAGAATAAAGAATGAATGGAGTCGAAAATTGTTTTTACAAATTTTAATGTATGTTAATATTCTGACGTAATTATGTAGAGTTTATAAAATTCTTGTGAATATGTGTTATAAACACATATTTGCTTTTACTTTTACCTGTACGGATTTTACCAAGGTTGTGTCCTATGATGTCCAATAAAATGAAACTATTATACTGCCATTATAATTTATATATAGCAGCTCTTATACAGATGGTAGAAAATCTTTTATTATTTTACCAGACATAACAGTATTTAACAAAATAGACAAGACAAGTAAAACATTAGTGAAATAGCATGGTTTCAATATATAACAGTAATAGATAATTAATACGCACGTAAATTATATTACGAGTATGTTTCATTGCTGTTCATATACTTAGCTGCCCGACTTCGAAATTATAGGTGTTTGAACATTACGCAACTGATTGTACTTACAAATTAAAGTAACATAAAACAATAAAATGAGAGAGAAAATTAAGATTTCAAACTTGAAAAGATACGACATAATAAGATTTTAATTTCCTTGAAATAAATTAAGTTTATTGTATAATCTTCTAAATCTATCTCATAAATCCGTCAAGGATTTTAATTTTTTCGGTATCTTTCTTTGTTTCATAATGCAATCTTATCTTGTATTTAGTAGTAGTATTAACATGATTGTTATTTGTCAATATGGCACTTTGAAGATTATAAGCTGACTCCCAAAAATTATAATATGTGTTGTTGTTGCTGTGCTTGCTTGTGATCGTTGCTGTGCTATGACGGATATCCATTTTGCACATCGCATGAGATCTCGAGGAAAGCTGAAATCCAACATAAGTATTTAGATACATTTTATAAATATCCTACTATACAGATACCGTAAGGACCATTTAAAAAAATATTTAAACGAATGCTATGGTTTGTAATAAAAACAAGTCTAATAATAAATAATATATACAATCGCATTATCATTTTAAACCAAATAAAATATATTTATTTTAAAAAAGTAACAGCGTCTCCATTAATATTAGAACAGAGTCGACATGTAACTCTAACTAAGGGTCTAATAAGGACTAATCAAGTGTAAATACAATAGTATGATTAATGCATTTAGTAATTGTTTATTTAAATAAGCCGTGTTATATGGTCGCTCTTTGTTACGAAAAAAACAAAATAAATATTTTACGTTGATTCCTTAACGCAATAATCAGTATTATAATATAATTATAATAATAACATTATTATTTACCGAAAATATGAAACATCGACCTTTTTAGGTGTCCTGAAAGTGTGACTTTAGAAGTTTTAAACGAGATCTGCGACATGTTTACTCTCGGAGCGATCGAACGGTACTTAATTAAATGAGCACCCAAATGTTCATGTGGTTGCTCTTTTGGTGAGTACGTTTTTTGACGCTGATTGTGTATCTTACTTATACCTTTATAATCGCATTTCATTTAGATTTCGGCAAGGCTCTACAGGTTGATTTACCTATCTTTTCAAACAAATTATTATTGGCGGCCTCGATGATGTAGTGATTAGTGCAACCGACTGCCACGCCGGAGGTCGCGGGTTTGATTCCCGCACAAGTCAAACATCTGTATGGATAAACATGGATGTTTGTCTTGGTCTGGGTGTTTCTATGTATAATATGTGTGTATTTACAAAAAAAAAGTATATAATAATATGTATGTTTATCCATTGTCTACGATTGTCTAGTACCCATATTACAAACTCTGCTTAGTTTGGGCTAGATGGTGTTGTGTGTATGAGATAAAATATTATTGTTATTATTATTAGGTACTTAATTATACTCTTTCATTGACGATATTTCTAAACTTGCTCCTTTGTTTTCTTTTTTTCTACATATAGATAAGGTATATGATGTAACCAAAGTTACAAAGAATTATACGACGTCAGACGAACAATGCCGAAATAATACGAACGCGATTCGACTGCGTGTGTCAAATGCATGGTCGTGTGCGTATAGTGTTTTTTCATTAATTTAATGTATTTCTAAAGCATATTTTATAAAAATATTAATATTCGCCATATAAACTTTAACTGAGCCAAATTTCATACTCCTCCGTCTGCGCAATTTTCGTAAAAAGGAGTACAAAGTTTTTGCGTCACTTAATATAATATATACTCTGTCCCAATAGAATTAATATTTTATGTAAACAATCGTTTCATGCCTAATTAAATATAAAGTCATTAAGAAAATTCAAACTCTCTTTGAAATGTAGTTAAGGAATACAATAAGCCGCATGAAAGATCTTCTTTTGATAAATATCCATAAAATTTTACAGAAAAATATTTTATGTTAAAAGTCATTAAAAGTTGTTTACCTTTATCTCAAATTCTATTGAGATAGACTATAGAATATATATAATGCACTGGCAACATTGCAATAAAAACTCTAACTTAAACACAACTTGTCAACATGACAAGTTGACAACGATAGTCGATAACAAACTTATTATCGAAGTTTTCTTTTTGCGACGGCAAGCTAACCTCCCGGTCACCTTTGGTTCATTTCTAACCTAACACATAATATAGAGAGTAGTGCAACAGGAAATACAAGAACTTATTTTCAAATTTACCAAAATGGCACGTCGTTTACAAGCAATGATCGGTCCTTCAATATTAAATTCAGATTTATCAAAATTATACGAAGAATCACAGAAACTATTGGATAATGGAGCTGATTATTTACATTTAGATGTCATGGATGGTCATTTTGTGCCTAATCTAACACTTGGTCACCCTGTAGTGAAATGCCTTCGTAACAAAATCAAAGATGTGTTTTTTGAAACACACATGATGGTTTCAAAACCTGAACAGGTTAGTGTTTAGTTCCTGTGTAAATGATCACATATTATTTTGCAACAAAACACTATTATATATTCAACATATAATATATATATTCAAGTGCTAGGTATCTATGTTTTTGTATTTTTATTAATGTTTAATTAAATTACATTTCAGTGGATTGTGCCAATGGCTGAAGCTGGAGTCAACCAATACACATTCCATATTGAACCAGTTGAAAATGTACCAGATGTATGTAGAAAAATTAAAGAAAATGGAATGAAGGTACAGTAAATCTAACTGACATAAATTAATGTCTCTCTTCAGCTTGGTTTAATAAAATATATTTCTTAGCCTGCGCAGAAAGTTTAAAATTAAGTGGTTCCACTGGTAGTAGGCCATGCATACAAGGGTTCATTTGGTCAAAAGAAACATAATAATTATATGTTATTTATAAATAATTGTTCCAAGCCTGGATGTTTTATTGAACATGTTTGAAGTTCTTTGCTAAACAGGAATTATCACTATCACAAAAGCCTAAAATAATGAATCATTTATTGTTATTATAATTTTCAAGTGGCTGTATTCCAATGGCTAGTGTGAATTAAGAAGACACTTTTATTTCAACATACTACAAGAAACACTCCTAACACAAACATTTTGCTTAGCTGAAGGTGTTAACAAGTCTGACTGTATGCAGTCCAAGGTAGTCCAAAATATGGAAGATTAACTATACACAATTTGGTTAGGTGTTCTAAAGGTAAACAATCTTGATGTGACTTTTTCCACAAACACATTAAACAAATAAACTACTGCTTAAACTAACGGTTCAATTGATTTAGTAATTGTTATTGTTGTATTACCATTGATCTTTAGCAGCATTTTATTTTTAACTGAGTTTTTAGATAAAAAAGACACATCAAGTTTGTTTACCTTTAGTTAAATACCTAACCAATTGGAGCATAGGTTATATACTTAACCCATTGAGTAGCAGCTGTACACTGGTGGCCAGGCACACTAGGTTTTTAATATGTCTGGCATTCTTAGACATGACAGATAAAATAAATTTGCCTTGCATTGTTATCTGCCAGTCCCTTGATATATGTAAATCAAAAACAACAATCTAAAAAAATACTATTGTTCTTTACAGGTTGGTCTTGCTATCAAGCCAGGAACTCCAGTTTCTGATGTAGAAAAATACATTTCTATGTCAGACATGGTCCTCATAATGACTGTAGAGCCTGGTTTTGGAGGACAAAAGTTTATGGAGGATCAAATGACCAAAGTACAATACTTGAGAGAACATTATCCATTATTGGATATTGAAGTGGATGGTGGGGTAGGACCATCTACTATCAGCTGTTGTGCAAATGTAGGTTAACATTATGATTTCTCTATTTTGCCTATAAAAGTGTAGTAATTTTTTAAATAAATGGGCTTTTTAATGGCCAATGATTTTACTGCAATATGTGGCTATAATGTTGTCAGTTATGGCAGGTCAACATTTAAATGCACTGGCCATTCCAAACAATCTTTTGGAAATATATAAAATTATTATTGCTGGCCAGTATATTGCAGCCATACATTACAGTAAAATAAAGTATCTTCAGATGATGTAACTTTGAAACTATATGCTAAATTATTATAACTCCTATATCTTCAATAGTATGTGTATAGTTTTATAATGCTAAGCTATTACATAATGGTAACAAAGTTTTAATTTTAAATTATTTATTGCAACATTTTGAAATGTCATGTGTGTGCAAATCTATACATATTTATATATTTAACCTCACTCATGACCTTCTTTCTGGATCAAAGTATCCCTGTGTGTGGGCCTAATTTATTATGGTTTAGATTGAACACTGAGTAGTTAAGGTGTAAAAGCATAGGAAAAAATACTCAAATTTACACATTTTTTATAAATTTTACAGCTCTATCTAGTGTTAGTGTTTTCCTGCATTGTCAACAATCAACAACACCACTGAACCACACCACTGCACTGTGGTGTCGTTTACAATTTTTTTTAGGTAACCGCACTACCGTAATGAAGTTCTAATACAAAACTTATGTATGCACTTTTCAATTATTTATCATTCGTAAGATCATGACATGACATAACTTTATGCTTGTGAACTCACCCAATTTCAGCATCTTATTACTTAATATCATTAAAAAGTAAAACATAAATTGTTAAATTGTTTTTATACACATTACATTAGACGGCAGAGGTGTGGCTACCTAAAAAAAATTTGATGACACCACAGTGGTGTAGTTCAGTGGTGTCGTTGAGAATAGGAGTGTTTTGTGTAAAAATTCTGATTATCAGTAATGAAATATATTAAACTACTTTAAAATTTATAATGAAAATTTTTCTCTGTATATTGTCAGGCTGGAGCCAACATGATAGTATCAGGAACAGCAGTCATTGGTGCTCCAGATCAAGCTGCCACCATTAAGCTACTGCGTAATACTGTGCAAGAGGCTATTAACAAACGATAAAACATTCCTAATCACAGCTGAAGTCTTCCAATAATTATAAGGATTAAATATGTTATATTTTTTATCTGTTTTGAAGGTTTCTAAATAAAATTTAGAATATTTATATAACTTATTTATTAGTCAAATTTGTTTAAATCTAAACTGCTGTCAGCAACGGAATTTGCAGGTTCTCCCTTAGCTTTAGGGAACACTGAACTGGCAGCAATACCAGCTCCTGAGAAAACCATAGGTTCATTGTTGGCTTGTAATTTGCTTTTGAGGCTGGATAATGCAATAAGTACTGCTTCTTCAGTTCTTATTGTCCTTGATCCTTGGTTTGGTAAAACATTGACATAATGGTTGAAGAGTAAGCTTGCTTCGTCTACCTGTATTTGCTCTTCACTTTCTAAAGCTGCCTCAATACCATGCAGTCCTCCAAACACAATAAGTGCATGGTTGTATTTTAATTCTTTGTTTGGCAAGTCATCTATAGGTGTCCCTCTGTCAGACGTTCCAATAGTTAAATCATACCTGGAAAATAGGGTTTTATTTCACAATTGCACACAGAGAACAGCTTTATAGATGAACCTGATTACATAATTTTGCCATAGAGATGACCAAAAATGCCTTAGACTTAGATAACATATTATTCTTATGGTCTTGGCTTCAAAGTACAATAAAATTTGAAGTCAATGTCTGAAATTTCAAGAGACTGGTACAGTCCTAGAATATAGTATTCTTTGGGTCTGTTAGGTCGATGGCAGTTGTGTGGCAGAAAGATTTAGTCGAAGCACACAAATCTAACCCAACATACTACATACAATAAAATAAAAATTCAATACATGTCTGGAGCTATGTGCTTTGATAGACTTGTAAGGTCAATGAGAAATGATTTACTGAAAGTGACTCTACAGTGAAGTTACACATGAATGTGAATATATAGACAACTCAAATACTATTTATAAAAATGAAGTTACCAGAAGTGCTTACCCATCTTTATAGGGACTCTGTGTGAAGATCTGACTGAGATTATTTGCAATTCTGACAGTATATCCCCAATACACTCCTGTTTCAGCTCTTGGTGTGGTCAGACTAACTATTTTTCCTTTGATTTTTTTACTTCCCTCTGCTGTGGGCAGCATTCTGACTGTAACTCTGATTCCAGGATTCAGAAGTTTATCTGTAGAGACATCTTGAAGGAGACCCACATTAACTTGGGAACCTTTACCAGGCTTCACCTTCTTATTCATTGTTATACCTTCTCTGTAATATATAATAGGTTTATAGAGTTGTAGATGCAATAAAATAAAACAGTAATTATAATTATGTGTATAAAAGGGCCTACTACTGGGCATGGGCCTCTTCTCAAATTGGAATAGCCATAGTTCACCACACACTAGACTATGGCCTGACAGCCTTTACATAGATTTGAGAAAACTATGAACCACTATCAGTCATACTGATTCCCCCATGATGTTTTTCTTTACCAATCAATCACAGGATAATTAATTATTTAATATGCATATAACTTTGAAAAGTCAAAGGTAAAAGATGTAATCTCCACATAAACACAAAGCTTTTGCTTTGCTTTTATATTTACCTAAGCTCTACTTAGAATATAAATAATAGTAGCATGCTTTCATTGAGTGTTGGTAAGCAGATTCAAGTGTAAGTAAAATCTTTACTAATATTATAAAGCTGAAGAGTTTGTTTGTTTGGTTGAACATACTAATCTCAGGAACTACTGGTCAGAATTGAAAAATTATTTTAGTGTTGGAAAGCCCATTTATCGAGGAAGGCTATAGGCTATCACGGCACGACTAATAGAAGCGCAGCAATCAAAAATGTAGCATGCAATGAAAATTCTCTTGTGTGAAGCAGACTAAGTTGTGCGGGTCAGCTAGTTGAAGAATAAAGAGAGTTATTTCTTTTAAGATAAAACTCATACTCTTGCCTTATTCGAATCCTAGGCTGTAACTGTTGAACTTGTAACTACCTAGATGGCAATTATTATCAACCTAAGTTTACTCACATGATCTTATTAGGATATTTACCTGAATTGAAAATCATTTGACATCCGTAAATGATGTGGCGCATCTAAAGGATTTAGTAAACCAGCAAATTCCAAATCTTTGTGTATAGGAAAGAAATGTTTTCTTAGGTACTGAGGGCATTCCAAATATTGCAAAATACGCGCCAACTGAACGCAACTTTTCCGAGCCACTGTTATGCCACTTGCGTTTTCTAACTTCGACTTCTTTGTATTAAGCTTATCACCAATATCGTCAAAAACAATCACTTCATCCACACAAAACACGCAGGCCGCTCTCGCTATCTGCCCAGCTAAATAAGTGCGCAGTTCGGCAGACTGGGCATTCTCTAATATAGAACCTGGAATGGCTATACTAACAGTCGAAATTTCAGCATACTTCTTTTCTCTCTCCGTTTCCTCTTTTTGTTTAGCCTCAGCTACCTGTTCAAGTGCAGCCCTCTTCTCTCGCTTAACTATTTTCTCCTCATTTCGTTGACGTTTTAGAGCTTTTCTTTCCTGATTAATTTCTCTCCAGCTCTTTCCTGGAGGTTTCGGTGCTTCCGTCTGAGACATATTTATAAAATTATTGAATTTCTTTCAACTCAATAACATAACCAATCTATAAACCATGCATGGCTCGGTGCACGATCAAATCAATGATAAAATGTGATATTTCTGTTATTATCTGTCATCATTGACGTTTATATTACAAGACATGTCTCTTCAAGTAAATAGTCTAGCATAAATAATCGCTTGTGATGTGTCGTATTAATATAATATTTGCTATTGACTTATTTTATGCTCTATTCTGTTTTGGCAATTTCAGTTTCATTGATTTGCGCTGTTTTGCTTCCTTTATCCAACAGTTAAAGAAAGAAAAAAGACAGTTACTGCTCGTCGATACTGATTTCTCTTCCAGTTAACTATAAAAAGATACTGTGGATATTTAGTATGACTGAAGGGAAACTTGGAAAATTAGTAAAATATGTAAATGATGGTTACGACGTAACAGAGAAACAGTTATAATATATAATATAACATACATATATCCAATGATATTTTAGCATATATATAAATCAATTAACTTAAAATGTACTCTGTGACTGTATTGTTATTTTATATTTGTGGGGCAACACTAACACCCGCTGTGTTTGTTTTGTTATCTAATCACTAATGTCTTTAATCTTTATTATCAGATTCAAATACAGTCTGTGATAAAAGTTAAAAATTGTACCAGATTTATTATAATAACACTCGATATTAGTTCATATTACTTCGACAGAATACCGTAACAGAAGACATATAGGTAAATATAATAAATAAGTACCTTATCATTGGCGTCAGTCGTCAATTAATTACACATGTGCGTCATAACCTAATATTTATGTAAATTAAACGGTAAATACTCTATTTATACCTAAATAGGCAATCAAAAACTCTATTCAAAGCGGTTATTTGTCTTGTGTGATTTGTGAATGCCGCCAAAGAATTAGATTTCTATTATTAAAAAAATACTACAAGCAAGTAACTAAATTATTTAGGAAACCCGAATTTGAATCGGATGAAATAGATGCCGCCAATATTGTTTTAAGTTTTGTAAATACGGAATATAAAAATCATTACCACTAACTCAACACTAGCTTCCGAGTGGCCTTGCTCTACAGAATTTTTAATTACTGTTATTAATTTTTGTTTATAATTTGCAAAGGACAACACCCACGAGAGATTTTACAAATCATATATTAACCCTATTTAGTCGCACCGGAACATCGGCGAACAGACATAATATATTTTTAATTATGTCTCGCATTTCAAGACTATATGGTAACAAGGGACACTAAGTACACCCAGACAGGGTAGAATAATTTATGGACTACACAATAATTGTCCCTGTTTAAACCATTTATTTAATGCATAAGTGCGCGGTAGTGTCAAGGTGACTGCTTGCCTGCTGCGCCACATGTTACATATCAGTAGCTAAAGTATCAAGACATTCTAAAGAGTTTGTTAATGTTTATGTGCAAACAATTAATATTTCATCACATGTATCAAGACAATCAACCAGTTTATCTTACTGCATATGCTAGAGACACTAGAATTTATTTATTAATTTAGGAATTTAAAAATAATGCTTATAATTGTCAAATTCAATGCATAATATTTAGTTACACATGTTTATATTGTGCACAATATAATTTCAAACAATAATTTACAACTTACAATGTGAATTATGTCTAATTAAGAATTTACATACATAGGTGTCCTAAACCATAGAGTGAAATGATTGTGTAATTGTGTTCTATACTTGAACACCGGGGTTCATGCGATGTCCATAATTAATTTTGTTGGTTCAGGGGTATTAAAACAGAGCATTGAGTTAAGAGTAAGGTTTTCTCTTGCTTGCATATCGACAATCTTATATCATTACATATCCATTACATGGAGGTTAGTCCAGGCTTGTGGGAGATGGCTGCTGATGTAGTTTTAGTTTCAACGACCCACCCAACTTTCAATGCAGGTGTAGGCTCACACTACACACTGGTAGGTTTAGTAGGTAGGAACTCAGACTAAACTATTGTGTGCATGAACATGGATGTTTGTCTTGGTGTGGGTGTTTCTATATATAATATGTAAGTATTTACAAAAAAAAAGTATATATATATATGTATGTTTGTTCATTGTCTAGTCATAGTACAAGCTCTGCTTAATTTGGGCTAGATGGTGTTGTGTGTAAGTGGTAGAATATTATATCATGTAGAATATATATAATCCGCGTAGCATATTCCTTTCTCAAAATGTAATACTTGTACATATCATTTCTTTAAAGTCTTTATGTAATGAATGTTACATCAATGTTTTATAAGATTAATTTGTTATTCTAATCCATCTTTAGATAATTATAACTTTCATACATACATACATACATAGATTCACGCCTGTTTCCCAGAGGGGTAGGCAGAGACTACGGATTTCCATTTGCTACGATCCTGACACACTTCTCTCGCTTCATTCACTTTCATCACATTCCTCATACACGCCCGTCGGTTCAAGGTGCTCTTAACCTGGCCTTTGTCCAGAACGCCTCCGATCTGATCAAGAAACGTTCGCCTAGGTCTTCCTCTTGCGACTGTTCCATTCACACTAGCCTTATAAACTTTCTTAGTCAGTCTTTCCTCGTCCATTCTTTCTCATAACTTTCATGCGTCATTCATACCACAATTATTATGGAACAACATATTTATATTATTAATAATAGGCGCGATTGAGCTTACGCAAATATAAGCGAATAATTAACAATAAACTGATAAAGAACCAAGTAAATAAAAACATATTAGCTGTTTCAAATTGTCCATGGTCTCAATTTATTGCCATACCAAACTTCGTATGGCGATAAATTGAGTTTTTCAACTTCACCACTGTGAAAAGTGTTGGGGTTGGCCCATCCTAATCCTGGTCTATATGTACGACTCTGCAGCATGAGAACAGTCATATCAAATTAATATATATATTAATAAATATATATAATGTTTGAAATATATCTACCTAACTCATTATGTTTATCCATGTCAAACGTTAATATATTTAATTAAAATATGATATAATGCTATCGGAATATTTCGTAACCTGTAGCTATTAGTTTGTTTAATTTTCAGTTGTGTTGTCATAGAGCAATAACTGTGTTATTTACATCAGAATACTAATATCGTAAATACATAGGGTTGTCACGAAGTATTTCATATTTTAGAAATTTAATTTGTAAAATAATAATGAACTAAATATAAATTTGAAGAAATCAGTACCATTGTGGTTTTTCATATTAACTATTTCATCAATATTTTTTGAATGGTCATTTCAAATTCATTTTTATGTATAGTTGCTTCTGCATTGGCTGGTATGGTTTGTCTTAAATTAACAAAAAAAAACAACCATAATATAATATGCCAAATTCAAACAACAAATATGGGCAGATACTAAGCGATAGAACTTTAAATACAAATTGTATAATAGGTTATTGATATTTATTATTGATAATACATGTTATTTATAATATATATGTATATGTTGGATATATAGTGCTTCAGTAACACTATTGACTGACATAATGTGGGCGTACAATAGGGTGATCGAGCAAAGTGAAACAATAAATGCACACTGATCACTTTTATTGTCTTTACAATAAATTAACACGAATGTCTTGCACGAAACGAATGACAGTTCCTAACGAGAAGGGCCGCACTCGTAACTAAACATAACTTATTTTAGGTACCTATCCTCGTGATACAACTAGTTGGACATAATTACACCGTTGTACTACGGGGTCATAATGATAAATAGCAAAAATAAATGTTACAACAGTTGAACCATGGGTAACTTTACTTCTCCATGGTACAACTAGTTGAACATGGCAGTTGTACACACAGCGACACATCAACCTAGACTGTTTGGACTTTGAACTATTAGAAGTTAAACGCTGTGACTCGTGCGTTCGAGTGCGTTATATTTTAGTTACACTCTATCCTTACCATTACATCAACACCACTATGCACTGTCCCTTTCGGATAATTCTATATTTTGTATGTAGCGTAGTGATGCGTATATAGGGTGTCTAACTTGATGTGTAGCTGTGTGTACCACGGGTCGGGAGCGGCGCGCGTGTTTGCTGTTTTTTTAATAAGCAACATTTTATTAAGTGTGTAGTTATAAAATGTAATCACGTAATCGTGATTGCAACTATATTTTGTAGTTAGTAATCAACATTTTTAACTACTTTTTACGATTACTTCATGTAATCAGTTATTATGATTACTAACTACTATATGTAATCGCAGTTAGTAATTCAGAGATGTGTGTCTTGGAATGGAAGTCGATACCTCTGCGTGGCAGTCCAACGGTCTCCCACTAGGCTGTTGTTGCTATCCCATTATTTTAAAGAAGACAAAATAATGTATTGGATACTAGTTTTAAGTTACAACCCTAATTGAATGGTAAACAAGACTGTATTGTTATCAGGAACCCCTGCATAAGGTCAAGTGTACGCAGTTAATATAAACTCGCTGGGAACAATTATCTTTTGTGGTCATTCTATCAGAACAATTCAGACCGACAACATGGCAGCCAATGGAAAGTTAGGTGAGTGACCTCATTTTATTAACTTGTACTGATTACTATTATATAATTATAGATTTTATTTCTAAATCTTAATGGCGAAGCTCAAGCCTATAAATTCGATTTGGCTAAGGTGTTTGATAGGATATCTCACTGTATCCTGCTATCTACCATTGTAATATAGAATCTCCAAGGGACGCAGCAGATGAATTGCCTCTTCTAAGCGCCTTTCGGAATATTATAAACAGTAAATTCGTCATCGGTAGCTCCTAGTTCCAACCAAAATCTTTAATTTATAGTGCACAAGGCGTCACACTCTTTCTGATCCCTGAGAACATGCAGATGACAGCAGGGTATATACGTTATACCAGCTATCAAAATTTCTCTCAGAATACGCCTTTTTTCAACTTTGTGTAAATGCTAGGCAGCTGCTATTGATAATTTTTCAACCGTATAATTACGGTTATCTAAACCGGGATCTCAAAATCTATAAGAGGCGACAAATGACCCAAAGAGACACAGTTAAATATCATTATTTTCCACAGCTCTTCTCAGCGTATCAGATAAGGCAGGACTTCTGCCTTTGGCCAAATGTTTGTCAGAAATTGGCCTCGGTTTGGTGGCTAGCGGTGGTACCTCGACCGCTCTTCGCAATGCTGGATTCACCGTCACCGAAGTCTCGGACATCACGAAAGCTCCTGAAATGCTCGGCGGACGTGTGAAGACTTTGCACCCAGCTGTGCACGCTGGAATATTATCTAGGTTAGTTTACAGTAACATTGTTTATTATGTATAATATTAATAGGTTATTAAATAGAAGCAAATTACATATCAATACTATTATTATCGGTTTAATAGTTATTGTTCTTGTATCTTTACAATGTTTTCACGGCTACTTAATTATTAAACTGGCTTTGATGATTTGCTAAGACTAATAATTTGAACGTAAAGTTATATTTAAAAACCCCGTATCAGTATACTCAAATATATAATTATTTATTACCATAACATATCGCTCTAGTTATATTCCCTATAACCTTATGCTGCAATAAGTCAGTGCAGGTGCAGTATCCCGTACGCTGCACTTCCTTATCAGCTAGACGTGGCGTGATGTTCGAATGTTCTGGAACGACCACCGCCTACGATGTCATCCGGTGTTGATGCATTAGAATAAGTACAATAAGTTAGTCTTACATAGAATCTGTAAAGCTCGGGTCGTCTTAATAAACTCTTAATTCGATTCCCATTTTAGTTACTTTTATTTTTAGTTTTTAAAAAGTCATTTCGTCGCTCCCGAAATCAAACTGGCGCAGCCGGTAGGATTGCCGCTGTTAGCCTTCGCGGAAAGTCGCGTTTGAAAACTGTGAAAAGTGTTATAACGTACTTCGCGACTGGTTACAGACTTTACGTAGAGGCAGTGCTTAAAATCAGTGACGCGCTTTACATACGGCAATCCACGAACCAAATAAATAAGTTTCGATTACGCGTAACATAACGCAGGTGAGCAGAGATGTATAAGGCGGTTGGACTGTGAGTAACCTTCTACTTCCTTCCCAAATTCCCTACACAATTTTTGTTGATAAAATTTTAACATTGTGTATTTTCAGTATATGACTAATAGTTTTATAAAACCTAAAACTGAATCGTATGAAAAATAATTATACACGATAAAATTTCGTAATAAGTTGTCATAGTTAAATAATTTCTTTAAAGAATATTAAGTGAATAAAGTCGTTACATACGTTTGCTTATATTATTCCAAATTATATGGAATAACATTTTTCATATGATTTAATTACTTACCTAAGGATTTATATTGTTTGATTTTTATATTTTTATGTGTGTGTAAAATTTTAAAATGAATCCAGTTCAGATATCTGTGCCCACGGCAGGCGCGGCAGCTGCGTCTGTTCGTACCGATACGCCGTTATCTATGCAATTACCGGAATTATTAATACCGCGTGATGTGTTAAGATTGATTCCTGAGTTTGGCGGTGAAACAAATTTACTTAGTTTATTTTTGCGAAAGTGCGAATATGTTATTGGTAGATATCAAGGAACCTCAGAACGAAATGAATTTTTAATGCAAACCATTACAAGTAAATTAAAAGGTAAGGCAGCAGCCCTTATTAGTGAAAGAGGTGACTTTGAGACATACAATGAATTAAAATCGTTATTGGTCCAACATTTTGGCGATCCTAGAAGCGAGGAGTGCGTTGCTATTGAGTTAGAAACCCTAAAAATTAAACAGAACGAATCTTATTTAGAATTTTGTAGCCGTATACAAGATATTCGCGCTATACTTATATCCAAAGTTAATCAGAATAGCAGTGTAACTTTGAGAGAGGCTAAGCGAGTTATTTATAACAATACTTCTCTTAACGTTTTTATGTACAATTTACCAGAACATATGGTACGGATTGTTCGAATTAAAAACCCAAACACTTTGGAGGATGCTCTAAAATATGTCCTTGAAGAAGTTAACTTTCAGGAACAGTATAATTTACGTAGTAAAATGTTACAACACCGATCATCATCAGCTTTTAATTCAGCCAATCCGAAACCAGTTCTTACACAGCCACCCTTGCAATATAATAACAATTTTAGGCCTCAGCCACACCAAGGTCAATTTAAGTTTGGTATACAAAATCAAAATATTATTCGCCCAAATATGCCTAATCAACACATAGGTTTTAGACCACAGTTAACTCAATTTGGATACCGACCTTCAACACAATTTGGGTTTAGACCCGCGAATCAATTCGGATACCGACCCCCAGTCCTACCGGGGAATAGGCCGACAATGCTTGATGGTAAACAACCACAACAGTTTGGATATAAGCCCTCATTTGCGCAATTAGGCGAAAGACCCTCGCAACCTTTAGGCTATCGTCCACCCAAGCCTTTCGTTAATGACCGTGACGTATCAATGAGAACCGCACCAGCACCGGTTAAGCCAACACAAGGTTTACCTGTAAATGAACTTTATACTGGTGACGAACAATATATTTATAACACCGGTTTTAATGAAAATATGTATAATATGTCGACGCAAATTGATTATGATTATACAAATATGTACACTAGCCATGGTTGTGTAGATCAGATCCCTGACGTGGATGCGGACATACCGTACTCACCTGAAAATAGCAATGATTTAGATGACGTACAAAATTTTCAGATGGATACGCAGCAAATTACCCTGAAATGATAGAACTTAACTATGATGCTAATTTAAGACATCCTTATATATATATTCCTGACATAAATGGAAAATTTATGCTAGATACGGGCAGTACCAGGTCCTTCATAAGTCCTAGAAAAGTTAATGAATATTTTGCCGATTCAATATTCTATGAACCATTTACAGTGACAAGTACTCATGCTACTAGTAAACATTTTGAAGTTGCTAACATCCCACTTTTTTCAATTTTCAACGAATATGGTTATCATAAGTTTTACATTTATGACGTTGACGATAGGTATGACGGTTTGATAGGAATGGACCTAATGTCTCGACTCAGAGCTGACATAAGTTTCAAGGATAGGATTTTAAAAACAAATGATATTAATATTCCAATTATTTATAATACAGACCTTGAATTTAAATTAGACCCCCGTACAGAACATAGAGTAAGTTTACCTGTAAATCAGAAAGATGGTTTTGCTATTTTAAATTATAAACAGTTCCATGATGGCATTCGAATGCCAGCTGCAATAGTTAAATGCGAAAATTATCTTGCCTCAACTGTTATACAAAATGCTACTGACCTTGATGCAAAGTTAACTATCACAGCACCTTTTAAAGTTTCTAAATTCACCAATGAACAGTGTTTAGTCAATAACACGACTGATTTTACGGATGTTGAGATTGACTCATTGCTTACAGATAACTTAAAGAAGTTACGACTAGACCACCTAAACCAAGAAGAAAGTGACTTAATTAATAACTTATGTTACGAGTACAAAGACATATTTTATTGCGAAAAGCTACCTCTAACCTTTACTAACCATGTTAAACATCACATACGTACCGTTAATGAAGATCCAATTTACGTTAAGCCCTATAGACAGCCTCCAGCCCAAGCTGAGGAAATCAAACGTCAGGTAGAAAAGCTTATGAAAGATAACGTCATTCGAGAGTCACACTCGCCTTGGAGTGCCCCCGTACATTTAGTACCCAAAAAGGCAGACGCTTCAGGCCAGGTGAAATATAGAATGGTCGTAGACTATCGCCGACTCAATGACATTACCATTGATGACAAGTACCCACTTCCTAACATATCTGACTTGTTTGACAAACTTGGTAAAAGCAATTATTTCACCACACTCGATTTGGCTTCTGGCTATCACCAAATCGAGATTGCTGACTGTGAAAAAACAGCGTTTTCTACGCAGAATGGGCATTTTGAATTTCTCCGTATGCCATTTGGGCTCAAAACAGCTCCAGCGACCTTCCAAAGGACAATGGATAACGTTTTAAGAGGCCTTCAGGGTATTCACTGTTTAGTGTACTTAGATGATATAGTTATTTACGGATCAGGAATCGTAGAACATATAAAAAGACTACGATCTGTCTTTGACAGACTACGCCAAACGAATCTGAAAGTACAATTAGACAAGTCCGAATTTTTACGTAAGGAAGTGCAGTACTTGGGACACACTTTGACTAAAAACGGACTAAAACCAAACAATGACAAAATACAAGCAGTCCTTACATACCCCATTCCACGGACACATACGGAAATTAAACGATTCTTAGGTTTCGTTGGTTATTACAGACGGTTTATTAAAGACTTTTCCAAAATTACTGAACCATTGACGGCTTGCTTAAAGAAAGGTAGGAAAGTTATTATCGATCAAAAATATACAGAGGCTTTTCAAAAGTGTAAAGAATTATTAGTTAACGCCCCCATATTACAGTACCCAGACATGACAAGACCATTTGTACTAACAACCGACGCCTCTGAAGTTGCAATAGGCGCGGTATTGTCACAAGGCCCTGTGGGTGGTGACAAACCCATAGCGTATGCTAGCCGAACCTTGACAGATACTGAAAAAAGATATAGTACCATTGAACGTGAGTTGTTAGCTATCGTATGGGCCACCAAACATTTTAGACCCTACTTATATGGACACAAATTTGACATATATACTGACCATAGACCCCTAGTCTGGCTATATCAACTCAAGGAACCAAATAGCAAGTTAACGCGTTGGCGATTGCGCTTACAAGAGTACGATTTTAATGTTATATATAAAAATGGCAAACAAAACGTAAACGCAGACGCGTTGTCCCGCATTAAGCTTAATGCTCTAGGAACAAACGAACCCGACGACAGTTCAATGATTGTTAATGTAGATGAGAAGGAGAAAAGACTTCAAAGCTATTTAGACGATGTTACCAAACAAATTACTGACAGCACACAACGACGAAGTACTGATGACTCTAGGACCATTTCTATATCTGACTCTGAAAGAACGGTCACAGCTAGTCCGATAACTATATCAGACACCGAGACAGTAGTAGTTGAACAAACGCCCGAGTATCCCGTACCGTCTGAATCTGCATCTACACAAACAATTCATTCAGCTAAAGATTTAGAATCCCACGGAATTCCTATTCTACACGAGGCCATAGATACAAAACCGAACCAAATACTCGTTTTTAGCTGGTTCCGAAATGACACCCAAGTTAGAGATTTATCTAGGGATAATCAAAAGGTATTAGAAGTATTTTTGCCCGTTGACAATCATGAGCTTATCAAAGATTTTCTAAAAAAATATATTAAACCAAAAATTAAATACTTCATTTACTTTGAAAACCCAGAACATAAAAAGCTTTTTAGTAATATTATAATTTCCTTATTTAAGAAAGGTATGGTAAACTTTTATGAATGCACCGAACGAGTAGTCTATGTAGAAAATGAACAAGAACAAAAAGCTATTGTTATTAAATTACACGAGGGCAAAACGTGTCATCGCGGGATTTCAGAAACTATAAAACGAATTCGTCGTAATTATCATTGGAAAAATTTAAATGAGACTGTTACCGCTATTATTAATGCGTGTGAACATTGCAAATGCGCTAAATACGACAGAAATCCCATTAGACCAGTATTACAACTTACACAAACCCAGAAGGCACCTTTCCAGGAAATTTTAATTGATATATTTAGTATAGAATCTAAATACTACTTAACACTTATTGATGCATTCAGTAAACTAGGCCAAGCTATAGAAATTCCGTCTCGCTCAACGCCTGAAGTAGTCAGGGCATTATTGAAATACTTTTCTTTCTATGGGTTACCACAGAAAATCAGTTCTGACCCGGGGACTGAATTTAATAATGAATTACTAAAGGAACTTACAGATTTACATAAAATAAAATTGCATATCACTACACCCAACAACCCAAATTCTATGGGGTTAATAGAACGTTTCCACTCCACAATAATCGAAGTGTATAGGTTAGCCAAATACGAAAGGAAATTCACAGACGCAGCGTCTGTGATGACTTATGCTGTTATGGCTTACAATAACACAATCCATAGTAGCACAGATTTAACACCTTTCGAAGTTGCATTTGGTCACACTGAATTAAATTCCACATTTGACTCCGAATTTGATAAAGCATACACACAGCAACTAATTAAGGACCATAAGAAAAGAACTCAAGCTGTTTATAGATTTATTTCAAAAAGGTTAAATGATCAAAAAGAAAAGATTATAGGCAAGCGGGGTGGAGAAGCACAACCAAAATTAGCATTAGGACAGCCGATTTTTGCTAAAGCTGTCAATAAAAGACAATCTAAAGATAAACCGAAGTTTCAAAAAGCTGTTGTCACAGGACAGATAGAACGCAATATTGTACCAATAAAGCTTAAAAGTAGAGACACAGAAGTGCCTGTTAAAAATGTAAAACGTCCTCCACAGGTGGTGTATAGTCCTGCTAAGCTGGACAACGATCAGTTGGGCTCTCCCAAACCTGGACCTTCAAGCAGTAGAGAGTAAACAAAATCCTGGTATTCTCCCGGTAAAATTAGGTCAAGCTTTTGTACAACACGATAAATGGTCTATAGTAAAAATTATCAAACTACAAGGCATAAGTAAGGATTTGACTTTCAATATTCAAAAATATTCTGAATTTAGTCAAATGCTACACCCTAATAGGTCCTATATGGATGAATTTATGAATCTTAAAACACAAGTAGAGTATATTCGTAATGAAACTGTAGAAAAATTACAGCAGTTAATACCTTCTAGATCTAAACGTGGTCTTATAAATCCTTTAGGATCATTTATTAAAATTATAACAGGTAACCTCGACCACGCAGATGCGATTAGATATGAGCAACTCATTAATAACATTCAAACAAAAGAACAGGCAATATCAAATAAATTTACTGTGATATCTGAAATGTTGGATCATTTCCTAAACTCTACGGAAATAATTAATGAAAATAGTAATAAAATGAACGCACGCATTAAATTAATTGAAGGCCTTGTGAACAATCTTAATACAAATAATAATCATTCAATTTATATGACTTATGTATTTGGATTACTTTACCAGTTTATTGTAAACTTTAGAACTATTTATATAAAAATTGGTGAGTTAGAAACGGCCTTGGCTTTTAGTAAATTGTCTGTACTACATAAGGCCGTAATAAATTCCAATGAATTGTTGAACTTGTTAGAACAGATTAGTAAACATGATAATTTAATGTATTCTGTAAACAGTCAAAATCTTATTAATATTGAAGAATCTTTATGTGTAAAAACTTACCTTAAAAGTGATGAAATCACTTTTATCATTGAAGTACCACTAACTGATAATGTTACATATAGTTATTATAAATTGTACTCCCTTCCTATGGCCGATGATTCCTTTAACCAAACCCTTGTTATTATTCCTGAGTTTCCTTACCTATTAGTAGAAGGGACAAGATATCGTCCGATTGACCAACCATGCCGAGAGATAACAGCTAAAGAATACCTCTGCTCTGAAAATAATATCGTCCAGTACGCTGAGGAAACTTGTATTGAACAATTATTGAAATACCATTCCACCTTGTCACGCTGTTTTCCACGTAAAGTAAACCCAGAATACTTAAAAATCCAAAGGATTGGTCCAGATAGGTGGATAGTTTATTCAAAACATTACCAAGTTATTTCACAAACTTGTGGCAATGACAACACGAAGGAGCGCATACGAGGCACTTATATATTAACTATAGATGAACAGTGTGACGTTTATATAGAAAATGCCCATATACAAGGACGACGATCTTACTCACTGCCGACGGAATACATGTCGGTACCGATTATCAACTTACCTAAGTTACCGCAAGGATATGCTGACGCCGCATTAATGGAGCCTGTAGATCTGAAAGGAATAGACTTAGACGACATACGCCATTTAAATTACATTCTGAAAAGTAGTGCCAATAGTGTAAAAAGTGAAACAAGTGAAATCGAAAGAAATAGTGTTAGTGTCGCCCTTTTCGTACTGTACGCGATCGTCGTTTTATTGTTAATAGCTATAGTTACATATAAGTATTTAGATGTAATAAAGATAATGTGTTCCAAGAAAATCATGCCCAACGATTTGACTGAGTTGGAGGAAAATACAAATAATCAGGGCCCTATCTTATTAGTAACTTAAATAATTATATTCATTATCTTGAGGTAAATTAAGTAGTACCTATGTGTTATACATCTTGGCCCTTGATATTATTTTAGGTCTTATCATTTCTGTACTTATATAATCATTTTTCTTTTGTAACTATTATTACGTTTTAGAGTTTTACGAAGTTTTCGAAAAATATACCTCTTTTTCGCTAACTTCGATCCAAGGGGGGAGGAGTTATATTCCCTATAACCTTATGCTGCAATAAGTCAGTGCAGGTGCAGTATCCCGTACGCTGCACTTCCTTATCAGCTAGACGTGGCGTGATGTTCGAATGTTCTGGAACGACCACCGCCTACGATGTCATCCGGTGTTGATGCATTAGAATAAGTACAATAAGTTAGTCTTACATAGAATCTGTAAAGCTCGGGTCGTCTTAATAAACTCTTAATTCGATTCCCATTTTAGTTACTTTTATTTTTAGTTTTTAAAAAGTCATTTCGTCGCTCCCGAAATCAAACTCTCTTGTTTATCTTTTAAATAGAAATAAAGTATATATACTCCATTTGGTTAAGTACTTAACTAAATGTAAACAATCTTGATGTGACTTTTTACACAAACATATTAAACAAATAAACTACTGCTTCAACTAACGGTTCAATTGATTTAGTAATCGTTATTGTTGTATTTACATTGATATTTAGCAGCATTTTATTTTTAAACTGAGTTTTTAGATAAATAGACACATAAATGAAATTAAACTACTATATACGGATTATATCGCATTGTTTATTTGACACTTTATTACATAATTTTGAAAACTGTTACACTACTACTACTATTAAACTATACAAATTTTTAAGCTAATTAAATTATTATTAAATCTATTTAGATTTAATTTAATTTTCCACTTTACCCGACGTTTCGGTTGCTTTTTAGCAGCCATGGTCACGGGGAGACTAAGATGGTAGTTGTCTCAATGTTCCAGTGTAATTATTTCAAAGTACCCGAACATAATTTAATCATTGGTGTTTCTATTTATGCAGAATGAGCTCAAAGTATCATGAAGTCTAGCTGTGGTTTGCTTCTTCTTGGGTTTGACTATTTGTATTACTGGATCCCAAACTGATGGTACATTCCAACCATCTTCTCTATTAAAATTAGGATGTTTTTTGATTTCAATAGCCTCGCAAAGCATCCTTGGTAGGAATCGGTGTTCTTAAGCGAGAATCTGTGGTTTGTCAAATCTCAGGTAGTGGTTGGTCCCCTGTTGCACATGTTCACACACAGCACATCAAGATTGTTTACTTTCAGTTAAGTACCTAACCAAATGAGTATCGTCTTCGTATTTCCCTAGATTTTCACATCAAATTACATTAAAATCGATCAGCTGTTTAACGTGAAAATATTATAATAGTAAAGTACCTAATATCAGCTACATCCCAACTAATATTATAAATGCGAATGTGAGTTTTTTTGTTTCCTTGTTACGCTTTCACGCCTTAATTACTCAACCGACCATCATGAATATTTGAGAATCAGAAAAAAGTAACTGTGTTTTAGGGATAGAAATTAATTGACAAGATCTACATTAACGCGAGCTAAGCCGCAGGCAAAATCTAGTTCCTTAATATATTTGAAAATAGCAGGCAATACACATTTTATCTAAGCAGGTACACGTAATTTGACTTTAAAGACAGACTTGTTCATGTGGCTCTTGTCTGCCTACCTGGCTACGATAATGCTTGAAATATAAACAAGTGAGAAACGGCAATGAAGTAATATGCAAAGGTCACGTGATACCACGTGACCTTGAGGTCAAAGGTCATTGTCATTTCGGGGGTATATCAACTATGCTGAGTCGAATGGCGTTGACCGCGAGTCTCTAGCTCTTACGGTTCTTGAGTTGAAAGTTGTATAATAGACAGACAGACGGACGGATTGACAAAGCTGTTGTTGTATAAGAGTTTTTTCGAACTCTAAAAACTAAACACGATCCTTATGAACTATATATTATTGCAGGCTCACAGATTCCGACCAGGAGGACATGAAACGCCAGAAGTTTGACATGATTAGCGTGGTCGTATGCAATCTGTACCCGTTCGTACAAACTGTCTCCAAGCCAGGTGTAACCATCGCCGATGCAGTTGAGAACATTGACATCGGTGGTGTGACCTTGTTGCGGGCTGCTGCTAAGAACCATGACAGAGTTACTGTCATCTGCGACCCGAAGGATTACGACAAAGTTATTGAAGAACTGAAGCAAAGCAAGGATCATCAGACGTCTTTGGACACTAGGTATTATTTGCTTCCTTTTTATAACAAAGCGCGTTGACGCTATCGGAGTACACAGTTGCATTCGAGCTATATTTGAATGTTAGACCTAATAGAAGATCATTGGATTGCCACGCAGAAGTATAGAGTTCGATCTTGTGATCGAAAAGTCATAGTCAGAGGTGCGTGCTTCAAAGCACGCACCTCTGACTTAGAAGTTAGGCGCGTATAAAAAAGCTAATCATCGCTCGCTTTAATGGTGATGGAAAACATCGATAGGAAACCGGCATGTCTGAAAGTTCTTTATAATACTCTCAAAGATAAGTGAAGTCTTCTAACACTGTCACACTGGGTCAACGTCGCTGATGGACTATGGCTTGACCCTTCTCACATGGAGAAAAGGCCCGTGCCCAGTACTGTTACAGTTTATATACGGGGATGATATTATTTTTGTTTATATTTGAATGAACAGACAATGATTTACATAAATGCGTATGCTTCGACTTTGAACATGCCAAGAAGGATATTACGTGTATTCGAATATCGTTCGAATGAAATGATGCGTATCACTATTTGAGGTCGGTGTTTGGTTGAGAGCAAACATCGTCAGTGTTTGATAGATGTTTGAAATACAGTTGAAATCAGATTTACTTAAAATACTTATGTCTCTTGACAGGTCTAGCTTATCTAGAAATAATGGGACCAACAGGTTTGCCTCAGGTAAAACATTAATTATAATTAAGTGTTTTTGTTTTCTGTGTATATGTAAACACTATATGTTTGCTCTGAGCAGCCTTAAAGATGACCTAATAATTGTCGATGTTGCTGACAAAGAAAATCATTATCACTAGTTTTCTATAAGATCAAACAATGACGTGTTAAAATTAAACTTATGTCTTGTGAGTAGATTGGCAGTTGCTAATACAGTCAGCTCATTACAGCAGTTGACATGCATTTGACTGACTGTTAACAGTATTTTTGTATTGATCTGCTTGTCTGAAACCGTTTTATAATTTAATTAAAATTTTTATTATATATTAAGATGATACATTAATTTACAGATAAGTAAATCATACATGTTTACAAGAATTATAAATTTAAAATTTCTTATCCATTAGCTCCTTAATATTATAGACATTTTATTGAACTAATCAAATGTGTAATTATCTTTTAAATAAAATGTCATTCAATATTTAATGTGAGTTTAGGTATATTGTTATAGATGCGAACACACATAGCCAGACAACTTTTATTATATTTCGTAGATCTAGGAATATCATTTAATACCAGTCTGTTTGGGTCTCCTCGATTTCGGTAAAACACCTTCAATATATAAATTACTTAAATAATTATAATATGTTCGAGGAACTGTGGTATATGTTAGACTTCAGTCCCTAACATTTAAGTTGAAGCAAAACTGCACAGCGCAGTGACTGCTTTATTAGATCTGCAAAGAGCCTTTGATCCCTTCTTGTAACAGTATCTTTTACTAGTAGCAGTATATAACAGCTTAATGCTAAGCTAGCCGCTTGTTTGTCACGTATGTGTTGTGTAATGTCTTTATCAATTAATCGTTAAGCATAGCAACATAAACACGCCTGACGTTAGATACGCAAATGAATATCGACTCAATTCATATTGTATAAGGTTTAGCTTCGATTATTTATACACTGTATTTTGTAATTATATTTTGAATAGTAATAGAAATAGTTCAAGCTAGTAAGGCTGAATATATGTAAATTAATATCAACTCAATGATAATTGTATAAGGTTTAATTTCTGTTGATTTCACATTGAATTTTGTCGACACTATTTTTGTACTTATATATTGTTACGTGCTGGGTTCGAGGGATACGAATTTAAACTTTTATTCACTCACACACGCTCGCACGCACGTTTTCAAAACAGTACGAGAAATTTCTAGCGCTCTCTCCACTCTTCGCGAACTGTCAAGCTACGTAGTTCAGTAAGACGTCAATAGATGGCGCTGTAATAAACTATTAGAAGGCCGGGCGCTTCCCCACAATGCCGAGAGATAGCACTGGCTGTTACAATATTAAATAGTAACACAAACAGTTCAAGTCAAAGGGCTGGAGATATGCAAGGTATATCCACTCAAAGCCTATTATATAAAGTTTAATTTTGATTGACTATACAATGTTTTGTCGAAACTGTTTTCAGTTAAACTTACCCTTTAATTTTCAATTAATGATGTATCCACATTTAATACAATATTATTTATGTCTTAGGAAGAGGTTGGCGCTGAAAGCTTTCACACACACATCGGAGTACGATCTCGCCATCTCAGACTATTTCCGCAGACAGTATTCCGCTGGCGATTCTCAACTAACTTTAAGATATGGTAAGTTGAACATTACCTCTTATCTTCTTGCTAGTCGACTAGCATGCTTAGACTCAGGAGGGATAGTACTGCAATTGTGACATAATTACTTCTCTTGCGCCATAATCATATTACATGCAAAATGCTTGGTTCAGAGCACTATTATTCTAGCCTTTTACTAGAACGTCTCTGATTTGATCAGAGACCAGTCGCCTAGACCTTCGACTTCCGACTGTCCCTATAATATTTATATGTCGGAGTGGCAGCGTTTATCCCGTCCTTATCAGCCATTTTATAGGATCAAAGCACGTGGCCGTGCAGTGGGAAATGTTTGTTTCAATCAGTAGAAAACACGTCGGTAATCTGATAACTTTTATTCGAACTTAATTAACAACTACTTTAGACTTACTTATTTATCACTATGAAACGCGAGATAGTTCCTACGAGGTGTGCACTGGTCGACGGTAACACGAAGACTGAGCTCTGTCCGCCCGTCGCATCGCACTCATCGACCGCCATATCACCGCATCGTAGACTCTGTCTAGCGCCGCTAGATGGCGCTGGCGTTCCGCCTTAATGCGTTTCTGTGTCACTAGATGGTGCTAGTGTCCCAACTAACAATATTGCTTTTCCGACATATATATTTTAATACAAACGTTTATGTACCTTTGTACATATATTGGTACATAATTCCTGATAATAAAGAATTATTCTTAAATATTTTTTTATTATCAGGAATTATTCTTCTTCTATCTAAAACAAATCAAAAGGTTTTTTTACACTGGTTGGAATCAAATCCTCATATATTTGCACTTCATTCTTTTAAATAAGCAGTTTCCTTTTCCTAAAGCCATGCTATCATCTTCTTTCCAAATTTTGTTAAAATCGTGACAGCTGTTTAGCTGTGTAAAAGTAACAAACTGAATTACTTTTGAATTTATAAAATTAGCAATTAACATGGATGGTAGATCAACAAGTACCGATAATACCAATAACTGATTATTTAAAATTCAATTATATAAATGGCTTAATGGTAATATTTTTATGGTAAAGAATTCATTGAAAAATTATAATAATAATAATAATGTCCTCCAGACCGATTTCGGTCACGGAGGCGGCCAATCTTAATGGAGACTAGCAATCTGCGCAGGAGATATTATAGTGCACAAGCGTGTGCGTAAACACAAGTGCACTGTCTGTTCCCTCTCTCATGATCCGATGGGACGGTAATCCGACACGACCGGAGAGAGATCAGGCGCAGGACCAACGGCTTTACGTGCTTTCCGAGGCACGGGGGTGTCTAACACCACCAATTTCCTAACTCCGGGCTGTTATTGAGATGTCTTAACGGAAAACCCAATAATTTTTTTTGTTGGCTCGACCTAGGATTCGAACTCGAGACCTCATGCATACCGCTGTCAAAGTAAGCTCTCGTAACTTTTTAAAACGTGATCTGCAAGATTCGAATTGTCACACACCGCTTATGGCTCTAATACATCTTTTCTGTACTAAAAACGCTCGGTCGATTTGTATAGAATTACCCCACAGCAGCAGCCCATATCTTAGAGTAGATTGAACGTAACCATAATATACTATTAGTGCTGCACGATCGTCAGAATGATGTCTTAATTTTTTAAAGCATAAATAAATCTATATATAATATTGTCTTCTGTTTACGCGAATATTATTCATTGAAATTAAACTACTATGTATATACGGATTTATATATAGAGTCTTTCTGCGACCATGGCTGCTGAAAAGCAACCGAAACGTCGGGGAAAGTGTAAAATTAAATTAAATCTAAATAGTTTTAACAACAATTTAATTAGCTTAAAAATTAGTAAAGTTTAATAGTAGTAGTAGTGTAACAGTTTTCAAAATTATGTAATAAAGTGTCAAATAAACAATGCGATAAAAGCCGTATATAATAGTTTAATTTTAATAAATCTATATCTTTTTTTGGAAATTATATCTATACATATGTATTTTCCAATTATAATGGTTATCTAGTGTAAGACCTAAAAATTTATTTTATGTACTTGCCTTCTAGGAATGAACCCTCACCAGAAACCAGCTCAAGTGTTCACTACCCGCGACCACTTGCCCCTCACTACGTTGAACGGTTCACCCGGGTTCATAAACCTGTGTGACGCGCTCAACGCGTGGCAGTTGGTCAAGGAGCTGAAGGAAGCCCTAGGGCTCCCAGCTGCTACGAGCTTCAAGCACGTGTCGCCTGCTGGCGCCGCTGTAGGCCTGCCTCTTACTGAGGAAGAGGTATGTAACATTTATTAGAGTAACCAGTAGATGAATATAATATATGTATAGCCCATCTGGAATAATGTACCTTTTTAATAGTGAGAATTTTAAAATAAGTGCTGTAGTCCGCATATTACGCACAAACTTCGTACTCTCTTTATAATATTAGTTGAGGAGTTTATACATCTCGTATATAACATGCATAATATATATCTAATAATTAATCATTTTTCGTGACAGGAAAATCGAATAATACTCACTCAAAAATCGAACTTAAGATTTATTAGTAAAGTAATGTGTATTATATCAGCCCTGTATTAAACTGTCCCACTGCTGGGTACGGGCCTCTTCTCAGTGTAAGAAGGGTTAAGCCATAGTCCACCATGCTGGCCCAGTGCGGGTTTGCAGACTTCACATATCTTCGAGAATATTATGGAGAACTCTTAGACATGCAGGTTTCCTCACGATATTTTCCTTCACCGCTAAACAAGCGATAATTAACTATTTAATGCGCACTTAACTTCGAAAAGTCAGAGGCGCCGAGGCCATGGGATCGAACTTGAGACCTCTGTGTGCCAGTCCAACGGTTTCCGACTAGGCTATATATACAGTAGTAACTATAACCAGCGAGTTACGCTCAACATTTTTTATTTAAATACTGCTAAAAGGCCAACCCTACAGCCGCAAGGGTTGGTCCTTACAGCCTTTTACCTTTTTATCACTTTAAACTGCAAATACAATGTTGGCGTTGTATTTGCTAATTTTAAGTTAAAGGAATATTATAAATAAATAAACATTAGTAACTATTGCCAGCGAGTTCCATCCGTGATTTTGTTGTTACAAGTCCAGGGCATCTAATACGTAGTCGATATTGTATACGCTACAAGCAAGCATAATCATAAAAATGTACTTCATGAAACACTTTGTTCGCAGGCCTCCGTATGCATGGTTGCGGACCTCCTGCCACAACTGACGCCCGTGGCGTGTGCGTACGCGCGCGCCCGGGGGGCGGACCGCATGAGTTCTTTCGGGGACTTCATCGCTCTCTCCGACGTGTGTGACGCCATCACCGCCAGGATTATCTCCAGGGAGGTGTCGGATGGTATTGTAGCTCCTGGATACACGCCTGAAGCTTTGGAGCTATTAAAGAAGAAGAAAGGAGGCAGTTATTGCGTTTTGCAGGTTGGTGGACATTTTATACTATTAGATGCATCTTTAGATGATATGTTGTGGTCTACGCATAGCTTTTTTGTAAGCAATCTATTAATGGTTCAAGACGTAATTCAAAATTTTACCAACGCGCGCATATATTGAAGTTTTTTACTGTTAGACAATACATATACGCTCTTTCTTTTGTGAAACCATACGATTAAGTACTTATTTAATTATCTACATACAATATTTATATAGCAGAAGAAGAAAAGCTAAGCTAAATAGCTGGAGTTATGTTCATAATATACTTATTATATCCACATTTCGCCAGTTATGTTGTTCTTCATGCAGTTCTGACAATTTTGTTACAGCAATACCAAACAGATGTCCGACCCACTTATAGTATTGGGACGCTTAAATCAATATTAGAATGCCGGCGTCCAATCTATGCCATTCTTTTTTGTCATTGTGTCTAACCTAGTCTTTTCTTTCCAATAACTTTGATCATGACTACAAAAAAAAATTACTTGTTTAAAATAAACCTAGGTTATTAGCTACGATTTTCTGTAAGGTAAAGCTACAAATTAGACAGCTTTAGATATGAACATTCCTCATGCCATCCATTAAAGACAGCACACATACTTCTCAATATTCCTTTATCAGTTTCATGTACAACTAACAAATCAATCACATTCTAGATGGACGCGAGCTACGAGCCCGATCTAATGGAACATAAAACAATCTTTGGCCTCACACTGGAACAGAGACGCAACGATGCTAAGATCACAGCGGACTTGTTCAACACTGTGGTCACCAACAAGAAGGAGTTGCCGTCCAACGCTGTGAGGGACCTCATCGTAGCAACTATCGCACTGAAGTACACGCAAAGTAACTCTGTTTGCTACGCCCGTGATGGACAGGTAAGAACATTAGTCACGAAAATATTTATCCGAAATTTCGGACCGAACGAAAAAACTTACAGCTAAGTTTCTTCGGATTTCTTTCTTTCAAAATGACATTACTCCGCTATTTGGACTGCACCTTGAAAGGGTTTAGGGTAAGTGGTTACGAACCGAACTTCAGAACGAATTCTGGAATAAATGTGTTGTACAGTACGAAAAGTGGGCCGGAATCTACGGTATTTTAGGGGCATGAAATATACTTAGCTGGACAGAAAAGAAAAGCAACGTCGAAGTACTGAGCCTTGTCGAAGAAGAACGCAACATTTTGACGACAATTGAGAACAGAAGAGGAACGATGTTTGGCCACCTTATAAGACATGACGACTTTATAAAAACATCATAGAAGGAAAAGTGGAAGGAAAGAGAGGAAGAGGCAGACCCAGAAGGGCATTCACAGATCAATTAAAAGAAAAGGCGAAGGTCATGTCTTAAAAGGAGGTCAAGGTATTGGCCGAAAATCGAGAAAGATGGCATATACTCCACCGACAAGAGTAACTCTTAATTATAAAGAAAGAAAGAAATATACTTAGTCAGGTCATAAATTCTGTCAAAACTTTTAATATAATTATCGATACACTTTTTGATAATTATTTAATAATTATATATGAATCGACAGATAATTAAATAAAATAAATAAAAATAAATAAAAATTGTTTATTTCCAAAGTTAACATGTTACAATGTAAGATATACCAGTGGCCCCACACTAGGCAAGCCTGTCCTGTGGTGTAAATGTATAATACAATTTTATTTACATTTTCGAAATGCCTTCCCACATTTTGTCGACGCGGCCAGCCATCGATCGCTATTTCTGCCGTTGCTTTGACCAAAGATGCTCGGAGAGACTACAAATTCTGATGAGGTTTAGGACAGACTTGGTCCTCTAAATGTTGCCATATCTTGTAGTCCAGTGGGTTTAAATCTGCGCTAGAAGAGGGCCAGTCTTCATGCCCGATGAAGTCAATTCCACGGGCGATCAACCAGTTTTGCGTGTTTCGTGCCTTGTAAGCTGGTGCAAAGTCCTTGTTGGAATATCCAATGTCTGTTTTTGAACATTGTTTGAGAGGTTCCTCTATGTTCATCAGCATGGTATTTTGGTGCACCACGGCACTGGTTTTCACACCTATTTCACAGAAAAACACCTCAGTTAATCCCAAAATATGAGACTCCAAGCCAAACCATGAATGACGAAAGATAATGCCCTCACTGGACCGGTTTTTTTCCCGCATACCGCCGTAATAAAGCATTGGATCTTTCCAGACAAATTTTTTTCAAACAATCGTTTAATAAATCTCCGGTCTTTTTACGATAAGCTCGTAGTCCCAGGTCTTCATTTAACACTCTTTTGGCCGTAGTTCTGCTTAGCCCCGTCTGAAGAGCTAAGATTTTTTATTTACGCACGGGATTTCGTTGGATTCGCGGCTTCACTGCTTTAATCACCGCTGGTGTCTTAGGGTGTTATCACACCAATTGATCGATCATCGATAGACGGTATCGATCGATGGTAGAATGTATTAGTCGGCGTCGATCGACAGTTTCTACCAGACCAATCGACGTCGACAACTTCGATCGACTTCGACCGGTGCCGTCGATCGTCGATCGATCGATTGGTCTGATAACACCCTTACCTGTGCGAGGCCGGCCGTCCCTCTTACGATCTTCGATGTTTGAATGTTCAGTATATTGTTTGATATTGCGATAAAAAAACCGTAGTGTTATTTCAAATTTATGCAGAATATTGAAAACCTCTGTTGGCGCGTAACCACAGCGGTGCCAGTGACAATCGCGACTCTATCTTCCTTCTTCGACCACTCCATATTTGAAAATTAATAATAATGAATTTCTTTTTTATTTTCGGCAAGCGCAAAAGTGCTATTTTTAAAATTAGTTGAAGTATATTTCGCCTGTATTTGAAAATTAAAAAGTCTGTTTTGACAGAACTTATGACCTGGCTATGTTTTTTTTACGTAATAAAGTATCATCCAAATTGACACAATCTGTCACAATCTAATCATATCATTGTAATAATATGTCGTCATAGTTTTGAATTTGTGTGTTGTCCGCAGGTGGTAGGTATAGGCGCGGGTCAGCAGTCGCGTATCCACTGCACGCGGCTGGCGGGCGGCAAGGCCACGCTGTGGTGGATGCGGCGCCACCCCAGGGTGCTCGCCTTCAGGTTCCGACAGGGAGTCACCCGCGCCGTGCAGTCTAATGCTATCGACAACTACGTTAATGGCACCGTTGGTCAGTATACAGTACAAAATCTTTAATGATCTATTTTAGGACCAAATAGTAAAGTCAACACAGCTTAAACTGTGTTTATACAGGCATAACGTGATTTTTTTTTCAGATCTGTCGATTTTTCTGAATGAAAATTAACAATTGTCCCTTTCTATAGCCCTGACAAGGTGTATGCTAAATTTTATGATGGACAGTCGATTAGTTAGGCGTGAGAGCGTAATAAACTGACATTCGCATTATTAGTTTGAATATTGATAATATTCATTCACAGGCCGATGAAGAATTGAAAGTATTATTTTACCTGGGTTTTACATATTGTTATATTTATGGTCACAGGCTCAAGCAACGCCGATTGCCACAAATCATCGTAGTTGTGTAGTTAAGACATATTTAAGTCATCGATATTGTTAAAATACAACTAGGACAAAACTGTGATTATATAATTCTTATCTTATTAACAACCATTCTTGTAGATGCATAATTCTGTGTGTATGCTCTATGGCTATTTTAGGCAAGTTACTCAGTACCACATGTCGCATATACATATGTACGTATATAACTTTAATATTGTATTCAGATTACATAAAAGTAATAGATTTATTTATTCGTAATTTTTTTATTATTCAGGTTCCGATCTGCCGCTAGAGCAATGGATCACATTGTTCGAGGGCCCGGCCCCCGCCCTGCTCAGCGAGAAGGAACGCGAGGAATGGGTCAGCAAGATGGACCGCATAGCACTCGCCTCAGACGCTTTCTTCCCCTTCAGAGATAACATCGACAGAGCCGTACAGGTCAGTTATTTTATTACATGATATTATATGAATATTAGCTGTGCTTCGACTGCGTCATATAAGAGAATTTTCGCCGTTTTTTGCGCCGCTTTTATTGGTCGTAGCGCACTGGTCATTATTTAACTGATAATTTAAAAATTAATAGGGTAGTAAAAACTTCTTAAACGGTACGCAAAGGGAGGTCACAGGAATAAAATATTTACTGACTAGATGTGTCCGCAGTTTCACCCACGTTTATGATTACTGGGTCGTAGCGTGATGTTATATAGCTTATAGTCTGTCTCGATAAATGAGCTATCCAACACTATAATAATTTTTCAATTCGTACCAGTAATTCCTGAGATTGGCGCGGTCAACCAAACAAACAAACAAACTCTTCAGCTTTATAATATTAGTATAGATATAGTCCATGCGTTCTTGAAAAATGCATGGCATGGGTGTGAGTTAAGTGTTGTGAGTTCGAAGCCCATACAAGACAAACAATTTGTGATCCACAAATATTTATTCGACTGTAGTTGAAATATTTAAGGAAATATCTTAAGTTCATAGCCAAAGACGTGCTGGTTTAATCTATTATTGCGTTTATTTCCCTTGTTCAAATATTTCTAACAACAATATATGCCTTTGAGTTTAGGGGACGACCGGAAATCCTCCTCCAATAAGCCGTAATAATACAAGGATGACACTAACAGCATATATTTTATATCAACAGTGCGGCGTAGAGTACATCGGCAGTCCATCGGGCTCGAACAATGACAAGGAAGTGATTGAAGCTTGCAATGAACACAAAATTATTATGGCTCACACCAACCTTAGGCTGTTCCATCACTGAGAAGGAAAGAGGTTCCTCAAGGAATGAACAATAATCTCGTTAATATAAGATTTTATAAGCAAAATATTGCCACGTCGTTCGGCATCTCTTAAGACTGCGTACGTCAAGATCAGTACATAAGATATTCAAATAAATTGCTTATTTTAAATGTAAAGTGCACTACAGCGCAGTGGTAAGCGGTATTTTTGCTCTTTGCCGCTCTAAAAGTAGTGGGTAATCTCAATATGGCACAATAGTTGCATGCGCCGGCTGTCCAAGTCTTGGTGCTCTGTGTCTTCTTCACTATGTTATATAGAATTTCATCGGTGTTTAAAAATAACTATTGTCATCAAATGTTAAGTTTAACCTATTGAGTCGCAGCGGCACACCAGCGGCCAGTCACAATAGATTTTTAATTATATTTGGTATTCTAAGAAGTAGGGTTAAGGAAACAATTTGATGCCAACAGTGAATGCGTCGGTTTTGTTGCTTACACTGGTAGAAAAGCGACCTCTCCTTTGTGTAATTAACTAATGAGTAAGTGATAATCACTGATAATACTAATCGTTAATTATCTTTAGTGGTAAGATGCAGCGGAATTCCCAATTAAACCGAAATGGGAAAGTACCATCTCCTCATAAAATATCGCAGTAGTGTTCCTGCTGTGAGTAGGACTGTTGTGGATTTCCCACAAGGGATAACAAAATGTGGGCTTCGCATAAAGTTGTTCTTAATCTGGGTATACTTTGTTTTCATTGTTTGAATTTTTATAAAGTTGACACAGGAATTATACCTAATGCGGTAGATGCCTTTTAAAAAAGAGAAAGAATAACGGTTACCGCTTATCATAGGGCCAGTTGTATGTATCTTTGCCAAGTTAGTAGTAGGGAAACTTTGAGATTGAACCCACAACACTCGGCGAAGTGGCAATAGCTAGGCGACCGTTAAAACCACTAGGCCATCGGTCTGTCTTAATATCAAATAAATGGTTTACCTATTATTTATATTGCTTTGTTTGCAATTTATCTATAAACAATAACAAAATATTACGCGATTTCATAGAAATGCCGAAAAGCGATGTGTTCTAATTCTTAAGATTAAATGTTAAAACTCTGTTCCTACAATACATTGTGCCTATATAAAAATAATATCAGGCCTGTATTAACCTTTTGACCGCCACAGTCATGTATACATGACAAAGCAAAATGTGTCCAGCACGCCACGGTCACGACTACATGACAAATTAAAGGATGAAGTCTTAACTTGGTGCCGAGAGCACGCTTTTGCTTTTGTGACGTGTCTGTCAAAGGGTTAATACAATATTAACCAAAATTGTTATTATTATGCTTATATTTTATTCAAAATACTTTGGTTTCATTTGTTTGTAAGGTTATCTGTGACACAAAGATATTATTTGTATGGATTTACATTTTAAAATTAACACCATTTTTTAACAAAAATCATTCATAATGAAGTACAGTGATAAAAATCATTCCATATTATGGTATACAATGTATTCAAAGATATTCTTTTAGATGGTTTAATGTTTATAATCATTAACTGAGTTTTGTAAGAATTATATTACGTATATAAGAATGTTTATTAAAATATATTAAGAATAGCTTTTATTTTTCATTTAATCTGATAAACGTTTGAAGTACCGGTCTATCCGCAGTTCGTTGGTGGGAACCAACGAACTAAATACATTTTTATAGTAAACTAGATTTTGGCGCCGGCTTCGCTCACGTAAATGTAGATTATGTCAATTTTCTGTCCTTCGGCAACAGAACTTTTTCTGGATGAAAGGTACCTTTCCTGTGCTCTCGACAACGTGTATGCGAAACTACATGATGATCGGTCGAGTAGTTAAGGCGTGAAATCGTAACACTAAAACTCAAATTTGTATTTATAATATTAGTTAGGGTTTTGACACATATCGTACTTAACCTATTGAGTCGCGGCGGCACACACACTGGTGGCCAGTCACAACGCTGTACGCTGTTAATTTGCATTATTTTTAAGACTTCATCTGAAGGCTTAAAAATACATAGATATTTATCTAGTGCCCTATTATTAAAATTTCGGGATTGTATACACACGAACAGTCAGCAACATAGGTCGATACAAAATTACGAGATCTAGATTATAGATATTAGTTGAAATCTTTAATAATTATAACAAATTGTCATGTCGGCCTCGACGGCGTACTGGTTAGTGTAATCGACTGCCTGAGCCGGTCGGTGTGCATTAATATATCAAGGCCAAAATCCGCCAAAACAGGAAAAAGACGATATACATATACACAATCGTAACAATGAAACAGATATATTTTTATTTAACATCGCAAGTGCATCAAGTCTAATTGTTCCGCGTGACGTCACTCTCTTGAATTTCCATCTATAAATCATTAATAAGCTAAGGCCAGTTTAACCTAACTTAAATGCACTCTATAGCTAATCTGAAAAGAGATCAGGCCCAGAACCTGCCTACGGTTTTATGAATTTTCTAAGCCATTTGGACGTGCAACACCGCTATATACCTAGCTCCGGATTACTTGACAGAAGAATTTCATCTTCAAATACCTACATTAAAAACATGCCTAAATCTCTTTGGCTATCCGATCTAGAATTCAAACCCAAGACCTTATTCACAGCAGTTAAATTTACTTCCGCTACGCCACTGAGGCTGCGCCAAATAAATATACCTTAATCGCCAAATATTTGTTTCAGAAAATTTCATATAAGTACCTAATTGAATACCTATTATATTTGTTTTTCTAACATGCGCAGAGTTATCTATGACAGAATAAAGCCACGACTAGTTGTTCTCCGCGGCTTCGTCCGCGTGGATTTAGATTAAAAACAATTAATCATTAATACGCTATTAACCAAGTTCCATGGTTCGACTTAATAATAGCAATTACGTAACCGGTTTGAATCAAAACGTATTTTACGTATGCACTTATCATCTATGACGACCTAGCACAATTTTATTAGGTACATAATATTTCTAAACGTTTACCCATTCACGTCTATTTCAATGTTATAATTGAGTTAGTGTACAAAATATGTTAGTTGTACTAACTCTGAAACACGCCATCAAAATTGCCGAGCCGGCAATATAAGGAACGAATCCTAACTAATATTATAAATGCGAAATTGAGTTTGTTTGTTACGCTTTCACGCTTTAACTACTCGACCGATCATTATGAAATCAAGCATACACGTTTTCATGGGCACAGAAAAGGACGAAGGGTAGGTTACCCTGCATCCAGAAAAAAAACGGTATCCGAAGGATATAAATTTTTAGACAAAAGACTAGATTAACGCGAGTGAAGCCTGGGCCATAATCGAGTAATGGTTATAGATAAGATAAAGATAAAGATAATTTTATTTTATAAAACATGAGTAAAGCAGTAGGTACATGTTGATGATATAATATGATAATATTATGACCTGTGGGCATGCATTATGTTGAAGCAACAAAATAAATAGCTTCATGCTTTGCCATTCATTGATGTACTACAATTTTAAGTAGGCATCAGTATACTGAATGTAACTTATTTTAAAAATGAATGTATTTTATTATAACAATGGTGCCATACAACCTATGGTCCTCCAGTTGGCCTGACAGTAAATGGTTACGGTAGCCGTAAATGCAATGGCGGATCTAGGTTTATTTACTAGGGATGGTCCCTAAATGGCGATAGTCTACGACACACCGCTTTAGAATTTTCAGTTGAAACCGTATATCCTGTGGCGGTCACCAGACTACTGATGGGGTTCTTCAAAAAGGGTGGTTAAATGTTTTTACAGGGTCGGCAACGCGCGAATGATGCCTCTGGTGTTGCAGGCGTCCATAGGCTACGGTGACCACTTACCACCAGGTGGGCCGTAAGCATATATGACAATACAGTACTTACAAAAAAAAAATTAAGCGGTCATGGTCCACCTACCCCTTCCTCCTTTATAGGATATACCATAACCTAAATTTGATTGCAATACTTGGAGTATCGTTCGCGCATTGCGCTACAAGTGATGAAATGTTGGAAATGAGAGTCATATTAGCTTCCGCAACTAACTGTTATACTAAATATATTTTGGGAAAAGCATACTAGGTATCCCGTCTGAACCGTCGGATCAGGGATATTTAAATCATCTGGCAACATACCATCTTGCCACAAAGGGAGGCGAGAGGGTTATATCGGGCTCTCCCGTGACTTCGGGCCTACCGAAAATAACCACCACTTTGTGCCACTTTAATTTTATTTTATATATTATTTATTATTAATAATTAAGCCTAAGGGGTGGAGACCTGGTAGCCTGAAATACAGACCTGGAGTGTAGTTTAGGTACCAGTCTCCCCACAATATCTAATTGAAATAATTATGTAACCTACCAAATGTAAATAATGTTTATATTGTGGTGAGAAAATAAATAAATAATTATTATTATTATTACTTCGAACTAAGAGAGTCAGACCTAGCTTTACCGCTTGCTCATAAAGCTTAATTGTTGTTGAATTGCAGTTGTTACAGTGTATAGTTTTGGATAGTATTTACTTATATAAATGCAGATAATTGTACGCTCTCTGATGAGTAGATATACCTCTATTCAAAGTTCATCAATTATTAGCCCTGATGCATATAAATGCAGACGTTTTAAATGTTGAAGGCTATATTATGGTCGCATGGCGCGCGTTGGTGCATATTAAACATGCGTTAAGCGCCAACTTCCTGTTAATGTCAGTGTTTCGATGACATCTAACAATATCATACCTAACAACAACTGTGTAATCAGGGCCGGCCTTAGCCATCTAGGCGCCCTGGGCGAATCATGGCTTTGGCGCCCTTTTAGGTATACTTCTTTCATTACAATTGAAAAAACTTATATTGAATTTGTACCATATCTTTTATGGAATTAATAGAAAACTAAAAACATCACATGTAATTATTATTATTAATAATAACATACTTTACCCATTAATTCTCTAAACAATGCACCTTATCTATCTATATTGTCTGTCACCTTACCTATCTGATTTTTTAATGCTTCGTGACGTGACTCGTACAGAACCATTAAAAAAATTAAAATCTTATATTTCTAGCTTTTTTGTCAGCAAATTCTCTAATAAGACTGGAAAAATCTAGATTTTCTGCCACTTGGTTTTTAATAGATAGCGCGGCCAAACTAGTATATCTTGTTTAAGACACTGTAGACCGCAAATAAGTTTTTAACAATTGTGGTTTAGAAAAACTTTGTTCTCCTCTTGCAACAGCTAGGTACTAGTATTTATTAATAAGTTATTAACAGAATACGCAGCGATATCCAAATATTGAGATATAACTCTTGAAGTTTGTGTTGAATTGATAAAGTTTAATGTTTCGATAGAAGTTGCCTGACTATCTTCGAGATAGTATTGCAACCCTAAAATTTCATCCCTCCATAAATCTCCATCAATATCAGATTTAAAATTGACTGTTAATTTTTCTTGCAGTAAAGAACAATGTCGCGTAAGTCTTCTTTATTTTGATTATTTTTTTATGTCGAACAAGAAATTCCATGTGATAGAAAAGTCTTGCATCTGTTGTAATCTTTCCTCCATAGACAAATACGGTATCAAAAAGAGTATAAAAAATCTTGGCCTTAAACTTTTTTTTTGGTTCTCTTATTTGTTCATTAGTAGCCTATTCACCCGGTCAACGTTTGATGTGACTTAGTCGCAATTGTGGTTTAAAAATTGGCTGCGTAACAAGTTAGGATGCTAATTCAGTTGCTGCTACAATTGCTTGTTTCATTCGCTCTACCTATGGGGACTAGCTCGACAAAAAAATGGAAAGACATTTTAAACAAGACTAAATGACTAATGGCTCCAATTATCTTAATTTAACTACCACGCAAATAATAAATAAATAATTCGAAGGTAAGTTATTACACAGATTTTCTAAAAAGGGTTTTTGATTTGTTTGTGAACATGTGATTTGTACATGTACAAAGCAAAGAAAGAAAAGTATGTATAATGCAGGGGCCCTAATAAGAGTTGCAATTTCTCGCTTGTTGCCTCTATTTCGTTTTACATTATTTAGTGAGAGATACAAGCGACAAAATGACAGGTCGCGTTTGTTAGACAATATAGACTACTCATACCACGACTCATACTCACTTTTATTAAATAAGTATGTAAAAGTTAATACGCTGAGTATAGTTTTCCTTTAGAACGATAAAAATAGGTATTCAAATTAAGTGGTTAAGTTTAGCCGGCGCACGCGGCGATCTGTAGTACTTGGCACGGCGGCGCCCCGGGCAGCCACTCTGGTTACCCCCTAAAGCCGGCACTGTGTGTAATACCTGTCAACCATACATACCTGTATACCTCCATACAATGAAAATCTGTTAAATGGTTTCAGTATGATTTTTTACTTTTAGTTAGTTTCTCGGACTCTCTATCCGAAAAACTGATTAAATCATTTACCGGCACTAAAAAGACGATACGTAAGTAACCTTTTATATTATACCAGTCTAGGATACAAGGACAAATTTTTGTATTGACACCGGTCCTTGATAACAACTTGTTACCGATTTTAACCCAATCTATAACAAATTGAACTGTTAACTACTCTATGGCTATCAGACCCGTCATAGTCATTGATTTGAATATATTTAAAACCATCTGGCCCGGCAGACGATACTCTGCACCTTCCGGTAGGTAACGATGCCACCGCTGCTTGCTATTAGGGTTTCTTTCTGAACTTTGTACCTAACAATACAAATAGAAACCTTATAAGTACATAATAATTTTTAATTAAAATAATAGTCGTTTGCATATATAATTTCGGTGTTAACATTAGTTATTAGTGTACCTACACATATCATAAAATATCAGTCAAGTGCAAGTTGAACTCGCCCACAAAGGATTTTGTACATTAAAGAAAAGTCTTCGGGTCCCAGATATCGTGGGGCTCGATTATCGTTATTCAGTTAACAGTTTACACCGTCTGCATAACTGAGTTTGGATATAATCGATATTTATTGATATCTTGAAAACTGTGCTAGCAAGCGCCATAGTTTTAGTATTTCTGTAATTTTCATATAACTTCCTATTATTGGTAATTTTAGTATTGTCAGTCTCTATGATATATAAAAAGTGTATAAATTTATTTTATACTGAATAAGTAATTTTTTTCCTTTTCCGGGCCTTATCCAGAAAACAGTACAATATATGGTCGATTTTTTCAATTGCAATAAAGTTAGTAGAGCTTTATTTATACAGTGGTGGACATATAATTAGAAACAGTACATAAAACTTAGGTAAACACAGAATGAACTATCGTTATGTGTAAAAAAGATATAGATTAAATCACTATTAACTATGCCAGAATATAGCCAATGAGTTAAAACTCATAAAATATAAAAAAAGAAATCTGTTCTAACTTTAATTATTAAAGGAGTTTAAATATGAATGATAGTTGAATTTCTATTACTGGCCGCTTGGACAACTAATTAGAAATAGGATCCATAGTTCGATCCATTTTTTTTATTTTAAAAAAAGCTCTTTCTACGCTTTTTTTATAGTTTCGGCGGCAATTAATCGTCAATTTGGAATTACGTGAATAATAAGTTTTGTTAAAAATGGGTAAAAATAAGAGTTATGACGAGTCAACTAGGCAATTAATTGTTAAATTACAATTAGATCGAAAGTGGACTTATAGAAGAATTGCTAATCATCTAGAATGTTCTGTGAAGAAAGTTTTCAACGCTATTGCTCATTATAAAAGAAACGGAACTACTAAAAGTGTTGTTAGAAAGGCTCGTCCAAGGAATATGTCTCCCCGGGAAGATTTGCAAATAATACGTGTAGCTAAACAAAACCCGTTTAGAGGCTCCAACGAGATTAGAAATTAAGTTTTTCCACCTGATGACCTAAAGAACATTTCCTCGAAACTGGTACGCCGCAGATTAGTGGAAGTTAAATTGTTCGGGAGGGTTTCTCGAAAGGTACCGCTTCTTACCAAGCAACACCGAGAGAAGCGATTATTATTTGTAAAGAAATATCTTAACTGGACCGTACGAGAATGGAAAAAGTGTTATTCTCGGATGAAACGAAAATAAATATGGTGAATTCAGACGGCAAACGCTACGTTAGACGTCCAATAAACCATGCTTTTGATTATAAATACACGAGGAGCATAGTCAAACACGGCGGTGGTAACATTTAAGTATGGGGATGTTTTTCTGGTTGCGGAGTTGGACCCATCCGTAAGATTGAAGGTATAATGGATCAATTTAAAAACAAAAACATCTTAGAAGAGACAATGATTCCCTACACCTACGACCATTTGCCTGTGACCTGGATCTTTCAGCATGATAACGACCTAAAACACACGGCCCGCAGTGTTAAATCCTTTCTTAGTGAGCAACGTGTTACCATGTTAGACTGGCCTGCAAATAGTCCCGATTTAAATCCTATTGGAAATTTGTGGTACGTCGTTAAAAACAAATTCTCCGTTAAACGTACATAGTTCCAGTTAAAATAAACTTTACGAAGCTTTTGTTGAAGCATGAAACTCGATCCCACTCGATAAATGTATGAAATTAGATGAATCAATGCCACGTCGTTGCAGAGCCGTCATTAATAACAAAGGCTATGCAACTAAATACTTATTAATTTTTAAGAAATTTTGTAAACCAATCATAATTTCACATAAATAATTTGAAATTGATGACGTTAACACGTTAATAACTTTGATTTTTACCTCATTTCTTTATTGTTTCTAATTACTTGTCCATGACGGATGGTACTGCTAATGTCATTTAGTTGTTTGTATGTAACTAAATATCTAAATGGTAGTTGTAAACTCGGATATTTATTTGTTTTTTAATGAATTATAAGTTGTTAAACGTATTCTAGGCATTTTGTTGTTTTATTTCCAAAAACAAAAGTTTAACAGGAATGTGCCTTGTATAATAAGAAATACATCGAAAGTTTTTTTTAAATTATATGTCCACCACTGTATATATTTTGATCTATCTCAAATCAACAGCATAAGTAATTATTGCTAAGGCAAGTAGCTGTGACAGACAGTCTATCGCAGCTACTCAGTCTCTAATTCACAACATCAGGTTTTTCATCTTTGCTAATTTAGTACGGGTCCCTAAAAATATGTTCTATTGTTTTTCGTGATAAGTGTACGGATAAAAAGTCGTTACATTTTTATTGTTCACTCGCTGTCCCGCGCAAATTCTTCTGCGTCACATAGGAGAATATTTTCGTTTTTACAACATTTTTCATTAATGCTCCGCTACTTTTGGCCGTATCGTGGTATTATATAGTTCATAGCCTTCCCCGATAAATAGGCTATCCAACATAAAAATATTTTTTCTATTCAATCACTAGTTACTGAGATTAGCGCGTTCAACCAAACAAACAAACTCTTCAGCTTTATAATATTAGTAAATATATACATTCTATTTGCATTATAAATAGAAAAAGATGTTAGACCTAAAAGATTAGTTAACACGGTTTTCTTAATATAACACAATGACATGTATAAGCACGCACGCCACTTGGTAAAATATAAGTACATATAACTCGCACTGTATATGTATAATAGGTATTGTCATATATATATAATTAATATTTATACATTTTTATTGATACGGGGAATTTTGTGACTCATTGACTGGTTCTTCCCCGGTTTATTAACACAACGTCAGAGCTCAGTTCTACAAAAATGATACCAGCTATGTAATTTTACCCTGATATTGGAGAAATATAGATTTAGACTATAATGACTAAAGTAAATATTGTTCGGTTATAACTTTAAACTTATACCCGAACAATTTACAACATACATAATTTTATGGTAAGCTGATTTACTTAACTATGCAACTCCTGTTAATGTAATAACAAGGCTGACAAGTAATATATATTCGAGAGAAAAAACAAATAATATATGGATGACTGTTAATGAGTTACTTTAATACTAGACCGAGCGGCGTTAAATTATGTCTGCGAAACATTTACTTAACTGGCGATAATCATAAATGATAAAAAATTCGTAAAATGAGCTAATAGTAGTGGGAAACAGTTAATCTAAGCAGGCAACTAAAATTTCAAGTGACCGAATGAAATATTGAATTGGGCGAAAAAATACAGAGTGGGCGAATATAATACTAAGTGAGTGAGTATCTAACCGATTTGAGTTAGGTAATACATGAAGTGCTTCAAAAAATACCGTTTTGGGGTGTGTTTGTAAGCTGCGGTAATAATATCATTAAATACTGGAATACTATTTGAGTTTATATATTTTCTATTACATATAATTCGAAGAATTCTAAATACAAGCTGATGTTTTCCAGAAAACTACACTGCTAAATTCGGGCTGGCATTTATTAGGTTAATATTTTCAATAGGTTTTTTTATTGAAGAAAAACAGTTGATTCGTTAAAGAACAAAAAGTTTATTGATTTAACGACCACCTCAAGTTAGTATTTTAGTATGCCATAACCAGTAATTTTGACATCCATAGTTTGAATTTATATTCGCTCGTTTAAATACTACCCTTAACAAAATATGTCATTCTATAAACATTTGTTTTGACATTATTTGGGGTTACGGTGGTGTTGAATGTGGTAACATTACATTCTGTCATAATGCGATGTCAAATTATATTGCAAGTGCAAAACATGTTCGCTTTTACGTTCAGACGCATAATTCTAAGGTTGGGTCGTGAAAGTGATACCTAGTTATTTACAAATCACCCACGTGAAATTTTACTTGAAAACAGTTTGTAGAGTTATTCCAATATTGTTTATATAGTGTTATAAAGTTATTGAAGCTCTAGGAAAGTGATCTTGAACAATGTCGACCAGTCCAAGTGACCACGACATGAGCGATTCTTCCAGCTCTGGGACATCTTATTTGAAATATTCACCTTACAATTCGCCGTCGCAACAAGTGCCACAGTTAACGACAGATCTAACTGAGTTAACATGCGCCGACAACAAAAGACAGTTTCTAAAAGTCGGTGAGTACATTGAGTTTCTTTTTCTGTACTGATAAGAGAATTTCTTGGAATAGTAAACCAGTACACGCTTCAGTGTCTATGGTATTTACTTCCATGGGTTAATAATATACTTGCAAATAGTAATGCTTTAGTTAATAAAATCAAAGAGTAAAGTAATACAGGGGATTAAAATACTATTATGTATGTAGCTAAGAAGACTTATGTACTAATTGTTATTATTTTCTAGGTTCGTATCATATTGTGAACAATATGAAAACTTAATTTTAATTTATAATGACACTTAAATAAATATAGTCTCAATTTTAAATGACCTGTCTAAAATTCTTATTATGAAATGTAAAACCAAAGTAGGGAAACCACAAACAAATTTATGTTTAAAACTTAGTCCAGAGAAACTGCAATAATTACAAATTGAGTACCAAGAAATAGGCTTGCCTTTGTCAAAGTTAATTGTGTTATTTTATTTATGATCATTATTATATTTGTATAGATCTTAAAGTCATACTGTTGTTGCATATTTCAATGGGCTGCTTTAAATCAAGTAATAGTTTTTGAAGCATATTATGATAAATGAGTTAATGTTTACACAATGACTGGCCCCCGTAACAAGATAAGATAATGTTTACACATATTATATTTGATCTGTACATTATTTAAAAGCTGTTCAAAAGCTGCATAATACATATATTAAAAATAAATCTAACTCGCAGGTACTATATGATTAAATTAATTTCATATGGTTTAATAGATTGAATTTCTACTTAAAATCTTTGGCATGGACATATACCTACTTAGATTCTATTTATCCAGTACCTAGTTGTAGTGCATAATGTGCATTAGAGAAAATCAAAATAAAATTAATTTAGATCCCAAATTAAGTAATATATATTATATGAATGTGAAAGTATATAGATATAGGTGAATTGTAGTCTAAGTAGATAATTTCAGGCTATAATAATTAGGATCTAATTATTTGTGACCTACTAGTGTATACTTCTGGCCTCTTTCATATTTCCTTATTTATTATTAAATTTTTTAGTACAGGGATAGTATTACAATATATCCATCCTGCTCTAACCTAAAACAAAAAGAATGGTTAAGTAACTTTTATCTTTACAAGATAGCAACAGTGGTGAATTTTTGCAATGTGTATTTTGAGAGCTTCTCATGGCGACACTGTGCTGTTAGTAGGAGGACCAGTGGTCTTTGTCCTTTATGAAGGCACAGTGTCTAACTTTTTTGCAATGGTATGCTAGTGATATCCCTAGCATTGTATGTGTGCATGGAACAAAAAATGGTGTGTTCCGTAAATAATTGTTACGAGTCTGAGCTCTATGTGGCCATTGTTTTAATGTTACGGTGTTTCCCGAGCACTATGATAGATATATATGCTTCTTCAAACAAGGTTTAAAGAGAGTTCTTCTTTCACGGTAGGCAGCAGCTTTGCTGTATCCTGACATTGCTGAAGTCCATAAGCAGTGGTTACCACTTTCCATCAGGTGGACCACTTGCTCGCCTGTAACCAATCATATGGCAATAAAAAAAAAGTTTGTATAGTCCCTCGCAATATAGGAATTATACCTAGAGCAGAAGTGTCTTTAAAAACATGCCCTGTATTGGCTATAGTCTGATCTAAGAAACTGTTGGTAGGATGGGTATAATAAAATAAAAATGTTCGTACAATATCAGAGTACTTGATTTTCTTAAAACATGTTTTATTTAATCCAGAATGCTCAAGTAAAAGCTACTTGAAATGTCTAATGATGCTATCCTTCTCTTTCTTTTGCATGTAAGAGTAACGTAATTGTCAGTTAATTATCTTTTACTTGGAATTGTATAAACCCTCAAATTGATAAACCAAAGTTCTATATTTAGGCTATACATCAAAACATGTTTAACTGAAGTGCTATCTAGATTAAAAAGATAAAGTAAGCATGAAAGTGGTAAAAGCAATGTCCGCTTGAATGCTTACCTTATCCAATTTGTTTAAGATAAGTAATTGGGAGGACCTTTATTACAAAAGTATACAAATTGAGTATAAATAATTTAATTGAATTGACTGCACGAACGGCGTAGTGGTTTAAATGGTCGCCTCACCGCTGCCGAGTGTGGGTTCGAATCCCACACAGAACAAAAATTTATGTATCTACAAATAGTTGTTCCAAGTCTGGATCTTCCATGTGTCCATTGTTTGAATGTTTGTAAAGTCCTCCGTGATACAGAAATAATTCCTAGCAAGGAGAAAGTGTCTTTAACAAAATGCCCTGTATTGACTAGCAAACCATGTGGGATGGTTATGATAAGACCATGGTCAGCTTAATACCACTATATCAGACAGTAGTCTTGTGTTCCAAGTATATGCCAACATAGTAATGTTGGCAAATACTTGGAACACATAATTTGTTTATGTCAGGAGTATTAGGTATATACTTGTCTTGTGATGTAAAGGGCATCTAACACAACATCCATGAGTCATGTAGAAAACCCAACTGTTAGCACACAATTCTTATCAATGTTTGTATGTTCATGTATTGTTAATTTATATATCTTACTATTTCTAAACATGCATTAGGTTTAACATATATATAAATCATAATTAAAGGTTATATAATATTAAAAAATAATTTATGTAATGTGATATCGAGGAATAATTAAATGCAAAGTCTGTTTTGCATTTATAGCTCATCCTCTTTTTCACCCTTTAAAACTTTTTTATAAACATTCTTTTGCTATGTAAAAATCTTAATCCTAATTTGTTGATACTAAAATATTTGAAAAAAATAGTTTTTACTATTTAACTAGATCAAGTTAAGGTTACAGAGAAACAAGGAGCTATAATATTAACAAAATTAACTTGCACAAATTGGATGAAAAGAGGAAGTCCGGTTTTGAAGTCCTTACATACTGAAAAACAATGACTTAAAATAACAGTTTTGGGTAATTACCATTAGAGAAATTGCCTATATTTGTAATATTAATAATAATTTATAGCTTCAAATTAAAATGAAAATCAAATTGTTTTTGTACAATAACTTAGGATAATCCCAGCATTGCGGTTGATTTTACAAACACTTAAATAACAAAGACGGAGCCCACCTTACTGGATTGCCCTGATTCAGAAGATAATTGCTATCTCACAGCTTTTTCATTGAGATAAAATGGCCTATTTCACAACCGGTTTATAAAGTACTGGCTATGCCCGCGGTTTCGCCCGCGTTATGATTATTGTGCCGCCCCCGTGGGTCGTAGCGTGACCGTGACCAAACAAACAAACTCTTTAGCTTTATAATATTAGTATAGATTTCTATGCAAGAAATAATATTCATTTGTTGCTTTGTTCCTGCTCGAAAGAAGGACACGTTAACAAACACACTTTCGCATTTATAACAGTAGATAATATAGCTGTTAATTAGAACGAGGTTAATACAACTCATAAACTATATACATAGTTAGACTTGAATTTGCAATTGCCAATTAAACTATTAGAGGCCTATGTCCAGCAGTGGACTGCGGTGGGCTGATTGATTGATTGAATTAAACTATTCATGATCTTAAGTCAAGGATTAAAATTTTGCCTCTCTTTTGCATCTAAAGAAAGAAAATTGTATACTTATAGAACTATGCCAACAGCAAATACATAAAATTGATAGCCTTGATGGGGTAGTGGTTAGTGTAACCGACTGCCTGCCACAAGTCAAACATTTGTGTGCATGAACATGGATGTTTGTCTTGGTCTTGGTGTTTATATGTATAATATGTATGAATTTACAAAAAAAAGCATATATGTATGTTTATCCATTGTCTAGTACCCATAGTATAAGCTCTGCTTAGTTTAGACTAGACGGTGTTGTGTGTATGTGATAGAATATTATTATTATTATAAAATAAATTGATGTTTGCTTTACATTTGATAGGCATATTGCTATTTTACAGGAAAATGGTGATTGCATAGTCCTATATGATAAATGACTAATAGAATCTAATAAAATAAATACTTCATTAATAAAGCTTTTGTACCTTATGGGTAATTCTAAACATATTTAATTGGTTGTTATTGGCCTCTTAAAACCATGTCCAGTCTGGATAACTTTTTTAACTTATAGATAACAAATAAGGATACGTCCTTATGGTAAACTGTTACCTGTAAGCTCTTACGAGTGATACCTTATTCCCAGGTGGGTATCATTCGTGTGTTGGCGACCGAGAACGATATTGAGATGAGAGGAAAATAACGGCTAAACTATATCAGCCTCCAGAACTTACTGGAGACAACGTACTCACAGTGTACGGAATTTTACGCCGTTTTACTTAACTAATATTTTTTTAAAGTGGTAGTTACTTCTTCGATCAAACCGTCTCATTAATATCCTCACCGAATAATCTGCTTAACAAGTTGTGGACTCTTCCATTAATTAATTATACTTAGTTGAATAATGCTATTTTGTACACAGCTCCGTTCCTGCATATCATAGAGCAGCCCCAGAATCACTTTCGGTTTCGATATGTCAGTGAGATGATTGGCACGCATGGATGCCTGCTCGGCAAGTCTTATGGCACCAACAAAACGAAGACACATCCAACTGTAGAAGTAAGATTTAAAAACAAATTATTATATTCTTTCATTGTTTTGGAAAAAACTCTGTGTCGTGTGGATCTTTAAAAACATACAAATAATAGACATGTAGCGACTCCACACAGGCGAAGAAGTTCCGACGACTGACATCATCATCTCGCTCGCAATACAAACCTCAACCACCCAAGTAAAGTTTACAGAGCGACTAATTATTCATACAGGATCCCGGCATCACAACCACAAAACCACGCTGTTCATGCAGCCAAATAGTATTAAGAAGGCAAGTTGACCTCTTCTATCAAATTCTACTTGACTGATGAAACCATGATGTTGGTTGAGACAGATTATTTAATCTTATTTTACCACGAACACCATCTTGAATAGTTACTGAAGGACTTTACGAAACAACGAGACAAGAAAATTATAAATGTGATGTGAAATAATAATTATTACAGCTACTCCTACCAAGTAAAATTTATCCGAAAGATAAATCGCATGCTGTCTAACTCATGTTAGGTTAAAGAAGAGAGATGGCGAGACTTTTATCTTATAGATAAATTCTATCTGGAGGTGGTAGTACAAGCCCTTAGTATGAGGAAAACTATGTATTTATTACTATATGTCCCCGCGATTTTACCTACGTTGATTACTGCTTAGCTCTCGTGGCTCGTAGCGTGATGTTATGTAGCCTATGCCATGCTCGAATATCAAATGCAAAAAAAAATATCATCCGATTGATAGTTCCAGAGATAAGCGCGATATAAAATAAACAACTGCAGCTTTATGATAGTAGTATAGATTGTTTGTTTCATTTATATCTATGATAACATACATGACGTGTCTACGACAAAGAACACACATTTCTTAGCTGAATAAAATCTTTAATTTTTTTTTACATTCAATGGACCTGTATATGATGCATCTTAAAAGTAAATTAGTAGTACAGGCTTATATTTACAAATAGATAGTTTCTCAATTTAGGTCTCGTATTGTCTTTGATTATTTCGCTGAGTTAAATAAAGATAGCACTAGACATGGTTCTAGAAAATGAACTTTTCTAAATTAGCCGTGGCCTGGGCGGCGCTCACAGCAAGAAGATATAGGGGACAAATAATAATATAACTTAATGCTATGACATTCTGGTTCAAATGTTGTGTCCTCTCCGCTGAGTTTTAAATGTTCATAAAGATATAATATAAATATTGCCGCTTTCTAAATTCCGTACAACCCTTTGCGCATGTGCATGCTTTGTGTAAACACAAACAAAGCCTTTATTGATAACGGCGTATTTATGACGCTTTGTTCCATAGAATGACCACATGTTGGCCACACCACCATGACCACATTGGCCAATATATTGCCTAATATATTGGCCAATAAGGGTCCATCTGTGTCTCATTAATCTTTGTACTGTCGAAATAATTGTAAAGTTAAAGTAAAAGCGTCATACATAAGCAATAGTCAACTGAAAATCCTAACTAATATTATAAATACGAATGTGACAAGCAGTGGACGTCTTTCGGCTGAGATGATGATGATGATGATGAATGTGTGTTTGTTTGTTACACTTTCACGCCTTATCGACTCAACCGATCACCAAGAAATTTTGCATACACGTTGTCAGGGGCACAGAAAAGGATATAGGGTATCTTTCATCCAAAAAAGGTACCTACTGCTACTAATCTAACCTAACCTACATATTCGCAATAGAAGCCGCATAAGCATGGACTTATGCCTGTATATCCCTGAAGGGTAGGCAGAGATGTACAGAACGCATTTTGCCTGATCTGTGCTACTACTAAAAATTTCCTTAATGAAAATTCTAATAACATTTTGATGGCCTCGATGGCGTAGTTGTTAATGTAACTGCCACGCCTGAGGTCGCGGGTTCGATTTCCGCACAAGTCAAACATCAAACATTTGTGTGCATGAACATGGATGTTTGTCTTGGTCTGGGTGTTTCTATGTATAATATGTATGTATTTACAAAAAAAACAAGTATGTATGTATATCTATTGTGTCGTGCCCATAGTACAAGCTCTGCTTAGTTAGGGCTAGATGGTGTCGTGTGTATGTGATAGAATATTATTATTATTATTTTGTCCGACCTAGGACTTGAACTCGATATCACATACACAGCAACGCATTTACTACAGCTGCATCATTAACCGGTCGTATACCGCCGGCTCGCATACCAGCCGGCAGATTTGTACCCGTCGTACGCCGTACGACGTCGTACGTCGTACGTCGAACGCCGCGCGCCGCCTTCGCTTAAGCGAAGGCGGCGCGCGGCGTTTTGGCGCCAATTTGGTGGCTCGCATGCGAGCCACCGGCCTACGACGGGTACAAATCTGCCGGCTGGTATGCGAGCCGGCGGTATACGACCGGTTAAGGCAGTATTTGGTAAACTTAAAAAGTGGCAATGATGTCACATTGCACGTCCAATAAAAACTTTAGCAGTTTTGTTTAGTTTCAATGATAAACCTGTTTATTCTTCTAGCTGGTAAACTACCAAGGACAGGCTTTGATCAGATGTCACTTGGCTCAACACAACAACCCTGAGGAACACCCTCACAAGCTCCTTGAAGATGAACAGGATCGAGACGTCAGCCAACTGGTGCCTGAACAGGGTAGCTACAAAGTGGCGTAAGTACCAATAATATACACGATCTTAGGGCTGGCAAACCCATATCCTTTTAGCAAAGTTGAGGTTTTTACAGTTATATGGAGATAAAGAATATAGGCATACTACTTTGAAAGTGCACTTTCTTTCTTTTTATACATCTCATAGGCCTTTCGGATTGCGTTGTTCGCTTACAGGCTTACAATTGTTGTCCAAATAAAACAAAATATTTAAAGCCCGTAAAGTATCCTTACTAATATTATAAATTTGAATAACAGCATGTTTGTTACGCATTCACGCCATAACTACTCGACCGATTATCAGGAAATTTCGCATACACGTTGTCAGGGGGAACAGAAAGCACATAAGGTATCTTAAATCCAGGAGAAAGTACTGTTAGTACCCTCTTATTCCTTTTTTTTTACGTGGGGGAATGCATTGACGCATGTCTCTGCAGGGGCGGGCGGAGGGGTTATGTCGGACTCACCGGGGGAAGAATATCCCGGTAATACCGACTAAACCTACCACGGTGTTCCTCGACATAACCAGAGCCAGAGTCAGAACTGTTACTAACCTACATCTATACGAGCGAAATCGTGGGCAAAATTTAGTTAGTATTTTAGAGCACCACGAGATCCTGCTGTTTATTACTAACTAGCTTATATTTTTTTGGATATGTAATAATAATATTAGTCCTGTATAAACTGTACTAATACTGGGCACGGGCCTCTTGTCATTGTAAGAAGAGTCAGGCTATAGTCCACCACGCTGGCCAGGTCTCCTCACGATGTTATCCTTCACCGTTAAAGCGACTGATAATTATTTGTTTAATACGCATATATCTTCGAAAAGTCAGAGATGCGCGCCTTGTAATCGAACTCGAGATCTCTGTGGCAGTCCAATGGTCACCCACTAGGCTATCTTAGGTAGTTTCTGGATGATCAACCAAAATTCCTTTTCAATCCAATTTTGCCATGGATGGATGGATGGATACACGATTCTAAACACCGTTTATTACTATATTTTGGACTAGCTGTTACACGGACTTCGTCCGCGTAGAATTTTATTTATTTCGCGTAATGCTAATCTTTCTAAAATTAAAGTAGCTAAGTTGCTCCTTATAACATCAGCTATTTGCCAGTCCCGTCAAAATCGTTCCACCTGTTTCAGAGATTACCCAGAACAAACAGACAGAAAGACAGACAACAAATATAAAAATAGATTTTTTTATATAAGTACCGGATATTCTTTCATTTTCATTTCTTATTGCTCTTAGTAAAAAGCGGTTATTTTGAAATTATAAACAGACACTTCAATTTATTTATTTGTATAGATTTGAGAGTGAGCTGGAAATTGTAAATTCAATTTTTAATAACTTTCCGCTTAAATGTTAATTGATCAGTCTGGGGAAGTACCTCTTCCTTAATGCGTCATCTAACCTTGTATTTTGCTGTGAGTTGTCGATGTAGGTACAGTCACCCACAATAAGATGTGTACGGAAAAATGTTTTATTAAAGTGTAACAAAAAAAATTGTGTTCATATATTTGGCAAAACATAATATTTACTGTAACTTGTCAATACTTCCTTACTTATATAATTAATATTATAAATTGGAAAGTAACTCTGTCTGTCTGTTACCTTTTCACGGCTAAACCAATTAACCGATTTAGATGAAATTCGGTACAGATATAGTTTAAAACCTGGGGACGGTCATACGCTACTTTTCATTGATGTAGGTACCACGTGGGCGTAGCCGCGCGCTAAAGATAGTTGTAAATACACGTCTGTTACAGCTTTATGAACGTGGGTGTTTCATAAGTTTGTGCGCCCCTAATAATCCCAAACGTTGTTTACAACAGAATACAATATTTTTTCCGTATATAATTATGTATATGGAACAAAGTTTCATTAAATCTTTGAAATTAAACTACTATATACGGATTTTATCGCGTTATTTATTAAGTATCATGAAGTCATTCTGCGTAAATAGAAACACCAATGATTAAATTATGTTCGGGTACTTTGAAATAACTACACTGGAACATTGAGACAACTGCCATCTTAGTCTCCCCGTGACCATGGCTGCTGAAAAGCAACCGAAACGGCGGGGAAAGTGTAAAATTAAATAAAATCTAAATAGTTTTAATAGTTTTAATAATAATTCAATTAGCTTAAAATTAGTAAAGTTTAATAGTAGTAGTAGTATAACAGTTTTCAAAATTATGTAATAAAGTGTCAAATTAATAACGCGATAAAATCCGTATACAGTAGTTTAATTTCAATGAATAATATTCATTAAATCTCATTTTTCAGGGTGACATTGTTCTTCTTTGTGTGAAAGTAAGTAAGGTATGGTCCACGTACGGTCCTATCAGCTTTCGTCAGCGACTGAAATATTGTCTCGTGTCGTACTTGAGAATCTAAGCAATGTTAAGCACCGTCTATCGGGTAGTTTATAGAACTACTAGCTCGCAACTTCGTTCGAGAACAGTGCTTTTTTTCTCGATTAAAGGTACCGTAGCCCTTACAACGTGTTTGTGATATCAACCCAGACCATGTTCATGCACACAAATGTTTGACTTGTGCGGGAATCGAACCCGCGACCTCAGGCGTGGCAGTCGGTTACACTAACCACTACGCCATCGAGTCGTATTATTTCGTAATGAACTCTCAATCTAAGTTAGAATGCTTGTGTTAGGATAAGATTCACGTTGGTAATGCTATGGGTGGGCATCGAATCTGTGATTTTTCCATCATACAATCATAAGCACGATACTTTATCCATTGGGCACTGCCACTGATATAATCTAATTAAAATGAAATTGTTTCCCTTTTATGTAGATTTGGCGGGATTGGAATTATCCACACTGCAAAAAAAGATGTGCCGGCGCTTCTATTTAAGAAGCTAATAGAAAAAAATAGGAATCCAAATTTGAATCCCAGGGATGTAAGTACCGTTTTAATTTTTTTGAACATAGAATATTATTGTAAGCTTTTATTTTTTTATCGTAGCACCGGCACTATGCGATAGTGCAGTTGAGCCGGAAGTTATCGTGTTCTATAGTTCACATTCCGTTTATAAATATTATGCGGTAGCGGTATAAAACTATATTTTAAGGCGGTCAGAGTAAAAACTTTCATGTCACTTACAAACACATGCATATCAGTGATTGGAAATAGCTTTTAATATTCGACTTCACTGACTATTTGCCACTAGGCGCAACGGAGTCATTTTGATAATTATTCGAAATTTTAAGTTATTTTTATTATTTAACTGCAATATGTGATAGCAATATACTGTCAGTAATAACAACCATATTACATATACAGGCATTGACCCTTCGAGGATGAAAATATATTGTAAAGACATGGGGAAGCCATTTCTGAACTGCATTAACATGTGTATTTAATATAAAAACTTTTAAAATAAAAGTTTTATGCTGCGTTATTTTCTGGCTAAGGAAATAACGCATTACAGTATAAAGAATACTTTAACTCGCCAACAATGCTGTAAAATATATAATTTCATAATTAAGTATAGAACATAAAGACAAGAAATAAAGAGAAAAGTAAAACTGCTTATTTGTTTTATGGCACTCCTGGAAAGTAGTATTTTGGTTATACTATATTTTATTTTCGAAGAGTCGATATATGAATACCTGTCAATACTAAATATTGACAGGTATTCATATATCGACTCTTCCATATGCCAATAAATATGTTTGGAATGGCCGATGCATTAAAATGTTTTAAGTTGGACAGGCTATCGTCGAAAACATTGCAGCCCCATATTGCAGAAAAGATATCGCTTGATTACTAGCCCTGTATTTATTTTAGTCCTTTTATAAACCAATTTTACTCCCCTGTGCAGAATTTTATTAATAGCTATTAGAGCAGTCACACTCGACAAATTTTTTTCAGCGTTTATGCAGTGACTCTTTTTGTGATAGTCGCTATTTGTCTACTTTTAACCACATGTGCGACTTTAAGCAACACATTTGCAATACAACCGCAAGTTTTTAAATGTTCATAACAGCGGATGCTCAAAACAATCGAGCGCGTTGCGAATCGATAGAGCCCGCTATAAGCACCAATAAGTCGGCAGTGTTGCGAAGCAGTCCTGCGACTGCATCGCTGCAAAAAAATAATGTTATTGCCCTCAAGACTGCGACGAGCGAAATGTGCCAAAACAGGCGGTCATAGTTAAGTTGATAAAATCAACACTTTTTGTTTAATACAAATATAAAATATACATTTACCATAACAATTAATGTGTTTACAATTACTCCGTGTAAAAAACTTAAAATAATTAATATTTTCGCCTAAAAATTAGGTAAATTTGCACGAAAAATGCAAAACGTAAGCTCGTGTTACGTGATTTTTAGATTATAACAGTAGAAATCTATCCCATTTTACAGCTTAAACGAATCATAAATAGTCATATTACAATTTGTCCGTCCCAAATATTTAAGTTATTGATTGACAATAAAGATACATATTATTTTATCAAAAAAGCACTTCAAATCCTCCATACAATTTAACTATGGCGGCCGCGCGCCGATTTGAATATCGAGCTCTGTCATTCAGTCCAACCGCGTCTTAATGCTATAGTACAGTTGCTACTTTAGCAGCGGCGATTTAGCGAATATGGAGATTCGTAAATGTGATTGCGCGACTCTGCGTTGCATATCGTTTTTATAGTCGTACATTGTGTTGACGAACTCTCCGCAGTATTAAAATGGCATGTTTTAGGGATAGCGTTGACAATTTATTTACATGAAGATCGTTTAATATCTTATGTTTTATTTTCTTTGATTGTCATAGGAGTAGTTATGTTATCGCGGGGATATCACAAATAACAGACAAGGGATATCACAAATAACAGACAAAGAAAACACACACAACTCACAAAAACTCACACTCAGAACGACCCTTCACACAGTTTTTGATTCGTATGGAATTCGAACCCACAACACTCGGCATAGTGGCAGTGGCAAGGTGACTACTTAAACCACTACGTCATCTGTGAAATCAAATTGTGATATAACTGTGTCTTAAGTACATATTGCACAGCTAGAAAGTTATCTATATGTTATTACGTGGAGCAAAAACTTTGTTCCCCTTTATATGAAAATTGCGCGGACGGAGGAGTATGAAATTTGACACAGTTAAAGTTTATAAACTTTAGAGAAGGAGTGGCGAATCCTATTATTTTTATAAAATATGCATTAGAAATACATTAAATTAATTAAAAAACACTATACGCACGCAAACATGCATTTGACACAAGCAGTCGAATCGCGTTCGAACTTCGTAGTATTTCGTCTGACGTCGTACAATTATTCGTAACTATGGTTACATACCTTAAGTACCTATTGCAATTCCGCGGTATATATAATAACAATTAAACTTATAATTTAAATCAATTACGGTCGAATTTCGACTACTTGGCGACCGCTAGTAATAAATAAATGCATCCTTCAGTAATTTTCAAATTTTAAACCAGTACATAGACTGAATATTTTCTTTTTAATTGTATAGTATACAATCGGATATTATTCAGAAAAATAATAATAATAATAATAATATTCTACCACATACACACAACACCATCTAGCCCAAACTAAGCAGAGCTTGTACTATGGGTACTAGACAATGGATAAACATACATGTCGCACTCTTAATAAAACAGCGACTTATATCTAAATTTGGAAGTAAGGTAATTTGAACTCCAATTGTGTATGTTAAATTCTAATATTATATTTGTGTTAAATTATTGCAATAGAGTTTAAATTTGTTTAAACCAAAGTACTCAGATAAGTCTCTGTTTGATTAAGAATGCGATGTGTACTTTTTTTTTTGTAAATACTTACATATTATACATAGAAACACCCAGACCAAGACAAATATCCATGATCATGCACATAAATGTTTGACTTGTGCGGGAATCGAACCCGCGACCTCAGGCGTGGCAGTCGGTTACACTAACCACTACGCCATCGAGGTCGTCAAATATATAAGTAGTTGTTAGAATGTAGTTAGAAAAATCTTTTTAATACATAATGATGATTCTGGTAATATTTTGATAAATAATAAGTTGCACTCGATTTGTATTAACTTATAGTTTGTTTACAGCCCTCGGCACGTAACTTGACCAGAGTCGTTAGATGCACAAGTCGTTTTTTAGGTCTCTTTGGTTGTCAAGCTGGACGCAGGGAATAAGGTAGCAGCGTTCTGAGCGCGCGATTGGTGCGTCAGTTGACCCTTGCCTCTCGCACCGCGTCCACATTCCGTTCGCTTCCGATTATACTTGCGTGCACAAAAGTTGTAACCCTTTGTTTTTGTTGAGTTTTTGTGACGATTTGTTGTTATTGTTTTAAATTAAGTTTTTGTTATGAGTTTTATTGTTTTTAATTTAATTGCAATGCCAGGCCGACATACCATTTTACGCAGACATGCCAGAGAAATGGTTTATGATGTGTACTGTTTCATGGGCAAAAAGGTAAAACTCAGAGACATTAAAACGGACAGAAGCTACGAAAAACTCGGAAAGGACAGTTAGACCTATAGTCAAGTAAGGTAGAAATTCCGAACTCTTCACTGTAGGATACCAGGAAAAAAAGGAACAAAAGAAAGCCGATCACAGAAATCGATACTTTTGACCAGTCTGTGATAAGAACCTGTGTGCATAATTACCATATCACCAAAAAGAGCTGCCCATAGTAGAAAATTTACGAAAAAATTAAAAGAAGACATACATTTTAATGTGTCTGAGTGCAGTCTGCGCAGAATTTTAAATAATTTAGGCTTCCAGTGGAAAAACGCTGAAAATAATAGAAAAATTCTAATTGTAAAAACAAATTTTAGATTGCTTAGGATTGAGTTTCTTAATACTCTATTTAAATATAGACAAGATGGAAGACCTATTATTTACACAGATGAGTCGTATGTTAATTCATCTCATTCAGGTATGTAACAATTACCATACTTTGTTCTCGCATATTCGTGTCCTGTGAAATTATCTAGACGTTAAGAGAACACTTTTAAAAATTTATCATAATATCTCTTATTACAGGTTCTAAAGCGTGGTCAGATGGATCATCAAAGGGGCTTAAAAAACCAATTACGAAAAGACAAAGGATTGTGATAGTGCACGCTGGACTTATTCCTAATGCGCTCCTCTTATTTAAAGCTGGAACAAAATCTGGCGACTTTCATGATAACATGAACTACGATAACTATACCAAGTGGCTTCGCAGCCAACTAATACCTAATCTGCCGCCAAATGCCGTGTTAGTAATCGACAACGCATCATACCACAATAAACAATAAGATTCTGCGCCTTCGTCGAATACCAAGAAAGCGGACATCCAGAGGTGGTTGGCGAAAAAGGGCATAGCATACGAAGAGTATATATCATATACTCAAACCTCAATTATATAAATTAATTAGGTTATTCAAACAACAACACAAAAAATATAGTATTGACCAAATAATTGCTGAACATAACCATTCAGCGTTCTGCGATTGCCGCCCTACCCTACTATCCGGACTTAAATCCTATAGAAATGGCATGGGCGGCAATCAAAGAATATGTAGCCAGCAAGAATATTACATGGAATGCGACCAGTGTCAAGGAGCTAGTTAAGGAGGTCTGATTGATGGGCGCTGATGAATGGTCGAAGTTATGAGATAAGGTTAAAAAAATTGAGGCTGACTATATCCGAAGTGACCATGTAGTTGATTTAGTCATTGAACGATTTATCGTTTACGTCAGTGATGATAGCGACTCCTCCAGCGACGAGAGTGACGAGAGTTATGTTGAGGATGAGGAGCCAATTCCTTCCACCAGCTCAACTGCTACCACAAATTTAATGCCAGGGGTAGCACTATTAGAAAGTGATAATGACGACGACGACACATAATTGTTAATATTAAATATCTTTTTATAATAAATTTCTTAACTTTTAAATGGTGTTTTTTTTATTTATAACACTGTAAAAGGGAAACTCTCGGTGAATAGTATAAGAATTTATTTCTTAAACACAACAAAGTTTTAGTAAAGATTACAAATAATAATATACATAGTGCACGGTCCGGAAGGTGTTCGATGTACGAAGCACCTCTGTACGCATGCACGAGCCATATAAGTCTATTGGTCCAGCTAGTTCCACTAGATGAGGAAGCGTCGCCGTACACAACAGCACTGCAGGCATAGTTTTTTTTTTAAAATTTTTTTCTTTTTTTGTGACTTTTAATTGTTAGCCTCAGATGGCTTTTACAACTTTACGCGGACTGTGGGTGAGCGCAGAGGGCTCCCAACCCGTTACTGCACGCATAGGTTACCGCGAGCGCTTATATACCTGTCGGCTGCTTCGTTGTGTGCGTCGGTGTGTCGGAGGGAGTAGCGTAGTGTGCGCATGATGCGTTGTGGCCGCCGTGAAGTTTGTTTACGTTACAACACCTAATAAACTTCATGAATACCTCTCCTTTCTTTAACTTTCTTCTAAACAAACATGTTTAAAAATAAATGATGGCAATAACCATAGAATAATGACAAGCAATAAAGAGACCATTTTTTTGTGGCATTAAGTGTAGGTACTATGCGCGAACTTACCCCCACTACGCCAAAACCTGGCCAAGCTACGTGTCGGCGACTATACCATACGTATGACGCGTTTAACCGCAATTTTTGTTGAAATCTAATTTCTACATTAATTTAGGTACCTACCTACTTAAAAAGCTTTATTTGTATAAACATATTTTTTTATGGCTGTATACATTTCCATTATCATTTAACTTGAACAATTTTGGAAAAGTTGAAAGTGTTCTTATTGCGGAGTTAGAGCCTGCGCAAACTAGGGGCAATCGCGGACCTCAATACGGGTCAATACCTCATGTCGCCTGGCAGTATACGCGGACAAAGTGCAACGTTGTTATAGTACCTACTAATAAGAGCGCACCACAGACATTTTGTCCGCCATTGTCCCTCGTCTGCGCAGGCTCTTATCGTTACATCACTTTATCAAATTCCGATTGTTGTTACTATAAGTAGCACGTTTACTACGGGCCTTAGACTGCAAATATTTAGGCTTACAACCGTGGGTTGTGTTTGAATTATAATAACGCATTGTTATTAAAGTTCGGGCTTCCTGTAACAAGTCTATTGTTTATATGCGATCAAATAACATATAAAAGTCCTCATTATCTTATGGCGAGGATGGCTTTAGGAATCGGCATTACGACTCTTTGTATTATAATTTTTATAGCGAGCAACATTGCACACATTTAAATTGTACTAGAAGGAACTTAAATAGATCAAAATTTACGTTATTCAAAAATCGCCTTCTCAACTGGCTCCTCTCTGCCATTGCGCCGTGTGTAGTGGGTTCGAACCCCAGACTAAACAAAAATTTGTATGATCCACAAATTGTTGTTCAAATATGGGTGTTTGTAAAGTCCTCCGCGGTACAGGAACGTTTCGTAGTGTGGAAGATTTTTTTAAAACAAAATCTTAAAATCTCTTCATCTGGAACTACTGAACCAATTCTAGGATTTTTTACTAATATAATAATATAAAGCTACATTATCTAAGAGTATTGATAGCTATATTTAAATGAGATTTTGCGCAAGAAAACCCGCATGCGGCAGCTGATATATGACATTTATCTGTTTTACCTAAGTTTCAAGTTCAATGTAAAAATTTACTGGGTTTATTACATCTAATCATAAAATGGCAGAATTGCTGTAGTTGGGTATCTGGGATGTTGCGGATGCAGATATTTTAACACCCGCGGATGCGTATGCGGATATTTGAAACCTCACATCCGCGGATGCGGATATTGATGAAAATTAATCATCTTATTTAATAAAAAGTATCTAATATCACCGCCTTCGCAGGTTCAAGCCTGCCGCTGGCACCCGAACTAGGTAGAACCTGTATCTCAGGCACCAGACACCTAAAAGATTCGACCTAGCTATGTGCAGTAGTTGAGAAATGTCAATATTCTGCCCCGGCTTTAGCCGTTTAAACACAATAAACAAAACTACTTTCGCATTTATGATAAATGTCTATCCACAGTAGCATACGGGTCTCTCCGCAGCTATGCTTCTCTGTAAAAAAATTACGAACTTTAATGTCACTTCGAACGAATCCATAACAACCATCTTTGCCATAGTTAATGTCTTCTCCCTTAGCCTTTATTATTCCCAGTCACTTGGGGTCGGCTTTTCTAGTCTAACCGAATTTGACTGGATATCAGTTTTTACACGAAGCGGCTGCCACCTGACCTCCGCAACCCAAAGGCTAACGATACCCTAAGGCTAGACCAGTGTCAGGATATTAGAGGGTACTGACTTTCCCAATAACGACTGCCACAGATGTTCATGGTAGCCGGGACCGACGGCTTAACGTGCTCTCCGAGGCACGGAGCAGGCGATAATTGTCAATCAATACGCACATAATTTCGAAAAGTCATATAACTTCCGAAAGTCAGAGGTGCGCGACGTGGGTTCGAACCCGAGACCCTCTGCATTGCAGTCTGTTGGTCTTCCCACTGAGCTATCGCTGCTTGCATAGTTAATGTAATGGCAACAATTTTCATTGCCTATTCGAAAGCGAGTTTGGTATTGAGATTACAGAATCACAGATGTCAAACTTCTGTAGACTTTTCTTTTTGAGTAGGCTTACTCTTTAAAATATTGTTGGACTCAGACGGCTTTGAAAACTTTACGCGGTCTATGGGTGAGCGCAGAAGGATCCCAGATAGCAGGCTCTCATATCGAAAATCGAATTTGTCGGCTTCGATGGCGTAGTGGTTAGTGTAACCGACTGCCACGCCTGAGGTCGCGGGTTCGATTCTCGCACAAGTTAAACATTTGTGTACATAAACATGGATGATTGTCTTGGTCTGGGTGTTTCTATGTATAATATGTATGTATGTATTTACAAAAAAAGAAAAATAAAGTATATATGTATGTTTATCCATTGTCTAGTACCCATAGTACAAGCTCTGCTTAGTTTGGGCTAGATGGTGTTGTGTGTACGTGGTAAAATATAAAAAAAAAACAATATATATATAATATAAATAAATATAAACAACTGTACCTACTATAAGCAAAGCGGTTTATTTTTGAATTGTTTCGGTTCTGCTTAGGGCCGTCATAATAGCACTTAAAGTGTACAATCATCGCAGTAGCGCGATGTAGGTGCGCCTGATTAGACGTGCGAGCACATGCACATTTTAATAAATATTTATGTTTCGAACGAATAACCGCGATTAGCCGGGCAGTCTCCTTCCAATGAATCAGCTTATCATTTCATTATCATGTACTTCTGTACAAAATGCGGTACGTATATACAATAATAACATTTATTTTTCTAGCTTCAAACAAAATGTGATAACATGGCGAAAACTATAAACTTGAATATAGTTCGGCTGAAATTCAGTGCCCATGACATGCACACCGGTGAAGAGATTTGTGATCCTGTGTTTTCTGAACCCATACATAACATGAGTAAGTGATTTTATTATTTAAGACTTGTTGTTGCACGTGGCTTCGCCCGCACAGGAAAGCATACCGGGAGAAATAATAACAATAATATTTGTTTTATTTAGTAATGAACCCTTTGCAATTAGATCTTAACAATTATATATATATATATATATATAATAATTATATATAAAATACACTCGTAGATATTTGCCCGAAATAAGTTTAGGTACCTGTGTTCCGATTTCCGACCAAACCCATACAATGGTATGCTTCTTATCGAGTAACAAACAGTGAACTGTTTCACAATCTTCAAAATGTTAGTAATATTTCGAACATCGTGCAGTAACATTAATTCAGAGAGGGCTGGTGGGAAAACAAAGGCAAGATATTATGCAAGATCCCAGAGACGACACTTACGTTATTTTAACACAGCTGATTTATTTACAGTTCACGTGTAATTTGGTACTTAAAAATCGTAGAATAATAAACTTTCCCTAGTTAATAGCAATATTCCTTAATTTGAACTGGGGTAATATTTTGAAAGGCCAAATATTTTTCTCAGTTCTGACTTATTTCTCGGCTCAATCTTTTCGCTTTTCTTAGAATTAAAATGGCCATCCAAATATATGAAAAAAAAACTTGAAATTATAATGTTACTATTACTCCCGCTAAACTATAATAACAAATTGGGATCGAACCCACTAGACTCGACGTAGTGTCGGTGTCGAGGCGACTACTTAAACCACAGTGCAGACAGTCATATAGTATTATTTATATAATATTGTCTTCTATAAATACGCGAATATTATTAATTGAAATTAAACTACTATATACGGATTTTATCGCGTTGTTTATTTGACACTATATTACAAAATTTTGAAAACTGTTACACTATACTACTATTAAACTTTACTAACTTTTAAGCTAATTAAATTATTATTAAAGCAACCGAAACGTCGGGGAAAGTGTAAAATTAAATTAAATCTAAATAGTTTTAATAATAATTTAATTAGCTTAAAAGTTAGTAAAGTTTAATAGTAGTATAGTGTAACAGTTTTCAAAATTTTGTAATAAAGTGTCAAATAAACAACGCGATAAAATCCGTATATAGTAGTTTAGTTTCAATAGTATTATTTATATTTCAGAAAGTGCTGCGACTAACGATTTGAAGATATGCCGCATTAGTCGTTCGTCTGGGAGCGCTGCGGGTGGCGAAGACGTTTTCATATTAGTGGAGAAAGTTAACAAAAGTAAGTTACCTACTACACTATATGTAGAACTGATTCAAAGTACTTAACAAATTCATCTTTATCTTTATAATTCTTCTATACCTACTCACGCACTTACGCTTTTAATTATCCGTGCCCGTGGGGGGAGAGAGGGGAGGGTATAAAATGTATATATATTAATTTTAAAGAAATGCAACGTTGTATTGTGTTTTGCACTCGGAGAAAGAAAAAATACTTTGGCGGTTACAAACATCGAAGCTGAACGAAAAAATATATAGAAGAAGCCACATACCAGGTAAATTGTAAATTTAAACCATCGAGAGAGCACTCAAAGTAATACGAAAAATTCGTCAATATCGGTCTCGCCGTTTAGGAGTTCAGTGATATACACACTTACTAGTAATTGTATATATTAAGATTTATAATGATACTAAGATATCCTTCGGGAATAGTACTTATTCCTTGATGTACCCTAGGTCCTTTTCTGTAACCCTGACAACGTGTATACGAAATTTCATGATGGTCGGTCGAGTAGTTAAGACGTGAACGCGTAACGAACAACCAAACTAACATACACATTTATAATATTAATTAGTTAGAAGTGAGGAATTTTATATAACACAGAAACTATCATCACTTTAAAATATGACTACTTTTAAGTGTTGCACGATATAATTATATCATTCAACGTGAAAGCTTTAAACTTACTATTACAAATTTGTAACCACTTACAAATGCAACTTTGATAAAAACACAAGCGCCTTGAGCCCCTTATTGGTCATTATTTCAGCCTGTATTGTCCTACGGCAGGTCAAAGGCCTCCTCTCGCATTTCCACATAATTATCATGTCACATTACATACATATACAGTATTGTAACTCGGCCCTGTCCTTGAAATAATTACCTACAACAGCGCGGTTCGTAGACACGGGTTACGGCTGCCCGCCTACAGTATTTTAATTTTATCTACCTACTTGAGTTTCTTTCTAGTTTAGTGATTGTAAATATTATATGTATATTATATAATAAAAATGAAATTCGTAATGAATGAAATAGAAAGTGTTCAATAAAATCAAATAATCACAAATCGTACGCTTACTGCTTACATAACAATCATACCGTCCGTTCAATCACTGCGGCGCATTCGCGACTGGTTGCGAACCAAGCGCATACCAACGCCGAGGCGCGTTGGTATGACTCGAGTTCTGACCGTTTGTATGAAGATAGAATACTGTATATGTATGTACTGTGTCCATGTTATGCGTTAGTTTGTACGAGTCTTCTGTAGCTACGTAATAATGAGCCACAAAAAAAAAAACACAAAATCGTTACACAAATATTTCTTTGTGAGTTATATGTGTTTTTGTCGTCAATTCTATTTATAGTTCTACTTATCTCATCCTGTACTTAGGTACATAATAGGAAGTAGTAGCTAGAGATACTTCATACAGGCCTGGTTTGTGTAAAAAGTTGTCCTCATTCAGATTTGTATAGTGATAAATTACGTTTTGATGATTTATAGGTATAAGTAATAGCGATCCGCTCCGCCTGCGCACGGGTAGTACAAAACCTTAACAAATTATACATCTTAACCTTCCTCATGAATCACTCTGTCTATTGATGAAAGCCGCAAGAAAATCCGTTTAGTAGTTTTTGAGTTTATCTTGAACAGACAGATAGAGGCCACGGAGGACTTTGTTTGTTTTATAATAATATAAATCAATATAAATTTGTGTAACAAAAGGTACGGCCAATTTCATCAATATTCACTGTTCGACATAGCCGAGTACTCTCGAGTTTGATGCCTGGGGCTGGCCGAATGTTATTGGGGTTTTCTGTGAAGAAATTATCAATTGCGCAACCTCAAATCTGGCGTTACGTGCGATAGATTGCAATACGCCTGTCATGTCGCCACAAATTAGTTTTCAATGGGGACTAGGAAGTAGTTTTCAGAGGTACAGCTAGAATGTGACACTAAGATTTTAACTACGGCTTTTTGTAATGCGAAGCTAACTTAGGTAGGCCGAATATTCAGCTAATATTAAAATTAAGCTACTTTATACAAATTTTATCGCGTATTGTGGTATGCCCATGTAAGATCCAGATTACTTTTGAACTGAATCTATCTAAATTTACAATTTAGTAAGAACGTAAGACAATAATTCTTACGTTTACTCGAATGTTATATGTATATTAATTTAACACTTTCTTCAACGTTTCGGTTGCTTTTAGCAGCCATGTTCATGGGGAGACTAAGATGTTGGTTGTCTCAATGTTAGTTATTGGTTGTTATTTCAAAGTACCCTTATTTCTTTTTTTTATGCTACTAAGGTGGCAAGCAAACATACGGCCCACCTGATGGTAAGTGGTCACCGTAGCCTATAGACGCCTGCAACACCAGAGCCATCACCTGCACGTTGCCAACCCTTTAAGAAAGGAAATGGGAAGGAAAATGAGCGGGAAGGGGGAAAAAGGGTGATTGGACCTCCGGCACTCTCACTCACCGAACGAAACTCAACAGTGGGAATACTGCTATTTCACGTCGATATTCTGTGAGAGGGTAGTCCTTCCCCGGTCGAGCCGGCCCATTCACGCTGAAATCAGCGAGGCTCTACTACTCAATGATCATAATTTTATTATTGGTGTTTATGTTTACGCAGAAAGTATAAAATTAAATATAAATAGTTTTATAATTTAAATAGCTTAAATATAAGTAAACAGTAACTAATAAAAGTGTTAAACAATATTAGATATAGAAAAGTTTCAAAATTGTGACTTAATAGAGTTTTATAAAAAATAAACAACGCGATAAAATCCGTATAAAGTTGTTTAATTTCAATTCGCTTGAATTTATGATTTAGAATAGGCTGTCAGGCTAAGCGGAGAAATATTGCAACCGGTCACAATCAACTATGACAGTATAGTAAACACTGGAGAAACCAACAGACTGCAATGCAGATCTCGGGTTCGAACCCACGTCGCGCACCTCTGATTTTCGGAAGTTATATCATCATCATCATTTCAGCCTATTGCAGTCCACTGCTGGACATAAGCCTCCCCCAGGGTACGCCAGTTGAAGTTATATGACTTTTCGAAATTATGTGCATATTGATTGACAATTATCGTCTGCACCGTGCCTCGGAGAGCACGTTAAGCCGTCAGTCCCGGCTGCCATGAACATCTATGGCAGTCGTTATTGGTAGAGTGTCGACACAAAAGATCCCACTGGGTCGAAGTGTCGCCGGTCTGTACTGACTGGCCACTTGCCCACATAAGATACATACATACATAGTAAAAACTTCTTTCTTCTTTTCAGAGAACATAATGGTTCGCTTCTTTGAGTTAGATGAAAACGGAGAGAAGGGTTGGATCGGCATCGGTCAGTTTGTGCAAAGCGACGTGCATCATCAATACGCTATTGTATTCAGGTATGTTGAACTTTCAAGACCGATATGCATGTAGGGTTCTCTCTTGTTAATAGTTATATCCAGGCTCGGTTCTGCCATACAAGGAATTGAATGGCCGGTCCAAGCGTTAGACCAGTAATGGAAGGTTTTTGTCGTGTTGATAATTTGGACAGTCTCCCTATTAAAATCTCTGTTCCATAGAGGAACTAGCTTTGGGCCGGTTGTGGTCAGCCACTGCTGGGTTCGGGTCTCTTCTCGGTATTAGATGGGTCAGATCATCTTTCTATATTTAGGCGCTCATAGCCGGTTGCACTCACTAATCGGTAAACGATTAGCGAGGTTAAACAACGTTGGGTGCGATCAGTCTATAGATCGGTGACCGCTTAGTGGTATTTCATCTGACCGTCTCTGTGCTTCGGAGGGCACGTAAAAAGTCGGTCCCGGTTGTTGTCAAATTGACAGCAGTCGTTAAGCCATGTCAGAGGCCTACGAGCGGCTTGAACAACTCTTGACAACAGGTTGGTCACTAACCACACGAAAAAAAGAAGAAGATCGTCCTATAATGACTATGAGATCTCAGACCCGTAATCTTCCTTTTAATAGTTTTCTTCACCGTAAAAGCGAGCGAAGGTGAACTTAATTCAACATTACTTTAAATAGCCGGATGTGTGTGACGTGTGATCAAACTAGTTACCTCTGCGCTCCTATAGTCTGCCCACTAATACTTTTAGGGCTGTTGATATATTTTTAAATATCTTTAGGTATTTATTAAAGGCGCCGGCCCCACTGCAGACGGTCTAGCGGTCAGATTCCGAGTTCTGCGTTCCGCGTTCACTTTCATGTATGTGCGGTGTCTTAGAATCCTATACAACAAAAGCAGTCAGACCGCGGCGGTCAAAGAGAACGCACGTTCTGTCGGAGTTCCATTTTCTTTTTTTCAAAAGCGGTCACGGTTTCTGCCGAAATTGAAAAGTTAATTGAATTAGTACGAGACAATCGTACTGAACTCCAGATTTCTAGACCGCTCGCTGTGTGGGCAACTGTGAACGCTGAACGCAGAACTCGACCGCAGAACGCAAACTGCCGGGGCGATGTGTTCGGCGCCAAAGAGATTTTGACCATATAGGCACGTACGTCACACGTACACACGTCAACTAACATGCAATAAAAAAATAATAAAAGAAATGTCTAAGTTTAATTTAAGAGTCTCTGTTTATTTATTACTAGCTGACCCGCGCAACTTCGCCTGCTTCACATAAGTGAATTTGTCCGTTTTTGCAACATTTTATATTGATGCTCCGCTCCTATTAGTCGTCGCGTGATGTTATATAGCCTATAGCCTTCGTAGATAAATGGGCTATCCAACACTAAATTTAGCTGGATCCGGTGGATCCTTTGCAGCTACATATGTACCATATTCCTTGGCATTCGTATTTATATTGGTGAAGAATCAAATTTTTTTTAGCAAATCTCTACGGGCTGACTATTTGTTTTAGAAATTCTCTACCATCGAGACCACTGGTACCTACTGAATATGTAATATGCAGGTTTTAACAAGCAACAGTCGCGCAAATAAATTTTCGTGGACCCCATTTTTTTGTCACGCCAACGTAGACCTCCAGAGATTCGACGTCATCCGTGGACCCCTGGGGTTTTTTACCTGGACCACTTTGGGAACTAATGGTATAGATGGAATTCAGTTGCTCAGTTTTCAGCCATACTTGAAGCCTTTATTTACTAACTTTTGCTTGCGGATTCGCACTCGTAAAAGTAGGTTGGGTTATGATAGTAACAGTAGGTACTTTAGAAAAATATATATAGTCGCCTATGTTACTCGGTGATAATATAGCTTTCTAACAGTGAAAGAAGTTTTAAAATCGGTTGAGTAGGTTTTGAGTTAAACCGTTACAAACAAACAAACAAAAATTAAATTATTTCCTTTTTGTAACATTAAGTAGTATAGATAAATATGAACTGCCAGTATTGTATTGACGAGCCACACACCCAAAATATTTAATTAAATTTAGTAACTAGAGACAGATAAAGAATTTAACTTTTCACGTTTGTGTTTAATATCCTTCAGTAAATATTCGATGTGTTTAAAGCGATAACGTTAAATTAAAAAAACATTAAATTATTTGATTTATTATTATACAATATTGTCTTCTATTTACGCGAATATTATTCATTGAAATTAAACTGCTATATACGGATTTTATCGCGTTGTTTATTTGACACTTTATTACAAAATTTTGAAAATTGTTACACTACTACTACTATTAAACTTTACTAATTTTTAAGCTAATTAAATTATTATTAAACTATTTAGATTTCATTTATTTTTACACTTTCCCCGGCGTTTCGGTTGCTTTTCAGCAGCCATGGTCACGGGGAGACTAAGATGGCAGTTGTCTCAATGTTCCAGTGTAGTTATTTCAAAGTACCCGAACATAATTTAATCATTGGTGTTTCTATTTACGCAGGATGAGCTCAAAATATCATGAAGTCTAGCTGTAGTTTGCTTTTATACAATAAAAGTAAAATTTAGTCAAATGGGCCATTTAGGCAAAAGGCAGTTAGTAATACTTATTTTAAAATTAAGCATATTTTGAGTAGGTTGAAACATTGATGCTCATAATTGTAACTGATTACTAATTACATGCATTTTAACATAATATCGTTTGAACTAAGATATACTTTAAGTTTATTTAATTAAATGTAAGTTTTTTGTATTATTTACACAGGACACCGCCATACAAGGATCGCAAGACGCCGGTAGACGTTCAAGTGTACATAGAACTGGTTCGACCCTCGGATGGGCGAACTAGTGAGCCGAAAGAGTTCAAGTACAAAGCCGAGCAAGCATACAAGCAGATCAAGAAAAGGAAAACTAACTCGTCCTTTTGTTCTATTGGTAGTTCCTCAAGTAAGTGCATTTCGTTTTTATAAAACGGTTTGCACGTTGTACAAAAGAAGTGAAATCACTCTTTTTAAAGCATTTTGCCAGACTTTTTACACGTGCAGCCTGTGGGTTAGATATACTCAGAGGGCCTACAACGCTCTTCGAGTACAATATAATAACGCCTTCAGGGTACTTTTGGGGCTCCGGAGATTCTGTAGTGCGTCAGGTATGTTTGCGGAGGCGCATACAGACTGCTTTGAAGCTGTAATGCGAAAGAGAACAGCATCTCTGAAGTAAAGGATTCGCCGGAGCAACAACAGTTTCCTGAAGGTGATCAGTGATAGGCTAGACTGTCCCTTCCTGTTGCACTGGACCCGTAGGCATAGCGGCGGGGCCGGTGCAGCAGGAAGATACATGAATTAATTTTAATTTTAATAATTGTATAACTAACATAGTTTTTAAGTTATTGTTACTAACTAAATATGGATAATTCTGAAATAAATGTTTATTATTATTATTATTATTATAAAAACCATTTAATATAAAAGTATTACTGACAAGCTTTTACCCTTTTGCTTCTTTTTCTGGATGAAAGGTTACTTACTCTAAGTCCTTTTCTGTACTGGTAGCGTGTATTTTATCTTGATCGGTCAAGTAGTTCAGGTGTGAAAGCACTAACAAATAAAGAAATCCACATTCGCATTTATAATATTAGTTTGGATTTTATATTAGTAAGGACATCGATATCAGTCCAGTAGTTTTGAGTTTATTCATTATAAACAAAAATACAAATCTTTCACCGTCATAATAGAAGTATAGATTAACTTATCAACTATTAAAAAAGAAATATCATGAAATTATACTATAATTATATATATTATAATTTAACTAATTTATCATCATGCTGCATCTGATGTCAGTGTAAAATTCAGATTTTTAAAACCAATATAATAAAATAAAATGTTTTGCATCTCCATTTTATATCTTGGTTCCGAATACACTCCACCAAGAACCAGGATATGTTGCAAATCCTCAATAAGGCCAAAGATTGCACATTTGCATTATTATTAAAAAAAAAACATTATGGATAAGAATGCCTATGCCGAATTCAACTTTACAGTGAAATCGGCCAAGTGTGCGTGGAAAGCCGAATTCGAGATTATAAGAAATAGCGGCAAATATAACTTTGCATTACCTTACAGCATTTGATTTTATAAGCGTGCTGGCTGGTAAAATGCAGTGTGTATTTTTTAGTCAATGAAATCGATCTCTGATGTAGTGCATTTAATATTCAAAAATAGAATGGCGGGACAACTCGATTGTCGAAAATATTCTCTTTTTTATTAATTTAGTTTTTTATGGAATACCTAATAATTCTTTAGGTATGTCCACGGGCCCTTGGACAGTGAGTTTGCATATTATGATATACTTAAGAGATTTGTCAGAGTATGAGATAACCTACAACGTGTTTCTGACTGCTTAGTTTGTCAGGAGACATAAATGGCACTTACTTATGTGGAGTACCTGGATTTGAGACCGAACGATTAGTGTTAGCTTTTTGGCAGGTTAGAACACGTACAAGCAAAGCCTCGTCTAAAGGTAATCATAGGCCAAGACGAAAGTATAAGGCTGCTAGCATATTTACAACTTTTAAGTCAAGGACCAAACCGGCTTGAAAAATGTAAATATATCACACCTGGTATGTCATTAACCGATTACCTGAGACCTGCTTGCCTGCGCTATTGAATAATGGTTATATTGTTCAAACGTTTACTTCCTATAAAAACAGTTTACTTCTTTATTATATTAAAACCGTACGCGTGCCCGGTATGTCTGTAGATTCTCTTCATGTATCTATCACTATTAGCAGAATCAACAGACTTGTTCTGCCCAAATTTTAGCTTACAACCCGGTCCCAGCGACACCACCTGGGCCCAATTGTGAATCTAAACCATCCAGGGATAAAGTAACCTCTTCCAAATATCATCATAATCGATCGAGTCGTTTAATAGAAATTTATTGACATACACATGTACAGAGGGATTTTGTATATCAAAAATTTGGCTCCATACTTACTTTGTGTAATGCTATCACAGCTATTCGTTTCTCCTTATCACCCCACTCAATTTTAATATCACAAAAATAGAGGTTGGCGAAATCATAAGAATGACAGATTCCAAATTTAAATGTAATATCATGTTTTTTTTATTGTAACAATATTTATGGCCAGACTAGGTGAAGATGTGAAGAGTATTACATACCCCATTTTAAGCACATTGTGTGCATGTGTAATGTGAGATATGGCATTGCTAAGAAAAGATTTTAGATTACTAACTATAATAATTGTGGCAGTATTGAATACCAATCCTATATTATTTCAGGTGGGTCATTGAAGAGCGGTTGTGATATACCAATTTCTGTAGCTAATGTAAGTATTGCTTTATATCTTATTTAAGATCTGTAGTCTCAGCCTACTCCGGAATACAGCCGTGAGTCGTTTTATGTACGTTATATAAGGAAAAATATTTGTATGCGTAATAAAAAAGTAATTGGCCCTTTATTTCTTATTATGTATTTAAAAAAATATTGACTAAGTAAATAGACAAGACTTCACACTAAAAACAATGAATAAAAAGAACACATGGTCTCGGAACAATTATTTGTGATCACATAAGTTATGTCCCATGCTGGGATTGGACCCACAACACTCGGCGCAGTGGCAACGTCGAGGTGCCCTCTTAAACCATTATGCAAATCGTGCAGTCAAGAGTTAATTCATATATGTATGTTTGTATTATATTGATATATAAACCGTAAAGCCCTGCATATAAACCATCCCACAGCTGAGCTCGAGTCTCAGTGTGAGAACTTCTAAAGAATCTATAATTACACATTTTATTGCAGCAGCAGATCGATGCTTTTGAACAAGACATACCATCAGTGCCGCCGGCATTATCTATGTATTCAATGACTCAGGTTAGTATATTAATAATTTATTTTAAATATTTCTAATGCATCATATATATAATATAAATAATATACATGCCTATAAATCTAAATCTTAATAACTATACGGTGTCCGTAAATTACTGTACAATGCTGTACTACTAATGTTTCTCATTTCAGCTTCCGTACCCAACGTCGCCAAACCAGTGTGACTTGGCAAGCGCATTAGCTGGATCAGAATCCAGCCAATCACCGTTATCGAGTCCAATGTGGAGCGGGGCTGGCGGTATGCTGCCAGTCAGCGAACCGCCTATTGCACCTTTGCACCTGAACTCGGCTGACTTCGAATTACACGAGAATATAATTGACGCTGAGCCGGAGAACCGAATGTTGTCTGAAGGAATGAAGCAATTCTTTAGCGGTTAGTATTTAATAATAATAATACCAACCCTGTATCAAATTGTCTCACTGCCGGGCACGAGCCTCTTCTCAGTGTGAGAAGGGTTAGGCCATTGTCCACAACGCTGGCCCAGTGCGGATTGGCAGAAGAGAGTGATTGGGCCGCCGGTACTCTCACTCACCGAACGAAACACAACAGTAGGAATACTGCTATTTCACGTCGATATTCGGTGAGAGGGTAATCCTTCCCCGTTCGAGCCGGTCCATTCATGATGAAATCAGCTAAGCTGTACTGTATGAGATATTTATTTTATTGTGACTGTTTACGAAATACCCGTTTTATAGGTAAAGGAAAATATTACAGGTTCTCATTTAAAATTATTTTCTATTATTCTACATTTTCTTACTCTCCGGTGGGTAAATAACGTATTAGGGATTGGAGGGTACTAATACCCTCCAATCCCAAATGAAATGCGCTACAGTCACTAGACTGTAGCGCATTTCATCACCCTTTGCATTTATAGATTGTAGACTGAAAAAATAGTACTCTAATTGTAATATTTGTGTTTTACAGTATATTTGAAGAGTTACAACGAGGAATTCCCGGGGGATGTAAGTAAAATATTGTATATTTGGATTACTCAAATTAATGTGTTGTATATCCAAAGTCTATAGAACGTTTTCGTTTTCAGAAAACCTTAGAGAACATTGACTTTCGCCCGTCATCGAATATGGTAGCAGATTCTGGTCGACCGGTTTATATTAAAAAGGAGGTTAGTACATATATAATATAAATATTTACAATTTTAACAACTTATGGACCTATTAGTATAGACCTGAAATCATTACATTTTTCTTTTAAAACAAAAATAGTTTTTTAGGATAATACAAACATTAATATTACATTTCGAACAATAGAAATAGAAGATACCATATAAATAGTAAACAAAACAGTATATTTTATTATTAGAGTTTTAACGTAATTATTTATAACTACTTTGTTATTTATTCTGTGTGAGTTTGAATTAATGTTGTCATTTTAAACATGATAACATTGAAATCATATCACATTTTAAACTGCCGGGTGCGATGAACCTTTGATGAGTCGTAGTTCGCACGTCCATAATGGCTATAAGAAAACCGCCTGGACAATTGAAAAAGTTATTAGTACAAAACAGGCACAAGTCAGTTTTAATTAAAATTTATGAAAATCCCAATAATAGTGCAATACACGGATGAAGTACTTTGCGAATATGCAGTATTTTTATAACATTGCGTATGTTGACAAATTTTATTTTATCATTAAATGCCGCTTTGCCTGTTTTATCCAAAATTATTAAGCTGATAATACAAATCGGAAAACATTGATTGTTATTCGATTCCATTCGAAAACAATCGAATAATTCGACGGTTACAGTAATAATTCCTTAATAAATAAATTTTTTTATAGGATCCGGATGTTCCTCGCTTCCAAGGGGCAAGGACCGCGGAACCACAAATGCAAACAAAGATGACACCAAGTGAAAATATTAAAACTGAATATAGTGCTTTTTACAAAGCGGAAGATGGCGTTGAAGTTAAAAAGGTAAATTTTATTCAGGTGGTGTAATGCTTTAAGTATTTGCTTCTCTACTGCGCCGAATATTGTCGGTTTGATCCTCATATGGAACAGCGGAGTGGTTTAGGTATTCGTCTCGCTACTGATACTGCGCCGACTATTATCTGCGTCCCACACGGGACAAACATTTGTGTAATCCGCAAATACTTGTTCCGGCTGTGGATGTAGAAATAATTCCTGTGCAGAAACCTGTACTTTACAAGAAGTTAAGCAACGGAGATAATGACCTGTTGTTTCAAAGTTTGTAAAGCCTCTGCGAGATAAATGATTTTAGTGCAGAAGTTGTCTTTATAAACACTATAACAAATTTACTAAAATAGTGAAAGACATCCTCCATAATAAGTTGGGTTTGGATGGTTGTTCTGGGTGGGCCGCTGATGTCGTATCAGGTTCCGACGGCCCACCCGTCAAGGCGAAGTGACGGTGCACAGGGGGGTTTTAGTCGGTATGTCGGCCGTGTTGTAGGCCGGTGAGCCCGACATAACCGTCCCACCACCCCAAGTGGGCGGTATGCATAAGGGGCATTTCACCCCACAAAAAAAAAGAAAATTGATGGTTCTGACTCCGGCAGAGGTATCCAAATCTAAACCCATATGTCACTTGCAATATTAGGTATTCATGAATCAGAGATAATATTTGTGTAATCTTTATTGTTTTTATTTGTGTGCACATATTAGTTACGTTACGACCCAGATCTGAACAATGTATTTATGATATAAGATGTATTAATGATGGTTATGTGTTTTGTGTATTAATAAATAAATAGGTAAATTATAATACAAGAAAATAAAAGAGACTTGAAACCACTCGTGAGTATAACAGTATAGAGAACAATGATGCCCTATCGAATGTAGTCTAGTGTCTTCGGTTACAGTAGAGCCTTGCTGCTTTCAACATGAATGGCTTGGCCAGTAAAGTACTAATCTCTCACAAGTAGTAGTTCATATAATCCACAGTTCAACTATACATAATAATAATTAGGATTTTAATTCATAAAATAATTAATAATATCAGCCCTGTATTAAACTGTCCCACTATGGGCACGGGTCTCTTCTCAGTGTAAGAAGGGTTAAGCCATAGTCCACCACGCTGGCCCTGTGCAGGTTGGCAGATTTCGAATATCTTCAAGAACATTATGGAGAACTCCCAGACATGCAGGTTTCCTCACGATATTTTCCTTCACCGTTAAAGCGAGCGATAATTTACTATTTAATATGCACATAACTTCGATAAGTTAGATATGCGCGCCTTGGGATTGAACTCGAGTCCTCTGTGTGGCAGTCCAACCGTCTGCCACCAGGCTATCGCTGCTTAAATACTTTTACGAATTTATTAAATGTTCAGCTACTTAGGTTTCTGTAAAAACGTATGTCTCTATAGTTGCGTAAATGTAATAACGTTTTGTAATTGCAGTTGTTGACAGATCTATGCGAAATGATTAGAAACAAAAAGGGTTTCAAGAAACAAGAGATCAGAAGTCGCCTGGAAAGACTATTCAATATACGATTGTCTAATGGAGATACGTAAGTATCAAATAATCATTTTGTAACTTAGTATATTTTGCGCCCGGCTTCGTTCGCGTTAATATAGATTTGGTCAAAAAAATCTATCACTCGGGCACAGCACTTTTACTGGATTAATGGCATCGTATGTTTTTTTCTGTACCCATGACAACGTGTATGCGAAATTTAATAATGAGCATATTAAAGAAACAAGCTTGCATTCTCATTTATAATATTGGTTAAGATTGACCATGAGTTTCTTGTCCGTTCTTGACCATGAGTTTCTTGCCCGTTCTTCTCATGAGCCCTACACCATTGCTTTGCTAAACGTGGCAGTAAATGTAAATTCGCAGGTAAAAATAGTGTAACTTTGACATTCATAAGTGTTACCTTGTAACCTAATCTGAATAAATTTATTTTGAATTTGTATTTGATTTTAATAATTGTTTTCAGAAAGTAAATAAAGTAGACGCTGCGCATGCGCAGTGCGATTTACTACTTGCTATTGTTAAAAAATTAGTTGCATACGAGTTGATTTTGAGTAACACACGAATTGATATTAGTTATTTATCACATATATGTAAAATCAATTTTATTTTAAGGCCATGAGTTTTATTTATTCAGAATAAAAGTGAGAATCCAGATCAACACTTTGTGTATTTTATAAAAAACGTTACATAATTTATTTGTGCTTAGGAACCTTATAATTATATGTTAAATGCTATATTATATATATTACTGTAATATTGCTCACGTACTATTTTCTTTATTGCATTGTAGTAGACAGAGCTGAATCGAAATGTTTTATACCGACCCTCGTTAACATAATATGTTTTGTGCAAACTTCGAGATTTATAGGTTTTAGTATTTCATATAATTTTAATAGTATGAATCTCATCACATACTTTTATGTAACCATAATATCATTTTGGCTCTGGCATATAGACATTGTTTATGAATATCTTATTACTGCTTGCATAAACTATTTATACTATAAGTGTTATATATATATAAAAATAATACTTGTTCGTTTCACTATACTGGCCTCCAGATGTCAATTGTACTTATATCGGCTTATTATACATTTCTCCCGTAACTTATGGATAATTATAACTTGACAATTTTCTATCAAAACTGCCGCGGGCTGCGTACCAAGTTGCACACTTTGTTTATGAATATATTGTCTTTCTCCTACGATGTGATAATATTAACCGAAACATGGTTAATACCGGGTATTACCGATAGTGAATTCATTGACGATAGGTACTTAGTTTTTAGATGTGATCGGGACCGTGGCGTCACGGGTAAGAGGGAGGGTGGTGGAGTACTGATCGCGGTTCTGCGTACGTTACGAGCGTCGAGCGTATTTGTGAACCTTGCTCAACCTGACATCGAACATGTTATGGTGCAGTTGCCCGCCTCGACTCATAATAGGCGTCACATTATAAGTGCAGCGTACATACCCCCGTGCTCTCGGGATGAAGTATATATGCTGCATTTAGACATAGTACAGGGCGTATTAAATGATAGCTGCACCGAAACGTTTTTTATTGTAGGTGATTATAATTTACCAGACATTGTGTGGCTCGAACTTAGTAACTGTAATTATGTCATACCCCAACCCACTGATGTTGTAAGTACATACCTGTGTAACTTTATGTCTTTTGTAAATGCCACTCAATTCAATACAATTAAGAATAGTTTGGGTCGTGTACTGGACTTATTTTTATCAAACGTAGACTGCCAATCCAGAACATGTACTCCACTAGTTCCTATAGATAATTATCACCCGCCGTTCTGTGTAACTTCACTGATGGAAACTAAATCAATCCCTATGGAACGTAACGTGTCGACCAAATACAACTTTCATAAGGGGAATTATGAAGATGTTAACAGGGAGTTAAGTAGAATAGATTGGAATGTACTACTCAATAATCTCACCGCTGACCAATCTGTTGACATATTTTATGAAAATATTTATAGGATAGTTAAATTGTATGTTCCTATGTCGCGTCCCAAACGTTCCCGCTTCCCGTTGTGGTTCACACCCGCACTTATTAAAATTTTTATGAATAAAGAATCAGCGTGGATAAAATTGAAGACGTATAATAATATATCTGACTACGAAATTTTTTCTATACATCGGAAACGCTTTAAATCTGAGTCTGCCAAATGCTTTCAGTCATATATTAAATCTGTAGAAGATAGTATTCCACTTCATATCAAGCACTTCTGGACATATATTACAAATCGGTCGAGTAAATCAAAATTACCAGCCAATATGTACCTAAATAATACACACTCAAATAACCCAACCACAATATGCAATATGTTTTCTTCTTACTTTAATTCAGTTTATGAACCTTCTATTTTTGACCCTTCGCAGTGGCAGCCTCCTGATGTGTGTGCTGTTAATTCATCTTATATATCCAATATAATCTTAACTTCGGATACTGTTCTCAGCGCAATAAACAGGTTGAACACTAATAAAGGTTCTGGTCCCGATGGGCTGCACCCATTTTTTTAAAGAATATAGCGGTTAATATCAGTTTACCACTCCAAATAATATTTAATAAATGTCTCCTCGAAGGGACCTTCCCTGCTATTTGGAAATGTGCTTATATCACGCCCGTATATAAGAGTGGCAACAAAAGTGATATCGAAAATTACCGTCCGATATCGTTGCTTTCCACCTTGTCGAAGCTCTTCGAGAGTCTTGTACACAGCGAGCTGTATTCGTATTTTCATAATTTAGTTATATGTGAACAACATGGTTTTGTCAAACGCCGCTCGACAACTACTAATCTCATGGTTTTTAGTAATTACTTATTCGAAAGTATGGATAAACAAGTCCAAGTCGACGCTGTGTACACAGACTTCCGGAAGGCTTTTGACAGGGTGGATCATAAATTATTGCTAGATAAGATAGCGTACAACGGGATTCGGGGTAACTTATTGAGGTGGTTTGTTGCTTACATTTTTAACAGGACTCAAAAAGTTGTGATAAACGGATTTGAATCAAACTCAATAATTGTCACTTCCGGCGTCCCGCAGGGCTCAATTCTGGGCCCCTTGCTCTTTATTTTATTCATAAATGACATTAACAGTTGTTTTAGACATTCCCAATTCTTGATGTACGCTGATGACATCAAAGTCTTCAAATCCTGTAAAAGTACACATGATTGTTCGCTTCTACAGGAAGATCTTGATAGGCTGTCACAATACTGCCTTATAAACAAACTCCAGTTAAGTTTACCTAAATGTGAAATTATAAGTTATACAAAAAATAAAAACATCTTAAATTTTAACTACAAACTTCATGACAGTAATTTAGAAAAAGTTAATCATATTCGCGATCTCGGAGTCATACTCGATTCAAAGTTGCACTTAGATCTACATGTGAATAGTGTAATCAATAAAGCATATAAAATGTATGGTTTCGTCATGCGGTCTTCCGTCGACTTTAAGCGTCCTGCTACTTTCTTATTACTTTATAAAGCTCTTATCCGTTCACAACTTGAGTATGCAGTCCCGATTTGGTGTCCTTTATATAAGAAATATGTAAATGCACTGGAGATGATTCAAAAGAAGTTTCTTCGATCTGTGCAGTACAAATGTTATCATTCGAAATTAACATATATCCAACTACTTCATAAATACAATCTCTTGACACTGGAGTCCAGACGTATTCTTCTAATGTCGATGATGCTTCATGGCATATGTAACAATAGATTCGACTGCGCAGACATTACAAATAGTCTATGTTACATCACACCCAGAACTGTAATGCGACGAGGAGCGCGCACACCGCGACTGTTCCATACTGCACGGTGTAGAACCAACGCCGGGGTGCGGGCGCCCCTTCGTCGCCTCGTAGAAACGTATAACACACACTTGATTGATATCGATATATTTGCTTTTTCACATTTTAAATTTAAAGACAGGGCCATAGAACTACTTAAAACTAATACTACACAACTATAATTTTCGCACTTTTATAATCGCACGTTTGAAAATAATATTAAGACGTAACATAAAATTATTTCGTGGACATTAGTGTGGGTTACACGTTTACTCAATTTTTATATGTTGTCTAGTTATGTAAGAATAACGTGTAACTGTTTTATGTCCAAATAAAGAAAAAAAAAATAAAATAAAAAAAATAATATGTGGGTATGAATCCTTAATAAATATAGTAATTCAATTTCAGGTTCCTCCACATGACGATGTTTTCTAGTCCGGCGACATTAGATTATATCGCGAAGGTAATCCATAACGTGAAAGCGACACATCTTCTCGATTGTTCCAACGATAGGCAGCAGACAATATTGCACCTTGCAATCCTAAACGATATGCCCAAAATTGTATCCACACTCGTCACTAAAGGTAAGAACATCATTTTATAGTGTCTGCACCGCTAGAATTCATAATTTCTGCTTATGCGTGCGTTTCAACGAATACTGTTCGTCCGGTTCGTAATTATTTAATCTATTAAGGGCCGGTCCTTTTATTCAAGTAACGAGTCGTTTTACCTACGGACAATAATATTTTTACAAATTTTCTATAAATAATATATCAAAAACTAGCTCACAGTGGCTAAAATTACTTGTTTCTTGAAATTAGGAACCGTATGTGATAATTAGGATTTCAAAATCAAAACACTTCTTTTTTCTTGTTACCGACGCCATATAATAATAATGATAATGTCAGCCCTGTATTAAAGTATCCCACTGCTGGGCATGGGCCTCTTCTCAGTGTGAGAAGGGTTAGGCCATAGTCCACCATGCTGGCCTAGTACAGCTTGGCAGACTTCACATATTTTCGAGAACTTTATGAAGAACTCTCAGACATGCAGGTTTCCTCACGACGTTTTCCTTCACCGTTAAAGTGAGCGATAATTAACTATTTAATACGCACATAACTTCGATAAGTTAGAGATTCGCGCCTTGGGATTGAACTCGAGTCCTCTGTGTGGCAGTCCAACGGTTTCTTACTGGGCTATCGTTGCTTTACGCCATATACCATAAGAATTTGTTGATGTTGCAGCCGCTTTCAATTATATATGTATATTGGTTATCAATATTTAAAGTCAAGTTGGACTTATAAACGTGTAATATTCCAGGCGCTAATCCGATGTTGAAGGATATTGACGATTTGAACGCGGTGCACTACGCTGTCAAGTATAAGTCCTGCCTCGAGCCACTGTTGGATGCCATCAAGAAAAATGGCGTGCCCTGCAATTTAGACGACTGCAACAGCGGTAAGTACTTCAACAAGATACTTTGCATAGCCACAAAAATAAAAATAATTTTATATTTTAAAGACATCTCCCGCATTAGTATTAATTTGTGTGGCGCTGAAGCCGTTACAAACATTGAAACAATGGATACAAAGAACTAAAACTAAAGCCAGACTAGGAATAACCAATTGTAGATCACAAAATATTTTTGTCCCATGTACCTTCAACACTTGGCATAGTGACAGTGGCGAGACGACCTCTAAAGTTTTCATATTTTATTATATAAAAATGTTAAAGTAGTACATCATTTGCTTAGTGACCAAAGGGTAGGTCTTTTTGTGTAGTAGCTTGCCGTTTCATACGATGGGTCGAAACCTTAGCGGGGTCGCGATTGCATGTGAAAGTGATTCGCACGATTTCGCTGACTCTGGTTATGTCGAGAAACACCGTGGTAGGTTTAGTCGGTATTACCGGGATACCTTTCCCTCGGTGAGTCCGACATAACCTCTCCGTCGCCCCGCGGAGAGGAATGCATCAACGCATTCACCCACGTAAAAAAAAGTATATAATTTGCTTAACCGCGGTCTAGCTTTGGATGTCGAAATACGAGTAGATTGAAAGAATGCAACTGGACCTTATTCATAGCCATAATGCTCTGTGATCCATGCTCTCAGTGTCAAAAACGCGAAACAAGTTGTTTTGCAGCTTGCCGAACTAAGGGCTTCATTGCTATTTCTATTTTCTCAATTGAAATGTTACAGCATATTATTAAAAAAATAAGTAATGTTTAGGGTCACAGCTATTAATATATGCAATATAAAATTATTATGCTTATATGGTACATCATTACAACTGAGATAGTTGGTATGTTTCGTCATTGGTAGATATAGTTGAACCGCTAAAACATAGGGTTACTACACGGGCTTACACTACGGATACGTAACACTTAAAATCTCAAAATATGTATATAGAAGATTTCAAATTAATAACGCTTAAAATCTAAAAATATGACACTTATTTGCGCCGTTGCGTCTCTGAACAGCAGCTCCAGCTCGCGTAAACTCTCGTAAAACACTGGCTGGCGTATATTGTGATCTCGCTAAAGCCTTTAACTGCGTTGAACATCAAACGTTTCTAAGAAAACTCAGATTACTATGACAGTGCAGTATCGCATGTAATTAAGTTGCTGTCTATCTAAACGATGGTATATAACATGTCATATCATACCAACAGAAATAGATCTTCTGGAATATAAGTGGTATATAATTCGCAATAAGCGTACCACAAGGCTCAATACTAGGAACCTAACTGTCTTTTTTTGCCTACAAATACGTTTCAAAAGTATATTAAAACATATAGATGTTCTAACAGATTATTTTCAATATATATTTACTGTTAGATAATAGTCTATAGAATTTAAAGTTTTCTTATATGGATAAGAATAATAATATTCACAAAATTATTACACAAGAAAGTGTCATATAATAGCGCGAGAAGATAAGGATATAAATATATTATTGTAATCGTAATCTAAACGGAGCATAGCACTTGAAGGGACGAAAAAGCACGTTAATGCATTATAATGGTTGTTCATCAATTTCTGCTTATTTTCGCTTTCACTAACCAGTGGTGGTACTTTTGTACAAGCCGAACAGCTCAGCTTTAGGCTGTATGATAATCAATATAGCACGAACTATTTACTAGCCTTAAAATACATAGAAGAGCTCTGTCCCAAAATGCAAATTAAATTGAAAAATAAAGACGGTATATGAAGTTTTTCACTTCTAGTATAGTTACAAATATATTGGGCTTGCCTTATTCTGGAACACCAGGCACGTAATTGGTATTAACATGTGTAAATGTATATGCACTGCAGAGAAGCAGTCGGCGCTGCACATGGCGGTGGTGGAGGGCTCGGAGCGCAGCGCGCGGCTGCTGCTGCAGCACGGCGCCAGCCACCGCGTGCGCGACGAGTACGGCCGCACGCCGCTGCACCTCGCCGCCTACGACGACCGGCTCGCCGTCACTAAAACCCTGCTTGACTTCATACCGCTGGTGAGTCGTTTATTCCCTTAGGTACGAACTGCAGAGAAGCAGTCGGCGCTGCACATGGCGGTGGTGGAGGGCTCGGAGCGCAGCGCGCGGCTGCTGCTGCAGCACGGCGCCAGCCACCGCGTGCGCGACGAGTACGGCCGCACGCCGCTGCACCTCGCCGCCTACGACGACCGCCTCGCCGTCACTAAAACCCTGCTTGACTTCATACCGCTGGTGAGTCGTTTATTCCCTTAGGTACGAACTGCAGAGAAGCAGTCGGCGCTGCACATGATGCATGTAAGTAAGTGGCTAGTCATTAGTTATTATTATTAGAAATAATTGAGTTCAATTTAGTATATTTAAGGACGCTATTTCTTACTTATTATTAAAAAAATGTGATGTTTAAGTTACTGGACAATTGTTTGCGAATAGAAAAGATTGGTCTAAATCTTAATGAATTATCTTGGATTCTTCATTTAATGGAATTAATATCTATTTATTGCCGTAAGTTTCGACCGACTTCGTTTCGATCTTGGTTTCTTTAGTCAGGGATATTATGCTTTTATATGTAAAATACAAATATTGTTTTAATTTCTTGTTTATAGAGCGATATCGATGTTATAGACGACTCAGGCAACACAGCGCTGCAGATTGTCTGTGGTAGCACAATCAGAGAGCACACTATCGCAATTGCCAGACTTCTGCTCGAAAAGAAGGTTAGTGGCAACACTGTGTTAAAACAGTAGATATTTGTACCTCAGAATGTCTTAATCTATTATGATTCAGGTTTTTGCAGGAGTCTAAGATGTGTCTAGTTATGTTTAAGGCGGACATCTTGCTGTAGGTTTGCGTGTGTTCGGTTTAAAATTTATTTTGTTATGGCCACGTTTGCGTAACATGATTGTAACGCGCGCTTTGCTGTCATCTGTAGTGTCGTGATTGATGCGAGGCCGATACAAACACGTTACGATAACGTGGCTATATTGAATCTTATTAACACAAAATATACAGTAAGCTGGTTCAATAGAATGCGTGGCAACAGACGCAGACCCCTATAATGTAACATATATGTAAGATATCAGTTTTTACTATGCTAATATTTGTTATATACTATAATGTAGTTAATTTGTGTTTAATAATAAATAAATATACGCGTATGTGTAGTGCTTTCAAATCGTATGCTGAAATTTTGCCGATTTGAATTTGACTGCACGGATCGTGCATTGGTTTCAGTGATTGACTCGCCATTCAAATTTAATTCGATGAAATTTGTCGGTCTCAATGGCGTAGGGGTTAGTGTAACCGACTGCCACGCCTGAGGTCGTGGGTTCGATTCCCGCACAAGTCAAACATTTGTGTGCATGAACATGGATGTTTGTCTTGGTCTGGGTGTTTCTATGTATAATATGTATGTATTTACAAAACAAAAAGGTATATATGTATGTTTATTCATTGTCTAGTACCCATAGTACAAGCTCTGCTTAGTTTGGGTTAGATTGTGTTGTGTGTATGTGATAGAATTATAAAAAACAACATTCAGCAGATTTTGTTCGAGATTGGCTGCACATACGTACGTATATGTGTAATTGCGTCTATTTCCATGCGTGTATTGAACAGACTTTCTGTATATTTGTGTTAATGAGATTTTGTTCGAGATTGGCTGCACATACATACGTATATGTGTAAATGCGTCTATTTCCATGCGTGTATTGAACCCACTTTCTGTATATTTGTGTTAATGTGATTTAATATAGCCACGTTATCGTAACATGTTTGTATCGGCTTCGCATCCGTCATCACACTACAGATGACAGCAAAGCACGCGTTACAAACCATGTTACGTTAACGTGATCATAATAAAATACATTTTAAACCGAACACACGTAAGCCTACAGCGAGATGTCTGCCTTAAATGCATCTAGACACATTATAGACGTCTGCAAAAACCTGAAGTATGTTAGATTACTATTTTCTGAATACAAATATGTTTGGTAGGCCAATCCTATGAAAAAAGAGGATTGCAACGAGTCTGCATGGCGTCTAGTACGGGACAAGCCTCAGTTAAAGGCATTGCTGTGGGACTACATCGCTACGGATATTATGGACGAAGACGACATCAAATCTGAGCCCGAAGACGACTTTGAGTCTGCCGACGAAGGCGTAAGTATACATTTATAAAAATACTAGCTTTCCCCGCACTTTTGCTTGGGGACAGCACTTTTTCCCTGGTGGAAAGTTACCCTATGTCACCCACCCGTCAGTCTCCAACACAGGTAAGAAATGCCTGCGGACGACGATTCCTGGGTGACACCCCGGCACGACAGAGGGCGTCACTCCGACTCAATGGCTGGCGGACGGGTGATCCCCGTTCTCCCGCCCGCGGCCTTCACTATGGCGGCATCAGGCGCGCATAGGCGTGCCTGCGCCGCCCGTTACGCCGGCGGCGACTCGGATCCGCGAGATAACGTTCTCGCAGAAGGATACGACCGCTATCCAGTTCCTCTCGCTGTCGACCATGGCTTTGATCACGGCCAGCAGCGAGAGGTCGACACCCACAATGCCTACGAGTTCACGGCGCTGCACCGCCCAGACGGGACATGCCTCGAGCGTGTGCTGCACCGTATCCTCAACACACCCGCAGTGGTGGCAGATGTGACTCGGTTCCCTCCTAGCGACTGTGTGCAGGTACTTGCCAAAGCAACTGTGCCCTGACAACACCTGCACCGGCAGCGCCGTGAACTCGTAGGCGTTGTAGATGTCGACCTCTCGATGCCGGCCGTGATCAAAGCCATGGTCGACAGCGAGAGGAACTGGATAGCGGTCGCATCCTTCCGAGAGGACGTTATCTCGCGGATCCGAGACGCCGCCGGCGGACCGGGCGGCGCAGGCGCGCCTGTGCGCGCCCGATGCCGCCATAGTGAAGGCCGCGGGCGCGAGAACGGGGATCTCCCGTCCGCCAGCCATTGAGTCAGAGTGACGCCCTCTGTCGTGCCGGGGTGTCACCCAGGAGTCATCGTCCGCAGGCATTTCTTGCCTGTGTTGGACACAGCTGGGTGGGTCGCTGATGTAGTTTCAGTTCCAGCGACTCACCCACCATTCAAGGCAGCGAGTTGGCACACCGTGGTAGGTGTTGTCGGTAGTACCCGGGACGTTTCATCTTTTCCCGGGTGAGCCCGACATAACCTCTCCTCTCCCCTTTTCCGCGGAGAGGTATGCGTCAAACCGTGACCACACTATAAAAAAAAAGGTTGATACCGCTATACTGTCTATTTTATTCATCAAACAAATTTGCGTATCGACAAAATGATGGTCTAGCCGTATATACGTTCTTCTTTTGGGGTGGTCCCTTATCGGTGGCGTATTTCTTTGCCATGCTAAAAAAACAAAGCTATGTTCATAAGCGGTTGCTATCGCCTTCGAATTGGTGTGCCGGCATTGCCATTGCAATATTGTACCGTCTAAATTAAACTTTATTGTTATTTCCGTTAATACTCTTTTACTTTTATAGAAAAATATTTGACCTTCGGAATACCACTGTATTCAGAAGTAACATAGGCTATATAACAGCACGCTACACGTAGCGTGCTGTTATATAGCCAAGGCATTTGGCACTCGTAGGTCTGACCAGCGGTTGGCAAATTGACATTGAGGTCAGTAGAAACATGTACTGTAAGTTTCGAAATGGTCAAATCATTGCAATGCATGACAAATTCATTGACATTGGCTTCTGTAGCTCGAATAGTGGTGGTAACCTCGCCATCAAACGTAAACAAATTAGCTGTGATGCCTGTAGGAACAGTTTCGATGTATGGAGTAAGTGTGACAGCATAGTGACTGGGGCGAGTAGTAGTGGGCAAGCGGTAAGCTCGATCCCTCAGCATAGCATTGTATTGAATCCATTCTTCGTCTAACTTCTCTGGGATGGGACTGAAGGCTAGATAGCCTTGAATAATAGCCTAGCATGGCACGCCATGGAGTAGTAATCTTAAACGTGGATAAAACCGCGGGGTACTGCTGGTATCTAATCATATTAAATATCAATATTGTGCTTACAGCTTGCGTGTATGTAGTTTATAGTAATAATAATTAATTGTTTATTAAGTTTAAGTTGACACAAATATAAATAACAATAGGTCTTAAAATACTTAAAATAGGATATAATAATTTGGACGCCTGTACTAGGTTATACCAGTATCACAGGCGATAATTATATGCTATTATAGTATAATTTTTTTTTTTTTACCTGGCGGAATGCCTGACGCATACCCCTCCGCGGGGTCGGGCGGAAGGGTTATGTCGGACTCGCCGGGGTAAAAGAAAGATAGAATAAGAATAATGTACCTCCCGGAATACCGACTAAACCTACCACGGTGTTCCTCGACAAAACCACTATCGACGGGGCCGCGCGAATCACTTGCACATGCGGTCGCGACCCCGCCGAGGTTTTGGCCCGCCGTATGAAACGGCAGGCCACTACACGAACAGACCTACCCAAAGGCACTGACTCCCTTTAAACCCTACTGTCCCCCCCCCCTAGAGGGAAGACGGACTCGAAACAGAGGCGCGCGTGGGAACACGCACGCCGCCTCTCGGACCTGGTGCTGAACGGATGGCGAGCAGGCCCACAAAGCCCACCACCCCCAGGTCAATCCTCAGGGTGGATTATAGTATAATAGGAAGAGCATTCTTAACAATATTTAACAAATTTCGATTGTTCTATAATATTGCAATGAAAATAATATAACTTATTTATTTAATTTTCTATTTAAATATTAGTTGACATATATAATGTTTATGAAATAAACATAGGATATGTCTTATAATGGGAATCTAAGCTAACTAGAGTAAGTGATAAAGATATAAATAAACGGCGATCTAGGCTCCCTCATAATCTACTGGATTTATGTACCTATATTTAGCTTGTTTTCTGGCTGGACAATCAGTTTCAACCGTCTTGTGGTTGGTAGGCTTCTTAAAACGAGATCGTGAAGCACATTTAGGGTATAACTAGTCAGATTATAAACTGATGGAATATTGTAAATTGGCTACAAAATTCACAATGTAACTTATTCATTTTCGTTAGGTTGTAATCTTACGGCGTTCAAACGTTAAATTATGAACAAACGTGCACTTAGACACACAGTCATGTGCAATTTTCTATCGACACAAATAAAACTAATCATTACCGAAGGATATAAGTTCCACTCAAAACCATTAAAATTGTTAAACTGTGTACTGATTGGTATATATATAACACTTTAGTTCATAATCTAACGTCACACGCCGTAAGATTACAATCTAACTCAAATGAATGCCTTATATTGTAAACTTTGTAGTCTTTTCACAATATTTCATAATTTTATAATCTGACCAGTAATATTGTCTGGATCATTTCTTACATCGATCATGGTCACGGGATCGATGCAAGTCGGTCGAATCACAATAATCATTACTTCATCGCGAGTAAGACCCGTTACCTAGTATTGTATTGTGTGTACAAATCGCGAAAGTAATAATGTTTAAGGATTGAAGCTATAATGAAGTGTATCTTTCAGGAATTTTCGGAAATGGGTTTGCAAGAGTTGACCGTGTACGCTCGCGAGGTGTCGGTGTTATTGGACGCGTCGGGCGCGTGGCGGCCGCTAGCCAAGCGCTTGCGCCTCGACGCGTTGCTTGAGTGGTACGCCACGCAACCTAGCCCCGCGCTTACCCTGCTAAATCATCTAAAGGTAAATTAAAACTTGTACGGTATATGACACCTTTATATTACTCTACTCTTATATTTATATATTAATAATAATAATACCAGCCCTGTACTAAACTGTCCCATTAATGGGTACGGGCCTCTTCTCAGTGTAAGAAGGGTTAGGCCAAAGTCCACCACGCTGCCCCAGTGCGGGTTGGCTTCACATATCTTCGAGAACATTGTGTAGAACTCTCAGATATGTACATAGGTTTTCTCGCGATTTTTGCCGTAACTGTTAAAGCAAGCGATAATTAACTATTTTATACGCACTTATTACTATTATATACACATTTACAACTTCGAAATGACAGAGTTGCGCGCTTTAGGATCGAACTAGAGACCTCTGCATGGCAGTCCAACGGTCTCCCACTAGGTCTATTACTTATATATGTATTAGATAATTATTATACTAGCGTTCGTCTAAGACCATAATCACTATCGAAAATTTAAATACTTATGATATGGATTTACATTTAAATTAATATACTGACTGCTTCCAATTTTTTCAATGATATAATGCTTGTCCTTTGTTAATAAACAAAACAAATTAGTTTGACTAACAGAGGGGAAAATGGTACTGATCTGTTTTGTCTGCCTATTTATACTTAAGACTGCGCCGAGCGAAATGTGCCAAAACAGGCGGTCACAGTTAAGTGAATAAAATCAACACTTTTTGTTTAATACAAATATAAAATATACATTTACCATAACAATGAATGTGTTTAAACTTACCACATCTAAAAAAAATTAAAATATTAATATTTTTGCCTACAAAATTACGTAAATTTGCACGGAAAATGAAAAAACGTAAGCTCGTGTTACGTGATTTTTAAATTTATAACAGTAGAAATATATCCTATTTTACAGCTTAACCGAAACATAAATAGTTATATTACAATTTGTCCGTCCCAAATATTTAAGTTATTGGTTGACAATAAAGATATATATTTATCAAAAAAGCACTTCAAATTATCCATACAATTTTACTATGGCGGCCGCGCGGCGATTTGAATATGCGCGCTACGAGCTCTGTCATTTTCTGTCTTACGCTCGGCGCAGTCTTAAATATAATTAACGCAGTGAAAGTGGTTGCATCGCCACTGCCTGTGTGCCAAATGTTGTTGGTTCGATCCTCACATGGGTCAAAAATTTGTGTCCACAATAGTTATACCGAGCCTGGGTATTCTTTGTCTCCGTTGTTTGAATGTTTGTGAAGTCTCCTGCGACATAGTAATTATGACTACAGCAAGAGATGTCTTTAAAAAAAAATGCTGGGCTTGCTTGCCAATAACATGAGTTTATACCGTGTCGAAACCATAACACTGTATTACATCATTGCATCATATTTGCAGTCGAAATTGACACTACAAAACTAAGTTTACCGTGGGAGAGCCACGCTTCGGCACGAATGGGTCGGCTCGACCGGAGTGATACCACAGCCTCACAGAAAACCGGCGTGAAATAGCGCTTGCATTGTGTTTCGTCGAGTGAGGGTACCGGAGGCCCAACCCGTCTCCCTCTTGGGGGGAGGGCAAATTTAAAAGGCCGCCAATGCATTTGTGACTCCTCTGGTGTTGCGGGTGTCCATGGGCGGCGGTAATCGCTTACCATCAGGCGATCGGTCTGCTCGTTTGCCTCCTATACCATAAAAAAATTCTATATATTGAAAAAATGCTATAAATATAAAATCTGAAGTAGTATTTTAAAAAAAAGTATGCCTGCGTGTGCATTGACAATATTTGTAAACTCAAGAAAGATTGTAACGTTGAGTCCCAATGTTGAACACGGGCCTAAGTCACACAGATGTTTAGTTAAGTCTCATTTACATGTTATTTTATGTTTAGGACTCCAGAGACGACATCACATCGAAATCTTTGTCGCTAATATTGGAAGACATGGGGCAAACAACCGCTGCCTCTATAATAAGGAAATACATTGAATGACAGGACACGCCGACAGCGAACTAATTATAAGCATAATTAATAAGAGTTCATATTATAATTGTTATTGCAATCATTGCAGAATATTAAAAATAAATCCTTTTATATGTTGTAATACTGAGTAGATTATTGATGAATAATCATGGTGTATTTGTTAAATAAAAATGACGAGATTATTTTTTTAAATTGCTGCGTTAGCTCATCGGACTGCTGTTCGTGTGGCTTCGATTCCAGGTTAAAAGTGTTATTGGGCCTCCCTAATAAGTAAGCTCCAATAACCAGGTAAAATGTTATTTGACCTTTCTGTTAAGTTGCCCAGTATATGGTAATAGGCCCGCCCCTTATTATGTAGGACTTAAAATATAGCTAAAGTAATTTTTTTGTAAATGTGGATGTGTTACAGCTTTGCGTACCCATTCGGGAATATTGATGTAAACCTATATTCATATCTGCAAATAAAGTTTAAAAGAGGCTTTGCAGACTACCTATTAGTGAAAAATTCTAGTCTGTAGTATAAAAGAATACCCTGAGAATCAGCATATAAATAGACTTATTATACTTTATTGAAATTCTAAGAGGTATAATAATTACAAACTGTTGTCGAATTAAAAGCAAACTGACGGTAGAACACAAGTTAGTTAAGAAAATCGAATATCGTTCTTATTTTGTTTATGTTTACTCGCAGAAACTAGCCGCAGCATTTTTTATTATTTATATATGTTAAATAACACAATAACTAATAATCGTTAAAACATATATAGAACAGTATGAAATCTATTAGTCCAAGATCCCAGAGCCGTAAGACATAACTTATTTTCAAAAAGATGAAGCCCTCGGTTGTGTTTAGTCATTACAATTTGTCTGACTGATTAATCCATTGTAGGTTTCACTTGTTTGAAATCGACGAACACTATACAAAGCTAGCTGATATCCTAACTAATATTATAAATGCGAATGTGAGTTTGTTTGTTACGCTTTCACGCCTTAACTACTCGACCGATCATCATGATATTTCTCATACACGTTGTCAGAAAAGGACAAGACAAGCTCAAAGTATCATAAAGTCAAATCACAGTTTCATGACACTTTGAGCTAAAACAACGCGATAAAATTTTAATTATTTTTATCTGTAGCCTTTGTAAATAAGTAAGTATGTATAATAATAAATAATAAGATAATAATAACATTCGTGTAAATGTAAGACAATATTGACGTAGCTTATTCAGACGTGTGTTTATTTTGTAAGCATCACCAAAGTGTCTTAAAAGCAAATAACTAGATATTTTTGTTAGCGCTGTCTTACCCAATTCCTCATCACAAATTAGTTAGATACTGATGGCCTATTCAATACAAACTCACGAAACGTATGTCGTTTTGAATTAAAGCAACCAAATCACGTTGATCCAATATAATTATTGCATTCTGCCGATTTTTCGTGTATAGCTTTATTCGGGCAATCTGTATCAGCGTAATTTGTGACAATCACCATGGCTTGTAAGTTATAAGCGACAATCTACTTAATAAGGTATATACAACAATACTTCCAGATAGTGAGTATTATTATGTCATGAAAAAGTCTGTTGTAAGAGATGTTTTAGCTATTTTAGATTTATGAGTATACTTGTGACACCCAAAAACATGCATTGTATTTTTAATTATTTTGTAAGAGTTAGAAGTAGATTTTAAGCATTTTATTTTTTTGACTTAGAAATTTTATTTGATTGGCACCTTAAAAAAGGGCGGACGGAATGTTAGCATAAAGATAAGTGGTCGCTATATAACATTTTGTTACAGCAACATTTGGCCAGAGTCCAGAACATGATATAATAATTTTACCAAAATTAAAACCAACAAAATTTTCGTTGCTGGGATACAAGCATGCAAATGATGCCAAGCGAATAACCTAGCTTACGCTGCAATACGGTGACTGTAATTTGCGCGTGAGCGAGCTTTTAAAAAAGAAATCGCTATGCTGCCAGTACAAGCAACAGAAAATCGGTTACTCAGGTAACAGCACCAGGCCTCTTGAACGCATCTCGTAAGCCACAATGTGACAATAAAACAATCCTTTATGACTTGCGTTGATCGGCGTTCAAGGAGTGTGATTGGTGGTTTTCCCACAATATGTGTACGTTGTGGGAACAAATCAAGGTTAGCTTACTAACTTCTGTGGAGTGGAAAAGCTACCTTCATTGAGCCCTCCAATATTTGGGCAGATGCTTTGTGTCTTCCAATTCAAGCATAGGTATACCAAAACAGAGGTTACATAGTGACCATTAAACCTAAAATGTTGTGATATTAAATTTTGAAATATGTTTCATTCAATTTTATTTTGACTAAATCTTTTGTATTGAAAAAACAAAGAAAATGTTACGCAAACAAGCATACCAATACAAACTCAGTGCCTCATTGTAAATTAACCTATACGAATAATCATAAATCGTTTATTGACATTAATTGTACAGTAGGAAACCAGGTTATCTAGAATATTTAGCTTACAGTGAGTCGTACGCAGTAACTATTATATTTGAAATTACCCAATTATATATTATCCAATTATCATAATTATGCATGTCTTTCATTCAGAAAATAAGATACAATAAGTTTTTTTTTAAATAAGTAAATCTATTTTCCAACATGTTATGTGTGTTATTATCCTTCTGTATTTTAAATCGGAATTGTATTGTTTTACATTAAACAATAAAGTTCTTTTTTAATTTCTTTTACTATGTGATGTGTATTTAGGGTTCTTGTCTTGCGGCCCCTTGATGTCGCCGCGTCGGCTCTACGTGTTTAAATTGAAGTGAAGGTAGGTGCCATATATCCCTACGGCTTAACGTGGTCTGTAAATTGACATAATTATAAACAGGTTAAACTTAATTTTACTACCAAAAATATAATGTATATAACAACACAATTTGCCTAGATGTATCACATATTACCTACTAAAATGTTTTCAATTATAGTAAGTACCTAATTGTATCTAATTGAATTCATTTAGCCTCATGTATAAGCCGTTTTCTCAGGCAAGCGCTACTCTGAGCATTTGAAACGTAATAGGTACCTAGGTATCGATTTTACTGATCCCGGTCTGTCGGTTAGATTCCGGGGAATACAACCGGCCGCAAACAATCGAAAATTATAGCACCTACAACACCAACTTAACAGTCAGATTGAGCATAATTTTAGTGAAGTGGTTAAACATATTACACAGGTCTGCAAAATGAAGGTCATAACTTCCTCTCTGGAGTATTTTTATGCGCTGATTACGAATATTTCCGGTTTGGATCATCGCGCTTCAATAGCCAGCAATAATGCGCCATCATGCTAGCATTCCATCTTCCTTGATACCGGACTTCAAGCTCTCAAATCTTGGTGAAATCTGGCGCCTTGTTCTTCGCTAACGGCTCCTAGATTTTCTAGGAAGTAATCAATGTGCGAATGATGAAGTTTAATGCGCATATTACAACCCATTACACCAAAATTCATAATCATTTTGGCCACTATTTCTTTTTTAGTCTGAGCTATTCTATATTTTATAGCATGGGCGAAACGATTTTGAAGCTATGTTTCTGTCCTTTAGACCACTAGCGTAACACTTGTTCTAATAAACAAGTCGAACAAACTATGAGTTGTCCAGGTTTTGTCTTGGTTACTTGTAGCAAGCCCAAAATAACTTATGTAAATATTTTTCACAAAGTCTGTAATGTTGTTTCGTTGTTTTATCATCATAAATTTCCCGAAAGTATAAAAAAAACAATTCGGAGAATTTAAACAACATCGTGACAACATTTTGATGTTTATGTTACAAGATGCGCACTTCAACTGCTAATTTTCTAAGTCAGTGTCGGTGCTTATACAAAAAATCTTTTCTTTATCTTTATTACAGCCTTTTCTAATAATATTTACAACAATTAAAAAACACCTAATCATTGTATATTAATGAGCTCATTATTAAATGAAGCCAAACTGACCTGTTTTCGATATGGTTAATGCGCATTACTTATACTTGTTATGTAGTAATTAACAAATTACTGATATGCATTATTTTATATGTCCTCATAAACTCATTAAATGCAATAAAAATTAAGCTGAAGTAATGTAATGACGTTTTATAGATTTTTAAAATGCAGGCGCTCAGACATTGTAAGTAAAATCTTAATTATTAAATATCAAAGAATCCTCATGTGATAGTTCTTTTTTTATTAATTTTCTCGTAATCAACACTTCAGCAACTATAAAAAACGTTACTCAGATCCCAAAGAGGAAAACCATTGCAGACCTTTGTTATTCAAGAGCTAGTAACGCCCGAGTGGGTTATCCGCTTATAAAAAAGCAACAAGATTGCTATAGTGGTTGTTTCGGATACTTACTACGCTAGACGATAAAATTGCTGATGTTGCTGTTATTGTAGTTGATTTTATCTAATCGGCAATAAAGCAAACAGATTACTCATGAAAACACGTTACGAAACGATAAAATGTCTTCATAACTCTGACAATAATTTTTTGTTAAGGGTTCGCCTAAAATATATATGTTTACCATTTTTCACGACGAAAATAAAATATATATTAAGCGGGCGTTTAGATCAACATAACCTTATTTTTAAAGTTGTTTTGTTGCAATTCTGTTAGAATTGACTGTAAAATGTGTAATGGCGGTCGTATCTTACAAAATAACGGCTTCGACTACCTTAACATTTTTAACATGATATGATAAAAAGTTTAATGATGCATTCATAAGGTCGGTAATTGGTTAGTCAGAATTTTTTTTTATGATATGAATTTGTCTATGGTATGATCTTCCCCGAGTAGCCCCGAGCCATCGTGACGTTGCCAACTGTGCGGAATTAACCCGATGTATGGTAAATATAGCTGGAAAAATATTGAAGGAGACTGCTATTTTACACTTTGTAGTATTAGTCGTCAATATTTTAATGTAGTGTTATATTACCGATAACGGTTTGATTTGTATGCTTAATTTAGGGAAAATATATTAGAATAGTAGTCAGTATAGGTATTTATTTTTACTGATTAAATTAAATTTTAATTAATTTGTATTATTCACTATAGCAAAATAGAAATAAAATAAATACATGCACATAAATAATAAACTGAGTTATGGCATGATTAAAACTGAGTTATCATTAATTCTGTTTTCAAAAATATTGGTAGATCTAGAAGTATGTAAAAGCTGAAAACAAAACAATATTTTGTTTACAAAACTAGTTTTAACTTAAGAGTTCGGTTGGGGGTGAAGGTGATATCGAATGTGGTAACACTGATTTATTTTTAGTTTGCTGTTTGATCAAAGTGTATTTATCCACGACTTGTAACGTCGTCGTTCATTGTGATTTACGTCGATAAGGTATATAAAATTGGAATATAAAGAATTAATATTTCATTTTCACAATCGTTCGACTACAAATAGGCCGCGATAGTGTATTTGAAAACATTTAAAGTAGTGCTAGAGTTCAAACGTAATTAAAGCTGTGCAAGATTTTAAACAATGGCTGCGATACTAAGTGACTATGACATGAGCGACTCCTCCAGCCATGGGACGTCGAATTATTCATCTTTTAGTTCGCCGTCGCAAGAAGTGCCACAATTGATTGAGCTGGAACAAGGTAAGTAAGGTGTTTTTGTTTTTAATAGCATGAAACATAATGGTTAAATAGCATTGAGGTATTATTTAAATACGTCAAAAGTTTTTCGTTTTAATCTGTCATCTCTTGGAACGCCAGATATAATAATAAACGTCTGTCTGGCCGCCGGTGTGCCGCGACCATTAGATAGTAAGCACTGACTACACGGATGGCGTAGTGGTTTAAGTGGTCGCCTCGCCATTGAGGCCGCGTCGGGTGTTGTGGGTTCGATCCCCACACGGTACAAAAATGTGTGTGATCCATAATTGGTAGTTCCGTGTCCAGGTGTTCTTTGTGTCTGTTGTTTGAATGTTTATAAAGTCCCCCGCGACATAGGATTTGTTCCTAGTGCGGGAGTAGTATTGTTAAAAATAATAATAAATATCTAACTTTGAAATTAAACTGCGCATTTTGTCGCGTTGTTTATGTTAAAACGCTACACAAAATCCGTATAAAGTTGTTTAATTTCAATGTATAACATTCCCGTAAACGTAAGACAATATTATGTAAATATTTTACGCCTTACCGGTTAAGTAGTTTTTGAGTTAAATCATTACAAACAAACGATCATACAAACAAACAAACAAACAAATAATCAAATCTTTCCTTATTATAATATTAATAGTATATAGTCTAGTATAAATATATGTACCTATAATTTATGTATACTCTGTTCCAATAGAATTAATATGTTATGTAAACAATTGTTTCATGACTAATTAAATATAAAGTCATTTACAAAATTCAAACTCTTTTTGAAAAGTTGTTAATGAATACAATAAGCCGTATGAAAGTTCTTCTTTTGATAAATATACATATATTTTTTTTACAAAAAAATATATTGTGGTAATTTCACTAAAAGATGTTTACCTTTTTCTCAAATTCTATTGGGATTGACTTATAGTTATTTGAGTTGTGTCTTTGTGGATGGTTTAGATTCGCAATTGGACCCAGTAGGTGGCGCTGCGTTTGAGTTTTAGGAATAAGAACATTCGGGAAGAACAAAGTCTATCGGGTCCGCTAGTTTTATATAAGTACTAACTAGATTTTGCCCATGGATTCACTCGCGTAAATGTAGGTTGGGTTATGTTTACTAGTATAAGTCAAAGTCAAAGTGTTTATTGCGAACTAAGTGTAGATACATAAGGTGTTTAGTAAAAGTATAGTGCTTAAAACTTAGTGCCTTTTACAAGCATTGCAATATTATTATAATAAACAAATATTTAAAAATTATTATCTACCAACAATTATAATTAATGCTACTTAGTACTTATATCTAAACCATATAACATTATAAGCTTATACAACTCTGTTATTTTATTATTGCACAATATAATACATACGCTTACAAATAAAATAAATTTCTAAGATCTCAATTATGTTTTTTCTTTATTCAAGGATTATTTATTATATTTAGTTTATTTATTATATTGTTTTTATAGGGTCTTAGTCAAGGTTGCGGATCGTCATCGCATTTATTTAGGTGTTTGTGTTCAGTGTTTTATTTATTTTATAGGAATTCTGTAACTGAATAATAGCATGCATTCATTAAATAGGTTCCGATTTGCTTGTTGAATGAAGGTAGGGTAATGGCATCTTTTATAGTTTTAGGCAACTTATTGTATGTTTTTACTGCCATGTAGTAAGGACTTTAATTTAACATCTTTATTCGGGATGGTGGTAAGTGTAGTCTATCTTTATTGCGAGTGTTTATATCGTGGACATCATGTTTTGTAGAGAAGGTATGGATATTTTTATACACAAAGGTACAAATATCAAGTATATATATTGAGGCGAGTGTTAGTATATTTAGTTTTACAAAATATGGTTTGCAACTCTGTGTATTATCTATTTCAGCAAGAATTCGAATACATTTCTTTTGAATAATGAATAATTTTACGCTATTGCCCCACAGCATGATGCCATATCGTAACCATGAGTATGCGTATGCGTAGTACGCGGATAAAGCTGTTTCTAAGTTAGTGCTGTGTTTGATTTGGAAGAGAGCATATGTAAAACTTGACAATTTAGATCTTACCTGTTCAATGTGGGCCTTCCAGTTGATATGTGTGTCTATATTTATTCCTAATAATCTAAACGAATTAACTTCTTCTAAAACTGTATTTGCATGAATAATATTTATATCGAGGGGAGGTTTCTTGTGTGACCTGAACTGCATGAGTTTTGTTTTATTTGAATTTATTTCCAGGTTATGATTGGCAAGCAACTGTGTAATAGTTTGGAGTGTTTCTTGGATTAGATGATTGTAATTTTGTATGTTGTCACATTTTATCAAAACAGAGACGTCATCTGCAAATAGTACGGGAAGCGAGGTTGTTGGATCTATTATCTTTGGCAAGTCGTTAATATATATTAGAAACAATACGCACCCTAGTACACTTCCTTGAGGGATGGAATGAGTTAGCTGTCTCACTTGTGACCGCACGGATTTAATTTCTTTTTTATTACTGTCAATATGTTCAATTTGGGTTATTCGCGTTCTATTATTTAAATACGATCTAAACCATTCGTAAGCAGTTCCACGTATACCACAGCCGTAGATCTTCATTAAAAGTATGTCATAAAGAACTTTGTCATAAGCTTTCGTCATATCCAATAGTATACATACCTACGACGTGTTTTTTGTCGTTAATATGTTGCAGTGACGTTTGTACATATTTGTATACTGCTAGTGTAGTTGATTTTGATTTTCTAAACCCATTCTGGCTATCGTCCAGTATGTTGTACTTCTCTAGAAATGTGTACAGGCGGTTACACATGGCTTTTTCAAACACTTTAGCGAAAGTCGGTAGTAAAGCTATGGGTCTATAATTATTTGGAGTTAAAACATCCCCTTTTTTGTGTATAGGTTTCACTAAGGAGATATTAAGTAAATCTGGGAATTGACCGTCGCGAAAGCTTTGGTTGATTAACAGTGTTAATAGGATAGATAGCTCAGTTGCACATTGCTTTAATAATATAGGTGGGATACTATCTATTCCGCAGCTATGTTTATTTTTAATTATTTGAATTATTTTGACTATTTCTATTTGATCTACTGGCCGCAAGTATAAAGAGCATAAGGAGGGGTTTACAACTGGTTGTCCGGTCGGCTTGGTGAGGTGGGGTTTATTTTGGTCTTGTCCTATAGTCGCAAAGTAATCATTAAACAAATTGCATATTTTTGTTGGGCATTTAATTAGAGTATTATCAATTTTTAACGTTAGATTTTCCCTTTTTATTCATTGTCATTTTACCAGTTTTTGTGTTGATAATTTTCCACATTGTTTTTACTTTGTTGTCGGAATTTTTCATTAGTCTAGAATATTCTAGCTTTTTTGAAGTTTTTATTGTTGATTTTAAGGTTTTTGAATATTTTTTGTAGTATGTTTTTACAATATTATTATTGTCTGTTTGGTTTAATATAGTTCTAAGGGAACGTTTATGTTGACATGATTTTTTTATGCCGGTTGTAAGCCAACCTTTCTTAGGCGTTGATTTTATTTTTATTCTTTGTTCAGGTATATATTTATTTACGTATTGTGTTATTATGGTTATAAAATTGCTATGGTTTGTGTTAATGTTACTGTATTCCTTTATAATATCCTCCCAGTTTATTTCACCTAGCGATTTCTTGAAGCACTGTACTTTTTCTTTTGTAAATATTCTTTTTTTCATGTAATGTAATTGATTTTTGCTGAATGTTTTGTCTAGATTAAGTTTAATTGTGATAGCTTTATGGTCAGAGAGGCCATAGTCTTGGACAGATGACTCGCTTATGAGAGGTTTGTAGTTCGTGAATAGTAAGTCAATACAAGTAGATGTTGTTTTAGTTACTCGTGTAGGCTCGCGGATCAGTTGTGTTAAGTTATGTGTTTGCATAAAATTGATAAAGTTTTGAGTATATTTATTTGTATGGTTTATATTAATATTAAAATCGCCTCCTATTATTATGTACTTATGACTATTTTTTATATCTAACTTTCGTGAAACTTTCTCAATTTGCATGTAAAAAATTTCGATATGACGATCTGCTCTATAAATGCCTATCAATATACAGTTAAGTTTAGGAACCTCAATTGCACTTATTTCTATAATATATTCTTTAGACAGATTAACAATATCTATTATTTCTACATATTCTATTTGTTCTTTTATAAATATACATACTCCTCCACCTTCACGGGTTTTACGACAGAAAATAGACCCTATTTATAATATTATATTATCTGTGGTAACAGTACTTTTTACTGAATGAAAGGTACTCTATGTGTTTTTCTGTTCCCCTGACAACGTGCATGCTTATTTTCATGATCATAGTTAGACTAGTTAAGGCGTGAAAGCGTAACAAACAAACGGACAAACTCACATTTGCATTTGTAATATTAGTAATGATTTAAACATTTTAGCTATTTTCTCTTAGTGTGTAGCTATATATTGATTTATTTTACAATAGAAAAAAGCCTTTACATCTAACTGTTCTCTCGTACGGGGAGTCCCCTTAATTAATAATATTCTTTACATTTTATGTTGGGGATATAATAACATATATTTTAAGAACATTACATCCGGATTCTTGTAATGGTTTGAAACAGAACACAAAAGAACTTTGCATCTAATTTTCAAACGAAATAAAAAAAATAATGGCAATTGATATTTTAAAATAATAATGTATATTTTGTACACAGCGTCCAGGCCTTTCCTGAAAATCATAGAGGAGCCCCAGAAACGTATTAGGTTTCGGTATGACAGTGAAATGGTAGGCACACATGGATGCTTACTCGGCAAGTCGTCTGGTCGGAACAAAGAGAAAACATACCCAGCTGTCCAGGTAAGACTGTTCTGTACCTCAATTGTACTAATAACCGGTAGGTAATGTCTAAGTTGCTGTATAAGTTAAAAAGTTATTCCTGTCTCCTGTTTTGTTCTACCACTTTCTTAATGGAGACGTGTAATTTGTTTAATAATATTGACGACTCCGACTGCTTTGGTGGCGCAGTGGAAGTATCTGCGACTGCTGTGCTCATGTTTGAATCTCGGGTCGGACCAATAAGGAATTATTTATTTATGGAAGTCCAACACCTCATCCTAGTTTGACAATACATTTCAATAAGTATCTGAGAGCCAATTACAGGTCCTCACGTTTAACATTACATTAAAAATTACACACATGGAGGACTTATAAAGGTTTCCACTCACGAAATTTTTCGTAGCAACACGGAGTTAGGAAGTTGTCTGTGTTAGACATCTCCACGCCCGAGAAGCACGCCGAATCATGCCGTTGGTCCTGCGCCTAACCTCTCTTCGTTTGTGTTAGATTACCGTCCTATCGTGTTATAAGACTTAGGGAACAGAGAGTGCACTTACTTACTTATGTTAGCGCACACACCAGTGCACATTAATATCTACTGAGCAGACGGCCAGTTTCCGATAAGATTGTCCACCGTGACCAAAATTTGTTATGGAGGACTTTTTAATATTATGCTATTAAATGTTACCGAAAACAGTTTTCCTAAATGTTTAACCATAGGTATTGGAAAAATGTTAGTTCGTAATATATCAAATAATAACGAAATCGAATTTTACGTTTTGTAAATTGTAATCATATAGTCTTAATAAGCTGCATTCGATTTGTTTGTTAGGAATATGGCAGATAATTATAAGGAGTATTTTTACAGCTGGTGAACCATGGAGGGCAAGCGTTGTTAATGTGTCATTTGGCTGAAAGTAATAGTACTGAGGAGCATCCGCACGTGCTCGCTGTAGACAACCAAGATATAGCTGTTAGCAAGTCGGTGCCTGAAAATGGAAGCTACACAGTGGCGTAAGTTCAAATAAAATTTTTTTTTTTCATTGATGGCACGGTTGTGTCTAATTAGACGTCTTGCCACTGCCATTGTGCCGAGTACCTTGGGTTCGATCCTCACATGGAACAAAAATTTGGGCGATCCAGAAATAATTGTTAAAAGTCAGGGCGTTCTTTGTGTCCGGTGTTTAAATATTTGCCATGTCCTCCGCGATACAGGAATTATTCTAGTGCGGTAGTTGTATACCTAAAACAAATGAATTTGTTTTTTTAAGTAATATGCTTGCGCTTATGTGTGAGTGCGACCGTGAGGTCATGGATGAGAATTTTTCTTTAAGAAATTCATAGTAGCAGGTCGGACTTTGGCAATGTGCCCGGTAATAGGCTCAAGAGTATTACGTAGGATTTAAAACCATAGCTGGCAGGGATAATAGCGGTAGCCCAATGGATAAGGCATTGGATTTGCGATCGATAGGTCGTGGGTTCTAATCCCACCCTTTGCACTACTAACGTGATCCCACTCCTAACACAAGCATTCTAGCCTAGCTGGAAGTGTTAACAGGAATACTAGCAATCTGAAACCCAAATTGCAATATATTAAAAAAAAAGCAGTGATTTAATACACCGGTATCGATCCCTTCGGCAAGCAGAAATGAGCCTGAATTTGTAATTCATAAAAATATATTTGGCAATATCATATAGATTTCCAAAAAGGATTTTATAAGTTCTGGTTTCCTTTAATACACTAATATAACTATCCACACTAGGAATTGTACTATTGCTATTGTACATTCCTTTGTTGGAAAACCTTAAATAAATAAATAACCTAATCATATTGTGCTCTAAAACCATAACTCGCGAAATAGGTATGTGTTAACTACACCAGTGCCTACTAAGGTAAATATGTGTTACTATTCACCTAAGACGTAGGTACAATAGGCTCCAATGCAATGACGTCAGCCTTGTCGGAAGAAATATGCGGTATTGACATTTTCAGATCTATATTCTCAGAGTTTTTGAGAGTATTAGATTAGCCACAGAGTGCTATGAGATGATAAACACTTAAAAAATTGCATCTATCGTATGTGAGAGATTTGCTTGTTCCAGATATATTTTACTTGATATAATTATAACAAAAGAAAATAATGGTACAAGGTTTAATATCAATATTCTTTTGTAGATTCTGCGGTGTCAGTATTATAAAGACTGTAAAGAGCCTTGTGCCTATGGTTCTTCTTAATAGGCTGAGAGCGAGAAATGGAGTCCAAAATGGCGATGATAACGATGTAAGTTGGTATATTTTAACTTACAGTATATTGTAGAGAAAAGTGGCGTGATGTCCCTACAACACTAAGAAAGGTTCCTCAGACCAGAGTGGGTGTAAGCCTGGCGGTCCGCGACCCATCAATTTAAAACAGGCACTTGCATATTCTATAGTAACATGTGTTGCAAAGTTATTTTGCATGATTTAGGACTGTAAGGAGTTGTAGGTAATTAAGTACAGCGCCATCTCTTGTCGTGTGTCGTAATTTCTTTCGCCTTACAGCCATTATAACAAATAGCATAATAGTATTATTGAAGATATGATGGCCAAACTGGCCAGGCAGGCGTCATTCTATCCATTCCAATAGGTAGCGGACAACAGTGGTGTACAAGTACTGTCATTACTATCTTCTTCTACGCATAATTATAATAATATTTTATAGTTTTAAAAGTTCCATTTACTTTCAAATTCTTTAACTTCTAATACATTGCTGGTCCCTTATGTCCTGTGCATCTAGCGTACAAATTAGTTATATTTAATACATAGAATATATTTATTTCGAAAAGTGCATATTGACTCGTATGTTTTTCTCTTAGTTTTCAATTATGACTAAATTTAAATTTCGGCTACTAGTCGAACGCTAATTAAATATGCCTATTTATTTTTCCAGCTTCAGGCACTATGTGAAAAGAGGGCAAAAAATATAGATTTAAATATAGTTCGGCTGAAATTCAGCGCATATGACATGCACACTGGCGAGGAGTTATGTGAGCCTGTATTTTCTAAACCGATATACGACTTGAGTAAGTAGTGACATATTTTTAAGTTTTAGAGTTCGAAAAAGCTTTTATACTATAGCTTTGCTTATGCAACAACTTTCAACTCAAGAACCGTAAGAGCTAGAGACTCGCGGTCAACGCCATTCGACTCAGCATAGTCGATATACCACCCAAATGACTATGACCTTTGACCTCTGACCTCACGTGGTATCATGTGAGCTTTGCATATATTGTTTTTCGAACTCTAAGATTTACGGCAATTCATTGCCGTTTCTTACTTGTTTATATGTTTAGTTAAGTGCCTCAATAGCGCAGCGTTAGTAATGCGATGATATACTGTGCGTGAGGTCCCGGGGCAAATTCTCAGATCGGGCAGAATGTAATTAGGGTTCCCCGTCGATAAATTCTTAGTACCAGCACTGAGTTTGGCCTTGTGCAGTAGACGAAAATCAGCCTTCCTATTGCATAGGACTCAAAAGCATCGCTGGCGAAATGTGTGTGTAATTCAACCTCTACTTACCCCTTTCGAGAAAGAGGCGTAAAACTGTGTATGAATGTTTTTATTGCGATGTTGTTAGTTTAACCTATCGTATGTTTATATTTTCATAATACCTTATGATATGTCCTTTACCAAAAACAAATCCATTGGTTGCCAATAAACAATCAGTTTTAAGCGTTATGGTTAGTAAAATAAGGTTTAAAGTGGCGTGCACTTGGAGGCTCTTATCCGAGCCGGTAACAAATACAGGGTACAATGTAGCAGCTCGAATGCGAGCCTCTTTCATTGTTCTCTTCTGTGATTTGTCGTCGATAATCAAAATCTTCTCCCTAGCCTTTATTATTCCCAAGTCACTTGAGGTTGAGTTTTCTGGTCTAACCGGATTTGACTGGATATCAGTTTTTACACGGAGCAGCTGCCAACTGACCTTCGCAACCCGAAGGCTAACGATAGCCTAAGGCTAGACCAGTGTCAGAATATTATAGGGCACTGACTTCCCAATAACGACTGTCATAGATGTTCATGGCAGCCGGGACCGACGGCTTAACGTGCTCTCCGAGGCACGGAGCAAGCGATAGTAATTGTCAATCAAAACGCACATAATTTCGAAAAGTCATGTAACTTCCGAAAGTCAGAGGTGCGCGACCTACCACTGAGCTATCGCTGCTCTTCGATCGTCGATAAATAAAAATAAAAAAAATATAAATTTAACAAAATAATTCTTGATATAAGCTGTCGAAGACTAAGCTCACAGACATGATAGAGAACGATAAAGAATAATTTTCAGTATTAATGAGCGTTGACCTGGGGGTGGCGGGCTTTGTGGGCCTGCCCGCCATCCGTTCAGCACCAGGTCCGAGAGGCGGCGTGCGTGTTCCCACGCGCGCCTCTATGTCGAGTCCGTCTCCCCTCTAGGGGGGACAGTAGGGACTGTTAGAAGTTGGGTAGATCTTTCGTGTAGTGACCTGCCGTTTCATACGGCGGGCCGGAACCTCGGCGGGGTCGCGACCGTATGCGCAAGTGTTTCGCGCGGCCCCGTCGGTAGTGGTTTTGTCGAGGAACACCGTGGTAGGTTTAGCCGGTATTCCGGGAAGTACTTTATCATATTAACATCTTCTTTTACCCCGGCGAGTCCGACATAACCCCTCCGCCCGCCCCCGCGGAGGGGTATGAGTCAAGCATTCCTCCACGTCAAAAAAAAAAAGTATTAATGAGCGTGATAATACTATACTTATTTATAATTCAGATTTCATTTGCCATTGTTTGTCGTATGACAACTTACTGATCCAGGAAGGCAAAATGGTGACATCTATAGTTTAAATCGATGATTTAACCTAATTTGAATTAAATGTCACCTTATATATGTTTCTGCCTTCCTTTTAATAAATTGTTCTTATTCTAGGAAGTCCTGCTACCAACAATTTGAAGATATGCCGTATGACACCTTCGTCTGCAAGTGCCTTGGGCGGCCAAGATCTTTTTCTCTTAGTAGACAAAGTGAAGAAAAGTAAGTATCACAAATATATTCGCTAGTTATAGTCGTTTCTATCATGCGTCGTTCATAGATAGTTTTATAATAATAATATCAGTGTTGTTAATAAATTTCGGGTAAAAGGCTCGGGTCCAACAAACAACAACGGACAAAGGACGCTCACATACACATTTTTGGATTACACAAAGTTTTGTCCCGTGTGGGATTCGAACCCACAACTCTCGGCGCTGTGGCAGTAGCGAAGCGGCCACTTAAACTACTACGTCATCCGTAATGCCACTCCTACATATAAAACATGTTTTGAAAATCAGGGTTTTTATTGGTATATTTCACCTGTGCAAATGCTTGGGTCTCTTCTCAATATTTGTATTGTTAAGACTAATCATAGACCATAGTTTATAGTTCAACATAACATTAATCAACAAGGTCCTTAAAAACCCGCCAATACTTTGGAAATGCGCACGTTCCAATAAAATGAATCGAACCAGCTAATCATTTGACTTAAGCGGGTTAGACAGTCGAACAGGAACGAATAACTCTGGTTTCTGAATCGATTCTCGAGATCAGAGTGTTTCAGTGGCCGAGTTAATTAGTAACACCAGCGCCAATATAACGCATTTGTTTAAGGGAGGCCTGCTGATCAATGGCTTAGCACGGTTTCAGTCACGGTAGTTAAATTGTATAATAATAATAATAATATTCTATCACATACACACAACACCATCTAGCCCAAACTAAGCAAAGCTTGTACTATGGGTACTGACAATGGATAAACATACATAGATACTTTTTTTTTTGTAAATACATACATATTATACGTAGAAACACCCAGACCAAGACAAACATCCATGTTCATGCACACAAATGTTTGACTTGTGCGGGAATCGAACCCGCGACCTCAGGCGTGGCAGTCGGTTACACTAACTACTATGCCACCGAGGCCGACATCCTTCTAATGTATCACGTCTTTTATATCTTTGGACCTTAGAAGGCAACGGTAGACGTTTTTGTTGTTAGCACCTCCATTATTCTAAAGCACTCTCAATTGGCTGGCACAGGCTGTCATAGTTTCAATCTTATGATAACCTCCAGGCGTCATTGGCGATGGCCGCCAAGATCACTAATTTGCAACAAGTAGCTGCACCGGTCAATGTAAATCTAACTAAAATTATAAATGCGGATGTCAGTTTGTTTATTTGTTTGTTTGTCTGTTACGTTTTCACGCCTTAGCTACTCGATCGATCATCATGGAACTTTGCATACACGTTGTTCCCCTGACAGAAAAGATGAAAGAGCAAAGCTGCAGGAAAATACTAGTGATTGAATAAATACTACTAATTTATTTCATTTATTGCATACTGGTGCTTAAAACTTGTGTGCCTGCTTGGCAGTATAAAATATAATATAATATAATATAAATTGACGCGTTACTCTTTTTCAGATAACATAAAAGTTCAGTTCTTTGCGTTGGATGCAAACGGTAAGAGGATTTGGACAGAGAATGCTCCGTTCTTGGAAACCGACGTGCATTACCAGTATGCTATTGTATGCAGGTGCGTTGCGACTTTGTTATGATGACAAGAACCCACTTAGATACATTAGAAATTAATATATAGACATTTTCGATTTATATTATTCTTATTAAACTGCTCAGCATGCTAATGTTGTGCCAATACTTGAAAATTTTATTAATATTTAAGAGATATCGTTCTTGCGTGCACTAAGATGCATGAGACGCCAAGCATTTGTTGCAGGCCTGTACGTGGTAAAAATATGTGCTTATGACATGTTTTGTAGCGTATACTCAGAGAGGGATGTAGTTTAAACCGTTGTGATGGTGAAGAAATCCATGATGACGAAACCTTTTATGCACACTCGTGTGTTCAGCCAACTCTCTAATACTCAGATTTTTATTAACTTCGTTTTCTTCAGTCGACAATCACGAGATTAAGGGTAGATGATGAAACCTTTAAGCTCAGACGCTTTGTTGGATCAGTGGCATGTGTTTGCATGAGATGCCGTTTCGATTTCCTGGTCACGCGCCAATATTGGGTTTTCTATGAGGACATTTTGAGTAGCAGCACGGTCTCTGAAAATGTTCGTAGCCAATATGTATGTGGGACCTAAAACGCACCAGGCATTAAGTCGGTATTATATAGTCTACCTACGTAGGCATGCCAAGAAAAGTAAATACAGAAGTTCTGGTCCACTGTTTGTACCGTGAGCCACATTTATCCCTGTGTCCTGAATTTCGGTACCTTACCTATCTACCACTTGATTATCCGAAGCCTTTTCATGAAGTAGTAATAACAACGGAAAAATCCGAAAAGACATGATTGGAAGTTATTTTCGTTCGGTCCGTAGTTTCGGATTGACTTACTGGCTATTCTTTAGGGAATATACCGGTGAGAGTCTGTCCAACGGTACATGTAATTACACGGATGGCGTGATGGTTTAAGTGGTTGGCCTGGCCTCTTACACTGCGCCGTGTGTTGTGGGTTCGAATCCCACACGGGACAAAAATTGTGTGATCCACAAATGGTTCCGAATCTGGGTGTTCTTTGTGTCCGTTGTTAAAATGTTTGTAAAGTAGTACCCAGAAAGACAGGAATTATGTCTAATACGGGAATTGTCTTTTCGAACAAAATCTTGTGTTTTTCAAACAGGATTCCTACCTACAAGGATCGTGAGACAGCAGAAGACGTTAAAGTATACATAGAGCTGGTGCGACCCTCGGATGGGCTTACCAGTGAGCCGAAAGAGTTCAAGTACAAAGCTGATCAAGCATACAAGCAGATCAAGAGAAGGAAAATGTGTTCGACCTATTCCTCCATGAATAGCATTCCGAGTAAGTTCAGTTAATTAATATTATAAAGGCGAATGTGAGTTTGTTTGTTAGGCATTCATGCCTTAACAACTCGACCGATCCTTATGAAACTTCGCATATACGTTGTCAGAGATACAGAATAGGAAATGAGGTATCCTACATCGAGAAAAAAGTACTGTTCTGGAGCGAAACCGCGGGCTACAGCTACTATCTAATAAATTTATAAAATAATTTATAAAATAAAATGTAGATATAATTTATACTTATTCTAGTCTACTGTACAAATATCTACATTTAAGACATGCATAATGCAATCGTTATCTAATGCCTAAGATGAAGATAAATTCTTAAAGTAAGATTTTTATCTCTACAAGAAAATAATGATTGAAAATATGAGATATACACCAGATTACTGTCAGGCTAATCAATGACGTGTCAATGTAATTCTCTTGTCAAGTGATGTGATTGGCTGTTGTTAATTCTGACAGCCAATCTCAAGAAGTGGCATGCGCTTAAACGTCTGTTTACAGAATTGGTTTGTTTTACTAACCCAATGAGTGCCAGCGGCACTCCGGCGGCCAGACACAATACGTTTTAATTATGTCTGGAATTCCAACAATTGACAGATTAAATACAAAATAAGCTTTAAAAAGATTTGCAATTTTGCTAGACATCTTGTTAACCTCTCCAGCTAGGTTAGGATGCTTGTGTTATGAGATGTGTTCACGTCGGTATTCAAATACACAACCTTACGATGGCAAGTTCGATGGTTACCGCTGCATAATAAATAGAGCATTTTAAATCTATTATCAAATGACAAAGAGGATGCACGATACTCATCGGGACATAACCGTTTTTAACGTGTGAGCGTTTTTCTCCGTATGTTGCAATTAATATTTTTTTATAGTGACGATTATATTTTATACCTATTATTTCAGGTGGAGAGCTGAAAAGAAAGCCGGAAACTCCCATACATGTACCATACAACGTAAGTTTTTTGCCATTTATAGTTTCAAAAGTTTGATGATAAATGAACATTCATAAGGCATTTTATTTATAATTTTAGCAGCCCGTCGAAACTGTAGAGAATGACATATTTTCGGATGCAGAACCTTCTTTGTTTTTGAATGAGGTAAGTTTAAATAATTAATCATTTTGTATCCTTACTAAGGGTACCATTTCGGCATAAGTTCCATTCAAATAACCTAGATCAAATTCCTGTCGTTTATAAGGGAAACTCACATAATAATAATATTCTTTTTTTGCTTTAAAGTATAACAAATACTATGTAAACATAAAATACGAGAAGACAAACCTTATGATGGTTGTACAATATCAAAAACTACATACTTAACATTAGGTTAACGATAACTGTCGTTAGTTGATAGTTGTTTTATGCTATGTTTATCGAATCGTGGTCTCCAATCAGGAACTTGTGCAATACAAAGCTGAGAAGCTCTGAAAACTTCGACTACTTTACATAAGAGAGTTTTCCCTGGTTTTGCAACATTTTTCATTGATGCTCCGCTTCTGTTGGTCGCAGCCTGATGTTATATGGCTATATAATAAATATATCACAATGTATGCTAAAATTGTAAAAAACTTGTTTGGTATTGGATAGCCCATTTGTCGAGCAAGGCTATAGGCTTATAGCCTTCCTCGATAAAGGTCATAAGCACACTTATCAACTCGTAAAGGGATAGTCACTGTATCGCCTTTCGCCTCTCCGGCAAACAGGCGTCAACCTAACGTAACCAAAGCTGATCAGCAGCTCCGGTAGGTCGACTCGGCTACGGCTAGGCGACGCCGCGCTCACTTGAATCATACTAATATGGATTATTCTTCAATGAGTTTATCCCTTTTCATCTTTATTTTTTGTTTGAAATCCAATCTACAAATTCAATAAAATACGTAAGCAACACGACTGTTAGTTGTCTTTTGAATGACAGCACGTTCGGCAACAGTAGTGCACGGAGACGTAAGCGCGGGGTCGTCGAGCCGTAAGCGCGAGGACTGCAAGCTTGTTGGAGGAATTTAGAAACCAAAAAATTCAATGTCTACATATTTTTAACGATGAGATCGATCGATCGATGATATAAGAAGTCACGAGTATAACAATATTTTTGTCTTACGTTTATGCAAATGTTACACATTGAAATTAAGCTACGTTTTACGAAATAATTTAATTAAATATTTTAACCTAAAGGCATTATTGCAATAGAGTGGAGAAATAGTGGTATATAATCAAGACTTTTGGCCACGGGGAATTCCCGTAGCTAACAAATGAAATAAATCGCAATAAAATGGAATCCCCGTGACCATGACTACCAATTAAAATTAATGGTGATAAAATGAAGTCATCGTGACCTTGGCAACCAATTGAAATACATCGCGATAAAATCCGTTTCTCTTATCGCATGCTTAATAAAACAGCGACTCAACTCGAAATTTGAAAGTAAGCCAATTTGAACTCTAATTGTATATGTTAAATTCTAATATTATATTTGTGTTAAATCTTTTCAATAGAGATTAAACTGCTATATACGGATTTTATCGCGTTGTTTATTTGACACTTAATTACAAAATTTTGAAAATTGTTACACTACTTCTACTATTAAACTTTACTAATTTTTAAGCTAATTAAATTATTATTAAACTATTTAGATTTAATTTATTTTTACACTTTCCCCGACGTTTCGGTTGCTTTTCAGCAGCCATGGTCACGGGGAGACTAAGATGGCAGTTGTCTCAATGTTCCAGTGTAGTTATTTCAAAGTACCCGAACATAATTTAATCATTGGTGTTTCTATTTACGCAGAATGAGCTCAAAGTGTCATGAAGTCTAGCTGTGGTTTGCTTCTTCTTGGGTTTGACTATTTTTATTACTGGATCCCAAGCTGGTGGTACATTCCAACCATCTTCTCTATTAAAATTTGGATGTTTTTTGATTTCAATAGCCTCGCGAAGCATCCTTGGTAGGAATCGGTGTTCTTTAGCGAGAATCTGTGGTTTGTCAAATCTCAGGTAGTGGTTGGTCCCCTGTTGCACATGTTCACACACAGCAGACTTCAACGAGCGTTGGTGTTTTACATCAGCTATGTGTTCTTTTATGCGGGTGCCTATGTTTCTCTTGGTTTGACCAATGTATGAGAGTCCGCAGTCACAATCTATTTTATAGACCCCTGCATCTGTATCTGCGATATGTAGCATACTTTATTTCAGAACTAGCTGTTACCCGCGTCTTGGTTCGAGCGGAATTCAACAAAAATAAATATTAAATAAAAATAGCCTAAATTACTCCTTATAACATCAGCTATCTGCCAGTGAAAGTCACGTCATAATCGGTCTAGCCGTTTCAGATATTAGCCGCAAAAAACAGACAGAACGACAAAAAATTAAAAAAATATTGTTTTAGAAGAACCGTTTATACTTTCGTATGCATTTAGTGAAAAGCTGTTACTTTGACATAACAAACAGACAATACAATTTTATTTATTTGTATGTATAGATTACATGAACGAATGAATGACTTGTGCTGAATGCCTTTTTTTTTTACAAATGTTTTAATTTTAGTTGCTAAATACATCGTCGGTGCACCAGTATCATGTGCCTGATGCCCTGGCTGGCTGTGACCCGAACCAGCCACTGAAATCAGATCCTATGTGGAGCCAGACCAACGGTATGCCTCCAGCCAGCGAACAGTCAGCGGTACAAGAGGCTACCGATAAATTTGACATGACAGAATTCCTCCAACGTAAGTTGAATCGTAATTGTAAGGTTGCGTGGCAGTAGATAATCAGATCGCCGTGCATGAGTTTTCAGGTGTAAACCTCACATGGGATGTGCGATTATCGATTATAATCGAATTATTTAATACTTTAAACAAATCGAATGGTTGCGATTATAAAACTTTAATATTGCTGGATTATTTAATCACGTATTAGTCTTAAGTCAATATGAACTCGATACCGGTATTGGATTGTTTACGTGGTGTAGGGATGGAGCTCAACAGATGATGTAAGAGAAAGGTCATCACAGTCATCTAAGACTTTCGTGTTTCATGGTACAAACAATCGTTCCGAAACTTCGCCATTTACTTTTTATGGTACTAGGCCTGTGTATTGCCGAAGGCATAGGTAAAAGAGTATTATATAAAAATCTGGTAGTTCAGTTTCTCTCCCTGACGTAATAGAGGGCGAGATTAAGACTGCGCCGAGCGAAATGTCCCAAAACAGGCGGTCACAGTTAAGTGAATAAAATCAACACTTTTTGTTTGATACAAATATAAAATATACATTTACCATAACAATGAATGTGTTTACAATTATTCCGTGTAAAAAACTTAAAATAATTAATATCTTCCCCTACAAAAAACGTAAACTCGTGTTACGTGATTTTTAGATTATAACAGTAGAAATCTATCCTATTTTACAGCTTAAACGAAACATAAATAGTTATATTACAATTTGTCCGTCCCATTTTCATCCATTATTGCTTGACAATAAAGATACATATTTATCAAAAAGCACTTCAAATCCTCCATACAATTTTACTATGGCGGCCGCGCGGCGATTTGAATATGCGCCGCACGAGCTCTGTCATTATCTGTCTTACTCTCGGCGCAGTCTTAAACCGCTTCACGGACATTTTTAGACTCTGTTCATCAATTGAGAATTTTCTATCGCAAAACCCAGTTATACTGCCCAAGATTCAATCTTAGGGCCGTACACACATAATTATATTCTAAACGTGAACTACTGCCACCAACATGCAGTGCTTTTGTTAGACTGCTATAATTGTTTCTTTTTTGCTTTGTAGGTATTGTATAAAGTAATTTTTGTTTATATTCCAGAATACTTCAAAAATTATAACGAGGAATTCCCAGTAGATGTAAGTAAAGTTATCTATTTTCAAATACGAAGTTAATATAGATATAAATGCAATGGGTAAAAAAAATTACGTCGCCTATGTAAATGTATTGAGTGTAGTTGATTTTGAAATCGTGTAATTCCTATAACCACGCATTCTACTAGTGATATAGAATAACCCAGACCATATTTATTTTTATAAGAATTAATAATAATTATTATTAAAAATATTTCACGAAAAAAAAGACATTAATTTTTCCAAATAATAACACAAATAAAAATAAAATATGGTCAAGGTTATTCTATACCACCAGTAGAATGCGTGGTTAAAAGGAATCACAAGATTTCAAAATCACCCTGTATGTAATGTAGGTTCGATTGCCTTCTTTTTGTTATTTTTTTAACGCGGGTAAATGCTCCTGATGCATACCCCCTCGCCACAAGGGAGGCGAGAGGGCAATATCGGGGTCTCCCGACACTTCGGGTCTACCGACTAAAATCACCACGGTGTGCCACCTCGCTGCTTTGTAAGGTGGGTGGGTCTCTGGAAATAGAACTGCATCAGCGATCCATCCAGCAGAGCCCAATGCAGAAAAAAAGGTCTGCGGGTAACGACTCTTGGGCGAATTCCCGGCACGACAGAGGGCGTCACTCTGACTAGGTTCGATCTCCTGGGTTAACACATCCATGATGTGTATCAAAGCACCCAGATTCAAAACAAATACAACTCTGGAATCTGCGTATTATTTGCGTTTGTTGCATTCTTGTTTTTAAAGTCGCCCGCCTCCATAGCGCAATATTATTGCATGCGAATGTAGTGCATGAGGTCTCGGGTTCGAATTCCAGACCTGGATCCTGGGTCAGTCCAACAAAAAACTTTTGGGTTTTTTGAAAAACAATGTCAGTAGCAGCCCAGAGTTCGGAAATTGACGTTGTTACACATCCGGTGCCTCGGTAAGCACGTAAAGTTGCACTGTTGGTCCTGCGCCTGATATCTCTCCGTTCGTGTCGGACGGCCGTCTTATCGGATTATGAGAGTTAGGGTACAGAGACCGCGCACTTATGTATGCGCTAACACTTGTGCGCTTGAAGATCGCCTGCGCAGTTGGTCAGCCTATATTAAGATTGGCCGCCGTTACTAAAATATGTTCTGGAAGGCCTTGCAAAGTCGCCCGTGACATAGGCGTTATTTCGAAGTCGGGTTAAAAAAAATCATTAATATTTTTCAGAAGTCTTTAGACCAGTGCATTGACTTTGCTTTGGAAAATATGGTAACGGATTCAGCTTTAGCAACCAACAGTGAAGAAGTAAGTGTGAATACTCAATATTTTGTTTGCCTTCTACAATGTAGACCTACATGATAGACAAATATTTAAACAGTTAATTAAACGGCCTCGTTGGCGCAACGATAGCGTTTGCGATTGCTGTGCGTGAGAGTGTGAGAGCTCGGGGTTCGAAACCCGGATCGGGCTAATGGGTTATTCTGACAAAAAATTCTTAGTATCAGCGTAAGGTCTAGAACTGTGCTTGGTAAACAGCAATAGCCTCACCGCCTATGACGTGGGACCCTAAATAAAATGACAGCTGGCGAGACGTGGGTGCAATTCAACTCTGTATATTCCTTTGGGAACAAAGTATACAGATTAAACACTTTATACGCATTTTGTGTCGTGTATTTGAGGGAGACTAAACACTGAGCAGTCTCCCCGTGAAAATGTCATCATAAATCGTCGGGGCCAAGTGTAAATTTAAATATAAATAGTTTTAATTAATTTAAATAGCTTAAATTGTAATAAAGTTCAATAATAGTAGTGTTAAAGTTTCAAAATTATGTATTAAAAGTGTTTTAAAATAAACAACGCGACAAAATCCGTATAATGTGTTTAATTTCAAAGTATAACATTCGCATAAACATAAGACAATATTAAAGTATATCGAGTTTATTACGGACACAGCAAGGTACAGCAAAGTAAGAATTAGTGATGTGTATGATTTTATTCGAATACACTTGTGCATAACGCACCACAGACACGAACATTGAAGGGCCTAATTGTAAGCTTGTTTATGTATAGAGATATTAATGTTATTGGATGTAATTTGTTGTAAAGTTATTATGCACAGCGCTTTAGTAGGAAAGGGGAAATTATAAACGTATACTTGTATTGGTTTATAAATATAACTTGTCAAATGTACTTCATCATCATCTCAGCCGAAAGACGTCCACTGCTGGACATACGCCTCCCCCAAGGTTACAAATAATGTACTTATACTTACTAATATTTTATAATAAGTAAGTATTATTTTTATTATCCACTTCTTTGTCCTTGATAAATTACGTTGTAGTAGCATTTATGGTTTAAAGACATTTTTTTCTCAACAGAAGGTTTATTTACTTAAAAAAAATTTGTTTGCCTATATAAGCTAGGTCGGTAAAACGATCTAAAAGTATAGTTTTTTAAATAAACCGCGATATGTCGCAAACAGTAGTTTAATTTCAATGTATAACATTCGCGTAAACTTAAGATTTAGGTTGTAATCCATCTAATATTATAAATTGGAAAGTAACTCTGCCTGTCTTTCTGTCTATTTATCTGTCTGTCTGTTACCTTTTCATGGCTAAGCCACTCGATCGATTTGGATGAAATTTGGTATAAAGATAGTGTTTAGGGTATTAATGTTGGTTTTTGTGGAGCAGGATTTACTTTAAATGATATCCGTGCTTGCTTGAATTAAGTTTTATTGCGACTGGTTGTGCAAATAACATACATACACCGATATACTTAAACGACACAACATTCCGCCCACCAAAGGACGTAGTTCCTTTCCACTTAACAATCAAAGGTTATTTACTAACAATCAAACAAATGTTCATGCAGCTCTTAATTGGTACAGGTAAAATAGTGTGACATAGATACAAAACGTTGATAAAGTGATTAAATTTCTAAAGTACATCATAACTTTACTAATCAGTTTCTATTGGTAAGGGGCAAAGTTTTGAAACACATCTCTTCACTACATTGTTACCACTTTTTATACTGTACACTCTAGTTATGCCATCTTCTCCAGGATGCTTGTCAACCATCCGACCCAGCAGAAATTTACCAGGTGCTAAACCATCGGTCTGTATTAAAACAATACCGCCAAGTTTGAATTCTTCTGTTTTCCTGAGCCAGATAGGACGTTATTGTAGCCTTGTTAAATATTCTTGTTGCCAACGTCTCCAGAAGTCAACAAGTCATTTTTGTGTATATTGCCAACGGGACAATTAATTTTTGTATGTTCGTAATCTGGCGCCAGTACAACAATTGGTGCTTCACCGATTAGAAAGTGTCCAGGAGTTCACTTCTATACAATCTGGATTAAGGATAGGACACAGTAGCCTGAAATTGAGGCAAGCCTCTATTTGGCACAGTACTGTTGACATATCTTCGTAGGTGAGATGGGTTGTTAGCACACGTTTCATGTGATATTTGACCGAATATTTCCAAACCAAACAGTTGCCAGGACAACTAAAGTTGCGATCCTAATCGTTCCACATTTTCATCTTCGCGCCACAAAACACTTGAATGCTGCGATAAAAGCTTCCGAAGATAAATCGCTAACCAGCTCGGTGCATAGCTTTAGTTGACATGCAGATGGAAACACAAATATAAGCTTTCTGCGTTCTGAGGCCCCTTCCTTTACACATGGTGATTTGAAATGGTCCTGCAAAGTCGATTCCCGCATGTAAGAAAGGTCGAGCAGGAATTACCTTCACCTTTGGTAAGTCACCCATGATTTGAGTTCTGGATATTACCCGTAGTCTGGCACACACGAGACATTTGCGTAAGCAGGCCTTTACTAATGTTTTGCTCCGTATAATAATAAAACTTTATTTCAAATTTAGATAGATTACAAATTCATATACCTTCTAATTCATCGTAACAAATAATCAAAATATAAATTTGTGTCGCCTTCTCGCTGATAAATGAAGCTTGCGAACCTAGGTCCACTAGTGCACGTAAAACAACGGTCTGGTTATACCTATCTCTGGCTAAAACGGTTGCTGTGGCTAGAAGTGCTATGCTCGTGCGTTGTTTGGCACTGTGATGTGACGCAATTATGGTATTTACTAATTCTTCTTTTTTCTTCTACACTGTGATGAGATGCTTTCGGTGGTATAATGTTCTCAGTTTGTTCCGAAGAAGCATTATCTTTATTTCGATGTAGAAGCGTGTGATGGCGTCGACTACATATATGACAGAACATTTGCAGCTTACATTGGTGCGCAGAATGTCCCGATGCCAAACAATTAAAGCACAGTTTGTTTATCTTCACGTACGTACGTTCTCTCAGTAGGTTGCAGTTTGGTGAAATTTTTACTATAACATAAAGTGTGTCTCTCCTTACACAGCACGCATATCTTATCTGTCAGTGATGAGGACGTGGTGATTGTGGCCGTAGCAGTAACATGGTGTGAACGCTCCTTTATAGGTTTGTCACGGGTGTCCGATGTTGATATAACAAGTTCTAATGTTCGATACCTTGATTGCAGGAAATCCTTTAAATCATTCCAGGTAGGTAATTTGTCGTCTTCTTTTGTGTGTGCTCTCTGTTACCATTCTTTGTGCGACTCACTGTCCAATTTTTGTATCACAAGAAATATAATTACAGAAACCCATGAGTTCGTTGGTATGTTCAAATTTTCAAAATGATTCACACAATTCGTCATAACGTCTAATAAATTCTTTATTTGATTTGCGGACTGAGAACTGATTTTCCTTTGGGTAAATAACTTTGTTAGAAGGGTAAATAACGTTGACAATTAATCTCTTGTTTCCGTACCTGGATTTAAGAAACATTCCATGCTTGTTCATAGTTACAATGTGTTATTTGAGTCGGCTTCAATAATAACTAGGCTTCCCCAATAACACTACTCTTTAAATAATGTAGCTTTTGAGCGTCACTAATCGCTGTGTTTCTATGCACTAATGAAACAAATAAATCTTGAAACGTAGGCTAGTCTTCATAATTATCACTATTTGGTAATTGTACCCTCTGCTGCTTGACGAGTGTGTCACTGCTGGCCTCATTTGTATTGGAGTTATTTAGCGATGATCCAGGCGCGGCCGCTGCATTCAATTTTAATAAAAGATCTTGTAAATCAGCTAATAAAACGAAGTATAAGTTTTCATAAACAAATAAATCTTCATTGGCATAATACGGAAACAGCTGTTTTTGTTCCTTTGGCGTCGTCTTAACTAATTGTTGATGAGTCTTCTTAAATGTTGTCCAGTACTCTTCTATACATTTAATTCTTGCTTCAATGTAACCTTTTGTTAACCTCGCTTTGTTTCTTCAAATTCGTTTGAGTTTTTTGCAATAAGGCAGCCGTGTCTTCTAATAGATTAATTAACTCTGCCGTAGTACTCATAGCACCTTTTTATTATTTGTAATAAACACTAATCACCGTATGTAATGCGGCTCGCTATTGTGTTCGTCGGCCAGCCGGTCGCTTTGATAACTTGTTTATCACTTGTATTTATCCGGCGCGAATATGACCACTATGCATAGAGTTTTAAGGTTGGCTTTTGCGGAGCAGGATTTACTTTAAATGATATGCGTGCTTGCTTGAATGAAGTTTTCTTGCGACTGGTTGTGCGAATAACATACATACACTGATATACTTAGTAAAACGACACAACAGTTAGTTTAAAACCTAGGAAGGACATAGGCTACTTTTTATTAATGTATGTACGTACCACGCGGGCGGAGTCGGTACCACGCGGGCGGCGCGCGCAAAAACTAGTATTTTTATAAATATATAATTTTTACGGACTATATATTATATTTTTACAGGATACAGTGAAAGAGCAAGTAGAAAATGGACCAATCCAATCAGAATATGAAGTTTTCTACTCGGCGGTGGACAGGGCCGTTGAACAGGTAATCGTCATCAGCTATAATTTAACACTCGGCAATATATTGACGTTTTGTCAGCAAATTTAGACTGCACGGATGACGTAGAGGTTTAATTGGTCAATTCAACGCTGCCACTGTGACGAGTGTTGTGGGTTCGAATTCCACACCGGATAAAACTGTGTGATCCACAAATGATAGTTCCGAATCTGGGTGTTCTTTAATGCCGTTGTTTGAATGCTTGTAAAGTCCCCCACGACACAGGAATAACACTTAATGCGAGCTTTTTCAAAACGAAAAGATATATATTACACTTAATTGGTATGAATAACAGTATTCAATGACATTAAACTGCTATATACGGATTTTATCGCGTTGTTTATTTGACACTTTATTAATTAATGAAATCTAAATAGTTTAATAATAATTTAATTAGCTTAAAAATTAGTAAAGTTTAATAGTAGTAGTAGTGTAACAATTTTCAAAATTTTATAATAAAGTGTCAAATAAACAACGCGATAAAATCCGTATATAGCAGTTTAATTTCAATGAATAATATTCGCGAAAATAGAAGACAATATTAAACAGTATTCAACGTATTTTTTATTAAATGTTATTGTGTTGCAATTGATTGTGTAGCGAATTAAATGAATTATTTCCTCTATAGCCACATTTTGGTAAGCTGAATATATGATATTGTTCAGAAAATAATAAGTTACCAAAAATATACCCCGTAAACGTAGTGTTTAAATGAAATTAATAAACAATGCATTTGGATAACAAACATCAACAAATAATTCATTTGAACATTCGAATAGTTCGAATGAGAGATACGCTTTATTATCCGTATTTAAATCATTTTCGAATACAGTAGAACACAATGCATTTACTACTTTGTAGGAGACACAGCGCACGCACTTATTATAAGTAGTGACTTTCGGAAGTTATATGACTTTTCGAAATTATGTGCGTATTGATTGACAATTATCGCCTGCTCCGTGCCTCGGAGAGCACGTTGATCCGTCGGTCCCGGTTGCCATGAACATCTGTGGCTGTCGTTATTGGGAGAGTGTCGACAAAAAAGATCCCATTGGGTCGAAGTGGATCTGCACTGACTGGCCCCAAGATAAGATATCTATCTATTATAAATATAGTGCTGCCAAAACATTTGAATAACTTTCGAATATGCATCGGTAATGTGACTGTTTATTTAAAAATTGGACATTGTTAGCAGTTCTAGTACACCTATAAAGCTCCTGACTGAATTTCGGTCACAGCGGTCAATCTTAGCGGAGACTTGCCATCAGAATTTCTTACTAGAAAATCTAATAACAATTTTTTGGCTTGATCTAGGATTCGGGCCCGAAACCTCGTGCACAGGATTCGCATAGTCTACTGCTGCGCCTCTGTGGCAATCAATCTTTTTATAAACATACTATTTCTTGTAGGTTCCTGATCTGGATGTAGTGAAACCGCAAATGGATGACACACCGGGCCGTTGGGTTAAAACGGAATATGATGCCTTCTTTAATGCGAAGGACGGGGCCGAAGTTAAAAAGGTAACCTTATATTTTGCTAGTTTTGCCCACGGGTTTGTTCGCGTAAATGTAGTAAAACTACATTTACGCGAACAAAAACTTAACTCAGGAATAGTATATTTTTTGGGATAAAAGATACCCTTAGTTCTTTTCTGTTCCCCTGACAACATGTATGCGAAATTTCATAATGATGGGTCGAGTAGTTAAGACGTGAACGCGTAACAAACAAACAAACTCACATTTGCATAATTATATTATATAGGTTGGGATTAATCCCAAAAATATTAATATTAGTTTTGTATCTTTAGGGAGCAAATGGCAGAAACAGAACAAATAAATTTTCTTTCCGTACATCCCTGTGCCAAAGCTATATTATTAACTTTAAAATAGTGAAATCATGTTTCTTAAGGAGCTTACAATCTGACTAGTTTTATTGCAATGTGTAGCTGTAAAATAGTGCCCACCAACGATTCAACATTACAACAGTAATACCCACACTGTGCAATGCACGACAATATTATTTGTTTAATCCGGCTATTAGCAGACAAATATACCTATGTAATAGAATTCTATTATTAATTGTTTCACTTGCATGTGTATGAAAATGCGTTAGGTAAAACCCGGCTCTTTAGGAGGCTTACACGGGACATGGGTCCAACATGCAGAGGCCCTTTAAGAGTTTACTATTATGTTTCTCTTATCACAGATATTTTCTAACATATTATATTAGAAAATACCTAGCCCTTTGGTAGGCTTACACGGAGACATGGGTCCAACGTGAAGAGGCCCTTCGAGAGTTTTAATCAAAGGTGGGATGGAACACCTACAGCGGCAGTAACCGCAGCAAGCGTAGAACTATTGCTACGTATGGATTCTAATATATGGGCTATACCTATAGGTATGGGTGTTTGGTGGACCGGTATATTGCTAACTAAAACGAAAATGAAAAACGGCGTCTGCCCTGAATACTCTAATAACATCAATGCAAGGCGCATATTATTATTATCAATATGTTTGAAATGGTCAACGCATTAAAGTTCATATAGCTTATGCGCATATTGCTTGATTGCATAATGTAACATCAACGCAAGATAAATAATTCTGAAAATTTTCTGTTTATGTGAGATTCGATTTTTAATTTATAGGACATTCAGAGAAAAATATGAAAATGTCATTTAATCGCTTAGACGGTAACTCAACGCAAGAATTTCGCGAAATAGCCTAGTGTGATACTATGCGCACACATAATGCATATTATAGTAATTTTGTTATATTTTGAAATTGCAGTTGGTGACAAATGTATGTGAAATGATTAAAACCAACAAATATTTCAAGAAGCAGGAGATCAGAAGCTATTTGGATAGACTGTTCAACATACGACTGTCTAATGGAGATACGTAAGTATAAACACGATAATGTTATCATTCAGTATTGTAACTCACCCCTGTTCTTGAAAATAATTACCTACAGCCGCGCGGTACGTAAACAAGCGATAGGGGTGCTCGCCTATAGTATTTTAGTTTCATCTACCTACTCGAGTTTCTTTATAGCTTCACCGTTTGTATGAAGATAGAATACTGATATAAATGTCTAAGTTGTCGCCGTGCCATTCCCTTCGCCCCGAGTGTTGTGGGTTTGATCCCCACGCAGGATAAAAATTGTATGATTCACTAATAGTTGTTCCAAATCGGGGTATTATTTGTGTCCGTTGTTTGAATGTTTGTCAAGTCTCCCGCTATACAGGAATTATTCATAGTACGGGAATTGTCTTAAAAACTGAAAACAAACATTGTGAAAAACATTCGTACTGCTGTTCTAATTATATGGATAACACTTGCGCCTTACTGGTCTTAGGAAATAGTTATAAAGGAAACATGTTGGCAGTGGTAGCCTGTATGTATGTCTTTAACAGATGACTTGCAGTAACAGTCTTATGCGAGTATGTAACAACTGAAGTTATATGACTTTTCGAAATTATGTGCGTATTGATTGACAATTATCGCCTGCTCCGTGCCTTGGAGAGCACGTTAAGCCGTCGGTCCCGGCTGCCATGAACATCTATGGCAGTCGTTATTGGGAAAGTGTCGACACAATAGATCCCACTGCGTCGAAGTGTCGCCGGTCTGCACTGACTGGCCCCACATAAGATACATACATACATGTAACAACTGTCACCAAACAATCAGTAACGGTGAAATAAATCACTCATCAGGAACTGCGGTAATATAATAATAATAATATATCAGTCCTGTAAATAAACTGTCCCACTGCTTGGCGTGGGCCTCTTCTCAGTATGAGAAGGGTTAGGCCACCACGCTGGGCTAGTCCAGGTTGGCAGACTCCAGATATCTTTGAGAACATTATGGAGAACTCTTCGACATGTAGGATTCCTCACAATGTTTTCTTTTCACCGTTAAAGCAAGCGATAATTAAGTAAATACGCATATAACTTCTAAAAGTCAGAGGTGCGTGCCTTTGGATCGAACTGAAGACCTTTGCGTAGTAGTCCAACGCAAAAAGTAGCATTAGTGTCCCAGTAGACTAATACTGTTTTTTTGCGAAAAATACAAATTAAATTCACCTCTCCAGGCTTCTCCACATGATGCTGTTTTGTAGCCCGGCCAGCCTGCACTATATTGTGAAAGTAATTGACAATGTGAAAGCGGCACACCTTCTAGACTGTTCTAATGACATGCAACAGACAGCACTGCATCTTGCGATCCTCAACGATATGCCCGATGTCGTGCGTCTACTCGTTGCTAAAGGTAAGTTATATGCCACACCAAGAGCATTCGCGAGCACAAAGCTTTTGCTTGCGTATAGGTTTCAATGAACAGTTTTAGTCTGGTTTTTAAAGATATCTTCTGCATAGGGAATAAAGAAAGGAGAGATAGATATGCTGCGAACGTTATTTTGTAATTACGCTCGCGGCATTTTGCAGTTAGAAACAACTGATACAAAATCTTTCGATTATTTGCTGGCAGTCGAAATATTGATAATTTACTCTTTTATAAATTTCTACTGTTTATAAGGCTTCGATCTATGGTAATTTCATCTGCAATAGGCATATCAATAAATCCTAACTAAAATTATAGATGTGAATGTCAGTTTGTTTGTTATGGTTTCACGGCATAACTACTGGACCGGTTATTGTGAAATTTTGCATACTCATAGTTAAGGGTGCAGAAAATGACATACCTCACCTTCATGCTAAAAAATAAATTGTGATCGGGCGAAGTCGCGGGCAAAAGCTAGTCAAAAATAAATGAACTAACATCACAAGGAAGTATAGGTACCGATCCCGCAATACCTGGCCTGGGTGGCTTCTTGAACAGTGTACTGCGGAACGGCCGTCCCTACTTCGCTTTGCGTACCCGCTTTTCTCTCCCGCGCTATATGTTCTAGGTTCTTTGAATTGTCAAAAAAAGTTATTCAGGTATCCGAAAAGATACTACATGCTGATGTAGTCTCCGTTTGGACACGTGGATAATCGCATTTATAGGAAATGGTTAAAGGTGTTTTTGACACTGGAAATCACATCTACTTTACATAGATGATGAACGAAATACAGAAATGACCATTTCAAGTCTCTGACTACGCTAGCTCTGCTCTGAGTCTTATCAAGAAATGTTGAGCCGGTCAGCTTATCCATATTTCTCGAATAACGGTGTCCATACGCCAATGGCTGTTAGACTTATATAAATAATTAAACTGTTAGTTGTTCCATGGCCAGAGACTTGCCTAAAATGTATGCTATCTCGTTATGCATAGTGTATATTAAGTTGGATCCCTTATCGGACATATTTTTCGTGTCTATTTTATACTATTTAACAGTGGGAAATGGTTTCATATTCCAGGCGCCAATCCCATGTTGAAGGATGTTGACGACTTGAACGCGGTTCACTATGCTGTCAAGTACAAGTCTTGCCTGGAACCACTGTTGGACGTCATTAAGAAAAACGAAGTGCCCTGCAATTTAAACGAGTCCAATAATGGTAGGTATTGGTCTAAATTCTCTGTAAGCATTTGATTGTGTGTTAATATATCACGTTAAAATCAAACTGCATACATTTTTGTAAATGTTCTCTTGATTTCTATGTCATTTAGGTGATCAATAAGAAAACTGATCAATCGGTGCTTAGCTGTTATCGTAGGTTAATTTGAACAGTATAATATCAATGTTTTTGACATTTGAAATAGTCTAGTGTAGAGACCACCGGACTGCCAGACACAGGATTTGAAACAAATTACATATCCTAATTTGGGGGAAGGAGGAGCTTTGTGCAGACATTATTGTTTTGGCACGTAAAGGGAGCAGACACTCAAGGTACAAGGTAGGTAGGTTACGAGAAGTCAAAAAGATCTAGATCTTCCTTTCGTAACTACTGCGTTTTGTTTCAAGTTGCCATGTTTATGAGTACATGTATGTGCTTGTGTATGATAGAGAACAAAAACTTTTGTCAATACTATTTTTCTGTATTACATGTTCAGATTAATATTGCTGGTTTTATTTTATGGCAACTAACATGTGTAAATGTGTATGAACTGCAGAGAAGCAGTCGGCGCTGCACATGGCGGTGGTGGAGGGCTCGGAGCGCAGCGCGCGGCTGCTGCTGCAGCACGGCGCCAGCCACCGCGTGCGCGACGAGTACGGCCGCACGCCGCTGCACCTCGCCGCCTACGACGACCGCCTCGCCGTCACTAAAACCCTGCTTGACTTCATACCGCTGGTGAGTCGTTTATTCCCTTAGGTACGAACTGCAGAGATGCAGTCGGCGCTGCACATGGCGGTGGTGGAGGGCTCGGAGCGCAGCGCGCGGCTGCTGCTGCAGCACGGCGCCAGCCACCGCGTGCGCGACGAGTACGGCCGCACGCCGCTGCACCTCGCCGCCTACGACGACCGCCTCGCCGTCACTAAAACCCTGCTTGACTTCATACCGCTGGTGAGTCGTTTATTCCCTTAGGTACGAACTGCAGAGAAGCAGTCGGCGCTGCACATGGCGGTGGTGGAGGGCTCGGAGCGCAGCGCGCGGCTGCTGCTGCAGCACGGCGCCAGCCACCGCGTGCGCGACGAGTACGGCCGCACGCCGCTGCACCTCGCCGCCTACGACGACCGCCTCGCCGTCACTAAAACCCTGCTTGACTTCATACCGCTGGTGAGTCGTTTATTCCCTTAGGTACGAACTGCAGAGAAGCAGTCGGCGCTGCACATGGAAGCATGGTTCGCAGCCACTTCATACTGCTGTTGAGCACTCGCAGTGAAACGCGGCTCGAAATAATCACAACATTTGCAGCTTTTGTTGCACCATCCGTGTTGTTTATTATCTGATGCCTTTGCTGTAGAATATTACATTCCTAATTTTGTACTATTGAGATATTTAAGTGAAGTTATAGTGTTGGTTTTGATTCCATAATTCCACAATTTCATGCTTATGGTATTAAACTCCATACATACATAGTCTTATACCTATATCACCATATACCCAAATGTTTATTAAGTTGCCCGTATTTCGGTATAATGCTGCACGGAATATGTGCTTCTGCTGAAAATTTTTTGACAGGCGAACCTGTACTTTGGCCGACTAGGAAATTGAACTTGAGACCTCATGCACATATACATTTATTTATATTTGATGATGATAATAATAAAAATATATGTGAAAAATTGATCTCTACTTTTTGTCTTTTTTTAGAGCGAAATTGACCTCATTGACGATGCGGGCAACACAGCACTGCAGATTGTCTGTGGTAATATAATCAGAGAACACAGCATTGAGATTGCCAGACTTTTGCTGGATATGAAGGTATGTGGCAACACTGTATTAATACGGTAGATAATTATATGATATTTCAATTTATTTCTGCCTATAATTGAAATACAGAGCAAAATGAAAGAAATAGGGCAGATAAATCCTCCAAACTTTTACTTACCGGATAAAACGTAGTAACAGTATTATCACTCTTACACTAGAATCCTGTAAGAGGGAGATACTTCCCTAGGCACATCGTTCATACCTTTACCTATGGATTCTTTCACTCAATCAATGTGGAATCGTCTAAATCATAGACGTAGGAATCACAGACGACAACTCCCAAACTAGAAATTGTTTACTCTCAGGTCGGTCGGGACGCTCGAATACATTCACACTACTGCAATCGGTCGACAAGCCATTACGTGATACGACGGCGTCATATTAAAGTTAATTGTGTTACGTAAAAATCATACGTCATTCTAAGTCATTGACACCTAACTAATATTTAAGAGTTTGTGTGTTTATTATTGTGTTGTGTGTGTATTATGCTTTTGCATGTAAAGTACATTATGTCCTTTTTATCCAGAAAAAAATTTGTTCTGGAACGATAGCTAGGCCTTTCTAATATTATAAATACAAATGTAAGTTTGTTTGTTTGTTATGGTTTCACGGCTTAACTACTCGACTGGTCATCATGAAATTTCGCATACACATTCTCAGAAGTACCTACAGAAGTGATTCCGGATATCTGGTAATATATAATTACTAAAATACTTTCTTGACTGACACATACAGTTACGTCATTATGTTCGTCAAAACTTTGTGAACGATTTGGTGCCCTTAATTTTCTACGTCATTGTTTTCTCTTATAAATATCAACCCCGGCACTAGGAATAAATCCTGTGTCGCGAGAGACTTTAAAACATTCCATCAACGGACACAAAGAACACCCAGACTCGGAACAACCATTTGTGGATCACAAAATGTTTTGTCCCGTGTGGGGATCCAACCCACAGCACTCGTTGCAGCGAAGGTGGCTAGGCGACTACTTAATAAACCACTACGCCATCCATGTATATGTCAATAGTTTCAATATGTAAATTATATTTGGTAGGCCAATCCTATGAAAAAGGAGGATGGTAACAAGTCTGCATGGCGCCTAGTACGCCATAAACCTGAGTTGAAGGCGCTACTGAGGGATTACGTCGCCACAGAAGTGCATAACAAAAACGATATCCAATCCGTGACTGATGATGACTTCGAGTCCGCTGATGAATGCGTAAGTATATGTTTATATCTTTCCAAAGTTGAAGAGTTTGTTTGTATGAATGCAGAAACTAGTGAACAATTTCGAAAATTATTCTTGCGTTGAATTCTCCATTTACTAAGGAAGGAAGGTCCTAAGTCGATTTAAGACCTTATTAAGGAAGGAAAGGTCAATTAAGTAAGTTATATTAAAAAAGGTATCATCATGCAATATAGTATACCTTTTCTTATAGGTTAACAGTTAGCATGAACATTGCATGCAATATAATATGACTGACAGATATTTGGTTGGGTTGGCTTTAAGCAGACCTCGACATGTATTCATTACGACTTTAATCACAGTCAAAAGATTCGGCGGCTTACTAAGTGACTGTCGTGCATGAAGCCTCGAATTCCATTTCCAAGTTCGGAAAATTGTTATAAGGTTATTCTGCCAAGGAATAACACAGATTCTGAAAGGCAGGCTTGCACCCTATTACGGGATCCTAAAATTATACATGCAGAAACATCTGCCTAGGCCTAACCAACAGGGTATCAGTGATATATGCGTGAGACTTTAATTTTTGTTTTATGTTCAGGATTCAGAGGAACACATCTGTTTGGATTCATTGGCGGTGATATTAGAAGAAATGGAGCTCACAAATGCTGCTGCTACAATCTAAGTGCACAGAATGTTCCCAGGCAAAGTTCTAGCAAGAATGACATTGTGAACTATTACCATATTGACACTTGCATGCTTATATATTAAGGGTATGATTCTCAAATGCTAAGTTGCAATTATATTTACATAATAATAATGTCCTCTCTAGACCGAATTTCGGCCATGGTGGCAAATCTTAATGGAGACTGGTTATCTGCGCAGGAGATATTAAAGTGCATAAGTGCGTACGCAAACATAAGTGCACTCTCTGTTATTTAACTCTTATGATCCGATGGGACGGTAATCCGACACAACAGGAGAGAGATCAAGCGCAGGACCAACGACTACGTGCTTTCCGAGGCACGGAGGTCATATTTTAGTGCCGTGATGATCAAAACAAATTATTTTATTATATATTATATTATATATTTTATAAATATTATATCATATATTTTATAAATATTATGTTATATTTTAATATTTTACTTATTATTTAAATATCAAAACAATCGCATTACAACTGCTAATTATCAAAATTCCGCTGGGTCATTTTCGGGTTCAAAGTGGTCAACCGAATCAGCTGTTAGAGTTGTTTAAGTGTCGACTAGAATGTATAATATTAAAATGTTATATTTTTGTTAAAGTAATGTATACGGATTTATATGTTTTTTCTTTCTGCTTAACATCGTAGGCGCCAGATTTACGTCATTTTTTAACTAAGCTAAATTTCTTACCGTATATTTTTAATATGTAGGTAATCAATGTATGTTTGTAATTAATTAGTTTGAAAGTGCTTTAAGTCTTAATCGTTGGGATGACTATTTTAACCCAGGACAAACCGATACGAAAGCCCTACCAGTCAAAAGTAAAATAAAACTGCCATTCAAACAAACTACGAAATGTGCATAAGATGATTACCTACATACTAAATAGACGCTGTATAAATCTTGCAATGCTAAAATGACGTAGACCTGGTGACTTTGGGATCTAAGTCTATAATTAATGTAATACTGTCCCTTCTTTATAACCCAACAAGTGTAAGACAATATACAATTTCTGTCTTGAATAATTTTAACTTAATTATTGTGACACTAGCCTTAAGTGCAGCTCTAAGTAAGTTACATAATATCATTTCTGCAATAGATTTTATGTATTTTAACCGACTTTCAAAATGTGGTGGTTCTCTATTCTAGTAACTACTATATATATATATATATATTTGACGACCTCGATGGCGTAGTGGTTAGTGTTACCGACTGCCACGCCTGAGGTCGCGGGTTCGATTCCCGCACAAGTCAAACATTTGTGTGCATGAAGATGGATGTTTGTCTTGGTCTGGGTGTTTCTATGTATAATATGTATGTATTTAACAAAAAAAAGTATATAAGTATGTTTATCCATTGTCTAGTACCCATAGTCCAAGCTCTGCTTAGTTTGGGCTAGATGGTGTTGTGTGTATGTGGTAGAATATTATATTATATATTATTATTTTAATTCTTTTTGATGGGTAGTCTTATATATTTAGTACAATGACACTTCGTTCGACGAACTTATTATAATGAATTGGATAATATCAACTAATAATAATTATTGTTGGCATATGACCCCTTATCCTACCAGATACTATGAAATTATTCAATTAAATATAAATACATAAAATAGTTTATTATCTTTTCTTCTCTCTTATCTTACATGCTATTTTATAATTAGTAGTTAGGGTACTTCTATGAAGTAAAATTTACCTGTGTGCTAACTGTAGACTAAGTTATTATTATATTATAAGAGCAATATTGATATACGATTTTTAAAGCAGTTATTAATTTGATATTAAATATTTAATTGTTTAGTATTTATATTGCTACAGGGAGGGTGGAAACGAAAACGACAAAATTTTCTTATGTGACGCAGACGAAGTTGCGCGGGTCAGCTAATAATATATAAAATGCATAATATAATGAAATCAATCAATTCTAATTGTTGACAAAAATATTTACTTTGTAGCAGTAGTTGTAAGTATAAATTAAGCAAAATTTTAGTCATTCTTAACCCCGACTTGCCAGCAAAAGTAAGCATAATATAATATCATCTAAAATAAGCATACCTATCCTTTACCATATTGGTGCTTAAGACTGCGCCGAGCGTAAGAAAGATAATGACAGAGCTCGTGCGGCGCATATTCAAATCGCCGCGCGGCCGCCATAGTAAAATTGTATGGAGGATTTGAAGTGCTTTTTTGATAAATGTGTATCTTTATTGTCAACCAATAACTTACATATTTGGGACGGACAAATTGTAATATAACTATTTATGTTTCGTTTAAGCTGTAAAATAGGATAGATTTCTACTGTTATTATCTAAAAATCACGTAACACGAGTTCATGTTTTTGCATTTTTCGTGCAAATTTACGTAACTTTTTAGGCGAAAGTAATAATTATTTTAAGTTTTTTACACGGATTCATTGTAAGCATATTCATTGTTATGGTAAATGTATATTTAAACAAAAAGTGTTTATTTTATTCACTTAACTGTGACCGCCTGTTTTGGCATATTTTGCTCGGCGCAGTCTTAATCTATCGTATGTTTTTATTTTCGTAATACCTTATGATAAATGTCCTTTACCCAAAACAAATCCATTTGTTGCCGATAAAAAATCAGTTTTAAGCGTTAAGGTTAGTAAAATAAGGTTTAAAGTGGCGCGCACTTGGTGGCTCGTATCCGAGCCGGTAACGAATACACATACAAATGTAGCGGCTCGTATGTGAGCCTCTGCCAAGTGGCAGGTTAAGTTAAAGTTGAACGAACCTTTTTAAAAAGGCTTATTATTTTGAAAATTGTGATATTTAATTATTATTAGGTATGTGTTTGTTATTAAAAAATAAAATTTATTTTTGGATGTATTAGTAGGACAAAATCTTGATATAAATAATGAATTAAATAGCGGTATCAGATTAGATGTAAAGTTATTCTATTTTTATTATATTATGTTTTAGGTAAATATATTATTTACAGATATTTAAAGTAAGTCTAATTTTGTACTTTATTAGTTCTCTTGTTTTACTGTAATGTATCATCATCATCTCAGCCGGAAGACGTCCACTGCTGGACATAGGCCTCCCCCAAGGTTTTCCACACAGACGGGTCTTGGGCCACCCGCATTCAACCGCTTGTCGCGACCCTTACCAGGTCGTCGGTCCACGTTGTGGGGGCCTACTCCTGCGGCGTCTTCCGTTGCGTGGCCGCCACGAAATAATGTTTAATGCGTGGGCGCCACGAAATAATGTTTAAGTGCAATATAATCAAAATAAATGTGCTTTTGAAAATTATGTTAATATTTTATTTTAATATTGCGTATATATTTAATTCAATTTGAAGGTTTGTATATATAATAATTTATTTACGTTGTAAAATTAAAACGCACATTCGCATAAAATATTTTACTCGTTATTCAATTTATACCAAGCCTGAAGCTTTAATTTTGCTGTACTGCGGTGTCCAAGTTAAAACAATTAATCTTTCTCGTATGTACACGCGCAGCAGACTGGTATCTTGACAGAAGCCCTTTCCATCCTCCATTTGCCGTCTAGGTCAGGGTTTAACTTCAGCACCAGGAAATCGTAGCTTATATACTTGTTCACGCATGCCATCTTATTCTCCTTCACAGTGTATGCCAGAAAATGCTGCGTCCTCCCGGTCATCAGACCCTCCTGACTGGAATTATTATTTACACATAAGAAAAGCGTTTTAAGTCTAACCAAGCGTGCATATTCAAGATACGATCATTTTTTTTAAAACGCGCTCTGGTAATAAAGCCTATGTCGTGAAGGACTTGACATATATTCCAATAACGAACATCAAGAATAACCAGACTGAACAAATGGTTATGGATTATACAAATTTTTGTATTTTTTTTTATTCTCCTATGTTTGCAGTCTAGCATACGGCCCACCTGATGGTAAGAGCTTACACGTTGCCGACCCTTTAGGAAAGGAAGTGGGAAGGACAAGGAGTGGGAAGAGGGAAAGAGGGTGATTGGGCCTCCGGTTCTCTCACTCGTCGAACGAAACAACAGTAGGAATACTGCTATTTCACGTCGATTTTCTGAAGAGGGTAGTCCTGACCCGGTCGAGCCGGCCCATTCATGCTGAAATCAGCGAGGCTCTACTACTCATAAAACATCAAGTTTTCTTGTGTCCGTTGATTGAATGTTTGTAAAGTCTCCCGTGACATAAGAATTTCTAGCGCGGGACTTGTATTTTCAAAAATGTTTAAGATTTAATAGCTTGCCTCGTTGGGCTTCCATTAGTCGATTTTACTTCTGTGCTTGTGGTCTTGGATCAGATAAAGTGATATTGGGTCTTTCTGGCATGGAATTCTCAGTAGCAGAACGTAGTCTGTTCCGTGGGATCTAAAATAGCAGCTGTTGCAATGAGGATACAATGCACTTTTTTTTTACTTGGGGATATGCTCGTGATGCCGTATGCATTAGGAACAATCCCCTCGCCACAAGGGGAGGCAAGAGGGTAGGATATAATACATGTGTGCCCACCTCTTTTGAGGATATACAGTTAAGTCAATCTTATGTTATTAAGTAGATAAAAGAAGATGGAAGCTAAAGAAATACGCTCGTCGTGTTCGTGAACGGGTGCTACTTGTGAAGATTGGTTGGACTTGGTTTTGTAGATTGTGGCAATTGATTTGTGACTAATTGTAACAATTTAAACTTCACCCCGGACTACAATATGGTACCACGATGTTTTTTTTGTGTATCTGTATGTGTATGCTTTTATTCTTCCCTAAACTACTCGGAGGCTAACTTTTAAATATTACGTATTCCTTGAGTGTTAATAAGTGGTAAATGGTGAAATGGCTGCAGCTCCTTACAGAACTGGTTTGTCGAATAAATGATATTAAAACGAGTGGCCATAAGTTTCTTGCCAGTTTTCTCATAGGTTCTACGCCCTTACTTTGGGGTAAATAAAAATTCACAATAATAAATATTACATTGACGTTCATAAGTGTTACTTTGACGTTCATAAGTGTTACTTTGACGTTCATAAGTGTTACTTTGATGTTCATAAGTGTTACTTTGACGTTCATAAGTATCGCGTTGACGTTCATACGTGTTGCTTTGACGTTGATAAGTGTTACTTTGTGACCTATATAAAAAAACATATTTTTGATTGATTACTTACGCGCACCACCTGACACTGTAACGCTGCTCGAACTTGCCAGCCTTTTGAACAACTACTCGGTCTCTTCCAGATTCGTCGACGACGTAGTAAATGGGGTCAGTCTGCAAGCAACAGCATCAACATATATAAAAAGAAAAGTCCTGCCTTACACTCTGACTGATTTATCTAAGCTCAAATCTTTGGACCTAGAAAGTAGAAATATTGGACAGAGTATTTGGGCTTAGAAATTAGAAATATTGGACAGAAGCACTCTTTACTTTTTTCGTTGTTCGCTTAAAAAAGATAGCTCCCGCACTTGGAATCCTTCCTGTGTCGCGTGGGACTTTACAAACATTCAAACTAAGAACACAAAGAACACCCAGACTAGAGACAATTATTTATGTTCTACACATTTTTGTTTTGTTTGGAGATCGAACCTCGCAACACTCGGCGCAGTAGTACTAAAGAGTCGACAAGTTAAACCACTCTGCTAGCCGTGCAGTCAAAGTTAGTCTTTATTATAGCGAATATACAAGGAATAACGATCAGATTGTTTGAAATTCCTCCATTATACAGAGTTAGACTTGTGATTGAGAAGGCGTGAGTTCGAATCTCACTCATTGCACTACCGACGTCACCTCACCGTACACAGGGTGTCTCGTAAGTGACCAACGGGTGTGACTGATAGAGGGGGTTATTAACTAACAAAAACACTAAAGTTAAATGTCCCAGGTCTTGTAGTTATAAAGCTATGATCTTTTGAAATAATTATATTGTCGTAGTATGTACACAAGGTGTTGTGATGGTTAAAACTCGTTGCAGTTACTAAGAATTCACACAAGCGAAGTCGCGGAGTAACATCTGTCATCGAAGCCACCCAGGTAGACAGTTAGATTATGTAAATATTAGGTCTTTAGCTATGAAATTGTCGTTTATGACCTACATCTAACCAATCTTCGTGGTTTCAGTACGAAATGCAATGGTTATTTTATAAAATTTATTAACATTACGTGTAAAGACTGAATATATTATATTAATAATACCAATATTATACTAATAAATGTCAATAACCTTTTATAAAATTTATATTTAAGTTTATATCGCTTAGTGTCTGCCCGTATTCGTTGTTTCAATTTGGCATAATAAAATGATTGATGATGACCAACCTAAATAGCAACTATATGAAATAAAATAAAAATATAGTAGGTATTCGATTTGGCCATTTAAAAAATATTAATGAAACAGTTAGTATGAAAACCACAACGTTACCGATTTTCTTTATACGAAACGGCAACTTCATATTTAACCCCTATTATAATAATTATGAAGATATACTTACAACTGACTGAGAGAGGCAGTCATGCTCATCAAGCGAGTCTCCTTGACGGTATGCGTATTCTATTCGGCCTACATCATTGTCTTTGGCAACCTCCTGCAAGCAAAATATATTTTTGATTTTAGCCGATATTCGGTTCCTGACATCCTGGCATAATCCTTTTTCATAATGTCATTATGGTTATAAGTCAATATATATAAATAGATGATGATATGCGTGACTTTGCAAACATTCAAACAATGAACGAAAAGAACATTGAGACTTGGGAAAACCTTGTTTGGATTACGCTATTTTTTGTCTTGCGTGGGTATACACCTGCACTTGTATACGCCTGTAATGAATGTAAACATTATTCTTAAGCAACAGTAATGACGTGTGTTTAGGTTTACATTACGGACGAGATTAAAAAAAAATACCTAATAACTTAAATAACTAGAACTGAATTGTCGCGGTTAGATTGTCTGCCATGTGCGTTGAGATTGTGGTGACGTAATAGCCGTGGACAGCAATGGACAAAGCCGGATTTTATTGTTCGATGAAAGATTTTTGTCTGCGAAACGCTTTAACGAAATTGTTATCATTTTTTCATTATTCATTGTTTTTTGTGCTTATACTACACAGTAGTAAACGAGATGGGTGTAAAAACCCAGGATTCAACCTCTTCGTCTTGATGAGACCTATTTTTACTTTTTCCCCATCATCTTTTTGTAATGTCACACTGCTGGGCAAAAGCCTCTCCCTTGGACTTCCAAATCCCTCTGTAGGTGGATATCCCCTAAACTTATGACCTTGTGACCCGTCTATCTCGGGGGTCCTTTGACCCACAAGGTCCATATTCAAACTTGACCTAGGTATGACCACATGGTGTCTGCACACCAAGTTACAAGTCAATCAGTCCTGTGGTTCCGGAGCTATGCCTGTCACTAACAAACTGTCACAGATAGACACACAGACCCACATAGTGTTTTCATTAACCTCTTCGAAGAAGACTCAGAGGTTAATAAAGAGAGACTTGCGATCCCGGGAGTTGAGTTCTACCCAGTATACGAAAGATTGGAGCGAATAAATCTCCACTGATGAAAATAGACTAGACTGCACGGATGGCGTAACGTAAGGACAAAAATTTTTGTGTGATCCACAAATGGTTGTTCCGAGCCTGGATGTTATTTGTGTCCGTTGTTTGAATGTTTGTAAAACCTCTTGCGATATAGGCATTACTCCTAGTGCGGGACATGCGTTTTTTTTAAAGAAAAACATAAAGTAATCTGATGTGAAATTTAACATGAAGAGTGTTACTGTAAACTGTGTAACAGTTACTAAATTATGTAATAAAGTGTTAACTAAACAACGCGACCGTATAAAGTAGTTTAATATCAATTATACATTCGCATAATCAGAAGACAATATTATGTGTATACTGTTGTGAAGCAACAATATAGATTGTCGTTGTGTAACTGGCATTATCCGGACGAGCAAAATACTTGTATAAGTTAAAATTTGTTTCCTTTTTATACAAGATTGATATCTATAACTATTAAACCTATTCTAAAATGCTTTCTCTAATAGATAGGCACACTATCTCTACGTAATGTGAGAGAGTGAAAAGCTGAGCCCGAATGTAAGTACTCCTGCCAATATTATACATTGAAAAATGTATAAAGTTGTTTAGGTGTTTGTTACTTAACCGATTCGTTGCGGATGGCACGACAGGCGTGCCATTCATTTTTTTCGTATATGGCGTGTGACACGAATGTCGTGTCATTTTTAAATTCCTTATAACTCGCTCAAATTGATATTTTATGAGGTGTTTCTTGAACTAAACATTAATTGTTTTGAATTCAGATCATGCCTATAGTCTTCGTTTCTGGATATTATGCGAATCAGATAATTTCAGGAGTTGAAAACCTTGATAAGTAGCATTACGAATACAGCGATAAGGTACCTATTAATGCAACGCATTACCTTGAATTATTCTAAACAGTACCTCAGTTTTTAATTGTGTACGATAAGACTACCGTAATAACCATTACAAGTATAAGTAGAAGATACCTAAATATATAATAAATGTTTATAATATTTTTTGCAACTGAATTTTACATTCACTAAATCTCGTTGCGATCGCTAAAGAATTTATTTTGTAACTCGACTTGCTCAGCTTAGCAAGTGTGACGCGGACCGCGCGACCGTTTTGGAAAGGACCATTATGTTTTCGTCGCTAATATAATAAATGTATTATTGAAATGAGTGTTTGGTCCAGCGAAGTATCTATTGTATGCTCGTGCGTGATAAGGTACATTTTTGCGTGTAATACTGAACTCATAAAAAAATTATAATAGACAATAATCCTTAGCATAAGAAATGCTTATAAATAAAACTTAAAATATTTTATAACTTACAATCCCAGTATGATATATATTACCTAAATCATAAAAACAGTACAAAAGGTTTACAACATCTGAATAACAAAGTTACTTACCATCCATTTTCAGTAAAACACATAGTTATTCACTTCAAAACCACTTTACACAACGTAACCTGCTGTTTACGTCCGATGTTTGATGTCAACTAAACAGAATTCAAGACTAAACAAGTAGAAAAGCATAAAAAGGGCATTTTGTTTTGTACATGGCTTATGGCACAATAGGCGTCATCAACTTCTATGGCGCTTGACACGACTATCGTGTCACGAAATATTTGTTCGCCGCCACAGATAAAAGTGTTCGAAAATGGGCGTCGCAACGAATAGGTTAACCACTCGAAAACCGCTGAACGGATTTGGATGAAACTTGGGTCACAGATAGGCCAAGTACCGGCTTGACACATGGGATACATTTTATCCTGCAATTTCCCTAAGACTCAAGCATGTGAAGCCACTGCTAGAAAGTAGGTATAATTTAATAAACTTACGAAGTTCTTTATATCTGCCAAGACAGCGTCAATTATTTCAGTAGGATAATTGGTGTTGTTGAAACAAAAGTTCATGTTTTTATTCTTGCAGTACTCCGGCATTGAGACTGAAAACAGAATATTATTAATATTATTTGCATGTACACTACTATTAGATAGTAGTATACATAAACTTGTTGAAGTTGTTGAGTTCTAATAATATCAGTTCTGTAATAGACTGTCCCACTGCTGGACACGGGCCCCTTCTCAGTGTAAGAAGGGTTACGTATCACGCTTGCCCATGGCGGGTTGGCAGACTTCCAATCTTCGAGAACATTATGGAGAACTCCCAGACATGCAGGTTTCCTCACGATGTTTTCCTTCACGAAAATTAGCAGTTAAATACGCACATAATTTCGAAAAGTCAAGGAGTCTTGGGATCGATCTCGAGTCTTCTGCGTGCCAACCAACGGTCTCTGACTAGGTTATCGTGTATTATATAATAAATAAATACAAAGTAATTATAAAAACATCTGCAAATGTGAGTTTGTTTGTTACGCTTTCACGCCCTAACTAATCGGTTGATTATCATATTTCGCATACACGTTGTCAGGGCCACAGAAGAGCAGAAAGGGTACCGTTTATTAAAAAGAAGTAGTGCTACTGAGGAATTAGTAGTCTATTATAATGTGCTATTTGGTAATTGCTAACTTTAATATACTTTAACATTATATTTCATTACTTACAAGTTAACTCGGTGTCGGCGAATGCAAACGGTATCAGGATCCCGCATAGCGCAATCTGAAGATTTTCAAACAATATTATTTTACATTAACTCAAGTTATGTATTACACCTACATTTTGCTAGCTATGATTTTACATGTCATGGAACAGAGGGCCTTATATCAGGGTTATTTGCTGGCTTCGTGTTGCTACTTACTAACTTCCAAGCAGAAAATTTCAATAACACGCTCAAGATATATAAATACAATCGCACGCAAACTTATGCCGCGTGGCAAAAATAGTAGGCGTTTATTTTCAATAATGATTTTCATACTACTAAGTTAGTTAAGTGGGTTAATTGATTGCGCTGGTAGTGCAAGAGTGTGGTCGTTAAAGTTTATTTGCTCATATTTGCCAACAGATCGCTCACTACTGAGCTCTGAGCCCCCTGTACCGTAGTAATGTAATATTAAGGGCTAAAGTATGAAATTGCCGATTTGTACTTTAATAATAATAATATTCTACACATACACACAACACCATCTAGCCCAAACTAAGCAGAGCTTGTACTATGGGTACTAGACAATGGATAAATGTATATTATATATACAGCAATGTATAGATAATGAGGGTAAATATTTCGATTAAATAAATATGGTACATAGAAAAAAACGAGATTCAGTTTTTCAGTATAATATGTATGTATATACAAACTTTTTATATATACTTTTTTTTGTTTGTATATACATACATATTATACTGAAAAATTGAATCTCGTTTTTTTCTATGTACCATATTTATTTAATCGAAATATTTACCCTCATTATCTATACATTGCTGCCATCTGAACGGCAGTTTATTTATGCCTTTACGATACAACTCCGGGGATCTAGATTCGACTAACTGTGTGAAAGCATTTTGTATTGCCGCCTGGGAAGAAATTTTTTTATCACGTAGAAAATTGTCCAAATCACGAGAAAAATGGTAGTCCGTTGGAGCAAGGTCTGCCGAGTACGGAGGATGACGTATGGTTTCTAACTGCAGCTCCTGTAGAGTTACAACGGTTTCTCGTGCAGTGTGAGGTCTTGCGTTATCATGGAGCAATAATGGTGAAGATCGATTCACGAGTCGGGGCTGTTTCACTGCCAGTTTCACTATCATTGTGCGAGGTTTGGCACAGTAAACATCTGCTGTTATTGCTTAACCAGACCTGAGAAACTTATAGTGAATAACACCATGAAAAGACCACCAAACAGTTACCATTACCTTTTTATTGGTAAGCTTTGCTTTAGGTCAATGTTGCGGCGTTTGACCTGGGGTCAGTCATAACATTTTTCGCTGACGGTTATAGTAAAGAATCCACTTTTCGTCACATGTCACAATTCGATCCAATATTCCTTCATTTCTGTACCGATTCAACAAGGCAACACAAGTTTTAACACCCATTTCTTTCTGCAGATCAGCCAAATCATTAGGCACCCATTTTTCATATTTTTTTATCTTATTGATTTGATGCAAATGAGCCAATATTGTAGATAGGGCAACATTAAACTATGGCGCTAATTTTTGGGTAGTTTGACTCGGATCGGCTTCCACCATCTCCTTAAATTCAGCGTTATTCACCTGTGTGGGCGGTCTTCCACGTGGTTCATTCTTCAAGTCGAAGTTTCTATTACGAAAGCGTTTAAACCAAAAACGCACGGTGCGTTCATTTGCAGTCTCCTCTTCAAACGCAACGTTGATATTGTGAGCCGTTTCTGCCGCGTTAGTTCCGCGTTGGAATTCGTATTCAAAAATGACTTGGATTTTCGAAGTATCCATCATTCCTGTCTAAGCTGAATAAAAACATCAATTGAAAGTCGAAAATCGAAAGTTGAAAATTTAAAAACAAGAATTTTATAGGTATCTTGTAAAAAGGTTCACTCGAAAATCTCACACCATGAAGGTTTGATGTCAATTCAAAGTATCTATTACTATACAACGGCAACTTCATACTTTAACCACTATTATTAGGTTATTTGGCTGCAAGCCTTCTGTACAAAGGTTACTTACTAGTACTTTTCCAGATAAGAAGCTCTAGGTATCAGCAGAATAATTGAACACTACTCTATGCTAATTTCAATATAACACTATTTATAATATTTTAAAAGAAAACGTACCTATAATATTAGGTTAGTAGGTAGTAGGTAATTATTAAATCAAATTTACACATACCAGGCACACTTCAGTAAGTTTAGTCATTATGTACGAATCAAATTTCACTTTACACACTGCTATTAACTCATTAATCTGCTGACAACTTGAATTTCATTTTATATGCGACTTAATAATTTAATTACTGTGCACTGTACGTCTTATAGAAGCGTTTGCTAATAGATAGGAATAAATGTAAGCATTTATACAAGGGGAACATGGTATTATCCTCAATTATGACGCAATGTAAATGTGACAATAATAGTCCCTTTATTTCATTGGTTTATGATTTGAATGTCAGGATAGAAGAGCGTGGCATGTGATGACGCATTGTCCTATAGTAGACGATGCAATTGATGTGATACGAACAAGTTGGGTGCAGGCGTGATAACATGGATGGCTGTGGAAATCTTTAGCTGGAGCTTATGTTCAGCAGTGAACCGCTAAAATTACCAGGTTTTGTCACAGTATAGAGATCTTTGTGAATTAAATGTCTTGGTTCTAAGCTAAGGTTTCCTAATAAGAGGAGGGTAAAGAGTCCATTATATTGGCATGATGTGGTTTGGAAGACTTTGCATGTCTTCGAGAATATGATGAAGACCTCTCGGAGATGCAGGTTTCCTTACGAAGTTTTCCTTCAACATTAAAACAAGCGGTAATTAATTTAGCTCCCACATTAGTTCAGAAACTCAGTGGTGCGCCGTGTGATCGACCTTGAAACATATCTTATAACAGTAGACCATTCGTATAACCAAATCGGGTGATCTACTGTTACTGCTGTTCATGGGAATTTAAATATTAAAATATTATAGAACTCTTTAACTAAAACGTCATGCAGTTGCTTTAACAGTTACCTTATAGTTTCTAGAAAAGGCGCTAAAGATTACGAAGCCTTTAAAAAGTTCTGAGACTGTTACAAATATCATATGATTAGTTATTAAGTTATCATCAGCTATTGTATAAACACTGGACTGCCTAGGCACAGCGGTAGTAAATTTGATTTGTTTCCCGAATTCCAATTTATTCCCGAATCGTACACAGATTTTTCTATCAAAAATTCGCCGAAACCTCATGGAGTCCGGAATTGCAATTGCATTCAATAGCGACTATTTGCACCTGAGGTGATTCTCATCTTTGTCGTTAAATTAGCTCTGATGGTAATTATCTTTTTTGAAAACACAACTTATGCAAAACCATGTCATCCTATGGAATATTATAAGTATAGGAGTAGTATAACCTTATTACGTTAATGAATATGTAATCATTATGTTTCCCGTAAACATATCAAGACTTACATAAATACTGCAATTAATTTTATTAGTCTTTAGTATACAATGACATGTTTTACGCAAGTTCAGTTTAAGGACGATGAAGAAAGACGTCAGCGAGTGCATCTGGGTAATGCAGCTTATGTATATTAAGAGGAAATGCAGTGTTTCGTCCACACATAAGTATTCCTATGTTATCGCTCTTAATAATGACACTAGCACAAAAATAATAAGCATATAAATTCTATCTACCACTGCTAACACTAGAACAATAAAGGAAAACATATAATTTGAAGGTATCTATCACAAAAATTTTACCTTATATTTGTTTTTTTAAGAATTAATTCATTATAAGAACCTTAAAACAATACAGAAATAGCTTGGTTATATTGCAATCTTGAATCATGCAGCAAACAAACTTAACAGAACTAATACTTAATTTATATAAAAAACGTAATCAAAATCGTTCTTGATTTTTTTTTATATAACTTATGTTATGGAGGAGGAAATAGGGGAATACTAAGTAATGATTTTAGAGGCATAATCAGTCCGAACTGTAGTTATCTCTTTTTCAGTGGCGTAGCGTGAGTGTCAGTTAAATATTTTTTCTTATAGGTCCAATTTTTCAATCGTCGGATAACTTTTAACTAGGGAGTTTTTTTTGCTCGTCAAAATGACCACACTCCAGTGGCCTTCATAGCAGCCGAGGCGATGTTGAGGTCTCTACTTTGAAGGCCTGAGAAGGTGCTTTTCCACGCTCCGCTTGAAGGATCCAGGATTGAAGGAAGAAGGAAACACGTGCCTCGGCAGAGAATTCCATGCTTTGATCGTTCGGCAGTGGTATGAGGACCCAAACCTATGTTTGACGTATCGTCAGCTTTTGTATCAAAAATATGTCATATTTATTGTTAAAATACAAGTTATGAGACGATAAAAATATCGGCCCTTAATGTTTTAATTCGCTTTTAGTAACATGGGTTAATCACATATTTTACATTTTGTCAAGATTTGTAAAGGGACGGCGCAGCGAAGTATCGTCATCATTAGGTAATTATCGCTTGCTTTAACAATGAAGGAAAACATCGTGAAAAATCTTTTATCTGACAGTTTTCCATAATGTTCTCGAAGATACATATGTAACTGCCAACCCTTCTCACACTGAGAAGAGGCTCGTGCCCAGTAGTGGAATAGTTTATGTAACTGGCTGATATTAAAATCACGTACAACATAGTATTTCTGTAGTGTTTTAACCAGATTTATAAGTGATACGTCGTAGCGAAATATCTGCTCATGTAGCGACTTATCTGGTTAAATATCTCTATGCTGCACAAAAGACTCAAACGAAACACTAGGAGTAATTCCTATATCGCGAAGCTATTTATAAACATTCAAACAACGGTCACAAACACCCAGACTCTGACAATTACATGTGGATCGAAAAAAATTCGGTCCCGTGTGGGAATCAAACTTACATCACCACAACGACGAGAGCGACCACTTGTACCACTAATCGCCACGCCATCCGAATATTCATACTATCTATGGTTTTTGATAAACTAGCTGTTACCCGCGACTTCATCCGTGTGGAATATTTTGTTGCGGAAATTATTATATTATTGTTTTCTAAAACGTAGCCTAAGTACTTATAACATTAGCTTTCTGTCAGTGTATATATATATATAGAACTCAATTGCATCGCTACCTCTAGGTCTAATAGTGAATATAGATTATACAAATAAATAAAATTAAAGAGTCTGTCTGTTATGTCAAAATAACAGCTTTTTAATAAATACATATGAAAGTACCTAGGTATATGTATGTATGTATCTTATGTGGGGGCCAGTCAGTGCAGACCGACGACACTTCGACCCAGTGGGATCTTTTGTGTCGACACTCTCCCAATAACGACTGCCATTACATAGATGTTCATGGCAGCCGGGACCGACGGCTTAACGTGCTCTCCGAGGCACGGAGCAGGCGATAATTGTCGATCAATACGCAAATAATTTCGAAAAGTCTTATAACTTCCGAAAGTCAGAGGTGCGCGACGTGGGTTTGAACCCGAGACCCTCTGCATTGCAGTCTGTTGGTCTCCCCACTGAGCTATCGCTGCTCTTTGTTACTATAATATTAGTTTTTAATAAAAATCTTAGTAAAATAGTTTAATGTTAGTTAAGATTGTACGTGTGAATCAACATATTCGCAAAATGTTGGGCTATAATAATCACAGGCATACTTAATAACATTATTTTAATAACAATATTATTTTACTGATTTTCATTTATTTAATACCCATATTTCAATTGATAGTTAGATAGTAAATAAGAAAAGTGCAGCGTTTACGTAGTACGGTTAACCTCTTGCTGTTGGACTGCTGTGCTTGACTGCATACGTCAAAGAATCGCTGCATTCAAGTTGATTTGCAATAAGATGCGCATACACATGGGTTGATATTTGTCTAAACTGTAATATTATAAAGAAGAAAGATTTGATTTTTTGTTTGTGTTCAGGATTTAACGCAAAAACAACCAAACGATTTTAATATTTTTAAGTATTTTTTTCTCGTTGAAATTTAGAGGCTTAATATCTAAACAAAGATTATGCTAGCCACATTATAACCAAATATAATACAAGTGGCAAAGAAAGAGGAATATTAATTCTGAGTTGAGTTCTGTTCAAATTACTAATAAATTTATAAATGTTGATAGCTTCTTTGCTGTAAGGTCTCGACAGGATTGATTGAAAATACCTAACTCTAAAAAACTACTTATTAGTATTCTATATTATTAACGAGTAACATAGTTTAGATTCTATTATTAAAAATAGTACTGTTACTAACATAACCTAATCTACTTTTACACGAGCCAAGCCGCGGGCAAAAGCTAGCTTATAAATCACTACATATTATAAAACGAAATCCCCTCCCGTGTCTGTCTGCTGTTCAGGATAAACTCAAAAACTACTGAACGGATTTTTAAGCGGATTTCACCAATAGACAGAGTGATTCATGTGGAAAGTTTATGTAGTAGTAAAATAAAGCTATACCCTAGCGTGAACACAAAATAACGTTTTTTTAATTTTTATTCAAGTAAGGCGGCAAGCAAGTATACGGCCCACCTGACGGCAAGTAGTCACCGTAGCCTATGGACGCCTGCAACACCAGAGGCATCACTTGCGCGTTGCCGACCCTTTAGGAAAAGAAGTGGGAAGAGGGAGAGACGGTGATTGGGCCTCCAGCACTCTCACTCATCGAACGAAACACAACAGTAGGAATACTGCTATTTCACGTCGATATTCTGTGAGAGGGTAATCCTTCCCCGGTCAAGCCGAAATCATGCTGAAATCAGCGAGGCTCTACTAATCTAGAATGGTATGTGGTTTTTCATGTATTATTTTCATAAGCTCATGGCACCATGCCATAATTATGCCTCGAATGAAAATCCGCTTTGGATTTGTATATACACATAATATGTACATACCTATATACATATAATAAGTTACTCTGTGATAGGCATTTATTTGTGTATGAGGAAAGACAATATTGTAATTATTCATCAAGTATGCGGTTAACGCATACCTATTATTGGTAGTTATACCGTTAATAGGTATGCATATACAGGGTGTCCGGTAATTAATGGATAATCTGAAATGTTTTATAGTAGAAAAGACGGCCGTTTCAAAAAGAAAAATGAAAAATGATCTATCCTATCTACTACCTTAAACTCAAGTCTTTTAAATCGCCATCAACTTATTATTTCAGTATTTTACAACTCATTTATGTACCAGGTGTTGCTGTCATTATACCATATGTCACTGTCCATATAAAAATAAGATCTGAAAATAAAGAAAAAGTTAATAAGATTATGTCAGAAGCATTCAGTCTATACCGCTCTTCCTAAAATATTTATGCATCAAACGTGTTCACAAAAACTTGAAATTCAAGTTACTATGGATTATGGTTTGCTACTACTGTGTCTGTATCAAAATCCGTTCAGTGTGAGAGACATACATACATACTTTTGGTTTGAAAAATATCTTCTATGTAAATACAGTCATACCCTCGTTAAAGCATTATTATATAAAATATTTGCAAACATTCGAAGTTTACAAACCCGGCTATATTATGACTATACTTTTGGGGCACGCCCACAGCACTACAGTGTATAGTACTTTATTCATTGTAACTCTGCCGTAGTCATGGACTACGTGCTATTGCAGTCGAAGAGCATTTTCCTGAACAATGTTACGATCGGTCCGTCACGTCCTTTAATCCTGTCATTGTTTATAGCACACAAGCTATCATCTCGATAGAGAAAATAATAAACAAGTTCACCCGGTACCTTTACTTGAAACAATACGGAGTATACCCCTTCTATCCTCTTATGTATCCAAGCTTTTTTTTGTTAGGAATGGTTGGTTATTATAAACTCGAGGTGAGACGGAACTACACTTTGCTTAAATACATATACCTTATCATAACAGGCAAATTGAACAAACTAACAATATTAGCATCACTCCAGTTTCTTGTACCTAAGTCCAGGTTACGAACGGGGAAGGATCTTAGATCTGCCAGTTCTTCGCACAGATGTCTTGAAATACGCACCGGTGCAGTGTTGCGTGCTGCTAGGATGCTGAATATATTGCACAACGTTTACATATTTTACTGTACGTTGGCGAAATTTGAGAGGGTGACGTTACAATATCTGTCACAAAATTTATAGTTATTATTATAATGTCCACTATGTCGCATTAGGTTTTCCTGTAATGACATATGTAAATTGTATAGTAAATAAATTAAAATAAACTCGCAACTTCGATCGCATGAATTTCGGTTATAATAGTATACAAGTAGTACTGCAAACCCCGTTTCACTCCTATAGCGGTGGTATTTAGGGTAATCATTTTATTAGGGATGTAGCATCCATAATAAAATGTTTTCACACTGTATAAGTAATCTATCGCAAAATTTTAAGTTGCCGGATTCAGTAATTCGGACTGAGCCTGGATCGATAAATTAATCTTTGAACCTCTTTTCACACCATTATATCCTTGCTAAGTTTGCTCGCGTACGCTGCATTAGAAACTTCTGTGCAATATTTCCAATGATTAAGGGGGATCTTTACCAAGGGGTTCAGGCCGTGCGTCGCTATATTAGTCAATGTATCCTTATATATATTAGGTATAACCACACGAACTATGAAGAGGAGGAAAATACAGACTATAAAACCTTTGTCACAACATTTAACATCAGTATTTTTGGAACATTCATTGGAGCAACATAATTGTAACATTTGCTGCTGAGTGTTCAAAAATTAAATACTATTTCTTTTTAAAAAATGGCGACTGTGGGTGTCGTGATATTGGCGGTAAACATACATTTTTTTATTATTGCTATAGCTCCTACCCATAACAATTAGTAAAAAGTTTTTGAAATAAAATATTGATTTCATGGTGGTTTAATTTCAACGTGTACATTCACGTAAAGATTGACAATAATATAAAAAGGGAATTATTATTATTTTCTGGCTGTTTAATATGTTTATGTATATTTTCTAAAACAATATTCTTTATTATTTTATGTCATAGTGTCACACATATTTTTTCATGCAGTTAATGGTGTTTTTGTCAGCCAGCAGTAGTGCCCCTTCTGACGAAAAGCCTACCAATGCTCAAGGTACGTAATATCTTTAGTGATATGCACAGTTAATATAAAGTCTAATGGACAATGCGAGATTATAACAGGAGGCGCTCTTTCATTACCTAACTGTTTTTAGATTACACTGAACTTAGCAGCAGTTTTGGTAATTATAGTGAATTTACTTATGAATAACGTAATTTAGGAAATACTAGTCGACCACATCAAAAATATTTTGCGTTCTTAATCGGTATTTAGATCAAAATGAGCAGAAGGTAATTTCAGCGTCCATATATATGGACGTACGTTAAAACATGCTCATACATATTAGGCGGATATTTCAGAGTCTCTAGACCAATGTTATTTTAGTGAAGGTATTTTTTTTACAGTAAATGTGTAACATTTGGTTAACATCGTTTGAATACTCGCTAATTTGAAAGTGAGCCATTTCTTTTTATTTTCTTATATTTGTAAGATTTCTTGGATTGAAATGTTCGCTTACAGATAGGCTTAAATTAGTTATCCAAATAATATACAGTGCGTGACATAAAGATAGTAATACTAGCAAAATAGTGTGTGTTGTAAAGAAAAGTTTTTATTGGATGACTTTAGAAAAGGCCTTCAGAGAGTTTTAATCTAAAGTGGGATGGGTGACATACCGAGGTTAGCCGCGGTAGGTCGTAGTTTTCATATTGAAACATATGGATCTAATAGTCCTGCTCCTCGAAAGGCCTCTATCCGTAAAGGCTTCTTTCCCTGGCAGAGGGCCGGGTATGTTTCTAAAGTAGGTATATAATGATAGAAAATTCCATAATCTCTTTAATCTGGGTTACCGAGATTGTGGTTTGCTGAACGGATATTATGATTTCTATTGATGACGATGACTATCATTATAATTACAAAAACTATATGATAACACAAGTAATATACTTAAAAAAAACTCTTTATTCCATATTTTCAGATGGCAAAACCATCAAGGTCCCTGAAAAATGTAAGGACCAGCACACTTGTCACATTAAGCCTGATGGGTATGATGAGCTTGAACCGAAGATAAATGATGCGGTTTTAGCACACATGGGAAAGGTGTGTGTATAACAGTTTTTTTATTACAGACAAGGTTACTTATGCTCCTTGTGTCGTCCACTTGAATCATACAGGAACCCATAGTAAGTTAAAAGTATCCTATGTGTTTATTCGTAATATAATCATTAATCTATCGGCGTGTCAATTTCTATATGTATCATATTTTATGTAGAAATGAGAGCGCTGAGAAACAAATGTGTTGTGACTCTGAAAGATAGAATAAGGAATAGTGTGATTAGAGAGAGAGATGCGACATGAAAGTGGATATTGTGACAAAAATAGAAAAAGGTATGTTAAACTGGTTTGGGCATATAATAATAATAATAATATAATAACAGTCGCAAGAGAAAGACCTAGGTGAACGTTTCTTGATTATATCGGAGGTGTTCTGGACAAAGGCCAGGTTAAGAGCACCTTAAACTGACGAGCGTGTATGAGGAATGTGATGAAAGTGAATGAAGCCAGAGAAGTGTGTCAGGATCGTAGCAAAAGGAAATCCGTAGTCTCTGCTTACCGCTCTGGGAAACAGGCGTGAATCTTTGTTTGTATCATATTTTAGACTAGTAGTTTTCCCGCGGTTTCACCCGCGTAAGTCCCGTTCCCGTGTGAATATCGGGTTTCACCTCTTTCACCCCCTTCAGGGTAGAATTTCCAAAAATTCTCTCTTAGTGCTCCCCTACACACTCCAAGGAACATACATGCCAAATTTCAGCTTCTTGCGTTCAGTAGTTTCGGCTGTGCGTTGTCTGTCAGTCACTCAGTAACGGAAGAGTTTTATATATATAGATTTAGTTTAGTTAAACGTATTTTTTTTTTATGTGGTGGAATGCATGACGCATACCCCTCCGCGGGGGCGGGCGGAGGGGTTATGTCGGACTCGCCGGGGTAAAAGAAGATGTTAAAGTACCTCCCGGAATACCGACTAAACCTACCACGGTGTTCCTCGACAAAACCACTATCGACGGGGCCGCGCGAATCACTTTCGCATGCGGTCGCGACCCCGCCGAGGTTTCGGCCCGCCGTATGAAACGGCAGGCCACTACACGAAAGATCTACCCAAAGGCACTTCTAACACTCCCTACTGTCCTCCCTAGAGGGAAGACGGACTCGAAACAACAGAGGCGCGCGTGGGAATACGCACGCCGCCTCTCGGACCTGGTGCTGAACGGATGGCGGGCAGGCCCACAAAGCCCGCCACCCCCAGGTCAAACCTCAGGGTGGCTGGAGGTCGTCTCGCGCCCTCCGGCGCCCGGCTCTGCGGTTGGGGAGAGGGTTCAAACGCTCCCTCTCCCGCTCCGCCGCTTCCTTGATGGAAATGACTTCCTCACAAAAGGAGGCGACGGCGTTCCACGACCTCTCACTCCGGACCATAGACTGAACTACGGCCGGGAGCGAGAGGGCAACCAATCCGACTGCCGCGATCAACTCACGGCGCTGCGATGCCCAGGCGGGGCAAACCGCCAAAGTGTGCAGCGCCGTGTCCTCAACAACGTCGCGGCAGTCGCCGCAGTGGTGACAACCGGGCGTCTCTTGCCGGCGTATACGACACAGGAACTGGCCAAAACAACCGTGGCCAGTCATTACCTGTGTCAGCCGGAAGGTGAGGGCGCCATGCCGCCTCTTCAGCCACTCCTCAAACACGGGACTTACCGCCACGATCGTGGCGTGCCCGTAGTTAAACGTATAACACATGATTAGGTAACGAACATCCAAACAACTTTACAAAGTCCCATTACATTTATACTTATTTTAACTTATGCACATTATTTTCTGAATGAAAGGTACTCCATATTCTTTTCTGTACCCCTGACAACGTGTATCCGAAATTTCATGATGATCGGTCAAGTAGTTACGTGAAAGCGTAACTAACTAACAAACAAACTCACATTTGCATTTATAATATCAGTTAGGATGCTTATACCCACAGTGTCGTTTGCTTGAATCTTACAAGAACGCCTACTGTAATAAGATTATCTTGTGTATTATTTCAAAACTTAATCTATCTGTGAGCAAAGTTTCATCCAAATCAGTTGAGTGGTATATGCAAGGTTGAGTAACGAACATCCATGCATCTTTACAAACTCTCACATCTTTACTAATATTATAACAAGTGAGAAACGGCAATGAATTGCCGTCAATCTTAGAGTTAGAAAAAATGGTTCAAGTAATATGCAAAGGTCACGTGATACCGCGTGACCTTGAGGTCAGAGGTTAAAGTTCATAGTCAATTCGGGGATATATCGACTATGCTTAGTCTAATGGCGTTGACCGAGAGTCTCTAGCTCTTACGGTTCTTGAGTTGAAAGTTGTATAACAGACGGACAAAGCTGCTGCCTAAAATCGGTATTGTCTTCAGACAATACCGATTTTAGGCAGCAGTATATGTGTGTTGCAAAAATAAGAATAGCTTCAGCTATTCTTATTTTTGCAACACACATATATATAATATACATATTAACACGCAGTACGCCAACGCGTCTTATCGACAACTGGCTGTCGTCCGCGGTTTCACCTGAGTTTATAAGTACTGCTTCGTTCCTATGGAAAACAAAAACTAACGATGTCTTCAGTATTATTATATTAGTGTATGCTTAGAAAACTATGCATACAAATTTGTCTCTAACAAATAACTTAACCTTTAATCATTTGTCTGAGTTTAAATTTACACTAATTTTCCTGCAAAATGAGCAGGAAAATCTACTATCAGGTTGTTTTGATTTATTATTTCAATGTATCTAGTAGGCGAGAGATCTGAACTGCTGCGTTGTACTGCGTTAGACTGCCACGTCATGTGTGTATTACAATGTTTAAAGAAGAAAGACAGTTCAATTCCTCCTTCGGCAGCGTCCAGACGCAATACTTTCGTCATCATTTCATCAACCATACTATATGTTTAATAGGCGAAGAGTATCCCGAGCCAACCCCAAGGTTTATAAAGTAATGAGATTGAATAAAGCATATTAGATAATTATGTCTGGGTAACACAAGACCACGTGGATAGATGTGTTGCGCAGAGACATGAAGGCATGCAATGCTTCTGAAGAAGACGTCAAGGACAGGGCGATGGATGAAGAAGAAAGCAAAGAAGGCTGATCCCACCACCATAGGGGATAAATAGTAAGGCAAGGACAAGGAAGAGCTCTCTCTTTCTCAGCCAGAAGAAAGAAAGAGAAATATAAGTCTGGGTTACAGCAGTTGAAAATCTGTAGTCTCTACGAGCATTAGTCTATTCATATACTCGTATGTACGTAAATAGTTGATAAATTATGATTGCACGGATGTCGTAGCTGTTTAAGTAGTCAGTTCGCCACTTGTCACGCGCCGAGTGAAAATTCCGCTGTCTTGGTATTCTTTGTGTCCGTGCTTTGAATATTTATGAAATACCTCGCGAACTAGGACTTAATCCTAATACCTGCTATGATAGTGAAGATAACCATCGTGCGGTAATCTACTTATCTTAGAGTTGGACATAATGTTTTTGACGATATCTGATATATAGCGATTCACACTAAGCCAGAATATATGATCATATTTTGATTTGTCTATTAAGAAAAAGCGGCACGTGCTCAGCGGATAGAAAATTTATTATCAAAACATTCAAGACTGATAACATTAATATTTTTTATAGGAACATACTCGCAGTGTAGATGAGACTCACGAACCAGACGCAGACCAGGAGATCCTGTCGCCTCAGAGTGATTGGCATAACTGCCCGTATATTACTAAAGTAAGTCTTGCTCTACGTTTAAGGAATACATAGATAGTCACTCTTATATCCTTGGAGGGGTAAGCAGACTTCTTCTTACAATAGCTGACAAAAAGAGGATGTAATACTCTTGTACGAGTATTACATCCACTTTTCGCCAACTATGACTTTTGGTCCTAAGTAATAAGGTGCAGGTAACAGCAGCGATAGCCTATTGGGAAACCGTTGTCTGCCACGCAGAAGTCTCGAGTTTGATCTCAAGGCGTACAACTCTGACTTTTCGAAGTTATGTGCGTATTAAATAGATAATTATCGCTTGCTTTAACGGTAAAGGAAAACATTGTAAGGAAACCTGCATGTCTAAGAGTTCTCAATAATTTTCTCAAAGATATGTGAAGTCTGCCAACCCACTGTGAGAAGAGGCCCGTGCCTAGCAGTGGGACAGTTTAATACAGGGTTGATATTATAACTAGGTGCGACCTTATTCTCGTCTACCAGACACAGACTCAGCTGCTATTAAGAATTTCTTGTCAGAATATCCCAAAAACACTAGGTATGCCCGACACGGAAATCAAACCGGCATTAGGCAATGAGTGCGTGGCGTTATTACGTAGAAATTATTCTACGCGGTAACTTGTTGATCAAAAATCCAATACAAAAGATTTGGAAGCCACATTATTTCTGAGAAACGTAGGCTATGTCACATATGTTCTAGAAAGCATAAAACTTTTTTAAAATAAAAATGTTTATGGACTAAGCAGTCATTCTGCTGTTAGTCATAACGGTCGTCACCAACTGCCTTAACAATGCTCTCATGCTATTTCACATCGCTCACATATGTTTGGTTTGAAGTAAGAAGGGGATAGCATAGTGCCAACACCACATCAATGTCAAATGTGATTACTCAGTGGTTCGCACCTTATAAGGCTCGTTTTAGGTGATTGAATCAAGTATGTGATGCAGAAGGCAGTGACAAATGACATAGCATGCATATTGAGAAGGTATTTTTCCGAAAACCCCTGAACAGAGGGTGATTAAAATACTATCTTCCCTCAGTAACATTACTTTTTCTTCTGGAGGAATGGTCTTGTAATTTTCTTGTTTGTACCCTTGATAACGTGTATGCAAAATGTTATAATGATCGGTCTAGTAGTTAAGGCGTGGAATCGAAACAAACTCACCGGTGTGTTTTCAATCATTTAATATTTGTTTTTAAATGTGTTTTATATAATAACATATTTAACAATAAGATATTATTTAATGGTATATTATTTATGGTTATTCTGTTTCAGAGAGAACGGTTGTATGTGTACCAGCATGGCAACGAAACGCAACTGGTCGTTCAGACGCCATGGATGCGGCAATATGTCACAACAGTGCGTTGCGCGTGAGTATTTGTATTATAATTAAAAATGTCCTCCAGACGCTGTGACAGAATCTCGGTCACAGCGGTTCACCTTACTGGAGACTAGCCATATGCGCAGAAGAAAAAAAAAAGAAGATTACATTGCACAAGTGTGTGCGCAAACACATGTGCACTCTCTGTTTCGTTTCATAATTTTATCAGGAATGAAACGAGATCAGGCGCCTGCCGAACAGCTTAACGTGCTTTTCAAGGCACGTGGGTCTGCAACTCCGCCTGGCTTCCTTTCCAGCCACGGGCCGCTATTGAAAATTTCTTGGAAACCCAATAATATATTGGTAGTTCGACTCGGGATTCGAACTCAAAACCTCATATGTAGCAGTCGCATTCACTACTGCGCCACGTACGCAGGAGGAGCTATATACCGATAACCACACATAGAGGTTCTGTTATAGTTTGCAAATAGTCATTTCAATAAAAATAGGTAACATCACTTTAAAACATATACATATGTTTGTTTATATATCTCTTACACTATAGTGTGAATGGAACAGTCGCAAGAGGCAGACCTAGGCCAACGTTTCTTGATCAGATCGGAGACGTTCTGGTCAAAGGCCAGGCTAAGAGCACCTTAAATCGGCGAGCGTGTTGAGGAATGTGATGAAAGTGAATGAAGCCAGGGTGTCACGATCGTAGCAAATGGAAATCCGTAGTCTCTGCCTACCCCTCTGGGAAACAGGCGTGAATCTATGTATAATAATTTAATAATTGTTTATTTATTTATAGAAATGAGATTGTAGGTTAACATTGACTTGTATGTATAATAATGTACACTATAGACTTACGCCTGTATCCAAAGTTTGTATTTATATTTCACATAGCTTATTGCCATTTGCTCGGCCTATTATCAAACTCCGTGCAACTGAGAATTTCTTGATAACACTTTGACCACTCACAACTGAGACAAAAACCTTATGATAGAGAGCAAATTTATGCTATTGTTACGCCCAGTGACATCTCTCGGCATTGTGGGAGGGACTCGGCGGTTCCGTCTAATAGTTTACACCGCCATCTATTGACATCTTACGGAACTGCATAGTACGGTACGAGAATCTTAGAGAGAATGCTGGTACTTTCTCGAATCATCGTGCTGTTTACACGCCGAGTACCGCGTTGCTGGAAAGCTCTAGAAGCGCTTTAGCCGCGTATAAATAGGGCGCACGCGCACCGCCAAGTCAGTTTACAATCGTAAGCGATCAAGTGTTCATCGAAGCGAACGGAAGCGGAAATACTACGGAGTTTGAAGCAGTACAGTGAAAAAGTGTGGTATAGTGTTTATTGTGTTTTAAATTGAATTGTGTGTTTGAATAAAAGTGTTTTAGTCGGTAATATTGTTTATATTCTTATCCGTCGAACCCAGCACGTAACAATTGGTGTCAGAAGTAAGGTAAGAATATGCCAGTACTACCGAAGGAGGAAGTGGAAGGGGTGCGTACCAGGAACCAGCGCCAGCAAGATGTGGACCAGAGGCGCTTTGGAGACGCCCCCTCGCCGACGTCAGGTGAATCACGTGACTCCGCGGCTGCAGCGGAACTATCTAGTGCAGCTCACTCGCCGGTGAACCCCGACCTCGCGACTCTGATGGCGTTTATGCAGGAGCAGGCACGCCGCCAGGAGGAGCAGGCACGCCGCCTCAAGGAACAGCTGCAACGCGATAAGGAAGAGGGCATGCGCCGCCAGGAGGAGCAGGCACGCCGCCTCGAGGAACAGCTGCAACGCGATAAGGAAGAGGGCATGCGCCGCCAGGAGGAGCAGGCACGCCGCCAGGAGGAGCAGGCACGCCGCCTTGAGGAACAGCTGCAACGCGATAAGGAGGAGGGTATGCGCCGCCAGGAGGAGCAGCTGATGATGTTAAAAGACCTCAGCGCAACGGTTGGCAAGGAGATGAAGGAGGTGAAAGAGCAAGTCCAACGCCACGAAAGTCGCATCGCCGAGGTGGAGAAAACGATACGTGGGCTCAAGGCTGGCGATGGGATCGTGGCACCTGCGGTTGTGGCGTCTTCACCACGAGGCTTTAAAGTCCCACCATTCGACGGATCATCGTCATGGTCAGCCTATAAGATACAGTTCGAGGCCGTCATGAAATCGAACGGGTGGACGCAAGAACAGGCTCTGACTGCTCTCACCTTGGGGCTTCGTGACCAGGCCTTGACTGTGTTAGAGGCGCTTGGTCAAGACATCACGTACGAAAAGCTGTTGGAGGCATTAGAAGCGAGATATGGCGACGCACATCTGGAACACGTGTTTCGCGCCCAGCTGAAAGACCGATCGCAACGTGTTGGTGAAACCTTGCAGCAGTGGGCCCTGGAGGTGGAGAAGCTGGTTCGAAAGGCGTACCAGTCCTCACCTGCGCTCTTCGACGGAAACCTCGTTCAAGCTTTCACCGACGGGATCCGAGACCTGGAGGTTAGGGCCGCAGTGAGACTCGGACATTTCAAAAACCTGAAGGACGCCCTAGCCCACGCTCTGGAAGTGGAAGCAGTACGACGGGATGATCGAGCTCACCGTATCAGGGAAGTGTCGACTTCGCCCCGGTGCTATAGCTGCGGTGAGAGAGGCCACATCAGGTTGAGCTGCCCGAAGCGAAGGAGTCCACGCAGCAGTAACCAGTCGCCGGTAGAAGGAACACCTGATGTGCCTGCCGGGCAACAACAGCAGGGAAACGAGTAGACGCCAGGACTACGGGGCGGGTGCTGGCTGGTGATAGGAGAGCCCCAAGGATCTCGATCTCACAATCGTGTGACGGAAACAGCCTGATTATCGAAGGCGAAATTAACAGAATGCCGTGCAAGATGACATTGGACACTGGAGCTTCTCGGACAGTCGTCAGTTTCCGACTAGCAAGACGGTTTCTTGGGGACTACTACGGGAACCATGAATGTATACATCTAAGAACAGCTACCGGTCAGCACATAACCGTCCGAGGTGAGAAGGGGGTGGATATGAAACTAGGTAATAAAATTTACCGCCACAACGTCATCGTGGCTGACATAGTGGACGACTGCATCCTGGGTTTAGACTTCTTACGGAAGCATCACTGTGAGATCGACGTTAGTCAAGGAGTATTGAAGTGTGGCTCAGAAGAAGTATTCATGGAGGGCGCATCATCAGGCAAAGTGTACTGCCTGAAAAAAGTAGTACTTCGTCCGAGGTCGGAAACAATCATACCGGTTTGTCTACCAAGGAATTCTGATCAGGAAAATCGATGTGTAATTATAGAAGGCTTGGACAACGATGCTTCATGGAAGATTGCACGCACTCTGGCTAGAAATACCAATGTTACATCGGTACGTGCACTGAACCCAAGCGACAAAGAACTGGTACTCAAGAAGGGCACGATATTGGGCACCTGTGAAGGAGCAGTTTGGATGCGTAGATGCCATGAACAGCCTACCAACGCCAAAGTCCAAGGGGCAAGGTACGACGTATCTTCTCTCTTGAAGGACTGCCAGAATAACCTGTCGAGAGAAGAAAAGAACAAGGCTGAGATGATGTTAAACCGGTTTGCCGACGTCTTCTCGACAAGTGATGCTGACATAGGCAAGACTGCCCTAGTTCAACACAAAATAAACACAGGAAATGAGGTACCGATCCGCCAGCGACCAAGACGTGTACCAGTGGCACGGGAACATGAAGTTGACACTATGATCGAGGGTATGGTGAAAGAAGGTGTGATTGAGCCTTCGTCCAGTCCATGGTGTTCACCAGTGGTTTTGGTTAAGAAGAAGGATGGCAGCATGCGCTTCTGTGTGGACTATCGTCGGCTAAATGACATCACAAAGAAAGACAGTTACCCGTTGCCAAGGATTGACGACACTCTGGATACGCTAACGGGGATGAAGTGGTTTTCTACACTAGACCTAAAAAGTGGCTACTGGCAGGTCGAGATACATCCTCGAGATAAGGAGAAGACAGCATTCTCCACAGGCAAAGGATTGTGGCAATTTAACGTCATGCCCTTTGGATTGTGTAATGCCCCTGCCACTTTTGAGAGATTGATGGAACGGGTACTTACTGGATTGATTGGAGACGCCTGCCTGGTCTACTTGGACGATATTATCATAGTAGGACGCACCTTCGAGGATCACCTTCGCAACCTGGAACGCGTTCTCTCGAAGATTCGAGCAGCTAATCTGAAGTTAAGTCCAAAGAAATGCGCGTTGTTCAGGCGGCAAGTGAACTTCTTAGGACATGTGTTCTCCGAAGAAGGCATCCAAACGGACCCGGATAAGATCATTGCTGTCAAGGACTGGCCAGTTCCGGAGAACAAGACACAAGTCAGGGCATTTCTTGGTTTGTGCTCCTACTATCGACGGTTTGTAAGGAACTTTGCTGACATCGCCCGGCTTCTGCATAAGCTCACCGAGGATAAGATAAAGTTCTGCTGGAATGAGAGCTGTGACGTCGCATTTCAGAAGCTGAAGGAACATCTGTGTAATTCACCAATTCTAGGCTATCCCGACAATGAACATGAATTTGTAGTAGATACAGATGCCAGTAACACCGGCATTGGTGGCGTTTTATCTCAACGTAAAGGAGAGCATGAAGTTGTAATAGCGTACTTCAGCAAGGCCCTATCCAAACCTGAAAGGAACTACTGTGTCACACGAAGGGAACTTCTAGCTGTCGTAAAGACATTGCAGCACTTCAGTAAATACTTGTTGGGACGGAAATTTCACCTGCGAACTGACCACGCTGCATTGAAATGGCTACTACAGTTTAAAGACCCAGAAGGACAGGTAGCAAGATGGATTGAACAACTACAGGAATTCGACTTCGTAATACAGCATCGTAGTGGCAAGTCACATGGTAATGCGGATGCCCTGTCACGTAGACCGTGTCCCGACCAGTGTAAGCACTGCGCCAGGCAAGAGGCTAAGCAGGAAGGACTAGTGAGGATGTTGAGGACGGATCTTAGCGAAGACTGGAAGGAAACTTTGCAGAGAACGCAACAAGAAGACAAAGACATAAGACCCATCCTTGAATGGAAGAAAACAGGTGCATCGAGACCTCACTGGAGTGAAGTTGCGGCAACGAGCCCTACCACCAAGAGTTATTGGGCACAGTGGGAAAGCTTGGTTATCCAGGATGGAGTTCTGTGCCGGAAATGGGAGAATGCTCGAGGTGACAAGTGTCACCTGCAAATGGTCGTGCCAAAGCTCAAGGTACCGGAAGTTTTACAACTCTATCATAATGGGAGTTCGGGAGGTCACATGGGAGTTAAGAGAACTCTGGTTAAGATCCGAGAACGATTTTATTGGATCCATTGTCGAGAAGACGTTGAGGAATGGTGCCGTAAATGCAATAGTTGTGCTGCCGTGAAGGGACCACACACTCGCAGCAGGGGTGCATTGAAGGTGTACAATGTTGGAGCCCCGTGGGAACGTATAGCTTTAGATGTTGCCGGACCGTTTCCTGAAAGCCAAAGTGGGAACAAGTACTTCTTGGTGGTCATGGATTACTTCACAAAGTGGCCGGAAGTGTTTGCGATTCCCAATCAAGAGGCATCTACGGTCGCCGACAAGCTAGTCCACGAAGTCTTTTGTCGTTTCGGGGTGCCCTTAGAGATACACAGTGACCAAGGTCGGAACTTCGAGTCTGAAGTATTTAAGGAGACATGCCGGGTGATGGGTACCTACAAAACGAGAACGACCGCTTATCATCCGCAATCAGACGGCATGGTTGAACGATTTAACCAGTCTCTGGAAAGATATCTGGCAAAAGTTGTAGAAAGCAAACAAAGGGATTGGGACAAACACATTCAACCATTTCTCCTGTCGTACCGTAGTGCCGTTCACGAAAGCACATCAGTAACACCTGCTTTCGCTAACTTCGGAAGGGAACTACGATTACCTGCAGACTTGATCACCGGCATCCCACCTGAATCTCCACGCAGCATAACAGATTATGCGAATGATTTGCGCAACAGGATGAATGACGTATACGAGCACATCAGACAGACCGGTCAGCAGATGTCTGAGAGGATGAAGACCCGTTACGACCGGAAGGCGAACAATAAAGGCTTCGAGGAAGGATCGCTGGTGTGGTTACATAATCCGGCACGCAGCAAAGGAAAATCTCCTAAGTTGCAGGCAAAATGGGATGGACCCTATCGCATAGTCACTAAGATGAATGACGTCACCTACCGGATCCAGAAAGGACCACGAGGTACACCAAAGATCGTTCATGTGGATCGATTGGCACGCTACTACGGATCCAACAATGTTCGGGACGAACATGTCTAAGAGGGGGGCAGTGTTACGCCCAGTGACATCTCTCGGCATTGTGGGAGGGACTCGGCGGTTCCGTCTAATAGTTTACACCGCCATCTATTGACATCTTACGGAACTGCATAGTACGGTACGAGAATCTTAGAGAGAATGCTGGTACTTTCTCGAATCATCGTGCTGTTTACACGCCGAGTACCGCGTTGCTGGAAAGCTCTAGAAGCGCTTTAGCCGCGTATAAATAGGGCGCACGCGCACCGCCAAGTCAGTTTACAATCGTAAGCGATCAAGTGTTCATCGAAGCGAACGGAAGCGGAAATACTACGGAGTTTGAAGCAGTACAGTGAAAAAGTGTGGTATAGTGTTTATTGTGTTTTAAATTGAATTGTGTGTTTGAATAAAAGTGTTTTAGTCGGTAATATTGTTTATATTCTTATCCGTCGAACCCAGCACGTAACACTATTAATGATAAGTCATTAATCTTGTGGAATAAATGCAGACTTAAAAAACTTTTACTAAGATAGCAAACAGCATATAATGTCAGCCATGTATGTAACTTTTCCACTGTTGGGCACGAATTGCTTTTTAGTTTGAGAAGGGTTAGGTCATCCTCTACACTAGCCCAGTGCGAGATAGCAGACTTAACATATCTTTGAGAACAATATGAAGAACCCTTAATAATAATTAAAAATAATTACTTACTTAATAAAAAATTCGGATTATTGTCCATAAATGTTAGTCATTTAGATTCCCTTAGACATTTAGATTTCCTCACGATGTTAACCTTCACCGTTAAAGCGAGGGATTATTAATTATATCATACGCACGTAACTTAGAAAAGTCAGAGTTACATACCTGCCTTAGAATCGAACTCAAGACCTCTGCGAGCCAGTCCAACGATCTTCGTCTAGGCTATCTCTCCTAATTGTAAATGTTTCACTTTGTTAATAAGTGGTTACCGCAGCCTACGATCGCTTGTAACACTAATAACCGTACTACCTACTGACAACCGTAGGCAAAAGAAATATGGGATGAATAGACCTGCCCTTTCAGGTGTGACTCTCCAAAAGAGTTCCTTACCAGGTGAAATCCAATAGCAGTGATAATAATCTTAAGCCAAGTTCATGTAAGAGTGTAGTACTTCCCCGGCTACGCCAAGCTCACTCATATTAATAGCAAAAAATTGGCTACAGTGAGCTCTACAACTCAAAAAGTCTATGATTCAAAGTAAGCAATCAAATAAATTGGTGTGTTACTCATATGAGTTTTGGTTTTACTCATTTTTGTTTGTGTTATACAAACAACTGATTTGATGTGACGCATGCGTCACATGTACTATCGTAGAGAGTATCCTCTATCCTCTTAGTTTATGTCAAAGATTACGAATATAAGTTTTAAGTGGATATACTCAGATACATGCAGAACGTGTCCTCGTTCTTGTCGCATAAAGCGCAAATGTTTGGCGCATATCTTTTGTGATCCTTAATTTAGTCCGGTTTAATGCTTTTGATCACTTAAAATTATATGTTTGAAAGATGACACGTTCTTACCACAAATGAGAAACTAAATCCTTTTCGTCCCACCGCGTGTACCTATGATCGCGAACAAAAGTTTATCTAAAATGTTTTCTATAAGACAGATAATGTGTTGAGTAAAAATACCGGCAACAAAACATTTTAAGAAAATGTCTTTAAAATAGCAATAAATTTGCTACTGATGGCCCCCTGGGCCCGAACAGTATATCAACGTGTAAGAGAGAGAAACTAAAACTACAGCTTGGACTGATTATATCTCTGAAATCATTTAGTATTTCTCTGTTCTCTCTTTCAAAACTAAACCAACTTTTATCTATTTCATAAACAATGTGTAAAGGATTTTTGGCTAAGTCTGTATGTTTTTATTTATATTATTAATTTCGATAAAAATTTTGTCAGATGATTGGTGTAGTGACATTCTTATAATAACTAGATTATGAAAAAAAAACATAGGGTCATGGGAGTTGATATACATTGATGTATTTTTTGGGAGAAACAAAGTAATACTTTTGTATAAACGAAACGTTGCCCGCTTTTCTTATTATACGTGTAGTCGTACCTAAGGGCTGTTTTATGAGATCCAGTACACAAATATAGCTATAATCTTATTAATGGAACCATTGTCTATGCTATATTTGTGTGTACTAGATCTCGTAAAAAAAGGTATATCGACTGTATGGGTGACACAGTGGTTTAAGTGATCGCCTCGCTACCACCTCTGCGCCGAGTACTGTGAGTTTGATCCCCACATGGAGCAAACATTTGTATGATCTACAAACAGTTGTTCGTGGCTGGGTGTTCTTTGTATCTGTTGTTTGAATGTTTGTAAAGATACAGGAGTTATTGCTACCGCGGTGGTTGTCTTTTAAAACAAGTAAAGACTCATATTATAACTTAAAGGGTAATAATATATACTTTTATAATTACAGACATGAATATATCCCATCCTCTAAACGTGGCAAAGAAGAATGCTTCCAAGATCTTGGCTTGAGTAGTATGGGCATTAGATCCACATGTAAAACTACCGTCGTGAAACAGAGCCTGTACGTCTACGATATCGCAGCACATAAAGTTGTTCAGCAATCGATCTCAGTACCCGTTTGTTGTTCTTGTGTGCTTAGTTATGCTTTTGATACATCTTCTAAGGTTTAAGGGCGCTGCTCTTGTCCATGGAACTAGTGTTTGCTAGGATTTCCCCTTTCTCTTTTTTCTTCTACTTGCCTTCCAATTTTTAAGGATTAGTGACCAATTAACCAATGAAAATTTGCTTGCTTTATTTACTAATAACAATCTTCATGCATGCTCTATGTAATTGATACTTTCTAAGGTGTAAAATTAAAACATTATAAAAACTTTTGATCGTGTTTAATTCTGTTTATATTATTCGCAGTGGACTCCAAATACTTAACAAAAATATTCTTTCGGACAAACAATATACGGTATGGCATCCAAAATCAATTAATATTGCAGCAATTATCAGTTAGTCTTTCTGGAATAATACAGAACTAAAAACTGGACTAAAAAGAATAAAATTATTTTTTTAGACTTATGCAATTTCCACACATACAAATTTAATACAACCCGACCAAGATCGATGCAAGTCGGTGGAAACGTCGGCCAATCAATAGGTATTAATTATCTTTTAAGCTGATAAAGTGTTCATGGGAAATCATATAGATATAATTATTACAGGGATTGTTACTAACAGACAGTAATGAAAAAACTTGGAGATTTTTTTTTATTATCCCTTTGACGCCTATTATGAAATACTAGGAACACATTAATATCTAATCTATATCGAAATACTGCTTTTATATTTTTATTCATATAAGTTTTTATTTTATGTTTTCTATATTCTAAAATTATCTGCAGTTGAGAGGTGGACAATAACAAGTTTTTCATTAAGGACCTATTTTGGTCTTCCACTACTTTCTAGAGTACAAATTAAAATATCAATATTAAAATATAATAGTAAAAATATTATTATTAATAAAACGTTTTGCTAAAAGATGGCAGAGATGTTGCTTTTAATGTTCAATTCCATCTTTTGGCAAATCATGGCAAACTATATTTTGTTATAAAATCTGTCTATAAACAATCTACATAATAATATGTTTACAAAAAATTGTTATGATTGTAATACTGTTTATTTACTGTAACAATATTATCAATTACACGATTCTATAAAACTAACTTATGCCTAAAATATTATAAAACGAAAAAGAAAAAGATAAACAAAATCCCTCTAATAGGCATCATAGAATTCCTCCGCATCACAGTCGACTGGTAGCGTGCCCAGAAGATAATACTTCTAATTCTTATACTGTAATAGTTGATTTTAAAATAAGACTATAATTTTTTATTTATTAGAAGTAATTCTATTTATTGCTTAGATGCCATAGAAATTTTGGTAACACGCTGTTAATCTTCTTCTCCAGTTGGTCGTAGCCTTCAGGTTTAAACGAACAGAACCCAGGACCCTTACATTTTTCAGGAATGACGAGTACTCCGTCAAGTGCTGTGAACAAAAACTTTAATATAACATCATGGAAAGCTGTTTAAAAATTAGTCCAAAATTAAGTTAATGAAATATAATTTATCTCAGTTGTTGACTTTAAATGATATTTAGTACACTCATATTTATTTAATCTATACTAATATTATAAAGCTAAAGTGTTTGTTTGAACACACTAACCTTAGGAACTTCTGATTCGAATTGAAAATTCTTTTAGTGTTGGATAGCCCATTTGTCGGGAAAGGCTATAGGTATAATATCACGCTACGACCAATAGGAGCGGAGCACCAATGAAAAATGTTGCAAACACGGGGAAAGTCAGCTAGTCTTGTTATAAACATAGTAGATGACAATCTATTTGATATAGTAACTGAAGAGATATATGTATTATCTACCCAGGTGCGAATCGGACCTGCGCACCGAAGCTCTTGCATGACACCTATTTACACTTAGACTTTTTAAATATTTGTCTATGCCGACACTGCGATAGTTAAATTAAATTGTTTTTGATTAATAATTAAAGTAAATAGTAGACTGAACGCCTTAATAAAAAATATATAATTTTAAATATGTCCGTTCTGGGTGCCAGTGGGCCTTCAGTTTTATTTTAATTATGTATTTGTTACCAAATAATCTTTACTTTTTGAAAAACGATCTATAGTCTTCGCTGTGCTATACATATACACTATGATGAATTGCATTATGTACGCCTGTTTGACACTGGCATCTGTGTAACTTATTGCTCTATAAGTCAAGAAATATAAAAAAATAACTGAGATATAAGCTATTATATACAAATATGTGTCGTAGAAGCCTCAAAATTTTACAGTTGATCGGTGATTAATTACCTGATGCTGGAGCTGCACTGGCGATTGTCAACAGCAAAAATATCTGAAAAGCAATTTAAGATTCTAATTATTAGTGTTTTGTTATATAACATGTCAACATTTTGTATAATAAAGAATTTTATGATCGTTAAGTATGCGTTGGTATGCTAATAAAAATAAATATAATATAGTGTTATTGTTAAACTGTGACAAGTCAAAGTGTCAAACCAACTGACAAATTGAAACGTTTATAATATAAAAGCGTTAATATAATATAATTAAATCCACACAAATATTAAAGGTTATATATTGATAATTTATTAAATTTAAACTGCAATAAATTTATATGATATTTACCGCGAAAATTACGTATTGCCATGTTGCCGCCATTTTAATTTCAGTAATATATTACTTTTTAATATTTTAGATGTTGCCTGTTCACGCCTGTCGAGATAGCGCGACTGATCATGAAAATTTACAACGGAGAGCTTATATAGTTCTGGTTTTATTTGTTGAAGCTAATATTATTAGAATGCTTTTTCTTCTTGCAGCGGAAAACAAATAAATGGTGTAATACATTTGTATAGTGAGTAGTATACAGTTCACACTTTACCGATATGAGTCGTGAATTAGCAGAATTTTAAATTCAATGGCGATTTTTTGATTCAAGTCAAACATTTGTGTGCGTGAACATGGATGTTTGTCTTGGTCTGGGTGTTTCTATGTATAATATGTATGTATTTACAAAAAAAAGTATATATGTATGTTTTATATAGTACAAGCTCTGCTTAGTTTCGGTTGTGTGTGTGGTCAGTGTTGTGTGGGTGATAGAATATTATTATTACTATTATTATTTAAAAAAACGGCGTGCGGCTGATAGATATTTCGTTGTAATAGTTTAAAAGTAGTATTTTCGTTGTTTATATAAATTGCGGTTTAGTTCGTGTTAATTTTTTTTTAAATTTAATGAATTTCAATTCATCTATTTATTAAAGCAATATTTTTAGGTGTTTATTTTACTTTTGTTTTTTGTTAAATTGATATTATTTACATATTCATAGTCATGATAATTTAATGGAAAATACTAATATTTAATAGAAATTAATTATTTTCGAAAGAAGTCTATTGAATTGAAATCTAATAGCTTTATACAGTTTAATCGCGTTTTATTTTATATAAAAAAGCTGTTAATCTATTTAAATTTATATTTAGTTACACTTACCTCTAACGAGACTAACTAAATCAGTTTTGTTAATTTAAAATTACCCTAGGAGATAAATTCTTTCACAAAATGTTCATTTAAATATACGAGTAAGTACTACAGCTAATTATTTATGTACATATCGCACTCTTAATAAAACAGCGACTTAACTCGAAATTTGAAAGTAAGGCAATTTGAACTCTAATTGTATATGTCAAATTCTAATATTATATTTGTGTTAAATCTTTGCAATAGAGTTCAAATTTGTTTAATCCAAAATACTGAGATAAGTCTCTCTTTTATTAAGGGTGCGATATCTATTACGTATATCCTGTCCTTGGTAATAGGAATACTCCAGTATTCCTTTTATTCTTTATTATTCCTCTCAATCAAAGAAATAATGTGTAAAATCGATTCATTTGGTACAAGCCCTACCCTCCCCTACGTAAAAACAAAAACATTGTACTTTTCGATAACTTTATATATTAGGGTCAAAACATACCTATCTATTAAAAAAGGCATTCCACATTATTTTTCTTTAACCGACAATACTCGCACTAGGAATAATTCCTGTGTCGTCGGGACTTTACAAAAATTCAAACAACCGAGAGCATCCAGACTCAGGACCACCATAATATGCGGATTACATTTTTTTTGTCCCGTGTGGAATTCGAACCCAACACTTCGCCATTCGTGCTGTCAACATTGTCAATCTCTTACCACTCATTCCACAATTATTGCTGACGGCGATCCGAGGGCGATTGCCAATAGAAGTATTTCTTTCCAGGACGATTTCTTGTTTTATTCGTTTCTTTAGACCACTCGTATTTATGAACTAAAAAATGTAACCTCGAGGATAAAAGCACCTAGGCCACGTACAATAAATTGTGGATCTCAAAATCATTTGTTGTTATTCTTAGGTTGACCACACCAACACTCAGTGCATTGGCAGTGACCACTTATAATCTAGAATTATTAAATCGCATTAAATATTACATGATTAAAAGGGACGGACCTTAAAATTTCCATTACTTCTTAATTAGTTGATTGAGTTATTACCAGTGAGTGTCACTGATGGCGTAGTGGTTTAAGTGTTTGCCTCGTCATTGCTACTGCGTTTAGTTTTATAGGTTCGATCCCCACACGGGACAAAAATTTCTGTAATCCACATATTAAAACATCAATACCTATTATGTGGATTACAGAAATTTATTACAGAAATATGTGGAGTCTGGCAACCCGCCTTCGAAACATCGAGGGCGGGTTGGTAGACTTCACATAATTTCGAATTTTCAAAAACATTATGGAGAGCTCTCGGACATGCAGGTTTGTATGGCACTTGGCACACAGAATTAAAATATATTATACATTTCACGATGTTTTCCTTCACCGTTAAAGCAAGCGATAATTAACTATTTAATACGCATATAATAATATAATATTCTATCACATACACCCAACACCATCTAGCCCAAACTAAGCAGAGCTTGTACTATGGTTACTAGACAATGGATAAACATACATATATCCTTTTTTTTTGTAAAGACATACATATTATACATAGAAACACCCAGACCAAGTCAAACATTCATGTTCATGCACACAAATGTTTGACTTGTGCGGGAATTGAACCCGCGACCTCAGGCGTGACAGTCGGTTACACTAACCACTATGCCATCGAGGCTGACAAACTTCGAAAATTCGAAAAGGGTTCGAACTCGAGACCTCTCGAGACCTCTGCGTGGCAGTCCAACGGTTTCCCATTAGGAACAGCTGTTTTTTTCTTTTGTTGTTTTCTCAGGGGAATGCATTTACGCACACCCATTCCTGTCGACACGGTCGGAAACCGCGCCGGCAACAGTGGGTAGTGTCGGACTCGCCGGATGCCACGGAATACCGACTAAACCTAACTGCGGCGCTCTTCCCATCTATCATGGAGCGCCGGAGGATCTCCGTTCCGAACTCTCTCCGGCACTCAGACGTTAGCCTGGCAGGGCTACGACCTTGAACACAACCATCTAAGGTGGGGGGAGGAGATGAGCGTAACGGCGTAGCCTCCTCCCTGGCCTTGCTCGGCGGAGCGGGTTCGCACTGGCGTCCGCCTCCCGTTCCCGCTCCGCAGGAACAGTTGTTGCTTTAACGGTGAAGGAAAAGATCGTGATGAAACCTCCATGTCTGAGAGTTCTCCATAATGCTCTCGATGATAAGTGAAGTCTACCAACCCGCACTGGGCTAGCGTGGTGGACTACGGCCAAACCCTTCTCACACTGAGAAGAGGCCCGTGCCCAGCAGTAGGACAGTATAATACAGGGCTGATACTATTTATATACATTTCTGCCGTTAATATGCTGCCGTGGAATAATATTTCAACTTGTTGTAATGTTATTTTAACAATACTAGTTCTAAATTGATCATCAGATGGCGCTATAAAAAATATAAAGTGATATTTTTAAAGTGGACAAAACTCGCAGCTGCTTTCGATTTCGTATTAATTAATTCAGTAACCGTTATAAATGACGTCATGTTCTTGGGGATGAATTGGCTCTTACACCTTGTCGAATCTAATCTATCAAGGCTGGTATTTCCATTTGCTCACTACGTCTTTATGTGTTCTCTATTGTTAAAGTACTGTGAAATCCCTTGAATCATAATCATCACTCACACGATACAGTTTCGAAGTGATTCATACTGGTTACGGTTCACTAATTTAAAATAAGTGCAATGCATGTAATGGATTTAAAACTGTAGTACTTACTTTTATTATTATACTCGATTTTGCCTGCGGCCTCGCTCGTGTAAATCAAGGTTAGATTAGGTTCTAAAATTATTTTTTTTTAGATAAAAGGTACCCTATGTCCCTTTCTGTTCTTCTAAAAACGCGTCTGCGAAATTTCATAATGATCAGTAGAGTAGTTAAGGCGTGAAAGCGTAACAAATAAACAAACTCACATTCGCATTTATAATATTAGTTAGGATTCATAATATATATATCAGCCTAAATTGTATTACGTATATAAAATAAAGATAATTAATAGGTACAGTGAAATTAATATTCCTATTTATATTGTAAATATAATAATAATAATAATATAATAATATTCTACCACATACACACAACACGATTTAGCCTAAACTAAGCAGAGCTTGTACTATCGGTTCTAGACAATGGATAAACATACATATATCCTTTTTTTTTCTGTAAATACATACATATTATACATAGAAACACCCAGACCAAGACAAACATCTATGTTCATGCACACAAATGTTTGACTTGTGCGGGAATCGAACCCGCGACCTCAGGCGTGGCAGTTGGTTTCAATATGAAAGTATATGAAGATTTTTGGTATGGTTTGCTTGTTTCTCAATTACAAAATCCTTAAAAACAAGCCGAAAGCAAACGGTAGTTTGATAATCGATGACTTTATTCGTACTCACTTATCAATATTCATACCAGAAGCCTTTTAAATGTGTTACTATATAACTTATTATTAGACAAAAGAAAATTAACACAATTTTCATCGTTGTGACGTAAATATTATTTACCTAGGTGCATGCGTACGCGGTTTATAGCAAGATACCACTCCGTCCATACTTTATCTTATCTTCTAAGCACGCATTTATTTTTAATACAATATAATGACTAATATATTGCCAGCAATTATAGCTGTGTTTTATATTATACGTCAATATTTTGCATATGGCTATCCAAGGAATGTTTGGAAAGGCCAATGCTACATATTGCCGGCCCGTTTATTTACAGCACATTAGATTTTTCCGCGGCGTGGCTCGTAAAAATAATACATGTAGTTTTAGATGAAATGTAGGTACTCTATGTCCTTTTTCGTTCTCCTGACAATGTGTATGCGAAATTTCATGATGATTGGTCTAGTAATTACGGTGTGAAAGCGTAACAAACAAACTCACATTCGTATTTATAATATTAGTTAGGATTAGTGATGTTCCGGATACCCGTATCCGTTTCCGCGGATATCCGAGGGCGAAAAAAGATGCGTATTCCAATTCGTTACATTTTTGACGGATCTTTTACCTTATTAATTTGTAACACACAGATTTAGTTTTATATGTGGGTGATTAGGTAGCAATAAAATGCTATTAAATTTCAATCAAAGTATTTTTATTTCTAAAATTCGAATATTTGGCATCAACGTTTATCGTAGTGAGTTAACATACGATACAATACTGTACGTAAAAATGAACTAAACCAACTATCTAATATATATTTAAACTCTTACTATACTACCTATAGGAAGTTATTATAAAATATTAATTAAAATATCTTCATAATGAGATTGAGTTAAAAATGTTGTATCATTTATTATAGAAAGTTATTAGATCATTTTTATAACAAAACTTAAATTTATGTAATATTTTAAATTATAATTAAATGATTATTCTAATAAAGTAAATTATAAGATCACTTTTATAACAAAACTTAAATCTTAAGGTCACGAGCACCGACACCGATTGAGTAAGAAAGTTAAGATCCGTATCCGTATCCGCGGATCTTGACGCCAATGATCCGTATCTGTGGATCTACATTATTAATTAACCGGCACATCACTAGTTAGGATTTAAAGTTAGAATTAATTGTGCAATACTGTTTTCACAATAAGATTACTTTTCGTCGTATTATCAATCTTCGTTTCGTAAAATCTCTATGCAAAAATTATATCGATTTGTGGCCTCATTATTATCTAAAAATAAGGCAAACCAAAAAAAATGCATTTATTATAATCCTATATTCTACGTAATTTTTAATTTTCTAATCCGTTGCCTTCATCATTTATTTGCTTCATTGACTTTCACAGTATTGTAAGTATTATATAATTTTCTATTAATTGATGTATACTTGTAATTATTATAAATGACATTGTTGTATTTTCGTTATAATATATTATTATGTTCTTTATATTGCATGCTGTGATCTCCTGTTATTGAGGAAACACATGTCCTATTTTAGTGTGCCCGTGCCTTGTAATAAATGTGTATTTATTGTTGGAGATTCAAAATAAAATAAAAAATATATATTATTAAGGATTATTATAATTATATAAATTATATTAATAGTCATTGTAGGCGGTAAAGCTACATAATATTTGTGCCGTAACTATTCTAAGCAATGTACCTAATACAATTGTTTTATTTCATTGTTTATTATATTTGAATTATTTTAGGTACCTTCTGTTCTGTTGTGTGGTTTGAGGTTCTATTTAAATATTATATAATTAGTGATCAATGTTAATAAATAAAAAAGCATGCATTTGTTGCCGGAGGCAATGGCATGTAGCATAAGATGAAGATCAGAGGTCTTCTTCTTTTTTTCGTGTGATTAGTGGTCAACCTGTTGTCAAGAGCTATTCAAGCCGCCCGTAGGCCTCTGACATGGCTCAACGACTGCTGTCAATTTGACAACAACCGGGACCGACATTTTACGTGCCCTTCAAAGCACGGAGACGCTCAGATGAAATACCACTAACTGGTCACCCATCTATAGACCGACCGCACCCAACGTTGCTTAACCTCGCTAATCGTTTACCGATCAGTGAGTGTAATATATTTGGCGTTTTTTTATATCTAAGATAGTTAAAGACCATACGCCCACTTGTTATATATAAAAGTATATTATTTTTAAAAGGACAACTGCTTTTCTAGGCATTATACCAGCGTGTTCCTGTGTCAGAATTAGAACAAGAAATAGAAATCTTTTATTCGCTTGAAACATGGTATACACTATACAAACAAAGTGTTATAAGTTTTAAACGTTCAAACACATCTCGCCCTCAGTGGACATGCGAACATTTTGAATTTATGTAATACTAGTTTATATAATACTTTTTATACATCATTATTTACTACGTTTATTTCTACACATTACAAAATTTAAAATATCTGTATCTTATCTTATCTTATGTGGGAGCCAGTCAGTGCAGACCGGCGACACTTCGACCCAGTGGGATCTTTTGTGTCGACACTCTCCCAATAACGACTGCCATAGATGTTCATAGCAGCCGGGATCGACGGCTTAACGTGCTCTCCGAGGCACGGAGCAGGCGATAATTGTCAATCAATACTCACATAATTCCGAAAAGTCATATAACTTTCGAAAGTCAGAGATGCGCGACGTGGGTTTGAACCCGAGACCCTCTGCATTGCAGTCTGTTGGTCTTCCCACTGAGCTATCGCTGCTTTGTAACTATGGTTACCTATACCTTATTTATATGTAATAAAGAAAAAAGAAAACAAATTAGCAAGCTTAGGAATTTTGGTCGAATTTTGACCACTAGGCGACCACTAGTTATTATTATTTCTTATATGAAGGTGCTTCATCCCAGAGCAATTTGGGTTATTCGTTACGTCATCAAATAGTTGGTAAAGGCAAGGATCGACGCCGGGTCTTTCTACTCAAAAAATGTTTATAATTTAGCTTATTGTACCATGGATCGCATACTGTTAGGATAAATGTGAAATTAACTCTGTCAGTTTGTTACGTTACTACAAAACAGTTCCAAGAAAAGTATCTATAGAATTTGGTTCCAACAATAACTTGAATGAGATATCAGGTCAAATGTAGTGCTATATTAAACTAAACGACGAAATTGGCAGCATATACAAAGACCACGTTGAAATTCAAAGTGACAAGGTCATGAATTAGATCTGCATCTATTATACTATGAAATTGTTAATCTACAAGCAACCTTTTTGGAGTAATCTACCGCCACCCGCTTCCAAATAGAATTACCGTTACTTTTTTATCGCCAAATAATACCGGGCGATGAATTCCACGCTGATGACGTATGAGTCATTTCATTGACGCACCTTGAGAATAACCTCCATTCAAAATGCTCCAATAAAATGTAGACGTTTCGATAACCTGATGACTCACATAACAGCTGCATTTAAATGTTTATCGATTGAGTAATTTTTGTATTTTAAACTACAGACTACGTTGATTTTATTTTTCGTACTAGTTTTTGCTTGCACCTTTGCGGCCTTGATTTCGCTCATGTTAATGTAGGTTATGTCAATTTTCTATCCCTCGGGAACAGTACTTTCTGGATGAAAAGTACCCGATATAATTTTCTGTACCCCTGGCAACGTGTATGCTTAACTTCATGATGATCGGTCGAGTAGTTAAGGCGTGAAAGCGTAACAAAAACTCACATTCGCATTTATAATATTAGTAAGGATTTAGCACGTCGTCTACTTTTCCAAACCTTGTATAATATTACACGGATGTTAATGTACATAATCTGATACCTTTATTCCCGTTAGGTTTAGCAGAGGCGTTTTTGAAGTGAAAACTTCTATAGGCGCGTTGAGCACTTTTTGGATGAACAAAAATCATGGAACTCGCGTCATCGTCATCGAACACATTGAGAATTCAAAAATAGCTCGACGATACAATTCACAAGTTACTTAGTGTTCACTTCTATCGGTAGTCCCCAAAGACTACCCTGCATGTTTTTTTTAAAGATAACAGTCACGCTCGGAATTATTCCTGTGTCGCGGGAGTTGTTTATGTTTTGTTCCGTGTGGGGATCGATCAAACAATACCCGGCGCGGCTGCAGTGTCGAGGCGACCTCTTAAACCACTACACCAACTTTGCAGCCATTCCACCAACATTTTGCCAACTGTAAGAGGTTAAAGGTTGGTGGCGATGTGTACCATTGCATTCAAATATGTTGACCACACTACTCTTTACTTTAGTACTTGTGCTGTGAACTTGACCTTGCAAAATAGGTTTCGTATTATTCGCAACTATATTTGAATATGTTAAAATTAAACTACTTTATACGACTTTGATTGAAATAAAGAAAGAAAGAAAGAAAGAACTCTGTATAGCTATACAGCTTTCAGGTAGGCACAATATGAATGAATATTTAAAAAAATAACAATAACAGTAAGAAAAAGGAAGAAAAAATACAGTAACATAAAATATTCAATAAACCTTTCGAGCCACATGCGTCCCACAGCTGCAGCAATCAGGTCTTCAGTTCAGCATTTGCCTGGTCCCAAGAACCAGGCACTGGTCTTCCACTGGAGCCTGTCATTGTGACGTACGGAAGCCAATAAGTATAACGATTGCGATGTTTATTTGAAAAACACTACCTTTACATTATTAAAGTTTACTACTAACTTAGCTATTTAAATAATTGACTGTGACCGATGATGATGATGATACCTCCCGACCGATTTCGATCATGGCGACTGCTTCATCTCTGTGGAGAGAGTTGACGTTGATGTGCTCTCAAGTGACTGCTGTAGCGAACCTTGTGAGAGAAGGTCCGCTTATATTGCGGACATGTGAGCATACTATTCTCATAGTTATAGCGTTGCTGGGAAGCAACCGAAACGTCAGGCAAATCTAAATAGTTATATTATTATATATTCGAATATTATTCGAATGCAATTACACGCATCACTACTTCTACTAGTGGTATATCTATACTAATATTATAAAGAGGAAAGATTTGACTTTTTGTTTGTTTATTTGTTTGCAATGATTTAACTCAAAATCTACTGAACCGATTTAAAAAAAATTCTTAATTATTAGAAATATTATCATCGAGTAACATAGGCTACATAATATTTAAAAAAGAAACTGTCACCCCTAACCTAACCTAACCTACTTTTACGCGTGCAAAACCGGAAAGTGGCGTATTCCGAGCAAAGTTCCAGGATTCGTGCTGCTACTATTCTCAGCAACACGATACGATATCCAAGAACTTTTGTTCCTGGAAGCCGTATCGTCGACATCAAGCACAGTATCCGTATTAACCGCAGCTGCTCCAAAGACGTAGGCATTAGCTAATGTATGCATAATATTATAGATAATAGTTTTGTTTGCTTTTCAAAATGATCACACTCCGCCTGATGGTAAGCAGTAGTCGAAATAGTTGGTCTAGTAGTCGAAATTAGACCATAATTATTATTGAACATTTTAGGATAAAATAATTATATGAATTTACTTTGCCTACTCTTTTATATTAGCTAGTCAATAGCTATTAAAAAAAAAAAGTAAAGCAACAGCAAAGCTGGTTGGTAAACATAGGAGAAAATACTGAACATTTTGTCTTTACCTCTCGATATAAAAAGAACTAACTGTTTCCATGTTTTTATTGGTAACACTAAAGTTCGACAATAGCTACAAAACAAAAAGAAAAGAAAATCGAAAAATATTTACTGAACTAGTTTGTCTTTACCCATTTATATATAGATTTGTTATTAATTAACTACCAAAGCATTTTATATAGGCCTACACATCCTGTGGTTTTAAAACAAATAAATCATTACTATAATTGTTGTAATAAAATAAGAGTCGGATTAGATATGCAGAATGGTCTTTGTTCTATTGTTTTGTAATATAAAGCACTGTGGTATGCCTCAGAGAATTAGGTCAGCTACCTAAAACCGTGGTATGTCAAAGTCCTGGCACCACACAGTGCTGGCAACATATAAGAGTATTGTCACTTGATGGTATAACATGCTGTCAAACGGCAATTTATTTAGGTTATATAGTGAAGTTAAGCTAGGCCTATCAATATACATACACAAACGAAAACCTGTTGCCTCGTATAAAAAATGCAGGGGAGTAAATCATAATCATAACGAGAAGAACGGACAACAGTAGATCAAAATGTATCCTCCTCTTACTGTTGCTGTGCTCAACAGGGCCCATAATTGTCACCAAACCTAGCTAATACGAGCTTTAGTACATCAAGGAATGCAATCTAAAAAAGAAAAGTTTTACCAGTCATATTTGCAAAGAGCTGCTTAATGCTGAACATATTTTTTTTACGCTCCTGAACATATTTATAAATCATAGAGCGGTTATAGTCTTGTGGGAGCCCGTTGCTTTGCCACGCAGAATTAATCAAAGTTCAATTCTAGGGCACGAACTATTCGAAGTTATATGCATATTAACACGTTCAGTGCCATCGACTCGCCCTGCGAGTTCGCGTTAATTTTATTCCAGTTCCGACGACTCGCGTGGCGAGTTCGGTGTTTTTCGGTAATATTTCCAAAACGCATCCGTATATTCTGTTCAAAACTGCAGTGTATATTTAATATGATGTTATTTAACCAATTACATGGTGGCTCGGATGATACAAATTTTTTTTTATATGAAAGATCTAAAGTAATTATACAATGCCATGAACTCGCTAGGAGAGTTCACTGCCGCCGGTTCTCAAAATTTTAATAAATAAACATTAGACAACAACTTCAACACAATAGCTTGGATACTACTTACTTATATTATGAATCTAAAATAGAATGAAAGTATCACAAAAATTTAGACAAGAGATAAATTACGGCTTCAGATTTTGTGTATGTTGATGTGGAGATCACTGTATATTATGAACATTGAATATGAAAGTAGTTCGTCTAATATCATGATACGACAGTCACAGGTTTTCGATTTTACCCGATTAGTGATTAACTAATTTCACAAAACGGGTAAAAAGGATTTAGTAAATTTTTTATATTTTGCCTTTCCAGTTTAATAGTTTTCGAGTTTATTATTACAAACAAATACAGAAAAATAAATTTATTTACTTTATAATATTGGTTGAATTCAAATTTCAACCAATATTATAATTATACTTGTAGTGTAATTCCTTATATTATTTTTTACCTGGCTGACTCCTTTTGGGTCAGGTAGTAGGTAGGTAGTGTTTTTCACGCGTATGTATGTATGTGGGTATATATATATTATTTTTTGAGTAGTAAAAAACGTAGAAGTATAAGGTGTCAATGGATTCATATTCTTCCCCCGAGTGTTATAGGCTATGTTACGTCAACAAAAATTCAGTATGGCGGACGTGAATCTGTAAAAACCTATGATGAACTGTACATGTTGACAACCACTGCCTAAATTACGAAACAAACTTATCTTTTATAACAGCCTTTGAGTTTTTTGCCATGTTTATAAGTTGAAACACACTGAACAATCCTCAAACACGTTTCACTTCCGATACAAACGTTACGAAGACTGAGACGGTCACAAAAATAACAAAATATAAATTTTACCCTTACATAATGCCAGTGAACTCGCGTGGCGAGTTCATTCAATTTATATTGTAGTGCCGGCGACTCGCTTGGTGACTCCAATGTGAAATGTATGCGGCATCCGGGAAAACATCATGAAAATCGTAGTGGCACTGAACGTGTTAAATAGTTAATTATCGGTCACTTTAATGGCAAAGGGAAAAATCGTGCGGCAACCGCATGTCTGAGAGTTATCTATAATGTTCTTAAACATATGTGAAGTCTACCAATCTGCACTGAGCCAGCGTAGTGGACTATTGCTTACAATTTTTCGCATTGGCAAGAGGCTCGTGCCCAGCAGTGCGACAGCTTATAAACGAGGCTAATATTATTTTTATATTTATGTTTAATAAGAATAATAGTTATACCAGTACGTATGAAACCACCACCAATCATTTAAAAATATCACGTAGGCGTCATTGTCTAAAGGTTGGCTACCAGAATGATCTACGAGGCACTCCCTATTGGTTTAAAATGAGGCATATGTGTACCTCACACAGTACCTAAAAATATTACTCATGAAATATGTATGTGTGGCACCTATATCCCTATCCCTTCGGAAACCTATATACGTAAGTATAATAGATAGATTCTTGAAAATAGCTACAGAATATCTAGGACCTATCATGTTATTTTTATAGGTTGTTTACGTTTCAAGGTGACGTAGGAGGTTTTAACCGTGAGTCACTAAGTATATCCTAATATTTACTTAGTCTGGCGAATCAGCATTCACGTAATTCGGCAGACTAAGTCAATATTATCATGCTTCATTCATTTTTTTCTTAGTAAATGTATATCAAAGTTATGTTAATATGTTAAACACCACCACACAGCACTTAAACCGACGAGCGTGTATGAGGAATGTGATGAAAATGAATGAAGCCAGAGATGTGTGTCAGGATCGTAGCAAATGGAAAACCGTAGTCTCTGCCTACCCCTCTGGGAAACAGGCATGAATCTATGTATGTATATTTGAAATGCCACGCGATCTGAACTTCCATCCCACGAACCCTAAAATTTTTAATCTAGCTGAATAATAGTAATAATTATAGTTATTGTACAATAATGTACATTTACGAAGTAAATATTGTTTCACAGCATATCTATATATGTAACATTACTGTTATGTTGTATAATATTTGTTATATCAATCAATCAGCCTTTTGCAGTCGACTGTTGAGCATAAAACTCGCGCAATTTGCGTCACAAACCTTTTCAATACATCCCATTCTCCTTTAACATCGGACCGGAGACTAGCGCTATAAAAATAATTTATATGTTATTATTTCGTATAAGAATAGAATTATCATCATAAATAAAACTGAAAGTACATAAGTGAATAAGTAATATAAGAATGTAGCATTTAATCCAACCATTCGAAAATATCATACAGGTGCATTGTGTCAAGGTTGAAGGTTGGATGTAAGGATGTGTGGCACTACTAATTTGTTTAGCATGACACATAAGAATTCCTCTTTCATAGTGCTTAAAAATATAACTGGTGAAACATGGGTGCATTTGAATTTACCTTACGGAGAAATACAGGTGTAAGTTTGGATATTCCGTGACGGTTATTTTAAAGAATCAATTTAAAAAAACTACCGTCTTAGAATATCTAGAAACTATTTAAGCATCACGTCTTCATTTATTAGATTAATAATTTACGTTACTTGTATCTAAATTCGTCGAGGTGAAGTAATCAGAAAGTTAGAAAATCCCGCGTTTCTTATCATGAATAATGATATTTTCGTGGTATGTAGCTGTGAGTCATGAAGCCTAAATATAGTCTTACTCTGTTGAAGCATATGTTTCCAGTAATACGTCATACGTTTCATTCATACTTTTCTTAGTAAAGGTTTTATCATGCTTATGTAAATTCATGAGTCTGTTTATATATTAAATTATTGCAATTTCTGTGAATTTGCATTTTTGTGACTTCCTTATTGATGAAGGTCGACTAGCGTAGTGGGCAGATCATTGAACTACCATGCAATCTTGACATCAATCTTACGATAGAAACATTTGATATTTTGTTGTTATGTGTATATTCGATCGATCAATAATGTTTTATAGGTGATAAGAAACATCATGAGAAAATCAAGATTATGTTTTGTATATAACAGCTATTGCATTAGTAAGAATTACTCTGTTGCCGAGAGTATTGCAAACATTAGATAAACAACAGTAGGTAAAGCCAAGAATCATTAGACTTGTAAAATGTGCCTACATGCACTGGGCAAGCAGCACGCAGCAGAGCAAGCAAGCAGACTTCACATTTTATCGAGAACATTATGAACAACTCTCAGACATGCAGGTTCCCTTACGATGTTTTTCTACGTCGTTTAAGCGAGCGATAATTAACTATTTCATACGCACATAACTTCGAAAGTCAAAGGTGAGCGGCTTGGAATCGAAGTCGAGACCTCTGCGTGGCAGTCCAAAGGTCCGATAGGTTATAGGAAACCGTTTTAATATTACTGTATACTGTTTAATTTGTATTTGAAAAATTTACAAGCTTATTGTGCCACAAATTACAAGTAACCTTTAATGTTCTCTAGCTCAGCTAATATGGCCATGTTAGGAGAGGACTCATGGTAATGCAGTGGGTGGCATAGCAGTGCTTAGGAATTAATGCCTTATTCATTTAATATATCGCCACTTACTTGGCGTCTAAAATTGATTTCTATATTATAGTAATTCATAGATTCCCATATATGATTTCCATATGATATCCAGTATGATTTGAAAAACGGAAAACCAGATGCTTAGCCCGTAATTGGGAGATAAAAGTCCAATAGTGAATTGCAGCAAGTGAATTTATTGATATAATAGCTACATAAGAGTTGGACAACAATTATTTAAATAAAAATATAAGTACTTAATCTAATTAACAAAAGAGTCTACTACCAACTTTTTTTTCTGCATAGTAAACGGACGACAGCATTGTTTTTCAAGTCGATCGATCGATCGGTTTATTGTTTCTCTGAGGAAATGTCGGCAGAAATACAAGCAAAATAAAATTATGTAGAAACAGACTAAACAAGATTATCGTCGGATTAATTGCATTATATCGAGATTTTGGCACTTGACAAAAGATACAAAATCCGGATAACCAAACAAAATAGGTATTGTCTATGATGGTATATGTAATCTTTTTATACCAGTGAAAATTCGAATGTAACCCTGTCTTTTCATTCATTTCACGACCGTACCTGATTGTTCATGATTGTTGGAAGCATGAGGAAACTGCTATAAAAAATGCAAACACAAATTCCAAAAAAAAAGACTTTTCGAACATACATGTGTGATTAATATAGGCGTATTGGAATAGTCGGGTTTTTTAGATTGCCGTATCTTTTCTCATCTTAAAGACGGGAAAAACCGGAGCGTGCGTAGATGGAAATCCTAAGCCCTAAATTTAAAGGCAGTTCCCCGTACAGTGCGATATAATCGATTCTGGTATTAGATTGGCAGTTTGCCCGTCACCAATAACAAGTAATACAGCTAATGATAGCATGCGTATTGCGTAGTGTAACGACTGGTTCCATGAATGAGTGTAGTTTGATAAATATAGAACAGCATAATGTCATGCCTATAGAAAACATCCCTAATTATGTCCTCCAGAACAAATTTCGGTCGCGGCGGTCAATTTTAAAGGAGACTGGCCATCTACGCAGGAGTTATTATAGCACATAAAAACAAACGCGCTTTCTGTTCCCCTACTGTCATGATCCGATGACACGGCAATGCGACACTAGTGGAGAAAAATCAGGCGCAGTACCAACGGATTTACGAGGTTTTGGAAGCACGGAGGTGCCTAAAACCGCTAACTTCCTATTAGTGCTGCTATTAAAAATTCTTAGCTGAAAACCCAATAACTTCTTCTTGGCCCGATCCCTTTGGGGATCCAAAGGGGTAGGCTTAGGGGCAGGGGTGAACTATACCCGCAGGTTGCCAGTCAATGTTTTATAAAATGACATTTTAGTAACTAGTTTTTCAGTGCCATCTCGTCTGCGTTAATGATATGTCATTTACGAGGGTCATACAGCGTATCTGTGGTTCTATTGAAAGCTATTCGATGACTTTTAACTCGATAACTAAATTAAATCCCAATCTACCAAATTCTGAAAATCGATGTGTGAAGTCTGCTATCCAGTAGTGGGACAGATTTTAATCAGGGTTGATATTATTATATTATATATACTAGCGACCAGCCCCGGTTTCGCACGGGTAGTACAAAACCTTAACAAATTATAAACCTAAACTTTCCTCATTAAACGTTCTGTCAATTTTTTTTTATGCGTGAATTTAGTGGCCCAACGCCCTTTTTTCAAGAGTTGTTCAAGCCGCCCGTAGGCCTCTGACATGGCTTAACGACTGCTGTCAATTGGACAACAACCAGGACCGACTTTTTACGTGTCCTCCGAAGCACGAAGACGCTCAGATGAAATACCACTAAGCGGTCACCCATCTATAGACTGACCGCACCCAACGTTGCTTAACCTCGCTAATCGTTTACAAGTTAGAGTGATTGCAACTGGCTTTGAGCGTTGTATGTCTATTGGTGAAAACCGCATGATCCGTATAGTAATTTTTAAGTTTATTGCGAACAGACAGCCAGACGCTGCGCGGGACTTTGTTTTATAATATTTAGTGATAATATAACTACAGAATAAAAGTTAAAAATGAAATTATTAATGCATTGTTTATTGCGATGGCGTAGTGGTTAGTGTAACCGACTGCCACGCCTGAGGTCGCGGGTTCGATTCCCGCACAAGTCAAACATTTGTGTGCATAAACATGGATGTTTGTCTTGGTCTGGGTGTTTCTATGTATAATATGTATGTAATTACAAAAAAAAAAAGTATTTAAGTATGTTTATCCATTGTCTAGTACCCATAGTACAAGCTCTGCTTAGTTTGGGCTAGATGGTGTTGTGTGTATGTGGTAAAATATTATTATATTATTATTATTATTATTATTTAGCCTAGGTAGCGGCAGTAGTAAATGGTTTTGATTCTGGGGCCGGTATAATAGTTATTAGATTTCTTAACCAGAAATTTTCAGTAACCTGTATATTTCCTAGCTACAGTCACATTTTGAAAATAATGTTTTAGATTCAACATAATACAGCGCGTCATAGAAATCAGTAGCGTATTTTTTTAACATATGAGTCCAGCAACTAATCAGCCGTTTATCGAACCCAGGACTCACAATTGATTGTAAACATTCGCATAAACCTAAAACACGGGACGAACAAGGTGGTCAAGCTACATTGATAATAACAAATACTTTTTATCTAATTTCTTTATTTTTTTTACAAAATAATAACAATAGTTAAAAATATTAAAATATAATGTCTTTTACAAAGGTATTCAAAGTCGGTTTATATTATATGTATAATTTTTATTCACGAATTACTTTGCCAGCAAAGAATAACAATATACTTTTACTTGATGGGAACCAGTTCCATACAAGTAAATTAAAAGCCTCGATGGGAACCAGTTCCATACAAGTAAATTAAAAGCCTCGATGGGAACCAGTTCCATACAAGTAAATTAAAAGCCTCGATGGGAACCAGTTCCATACAAGTAAATTAAAAGCCTCGATGGGAACCAGTTCCATACAAGTAAATTAAAAGCCTCGTATGGAACCAGTTCCGATACTCAGGTTCTATAGACGGCCGAAGGGGTTTCAACGATTTACTAACTAAATAAACAATATAATATTAAGTACAATATGCAGATTAAAAACATAAAAGTTGCTTATGCGTTTTTTTTAATAAAAGACACCTCTTGCACTAGGAATTATTCCTGTATCACGAGGCCTTTACAAATATACAAGCAACAGACACAAGGAACACTCAGATTATGAACAACCATTTGTAGACCACACAATTTTTTATTCCGTATACAGGACATTGAACCCAACGCATTGAAAACAACACTCGGCGCTTTGGTAGGTGCGAGACAACTACTAAAACCGCTACGCCATCCGTGCAGGCAGTTAGGAATGCTCTATCACTATCTTATTCAGACAGAATATGGAAGAACTGATCCTTTACTTATACTGACATTATAAAGCTGAAGAGTTTGTTTGTTTGTTTGGTTGAACGTGCTAATCTCAGGAACTACTGGTTCGAACTGAAAAATATTTTGGTGTTGGATAGCCCATTTATCGAGGAAGGCTATAGGCTATATATAACATCACGCTACGATCAATAGCAGCGGAGGATCGATGAAAACTGTTGCAAAAACTGGGAAAATTCTCTTATGTGAAGCAGGTCAGTATGTTATACAAATAAGGCGTTTATTTTTATATTGCTAAGTATATCTCATTCCACTTTCATTTTAGACGGTGTGTATAAATACCATCGTCTAGACGTAGGAAACTCTGCACTTGCAGCAGGCCGGCACTTCGAAGGCCTTTTGAATCACTTTGCCTGTGTCAATATCGAAAACATATAGAGTCCGTTGCGCCATTGTGGTCTCGCAGGTGGATTTCATACTGAAGGCACTCACGCCTAAGTCTTGGAAGCACTGCTCATCGCTGTCGGTTTCGATATACTGGGTCCTGTAAAAATAAATCACTTTGTAAGACTGATTCAAGAGTTTATATTTAAATGATTGATACTAAGATATTGACAATGTTACTTAAGTCACTAGACTGCCCTGTAGGTGTGGCGTTTTCCGTGTCAGGCAAAGTGTTATATTTCTGTTAAGAAATGCTTATTAGCAGCACAGAGTAGGAAACTGAGCTCGGTAGCCGGCGGCAATATGCTTGCTTCTATAACGTGAGACCTACATCAATAGATGGCTCAACTATGAATGTATGAATACTTAATAACACACACACAGTTTTGCGGCTTGTACACCCTTTAGATGGTTGACAAAGCCGTATATGTAAATATTATGTTTTCGGTTCTGCGTAATAAGAGTGAGTGAGTTCATCTGCAAGGACATTACCTAATTTAGATCTGCTACAGAGGATTAATTTCTAGTAACATTTTGACTGATTCGGGTATCAAACCAAAGCTTCACGATTGACGCAAAACTTCTACCGTGCAAACTCATCAGCTTTATTGCCGTTGATTGAAGGAACATTTCCCTTTTTTAATAAAATGGATAAGTTTATATAACTTCGAAAAACGTTGGGTTATAAGTAATAAAGGTATACTCACGCGCAAGTAACAAATTCGACGTATTGTCTGAACAATTTAGTTTGCACAAAGATCTCGGATTTGGTGCTATTTACGTGGCTGTACAAGTACAGCGACAGAGTCTGAAAAATAAATAAATTTAGTTAGTAATTGTTGCACGTGCTTCTACAAAATAAATATTTAAACTTTAGTACTGCACCGTACCATACACAAGTATAATTAAATAGAAAATTATAGTTAGGAAAGTTTAATATAATATACCTTAGTCTCGTAAGGACAATTGTGCCAGTCTTCTTCTGGTGATAGTATTGGTTCTTCATTCGGAGGCTCTTCCCCATTTCGATCAACGAAATTCTGTACAATACAAGACAAATTAATTTAAGGATATAATTTTAAACAGTGTTGTATAAAGTAAACTTAAAATAATAATAATATAAGCAAAGATATTGAAATTAAACTACTATATAAGGATTTTATCGCATTATTTATTTCACACTTTATTACATAATTTTGAAAACTGTTACACTACTTTTACTTTTAAACTTTACTAATTTTTAAGCTAATTAAATTAATATTAAAACTATTAAAACTATTTAGATTTAATTTAATTTTACACTTTCCCCGACGTTTCGGTTGCTTTTCAGCAGCCATGGTCACGGGGAGGCTTTATCCGTATATAGTAGTTTAATTTCAATGAATAATATTCGCGTAAACAGAAGACAATATTAAGCAAAGATAGTTAGGAGGCTGTTGGACTGCCACGCTGAGGTTTCGAGTTCGATCCCATGAATCTCTAACTTTTCTAAGGTATGTGACTATGTGTGTATTAATAAGTTAATTATTGCGTGCTTTAACGATGAAGAATGAGCACCTGCATATCTGAAAGTTCGCCATAATATTTTCGAAGGTATGTGAAATCTTCCAACCCGCACTGAGCCAGCGTGGTGAACTGTGGTATTAATCTTCTCTGAACACTGAGAAGAGGCCCGTGCCAAGCAGTGGGCCGGTTTATATACCTGAACCTAGCAACTAACGTAAATTTAAATTCAGTAAGTTTATAAAATTAACAACATTTACATTTTTACGTTTACTGTACTTTACTACTAAAAATGTTACCGAGACGATATGTTTAATTTCGTACATGTTTCTGATAATATATACAAGGCACAATCATGAGATTGTGCCTTGTATATATTCACGGGTCATAAACATGAGTTTAATTACGAACCTTAAGAAGAAACTGTGGCAGTGCGTTGTTGATCTTCTCCTCGAGTAGATCGTAACCCTCAGGTTTGACGGAGCAGAAACGCTGATCCTTACACAAGGCAGGGATCGGCAGACCAGAGTTGACATCTGAGAAAATAAGGTAAGGTTATTTTTACATTAACACTTATTTATTGATAATACACTGACTAAATATTAAGACTAATTTATAAAAAAAAATATTATTGTGGTCAATATCTATATATCAATTTTATATCTAAGGATATAGAATTAATGCTAAAATACCTGCATTGTGAAAGCAAACATAATTTATTTTAAGTATGAAGGTACAACTACTTTATGGTTAACGAATTAATATATATGTAAATTATTACACTACATATATATTTTTTCTGATATAAATTACAATATAATTAAATGCATGATAAGCAATAAATTATTAGAGAGCATTATAAAAATATCTGATAATCTTTACTATACATTGAAATTAAACTGCTATATACGGATTTTATCGCGTTGTTTATTTGACACTTTATTACAAAATTTTGAAAATTGTTACACTACTACTACTATTAAACTTTACTAATTTTTAAGCTAATTAAATTATTATTAAACTATTTAGATTTAATTTATTTTTACACTTTCCCCGACGTTTCGGTTGCTTTTCAGCAGCCATGGTCACGGGGAGACTCTATCTTTCTTCTTCTGGAATCTTTACTATAATTACAGAATATTAATATCAAACGAATGTTTACCATATATATTAATCGAGTAATATAATGTTTTATTTGTAGTTTAAGTGTAATTTATGGTTTATCTTACCTTGCGATGGAGCGGCACTGCAGACCACCAAAAACAGAGCAGCAACCTGTCAAATAAACAATAATATTAACACCGAATTAAACATTTATGTAAACTTAAAAGCTCAATAAGATTTAATCTAAACATATAATATAATATCGACGGTTGAAAGTCTATTTAACTTAAGCGCCATTTTTGCGATAATTAGTTATATACGAGTATAATATATAATAATAATAATACTCTATCACATACGCACAACACCATCTAGCCCAAACTAAGCAGAGCTTGTACTATGGGTACTAGACAATGGATAAACATACATATGTATATACATTTTTTGTGGTTTCAATATATATATATATTTAAAACCTGATTTCAAGTACGTATGTAAGTCATTATCGCAAAAAAATGACGCTTAAATCAAATAGCCTGTCAACCGTCGATATGTATATAAAAAAACAATAATAATAAACAATAATAATATATAGATAAAAAAATTACCTCGAAGAATACGAAATTTGAAAGCGCCATTTTAATTCACTATTTGTATTTTACAATTTTAATAAGTATGACCTTTTGTAACAATTGTATAAATAAATTTTGAATAATTCAACGTTTTAGCAGTTTAGTAGATATGCTGCTTCCCTTGACATAAGCTGACTGACTAAACTGTGATGATTAAATGATTATATATATATGTAATTTTCCTTCTTGTGACGTAGAATCAGACTTTACAGCGGCATGATAGTAACGTAATCATCGGTTCCTACGTCACATGTTTACTCATACGTGTAGCAGCATATTATCATATCACAAGCAATATAATTATTATTGCTTGCATCATTTTAACCGAATTGTCTGCACGGATGGCGTAGTGGTTAAGTGTTCGTCTCGCCACTGCTACTGTGCCGAGTGTTGTGGGTTCCAATCCCACTCCAGTGCGGTTTATCCATACTAATATTATAAAGCTGAAGAGTTTGTTTGTTTGTTTGTTTGAACGCGTTAATCTCAGGAACTACTGGTTCGAATTGAAAAATTCTTTTAGTGTTGGATATCCATTTATCGAGGAAGGCTATAGGCTATATAACATAACGCTACGACCAATTGGGACAGAGCAGCAATGAAAAATGTTGCATAACGGGATAAATTCTCTTATCTTATATGAAGCAGACGAAGTTGCGCAGATCAGCTTGTCGAAACCTCTGCGAGGGCACTACATTTCATTTATAAATGTTTTTGTATATATTTGTATATGTATATATCTGTGTACAATAAATAAATAAAATATCTTACCAAAATCAATTCAGCGACTTTTCGACATGGCACCATTGATGATTGTGTGTGTGGCTACCATGAATATCCAAATAAGTGACTGATAGTGACTCACTAACGTAAGAACAAGTCACCTAAATGATATCCATTGTGGCCTTGTAGGTATTACAAGGCCGTGAGATATTAAGAGTGTTTTTTGCGCAAATGAACAAAAATAAATGAACGAAATTACTAACATACTTGACTGTAGGTATTTTTTACTTTTTATAAATCATATCAACGCGCCTATCTTTTTTTAAATAATTCTGTAAAACGTCGTCATAAAAATTACAAGATCGTTTTAAAATCAAATAAACTGTGTATTCAAACTAGACTCTATTCTACCTTTTCCAAACATTTGGAACTTTAAACAAGAATCTATATGTTTTTCCGACGAATTGTGTTTAGAAGCAGTTTTGTGAAAATTATTTAAATCCGAATATCCATTATAGGTCCAAACATTATTTTTATCTTGTTTTGAAAATAATATACACGGAAAACAAAATAGTTTACTTGTGTGTACACAGCCCGCTAGCCAGCTATAAATATCATAATACTTTTTATTAAAAGAACGTGTCGTGTTACCTTTCTGTTGTTTTAGATCTAAATCGCGAATACAGCGTCCCAGAGAAATTATTTTATTTTTGTCATCAAAAGACAACGTCGAGAAAACACCAGTTTTAATTTATTTAAACACACATCACCAACACAGATCTCACAGGTATAATTTTCCATAATTTACAGTAATTCCGGTAATTTCAGTAATTATTTAGTTATCAATTACAAAGCGCTCAAAATCCCCTCGACAGCTCTGTGAAATAATTAATAATGGCGTACAATGCTATATTGCTAAAATAATAGGCCTATAATAAACAACAATTATGACGTCTTTGACAACTGTTTAAACTAGTTGGATTATCGTGGAAGCAGAGCTTATAGTCGGCGAGCACACACGTGCATTTTACACACACAAGCAAAATATTTGTCTTAAAGACAGCAACAATTGACGTTTAAATGTGTAGCGAATAAGCATAATTAGTTCTGCTTCCAGACACCTCAGTGGTGTGGCGCGTCAATCGATAGCAACACTCATTAATCTCTATTTGTTTAGTAGTTCGCTCAAGAACCAAAAGATGGCAGTGGCACAAGCTCTTATTGTTATTCAGCTTGTAGTATTTAATAAATAGATTTCGATTATATAGATTTACATAGGCCAGCGGACTAGGGTATGCAGTGCTTATTTGCATGTATGAAGCGCACGCGCCTGACAATGTGACCCTGCTAGCAGTACGTGGCAATAGTTGCACGTTCTATAATAGTGCAGTCTCTCCTTTTCCACAGTGTTCGTAAAAGGATTTTGCTAGCATTTCGCAGGCATCCGCATAGCGCTAGGTTAATCGTTTGTAATACTCAAATATTTGTTATGTCTATGAAGACACTTAAGTTACAGCTGTTATCTTTGTATTGTATTATTATTCCTCATATATTATTATTTTACTAGCTTTTGCTCCCAACTCAATATATTATGAATATATAAATTCGAGGTGCCACGAATATTATTACACGCCACGATTATATATAATCGGCCGCATATTGCGAACTATTCGGCCGAACACCGAACAGTAAATCACGAAAAAAAGAAGGCATAATATTACTCACAAAGAGATTTATTTTACGAATAGGTACCTTAGCATATTAATTAATACTTAAAATCTACCAGTGATGTTATGCTGAATGAAAACATTTTTTCAGCTTTTGTTGATAGCAAACGATTGCACTTTTCCTCATAAATTATACCTGCTTCGGAATTTAGTTGCTCACTGCTACCGGGAGATGATAAATAAATCTTAGCAAATAATGCTGTCACACGAGGAAACTAAGTGGCGCTTCGGCCAAGAGCTTCGCCAAATATTCGGTATTCGGCTAAATCACTATTCGTTGGCATCTTTATTCTCTCCTAATTTTGCCGTGCCCCACGGGTTCCATAATTGTTTCTTTCTACATTTATAAGGTAAGTATTCATTATAGAGTGCAATAAACGAATTAAATTAAATTAATTAAATTTATTAAACAACAAACACAAAACCTTACTAATCAAAACCACCACTTATAATAGACTAAACATCATACCAGGCTCACAGTAGAAATTACAATTGTTTGAATAAGCAAATTTAATAAAACCGGAGTGGAGGCCTGGTGGCCTAAAATACAGGCTAACGCCTAGTTTAGGTACCGGTCTCCCACAATAAACGAATGCTATGTAATAGTTATAAGCAATTATGTAACATGATATTGTGGTGAGAGAAATAAAGATATGTTTATGTTTATGTTTAACTGCTTTTAGGTGCTTCTTGCCCTATACGGAAGAATCAAAAAACCCTGTTAACAGTCATTAATTATAATTAATAATATTTTTTTTATTATTTTAGGAAACCAACCGCATTACAATTTTTTTAACAATATTAGTGTAACACAATTTTACATAGTCAATAACAGGGGTTCCCTAAATAACTTATATTTCAACTTGAACAGATCACGACATACAATTATTCATAATCATAAGTTAAAAAATAATACATGGTACTTTTATACAAAAAGGCAGATTATTGCTATATATGGCAGGTGCTTGAATATATAAATTATATACTAATAATCATTTTTAACACGGTAACACAACTTTAAAGCTATTTATTCCCTATCTCGTGGGAATCTCTATGAATACTTATTTTTATCTACACCATAAAGCGAACCTCTGTGCAAAATATTTTAAATGCAATGGTTTACGCGCAGATGAGTCCACGGTGAGTCAGACAGTGTGTGACTCACCGAATGACTTTTTATATACATGTTGCGACGTATTATATTATAAGAAACATTGTTATGTAATGCAGTGTTACGTTATTATTGCGTAATTCTTGCATATTAATTCTAATAATGTTACAAAGCTGACAGTTTATTTGTTTTTTTGTTTGAATACGCTTATCTCTGGACGATAATGTCAGCTTCGAATTTATTGGAATTAATAGGCAAATCTTTTTACATTAGATTTGATTGACCAATTTTTGAGGAAGCTTGTAGGTTATATATGTAATCATCTTTAAAATTGGGCTTTTAAATCAAATGCAAAAATAATTTCCTTTACTCTATTCATACATAGATATATACATACTTAAATGTATGAATATAATATAAAATATATCGTTAAAAGTTTATATTTATTACTGTTATCCCATTTTATGTATGTTTCATTTTATTGTGTATTTTGAATATAATGTGTAATAAAGTTGTTATTCATAGGCCTGCGAGAAAACCAGCGTATTCTATACTGCAAGAATAGCTGACGTAGTTGCCTTATTTGATCTCCATGCACCATCTTGTGTTTAATTGTATTTTTCTCAATTAAGATTATATATGTATAGAGATACAAATAAAACATGTTTTCTTTAAATATAACATTATGTTAAGTGCCACGGGTGCAGAGCAGTAATCATAAACACGAAACCGCAGTTTGCAGATAAAAGGGCTAATAAAGAGACGATCGATTTAAAAAAATAGGCATACTTACTGTCCCGTCGCAATATATGTATGTATATTTGGGAACATTATGTTTACTAAACATAATATTTTATTATTCGGTTTAAAATTCGTTGTTTCTAACAAGAAATAAAATTATAAATCATAATAAAAATTATTTGAGGTTCATGTATATCTTAAAAAATATATTAAATATTGCCAAACAGTTTGTGATCTTCACTAATAACGGGTTGTTTGCTAATTACAGTTGAGCAAATATAGGGACCGGTTATTTGAGTAGGTAATAAATTATTTACTTTTTAGTTACGCCTTTGAATATATGTTGTTTTAATAATCTTTTACATGACAATAACATCTTTTTCATTTTTGGGCAATGAGGTGTAAATCTATGCTCCTTGATTCAAGATACACTTTTTCCATATTTTGTTTGAGGTTTATATAATATTATGTTATGGGTACGTCTTAAAATGCGTGAATGTGTTTTGAGAATTGTATATGTGTGTGTATAGACTTGCTAAGGATTTTTCGAATTATGATAAATATATTATAGTGGTAGATTTATGTAATATAAAATAATTTTGTTTCATTATAAATTATGCGGTTTGGGTTTAAATGATTGTAGTGAAAAAAGACTTTAATTTATTTATTTTGTGCTTCTAGTTTGTAATTTGTCAAGATGGCTTTTGGCGGCTGATCCCCATACCTTTACCAGATAGTTGATATGAGGTTTCGCCATGAAATTATAGACGGTGTAGCGCACATTTAGTGGAAGACTCATAATACTACATAAAGTACCTGTAAAATTGCTTATTTTTAACAGTTTATTCTCAATATGTGGTTTCCATTATAGTTGGTTATCTAATGTTAGCCCGAGATATTTTCCCTATTTACCTTGGTCAATATAGTTCCGTTGATAGTTAGGAGTCTATGATAATGTATTTTTTAAATTATTGATGAGAAAATTATGTAATTTGTTTTTGACACATTTATAATTAATAAGTTTTCAGGAACTATTTTTCCAAAATAATAAGGTCATCCTGCGCTTCCTGTATAATGGATTCAGTGGAATTAGCAAAGTATAAAAGACACGTATCGTCTACATTAGAAAAATATATCCCTGAAGTCCTATTTCGTGCATATTATTTATATACACGTTGAATAGGTGCAGCCCGATATTGGATCCTTGAAGAACACCATATTTGATTAATTTAGTTTCACTAGTGCAATCACCTATCTTCACCACCTGATATCGATTATATATCCAGATAAGACTTAAAGATTTAAAATTCATTGCTAGTTATACCGATTGCTGATCGTTTTTATAGGAGTACGTCGTGGCTAACGGTATCAAAGGCCTTTTTAAGATCTATAAACATACCGAGTACTTTTTATTTTGTTTACATTTGTTTTGATGTTGGTCACGAGACCAATTGCAGTCGACAAAGTATTACACTTTTCTCTGAATCCACATTGACCATCAAATAAATTATATTCACTTAAATAAGGTGTTTAAATGACAAGAAATAAGAATAAGTTAGTAGGCTCATATCATTGTTTACATTAAGTTCATTCATTGATATAATTAATTTACCTTACAATACCGCTAATTCGGCAAGGCTATAATTCAGTCACCGACTACTAAAGATGAAAAAAGTATGGAACTAGTTGCTTGTTACATATAGGATTCAAAGATCTATATTACCTATAAGTTTATTCAGTAATATAAAGGTATCCTGTGATTATTTGTAATGTTATTTAGTATTTTGCTTTTCATTACGATTATTACTGGAAAATAAAAAAGAATATCAATGTACAACCGCATTTAGTCACGGACTGCCTTTGTATTGTCACAAAAAGTATGTGTATGCGCCATCATGTCATTCTACTGTCTATTATAGATTAATATCAAATAAATCTACTAAACCCTAATTATTTAATCTTCATAATATAATTAAGTTATTATTGTTAGTTTTTTATATTTAGTAATACATGGTATAATGGCTGCAGCGCCTTGTTGATATGAGTTATAAAATACTGAAATTATATTAAATTGGCGATTTAAAAGAGTGGCCGTGAGTTTCTTGCAGGTTTCTTCTAATACGTTTGAACTTTTGAACCTGGAATCTAGACGAAAATTACTTGCATCCACAATGTTGTACAGTTTATGTAACAATAGGTTTGACTGCCCCGAAATCACTAATCAATTAAGTTACATTGTACCTAGAACCGTATTGCGGCGTGAGGCGCGCGTGCCCCGGCTGTTCTACACTGCAAAGTGTAGAACCAACGCCGGAACACGGGCGCCTCTTCGTCGCCTTGTTGAGACGTATAACACACACCTTATAGACTTAGATATATTTGCACACCCGTTTTCAAAATTTCGTAAACAGGCTGTTGAATTGTTAAAATAATTATTGCTAGATTTGCCCTTTCTCAATTATCGCGCGTATTTATTTTATTTTATTGGTGTGGGTTACACATTAACTCTTTTCTTTACGTATATAAAATGTTTGAATTACATTTAATGTGTAACTGTTTTGTCTCCCAATAAAGTAAATAAATAAATAAATACGTTCAACCCTTTGCCTGAACCTAAATATATTATATAGTAACTTAGTAAACTCACAAACTTATATATTTTGACGTTTATGAACGTCACGTCATCGTGCTACACTTTTACATTGTGACCTAAATGAACAAATGATTTTTGATTTGTTTTGACTTGGATATATTTTGAAGAACTTGTTGCCAAGAAACAACAAGTTTTTATCAGAAAAGTAACATAAGGAAATAATTTAAAGCTTTTGGAACTATTTAACAACAATAGCGATGATTGAGTATGATGGGATTGTCATATCCGAAGGGATAAATATTTGTTAATAGAGAAATACTTATTTATGCTTATTTGTTTATTCTTTTACAAAATAGTAATAACAGTAATTGTACAATAATATACAGTCTTTTTACAAAGCTTATAATCTTTGCCAGCAAAGTCTAAGAATATACACAATTTATAACGATTTACTTACTAACTAAATAAACAATAAAAAAATTCAATACGTACGAGTAGCTTAGGAGTACCAGCATACTAAGACTATACTTGCATATGAAGAGTTATTTTAATAATATCAATATAATTAAAATAAGACAGATTTTCCTAAAACCCCATATCAATATTTGATTATTTTCTTTAGTATAACTCATAATTTTATAATTATATCGTAGACTTAATAATTATTACGCAGGCACTACCTACAGCCTTAATTTCCCTCTTAGCTATGACATGCTGTTTTCCCTTAACGAGTACCTTATAGTAACAATTTTAATGACTGGGACCTTGCTATTAGTAGCGCCTGCACTGACACAAGAGTCCGCAGCTTGTCAAGGTTCAAAATAGGGCGGAACAGCTTGTTTTTCCTCAAGTGGAAGTTCCTCATACCAAGTTTACCTAAGTACCCTGGATGATACTTGCCCATGTTAATTCTGTGGTGGTACTCTCCACCAGCGTTACCACGATCACCGGGATGCGCATACAACCTTTACTTTAGTTGGTTTGTTAAAATGCTATCGGCTAGACGTAAGAAACTCTGCACTTGCAGCAGGCTGGCACTTCGAACGACTTTTGAATCACTTTGCCTGTTTCAATATCAAAAACATATAGAGTCCGTTGTGCCATTGTGGTCTCGCAGGTGGATTTCATATTGAAGGAACTCACGCCCAAGTCTTGGAAGCACTGCTCATTGCTGTCGGTTTTAATATGCTGGGTCCTGTAAAGGGAAAAGCATTTTTTTTTACATTTATAAGGATACAAGATTCCGTAGTCTCTGCCTACCCCTCTAGGAAACAGGCGTGAATCTATGTATGTATAAGGATACAAGACTTTTAATTCAGATAACTGATGTTTCGATTTTGTTAATTATACTTTCAAGCATGTATATACTCGTAAGGAAGACCGATGTATGTTTCAATACTATTTTATTTTACTGTGTGTTTAGTGCCTGTATAATAAAACTTTCCTTAGCCTTTCCTTAGCCTTCTCTGCAACATTATTCAATTCAGATCTGCTATTGAGAATAAAAATCCAATAGGATTTTGCCTGACCAAACCTTCATGGATTCAAAACTTTTGCCATGCAAGAAACGAGCTGCTCTATATACGTTTACTGAAGTAACATTGGCCTTAAAATAAGATGTGTGAGTTAATGTGAGCTGGGAAAGCTTGAATAAAGTTATACTCACGCGCAAGTGACAACATCGACGTATTGCCTGAACAGTTTAGTTTGAACAAAAATTTCAGTTTTGGTGCTGTTGCCACCGTGGTTGAATAAGTACATAGACTGCGTCTGAAAAATAAATTAATTTTCTTATTGATTGTTATAAACAGTAAATATTTAATTTAAGTAATTGAATTATTGTACCATACATAAACAAGCGAAAAATCATAGTAAGAATAGTATAATATACCTTAGTCTCGTATGGACAATTGTGCCAGTCTTCTTCTGGTGATAGTTTTGAATCTTCACTTGGAGTCTCTTGTCCATATCGATCAGCAAAATCCTGAGCAATACAAGTCGTTTGAATAAAATCGTATATAAATATAAATAATATAAGCATCGATAGCTTAGTCCCACTACAGTCTGCCACCTGCGACTTTCAATTTGTTAATTATCGCTTGCAGAGGGAATCACGGATGTCTTCATGTTCTCCATAATATTCTCAAAGTTATGAGAAGTCTTTCAACAAGCCTTGAGCCAACGTGGTGGTCTGTGACCTAAATCTCCTATCACTTAGAAGAGGCCCATACCCAGTTGTTGTTATTTCATTTGTTGTGCATTTTACTACTAAAATGCTAATAATGTTGGAGATGTTTCTGATAATAAATACGAGGCACAATTTCATGTTTAATTACGAACCTCTAGAAGAAATTGTGGCAGTGCGTTGTTGATCTTCTCCTCGAGTAGATCGTAACCCTCAGGTTTGACGGAGCAGAAACTCTGATCCTTACACGACGCAGGGATCGGCAGACCAGAGCTTACATCTGAGAATATAAGTAATCTTTAATTTTACATTCACATATACATACCTTATAGCCTAAATAATATTCTGATTAATTCATAATAATATCGATCCTTTCCTCATGCAGGAATGATAAGCATTGATTTTAAATTTTTTATCATATTTAATAGAAATTATTACTCTAATTAAATTGAAAAAGTAATTTGAAATTAAAATTTAATAATTAATAGCATATACATGATAAAGTAAGTAATTAATTATAAGAGCACTATAGGAAAATATTTAACCATAATTATTTGTTATCTACCATAGATGTATTTGGAAAAAACGTGTATAATAGCAAACACGTTTTTCACAAAATAATTAGATAGTGTTATATAGAATAATTTCATGTTTTATTATTATTTTAAATGTAGCGGCGATAGCTCAGTGGGGAGACCAACAGACTGCAATGCAGAGGGTCTCGGGTTCGAACCCACGTCGCGCACCACTGACTTTCGGAAGTTATATGACTTTTCGAAATTATGTGCGTATCGATTGACAATTATCACCTGCTCCGTGCCTCGGAGAGCACGTTAAGCCGTTGGTCCCGGCTGCCATGAACATCTATGGCAGTCGTTATTGGAAAAGTCAGTACCCTCTAATATCCTGATTAATAACTAACACTGGACTAGCTTTAGGGTATCGTTAGCCTTCGGGTTGCGGAGGTCAGGTGGCAGCCGCTTCGTGTAAAAACTGATATCTAATCAAATCCGGTTAGACCAGAAAAGCCGACTCCAAGTGGACTTGGGCATAATAAAGGCTAAGAGTGAAGATTATTATTTTAAATGTCATCATTTGAGTATCTTACCTTGAGATGGAGCGGCACTGCAGACAACCAAAACCAAAGCAACAGCCTGAAAAATAAACAATTATATTAATTTTATATTTATCTAAACATAAAGTTTAGTGACAATTAATCGATGCACATAATATGTAACTTAAAATATAATATTTTGTTTTAATCAATAAATCGAAATAATGATCAATTGTCACATATTTTAATTAATCAATATAACAAAATAATTAACAATTTTAATATATTAAATTGAATATATTTACCCCAAAGAATACGAAATTAGATGCTGGCATTTTAATTCACTATTTGATTTTAATTAGTAAGACACTTCGTAAGTATTTGATTGGCAGTTTCAAATTATTTAACACTTAACTTAAGATGCTCCTGCTTTGAATGTAAGTTAATGACTGAATGAACTCGTACAACAGCACGGTTATAAATGTGCTGAATTTTCCTTCTTGTGACGTAAAAACTTGTCTTTACAGCGTCCCGATTGTGAAATCCACAACTGAGGTATATATTATTATTGAATTCCGTTTCTGACGTAAACATTGCTACGTTATGTGTTTACCCTTACGCGTTGCGTATCATTATATCACAAGAAACAAATTGTTGCATCATTTTCGGTGAATCTTAAATAAGGAGTAGACGGATTCTCCCCTTACACCTTGAAACAACAACAACCGAGAAGCTTATGATGTGTGTGCTATGCGTAGGGTTACCAGATGGTTTTTATGTTGCTCTGTGCTGTCAGTAGGGGGCCTTTTAATTTGTGTAGCTTTTCGGTTCTGTTATCAACGTGCTGTGCCATGTTAAGAGACTACTATGTTAGGATAAAAAAGAAACTGGTCAAGAATACTACTGCCTAGGATTGCTTTTAGAATGAGAGTGAATTCAATTGATGGACTATAAGAGGGATATATATATATATATATACATATATAATATATATATATATATATATATATATATATATATATATATATATATATATATATATATATATATATAAATATATATATGTATATATATATATTATATATATATATATGTATATGCTAAGTATGCAAAAGGAAATGTGTGGTATGCAGGAAAGGATGCATTTCTTATCTATAACAGCGCGAATATTACTCAGGATGCAAGCAAAAGATGAGGCCATTTTGCTAGAATCCGCATAGCGCTAGGCTACTATATCGTTTTTCGTTAGATAGTATTCAAATATTGCTTATTTATTAGAAGACCCTTAAACCAAGCTACATCTGTTATCTTTGTATTATATTATTATACTTCACATTTAATTGTTTTTCAATGAATACAGTTGTGAGTGATTATAATTACCTATTTATATGCCAAATTAGAAGTTTGTTAATATATATAGGTTGTGGTGTAAATAATGGATAACCCTAAAACTGTCGACTGGCCAGATTATCATCTATCATTTACCCCACTTATATCAATAACGCTTATTTACGCTAAGTTTCATTGGTGCGGCGCGGTAATCATAGAAGTAGGCGAAACCACGAGAAACAGCTAGTCAAAAATAGATCTGTTGATATGTCAATAAATTATCTACAGATCTTGAGTTTCGTTCAAAACTAGAGTAGTTCAACTAGAGACGTATCTCTATCCTGCCGACGATAACAGCCATATAATCTGAAGAGTCTGCTTTAAAAAACCTTGTTGATATCAACAATATTTTTATTTCAGTTCTTAACAAGTATAATGGCTGTAACACCTTGTACATATCAGTTGTAAAATACTAAAATTATAACTGAATTACAATTTTAAAGAATGGCCGTGAGTTTCTTGCTGATATATATTATATATCCTCTTATATGGTAAGCCTTTGCCTGAACCTAGCAACTAATTTAAAATAGGTTTTAGAAACTTCAGTAACCTCACAAACTTATAAACTTTGACGTTCATAAGTGTCACATAGTAAATAATGTTTTTTTTGTCTGTGGCTTTGATTTATGCCACTTGTGCTGGCATAGAAACCAGTTTATTTCTTAATTTTAAGAATACGTTTTACATTTTGCAGATATTAATGTAATAATGTTCTCACAAATTCATGAAAATACTGTATTACTATGCTTACTTTAGGATCAGTTGTATTAGGATCTTATCGTGCTTTGTTCAATTAGATACATTTTGTTGGTGAACACAGTAAAGTACATGTTACTTTTAGTCCAAACTAACATGTACTTTATGATACGTTTTTGTTAAATAAACATATATTATTATTATTCTCTTTAATTCTTAATTTTACAATAATAATTATATATTTAATTATTAAAAAACACATTTAAAAATATAAAACTATGAAGACCGGCATCGGGAACTGGGTCCAAGCTACCGATGGTTAGGGCTCCAGCGAAAGAATCCACCTCATGATGCGTGCCGTGTCAAGCAATACGGCCTTCTGCATCAGAGACTTAATCCAGCCATCTAATGCAAGCCTCTTCAGGTAGTGATCGAGACTTTTGGCTTTCAGTCCATGGACTGATACGACTATCGGTACAATTATCGCTGAATCCACATCCCATATGTCGACAATCTCGTACGCCAGATCCAGATATTTAACTTGTATATCCTTTTCGGCTTTCACGTGATTCCTGTCATGAGGAATGATAATATCGATGATCATTGCACGGCGCTCTAATCGGTTCACCGCCACAGTGTCAGGTCAATTGGCTATAACAGTCCAACATGATGGACCGATCCCAGTACAACATCGCATGACCATTTTCGAGAACCGGGTCGCGCACATACCTTTAGTACGGTACTTCTAAGTCCACGAGATCCTATTTTAAATCAAGTTGCTGATGTATCATCCTGGCCACATGGTTGTGTCTATGCAAGTACTTGCCATTAGCAAGACGTGAACAACCAGGGATAATATGCCTGAGAGATTCTTCGGGCTGGTGACACGCCTGAGATATGTCAACCGTGCCGTCCTTCAGGATATATCTCCGGTAGTTATTCGTCATCACTACTTCGTCAATAATTGCACAGACAAAACCTTCGGCTTTTGCAAACAGGTCGCAGCTACGTAACCAGGATACGGAAGCTTTTAAATCTACGTCGGGCCCACATAGGGCATACAACCTTGCAATCCTCAATTGTAAGCAGCGGTTTGCGCCAGTTATCTTTAGCCAGAGCGAGCGTGGTGAGACCAGTATCCACTGCCACCAAAAATATTGTGAAGAGAATATTCTCGGAGATTGCACATATCACGGTTATGTAAGCTCTTGGCACATAGAAAGCCACGACCCCCACATTTCTGCGGGATGTACAACCTCATTATCATTATCAAAGTGGATGGTGCATTCTGTGATCGGTTAGCAGTGACCGGACTTTTTTGTCCAGGGCCTCCAGTTCTGATTGCGTCCATTTGAGTATGCCGAAAGAGTATGCAAGGACTGAAATGACCGATACAGGCTCGCACCTTATTGCCGCCTGTTAAAAGACTTCTTGTTTATATACTTGTTTTTATAGTTATTATTGCATTAATAATTATTATTTATTTAATATTATTATTATTAACATTGAACATACAGTTTATGCACAAATAAATCGGCATAGCAATTAATTTTAAAAATTGAAGGCGCATATTTTTCCGTCCTGCCGTATTGTAACCTGACCTAACATAACCAAAAGATGTCAAACATATAGCTAGATAGTGACATATGCTAAAGTGCTAAAGTTTGCCGGAGAAGCAGAAGAAGATAATGAAGAGATAAAAGTTAAAAGTGAAGAGAATGTCAGGATATTCGGCAAAGAAGAGGAAACAATTGTACTCTGACGAAAGAATAAATAGACGGGCAACTATATTGTATATAAGATATGATACATTTATAGTAAATAACGTTTTAAATCTGGTTGCACAGTCTATACATATGATAAATTGCAAACGTGTTAACAGGTTGCGTTAGTTAATGTGTAATTAACGACAGTGCTAGTAATGTTTTAACGTTTATATTTTATCACATCATTTTCAAATATTGGGAAAATATACTAACTTATAAAAATTATTTGCGTACTTATATATAATATAAGTATTCATATACCTTGTGTTGCATTAACCTGATTACGCAAGAACGTATATTTAGGTTGCTTTGAAAAATTTAAAACAATTTTAGTTAACAGTGTCGCTGGTATTTTGATCGTCGCATTGCCTACCATGGACTAAAGACAAATTGTTACAATTGCGTTTCCAAGTTTGCGCGCGATATTAACATATACCAGATATGATATATTCTTTTTAAATATAATATCATTGGCGACGGTGTTATTATTTTGTGAATTTATTGGAACGAATCGGTAAGTTGTGGATCAAAACTTATTTGAGGAAATTAACTTACTACATGTAATAGTAATTTTTGGCAAAGTGAACATATTTTTTAAATATTTGTTTTCGGGACAATGTATTTGAGAAGGTTGTGGAACTATTAAATAATGATGATAGACCCTAGAGATGATAGAGTATGATGGCATTGTCATATCCAAAAGAGTAAATATTCGTAAATAGAAAACAATTTTTTATGCATATTTGTTTATTCTTTTATGAAATAAAATAACAGTTATTGTACATAAATAATAATAAAATAAAAAATATGAACAGTCTTTTTCCGAAGTTAATATTGTTTTATACTATACAAATCTTTGCCAGCAAAGTTTAACAATACACAAAACAATTACACAAAAAACGATTTACTTACTAACTAATTAAACAATATACAGATTCAAAACATACGAGGTAGTTAGAAATACCTACTTTTATAATAGCAAACTATTGAATATTTTTATTATTGTCAATATAATCTATATAAATATAAATAAATAAACAGTTAATAATATATTACACGGTCTATAAAGTAACTTCTAATATTTGATTATCTTACTGAGTATAACTTATACCATTTTCACTTTAGATGGTTTTGTCTAGATGTAGGAAACTCTGCACTTGCAGCAGGCCGGTACTTCGAACGATTTTTGAATCACTTTGCTTGTTTCAATATCGAAAACATATAGAGTCCGTTGTGCCATTGTGGTCTCGCAGGTGGATTTCATATTGAAGGAACTCATGCTCAAGTCTTGGAAGCACTGTTCATTGCTATCGGTTTTAATATGCTGGGTCCTGTAAAAGGAAAGGTATTTATTAAAACATTTATAGGGACATACGGGACTTTTAATTCAGATGACTGATGCTACGATTTTAAGTATGCATAAACACAAAGGTAAGACAGAGATTTTACATACAATTTTATTTCACTAACTGTGTGTTTAGTTCCTGCGTAAAAACAGTGAGTCCTGTCTGTAAAATTATTAATTTCGGACCTGCTACTGAGTATAAAAATTAAGTAACATTTTGCCTGATCCGGGAATCCAAAGTTTCATGATTGATACAAAACTTTTGTCTTTATAGTCGTTGACATAAAGAACGTTTGCCTTGTTCAAATAACAAGTACGATTTTATGTGAGCTGGGAAAGCTTAAATAAAGTTTTACTCACGCACAAGTGACAATGTCGACGTATTGTCTGAACAGTTTAGTTTGTACAAAGATCTCGGTTTTGGTGCTGTTACCGCCGTGGTTGTACAAGTACATAGACTGCGTCTGGAAAATAAATGATATTTACTTATTGTTGCACGTGCTTATACACAGTAAATACTTAACTTAGGTAACTGAATTATTGTATCATACATAAACATACGGCCAATCAAAGTAAGAATAGAATAATATACCTTAGTTTCATAAGGACAATTGTGCCAGTCTTCTTCTGGTGATAGTTTTGAATCTTCACTCGGAGTCTCTTGTCCATATCGATCAGCAAAATCCTGAACAATACAAGACATTTGAATAAAATCATATATAAATAAATGTAATGTCCTCCAGACCGAATTTCGGTCATGGCGGCCAATCTTAACGGAGACTAGCTATCTACGCAGGAGATATTATAGTGCACAAGTATTTGCGCAAACATAAGTGCACTCTCTGTTCCCTAACTCTCATGATCCGATGGGACGGATAATCCGACACGACCGGAGAGAGATCAGGCGCAGGACCAACGGCTTTACGTGCTTTCCGAGGCACTGGGGTGTCTAACACCGCCAACTTCCTAACTCCGGGATCGTATTAAGATTTCTTAACAGAAAAACCCAATAACTTATTGTTGGCCCGACCCAGGATTCGAACCCGAGACCTCATGCACAGTAGTCGCGTTCACTACCGCTGCGCCACGGAGGCAGTAAAATCATATATAAATATAAACAATATAAGCATCTATAGCCTAGTGCTGGTCTGCCATCTGCGACTTTTCTAATTATTGTTCATAATATTCTCAAAGATATGAGAAGGCTTCCAACCATATTTTAAGCTAGAGTGGTGGACTGTAGCCTAAATCTAAACCTTCTCATTCTAAACACTCATACCCAATAGTTGTGTACCCATGTTCTAGTGTTGATAGTTTTATTTGTCATGAATTTTACTACTAAACATGCTACTGTGACGATATACCTAATGTTGTAGATGTTTCTGATAATGTATACGAGGCACAATTTTATGTTTGATTACGTACCTCTAGAAGAAACTGTGGCAGTGCGTTGTTGATCTTCTCCTCGAGTAGATCGTAACCCTCAGGTTTGACGGAGCAGAAGCGCTGATCCTTACACGACGCAGGGATCGGCAGAACAGAGTTTACATCTGAGAACAGGAGTAAGGTTTAATTTTACATTCACATATCACCTTATAGTCTAAGTAATACTATCCTAATACAGGAATGATTAGCATTGATTTTACATTCTTATGCATAATTGATTTAAATTATTACACTAAATTAAATTTGACAGAACATTTGTAGTTTAAATTTTATACAAGTGAATTAGTAAATCAAATAAATTATAAAAGAAGTAAATAATTATAAGAGCGCTATAGGAAAACATGCAACCATAATTATTTGTTATCTTCTGTAAATTTATTTGGAAAAAATGTGTAAAATTATGTTCGGGTACTTTGAAATAACTACACTCGAACATTGAGACAACTACCATCTTAGTCTTCCCGTGACCATGGCTGCTGAAAAGCAACCGAAACGTCGGGGAAAGTGTAAACTTAAATATAAATAGTTTTAATAATAATTTAATTAGCTTAAAATTAGTAAAGTTTAATAGTAGTAGTGTAACAGTTTTCAAAATTATGTAATAGTGTCAAATAAACAACGTGATAAAATCCGTATATAGTAGTTTAATTTTAATGAATAATATTCGCGTAAACAGAAGACAATATTATGTGTAAAACACGTTTTACCCAAATAAAAAAATAGTTTTATATAGAATATTTTCATGTTTAATTATTATTTTAAATGTCATCATTTAAGTTTTTTACCTTGAGATGGAGCGGCACTGCAGACCACCAAAACCAAAGCAACAGCCTATAAAATAAACATAATGTTAACTTTATATTTATCTGAACTTTTCATTCAGTGACATTAAATCGAAACATAATCTTCTCTCTTAGCCTTTATTATTCCCAAGTCACTTGGGGTCGGCTTTTCTGGTCTAACCGGATTTGACTGGATATCAGTTTTTACACGGAGCGGCTGCCACCTGACCTCCGCAACCCAAAGGCTAACAATACCCTAAGGCTAGACCAGTGTCAGGATATTAGAGGGTACTGACTTTCCCAATAACGACTACCATAGATGTTTATGGCAGCCGGGACCAACGGCTTAACGTGCTCTCCGAGGCACGGAGCAGGCGATAATTGTCAATCAATACGCACATAATTTTGAAAAGTCATATAACTTCCGAAAGTCAGAGGTGCGTGACGTGGGTTCGAACTCGAGACCCTCTGCATTGCAGTCTATTGGTCTCCCCACTGAGCTATCGCTGCTTTTTTTTCGAAACATAATATGTAACTTAAAATAAAATGTTTTGTTTTAATCAATAAATGGAAATAAAAATCAATTTCGACATATTTAAAATAAATCTGATAAAATAATAAACAATTTAAATATATTTAAAAATAAAGAAGCTAATATTTACCCAGAAGAATGCGAAATTTGCAGCCACCATTTTAATTCACTATTTGTTTTAATTAGTAACACACTTCTTAACTATTTAGTTTATAGGCAATTTCAAATTATTTGGCACTCAACTTGAGATCCTGCTTCTTTGAATGTTAGCTAATGACTGAACTCGTACAACAGCACGGTGTTAAATGTGCTACAGTTTCCTTCTTGTGACGTAGAAATTTGTCTTTACAGCGTCCTTATTGTGAAATACACAAGTGTATATTACTATTAAGCCCTATTTGTGACGTAAACATCGGCACGTCATGTGTTTACCCTTACGCGTTGCGACATATTATATCACAAGAAACATATTGTTTGGAATGTAAGGTAATATTACTGTTGCGTCATTTTAGGTGAATCTTCAATACGGATACTCCGCTTATAACTTGAAGCAAACCGAGCAGATTAACTTATGATGTGTGTACTATGCGTAGGATTACCAGATGTCCTTTCGGTTGCACTGTGCTATCAGTAGGGGGACTAATAATCTACGCAATGTTCGCTAATAGTGCAGCCTCGTCTTTTCGGCACTGTTAGTAACGTGCTGTTATAAGACTCGACGTGGTTAGATTAAAAAAAAACTGTATTTTGATTGAGACAACAGTCTGGGACGGTTTTTAGGATGAGACTGGATTGAATGGATGGACTATCCTAACTTATATTATAAAAGCGAAAGTGGGTTTGTATGTTTGTTTGTTTGTTACGCTTTCACGCCTTAACTACTGAAACAATCATCATCAAATTTCGCACACACGTTGACAGGGGTACAGAAAAGGACATAGGATACCTTTCATCCAGAAAGTAAGTACTGTTCCCGAGGGATACAAAAATGACTTTTAGACGGTCGTCTGCTATAACAACTCGACCTACTGATATGAATGAATTAAAACGTGATGTCTGGAGTGCAAAAAGAAAATCTACTGTATCCCGGTAGAAATCTGATATCTTAAATAAAAATAATTATATTCAGCTAATTAAGCTATGTCTGTTCACTTAGTTAAGGTAATTGACAAAGTTGTCAAAAGAAGTTTGGTGGGAAAGAAGTATTATACAGTATTGAAACCAAATAAAATATAATTTTGTACTAAAGCGCCTTTAACGCCGTCTATCGAGTTATTAAAATACTAAAGTATTTTAGTATTATAATAGATCGATAGATGGCGCAGAAACGCAATATAGATCTGTGATGTTGAATGTACTAACTAAAATTAATTACTCCAAAAACCGATAGATGACGTTAAACACAGTGAAGTTTGGAGAAAGGAAGTTGTGGGACCGTATTGATGGGAAATAGCAATACATGCGTTCGATTCATTTGTTTATAAATATTGATTTGTAACCGTTTATTTATCTGTTTATTTATTCTAATAATATTGTTGGTTATGGAAGGCGTCGTAAACAAGTGACGTCACGAATCATCCAATCGAGCGGGTTATAAAAGCGTATTCAGCGCGCATCGAGTCACTTTGACATCGAGCGGCGGACGGAACGGACGTGCTGTGTGATAGTTGTTGGGTGATATCAATTATAATGTTTAACTTTATTAGTTAATGTATTTCTTTATTTAACGGTTACAAAAACCATCCTGCAAAATAAATATTTTTTTAACATTGGAAGTACGTAGTTAATTTACTTTTTTTTGTGTTTGACTTCTGATTCCTAACATCAGAAGTGGGATAAAGATCCTTTGCTCACAAGTAATAGAACTACGCTCTGGCGTTTACAAAAAAAATGTTTAGCACATCGTTCTCTTTTAAGGTAAGGTCTACGTGAGGCTGTCATGTAATAGACACAATTGTGGTATATCGCAAGCGTTCCACGATCTGCAAAGCCATTTGTGTAGGCGGAATCTTTTTTTGGCTACTGTCCGTCAATCGTTTGAGACTATTGTCTCACGGTTGAAAGTGTTGGAGGACCGTTCACAGGTAATAGTGATACCAGATGCTAAGAGTACTGAAATATCGAGTGCGGCTACTGAGGAGGTGGTAAGAGTGATACAATCTTAAGGTCTGTAAATAATAACCATATTTTTTTTTATTCAACTGTACTTTTTGTTGTCCTTTGGTTCGAAGAGAAGATAGAGGGCGGCCGAACGGTTACATGTGAATCGAACAGACCAAGATTAATGTGTCAATGACAACCGACAGCCACCGTGTGTTCATCGGAAGGACGATCTGGATTTGAATCTGTGTGGTATGCAAACTTTATGCTTATGCCAACAGTCATTGTGAGGTAGGCAAGCTTTGAGCCTATGCCTACAATGTTTGAATTTGTGTGGTATGCGAAATTTGTGCCTATGCCAACAGTCGTTGCATGTCGCAAACTTTGAGCATAGACTCAAAGTTTGCGTACCTCAAAACGATAGACATAACCCTACAATGTTGGAATCCTGCAAAATTGAATGATTATTTGAGAATGAAAGTACGTATGTTATTTTTTTGTAGGCTGTTTCACTTCTGATTCCTAACAATATTGTAATTTTTTAAACGTTTGCAGTTTATATTGTTCTTTTCTTTGAGCAATAGTTAATCATTTATTATTTTTAGGTTCATTATCTTACTCTCAATTCTATTTTTTACAATTCATTTTTATTTTCAGTTAACTTATCTAGAAGCTCATCGCGGGCATGGGCAGCAGAAATTGCTCGATCCCAAGAATCATCCGTTCATGCTGAATTAAGGAGGCAGCGACTAGCTGCTTTACGAGTTGATGAGACACTTTCCCAAAGTAAGGAAGGACTGGAGGAACAAGCCACCCGTCAGGCTTCATAAGAGCGGGGAGACGCTCCTTCAAAATCAATTGTGGTTGGAGGAACAAGCCGAATGCCAAATAGTCTTTGGAGCTAATAAAACGCTCCTTCAAACGCAGATTCGTTTAGATGTACAAGATGAACGCTAAGCAGTTTTAAGAGCAACTGAGATGTCTCATCAAACACAACGCCACGCCGTTTAAATGAACAAATTCAATCCTAGAGAGCTTTTCGCGATCGATATCATGTTTTAAAATGTTTTAAATGTAAACATTTTGTAACAGCCAGTGTGGGAGCACCACTTGGATTTACGTCCCGAAGCGTCTACACAAAAATGGAAGAAGATTTGCTCATTGGATTAGCTTTTATTTTTTGTTTAAAAAAAGATAATGCGCTCTAACTGGATGACTTTATTGAGTAATAGAGCCTCGCTGATTTTAGCATAAATGAGCCGGCTCGACCGGAGAAGGACTACCCTCTTACAGAATATCGACGTGAAATAGCAGTATTCCTACTGTTGTGTTTCATTCGGTGAGTGAGAGTGCCGGAGGCCCAATTACCCATTTTCCCCCTTCCTGCTCCTTCTCCTTCCCACTTCCTCCTTTCCTAAAGGGTCGGCAACGCGCAAGTGATGCCTCTGGTATTGCAGGCGTCCATAGGGTACGGTGACCATTTACCATCAGGTGGGCCGTATGCCTGGTTGCCACGCCAGTTGTATAAAAAAAAATGCGCCAAACGCTAAGAGCTAGAGAAAAGTATAGTATACCCGCATGTCGTCTGAATAAATTTTTACGATCAAATGATAACAGATGTTTTAATTTGTTAACGAACAATTTTGTTCAGAAATGTTTAGTTAACTTTACCTAACATGAAAACATTTTAAAACATTTTTTAACATTGTGATCAAATGTTTGCTAAAAATGTTTTACTAATGTTTGTAAACATTTTGTAACAGAAGTGTGGGAGCACCATTATATACCAAATTAGAAGTCTCTAATATTAATTTATGACACAATGTATAGAAGACAACTTTAAAGCTCTTTATTCCATATCTCGTGTGAGGCATCACTTCCCTTTTTATACATATACTAGCTGTCCCGACAGACGTTGCCTGTACACGCAAAAAAAAAACTCGAATCTAAACCATCCTCGAATCCACATGAACACACACAAAAATTTTATCAAAATCGGTCCAGCCGTTTAGGACCAGTTCAGTGACATACACACGTACAGTAGAATGATATATATAAAGATATAATAACGTGTTGCGATATATTATATTGTAAGAAACATTATGTAGTGTAATGCAGTGTTGAACAGAAAACCTTGAAACTGCAGTTGACAAAACTATCATACATACATAATCAGCAAGTTTTGTATCAGAAAAGTAACATATAAGGAAATAATTTGAGTTGCAGTAATAGTGATTTTTGACGAAGTGAATAATATTTGAGAAGTTTTTGGCCTATTTAACAATAATATAAATATGTGTGTATGTATTAGTCTGTAGTCTGTAACTGTACCGATTTATTAAAAGAAAAATATATAATAATATAATGGGCACTAGAGATGATGGGGTATGATAGGATTGTCAAATCCGAAAGGATAAATATTCGCGAAAACAAAAAGAAATTTTTATGCACATTTGTTTATTCTTTTACAGAATGATAACAACAGTTATTGTACAATAATATACAGTCTTTAAATATTGTTAATATTATTTTATACTATACAATTCTTTGCCAGCAAAGATTATCAATACACAAAATTTATAACGATTTACTTACTTATTAAATAAACAATACACAGATTCAAAACGTACAAGTTGGTTAGACCAACCTGTTATATTAGCATATTAAGAGTTATATTAATGATGACAATATAATTGTAAGAAGAAATAAATAAATTCACCATTAATAATATATTACAGTCTGTTCAAATAACTCTAAAACATTGGATCGCAACGATTTTTCTAATACACCATATCCATAATTGATTGTTTTGCTAAGTATATCTAATATAACTTTCACTTTAGATGGTTTGTTTATTGTTTAATTAAATTAATTTGTCTAGACGTAGGAAACTCTGCACTTGCAGCAGGCCGGCACTTCGAACGACTTTTGAATCACTTTGCCTGTTTCAACGTCAAAAACATATAGAGTCCGTTGTGCCATTGTGGTCTCGCAGGTGGATTTCATATTGAAGGAACTCACGCCTAAGTCCTGAAAGCACTGCTCATTGCTGTCGGTTTTAACATGCTGGGTCCTGTAAAAAGAAATTATTATTAAATTTATATTAAATTAAATATATAAAAACATTTAAAATATTTATAGACATTTATGACATACAGGACTTTTAATTCAGATGACTGATGCTGCGATTTTATAAATTATACTTATAAGTATGTATAAACTCAAAAGGGAAGACAGAGATATGTTCACATACTATTTTATTTCACTGTGTGTTTAGTTTCTATGTAATAAGAGCGAGCCTTATCTGGAAAATTATTAAATTCAGACCTGCTACTGAGTATAAAAAATCAATAATATTTTGCCTGATCCGGGAATCCAAAGTTCATGATTAACGCAAACCTTTTGTCTTTATAGCCGTTGACTTAAGGAACGTTTGCCTTCTTTAAATATGATGTATGAGTTTATGTGAGCTGGGAAAGCTTAAATAAAGGTATACTCACGCGCAAGTGACAACATCGACGTATTGTCTGAACAGTTTAGTTTGTACAAAGATCTCGGTTTTGGTGCTGTTACCGCCGTGGTTGTACAAGTACATAGACTGCGTCTGGAAGAAACAAATTATCTTATAAAAAAAATGTATTATCATAAATAATTGTAACGAGTCTGGCTGTTTATTGTGTCTCTTCTTTGAATGTTTGTAAAGTCCCCCGCGATGCAGGAATTACCCCTATTGCGGGAGATATCTATAAAAACAACTTATTTACTATATGTTGCACGTTGTTGTGCTTAGACACAATAAAAGTTAAACTTGGTTACCTGGATGATTTTACAATACATAAGTTCAATTGAACAGAAAGTTATAGTTAGAAAAGTGTAATGTATGTACCTTAGTCTCATAAGGACAATTGTGCCAGTCATCTTCTGGTGATAGTTTTGAATCTTCACTTGGAGTCTCTTGTCCATATCGATCAGCAAAATCCTAAACAATCCAAGACATTTGAACAAAATATAAATAATATAACCAAACGTGTGTATCAATTTATTAATTATCGTTTGCGGAAGGAATAATTATGAATGTCTCCATAATATTCTTAAAGATATGAGAAGTCTTTTAACCAGCTTTGAGCCAACGTGGTGGACTGTGGCCGTAACCTTCTCTCACTAAGAAAAGGCCCATACTAAGTAGTTGTGTGCCCATATTACAGTTCTAATAAAGTTTTATGTTTTGGTGAATTTTACTACTAAGCAGGCTACCGTAGCGATATGCCTAATATTGTAGATGTTTCTGATAATGTATACGAGGCACAATTTCATGCTTAATTACGTACCTCTAGAAGAAACTGTGGCAGCGCGTTGTTGATCTTCTCCTCGAGTAGATCGTAACCCTCAGGTTTGACGGAGCAGAAGCGCTGATCCTTACACGACGCAGGGATCGGCAGAACAGAGTTTACATCTGAGAACAGGAGTAAGGTTTAATTTTTATTCACATGTACCTTATAATCTAACTAACACTGTGACTAATTTATAATAATATCGATCCTTGCCTAATGCAGGAATGATTAGCAATGATTTTACATTCTTATTAATAATTAATATAAATTATTACACTAAATTAAATATGAAAGAAAATATGTAGTTTAAATTTTCAGTGTAAAAATGTGTCATTACTCATTGGAAATCAAATTAATGATATGAGAAGTAATTTATTATAAGAGCGCTATAGAAAAATATTTAACCATAATTATTTTTATTTTAAATGTTTTAGGAATAACGTGTAGCAAACACGTTTTTCCAAAAAAATAAATATTGTATATAGAATATGTGTATGTTTTATAATTATTTTAAATGTCATCCTTTGAGTATCTTACCTTGAAATGGAGCAGCACTGCAGACCACCAAAACTAAAGAAACAGCCTGTAAAATAAAGAAATATATTATTATATTCATTGATACACATAATAAATGAAAATTAAAATAAAAAAAATTGATTCAATCAATAAATCGAAATAATGAACAATTGTCACATATTTTAAACATTATAACAAATTATATTTAGCAGCGATAGCCTAGTGGGAAACCGTTGGACTGCCACGCAGAGGTCTCGAGTTCGATCCCAAGGCGCGCATCTCTGACTTTTTGAAGTTATGTGCGTATCAAATAGTTAATTATCGCCTGCTTAAACGGTGACGGAAAACATCGTGAGGAAACCTGCATGTCTAAGAGTTCTCAATAATGTTGTCAAAGATATGTGAAGTCTGCCAAACCGCACTGAGCCAGCGTGGTGGACTATGCCCTAACCGTTCTCACACTGAGAAGAGGCCCGTGCCCGGCAGTGAGACAGTTTAATACAGGGCTAATATTATTTATTATTATTATTATAATATAACAAATTAAGTGGGGAGACCAACAGACTGCAATGCAATGGGCCTCGGGTTCGAACCCACTTTCGGAAGTTATATGACTTTTCGAAATTATGTGCGTATTGATTGACAATTAATTATCATCTGCTCCATGCCTAGGAGAGCACGTTAAGCCGTCGGTCCCGGCTGCCATGAACATCTATGGCAGTCGGTCAGTCAGTGCCCTATAATACCCTGACACTGGTTTAGTCTTAGGGTATCGTTAGCCTTCGGGTTGCGGAGGTCAGGTGGCAACCGCTCCGTGTAAAAACCGATATCCTATCAATTCCGGTTAGACCAGAAAAGCCGACTCCAAGTGACTTGGGAATAATAAAGGGAGAAGAGGACATTAATAAACTATATTAATATATATTGAAAAATATTTACCCCGAAGAATACGAAATTTGATGCCGCCATTTTAAATTCACTGTTTGGTTTTAATTAGTAAGTCACTTCGTAACGATTTTATAAGCAGATTTAAATTATTTAACACTCAACTCGAGATGCTGATTCTTTGTATGTAAGCTGATGACTGACTGAACTCGTACAACAGCACGGCTATAAATGTGCTACAGTTTCCTTCTTGTGACGTAGAAATTTGTCTTTACAGCATCCTTATTGTGAAATACACAAGTGTATATTACTATTAAGCCCTATTTGTGACGTAAACATCGATACTTCATGTGTTTACCCTTACGCGTTGCGACATATAATATCACAAGAAACAAATTGTTTGCAATGTAGTGTTACTATTGCATTATTTTACGTGAACTTAAAATATAGAAAACATGGATTTTCCAATTAAACATTTAAGACCAAAATACCTTGTAATGTGACCCCACTGTTGGTTTAAAGCAGACACCTTAAACTTATTATGGCTTATTAGATTTGCTTTATATTATGATACGTCATATTTTATTATAGCTTTTACCGGCACTATACTTGTGCTGGATGTGTTTGTTAATGATTATAATTACCTACTTATATGCCAAATTAGACGTCTCTAGTATTAATCATTATAATAATATAACATGATATACACAAGGCAACTTTAAAGAAGTATGTCTTTATTCCCTATCTCGTGGAAATTTACGATACATTCATATTCCTTGTTGCAAAGATTTAGCTTTGAAGTCCAGAGTTTGAGTGGTTGGTGTGTCAGTCAATGTATGACTCTTATTTTTATACAATGATATGGATTGCGTGATGGGATACATTGTATTATAAGAAACATATAATGTTGCGCAATCCATTGTTACGTTATTATTGCATAATTTCACGCGTAACAATAATATGTGGGTTTTCTCCTACAATAAATTATCTACAGCCCTAGAATTTCGTTGAGGCCTGTAGTAGCACAATTGGGAAAATATCCATATATAATTAGTCCTATATGTAATCCGTACGTCGTATATTAAACCTAACGTGAAAAAAGCCGACCTATTATAATAGATCGGTTTGTTTCGTTATTTTTGCATGCAATAATAACGTAACACTGCATTGCACAACATAATATTTATCTAGTTCCCTGTAATATAATCATCATCAGCCTCGATGGTGTAGTGGTTAGTGTAACCGACTGCCACGCCTGAGGTCACGGGTTCGATTCCCGCACAAGTCAAACATTTGTGTGCATGAACATGGATGTTTGTCTTGTTCTGGGTGTTCCTATGTATAAAATGTAAGTATTTCCAAAAAAAAAAGTATATATGTATGTTTATCCATTGTCTAGTACCCATAGTACAAGCTCTGCTTAGTTTGGGCTAGATGGTGTTGTGTGTATGTGATAGAATATTATTAGAATATTATAATATGTCCCAGTAGGAATAAATAAATATAAATATTTCACAATCGGGACGCTGCAAATACATGTTTCTACGTCAGAAGTAGCCAAATTAGAAACATTAATAAATCGCCTCAAACATTCATCAGTTAACATAAAATAAAGCAACATGTCAATTAAACTGGTCGAAGATGCTTTGTAATTTTACGAACTGCAGTTATAATTAAAATAGTAAAATTAGATAGCTTTTATCCACGGGAAGCCGCGGATAAAAGCTACCTCGGCTCGCTCTGAAACAGACTTTTTTTAGATGAAATGTACTTAATACTCTTTTCTGTACCATTTACAACGTGTAGAGAGCAGCGATAGCTCAGTGGGGAGACTAAAAGACTGCAATGCAGAGGATCTCGGGTTCGAACCCACGTCGCACACATCTAGCTTTCGGAAGTTATATGAATTTTCGAAATTATGTGCGTATTGATTGACAATTATCGCCTGCTCCGTGCCTCGGAAAACACGTTAAGCCGTCGGTCCCGGCTGCCATGAACATCTATGCCCGCACACTGCAGACTTTCGATCGGCCGATAGTTTGGTTGGTTTCTTAATCAGTATGAAGATGTATGGAAGTGCGCACATTATAACGACTCGGTATCAGCCGATAAAATAGTTTGATGGGCTACACGAAACGATTGCCTTCAAACTGAACCGTCGGCAAACTATCGGCCGACTGCTAAATCAGTGCGGCGCTCTTCCATGCGCAAACCCCCGATTGTTTAGTCGGCCAGACTCGCCCTATAGTTCAGTTTGCTCCAAGCTTTGGCACCGGTCATGTAAATTTTTCATGATGGCGCTGTTTTGTTTTGGATAATCTAGTAATTTGGAATGCATCGTGTAAAATTTTCCTTGCAAGACTCTGTCACTGTAGATAGGATGTACCCAATACTCTCGATTTCTTTTCTTTATCCTACTCCTCCGTTGTATAAAAGCAATAATAACACTTCTGGAGAATTGAGTAACTTTCATTATGCGACCACTCTTGTCTAAAGCCGATTTCAAACTAAATAGCAAATCGTCCGAGAACTGTCGGCCGATTGTCGTCTAGTATGCGCACTCATTACAGACCCGACTGTTTAGTCGGGCCAGTGTGCGCGCGCTTAACAGCCAAACTCGACCAAAATATCGGCCGATCCAAAGTCTGCAGTTTGCTGGGTCTCTTAGAAGTGATTCGAAGTGCCGGCCTGCTGTAAGTGCAGAGTTTCTTATGACAAACGTATTTAATCAGACCAAACTAAGTAAGGTAGAAGTTAAGAAAGCAAAATCGTCAAGTTTTGATTTAGTGTATTCTATATCTATGTATATATTAATTTGCGAAGATAAAACTTGTTACCCGAAGAGAGCAGCGATAGCTCAGTGGGGAGACCAACAGACTGCAATGCAGATGATCTCGGGTTCGAACCCACGTCGCGCACCTCTGACTTTCAGAAGTTATATGACTTTTCGAAATTATGTGCGTATTGATTGACAATTATCGCCTGCTCTGTGCCTCGGAGAACACGTTAAGCCGTCGGTCCCGGCTGCTATGAACATCTATGGCAGTCGTTATTGCGAGAGTATCGACACAAAAGATCCCACTGGGTCGAAGTGTCGTCGGTCTGTACTGACTGGCCCCCACATAAGATACATACATACATACCCGATTTAAAACAAATTATGCGAACGGAGTAGTATAGGATATGGCGTAGCTAATGTCTATATGGAAAATAAATTTCGGTCAAATTTCGACCATTGGGCGACCACAAGAACAAATTGTAATAAATTTTAATTTGAGGTAAATTGTTAGATTGGCTTATAATCTTTCTACATCCCGGAGATTATCCTTAAAGGAAAAAGAATAAATACTTATATGTATAATTCCTATATGTTTGACGTTGTATGTTCCAGTGAATTGACGTCATGTCACTTGTCACCTTTACACATGATTCTTATTTATTGAGGTGTGAAACTATACTCGGAATAACCAGTACAGTTCGCGGATATATTTAGGTTCCTTTAAATTTGTACCGTTACTACTTAAAGATAAGGTTCATATTCAAGTTTGAATGAAGTACACAAACAATGTAGATAGCTAATGTATCTTTCATAAGTGCTTACCTTGGTATCTTGGATCTCGTCTCGAGTTTGATGCCCGGTTTTTTGCCAGGAATATTTCTAATAGCTCGCTCTCATTTTACATAGGACCTGAATCCTTAGCTATGATACTTGGTTTGTAATACAACTTTGATAGTCCCTTCGGGGATTTACACCCGCGACTATGTAGGTATATATATGTATATTCCCTTTCCCACGAATAAACCATGTTTATGATATAGAAGAGAGAGCCAACATGCAAATAGCGTTCTGGCTGAAGCTTCAGCCTGAAGGCTAGTATTACATGTCGAGAGCACCTTCAACCAGATCTTGACTCCAAATCTACCGATTCGGTTCCTGTTATAGCGAGCTACCACATCTTGGTATCAGGTAGCGACACTACTTATTTCTCAGTAGTCAAGTCCAGCAGTAAAGATCTGACCATCCGGATATCAGCGAGTTACTAACGATAAAACTTGGAAAAGCCGACATGTAATCTATCTTCCATGTTTTCAGCATGGTGACGGAGCTGTGCGGTACTGCTCGAGGCTCTTATATACCCAAATGCCTAAAGCCTAGGTAAAGCTCAAGTCACTCTTGGTATGACTTGCTGATCAAGTGCCCGAGATAATTGCAGTCTACAGTGGAATTTCTGAGTGTTAAATACAATGGCTTACTTGATAAGTTGGCTCATTTAGAACATGAACGAAAGAGTACAATGAGGTACATAAAAACATTAGAGGAAAAAGTTAAACCCCTTTTTTTTGTTATAGTAGGCAAGCGAGCAGACGGTTCGCCTGATGGTAAGCGATTACTGCCGCCCATGGACACCCGCAACACTAGATGAGTCACAAGTGCAATGCAAGCCTTTTAAAATTGCCTGCCCCCCAGGAGGTGGAGAGGGGCGGTTGGGCCTCCGGTATCCTCACTCACTCGACGAAACACAACGCAAGCGCTATTTCACGTCAGTTTTCCGTGAGGCCGTGGTATCACTCCGGTCGAGCCGTCCCATTCGTGCCGAAGCATGGCTCTCCCACGGTAAAAAGAAAAAAAGAAAAACGAAGTGCCAAATCCTGTAGCATAGAACTTCGTAACGTGCCTCAAACATCTGAGGAGCGTAAAGAAGATCTTATAAACGTTGTTAAAACCTTAGGTCTCATTGTAAGTACTGAAATACAGGTGCACGAGCTTAGATATATCTACCGTGTCAATAGCAACGGAAAACCTCACGTCGCTGGCCCAATAACAGCCGAATTTACTTCAAACATAACCAGGGATAAACTCCTAACAAACGTTAAAATGTACAAACGTGATAATAAGACTAACGGACTGAACAGCTCACACATCAAAATGGCAGGCAATATATGCATCTTCATTTCTGAAAGTCTCACGACCAAATGTATCTTATGTGGGGGCCAGTCAGTGCAGACCGGCGACACTTCGACCCAGTGGGATCTTTTGTGTCGACACTCTCCCAATAACGACTGCCATAGATGTTCATGGCAGCCGGGACCGACGGCTTAACGTGCTCTCCGAGGCACGGAGCAGGCTTTAATTGTCAATCAATACGCACATAATTTCGAAAAGTCATATAACTTCCGAAAGTCAGAGGTGCGCGACGTGGGTTCGAACCCGAGACCCTCTACATTACAATATGTTGGTCTCCCCACTGAGCTATCTCTGCTCTTGTAATCATGAATATGTACTTACGATCAAAGCTAAAAAGCTATACTATCAGGCACGAGTGTTTGATAGACTTCATGACTATGCCTATCTCATGGTAAGGTCTATATTAAAAAGATGGAGGGAGCAAAGAGAATCGATCACGGGTCCGATTTCGAAGCTCTGAAACTACAAGAGAAATGACTAGTTACTCGTATCACTTCGAAACATCAAATCCTAACGTTCCCATTGCTTTGCGTGCCTGTTGTCTACATTATAAGAATCTTTACATGTATCCTAGCTTTAAAAGTGTATATTCTATATAGTTATTGTAATTGTAATTTGGTGTGCATGTTTACACTCACAAACATAAACTTAAAATGCAGCTATTCCACATTATATAAAATACTTATCAAAACACACAAAATCACACTCATACACAATACACATTATTCAACAGTCATATCATCCGTCCATCAGCAGTTTCATCACATATCCATCTCATATAATCTGCAAACAAACAGCCATCATATTATTCGTATATCTATAATTCGCCCAGCTCTAGCCATGTATCTTTCTGCTATAAACAGCCAAATGAAAGAGTCACCCATGCATAAGATTAAAATTCGATCATAATATAAATTCAATTATAAACGACCAGCTGTTGCACGCGACTTCCTCCGCGTGAACTTTAATTAATTACCCAATACCTACTTTTAATTTGTTATCTAAATTTAATATATAAAACTACAACTAAAGAAATTAATAAGTCTAACTACACCTATATAGGTGTAGTTAGCTATATATTCAAAAAATACATATGGTATCGCGGACTTTTTTGTAGATATTGATACGTTCTATAATACTGTAGAACATTTTTATGTTCTATCATCAATAGTTTCCGCAGCGCACGCGATGACAGATTTTTTATGACTAATTTTTTACCCCTTAGGTTATATTAATGCATTTTTATTAAGAATACCTATTTAAAAAAATGTAATATAGCCTATGTCACTCAGTGACGAAGCAGCTTTCTAATGGTGAAAGAATTTTTGAAATCGGTCCAATAGTTTTTGTGTGAAAACATTACAAACATACATACAAAAACACAAATGTTTCCTCTTTATAATATTAGTTTAGATGTTGACAGTGTACGTATCTTGTGCAGAAGGCTTAGTACGCAAACTGATTTCCTAACACACAGCTCAGGCTAGTTTGGGAATGTACGAAATGTACTTGCTTAGCTATGAACATGCTTTCTTCAGCGGTTAATCATATGGTTCCTACGAGCCAAAACCTCAATACCAGTTACTGCACTTTTAGTCAGCGGCGATAAAACAAGCCTTTCAAGGCTCTGTGGGCTTATACTGACCCTGCAGTACCCTAAGGGTGAGACCCATAGTTCCCTCTCCGAACTATACCTACTCGGGTCCAAGGTCGGGTCAAATAGATAGGGACATAAACAAAACCAAATAATTTTCAAATGTGTTAACAATACTATACATGTGAGCGCAGTATGTAGCCTGGACTACGTTAATGTAGGTACCGCTACGTTCAATTGTATTCAAATTCAAACTCATTTATCACGAAAATCGGTAATTCAGATAACATACAAATAAATTGGTATCTCCATAATCCGCCTGAAGGCATACAATTTTACAGGTTGTCTTTACTGATTGTGCACTGCTAATAATCATATAAAATTAATAAATTCATTACAATAATATAATAACTCTATTAAAAATATTAAATGTCTATGTCAATCATCGGAGTTTCTCTAAAGGATAGGATTGGTAACGAATACATCCGACAGAGAACCAAAGTCATCGACATAGTTCAGAGAATTAGCAAGCTGAAGTGGCAGTGGGCTGGCCATATCGCACGAAGAACCGACAACCGCTGGGGTAAACGTGTTCTTGAGTGGAAACCGCGACTCGGCAAATGTAGTGTAGGACGCCCTCCGACCAGATGGGATGACGATCTGCGAAAGACTGCAGTTAGATGCTGGATGCGGCAAGCCGAAGACAGGGCGCTATGGCGCTCATTAGGGGAGGGCTATGTCCAGCAGTGGACTATTATAGCCTGATGATGATGATGTCAATCAATAGTTAAAAATTAAATTAGGCAATAAATTATTTAATACAATAGGGTATTTTTCATTATTAGATTGCATGTCATTTATAAATTTGTTAACACTGTAATAGTTTTTTTTTAGAGCTTTTTCAAATACCATACCAATGCATTTTGCACATCGCTAGTAAAAATAAGCATAAGCTATTACAATATATTTTACAGTTCAACATAAAAAATGTTCAATGTGGTTTTATACAGTTTTAAAACCACAATGAACTCTTTTAACAATCCACAGCAGCGTCATAGTTTCTCCAAGATTGCAAAACAAATACCTTTTCTTTATACTTTGGAGGATTTGCCTTGTATTTTTGCTCTTCTTGCGTGACGTTGCGTAATATTACAATACAATACTATTACGTCACATGTTTGGAAAATTTCAATCATCATATTGTTTACAATATTATAATAAGTATTTTGTTTTTGTGTTGCAGACTTATATTAACAGCAGAATAATTTGGGTTACAGAGTCATCAGTATGCATCGCTTTGTTGATAAAGTGATATTTCCTATAAATCTGGTTATATCAGAAAACCTCAGTACTCCATTATTTTTGGAAACAATAAGGTCTGTAGAAAGATGCTTTAGATGACGATTTATAAAGGAATGACCTTCGCTCGGAAACAGTACTTTTTCTAGATGAAAGGTACTCTACGTCTTTTTCTGTATCCCTGATAACGTGTATGCAAAATTTCATGATGATCGGTCGAGTAATTAAGGTGTAAAGGCGTAAAAAAGCGTATTTATTATTTATTTATTATATTTGTTGCCCCATAATATGCTATTATCATATACATAGCTTGAACAGGAATCAATGTCTACAAGAGGAAGACTTGTCCTAATTATTAATTAATATAAATTGCCATCATCCTTGTTTTGTTCTACGTCATATTTCAAGGGAATTTACCTGCTTTGCTTAAAACCCATTATGGCGGCACAAGCCCTGCATTCTTGTGACGTTACACTGTTTTGTTACTTTGAACCTGTCGACGTCATTGATGTATTATTACGTTATACTAAAGTAGGAAATGCGTGCGTTTCGTCTTTATAAATTATTCTATTACTACTACTATTCCTCAGATTTTACCTTGAAATTATGGCAAAAAGATGTTTCATTTAAAAAAAAGATTATGGCTACTGGGGCTAGAAGGCTTGAAAAATAACACAATTTATAGGCTAGTCTAACTGCTGCTCATAGACATGGCTTTCTTCCCGCCGCTCTATACGCCGCCTTCTAACCTACAGTATTAATCTCTCTCTAGCAGTCCCTAGACTCTAACTATCTCTTATACATAGTCTTACACGTTTCAGACACGCGATGATCCTGTCGCTTGCCTGAAATCACGTTAATCCAGCATCCCGTAATGTGACGTGTTAGATAACATTATGGTGAGTCTACTGTCGTGTACTAAGCTTGTTTCTAGGATTTATGAAGCCACTGCAGTGTGAAGTTCTTAGATCACAAAAAGAGTATCCCTTGACCAGGCTGGGAGATCATGTCTGGCGGGCCGCGGTCTGACGGTTGATGTAGAGCACTTGTATATTTTAGTAAGTATATTATAGTAACTCACAGTGTAAACTTCGCTTGCGTAATTCAGGATTTGGCGAAATGTGTTACTGAGTAGAGCGCCATCTCTAGTCGTGTGTCGTAACTTTTTGGTCTATGTGGATTCGCTACACTACTAAGACACATTTACACGGCTTGAAAATAACACCATCTGATATTGTTACGTAACACCAAACAGATTGTCTGTACTGAAGTTAAAACTGTACCGTGTCTACCGCGTAATTGTACGTGCTATGACACAGGCTAACGCCACCTGCTGTCAACGTGGTTTACCGTGAAGAAAGCAGTTGTCTTGTGCACTATTATAAGCCCAGACAGCTTTGATTCCTAAAGTTAGAATATGTGACTGGACGCCTTTGTAAACGAACATCTATGCATCATACAATTTATTGTACTTTTCTTTTATTGTATTTTAAGAGACTTCGACATGTAGCCGAATACCAGCTTTTACGATCAATATATTACGCCCTAGCCCAATCTATCATAAATTACTGCATCACTATTTGGGGTGGTGCCTGCAAAACCACCATCATTCAGCTAGAGAGAGCCCAAAGATCACTGCTGAAAGTCATGACATTTAAACCATACCGATTCTCTACTAAAAGCCTTTATGAAAATTGTGGCGTCTTAACGGTTAGACAATTGTATCTATTTAATATAATATCGAAAAAACATCGTGTCACTCCGATTGACCATGCAAACTTAACGAAACGAACTGCTACTAAAGTTTGCACACCCGTAAAATGTAGGACCTCAGCAGCTAGACATCAAAATGGCTACCTGGCCACTTATATTTATAATAAAGTGAATAAAATCCTTAGGATTAACCTAATAACTAGAAATGAAGCACAAAAGAAGATTAAGAAATGGCTTTTATCACTAGATTACACACAAACAGAAAATATTTTACTTTAAATTATTAGTGACAGTCATTTACTCATCATTTAAGATTGGCAGGGCACACATGTTACTTAAACCACATACACACTCAGACGCTTATACGTTAACATACACACACCACACATACACGCACACAACACATACAACACACACACACACACATACACATACACGTACAACAGCATGCACTATTATATTATTTTATTGATAATTACGTAATTATGTTTTTCCTGGGGAAGACACTGTCTCCTGTAACACAGGCCTCGGCCTAGCTCAGGAGTCAGGGTTTCAATTTGTTTTTATGTACTGTACTTTTATTATCAATAAAAAATAATAAAAAAAAAAAATATAATTATTATTGTCCGAACTAGTAGGCGAGTCAGCGGCCAACGTGTCTAATTATCTCCGTATGGCAAGAAAAGGTAGCCGTATCTTTGGCACTGTGGCAGCAATGCCAACGAAATGCAACATAAAATAAAGTAGTACAAAAACATTTTGCCTTTGGCCTTCTATCAGTGAGTACACACAATTGTTGACTGGAATCAACAAATGGTGGTATTAAATATTGGGGCCAACCACTGATAGGAAATCTCATGTTACCAGTGATATGAGGTAGGCAAAGAAAGAGAACACCGCTGCAAATACTCAATTGAAGGCTCATAAAGCCAGGCCCAAGTACGCAAGTCATTAAGGTACTGCAGCGGCGTACAGGCGGCCAGAAGCAATAGGTTTTTATTATTTCTTTCTTCTTCTTTTTATTCTTCTCGTCTGATATGCCAAAACTTGACTCCTAAATGTCTCTAGACTGTTGTTTGTGCCATCATGCAAGTCTTAAACACTTTTTGTCACCTTTGAAGCCTTAAAGGTGACAAAAAGTGTTAAGAGACATATTTCAAGCCTGAAATATGTCTTTTTTGGATAGATGGTTAGAAAATGAGAGGTATAATCGAAACAGCTAATAATAATTAGCGTTGTTAAGTCTGTTTTAAGATAAATGAAACAATAACATATAAACAATCGTTTTATTTCGTCTCTATCAAAAGAAATTCGACTTATTTTCGAACGTGTCGTTTCGTCGTATAAACTATAATATGTATGTATATTATTTACAACATCGTAAAATTACGTTTTGCGGCGACCGGCGACGCCGGAAAAATACAACGGACATTTATGGTGTCGCTGGATCACCGTAACAAATAAATTATAAAAAAGTGCATAGGACGCGGCTCGGCCGATCACTCGACGTGATCCACAGTGTTGATCGGCGTGATCGGTTAGCGCGGCGGCGGCGGGCGCGGCTTGGCCGTCGCGTACGCGATCTCTGACAGGCGCACGTCGATGGGCGCGCGCTCGTCGTACAGGGTGGGCGCCTGCAGGATGATGCCCGCCGACCCCACCACCACCGCTAGTGTGAAGATCCACAGGAACAGCCTATCCAAAACCATCGCCACGTACTTCCAGTCCTCTTTTACCTGTACAAATACAAGCAAAAACTTTGTACCCCTTTTTACGAACATTGCGCGGACGGAGGAGTATGAAATTTGGCACAGTTAAAGTTTATATGGAGAAGGAGGGGTGAATCCTAATATTTATATAAAATATGCATTAGAAATACATTAAATTAAAGAAAAACGAAGTCGAAGTCGAAGCGCGTAACTATGGTTACATATATGAATATACAATGACATTTATATCTGCAATATCTTGCAAGCAAACTTTGGTCGAATTTCGAGCACTAGGCGACCGCTAGTACTTATTAATATTCAACATCTAACTTTTTTTTCTGTTAGTCCTGTAGTATGATAGGCAAGCAAAAAGTAATATATTGTATCTGCTCATCAGAGTCAAAATATAAATTAGCGTAGTGATTTAAGTGGTCGTCTCGCCACTGCCGCTACTACTAGTTTTGGGGGTTCAATCCCCACACGGGACAAATACTTGTGTGAATCACAAAGAGTTGTTCCGAGTCTGGATATTCTTTGTGTCCATTGTTTGTCTTTTTTTATAGGATAGTATCGAAAAACAAACTAAACGAGCCGACGGATCGCCTGATGGTAAGGAATTACCGACCCCCATGGACACACCAGAGCAGAGAAGTGACAAGTGCGTAGCCGACCTTTCTAAAAGGATTACGCTCTTTTTTTGAAGGTAAAAAGAAGGTAAAGTGCGCGCGTTGTCATTAAGAAAACCATAATCTTACTTTTTGAGTAGTAGTTTTTGCATAAGTTTCCATGAATCTCAATTTCTTCGTATAGTACCATAAACAAGCAATAATGTTCTTAAGCAAAGACAAACAAACTATATTTGCTCATGAGAGTCAAAGTATTATTTATCTTCAAGCCGTAGAATATATAGCGTTCAGTAAAATAAAGTAAAATGGCAGGCTAAAGTTTACCGTTTAGTAAAAAAAAAAATACAATAGGGGTAGATTCGGAATATGTGACTCACTCTGGTGGACTCTTCCTCTTTACGCGTCTGGTCAGCGATGTAGTTGATGCCGTCGATGGCCTTGTTGAGCTCGGGGCAGCGGTGCCAGCGGCGCAGTGCGTCGCAGAGCGCAGGCGCGTCGTGCAGGCGGCATGTGCGGCACGCAGCGCACGAACGACACGCGGTGGCTGCGGCCGGCTCGCCTGCGCTCACGCCGCCCAGTGGCGAGCCCTCGTCCCACGGCCCACTCTCGCCCATGCCGGTCACCAGTCCCGCGCTGTAACATTACCTTGTTACAGCTTATTGATATACAGGTGCACAGTAAGTTACGAAGTATTTTTTAGTAAATTATATTGGAAATATACCTAGCCCTTTGGGAGGCGTACACGAAGACATGGGTCTCACGTGAAAAGGCCCTTCGAGAGTTTAAATCTAAGGTGGGATGGAACACCTATGGCGGTACTAATCGCAGCAGGCGTAGAACTATTGCCATGTATAGATTCTAATATTTATGGGTTATGGGGATGGGTGTTTGATGAACTGGATATATACTAGTATTATTACGAAACTTAATTCGATAATGATATAGCAATAAAGCTAAACCATAACTATAAAAATTTAATTTTCGATGACAAGCATTTCTTATGTTTACTGAAAATTTCCTAATAGTTAAAATATAGATTCTTTGTACAGGCTAGTGACTGACAGGAAATTAATCTTAAGTTTATATATATTTTAGTTTGTGGCGCATGGACGCCGATGCCCAGACATTTATCATTATGTTTCAATATAGTGAAGCTGACAAAAATCCATTATTACTATTGTTTTTCAGGGTGCGGTCAGACCGCGAGTTATAAACTATCAGCTGGTAGATATTTAATAGCTCACGAGGAATATAACTGCCATTTGATTTACTAAGTTAGAGCGCAATGTAATAGCTCAAAAGTTTTTGGTTCACATTGCGAACTATTGCGATTCTAGCTTAGCTCGCAAAAGAAGCGTAGTTGAGCGAGCAGATACATTCATGCGCTTACCTCTACTCGCATGCAACCTTCATATTTAAAACTTGCTTGTGAACGGCGTCCTAAATTGCCCTCAACTCCTAGAACAGATGACATTAACACACCGCTGAAATTGCCCCGAGGATCTAGGTACTCCGTCTTTGTACCTAAAAAAGCTAGAAGCAATCTGGGTCACTATTCACCAATGAATAGGTTTCAGTCTCAGTATAACACTTTTACTAAATCTAATAATTGTTTTAATATTTTTGGACAAATCATGAATAAATTTAAGGCCACAATTCTAAATACAGCTTACAGCAATGTTAAAAATAATAAATTGTATTCTCTAAAATAATGATTTGAAGATCTGCATAACTTTTATCTGTTTAACTTATTATAATATAGTATAGTGTTATTGTTTTGCTATATTTAAGTATTTTCTAACTGTATAATATGCACGCCGTGGCAACCTTTGAGTAAGGTAGCACTAAACACTAGCTATAAGCACTAGCCATAAGAACATGTTACAGTGTATACCTTGTTGGTTGTCCTAAATAAATAAACTCAATGACCAGACTGCCATGCGCTGTAACTTGACTAGCACCCTATCTATTTAGGGTTTCCAACATTTTGTACGAGAAATAAGGTATATTAAGGTCGAGGAAACAATATGAACAGTATTTAAGAAAAGTATATAAATTTTTTTTTGACGTGTATACATATTTTTGTAAAGCCTAAAAGAAGACCTAACAAAAGAAGTTCTTTTAGGTTAATTTGTTGCTCCGAATATCAGCGGTCATGAAAACAGTATATTGGAAAAATATATAAAACAGTAAAAAGTTTTAACTAGCTAAAAACAGTATGATACTGTTTTTAGCAGTATGGTTTGGAACCCTATATCGACTACCTTATACCTCGGGATCTGACCGCAGCCTGATAAACTTATCACTGAACAATGTATCTTCTTACACTAACATAAGCTCCATTTGCAAAATCATTAGTAGCATTAAGCGTGTTCAGAGCGTAGAGTCTACTAGCGATGGGTCGTTGGCTACTTTTTCGTTAACGTAAATTCACCGTTGATTATTATTCATCGACTAGTTGATTAACTAGTTGAAATCGTCGACTAGTTATCATGGCAACTAATGTCAACTAGCGTTGCAACACGTTGAGCACGTTAAGGTTTTCTTTTTAATTTCATCAACGGTTAACGAGTCTACGTACGATACACGTTAAGTTTTGACAACCATTTGATAAAATTAGTTTACACTTTTAACCGACTTAAAAAAAGAAGGAGGTTTTCAATTCGACTCTATGTTTTTTTATGTATCTATGTTACGCGATCATGCCGCCAATTATGGATCGATTTTTTTTAACGAAATTGATTGAGCGCTTATTGAGAAAACCAACAAAATACAAAATATATGTATGTTCCAGATCTACTTTCTTCCAAACGGCGCTGTCATTTGAGCAGCGCGTTTAGTAGGCCTACCCATGTTATATACATATAAGGAGCAATAAACATTAAAATGTACTTACATCCTACTAAAATATGAAAAAAAAAATACAAAGACCGACTTCAAATCTATTTTAACTTTTAGTTTAAGTTGGTACTTATAGATAAAGATAAGAAGTCGGCTTTTGTTTTTCTTTAAAATGAATTATGGGAATGAATGTTCTTTGAGGTCGTTTAACCAGTATCTTGTTTCGTTAAATTTGTAAACCAGTTAACAAAGACTACTTGATTCTAAGACGGTCAAGGGTTGACACGATAAAGACACGTTAAACGTTTGACTGCACGGATGACGTAGTGGTTTAAGTGTTATCCTCGCCACTGCATTGCAGTGGCGATCCACAAATGTTTGTTATGAGTTTGGATAAGATGTTTTTTATGTCCGCTGTTTGAATGTTTGTAAAGTCCGCCGCGAGACAGGATTTATTCCAAGGAAACAAAAACACAAAAGAACGGCCAGTCGATGCTTTAAGTAGTTCGTTAATTCAACGCCCAGTACTAGTGTGTACTTACAAACGACTGCGGTGCGGGTCGACGCGGTAATGCGGGCGGCGCATGACGAGTAGGCGCGGTAGCACGTGTATGAACACGCGCCGCACCCACGGCGCCATCGTGTGCGTCTGCGGCGAGCGGAAGTGCACGTTCAGCACCACCACCGTCACGCAAATACTGCACAATCACCACCAATTAAATTATACATCTAAGTTTAATTAACTTTTTCCTGTTTGTATTTTAAAATGTATTTCTTTGATTTCTTTTTCCGTTTTATGTACCTATTAGGTTTCTTGATTAGTAACAATACTTTTCTTGGATGAAAGGTACCCTAAGACCTTTTCTGTGTCCCTGACAATGTGTACCTATGCGAAATTTCGAGATGATCGGTCGAGTAGTGAAAGCGTAACGAGCAAACAAACTCACATTCGCATTCATAATATCAGTTAGGATATTGTGTACCGGTTTTAAGGTACTATTATATTCTAGATATTCTTAATTTCATCCTGTCGGCCAGGATTCACACTTGAGTGTAAAGATATTGCTAAAAGTTAACCCTGGTTTTGGATTTTCTACTGTCGTAGCTTCTCTGTCGATGTACGCATGCATGATGGTGGTTGTTCAAATATTCGATGCAAGATATGTATTATATCTCCAAATTACGGCTACTTTATTTTCTAGCTGCTCCCTTCATTTTGATTGTCATTTTATTTCATATATATTTAAGCTTATATAATTGTGTGCATTATGTACGATAGACAAGCAAATTTTTTTTAAATTATTGCCCATTCGAATATAAATATCTCTACAAAAACGTACACAATCACTATGTATAATAAAAATGTTTAAAGGGACTTCAAAACGAGCATTATTTTACTCCAATGTATGGCTGAATTATACTGGCTGGTAATAACAACCAATACAGATTACACGTCTATACTTTGCATGCATTTTAATGCTTTGAGCTGGCCGGGCTGTAGTTAAAATATTGCTTCAATATATCGGCCATTTAAAAACCCTTTAAAATTAAACATGAAGTGCTTACCTGAACGTATCGAGTATCATAGTGAACAGCACAAACTTGCCAAGTAACGGCACGACGAGTGACGTGGGTGGAATAATTTCGGCTAGCAATAGAAAGAACACAGTGAGCGACAGTAGGATGGAGATCGACAGCGAGACCTTCTCGCCGCTGTCCGATGGCAAGTAGAACACCAGCACCGTTAGAAACGAGATGCCCATGCAAGGTATGATTAGGTTCACAGTGTAGAACAGTGTCTTGCGTCTCATTGTGATGTTGAACGTTATGTCCAAGTATGGTTCGTCGCAACACGTGTAGAACTTCTCGTTCCTGTGGCAAACAAAATGCATTCGTGTAATTCTTATTCCAACGATAAAATAGTTTAGTCAATGTTAATTCATATAGCTTTATGTAAACTTTAGTACAATTAGCGTCATTAGTATTGACTTATGATATGCAATCGAAATTTTGAAAGTGTGTCGATACACCCTTGCAAATTTGGATTACCTCTATCTTTCATAATTATTATAAACTAGCTGTCCCGACAGACGTTGACAAGTAAACACGAAAAAAACAATACAAATCTAAACCATTCTCGAATCTACTTGAACACACACAAAAAATTTCATTAGAATCGGTCCAGCCGTTTAGGAGGACTTTAATTACAAACACACGCACAGAAGATTTATATAAATGAAGATGTTAGTCTTAGCACAATTATAGTTAAAAGATGTAATCACAGTTCAAAAGTACAGAATAATGACGATTTTTTTTAGTACAGCTTAAATATTGATAGGTAACAGAGCAATACTTGATTGTATTGAAAAATATATCGATAATTGCCTAATCTTGTTTTCATTCGAGTATTCGAATATAATTTATACAGCGCTATTCGGCGTCCCTAACATTCAGTAACGATCAAATAAATTAATATAATTTGCGCAGCTATCGAATTTTTCACATCAGCGGTTCTTTGCCTTGCGAATTCAAGTCACCTATTCGAATAATCGAAACATAAATCGAATGTTTTTAGAGGAAACGCATGACTATTTTTCTATTGTATTGGTAATATAGTTACCTGACGGCGGGTACCTCGAGGATGTCCCACTCCACGGAAGTGTAAAACTCTGATAGGTCGACGCCCAGCTCCACTATGTTGGTGCCGCGCGCCTCGTCGATGTGTCGCAAATCCACCTGATAACATGAAAGATTCTTCCATCAAATACATAATTATATAGTCATAGTCAGCACGGATAGTGGTTTAAGTGGTCGCCTCACTGCTGTCACTGGGCCGAGTGTTGTGGGTTCGAATCCCACACGGGACAAAAATTTGTGTTCGTTGTTTGAATGTCTGTAAAGTCCCGCGCGACACAGGAATTAAACTTAGCGCAGGAGTTTTCTATTAAAAAAAACAAATATTATCATTTATTCATTTTGGTCACAAATTAACACTTATGAACGTCAAAATTGATAGATTAGTGAGTTTACTAAGTTACTGACGCTACTTTTAGGGACCTTGCTAGGTCCAGGCAAGGGGTTGAGCCTACGAGAAGAAACCTGCAAGAATTAATCTACGATCATAGTTAGCTAATTCTGCAAAGAGAACATAAAAAATAGGCAGACTTTAGATACTTAGGCATTTTTTAATATTAATTACTTAGTTTTTGCCCATGGTTTCGCTCGGGATCAGTGCTTTTTCCCTGAAATAAAGGTACTCTATGGCCTTTTCTGAACCACTGACAAAGTGTATACAAAATTTTATGATGATCAGTCGTGTAGTTAGGCGTGAGAAAGTAACAAACAAACAAACTCACATTCGCATTTATAATATTTGTTAGAATCTGCAATATATACTATACGCAGAAATGTCTTTCAAGTTTGATTGCGCTTGTATAATTTTAATCAACGAACGTTGTTTTATTACAATTTTAAAGAAATCTTAATAAAGATGACATTGGATTTGTAGATAAACGAGAGACGCCCAGGAGTTAAATATGTCAGTGACAACTAGCCTGCACGGATGACGCAAAGGCTTAAGTGGTCAGTTGGCCATTGTGCGCGTCGAGTGTTACGGGTCAATCCCCACACATAATACAAATACAATATAAAATATTTTGGATCCTCAAATAACTGTATCGAATTTGAATGCTTGTTCGTGTCCCAATTATTATATTTACAAAAACAAAGTATATATGTATGTTTATCCATTGTCTAGTACCCATAGTACAAGCTCTGCTTAGTTTGGGCTAGATGGTGTTGTGTATGTTATAAAATATTATAAAAATATTATATATTTTTAAAGTTGGAAAATACTATTATAAACTGAATTTTATAATATTAAGTCGTAGAAACTAGTGCAAATCAATAATTTCCAATACATTCCAACCGATAATCGTGCTAGGCATAGAGTCATACGCAATGCCTAGATCTATTATAACAGCACGTGAAACGCCGCGCCGCGTATGGCATATTGAAACGAAATGCAATATCGTCGCTATGCGATAGTGCACTTATACGTGTAAATTCTAATGCACCATTAGAATTTAGATGTATAGTGCACTTTTATGGCCAATGCAAGTACCCATTTATCAGGTAAAAACTAGCGTATAATATTTTATATACCTTATTCTTTTAATAAAAGTATGCTAAAGGTATTTCAGCCATTAATGATAACTGCCGCGGCGTGAAACACTTTATCTGTGCAAATAGATAAAATTGAACTGTCTGTTTTTAATGTCAAAATAACAGCGTTTTACTAAATGCATATTAGAGAAAGTACATAACAATATCACGATTTCCATTTTTTTAAATTTGTTTCTGTCTTTTCCGGCTAATCTCTGCAACGGCTGGACCAAATAAAAGAACTTTCACTGGAAAATAGCTGATGTTATAAGGAGTAACTTAGGCTACTTTTTTTTTGTCGGATTCCGCGTGGACGAAGTCCCGGGATATCTAGTAAACAATAAATACATAGAACTTCTAAAGTCAGAATTCGACAACTTTATATATTTTGTTTCGTGTAGTGATTGGATCCATTTGTGGAATTGGCAATGCAGTCAATTTAGCTCACGGTTAAACATCTATGCTACAACATTACGATGTTGCAACATAGATGTTTACCCATAGCATCTATGCTGCAACATATGCTGCCAGACACATACTGTACGCAGTATGTGTATTTATGCGTATTAGATAGTATCGTATGTAGTAATGTAAATCAAAGAAATTATAGAGCAACTACCTTTTGCCCGCGACTTTGCTCGTGCCTTTCATGCAGAAAAATATAATTTGTCAGATGCGAAATTTCATGATGAGCGATAATATGTATGGTTGTATTAACAAAAATAAAAAACGTATATATGTATAATATTCTACCACATGCACACAACACCATCTAGCCCAAACTAAGCAGAGCTTGTACTATGGGTACTAGACAATGGATAAACATACATATATACTCTTTTTTTTGTAAATACATACATATTATACATAGAAACACCCAGACCAAGACAAACATTCATGTTCATGCACACAAATGTTTGACTTGTGCGGGAATCGAACCCGCGACCTCGGGCGTGGCAGTCGGTTACACTAACCACTACGCCATCGAGGCCGACAAGTATGTTCTCTGTATGTTTATCAATTGTCTAGTACCCATAGTACTAGCTCTGCTTAGTTTGGACTAGATGGTGTTGTGTGTATGTGATAGAATATTATTATTATTATTTATGATATTAGTTAGGATGACATTTTGGCAGTTTTAGTGATACCAATAAATATTAATAAATTAAATGCATAACTGCAGGATCGATACATTTGATACGAGTAGCATAAAATGCATAAAATTATGAACAGGGCTGCACGGATGATGTAAGTGGTGTGAGTGGCCGCTATACTATTGCTACTACGTCTAGTGTTGTTGGTTTGAATCCCACACGGGACAAACATTAATATAATCTACAAATAGTTGTTCCGAGTCTGGGTGGTTTTTGTGTCCGTTGTTTGAATATCTATATATTAATACGTGAAGCAAAACCTTTGTACTCCTTTTTACGAAAATTGCGCGAACGGTGGAGTTTGAAAACTGGCAGAGTTAAATTTTATATGGAGGAGTGGCGAAATTTTTTTTAAAAGATATGCTTTTGATATACATTAAATTAGTGAAAAAACACTACACGCACACAACCATGCATTTGACACACGCAATCGAATCGCGTTCGTCCTATTTCGGCATTGTTTGGCTGACGTCGTATAATTCTTCGTAACTATGGTTACATACCTTATTTATATGCAATAATGAAAAAAAAAACAAAGTAACAAGCTTAGGAATATCGTCATTGAAAGAGTATAGTTTGAAAAATATAGATAAATTCAATCAGGTAATATAGGAAATCTAAATGAAATGTGATTATAAGGGTAAAGTTATAAACAATAAATCGCTAGTTAATGTAAAACCCCTCGCGATACAGGAACTATTCATAGTTCGGGAGTAGTCTTTTTGAAAAAGAAGAAAAAAGGAAAGAAACGCGTTGCTTAACCGCAAAATCGATACAATTGATATTAAAAACTTCATTGAAGAATAAAGGTGTTTAGATTATCAAGCGTTTTTATTTACCTGGAATCCATCGTAGGTCCAGGAGCCGAATTTCATAACGCAAGTCTGCTGGTCGAACGGGAAGTATTCCACGTCGATCTCGCAGGACGACTTGTATATAGCCGGCGGGCGCCACTCCACGCGGCCCGTATAGTTGAGCGTCGCCTTTGTCGCCAACGTCACCTCGAAGTTGCCGTCGGCACTGGAGAAATACATACACACATGCAGCGGTCAGTAATCATACAACATATACTTACATTATTTCGTTGTGTGTGTGAGTGCAGTAACCATGTAATGTATACATAATGTCTTCCAGATTGAATTTCGGTCACGATGACCAATCTTAACGGAGACGGGCCAATGGCGCGCTGACTGCGCAGGGGATATAGTGCACAAGTGTTTGCGCAAACACAAGAGCACTCTTAAACCGCAAACTTTTTAACTCCGGGCTGCTATTGAGATTTCTTAGCAGGAAAACCTAATAAACTTTTTATTGGTCTGACCCGGGATTCGAACTCGAGACCTCATATACAGCAGTGGCATTCACAATCACTGCGTCACGGAGGCAATACGGAGCATGTATACATACTTGCTTTATGTCTTGGTGTGTGTGTGTGTGTGTAAGTACTTACTTGTTGTAAAGTACGATGTCCGGCCGCCAAATGTGGTCGGAGGGCACGTGTAACATTTCCACCCCGCCATACTCTCGCGGCTCCCAAGATAATTTGTAATCGTACCAACTCTGTGAACAACAGAGTTCATCAGATTCATCATACATACATACATACATAGATTCACGCCTGTTTCCCAGAGGGGTAGGCAGAGACTACGGATTTCCATTTGCTACGATCCTGACACACTTCTCTGGCTTCATTCACTTTCATCACATTCCTCATACACGCCCGTCGGTTCAAGGTGCTTTTAACCTGGCCTTTATCCAGAACGCCTCCGATCTGATCAAGAAACGTTCGCCTAGGTCTTCCTCTTGCGACTGTTCCATTCATTCATCATATTCTATATATTCATCATATAGAGAATAAATGTGCAGATGTGTGTGACAGAAGCCAGAGTCGATGTCACAACTGCTATTGAATTTGACACTCACCTGTTCGACCCATAAGTTGGTCGTCATGATTTGATTCTTGAGATTCTGAAACATAAACAAACCGCTTGTAAAAAAGGTATCGTATAGTAGGTAGAATATAAAGGCAGGGCTTGACAACTATCCCTCAAATAAGGAACAGCTCGACTGAGATAACCTAACCTAATAACTTGGTGATCCTACGCATTAATTCCTTTTTTATTGAGTTGGTATTGTGCAAGTGATAATCCCTTATGGTGCAAGCATTCCATTAAAGGCTTCAGTAGTCTCTAACTATCAAACGGTAACCATTAATACTTAGTAGTACAAACAGTTGTATCGTGAAAAATGGCGCGGTGAACCCTTTCTCTACAACTAACACTGTTTATGCTTTCCTTATTCACCATCCTTATAACTATTTATGAGCTGAACGCTGTGCCATCCAGTTTCTGAAATAACCTTAAGGGAACAGTTATAGAGGGCTCTTGTGCGTAAATCATCAAATTCGGTTTTCATTATAGCGAGCTGCCTCTTGTCGAAGTGACACTATCTATTTTCCAGGTAGGTACTGGAAGTCAACGGGGCATTAGTACTGACCACGTCGATGAGCTGGCTCAGCTTGAGCTTGATGCGCACGGTGAGCGCATCGCTGACGTTGAGCACGGGCCGCACCAGCTTGTTGTAGTTGGAGAGCAGGTCGTCGTAGAGGCGCTTGGCGTCGGGGTTGCCGGCGCACGAGGCGAGCGCGAGCACGAGCAGCAGGGCCGCGTGCTGCGGCGCGGCGCGGCGCGGCATGTCCGCCGACGCATGGCGTCAGCGCATCGCGCCGCGACACCGCGACCGCGACCGCGCCGACCCCGCCTGCCCTGACCTCGCTCTGCACACGGAAACGTTACCATTGTGAACACCCCGCTGTCAATTACAAGCCTTTACAGGATAATCTTTATCACTAATTAAGTTAGCTATAATACAAATATATACAGCGTGACTGGTTAAACGTGGGACATAATTACAAACCTTACTCATATTACTATACAAAAAAGGAAAAAAAAAGATGATCAATAAGATGCCCAAAGTGGACTGGAAGTTGAATTACCTATGTATATGGTTATATTTTATATTTTCACCAGCGCGTGCGTCTCCCCTGCGCGAGGCCGCAGCGACAATATGAATGGTCTTTAAGAAGGCAGCAAAGCAAGGGATGGTATAATCCAATTTCCCTTCATACTTAATCGATTAATGTTATTTTTTAAAATAATGAAATCATCTATTAAGGAACTACTCATTATACATAATATTAAGAATAAGAAATCATTTGTTATTTTTCAAGGCTTGCCGAGTTAGGCAGCACAGCAAGATACACCTTTTAGCTCTAGTCTGCTCGTTATCACGCGCATCACTGAACAATTTGATACTTGAATAATCGTTATTTGGTACCGCGTATTGTGCAAGCTTTAGATATTGTATTGCTTCCAGATTTTGCTGGCCCGTTATCACCTTAAAGCATCGTTTAAACATATTTCTCAGTAGTAACACGAAATCTGGAACGAGCTTCAGAGAATCTCCTAACAATAAAAGCAATAACGCTTCGCCCGAGAATGAAATCGGCATCAAGAATGTCTCGATCGTAAACGTAACACAAATTTATACCATGGGACTAACGCGGCAGACTGTCTGTAATAAAAGCTACGCTTATGATAAGACTGATCCTGAGCTATTTCGCTTGAAACCGTTTCATAGCAAAGACATTAGGTTGAATAAGTAATGTTAAACTCAACAGGTAGACTTGCGCTGTAGGCATAACATAATTGCCCTGTTATTGTTTTACGACAGAACATTTCACGTCTAACGTTCATTAGGTATGCAACATATTTTACATACCTACATTCATATGGTACTAACATCAACGTAGGGAGTAACTACTTCGGATGGTTAGAGGGGCAACGTCCATTGTTCGTAAAATCACACGGCCCGGCTTTTGTTATGTTTTTATAATGACCTTTATTTATTAAATGGCTCACTAACTTGTGTAAATTGTGCTTTGCCGATGAATGTGATGGTCTTGTTATGTCACACTAGCGTCTATCCGCGGCTTTGCCCGCATGAATCCTATAGGAACGCATCCTATGTGTTAAGCCAGGATATTGTCTACCTGTATGTAAAGTTTCATTATAATCCGTTAAGCGGTTAATGTGTGATTGAGTAAGAAATATACAAACTTTTAAACCTTTTTCTCCCTTAGCCTTAATTATTCCCATGTCACTTGGGGTCGGCTTTTCTAGTCTAACCGGATTTGACTGGATATCAGTTTTTACACGGAGCGGCTGCCACCTGACCTCCGCAACCCGAAGGCTAACGATACCCTAAGGCTAGACTAGTGTCAGGATATTAGAGGGTACTGACTTTCCCAATAACGACTGCCATAGATGTTCATGGCAGCCGGGACCGACGGCTTAACGTGCTCTCCGAGGCACGGAGCAGGGGATAATTGTCAATCAATTCGCACATAATTTCGAAAAGTCATATATCTTCCGAAAGTCAGAGGTGCGCAACGTGGTTCGAACCCGAGACCCTCTGCATTGCAGTCTGTTAGTCTCCCCACTGAGCTACCGCTACTTTTTTATTTATACAAACTTTTAAACATCTTTCCAAATTTTCACATTTATAATATAAGTGGGATTAAAGCCACGTAAAAGCACCTAAACACAACACGAGTGACTTGGGTATGCAAGCTTAGTTCTCGAGCCATGTAACGAACCCACATCCAAGTTAGTGAATTTTAGCCTTAGATATCACAATTTCTACCTCATATTCTATTGTCGTGGAACTCTGTAATTGGCTTAGAGTTAGTTCTAAGGTAATTTGTAATGGATCTTTGTAAAAAGTTGTAGAGTTTCCTTAAAATAAATAAAGGCATTAGTATCACCTGCATGTCAAAGAGTTCTATATAATGTTCTCGGAGATGTGTTAAGTCTGCACAGTCGGACTGGATCAGCGTGGTCGATTATCGTCTATACCTTTTTAATACTGAGAAAAGACAGTGCCCAGTAGTGGCACAATTAATAAACAGAGCTGTTATTTTTTTTATACATATGTATGAAAACATAGACATGTTCATGAATAGCGGTTATCGATTACTATCAGGTGGGCCGCTAGATTATTTGGCAATAAAGACAGAAAAATGGTTTTCAGGGTAATTTGCGCAAAGGACTACGTTATTGTTATTATTAGAATTATAAGGGCGTTTGCCCACGTCAGCGTACTTACTATTGCATTGCTTTCATACATGAGAATTTATAGTCAGTAGGTTCTGTACCGCAGAGTCGAACAGTGTTGTCGTAAACGTAGGATATTTACGTGCATTCAATATTGTAACTAATGTGAATGTCAATGAACAATATAAATTGGTGAACAGTTTATCGTCGTATCATTTCTCACCCTGTAAGACAGAATCTACTCCACTGAATTAACACCGGCCTCGCAGCTGTAATACGCGACTTCTGTGCATGTGGTTAGGCGTTCGATTCTAGCTTAAGTCAAGCGTTATTTGGTTTTTCTGTTAAGATAGATATATTCAGTAGGGAATGCAAACTGAGCCCAGTAAACACCCTAAATCCATAGGTGGCGAAATGTGGATGTAATGCAGACGTAAGAATGTATATGTATTTAAAATTAACACCAGAGAAATCTATCTGTTGCATCAATAAAATAATCCAAGTGAAAGTGCAATAACAATATTTTGCCATTCACAAACTGTAACTATAACGCTAACCGATCGAAATTGAACTTTTAACAGTTCAATTGCTGATTGTAACGTCATAAAAATTGTTCAAATGGGTTGCACATCCATAAACTACCTTGACCTGTGATTTTACAGCTCTAGCGGCATTGGTTATTGTTATAGTTCGTTTGTGCAACTGAGTCTATAATAATATAAGCCCTGTAAATCAACTGTCCCACTGCTGGACAAGGGGCTCTTGTTAGTGTCAGAAGTTTTGCACTATAGTCCACCACGCCAGCCCAGTGCGGGTTGGCAGACTTCACATAACTTAAAAAACTATGGAGAACTCTCAGACGTGCAGATTTCCTCACCATGTTTCCTTTCATCGTTAAAGCAAGCGATAGCTAACTATTTTATACGCACAAAACTTCGGAAAGTCAGAGATGCGTGCCTTAGGATTGAACTCGACGTCTGTGTGGCAGTTTATTGATCTCCTACTAAGCTATCTCTGCTGTTAAAGATCCTAACTTTAAAATTTTTAAGACGTTATTTATTTTAAACACCTTTACCAATAATTTTTAAATTATTAAATTACTTCTGATATCCTTCTTACTATTTATTTAATTAAATATTATTAAAAACATTTTAAGTTTACGGATTACCACCACTGACAAAGCATCCATCTACATTTACCCCTAAGATCGGTATCTTAGGGGTCTAGTTTAGTTTGCCTGTGCATATTCGCTTAGTTTAGAAGTATAGATTAATATTTTTAACAAGTCTGCATCTTCGCTGAGGAGCAGCTTAGCATCGCTTGCTCATTCTTCACCTAGAATGCAAAAATTAATGCCTTGTGTAAAATGTATTGAGATATTTACACATTCTCCGACGTTTCGGTTGCTTTTCAGCAGCCATGTCCACATTCGTGAAAACGTAACACTGTATTATGAGCCCAACTTAATATAAATTTGGTATGTGTCGACAGATGAACAGACGCAGTTGTATAAAGTAACCATTACTGAAATGTTACGCGAATGAAATTATCTGCTATTCTAGTATATTTCGCGCTGATCTGTCTAGACGCTCTATCTACGTAATGTAATATTGTGACGCTTAATTAAATTGATTTACATCGTTTATGTGATTACATTTATTGATTGTATACAATATGCGGTCTTTGTCTTATGATATTACTGTTTGTAACACCGATAAGTATAGTTTTGTAATTATCTATTTTGCGTTTAATTTATATCCTTAAATTGACTTGTCAATTAGTCGGCAGCTTAATACCTTGAAAAAGCATTATGACTATGCTCAGAGGTTCAAGCGTTTACCAAGAGTTAACCTTGTTTTGATTTAAAAAAAAGAAGTTTTGTTTTTTTCCTACTTTGCCTTTGACTTTGTTTAGGCAAATTTGTCAGAAAAGATACATATGGTCTCATAGTGGGCGGCCATATGCTTCTATATTTTGAAAAAATAATATTTTAATATTGTATTATTGTGTTATTTATTATTCGAATCGTAATCGAATATCCGAAACTTGATTTGATGGTGAAACAGTAGATTGGTCGTGGTCGATGTTTTGTAAGAGGCTCAAAACGTTGATGACATTTACGTATCCGTAATACATTATTGAATATCTAATCAAGACCAAAGATAATGTTTTAAATAATATGTCTTAAAAGGTTTGAATAGTTTTAATGTTTTATCGATAAATGCCCATCGCTAGCGTAAAATATGAGAATACGAACGTACAAGCAACACGAGGAAATACAGACACAGTCACGCATAGATACTTTAGTGTCCAGCGACACATCCAAGCCTCTGGACAAAATGTATAAACCAAACGCATAAATATGTCCACGTGCATACATATCTAAGTATGTGCAATAAACTGTGACATTACAGTGAATAATAAATGCATGTTTAGAAATCCGGAATCGTAATAATAGTGTTAAGTTTATGCAAATGTTATACATTGAAATTAGACTACTTTTCACAGTTTTTGTTATATAATATGTTATTAATAATTATTCATCAGTCAATTTGTAAATAATTTAATTCTTGCAGATTGAAAAGAAGTCCACCTTAGTAACTCTAGGAACGTGTAGTCTAACTAATATTAAAAATGTGAATGGGGGAATGGTTGTTTGTTTTTTACGCCTTCACGCCTTAACTACTCAACCGATCATCATGAAATTTCACATACACGTTGTTAGGAGAATAGAAAAGGACATAGGTCAAATTTTATAAAACTTTAACCTATATTTATGCGAGCGAAGCCGCAGGCAAAATCTACTATAGTTATAAAAAAATATTAAATTAATTCAATTTTGTAATTTATATACGCTGCGACAAAAATCATAAAACGTAGCTTAATTTCAATATCGGATATAATTTGTACTTCAGAGGTAAAGATGGGAATATATTGCTACTACTTCTATTTCAAAAGGTTTGGATTAGAACGAAGCAAGAACAGAAAATAGAAATAGTTTGCGTCGCAACAAAAGCTGAATATTTCCGTTACTTTCGAGTATAGGTGCTGTCATGACGTTAATACTACACAGATGGCCAGTAACATCAACAACAAATATACATAAGACAGCGTGAATGAAAACACATTGACATTTTAGTATAATCGTTGCTGCTTAGAAAATCTGGTACTCAAAAACGAAAAACGGCGGCTAATGCCGATAACGCAGTACTGGGCTAGTACTAGAAACGATAGGGCATAGAATCTGCTAACTTCCTACTGAAGACACTTTGTTCGTTATCCTTACTACACTAATAATAATGTCCTTCAAACCGAATTTCGGCCACGGCGGTCAATTTAACAGAGACTGGCCCTCTGCGTAGGAGATATTATAGTGCACAAGTATGTGCCCAAACACAAGTGCACTAACTGTTCTCTAACCATCATGATTCGATGGGACCCAGGCTCGTATTGAGATTTCTAAACAGAAAAACCCAATATCTTTTTGTTGGCCCAACCCGGGATTCGAACCCAAGACCTCATGCGCAGCAGTTGCATTCACTACCGCTGCGCCATGGAGGCAGTTAAACTACACTACACTTGTATTATACATGCGAATGTGAGTTTGTTTGTGACGCTTTCACTCCTTATTTACTCGACCGATTATCATGAAATTGCCTGGCTTATAGAAAATCATAGGACATTTCATCCAGTAATAATGTACTGTTACCGAATGAGCGAAACCACGGGCAAAAGCTAGTATTGTATACAATCTAATCGTGTCAGTTACAACTACATAGGCGATAGGTACTAATATGACTTCTAAATCATAGAACCAAATGTGTTGTCTACGCTCGGCACCGTCGGTAAGTTGACACAAATATTATTAATACTTTTTAATCTATTAAATTACTTGATGTAGTATTTCAAAATATACCGAGGTTATAACCTATATACCTCCATTTATTTTAAAATACTACTTTGTCACTATTATTATTCCAATTATATAAATTTGCACGCCCCTTACGATTTATAATTATGTATCTTGCAAAAGTGTGGCGCAGTATTTTGTACTCTATGCCAGAAACGAATGCTAGGGCAAAAACCCTTACTAATGCATTATCATCTCCGACGACATAAGTTGAGATATATTACCTCACATTTCGGTGGCGATAATAGGGGAAGTGCCTTTGCCTCCTACCGAGCATAATAATAATAATAATAATAATATCAGCCCTATATTACACTGTCCCACTACTGGGCACGGGCCTCTTCTCAATGTGAGAAGGGTTAGGCCATAGTCCACCACGTTGGCCTAGTGCAGGTTGGCAGACTTTAACGTTATGTAGAACTCTTAGACATGCAGTTTCCCTTACGATGTTTTTCTTCGCCGTTAAAATTTGCGATAATTAACTACTTAATACGCAGTGGGAGATCGTTGGACTGCTACGTAGAGGGCTCGAATTCGATCCCAGGGCGCGCATCTTTGACTTTTGAAGTGATGTGCGTATTAAATAGCTGAATATATGACAGGAAAATTAATAACACATTGGTGGAACTAGGACAAACACTTAAAACTACAGCCACATCATTGACTAACAAGGCAGTCCAAAAGCTATATCTTTGGAAAGTATTTTCAGACTCACGAATGTGAATAATTTGTAGTGATATTAGATTTGATAAAGGCATGTGGTTCTAGGGGATAATAAAAATATTGCGTCGAGTGATCTGACTTATCCAAACCATACTTAAGACTCTCAACGAATTATCGTCGCTTTGAATCATATTTTTTTTTACTTAGTGTAATTCTATGACGCATATCCCCCCGCGGGGGAGGTTGGAGGGGCTATGGCGGGCTTACCGGGGTAAAAGAGAGATGGTAATGATGATAAGAATGGACCTCCCAGTAATACCGACTAAACCTAACACGGTGTTCCTCGACAGAACCGCAATCGGCGGAGCCGCGCGAATCATTTTCACATGCAGTCGTGATCCTGCTGAGGTTTCAGCCCGCCGTATGAAGCGGCAGGCCACTACACGACAAGAACTACCCTTTGGTCACCACTACTTTTAAAATCCCTACTGTCCCCTCCCTAGAGGGGAGACGGACACGACACAGAGGCGAGCGTGGGAACACGCACGCCGCCTCTCGGACCTGGTGCTGATCGGATGGCGGGCAGGCCCACGAAGCCCGCCGCCCCCAGGTCAAACCTCAGGGTGGCTGGAGGTCGTCTCGCTTGAATGATATGCCTTTACCGCGGCTAATGACCACTCAATTTTTCTTTTATGGGTGGTTTTTATTTCTTGTATAGGCGACACTTTCTACTTATCTAATTCTTTATTTTACGTATAATGTAATTTAATTAATTTAAATAATATTTTACCAGGTAAACTAGACCACGCATCGCTGTGTTTCAAGCTGTAATCACAAGGAATTCCATTTACTACTTTTTACTTTTGCGGACAAAAACATACGATAGCAGAGTTTTATGTATTATAAATATTTATTCGTACGTATATTGGACAAATAAGTACTCAACCGAAGACATAAAGAAGTAAATAATATAATTAAATTAAAATAAGTAAAATTGTAAGCATATACGATTCGGCGTGGTGGCGATTCGTAAGTGATATAGTCAACGATTCGCGCGGCGCCGCAGACATAGGTAGCGTCGAATACATAAAAATACTATCATCCATCACTCGTTTGGCAGTAGGCACCTCAGTAAGTATTTACACCCATTGTCGCTCCTTGGTCCCTAAAGTCATAAAACATGTACGGCATTCCTCAGCGGTACGGGTACTGATTGCCCGTAACGACTTTAGTTTAGGGTTGTTCAGAACTCCTGACGATGGCATGAGGTGAAACACAAATTTTAATGGCAAGTCGTGCGCTCTTAGACGCTTTAATTTTCCACTAAATGCGAATGGAGTCAGAGTTTAGATAACCGTGAAAGTTTCACTTATTATATACTTGCGTATGCCCGCAACTTCGTACACGTGGCAGTTGGTATTTTACTTTCATTAATTTAGTAGTTTTTGCATGATGCAGGTACAAACATCACAAAAAGACAAAAATTCAGAAATAGTTATTTTGGTTTCAATAGCTTTTTTCTTCTTTGAAGACAACGCCCACACTAGAAGTAATTCCAGTGTCACAGGGGACTTTACAAACGTTCAAACACAAAGAACATTCAGACTTGGAATAACCATTTGTGGATCACATAAAGTTCTGTCCTGTGTGGGATTCGAACCCACAACACTCGGCGCAATGGCAGTGGCGAGGCGACCACTTAAACCACTACGCCATGCGACCAGCAGTCCGATCAAGCAGTTGAGCTGTTATATATTCTTATATATACAGAGTTACATATTTAACATTACTTTCTTAAATTTTTGATGTATATACATCGCCCAGTTACAATATTATTATACGTATAGAAGACATTATTGCATTAGGTAATACCTGTAATAATAGTTGTATGTAATGTCAAAATAATAATTGTGAAAATGAATTTACATTACTTTAAATTTGTTAATTTACATTTATATATCACAAATACCCTTGATTTATTGAATAAACAAAAAATCCTACTATTGGATCAGTGTTATACAAACAGTATCGCAAACCACTCAAATATATTATTTTCTCAAGAAGTTATACACATAAAACTATTACATATACCATTAAACTATTACACGAACACATAAGCGCCTAATTTACCTGTCAGTTCTGCTACCTAAGATGAATGGAGGTGAAAATACAGGTATCCAGATAGCTTGTATATATTATACAAAATATTATAGGAATAAATTAATAGAGGACTGCAGTCGCAAATATAATAAGAGTAACTTAAATAAGTAATAATCTCCTTACAAAGTTTAGGTCGCTGCCAAATAACCTTGTGTTGGATTAAAAAAGCGCATGAGTAAAGTTTCAGAGCGCCTGAAAGAGCACAGCGGGTCTACCGTGAAAATGTTTTTACGCAATGACGTGCCGAAACGAATTACGAAAGAAATAATAAGCATATACCTACCATGAAAACACTTCGGATTTTTTAGGACGTACAAATGTCATACGACGATATTCATGACGAATGTCGGCGCGAATGATGTTTCATGGTAAGAATAAGCACTAACGAACGTACGCAATTGCGTATAACGTGTTTCACGGTAGACCCAGTGTTCTGTCAGCAATACGTTTGTACATTGATATTACAATGACTCTATGTTTTGCAGAGTCGAGAACTTGCAATACTCTCGATTCACCTAGTGTTCCACATAACTCATTTTTTACAGAGTCGAGAACTTCCTGTACTCTTGATACCTGCAGTGTTCCACGCGGCAAATTTTTATGCAGAGCCAAACATTATCTATACTTCCACACGACTCTATTTTTTGGAGAGCCGAGATCTTCCTATATTCTCGATACTCCCAATTATCTACGTGACTAAACACTTGCAGAGTCGATTCCAATACTCTCGATACTTGCAGTACTGTTCCACTCGACTCTATTTATGCAGAGTCGAGGACTTCCAATACTCTCCCAACGTTCCCTACCACAATTTTCACACCACAATTGAGTCAACAACTTCCTATAAATACTTTCGATATATCTACCAGTGCTCCATGGGACGATAAGTAAAACTACCTTCTAATTATCAACCGAGTCGAAAGGTTGTCACCTGGATAGTATAAATAAGGAACAAGTAATGATATTACATAAGTAAGTTCAAGTACTTAAACCGTTGGAGTCTCCTCAGAGCTGTCGAACGATAAACTAACAAGTAGGAAGTAGCGGTCGCCGAGGGGAAGTATCGAGGCACCGAGCTCATTACCGCCCTATATTATGGATACAGTTAATACAGTTATTGCTGAAGTTTAGCAGCACAACATAAGACGTAAATTAGTTCAAGTGATAGAAACCGAACTACTGAATAGTAAATGTTATATACATATGTATTACGACCCTTTATTATTATAAACACGTCATTTATAACATGCTTTAAATGATGTATGTATGGTTCATATAATCAACGCATGTAGTAAGCGGATGTTGTGTGCATCATGTAAATTATCAAAAGTAGCTACCGGCGCAAGCAACCCGAGTGTTTATATCACGCATGTACCCTACGTTTGTAGCTTGTGCATGTAGTTCACGCAAATATCTTGCGCATGTAGTCCACGCACGTTACTTGACTATAAACGATGATACCCAAATCCTAATCCGAACTAATATGATATCCTAAGTAAGTAAGTAAGTAATAAATACGAAAGTGAGTTTGTTTGTTTGTTACGCTTTCACGCCTTAACTACTCGACCAATCATCATAAAATTTCGCATACACGTTATTAGGGGTACAGAATAGGTCATAGGTTACCTTTCATCCAGAAAAAATAATGTTAGTAACATAACCTAACCTACATTTACGCGAGCGAAGCCGCGAGCAAAATTTAGTATTATATATGCGCATGTTAGTTTGTATGCTTCTTTGTTTGTGAAAGCGTATTTCACACTTTGACAGCTCGACCGCTCATTACGAAATGTTGAATACACGTTGTCAGAGATACAGAAAAGGACATAGGGTACCTTTCATCCAAAAAAAATCCTGTTCACGATTTACAGAAATTTATTGACAAAATTTACATTATCACGCGTGACTATTTATAAAAGTACTTTTATAAATAATAATAATAATAATCTGCCATTCCAACTTAGTACTGAAACAGTATATCAGGCAGACACCGTTTTACCATCCATAGTTCTCATTATACCAGCCCATTAAACACCCATCCCTATAGCTCAGATTTATTAGATTCCATATGTAGCAATACCTGCAGTTGCCGCTACTTGTTTCTCGGTAAGTGTTCCATCTCACTCTAAAGCAAAACTTTCGAAGGGCCTTTGCATGTTCGATCCATATCCCCGTGTAAGCCTCCCAAAGGGCCGGGATTTCCCTATCGCATTAGGAAAATGCACGGGTATTTGCCTAATGCGTTAGGGCAGAACCCAACCCAACACAACCAAAAGAGAAACACATAGTAATAATAAATATTTATTGTGGTAAAGTACAACAAATAAACACAAAATACGAGAAGGCATACATTGTGATGGTTGTACAATAGCACACTACTAAAGGACACAGCAATACCTAAATTGAGACTTACTCATATTTTAGAAACCGATGGCTGTCCAATTTGAGTCATAATTTACCATCGCACTTCTTAGACTTGATGCATATTATAATACAAGACTTTAATACTGAATAAAAATAACATGCGAAATAAAAATCACAGCAGTACCCAGTGAGTTTAATCTAAAAAATTATAGCAGCATAATTATAATATAAATAATATATTAATTAATTTATATAAAATAAATATAAATAAAATTATTGTTAAATCTGTAATTCTTAGTTGCAAGATCAGCTACGCGCTTATTTTTCCAAGAAGTGAAGACGACGGTAATCACTTAATACGCGGACCGTATGCTTGTTTATTTATTTCTAGATAATTAAAAAAAAAACAAACACCGAGTCCGAGACTATACCTTCAAAAAAGTTTCGATTCAGTTTAAATTTGTACCTGTAGGTAGACAAAACTTTTGCTGAAGTTAGAAAAACCAAAACAGACATCAAAGTACATACATATATTTTAATATTTACAAAAAGCTCTGAATCATTTACGATAAGATTTATATGTGACCACCTCTGAAGTATGACCTTCCTGCAAGAAAAAACACCATCAACATCATTTAAAAAAAACATACAGTAGTAGTCAAACATATAAAACAACAAACAGTCGAATTGAGAACCCGATCTTTTTTGTGATGTCATGTCGTTTAAAAATAGGCCTTTATCTGATTTATTATAAATAATAATAATAATAACCACAGCTTGGACCTTGTCTAGATGCCGGTGGATCTCCATAATTTTTATATTTTAAATGTGTTCTTTTTATTAATATATCTAAAAATCTATAAGATTTATGATAAATAAAGGTGATAATAATAATATTCTACCACATACACACAACACTATCTAGCCCAAACTAAGCCGAGCTATGTTCTTAAAGTGACATATTGTGACAGATTTAAAGCACACAACTTACATCTAAACTAATATACACGTTGTCAATCGCATATGTTTGCGTAGAAGAATGTTTGTATGGATAGTTTATCGATATATTCGTTTATATGTATATAGAACATAAGATACAAATAAACAAACCATACAATTTATGTTTGTAAGTGAAGCTGACAATAGTTTATGTTTTTGTTTGTTGTCATTCTATGTTTTCCGCCCGGTCATGGGACGCTTTGTCTCCGTGGTCTCTTCATTGAAAATATATTTTGCAGATGGATCGCATAAAGCTAAAGTTTTCACAATTTTATCTATCAGTCCTTCTTTCTGAACGCCAATACTCGTCATAAAATCTGTCTAACGTAGAGTTCTGATCTTGTCAAATAAAAGCTAAATTTGTGCTAAAGTACAATATTCACATTTTACGTTTATTTTAATTTAGGATAATACTATTTGTGATATTCATAATACTGAGACTAAACATAAACTCTATTTTAACCGATTTTATTACGAGAATTAGACCTCTGTTCGGGCGTCACGGTCAAACTTCTGAACGATTTCTAATGCGGACTTCATGGTTCGTTAACTTAGGGTTCAACGAAAAAGCCACGTTTCATCTTATACCTCAATACAAGTAATAAAGTGGTGTATAGTAAAATCCACGTAAATTAAATCGCGAGCGAACTGTTATACTCGTGATGAAGTAGCGGGCAATTTCTACTAATGTAAAAAGATTGTAATGTATATAATAGAAAGGAGAGCTCTTGTATAATATATAATGTTTGAATGTTGATTTTGTTAACGATATCTATCTTTACCATATTTCTATTTTTCTGGATACAAAGTACCCTATGTCGTTTTCAGTACCCCTAACAAAGTATATACGAAATTTTATAATAATAAAATAACTACGTGAAATAAAAATAAATGGAAATATGAGTTTGTTTGGTTGGTAAAACAAACTCATATGCCCATTTATAATATTTGTAAGGATATACATTCTTGACATCTTATCAAAGATGGTTTAATAATAATTATATTTTACATTACTTACACTACTTAGGTACACTACTAACATTATTTACATTCTTGAAATCTTATCAAAGGTGGTTTAATAATAATTATATTTTAAACCGTTTATTGTCACACGTGTGTTCCAAGTATATTGACTACGGGGAAGACGGAGTAGTTTAAACACATATCTCGCTACAGCCAATCTGCCAAACATTCGACTTGTACACGATACCAAAATTGTGTGCGCTCCATATCTCTCCGATAATTCTTCGTAACATATATTTGTATCTCTAAATCAAATAAAGAATACCCTATCTAAAAAAATGCCAGCCATGGGATTAGATTATTTTACGTAGTATCTAAAAATTCCTGCATTCAATATTCCACATGAGTAACGAGGTCATGGATACCGCTAACAAATAGATATACAACGAGTAATACTAATGCAAGAACTAAGTTATTTATATATCATATTTGAGGAACGATTCGCAGGTTACGGGTAATATTGTTGGACTGCCACGCAGAGGACATTTCTTCTCATACTGGAATCTACGGTACGCACTTGAAATTCGTGAATTATGTGTATATTAAATGGTGAATTATAGTTTATTTTGCTAAAGCTAAACGCGAAGATATCTATTTTAGTTAGACTTAATGTTCTCGAAGGTACATAATGTCTTAAACTTACTCTGAATTATTTGGTGGACTATGGTTGAGCCCTTGTTAGATGTTATAGTGAAAAGAGGTCCTATAAAATATTTTATTATTTACCGAATCACATGAATTGAACCACTATAGAAACCACGTTGAGTAATCAATAATGATTTGATCTTGTGAAAGGTATTATAATGTATTATAATACCTTTCACAAGATCAAATCATAAAGCCAGCAACGTACGTTGCTTAACATTTAACAAATATGTAAAAATATTGTAAGAATTTAATATACTAATTATTATTATTTCGTATTTTTGAACTATAGTTAATTAACCTATCTTATAACTATTATTGGTATCAAAATCTAACACTTGCAATAATTTCAAAAGATAGAGCTAATTGTAATAGCGCAAGTGTATATCTATTTATGTTGCTAACTGTACAAAGTGTAAGCCAAAAACACACAAGTACAAAATGGTATAAACACATTGGAAATTTATTGGTGGGTATTATATTCCTGGCTAATTAATGCCATTCGAAACTGTCATATTAAACTATGCATAAAGCAGTCAACATGATCAATTCAGTTCGTTATACTTATACCTACATTGTAGGAGGCCTGTACAAAGGCAAGCTCAATATGCTCTATCGTTAAGCTGGCGTATAGGAGATAAATAGAAGAATAAAGAATAGCATGAATAATTCAACGACGTAGAGGTACAGTGACGCGCTGTGCACAGCCTTATATTGTTATCTATATGGAGCACATCTTGTAGCTCGTAGCGACTTGCTACGCCGTAGCTATTTGTAGCATATGTTATACATCGCGCTTCTATCATTATTTAGTATTTGTTGTTTCTCAGTTGATACAATAATGTTCCTTGACTACATCTTAGGCTTAAATCACTGTTCCGTTTTCAAGAATATTTGGAATTAAATAACATTTTCGCCCGCATAAAGGCATTACGTAAACGAAGAAAAGCCGCCAACAAAGTATTTGTTGGAATCAAACCCAATCGTGCAATTTATTCACCTTAGCATAGCAATATAAGTTCAAAGCGGCTTATCATGTTGCGAGTATTGATGTCAAAGGAGGCGTACAGATAAACTGTAGAACCAATGCCTGACAGCTGCCAATCCGATCGTCTATTTCACGTAAGTTTCAGTTCGTCGGCAAATCTATTCAATAATCTCTTATATTTTCATATAGTATGATTTATGTAACAGAAATCGAGAATCTTGTTAAGCATATCAAAAAGATATGTCATGAGTAAATACTTAGCATCATCGATTTAATTCCCGTTCATCCTTACTTTATAATATTATAACTTCGATAGTAACTCTGTCTGTCTGTCTGTTATCTATTCACGGTTAAACCAGTCAACCGATTTAGATTAAATTTAATATAAAGATAGTTTAAAACCTGGTAAAAGACAGTCTAATTTTTACTGATATGGTACCACGCGGGCAGAGCCGCGCGTAAAAGCTAGTATTAAGGAATTAGTGGAAGGGAAAACAATTTGTTATTGATACTTAAATGATGTTATAATAGTTTGATAAAATTTTCTATTGTAAAATACCGATGCATGTTTTAGTCCACACGTAAGAGCCCAAGGGATGCTTAAGTGGCGCTGGTGTGTATCAAGTTCAGTTGACACAATTGTAGTTTCATACAGTTCACGATCAGACAGTCTAGTTTATCAAAATAGACTAGATTTTGCCCGCAGATTCGCTCGCGTAAATTTAAGTTAGTTTAGATTAATAACACTGTTTTTTAATGCATTATATGTCCTATGTCCTTTTCTGTTCTCGGTTTATGCAAAAATTCATGATGGTCGGTCGAGTAGTGAAGGCGTGAAAGCGTAACAAACAAACACACATTCGCATTTATAATATTAGTTAGGATATCATTTCACTGAGTGTACGTTTATAACGTAGACATGTTTTAAGGTTTATTTTAGGACTAGGTATTAATAGTGTATCCACACTTAGTGTAGTTTCCGTATCGGTGACTTTGTAAATACTAAACCAATGGTTTCAAAGAACATTCAGCCTCAACATAACAATTTGTATGCACAAACACGAGTTAAAGAATTATGCATTAATTTTTAACCCATTTTCCGTCACACCCACATCACTTGGCGTGGCGTAGCGGTGTAATGAACCCTTAAGTCATTACGAGAACCTAACCAAATTAGTATTACAATTAGTCTAGTATTTTTCAAGCTCTATATTTTTACTTTCTTTCTACCAATTTATCGATCTGTTGTAATTGTTTTAGTCGTCGGAAAAACCGAAGATTTCTCCAACTCAAGCATGAAAAGGACCTAAATAATAGTAAGTAAACTAAAATAACCGACGCAGCATTTGTAAGAAGCTAGCTAAATTGGCAAAGCGATAGAGGCTAGCAAATCTATATCCTATAGGGCAAAAAAATTGAGTATCAACCCCTGAGAATACGCGATATGCTACATACCCTCCCACTAGATAAACTGATGATCTAAATGCCATATAAATGACCTATTTGACGATAGTTTGGGCGCCCACATATACTTGACATAACTAATATGGAGCGTTTGACAAATTTCAATCTCTAGAATTTTTAAATAAAATATAATTTTTTGACATTCTTCTTCTTATGCACAACAGTTGAATATACTAATGTGGCGGAGCAAGGTTTATTTCTTAACTAGCTGTTGGTTGTAAATTTAATTTCATCTAAAAGCTCATTTCCTGGGCTTGAACTGCCTCTATACTAAATAACATCCAAATTGATTCAGAAGTTTAGCGGTTAAAACGTAAGAGACAAAATTACTTTCATATTTATTAATTGTATGGATTGTTTTCACAATCGTTTCGCGAAAGATCGTGATTAGTAAGATGCTTTACCCAGTTCAAACGAAACTTTATAATTGGAACTAAAAATATGATCGAACCAATAATTATAATTAATTTTACTAAGCCTTCTGTAGAGCTTTGCATTGTATCCTTTGCGCAAATTGACTCGCCTTGTCTATTGGGACACTGGAGGCCATAAAAATGTAGTAATTTGTAAATGCAAAATGTTTTGATGATATAATTATATTGTACAAAAAATGTTGCCTTTTAAAAAATTCATAACGTGCTATGGAGAAAACGCAATGCCGTCGGATTTGACTGTTATACAGATCAGGGTCATCTGACATAGGTAGTTAGTACACTTGAGTAGGTATTCTGACATCTAGTTTATAACCTTAAAATATCGATATAATTCGCCAAGGTTGACCTTGGCTATGTAGTGCTAGGAAAAATATTATTCGACTAAATCCGGGTAGACGAAAAATTCCAATATAATAGTTTAGCAGTTTTATTTTTCGTATGTGAAAATTAAAACTAAGGTTCATAAGTAAGATATAAAGTAATGTTTTCAATATCTTACTATCGTATACTGTGCCGAAAATACAGCAACAGCGCATGTTTTCAGCAATTAACTAAATGCGGTGAGTTTCTTCCAAGTATTTTTTAAATAAAAAAAGCCCCTGGGATTGAAATTTTGGCAATTCTATCTTGTTAAACTTGGCTTTGTTATTCTCATGATTCAGTCTTTGAATAAATAATTTGAAAAGAACAACAGCCTGATTGTGACCTCAGCCCTGGTATATGGCGGGGGCCGGAACCTGTTATATTGAGATAGATGATATATTATTCTATAGTTTAATTTTAGTGCGAAAATTGGAGCTTACGTCGAATCAAGATTTTATCAAATAACTATGAAGCTTTTATTTAATAAACTATGTGCATTTTTCCATTAAGGTTCCAATGCTTAAAAATTTAGCGAGTATAATAAAATATACGCTTATAGCAAATCACACAATTTTAAAATTCACAGCATATAGACAAATCCAAAATACTTACCAAGTAATAAATTAATGTTATACAAATAACCATAATATTATAAACGCAAAAGGAACTCTGTTAATTAATCTATTACGCTTTCAGGGCTAAACTACTGGACCGCTTTTTAAGGCAATTTGGCAAGGACATAGATTGTATCGTGGAGAAGGATAACGCTACGTTTCATCCCGAAATGTACCCCCGTGGGATTCACGCAGGCGAAGCCGCAAACAAAAACTTATTAAACATAAATATGTATAAAAAGTAATAATTATTTAGCTATTTACTTCATCTTAATACACTTTCCTGTACATATAAATATAAAAATATATAAATGAAGTATTGCATTTACAAGATACAATATAATTGTTTACATATTACCAGAGATATCGACATAGTGAGAAAATATTCATTAGAGGTACTATTATGCTTAACACAGAAACCCGATGAGCTATGGAATCAGTCAATATTGACTTGGCCCGCTTTAAGAATGGGATCAGCGATCACGCAACCCTGTGTCAAAGACTTCCTTTTAACTATAAAAAACGAAATAAATAATTAGCCTTTTGACTATAATAGCATAACAGTCTAAAGCTTTTCTCATTTGTCATTGGCGAAACATCGAAAGGTGTCAGAGTACGATTCCACAGCATATTTAACAAAATTCTGAATGACTCAAATATAATCTTATTGTAAAAAATACGTAAAAATTTATAAAATTATAATTTTTTAGAGCATAAGGTATATCACTATTTTGGAATAAAAATCATCACCTAAAGAAGACATACTATGGAATGTGAAACTTAGCCTGAAATTTCGTGTAATGCATTCTATAAGGGTGTAAAGAACATTATTGTCAGAGCTACATAGCTCTGACAAGAATTTCTAATCTCTTTTCTGAGAGATCCTTTGATAATATTTGAAGCACATGTTCTTTTTTATAACGTACGAAACACTTCATTTAGACTGGAATATTTTGAATTCCAAAGTTCTATAATAATAAACCAGCAGTAATCTCAGCATTGTTTTTAAACAGAAACTGTTATCTTTTTTGCAAGCAGTAGGTTTTCAGAACATCTAGAGAATGTGTGCTTAATGTTCAACCCACGTTTCTGCAAGTCCCGTAGGATGGGCATTCGAATCCGTGATTTTGACAGAACTGACATGTACACTACGTGCTCCGTGTCTCTTACATATAAAGAGGATCAGATAGAGCTGAGGTATGTCTGACGTAGTCAATAAAACATCGACCGCTAGTTAGGTTAAGAGTGACGACAGGCGGTAACGTCAGTGCGACATCTGCAACCATAAACATTACTGTGCAATAGCGGTCCGGCGGTCAGCGGCCCCAGCACGACGAGTCTGTAGCGCCACGTGCAGCGACACACCAGCGAGCGCCCGCGCCAGACACCGCTCCGGCGCCACTGACAGCTTTTACCACACACAATCCAAAAACTCAGGAGCAGAAAATGACATTTACCAGATCGGAACGAAGCGGACGAATCCTTAGGAAAGTTTCTCGTAGCTAGTCCAATGTTAATTCATGGTATCGACACAATATCGCGGAGGTAGGTCGGTGTCGCGCTCGCGAGCGGCTGGTTCACGCGGCGGCGGCAACGGCGGGCATGGCGCGACGCGGCGCAGGAGGACGCGAGCGGCGTGTGGCAGTGGCGAGGGCACGCCGCGGACTGCCGCCGCCAGCCGTTCGCCCGCGCGCCGCCGCCGCCGCCGCCGCTGTCGCCGCGCAGCGGGCACGCGCGACACACGCGCCGCGACGCTGCCACAGAGCTCCACACACATGTGGTTGTCGACGACCAAATTTATGCAAACTCCGACTACCACCACCACTTCAAACTTAATTAAAGGCACCTAAGAAACTTTTTTAATTATTATTAGGAAATACCTTCCTGATTTCACAGCCGTGAAGTTAGGCCTGGCAATGATCGAACTGAGGTATGTAATTAAGAGAGTAACAGTTCGTAACTCGTAACTATAGCGCTCGGGGCTGAGGGTTGATCTCTAGAAGAAACAAAGAGCCGGACGAGGCGCTAATCTCACATAATGTCGCCGGGCGTGAATATTTTACGTAGATTGTTTTTGTTTTGTATGTGTGTATACATTAAGACACAGTGAAGGGAAAATGCTAACAGATGAAATGAAAATGTGCTAGTAAAATTATTATCTAGCTTGTTGTTTGAAATACCAATTACGAAAGGATTAGGATTCTAAAAAAACTGCCAACAAAGAAGTAATTGGATTCTTCAATTTGCCAGTTTCTTAATAAAATAATCCTTGCTTTTATTACAAGATAGAATATTCTATGGTCAACACAGCATTGCTTTTCTATAAGTGTGTGTTTAATAAAACCTTTTTATCCTGAAATACCCACGGGAATGGAAAAATGGACACTTTTATTTACTTCCCTAATAAATAAGTAATATCAGCCTGAGCCACGCCGAAGTGTGGCCGACTTTATATCAGTAATATATTTGTAAAGATTTTAGTACATAAGTTTTGACCTAGGTATTTTATAAATACTATCAATGGCGGGTGGCAATCCCACTATTCATAAATGTTCAGTGAGTAAGCAACGGAGTGCGGGCGCTACGATCCTATCTCGTGTCGCATGATTTAACTTGCGATTTGATAGCACGCCCTCATCGTCAAGTTGTCTGAAGGTCCGAATTAGTACTATCATTGTGTATGTCTCTATAACGCGAGTCGTTGAAATAAACTGACCCATATTCTTTCAACGACTCGCGTTTCTCTTTCTTCTCCCAGTCCAATAGAACGATACGGAGACAAATATAAAAAGAAATAAAGTGTTGGACCATCAGATTATCTTGTGTTTCGAGGTACAGAGATATGCAAAAAATCTGCCTAATTTCAGAGTGACATTGAGAATTACATGACAGAGGAACTCAATGACCTTCAGTTGGCCCGACCCGATATTTCAACTTAAGACTCACATTCGCTACTGTCGCATACGCTGCCGAGGCAGTAATTTTAATACAACCAAGCGATAGCAAGCATGCATATGCCCCATATTAATGTAACACAACAATGCTTTCTTTCATCTATGTATAACCATCGCACCATTGTCCACTATGATACATTGGTGATCCTTTCAACGACAATCACTACTCATAAAAATGATTGATTTTCGCTATCAGCTCAGCGTCTTCTTTAAAGGCTCCTACCTCTCAGGATCACAATACAAGGTTGTAATTTGCTGCGACTAAGGAAAGTATCTACCACGCTATTTTAATTTGAACGAAATTTCGAGTGTAGTGAAAGAACCCGCGTAGGCTTACTTCTCAACATATTACTGGCGTGTTAGGGCTACAAATGACGCTTACCTATCGTTTGATTTATTAACTTGCTGCCTACGTGGTATAAAATTGCTAAATTGCCGAATAAATTCAAGATATTTCTTAATATTATTTATTTTAGTCTATATTGTCCCACTGCAGCGAAAAGCCTTTCTCACACTTTTCACATTTCCGTGTTATGCGCTAGTTTACATAAGTGTCTCCTAAGGCTGCCCAATTAGTCTCGCCATCGTCACTTTGGTCTACCATGTTGTCGCTTAGCATCCAGTCTATGCTGATTTTGGGATATTTTACATAAAATACAACAGCATAACATAGCATTTGCCTGTTTACTCGTACAACAAGGTTAAATAGAGGTAATAATAATTCTTTATTCTCTCTTCACAACAACATTATTAAAATTTAGGTCTTACATTTGGTAACACTTAATTGCTAACGTTGTGAGAGACCAGAGCCAGCTGCTGATTTGCGTACAAATCTGAATTACTGGTTCTCTGGGGCCCTCCCGTCGCTAGAACTCAGGGGTTATTGTACTGGTACTGGACATTTTATTTATCGTTTAAGAGGATAAAAATAAACATATTTCCTTTTAGTAGGTTTTTAAATATGGTACATTGAAAACTAAAAATAAAAACTTTACTGTAATGCACCTCTAACTGTAATGCACCTTATATAAAGTGTATATACCAACTATAGTTAAGTCCCGTGCAAATATTTGCGACCAATTGTGAATTTACGTTTTCAATTCAATGTCTGGTTGCTCGAGTAAAGTATTGTCTTACTCAGTTTAGAACATTTTCTATAGTAATACGATTTTAGACATTTTGCCTGGCAGACGGCATCTAGCCTCAAAATCCAACCTAAACCCAGGTGAAATATTATATATATAAATATTATTTATGTATTTAATTAAATACAACAATAATACCTTTACACGATATATAACATAATTAAGGCAATAAAAATCATTATACAAATTTTACACATTAAATACTATTATACATTATTGCGCAACTTCTTTGAATTTCGGCAGGCCACAGTGATAGATATCAACGTCATTAGCAATAAAATTAATAAGTCGTATAGCGTGCATGTTAATATGGACATACACAGGCATAAGTCTATAGTAATGTAATGACCTCAAGAGTAAGTAATATGTGTAGATATAGACGCCTACGTCAAATGTGCGTACATTTCAGTGTTATCTCGGTATATTGCTAATGTTATAATCGGTCGTTATCGCATCCTGTTCCCGCAGTAACTGCGTCGGCCTGAAACGATCGTCATCGGCAACGCCATTATTTCATTAAGATCATTAATGGATGTCCATTAGAGCGCGTCTGAATCGTTCAATTCGGTGAAAAGGAAAAGGTTTTAATCGCATTAATTGTGAGTGAGGATAAAGAGTGTGTCCGCGGGCAGTGCGAGGCCTTCGTGTAGTCCGCTGCCGGAGGGTTAACCCTCCTTTGGTGATCGCTTACAGACAAACCTGGGATGCCGGAGTGACAAACCCAACTCACATAATCACATACAGTAAACGATGAATTTTTTTTTGGTCTTTGGGTAGGTAACCGTGGGTTAAAAGGTAATGTCAGATCCACTAGTACTTTGATCAAACAAAGCCTAACTAATATTATAAATGCGAATGCGAGTTTATTTGTTACACTTTCACGCCTTAACTATTTGACCGATCATAATAATAATCTCGCATAGACGCTGTCAGGGGTATAGAAAAGGACATAACCTTTTATCCAGATAAACCTTCTGTTTCCTAGGGCTGGAAAATTGATATAACTTATATGAACACGACCAAAGCTGCGGGTAAAATCTAGTCAAACATAGGTAACAAATTCTAGAATTACTCTTGTATATCTTTCCCGAAAGTGATATAACTATAACTCTAGAGATATAAATGAAACTGAAGGTCTCTTGACGGTTCTGGAGTAATCATTGGCGCTTACAGTCACTGACACACACACACACACACGCATGCACGCACGCATGCACGCACACACGCACGCACACATGCACAACACCCACACACACTTATGCACACCCACATAGTTCAACATATTCCCAATGTTAATATGATCTTTTTACCTTTTTTTTTTAGTTTTAGCTTTTAATTTTCATTTTTATGTTTTGCGTCGTTTATGTTTGTATAACCTGGCTCCTTGCGGAGACCTGGTGACCTATAATACAGGTAATTTTATACCTACCACAGGCACCAGCGATCCTCTACCGAAATACTATTGTTAATAATGTTTACGCGAATGTTATTCATTAAAATTAAACTATTATATACGGATTTTATCGCGTTGTTTATTTGACACTTTTGTACATAATTTAGAAACTACTACTATTAAACTTTACTATTTTTTTTAGCTAATCAAATCATTAAAACTATTAAAACTATTTATATTTAAGTTTGCACTTTCCCCGACGTTTCGGTTGTTCTTAGCAGCCATGGTCACTGGGAGACTAAGCTGGTAGTTGTCTCAATGTTCCAGTGTATTGTTATTTCAAAGTACCCGAACATAATTTAATAATTGGTATTTCTATTTACGCAGAATGAGCTCAAAGTATCATAAAGTCTAGCTGTGGTTTGCTTCTTCTTGGGTTTGACTATTTGAATTACTGGATCCCGAACTGGTGGTACATTAGCTTAAAAATTATATACATACATACATACATAGATTCACGCCTGTTTCCCAGAGGGGTAGGCAGAGACTACGGATTTCCATTTGCTACGATCCTGACACACTTCTCTGGCTTCATTCACTTTCAATATGAAATTGAAACACAAAAAAAATTAAAAATTAGTAAAGTTTAATAGTAGTAGTTTCTAAATTATGTAAAAAAGTGTCAAATAATGAACGCAATAAAATCCGTATATAGTAGTTTAATTTTAATATTATTGTTAATGTTTTATATTGCTACTCTGTAACTATGATCCAATGTGTTTCTCGGTTTTGGTGAAAAATAAACGATTTTTATTATTATTATTAAAAATATAACTAAAGACGTATATCATATAGACCTACATTATTTAAGCAAAGTTTAGATTTTATAGTGAACAAGATTTTGCGCACGGCTTCGCTCGCATAAATGTAGGTTCCATTATGTCAGTAACAGCATTTTTTTCTGAATAAATGGTACCTTATGTCCTTTTCTGTAGCCCAGACAACGTGTATGCGAATTTTATGGTAATTGGTGGAATAACTAGGGCGTCAAGGCACAAAAAGAAACAAGCAAAGTGACGCTTGCATTTAAAATATTAGTTAGAATGTGTAATACGTAAAAACCAACGAAAGTATCCATGTTAGTATGTAAGTAAGGCCTTTTTTTTATTTGTATTTTTTTACGCTGATTTGTAGTCGGGGCAAGTCTCACAACATACAAAAAATGGGTCCAAAATAGACTTACAAATATAACATATAAAATGCAAGCTTATAACTATAACTCAGTTTAATAACAACATAAAAAAGTTCAGTTATACTACAAAGTTAGCTAACTTTATAGCCTTTTTAAATAACTTTACGTGTGAGGGACGTATAAAGTTACTTCTAAAAATATTATCAAATTGAATTATTTATAAAACTAAGCATTATTAAAACAATCCACTTAATAACTCTGTATATTATTGTTGTCAGTCCACCAGACCCGAGAAATAATAAATTAATTTTGAACCGGTTTTCATTTAAGCTATTATTTATTTACTTAAAAGTCTTCATCAATTTCACGAAACTTGCTCCAGCTGTTTTAAAGATAAACAGAAATGTAATCAGAGTTTTGAAGGGATCCAGATACTATCCCGTTTACAGTTTGTTTTAACTAAATATTTACTATAAAGCTGCGATAAACTGTTGGGAGGTTGAGTAGACTACCAAGAGACCTCGAGCAAAACGTACCCTTGATTTATCGAAGTTATTTGGCTATTGATTAGTTTTTGCATGTTTTATGAATAGTATGTATCTTATGTGGGGGCCATTCAGTACAGATCGGCGTCACTTCGACCCAGTGGGATCTTTTGTGTCGACACTCTCCCAATAACGACTGCCATAGATGTTCATGGCAGCCGAGACTGACGGTTTAACGTGCTCTCCGAGGCACGGAGCAGGCGATAATTGTCAATCAATACGCACATAATTTCGAAAAGTCATATAACTTCCTTGCGGGACGTGGGTTCGAACCCGAGAGTATAGTATTTCTTTCAACTTTAAAGCGAACAGCATTGTACTTGCAAATTCAAGCAATTTCTTTTTTTATGTGACCTGGCTATACAGAGGATCAGTTCATAAACCTGACTGATGTTATTATTGCTGATATTATAGGCTGTGATGATAACCAAATAAGCAGTTAATTATATATTATATCATGGTTAAAAATTGTTTCTGTATTATTTTATAGCTTATTACTTAGCCTTATTTCAAATTAATTTAGCAAGAGGGGTTGCTTGTACCATGTGGTGTCTCTAAAATATATTTCATATTAAAATAGGGTAGGTTATATTAGTGGCTCAATATTAGATGTTTTTATAAAACTTCATCGTAACACGCGATAATACTTGTACCGTCTATTTGTTAGTTCTTTATTCTGTTCCTTATTCTTGGCCATCTTGAGTAGGCTAAGAACTAATAACCAAATAAGGTGTCTCCATCGCATTCTGCCTCTGATTAACATCACCAACTGAATGTATGTTTATATATGATACATTGCCGCTACGTGTCCATTACTAAGGGCGCTTGCCCTTTAAATCACAGACGACAGAACAATTAACTATATTGGCATACTAAATTATAATTTTGGAAAATTAATACTTACCAATTATATTATTTGTTGACGGCTTTCACGCTACAATGCGCGAAAAAAAAACCACGTCGCTTCTTCAAAGATTGCGTGGTAGCACAACAGCATTCTGCAAATGATTGTATCCCGTAATGATTGTCCCATACAGGCACACATCGTTACAGGAAAAATGTATACATCATTTCTTATTACTAACTCATATAAATTACATCCGAAATAAATGTGTTCTTCTTGTTACTAACTCATATAAATTATATCCGAAATAAATGTTTTATTATATTACTGCATTAAGAGCATCGATAACGTTTAATAAATGTACGACAGTATACGTGGCGTATTCAAGTGGCGTTACCTTCAATCGCGTGAGAAATGTGCTGTTTGAGCAAAGTTAGTGAAGGGGGTGCGAGGAGGCGCGGGTGCTAGCGCATCTCAATGCGTTGCCTTCAACGTCTCGGAAACATTGTGACATGTAATTAAGTGATAAGGAGCGCACTATTCCGTATTCTATAAAGGCCATTTGTAAACAATGATACCAAATGCCTCGTTGATCCTGCAGCGTAAAGTTCAGGTTCTTTGCCTAGGTCAGGCAAAGTATTATTTAGGTTTAATGTAAAGAAATTCATGACTGAGGATCAAAATTTGTTTGAGCGTGCTCTAATCGTACCATGTAACGATGGATTTGCTAGGTAGATGACAATAGCTCTATCTCCAATTACGTGGTACCTGAAAATATAGCGCATGCATTTCACATTATTTTCATTAAAAGGTTACTAGCAATCTAAAAATAAAATAGTTTAAATCCTCTGATCTATATATAAGATAAAAAACAAATCTCAGTTAGAATAGAACGACAGTAAAGGGATTCACATTCTGACGTAACAACTATTTAAGTGCAAGCGTGCGTAGGAGATAGTGAGATATCTCTACTACGCACACACTTTTTCTGATGACTAAATGTCAAGCTATCTTGACTAATATTATAAATGCGAAAATGCATTGGTATGTTTGGTACACTTTCACGCAGCACAGTTATAAATACGCATTATGCAACATGATTACAATTATCGGTGGCAAAGGCACTGGTGTAGATCGAACGTGGTGTGTGCGGCGTCCGTCCTTAACCCACTCTCAATACTCGCCAATAAAACCTATTGAGCTCCACAAGACCATTTTATTCCATCAAAGCGGCGCTCATTCGACGAACGGCTGTTATTGGCTGCCGTACCGCGCCATGCCGGCTTGTATCACACATTAGTTGAGCGCATTATTTCCGGCTGTCGGCGGCATATTTATTAGTGAGCGGGCCGGACGGTCCGTGGCTACCGGCGCCGGTTGTCCGGGTACGTCACCACAGAAGTATTTTATTTTTAATTGCCTTAAGTTGCAGACGAGCCAGCGGCCAGTGGAACCACCGCTTATAAACATGACAAAATTTCCTTGTAGAAATGCAATCCAGCCGTCTGCGGTTTGAGGCACAAGGTTACGCTCATGTTTGCGTGCAGTCCCAGGTTTTATTATTAAGTCTGGTAAAGTTTTGTAGGTCATTTATGTTATTAAATACTCAGTAGCACGGTGTGTGAAAATATGCCCAGTAGACAGCAGAAGACTCGCACTTTAATACGAAAAATGTCAAAATATAGAGGAATCAATGTGGATAATATAGTCTTACGTATATATCCCCTTCGGGGAGAAATAACGCATAAAAAGTATGTTCCATCGAGAGCACTTTTTTGTACGTCTTTAGGAATGTACGCCTGTACTTCCTTATAAGGCAAGTCTATGTTACGTAATGTTATGTTCTTACCAAGCCGCTGTCGACAGTTAAAGTACTTAAGAAGTCACCCCTCGCTTCGCTGTAGTGACTGATTAGAGCCTCCAGCGATACTCGAACTGTGATCTATAAAGTCGGCACATTAACGACTTAAAACTTGGTACGACTTCCAACAATTTGCTATCATCAGGTTTTAATGAGTAAAACTATTTGCCTTGACTGCGATTTAAACATTAAACAATTTTTTTTGTCGATTTATAGTATGAGTTCTGTGCCGCTTCCTAATTTGGCAGAGTTTTGTAGGTTCTATCCCCGGGTGGCACAAAAATGTGATCAACAGAAAACAGGTTATATGAATGTGGGTTTTATTGTGTTCGTTGTAACAATGCGTGTTCAATTCCCCATGGCATAGAGTCATGGACTTTGTTGGCGTAAATTTAATTTATTGTTTTCTATATAATATGGTATATGTATACCTACAAGGACCGCCAGACCTACGTTATTTTAGCTCTGTGTTTTTTATAGTAAATCTGTAATGTCTAAGTTAATTACCGTATGGGTTAGTAAGTGTGAAAGTGAATCAATTTTATTTATTCTGTTTTTTCTAGCAGCTGGTAGACTTTGCGGACCGATATGTCTGCTTAAAATTACCTTAAAATAATACAATATGTATATATAAAACCTAGGCATATTATTATAGCCACAACATTGTTAATATTTCAACTTTCTGCATAAATAACTTAGTCTACATTAAAAAAACTTGCCCCACTTTCAACCAAACTAATTTGTTTATTAGCTACATATTACTATATACTGTAATATAATCAGCTGTGCTAGCATGCCGTTAGTCTGGAAGCTCTAAAATCTCAGTCTAATTAAATAAATTAACTCGTGATGTTCATACATGGACACCACGAGATCTTTGTAACACAAATCATTTAAAGATGCTATAAATTAAATATTAGTACATTTAGAAAATAAATGATCCCTTCTACAAGAACTCTCGTCGTACATTTGTACCACTGACTGTGATATATACGAGCATCGCCAGTGTCGGCGGTGCCGACGGGCGGCGCAGCGATCTCAGCGGGTGTACGCTAGCACTAAATCACCTCAACTTACAGGGACTTCAATTTTTCTTCGACGCCGTCTAATATAATAGGTGCGATGTGGCCTGTGAATGGCAGGCGCCGGGTACGGGGTGAAGGGGGTGGGAGGGGGCAGGACACGCTTTCACGTGGAGATAAACCTTCAGGACGGTAATCTCGAGTGTCATAACACGATCCCAACGCCGTTTATCGCGGGCTGGCACCGGACGCTCCCCGCCCCGCCCGCACCTCAGCGCTATCACATGTGGCTCACAATAGTTCTCTGTTGGATAGATACGAGCGATGTGTGAGCTAAGTATCCGTTTTGAAAGCATCGCTGCTCACTTATACACACACACAAAGTCAAGAGACAACGTCGCCGTAGCATCCGTAGCGCATTGTAGCACACCGTAGCGTACCGTAGCACCGAACTACAGCTTACATTATCTTCAATGTTCAACTTTGATGAAAATGGACGGGACAACTTTTTACTATTTAATTTCCTGGTTCCATCTGTTTTTCTTTTTTCAATCGATGGTTCATTTTAAATGTATTCAGCCAAGTAAGTGGCCATTGCAATAGCGTTTGCAAACGCTACATTTACATTTACTTAGAGTAAATCTATCGCATAAATAGTTCTATTTAACTATAGTGCTATGTGTATATAAATGGAGGATAAATAGTGTGTTCTAATTATATTCAGACAGGTACGTAGATAGATAGTACAGTAGTGATACAAGTGCGGTGTGTACGCGACGGGCTAGGAGTGAGGCGGATGATGGCAGTGGCTCATTTTCAGCGACTTCCGGGATGTCGCGACAAGATCGCGGAAGCCGCGGGCGGCGCACTCGTCCTTGCAACCCTCCCCTCTCCCCTTTCCCCTGTCCCTGCTGTGACTCGTCCCGCAGAGCGAGGGTGCGGGGTGCGACCCGCCCCTGACCTACATGCGGCGCGGCGCGTGCGTTACGTTCACTGCGTGCCGTCACCGCCGTGGTCACCGCACCGCGTCGCATCGTGTCGCGCCGCATCGTATCTACACATGGCGTTTCTAGGCACAATCACATGACCCTAAGTTCATATTGAAATTTAATTTACTACGTTGACTTACTTAATGAAAAAACACTACACGCACACAACCATGCATTTGACACACGCAGTCGAAGCACATAACTATGGTTACACACATCAATATATAATGATATATATCAGCAATATCTTACAGGCAAACTTTGGTCAAACTTCGAGCACTCGGCGACCGCTATTTATATTTAATAAATCAGATAACCCATTTAATTTACGAATTATCACCATATTTAGTGACGTACATGTCCCTGTATACATTTAAAAACATTTATGAAAAGTATCGAATCATATTATGTTGATTTCGAAGAAAGGACTTAATACTTTACTTATGATGGTTCTTGGTTAAAATCAATGAATTTTCCTGTTTTAGATACCAGTTTGTAGCTTTGACCTAAATTTTAGTTACTTTTGTTATTTATGTAATTAAGTTTTCCGGTGATTGTAATCTTTTAGCCTGTGCGTATATAAAAGTAACTAACAAGAAATAAAATATCTCCAAAACTACATGCAAATAGTTTAGAGATACTCTATATGTAAGCTATTATGTATTTGCCCAGTTTTGTTAACTAATTACGGTTAGCACTGAGCTCGTTTTTAATTATTTAAAAAAACTCTGTGATATTTAATAGTGTCTATAATATTTTTCAACGGCTTCTATTCGCCCACTATTGCTACTATACGATGTCTCGTAAATCGTAAGTAGTGCATAATAAATTATATTGCAAAAGATCCTTAATCAATATTCATGCGAAGATATTTCCTTGTTCGGGACAATGTATGCAGCGACGACCCACCAGCTATCGCTCACATACGATGATTTCGAACAACGCCGGCCTCGCTACTTTATTATTCACAAACGCATCTCCTCCTATCTCACAAATATATTTTAATTAGTTTAGTTTGCGATCCTTTGTCGCACGTGTGAAGTGTGAGTGCGTTTGAGTGTGTGTGTGTTTACGTGTATATATACAAACACACACACACACGCTCACTTCTTGTTTGAGATAGTAAACGGAACACGTGATTAAGTTGGTAGGAAAAGTTTACTAGCTAGCGTTGACATAAAAAGTTAAGATAGAAAATGTACGCAACGTTTTGTTGATTTTGTTTTAAAAACAAGTTTATTTATTATATTTAAAAATGGTTTCATGTTTAGTTTAGTTAAGATTTGTGATTATTTTGTCTTCGTGTTTTGTTTAGATTGTGACAATAACATTTTTGCATGTAACACTGTTATATAAGAATAACACTGGAACTGTACATTGTTACATTCCTAAGTTATTAATGTTTAATTGAACTGTAAAAGTGTATATCGTATGTTACATTAAAAGGTACGGCTAGGTAATTTATATATCAATATTAGTTAGTCTATTACCCCGGTGACGCAACGGTAGTGTTTTGGCTACTTTACATGAGACCTTCGGTTCAATTCCTGGGTCGGACAAAGTGTTATTGCGTTTTTTGTCAAAGAAATTCTCGGTAGGACGGAGTTTCTAGCTGTGCTTGGTGGTTGTTTAGCAATAGGCTTACTACCTATTACGTGCCATCTAAAAGTATAGTTAGCGAAATGCGTACGTGTGTTTCCCTTTTATTTATCCGTCGGGGGATATAAACACGTTACTTCTTCATAACTTTTTTCATCTGCAATATATGCTGCAGCTGGATAATATTTAATAATAAGGCGTTGTGTTTAATGAATTATGTATATCTTTTTGTATCTTATTATACAATATAATAATGTATATTATTATTTATATTGACTTGCATCCAGTCATTATCTTATCTAATGTTCATCGACAATAATATTCTCGATGACGAAGCACAAATGCTTAGAAAATACTAATTTACTCGCGACACCCACAAGTTTATAAGTCAATATCGAAAATTATAACAAAAATTATGTTTTAATAATATATTGTCACTCGTTCTTATAAGCGTATCGGAGGCGGCTTCTAATTCCCTGACAACCACCAGCTGACCTTTGAAACCCGAGCACATAACGATACATAATATTACGCTTGGATTTAATGGCTCGGCTGTAAGTAGTCTAATATGTTGTTTATGTGTATGTAACTTACACACACATCTACAATAGAGTATGAAGTATCTCGTGTTAGGATATTTTATAGACTTTATACCTAAAAGTATCCTAACACGAGATACTCTTTTGATGTACGCGTGAGATCAGGTATAGGTAGGTATAGGCGGCCTCTATGGCGTAGTGGTTAGTGTAACCGACTGCCACGGCTGAAGACGCGGATTCGATTCCCGCACAAGTCAAACATTTTGTGTACATGAACATGGATGTTTGTCTTGGTCTGGGTGTTTCTATGTATAATATGTATGTATTTATATAAAAACGTATAAATGTATGTTTATCCATTGTCTAGTACCCATAGTACAAACTCTGCTTAGTTTGGGCTAGATAGTGTTGTGCGTATGTGGTAGAATATTATTATATGTAGATATGTCCTCCAGACCGAATTTCGGTCATGGCGGCCAATCTTAACGGAGATTGGCCAACTGCGCAGGAGATATTATAGTGCACAAGTATGTGCGCAGACACAAGTGCACTCTCTGTACCCTAACTCTCATGATTCGATGGGACGGATAATCCGACACGACCGGAGAGAGATCAGGCGCAGGACCTACGGCTTTACGTGCTTTCCGAGGCACGGGGGTGTCTAACAACACCGCCAACTTCCTAACTCCGGGCTCGTATTGAGATTTCTTAACAGAAAATCCCATTATCTTTTTGTTGGCCCGACCCGGGAATCGAACCCGAGACCTCATGCACAGCAGTCGCATTCACTACCGCTGCGCCACGAAGGCAGTTTATTATTTATTATAGATATACCTATATCTAAACTTACCTGTACCCAATCTCACGCGTACATCGAAAGGGTAAGCAGAAATGTATTACATCTATATTCTACCATCAATGTTTTTATGTCTCGCGTATTAAGAAGCTTGCTTGCTGTTCAGAGCTGCTACTACTATTATCTCAGTAGTAAAAATTAAGAATTTTGTCTGCCATAATGTAGAATTAAAATGTAATTCAGTAATTTTTACATTACATCTGCGGGATTATTAAGGTTGATACATACAGGGTACAAAAACTACTGACCATAAGGCAGACCTACAGTAACCTATAGGTCTGCCTTATGGTCAGTAGTTTTCGACGGCTAACCAATTCCTCTCGCTGGCGACCACGGAAGCTCACGGTCGGTAGCGACAGGACATTGCCAACATAGAGATGTCGACACAGCCACGGTACCAGGCCATGACTCGACATGTGCAACATGCTTGCGCTTCAAAAAGCCAAGCAACCACAAGACGGGAGACGCCGATTGCCCAGCCAGACAGGCAGCTGAATATAGGTATATTAATTCTGTTGATTATGAAGGCGCCTAAGAGCGTCGCATATTAGCTTGTATATATTAGATCTACCCCTTTATTATAATAGTTTATGGATATTGATTTATTTACAGAAATAGATAATGTTTCTGCCTCAGACGCAAAAGCGTGTACAGTGGAGGACTGCAGACAATATCTTTCCGTTTATCGGGACTCACTAACCATACTTACCCAAAATATACGCAGTATTTATAAGAATATGGATAGCTTTCATATTTTTCAACATAGACTAAACATTATATGTGATGTAATTGTTCTTACCGAGTGTTGGTTATCTAATCGCAGCGAAACTCTCCCGGTAATTGCCGGATACAATACATACCACAGCGCGTTAAACCATAATCAGAATGATGGTGTGGTAGTATATATTAAGGAAGCATTACAATTTTCAATCGAAGAGCTACCTTTTCAAGACTGTAATTGTTTAATTATCAGAATTGGCACGAACACAGCGATTATTGCTATATATAGATCTCCTTCAGTAAGAAATTTAGACGCCTTTCATAATTTCCTTAATCAGACTCTGCAAAAGCTTAGTGCGTTTAAAAATATTATTCTAACAGGTGACATAAACATAGATATCGGATCTGAGCATCACGATACAGGAACACAATATTACCTTAATCTGTGCTCATACCATGGGCTTCTCCCCACGCACACATTACCTACGCATCAGAGCGGTTCCTGTCTCGATCATATGATGATCAAATCCAGCTTATCATCTACCACGCTTGTTACTAACTCTACTTTTACTGACCATCACGCCGTCGTACTTGCTATAAATTTAACGCTACCTAGGCAAAATCAACCTACAACAAAGTCTAATTTAAATATAAACAAACTCGAGTATGATTTACGTAATATTAATTTTAGCCCAGTTTACAATAGTGCTGATGCTAATTTATCTTTATCGTATTTAATACAGAATGTCCAACATGCAATATTACAAAACACATCAACAATTGTCTTAAAAAAGAAGTATTTCAATATTAAACCTTGGATTACTCCTGGTCTAGTTCGAAGTATAAGACATAGAGACAAACTCCATCAGAGAGCTCGACGATCTCCAGATAATTTAGCGCTTCAAACAACATACAAGAGGTACAGAAACATATGTAATAATCTTTTGAAGAAATTAAAAATTAACTACGATAAATATATATTGCATAGAGCAGGTAATAACAGTAAAGAAATTTGGAAACATATTAAAAACGTCACTTATACCTCAAAACACCGTGAATCAAACTCGAGTTTATTGGATGCTAATACTATGCCACTGCTGTCAGCTAACAAGGTAAATAATTATTTTGTGAATGTAGGTAAAAAGCTCGCCGAACGGACTCTGCAACGAACTAGTAGCCATTCTACACCTCTTAAAAAAGCAAGTAACAATCCTAGTCTAAACTCTTTTGTTATGCTGGACACTGATGAAGGCGAAATAGAGCGAATCATCTTAGGTATGCGAGACAATTGCGCCATCGGCTGGGATAACATAAGTAATAAGATTCTTAAGCGATTTAAGCACATTCTGGTACCTCCACTATCGCATATTTTTCGCCTCTGCCTTTCTGAAGGTATCTTTCCGACATGCCTGAAAAAGGCGGTAGTTATACCTGTTTTTAAATCTGGAAGCAAAGACCTAGTCACCAACTATAGACCTATATCGATTCTCCCTTCAATATCAAAAATATTAGAAAAAATAATAAACAGTAGATTAGTTAATTACCTAGAACATAATAATTTTCTTTCACCTGCGCAATATGGATTTAGAAATAAATTATCAACAGCTGACGCGGTGCATACTTTAACTAATTTTATCACTGGTGAACTCAGCAAAGGTAATCAGACTCTAGGGATCTTCCTTGACCTTGCCAAGGCATTTGACACTATCTCAATTTCTTCATTGCTAAACAAATTGGAGGCACTTGGTATAAGGGATACGCAACTGAGAATTTTTGCAGATTATTTAAGCAATCGGCACCAATGTGTTAAAATAGGAAATGTCGTAAGCCATGATGAAAAAATACCAGGATATGGAATTCCCCAGGGAAGTATCCTAGCTCCTACGCTCTTCCTGGTATATATTAACGACCTATGTAATCTTACCTTAAAACATGGAAAGATAATATCCTACGCTGATGACACCGCCCTAATTTTTACTGCCAAAACTACCAACGAATTATACGATAGCGCCCAGTCTGGCTTTAATATTGTCTATACCTGGTTAAATAATAATCTTTTAACATTAAATGCTGACAAGACTAAATACATTCATTTTTCCATGCGCAAAAATCAGTACACTGTGACTAACAATTATATATACGCACACCATTGTCCTCTCTCCTACCACAATTTGTCAGTGCCCTTGTGTAATTGTCCTACTATCCAGGAAACCAATAATGTAAAATATCTAGGCATCATAATCGACGACATCCTCTCTTTTAGAAAACACATAGATAGTTTGGTAAGTAGAGTTCGTAAATTAATGTATGTATTTAAAAAACTGCGAGCTATAGCAGATTTAAAATTAATCATTCAAGTGTATTTATCTTTATGTCAATCTATCATCCAATATTGCATAACTTCATGGGGTGGAGCACTAAAAACAATATTACTGCCACTAGAAAGAGCTCAAAGAGCAATTCTAAAAGTAGCCACAACGCGACCTTTCATTTTTCCCACAATTATGTTATATAAATCGTGCAAGGTGATGACTGTCCGCCAAATTTTCATATATCACACAGTACTAAAACAGCACACATTGCTTACATATCACGAAGATGTTACTAACAAAAGACGAAAAGATATAGTCTGCGCCTCACAATCAGTTTCAAAATTCATTTTTTCAAATAGATTTCTTTCTTTCCTAGGTCCATTTTTATATAATAAATTAAATAGAGAGTTAAGTATTTATAAATTAAATTATGTTAACTGTAAGAACATATTATATAATTATTTACAAATTTTGTCGTATGAGCAAACTGAGCAGTTACTTCAAGTAAGCAAATAAAAATTTTGCTGATCTATCTTAACGCATCATTATTATTGACCCACTTATTACCGGTACTGCTAGTTGCTTATGCAGGTTATTAAAATGTTATTATTGAATTGTAGTTATGTAAATTTATATTGCTAAAATAGTTTGTAAGCACTTCTTCGCCCGAGCCACAGGTTCAATCTAGTTCGGGCAAACAACAACAAATGTATTTTATAAATTAATTAGTCATTTATTATAAATTATTGTACCTATTATTTAAATAAATATTATTATTATTATTATTATTATAGTCATGCTATCTCTTCCAATCGAGAGGGCGGCATCACCCTACAAGGTGGGCCGATGGGGGAGAAGCCGATAAGTCATCCCTCCCAAGCCATTTAGATATGGCCTTACAGGCTGCATAAACCCAAAATATTAACTTAACGGATATCTATTTAAAAATTGTATTATTGTCTTTATCCAATATAGAAGTCTTGTATTATAATGTGCGTCAAGTCTACGGAGTGCGATTGTAAATTATGACACAAAATGAAGAGCCATCGATTTCTAAAATACGAGCAAATCTCAGTTTAGGAATCGCTGTGTCCCTTAGTAATATGCTATTGTAGAACCATCATAATGTTTGCCTTCTCATATTTTGTGTTTACATATTATTTGTTGTACTTTTAAGCAATAAAATATTTATTATTATTATTATTTATTATTATAATTTCATGTCCATCACACAAATCGCTGACGATGAAACGTCAAAAAGCATTCACGATATCAAATCTAAAGTAAAACACAAAATGAGAGAACAGAAAAATAAATATATATAAATCAACCAATAATATACTTTTATTAGATCTAAATTAAAAAGGTCTCAATATGAAACAGTTCCCGCATCAACTTTTATATTGGGCCAATAGGTATGTTAAATATAAAAAGGTACCTTAACAGAAAAATATGAAACACTTTGCCCGGGAATCGTACTCGAGGCCTCATGCATATCAGTCGCATTCACAACCGCCTTGTCACCAAAGCAGTCTGCTATAACTACACATACATATAAACGTCCTTTATCCCACACAACGCGTGACACAGGGTATGCGTAGTAATGAGTGCGTGTTAAGTTAGTGCGTTCGTTCAACGGCTGAAGGCGCGCGTCGTCGTGTAAATCCCGCGGCTTACGGCAAGCGATTTATGAGCGGTATCTCCCCTCGCACCCCGCACCCTCACCCCGCGGGCCCCCTCGTGTCTAAAGGTTGATATTCGCGACACATCGCCACGCCGTAACGTGTTGTTTATGACCATCGGCTAACCCCGCGATAATGAATCAAGAATACGCACACACGTAATCTAATTCACATTTGTGTAAGGACCGTGGTAGTGAATGCGACCGCTGTGCGTGAGGTCTCGTGTTCGATTACCGGCTCGAGCAATGCTATTTTATTAATTTAAACGTTTTTCCGTGGCTTTGCTCGCAATAATGTAGGTAGATTTTGGTCAATAAATTTATACTCATTGGAAATAGTACTTTTTCCTGGATGAAAGTTACTCTATATCCTTTCTGTATCCCTGATTTCATGATTCAATTTAAATTCCAAAATTTCATGATGATTGGTGGAGTAGATAAGGCGGAAAAACGTAACAAGCATTTACGAGTATAGTATTTGTTAGGTGTCAACTTTATACAAAGCAATGAACATAGGCGTATTTAATGCCAATAGGCATTCACTCACACAGTCAACTTATTGATGCGCCATTCTATCGATGAAATATCAGTAACAGCCCGGACACTGTAATAAATAGACTCACCTCCTCATACGTGTAAATTAAAACAATAGCGAATTGCGGTTGCGTACCTCTGCCTACATCTTGCAAGATATAGGCATGAGACTATGTACATATAGATATATAAAATGGCTAAAGCATTATCTTGTTATCACATTGTTTTCGAAGTCAATTGGTATAACATATCAATTAGTATAAAGCTGGGTCGGTATCGCGTGTGAGGTCTAGAGGTCTCGGGCTCGGGGCGGACGGAAGGGCACATCGCGACAAGTTGCCACCGGAACGGACTCGACTGTATACAGTTCATTGAACGTTTCCGATGTGTTGTGCTCGCACCGGACAACGATTATTCACTATTCACGCATTGTTCAGTCACAAGTGTTATGACGCGAAATCGGACACAACTGTTTAATTCCGCCGTGCGTTTGCAACACTAGTGCGTACCGCGTTCTTGCTAAAGCGCTTGGTTGATTTATGCGAAAAATGCATGAAAGACTCTTTGTTTGCCGCGTCTGCTTCAATCATGAGACGCGTCTCGCTCGTGACGCTGCATTCAACGCAAAAATCAAGTGTAGCAATTGCTTTATTTTCATATATATTAATTCAGCTTTCGTTTTGCGTATGTTATGACTTATTAAATTTTATACAACGTTTCATTTTCATGTTTTTTTTTTTATACAACTTAGTTGGCAAACTAGCGTACGACCCATCTGATGGTAAGTGGTCACCGTAGCCTATGGACGCTTGCAATACCAGAGGCATCACTTGCGCTTTGCCGACCCTTTAGGAAAGGAAGTCGGAAGGAGAAGGAGCGGGAATTGGGGAAAGGGGAACTCCACTCACGATGAAACACAACAGTAGGAATATTGCTATTTCACGTCGATATTCTGTGAGACTCCTTCCCCAGTCGAGCCGGCCCATTCATGCTAAAATCAGCGAGGCTCTACTACTCTACATGTATCTTATCTTATGTGGGCGCCAGATAGTGCAGACCGGTGACACTTCGACCCAGTGGGATCTTTTACTCTACATGTAACATGTAACAGTGTTTTATCCCGAAATACCTATAGTCAAAAGATACTTTTACTTTTACTTTTATTTACTTGCCTTATCTTGAATATCAGACTGAGCCACAGGAAGCGTAGCTAGGTGTAGCTGGTACGTAAATAACAAAATACGCGGCAATAGCAATGCGTTCAACGCTCTGTATAACGCATAAACGAAGTTAGCGCTTATATTGTTGAATGACAAAAACTCTTCTAGCGTTATTGATTACATGTCAGATTGTCTCTTAAGTAGTTAATTTTTCCAATTTGTGTTTAGAAGATGAGACTTTGTTTATGAGACTGTGCCCTTATACAGTAAGCGCGATCGAAGTATTGTGTATAGCGCTGTTAATGTAGCAACATAGTCAATGCACGTCAATATTTCGAGGTCGAATCGATGGCGACGTGGTTAGTGTAACCAACTGCCACGCCTAAGGCCGCGGGTTCGATTCCCGCACTAGTCAAACATTTGTGTGCACGGACATGGATGTTTGTCTTGTTTGTCTGTGTTTCTATGTATAATATGTATGTATTTACAAAAAAGAAGTATACTTGTATGTTTATCTATTGTCTAGCAACCATAGTACAAGCTCTGCTTAGTTTGGGCTAGATGGTGTTATGTGTATGTAATAGAAAATAATCTATCGATAACAGAAAAGAGATATCTATAGTAGGTATTTTAACGAACAAAAAGAACATTTATTATATCGAAGAATATCAGTTAAGAGTGTTTAAGACTCGCCTTCGTACCTATGTATATATTTCGTAGGTTTCAGGTTCGCTTCCGGGTCGGACAAACCAATGTTAGGATTTCCTGGCCAGAACTCTTCAGTATCTGCTAGCAAATGCATTCGATAGACGGCGATAGTACGTCTATCCGCATTAAGTAGGACTTAAAACCACAACCGGTAAAATTTTAATGTAATACACAATTTCTTGTAGCTATATACAGTAAATGTCACTCACACCTATCATACCTATATCCAAGAAAAAAGAAAGAAATATAAAACATATGTATGCAATTTATACTTCTTGCTCAATCTTATGTGGTAAATATACAAGCAAACATATTGTGCATAACACAGCCAGAAATCTAATAATATCACTGAAATAATTTTTAATCCCGCTTATACTTGCCACGAGGCGCAACTTTTGACGTGAAGCATTAAAAACGTATAACTCGAAGTTAAATCTAAATCTATCAAGGAGTTGACATGTGAAGAGCTCTCCTCGTCCATTAGCAGGGTGCGGGGTGTGGGGTGAGAGGGGCGAGGACATCTTCATTGTGCTGCTTTACTTTCCGTTTATCGACAGTTTCACTTTTGACGGGAATTAATTTGAACACATTTTGTGATGACAGCTATCAATTATTTAAGATTGGATCAATCGAAAGAGCAGACGCTAACTTTTCCTTTAATGTTATATTATAGTAGCAATCGGTAATTATCGATTGAAATTCGAATTATTCGAATGTTCTAGCAAATTGATATATTCGAAAGGTTTGATTAAATATAAAAGTTCATATAACGGTGATATTAATTGATTATTGGATAACATATACATATAACATATATCTTACACGCATACGAATGTGGATACCCCTATTTGTTGGTTACCCTGAATGAGCTTATGGAGTAGTAACTTAAAACAAAAGGTCATCATTACCGAGGGCATAAAACAGATCCATAAATTGACCGCAACTTATAATTATTTATAATATTTAGAAATAAAAAGTGCGTTAATAGGAAGATATTGGAAGGATAGATACATGAGGCTCCGCAACTCTTACTTAGTAGGCGTAGTAAGAGTAGGATTAAGTAATAACTACGCTCGTCTATGAAATAATAGATAGTCTACGGCGTAGCTGCTACGGATGCTACGCGCTTGTAGCGGTCCACTAAGTACTCATAAACCCAGCTACGATTAATGAAGGCAGATACTCTGTGGCGAGACATAAATCTGGTACATTTCTATAAACAGCACTTTCATTACACAGAATAAATACACAGGCTTATGTTCGTTATGTATGTACATAATATATACCTTTTAAAGTCCCTCGTAATTAAAGACCAGTCAATATTATGCACTTTTCTAGGCTTGGAAAACCTAGTAATATTGTTCTTGGCTTGGGAATCGATCCGTAGACCTCATGATCGATCGTAAAATATGCGCAAATTTATACCACGAAACGAATAAGGCAGTCATTACACATCGGATATTATATCTGATTTTAACTCTGTTATTTGCCTTGTTGACCGAAGTCAAGTTAAAGGCGGAGCTTCGCTTTATTAAATCAAAATATTTTAGCGCTAGAATACGTTCTAGCGCTAAAATATTTTGATTTAATAAAGCGAAGCTCCGCCCCTAAGTGCAATATTCAATCACGTTATACGTGTTTTTTTAAAACATCTCTTATTTAATTGTCAATAAAGCTCTTATTTATCGAAAATGTAATCAACATGATATTATGATTTGTTTTCTATAGTCATACACCTAAATGCGTGACGGTATGGATTAACGTGTGTTACACTCA